>CM070608.1:26894676-28259935 GCA_036346395.1 Hsuehochloa calcarea | reverse complement strand
TCGCAACGCTCAGCCTCGCCGGGAACGAGCTCTCCGGCGAGTTCCCGGCGTTCTTGACCAATGTTAGCACCCTCGAGGAGCTCCTCCTCGCGTACAACCCTTCGCGCCGTCGCCGGTGCCGGAGGACGTCTGCACCGGACTCCCGCGCCTTCGAGTGCTGTGGCTTGCCGGGTGCTTCCTCGTCGGGAAGATCCCGCCTTCGATCGGGAGCCTGAAGAACCTCGTCAATCTCGACCTCTCCACGAACAACCTCACCGGCGAGATCCCGAGGAGTGTCGAGAGCTTGGAGAGCGTCGTCCAGATCGAGCTTTACTCGAACCAGCTCTCCGGGAGGGTGCCGTATGGGCTGGGCGCGCTCAAGAAGCTGCAGTTCTTGGACGCCGCCATGAACCGGCTCACCGGACAGATACCGGCGGACCTGTTCCTCGCGACGAAGCTGGAGAGCCTGCACCTCTACCAGAACGAGCTGTACGGCAGCTTGCCGGCGACGCTGGGCCAAACGACGGCGTTGAAAGACCTGAGGCTGTTCACTAACCGCCTGGTCGGGGAATTGCCACCGGAGTTTGGGAAGAACTGCCCGCTCGAGTTCCTGGACTTGTCGGACAACCGTATTTCCGGCCGGATTCCGGCGACGCTGTGCAGCGCCGGGGGGCTTGAGCAACTGCTGATACTAAATAACGAGCTTGTCGGCCCGATTCCGGCTGAGCTGGGGCAATGACGGACGCTGACGCGTGTGCGGCTGCCGAACAACCGGCTGTCCGGCTCCGTGCCGCCGGGCATGTGGGCCTGCCGCATTTGTACCACCTGGAGCTTGCCGGGAACGCCCTGACCGGCACTGTGGGGCCAGCCATTGCCATGGCGCAGAACTTGTCGCAGCTGCTCATATCCGACAACCACTTCGCCGGCGCGCTGCCTGCACAGCTCGGCAGCCTGCTCAGTCTGTTCGAGCTGTCGGCCGCGAACAATATGTTCTCCGGGCTGCTGCCGGCGTCGCTCGCTGAGGTTTCTAGTCTCGGAAGGCTTGATTTAAGGAACAACTCACTCTCCGGCGAGCTGCCACGAGGTGTTCGACGGTGGCAGAAGCTGACACAGCTCGACCTTGCTGATAACCGCTTGACAGGAAGCATCCCCGCCGAGCTCGGGGAGCTCCCGGTTCTGAATTCGCTCGACCTGTCCAACAACGAGCTCACCGGCGACGTGCCGATGCAACTGGAGAACCTTAAGCTGAGCCTGTTCAACCTGTCCAACAACCGGCTCACCGGGGCTTTGCCTCCTCTGTTCTCCGGCGCCATGTACCGGGACAGCTTCCTGGGCAACCCTGCTCTGTGCCGCGGAGCTAGTCCGAGCGGCCGCAGAGGAAGCGCTGGCCGCCGCGGCCTCGTCGGGTGCGTCGCCTCCATCATCACCGTCGCGGGCGTCATCCTGCTCCTCGGCATCGCGTGGATCTGCCACAGATACCGGAGCCACAAGAGGCTCGGCGCGGAGGCTGCGCCTCCGGCGGTGACAAGTCGAGGTGGGTGGTCACGTCGTTCCACAAGGTGGAGTTCGACGAGGAGGACATCCTGAGCTGCCTCAACGACGAGGACAACGTGGTCGGCACGGGCGCGGCGGGCAAGGTGTACAAGGCCGTCCTCGGGCACGGCAGCGGCGACGACGCCGTCGTGGCCGTTAAGAAGCTGTGGTTAAACGGCGGCGCGGCGAGGAAGGGAGACGGCAAGGCTATGGACGCCACCGTGAAGGACACTTTCGAGGCGGAGGTGGCGACGCTGGGCAGGATCCGGCACAAGAACATCGTCAAGCTGTGGTGCTGCCTCCGTAACGGCGATCGGCGGCTGCTGGTCTACGAGTACATGCCCAACGGCAGCCTGGGCGACCTCCTCCACGACGGCAAGGGCGGCCTCCTGGACTGGCCGATGCGGTACAGGATCATGGTCGACGCCGCTGAGGGGCTCTCCTACCTGCACCACGACTGCGCGCCGCCGATCGTGCACCGCGACGTCAAGTCCAACAACATCCTCCTCGACGCCGACTTCGGCGCCAAGGTCGCCGACTTCGGCGTCGCCAGGGTCATCGGCAACGGCCCTGCCACCGTGTCGGCCATCGCCGGATCATGCGGCTACATCGCTCCCGGTGAGCTACAACTTACCCTCACAAATTTTACTAACAATAGCATGAAAACTTGACAAACTTCACGTAATTCAGCTGTGCTAGTTGCTGATGAACTGATGACGAATTCTTGTCCGTGTTTCAGAGTACTCCTACACGTTGCGCATCACGGAGAAGAGCGACGTGTACAGCTTCGGCGTGGTGATGCTGGAGCTGGTCACCGGCAAGAGGCCCGTCGGGCCGGAGCTCGGCGACAAGGACCTGGTGAGGTGGGTGCGCGGCGGCATCGAGCGCGACGGGGTGAACTCCGTGCTCGACCCGAGGCTTACTGGCGAATCTAGGGAAGAGATGCGCAAGGTGCTCAACGTCACGCTGCTCTGCACGTCGAGCCTCCCGATCAACCGCCCATCGATGAGGTCCGTCGTGAAGCTCCTGCTCGAGATCCTGCCGGACAACAGCAAGCCCAAGGTGTGGGAGGAGAAACCACTTGATGTCTGAAATTGCTGGACATAGCCAATGTCTCATGAATCAGGAAGACTAATGAAATTTGGCAGCTCGCTTAGCATCATGACATTTATTATTTACAATGAAGAATAGTTCTCAAATCTTAGTTACAACTTGTAGCAGCTTAGTCAGTGAACTCAACAGCAAGGTTGATTTATGCAAGCTAGGCCCACCTAATTAATCATATATCCTCTATAGCTCATTGTAGTATCTCCATGTACCAGTTTGTTTAAGTATTAATGGCAACAAAGATTTGGTTTAGACTATATGATACCATCACTTTTGACTCTGTGGACCATCTGCATCCTTCTGTGCTCATGCCTGTTAGTCTGTCTGGCCCTGCAAAGGTACCTCTTGTTGTACTAAACCTTGTGAGCTTGTAACTTCACATCTTCAATTATCACACGAATGCCAAAGTGTACAGGGATTGATTTGATTCACGCGCTGTTTGAACGCATCAATTTTGCAATAATTTCACATGAAACTGTTCAATTCCCGCAAGAATGAGTAAAATTCTCGTGTTCCAAACCGGCCTTGACATTTCAACTAACAAGTGAGTAATTTAGCACTGCTGTAAGTTGTCATTTTACTTTTCCATTTGGCTGCGGCCTCTGCGCTCTCTAGTTGGAACTTGGAAGCATTCAGATGTGGTGGGAAGGGCAGCAACAGAGCACGACAGTGTAAAGAAGCTGTCCTGGCCCCTTTTTCTCACCTTTCTTGCCTGCAGCGTTTGGATCCAAAAAGCTGGAGACTCTGTCTGCATGTGCAACTGTGGGCACTGGACCCTGGTCCATGGCTATGCAGTGCATGACTGCATCTACGATGATATGTCTCATTGGTGGGTGAAGTTCCTGATGGTCCTGAAGAAAAGTTGCAAGAGATTGAACTTCAATACATCCTTCATAGCCTCCACAAAGAATCTTAACTACTATAATTAAGAATCAGCTTAGTTGAAAGTTTTGTAAATCCCCACTTGAAAGCTCCCATAATTGCAAGTTTTCATCCCTAATTTCAATGTTTTTAATCCAATTTTCGTAGATTTTTTGGGCTCAAGTTGAAAGCTTCAGAGTCCGAATTGAAAGTATGCAAGAATGATTGGAAATCTTTTTAATTCGGTTTGAAAGCTTTATTTTCGACCTGTAGTTGTCAAAATCAAAGTTGAAATTATGCAAATTTTCCGAGTTGAAAGTTTCTTCGTTAATGGAAAGTTGAATTTGTGGAGTACAAAGTTGAATGGAGTCACTGGTTACTTACATTTTAGCATTCTTTGTCTTAAACAACATGAGGCTTGGGTGTCATCAACATTCTAGCTTAGGATTAAGCCCAACTGCTCAAACATCTTAGTAAGTTCTTCGATGGGCATAAATCTTATTTGGGTCCATCTTACTTGACAAGCCTTAATACTTAGTCATTTATTCCAGCTCAAAGACCATCCCCTGGTCTAACTCAACTAAATAAAATGGGTATACAGATTTTCATTTTATTTGTAGAATTGGCACATAGTCTGGCTCTATTATGCACTGAGACGTATGCAGAGTTGGATTCTATATGTTTTACTAGCTATTCTTGATTTGCAAAGTATGTTGATCTTTATAGGTTTATGGTGCATAGCATGTTAGCGCCATGCACAGCTGGCTGGCAGAGCAATGATTTGCATTCGCTGGTTATTGAGAGATCTGAGGTTGCGACTCTCAATTCTGGCATTATATCGTTTTACTTCTCATGAAATGTAGCATTGGATTTTATTTATTGGACAGATCTAGCACTCTGTAGTTCAAAAGCCTCTTCTTTGGTGTGCTTGTGATCTGAAATTGCTAATGGATTGGTAGTTTGTTGGGACTTAATTCATTTTCTGCATGTTGTGATTATATTTCTTTGTTTTCTTTTGGTGGATAATTGTCATAGGAGCCTAGGACTAAAGCTGAGATTGAAACATGTAACATGAGATCAAGTAGCTGGAATATTGTGCACCTAAAGCTAGATATCATGTTAAGAGTTTTGCTTAAGTAGCTTTGTTTAGAAACATATGATCTATTTTGTTGAGTGACATGGTTTATACACATACATATTAGGTCTCTGAGAGTGGTAAAAGAATCATCTTCTAATTTTTAATGGGAAAATCATGGCCCTTAATGTGAAGTAATGGTTAAATACGATTTTCTTCCTTTTATTGTAACAGAAGTAAATTCGTGAATAATCATTATCTATCTTGAGCTGAAAGTTACCCATAATAGACGGGAATACTTATCTGGATTTCAAATTTGAACCTTTTACACTATTTTGAAGATAATCTCCTCAGTGATACAGAGTTTGGTCTAGGATAATGTCATCTCATGTTGTATCTTGCTAAATTAGGCCATGCCACTTAATTGATAGAATTCTCATTTTATTAGTGCGACCTGTTTGTATGAGCTAATTTTCCACTACTAATTGCATCCATGGTTCCACTAAAAAAATTGCATCTATGGTCTCAAATTAGTTTATACGTTAGATCCTAGATGGATTGGTTTGCACATGGGAAAGAGTTAGTCTAACCTTGTTAGGCTCTTGCTAGTCGCCTATTATTGTTTTAAAATGCTTGCTTTGCTAACCAAGATAATCACCATGATGTACATAATTCCCGCATTGTGCAAAGAGCTCCCCCACATGAACTCAGTCACTGGAAGCCTGAAACAATCACAATTTGAGGGATTATAGCTATCTCTTTCTCATCTCTCTGTGATTCCTCATGATACGGATGATTGAACCCACCTAGGCCCCCCATCACTCTTCACCTTCATAGTTTAACCATATCATTTATTTACCTAATCTTTGTGTTTCATTCGAAAGCGTTAGTTTGTTTTGCAAAATCGTAAGTACTAGATAACCTTTTTTCCTTATGAGAGGTTTGTTCATTGAAGAAAAATTTATTGCTTGAGTAAAAATTTTGGTGATCATGTTGATACCTAAACTCGGGTCAGAGAGGGGAGAATATGAGTTGTTTTGAAACTTTTAGTGTCTCGTATAAAATGTGAAGTTCAATTTTTTATAGTTAAGGTATGCAACACATACCAGAGCTTCATCATCTTGGTGCTTATTGTCAGTTTATATGCAAAGTGACTGTTCGTTCATTTTGGGTAGCAGTAGTAGCAGGTGTTGTAATAGTTGGAGTTAATGTTTTTATTTATTCGTGTGTGAAAGAAAATTAATATTTATTATTCGGTTTAGGACCCCGTTTGTTGATATGTATCACTCGTTTTTGGGGTTCCGCTGCAACGCACGCATCCTACTAGTGTTTTACCGGTTTTTCGGTCTTTTTTCGATAAATAGTTTGTTAGGATGGCCGCATGTATGCAAGGTTGTTTAGATTAGGATCCTAGGAGGATTGTTATAGAGTTGACATTATCTCGATGATTGTATTTCTTTCCCAGTTTTTAATGGAATTTGCAAATGATGATTTTTTTTATTGATGGTGATACTATTGTAAATAATGCATAGAAAAATAGAAACTGGAGATATGGATTTTACATGAAAAACCCTTTCTGAAAAAGCACATACACACAAAACAATATCATCAGATAATGATATGTTTACAATGAAGCTTTTTGCCAAGGTTATTAGAATTCGATTCTAGTCATACGATCCTACGTTTCTATGACCCAAATTGACTACCGATCCGATCCTATGGTAGAGTCTTAATTTGGTAGAATCTTAATATTATTACGATTCTAACAAAAAAAAATTGTAGGATCGTGGTCAAAATTTTCGTATGATCCTACCTGATTCTAGTGATTTATTATAAATAATTATTTGCATATGTCTCTTTCATCGTAAACTTTTACTTTTTATTTCTTCATATCCATTATAATTTACATAAATAAGAAACAATCTTTCATTTGCACTATATTTTGGTAAACAAAAGTTCTAAAAGTATAGTTTTAAAAATATAGAAGTGTTAAAATACAAGGTACATTTCAATAATGTTTGTTTGGTAGAATCAGATAGGATATTAGATTCTACATCGATCCAACAATTCGTGATCCTACCGTCGGACCCAAATATGCAAATCGACACTGCTTTTTATTGCACTAGTCCGGGATCACGCTAGTGCACACAGTGTCAATATAAATAAAAATCATTCCACACACGGCGAATTAAGAATAAGTGTACTAATTTGAATAACAAACAATAATTATGACCTTATAGTCGAGTTTACAATTATTAAACCACGCAAGGCTAAACGCTAAATAAAGTAGTAGCAATGAACGAAAGCAACTTCAAATGATAACCCATCAATATGCCATAGACAAATGATCGGGAACAAGGCTTAACGATCAACCTCCTCATAGAACTCCTCCTAACAAGTAGGCAAAGACTCCACTTTAATCAATGATGATTATAGGAAAATGAGCACATATAGTACTCAAAGAAGTTGTACCGCAGAATGCAATTATAGATGATGCTTATTCCAAAGGATATGGCTTCTATAGTTATTTTGCAAAAGCAACACTTGCAATTGAATATGAATAATAGATTGAAAGCATATTTGAAGACAAATAACAATAGTAATTGAACAATTATTTCCACAAATCTCACTTAGTCTAATCAATTCTTTCACATATACATCCTCCTAATTTGTTTTCTCAAAGTCTACCACTGTGAAATCCCGAGCATGTCTATGACCACGCATATGGCTATTTGAATAGATTGTTAACACTATGTAGAGGATGAACACTTTACCCACAAGATGCAATCAACTTGTACGAAAAAGATCACAACAAATACTTTCGAAACTTCATCTCAACAATCGACCCTCCCAATGAGCTTTAATCCGGTAGCCTAGTGTCACATGACGCTGGTCAAGCGCACTGCTGATATGTAAACGGCAAATCCATAAATATGGCTCACTAATGACTCCACATCTCCACCCATCATCGAGCTAACCCACGCCTCGATGCACCAATGTTGAGGCTCCATAACTTACTGAGCTAGGCATGTCCCATTCCAGACATGTGGTCATATTGTATAGCTCAGTTAAATGGCACACAAAGTTAAGTCCTTAACTTGACTTAATGATATGTGGAATTGTGGTGCGAGGCCACTGCTGTAAAAAAATTGTGCCATGGCAGGGGATGCCATTAGGCCTGGTTGAACAAAATAGTTTGTTGAACAAAATAGTTTCATACTTAGGCGAATAATCGTGCAGTAAAGGGGGTGTGGGTAGCACATTTTGGATGGGGTGGTTTCACTTGAGTAATCACCAATGACTTAATTTTGAGCGCCATTGATCTAGGCCTTATCGTACAACCACATGTCTAGTATAGGATGGACCTGGCTAAATAATTAGAAATATCTTGATTTTGGTTCTGCCATGTGTGGTGTGGTTTCCGGGATGAACAGGTGGATTCACATGGCGCAAGAGGGGGGCCCCGACTGTGGTGGATGTAACTCGTTTGGTCAAACCTTAGCAGCGAATCGAGTTAAGACAAAACTTTGTAAAGGCCTTGTGATAATCACTTAGTCACACGCCACTTAAAGTGTGTCTTGGCCGACATATTATGTTGATTATCTCTTATGGGTATAGTTGTACAACCTCTGTAGAGTGTTGAAACTGTTCGGACAGCCGTGTCCCCGGTTATAGACAATACCTGGGGATTTCATACTAGGTATAGTGATTTCATAAAATATTTGGATGGTGGAATGGTTGGAAAGTGAATGGGTAGTTCATTGGTTGTTTCAAAATAATTGTTTACTTTATTTATATTCTTTATAATCTATTTACTGTATTTACTATCGATATTGTTTTCTGCAAAATAACCATACAGCTATTCCTTGTTCAAGTCTTGCATGAATATTAATTGCATAATATTTTCTAAGACTTGTTGAGTACTCTATGTACTCATGGCTTTATGCCATTTTTGATCAGTTGCTGAGTTAGAATCCAAAAATCCAGAGTTCTACGAGGAGTACTTTGAAGACTATGCGAACTAGCATGCGCTCCACACTTGATTGCTTGTGGGAATATCGAATGGCTACCACAAGTTATATTATTTCCGTTGTAAGAGGTATATTTGTCTTTAAACCTCGTGGTAAACTATGTAAACTTTGACCATAGGGTCTGCTGCTACTATTTAATAATAATTTGCTTATTTCTTAGCTATTTCGTTGTATGGGTATGATTTTCATCGATGTTGTCACGGTGTGAGCTTGCTACTAATCTTGGGGCTGGTTCATAATACACAGAGGGCCCAGATTTGCATGTTCGGGTCCCGATAATTACTAACTAGAAATTAACCAAACTAGGGTGATGAATAATCATGGCAGTACAATTTCAAGCTGGGCATAATCAATAGGTTGCATAGCTAATCCCAAAGTAATATAGCATTTAATAATTGAATTAGCATACAATAATTTGAATCAAAGTAATTTTTTAAAACTGGGTGAAATATGATCAAAGCACAACTTGCCTTGGAACAAGTCTTTGTACTAGTCCTGAGCTCACACCACTCCTTCGAAAGCTCCCGACGTATCAACGTCTACTTGCAACGAAAGGGAGGATATGTACATGACACAGCCTGAAGGTTTTGTTGATCCAAAGAATACTACTAAAGTGTGCAAACTTCAGAAATCCATTTATGGGCTTGCAAGCATCTCAGAGTTGGAATTTGCATTTTGATGAGGAAATCAAAAGGTTTGGTTTCGTCAAAAATAAAGAAAAACCTTGTGTTTACAAGAAGGTTAGTGGGAGCACACTTGTAATCTTAATCTTATATGTAGATGACATATTATTGATTGGGAATGACATTCCTATGCTGGAATCCGTTAAGGTATCATTGAAAAATAGTTTTTCTATGAAAGACCTAGGAGATGCAGCATATATCTTGGGAATAAAGATCTATAGAGATAGATCAAGAAGGCTAATTGGATTAAGCCAAATTACTTATATTGACAAGGTGTTGAATTGGTTCAACATGCATGATGCCAAGAAAGGGTTCTTGCCTATGTCACATGGCATAAGTCTTAGTAAGAGTCAGTGTCCTTTGACCACTGATGAGCGAGACCGTATGAATAGTATTCTATATGCTTCGGGAGAAGATACCAGGCTGATCCCGGTGAAGGTCACTGCACAGTTGTGAAAAATATTCTTAAGTACTTGAGAAGAACTAAGAATGTGTTCCTAGTTTATGGCGGTGATGAAGAGCTCGTTGTAAAGGGTTACACCGATGCAAGCTTCCAAATCGAAAAAGATGATTATCGTTCGCAATCTGGTTTTGTATTCATTTTGAATGGAGGAGCAGTGAGCTGGAAAACTTCCAAGCAAGAAACGGATGCTGATTCTACGACGGAGGCCAAGTACATTGCGGCTTCTAAAGCTGCAAAAGAAGGTGTTTGGATAAGGAATTTCATGGCTGAGTTGGGTGTAGTTCCGAGTGCCTTGAGCCCAATGGATCTCTATTGTGACAATAATGGAGCCATTGCGCAGGCCAAGGAGCTTAGATCCCATCATAAGTCCAAACATATACTCAGGCGTTATCATCTCATTCGCGAACTGGTCGATAGAGGAGATGTTAAGATATGCAAAGTTCATACGGATTCAAATATTGCTGATCCGTTGACTAAGCCTCTCTCACAGCCAAAGCATGAGGCGCACACAAGAGCTATCGGTATTAGATACTTAAATGATTGACTCTAGTACAAGTGGGAGACTGTTAGAAATATGCCATAGAGGCAATTATAGAGATGATGATATTTCATTATGTTCATGATTTTGATAATATGTTATTGTATTCCTTGAATGGATCATCAGTTATAGATCAATAAGTATGTGACTTGTTGGCGGAACTCTTTAACTTATATGATGTCGTTCTAAATGTATCCCTGGTCGGATGACACTGGTCGGAATACCAGTGACTCCATGTGTAGGACCGGAAAGGCGACTGAGGGGGGGTGAGTAGGCGCTTTCAAAACTTTCTCGCCTAAAACAAATTCAACACGAACTTTACTCCTTTAGCTACGAAAGCTAAGAAGATCAGTAAGCATACAGCGGAAACCTTGTGCTGAATTCGACAACCCCCGACAACCACACGACACAAATGTGGAGACTTAATCTCAAAGGGTTGATCTGGGCACAGCGGTCGACTAGGTTACCAAGGGCGGTCTCGACCGACGCTCAACCAATGGTCCGACCGCAACTAGTCAAGGTCGGACCGGTGGACAACGGTTCGACCAGCGATCAATGGTCTGAATATACAGGCGGTCGGACCGCCGTTACAAGTCCGGTCAGACCGGTTCAGTCCAGTACTGAAAAATCCACCCCAAATCCAAAACGAAATTTGATCCAACTTATGATTCAACCAATGAAACTTGACCAAATTTCGAGCACACCTCCCTAATGATATTGGAGACCTATTTCTAGCGACGATCCTTCGATCCACTTCAAAAACAATCTCTCAAGGATTAAACAAAGAAGTGCACAAACCCTAGAAATATGAAAATCTTTGATTCAAGACTTGCTTGTGGGGATTGATGGTCTAGATGATTCTAGGAGTATTCCCACACACCAAAGCAAGACAAAATGGGTCAAGAGACCAAGTATAAACCCTTGAATCAAGGAAGCACCAAATTCATCCAAATGAGAGAAGAACACAAAGAGGAGACAAATGATCTCTCAAGCAAGCATCACAAGATTGATTGATCTCACAAGATGCTTACAAAGCCACTCCAACTAGGAGGACAAGAGCTCACCCAAGGAGCATACAATCTCTCCTCTCTTCCTCTCCAAACCCTAACCCTAGAAAAGCAAGGGAAGAAACCAAATGAATGCCTCCCGCTTTTCCTTCTCCCCTTTCCTATTTATACTAGAGAGGACTAGAGATTCACATTTGGGGCCCACTCACACATGGGACCCACACACTAACTGCTGAAGCAATCGCTGCTTCACCACGTGTAGGTTGATCACGGTTCTCATCGACGCCAAGCCTCTCTTGTCCGAATCCCATCGGAACCTCCCGAGACTCGCACCGATATCCGCACCGCCGATCCAACCAAATGCATCAACCACCCGCTCGATCCATCTTGTCCATTCGCACCATGCTTGAGTCACACAACCTCACCCAGATCCCCGATCGCTCGACCTCGGCTCTCCAAGCGTAGTCCCGATCCACTCACCGCTGACGCCGTTGACTCGCAAGCCACCGCACAAAGAATAGACAAACAAACCGCTTCCGGAACAAGTTCTTCACAACTTGACCCACGTTAGTTCCGCAATGCAATATGCAACAATAAAGCATTGATAACTAAGCATAAACACAATCAACACGCATCAATGCGAGCTTGGCTTACCTCAAGCCATTACGGTCCGACCGCCCCAGGGCGGTCCGACCGATATCAGTCGGCCGGACCGCCCCACAACGGGCGGTCGGACGGTCAAAAGACTTAGCCAAAATTCTAGCTTGAAAATCCAAACCTTCGGAATTTTCAACTCAATAGAACTTTTGACCGAGCTCCAAAATGATGAAACCACATCCAGAGACTCCTCACCGCCTACACAACCTATTTTTGGCTAAGCTCCAAAGCCAAACTTAGGTCGACCGTCCGACCGCCACCATTGCCGGTCCGATCGTCCCACGCGGTCCGACCGCCCCATCCCACCGGTCCGACCACCTGTGGTCCGACAAAGAAGAAGCAAACCCAAAACGCGAGATTTTGCAAACCAACAACGCCATTGCCAATTGACTCATCATCCTGAGATCGTGCACATATCCTCACGATATCCACAATCTCCCTTGATGAACACATTGGCAATTTCCAAGAAAATGTGGTTTTTCAAATTGAAAAGTAAAATCGCTGCGTGATAAAGGCACAACTTGGTCCATAAGCAAGAAAAAGCTTAGGAACCACCAAGTCGGCTTCGAATAGTGAAGGCAAGTGAGATAAGGCATTGAACGCACAAAGAGATTCAAAATCCAGAAGATGGCCAAAAATCTCACTAAGGTCCATATGAAAGACAATAAGTTCTATTTGACCTTTGATCATTGTGAGTCTTCTTGAATTGCAATTCAAATCAGAAAAAGGCAATAAAACCCAGAGACTCAACTCACTATGATCACAAATTTTCAAAGGGTTCACAAAATTTTTTGTGTGTGTGTGTGTGTGTTCTTTTATGCATGAAACCTTATGTGAACCAAAAGCTCCAAAGCAGCATTTTCTTCAATCCTTCTCCCCCTTTGACAATGAATTCATCAAGATGCATGAGAGAAGAACGAGCATGAAGAAATAACTTTATTTGAAATTTAGCAAAAGGAGCCATGACCATTATCTATGTAGACAGTACAAGACATATACCAAGCCATATAAAGAGTAGAAGCTATATTCAATCATGGCAAAACATGTACTGCAAAGCTAACACAAAGATAGCAGAAATCTGAGATTAACAGAATTGAAATCATGAAAGGTTGCTCAAACTCATAGATTCACTCAAAGCAACCAAAAATGAGTCAAGCCATGTCTATAAGTAAAACGAGACTCAAAACAAGAAATGAGGCATTTTGAGCATTAAGAAAATTCTTTTGAAGCAAAGCTCAAGCACTTAGCCCTTTTTGGGCAGATTTTCTTTTTCTTTCTCCTTTTTTTTTTGCTGTGCTAGATCTCAAGCCTTGCCGCGACCATCTCAAGCGATAAGCTTAAAAGAATGATCTAGGTCATCCAAAACTCCCCCTGAGTTCATGCCTAGTGCAATGGCAAGCCGTCTCATGAGAAAGGATTGGTGAGATCAGTTTTTTTTTCGCACAGAAAATCTCTTTTTTTTTTCATTTGCTTGACTTAAGAAGATAAAAAGCTCATTTTTCATCTCAAAATAAGTTCAAGACTCAATTCAGCTTGTAAGACATGGCAAGAATCATAAGATGATCACTAGAGCAAAACTAGTCACAAGATCCAACAAGACATGATTCGATTCAATTTGCTCACAGATATAAAGCTAGCAAGGGAAAAACTAAGCCAAAACACGAAGAGCCATAAAAGAAGTCCAGCAGACTATCACTTGATATGACAAGGTATAGAGTATGAAATCAAGCCATACAAGGATAATACTCAAAGCTCCACAATTTTTATTATACAATGCAAGACGAACGAATTGAAACATGCATTATAATACAATGAATGCAAAAAGAGCAAATTCCCTCAAAACATCCATGCCTCAGTACTGGGATTTGAGATAAAGGATCTGGGTGTCCAGTACTGTGATGGACGAAGCCTGGGAATAGCAAAAGAAGCAGCAGAAAAATGATTAGGCACAAAATCATAAGAATGCCCATGAGCACCACCTGGACCTCTCCAAAGCGATCTACCAAAAGACCGATACTCCTCTGCCTAGGTGCTACCCGTGGTCTATCCTCACGATATCCAAGACCAAATCACAGCTGGACCCACCAAAAGAGTCAACAGAGTTCTCTACAAACCTAGGCCTATAAATGGTACGCTGAATAGGCTGCCCGGCTCTAGAGACTACAGCTGAAGAAGAGACTCCTCTAATGGATCTCAAGGTGCTCATTCTCTCTTTCCTCTCAATCTTTGCTCTCCGGAAGCAAAACTCAACCGTGTGGCCCTCTTTCTTGCAGAAGATGCAATGGTACTTGACCTTTGAGGGGTCCGCATCGTGAGACAGAAGCACCATTCTTGCTAGAAAGAGATTGAGCAGAACCCATGACTTTAGGAACAACCTTTGAAGTCAAAGAAGGTTCTTGCTCAACCAAACCACTTTTCACAACTCTAGCAATCTTTGGTGGAGATTCTTGGAAAGCTCTAGGACTTAAAACCTAGGCCACTGCTTTTCACACTCACCTTGGATTGGTCTAGAATCAAGTTGAGTTTCTTTTTCCCACTAGAAAACTTCTCAAGAGTCATTTTGAGGTAATCGTTCTCTTTGCCAAAACTCCACAATTGGAACACTTTTTAGAATCGATTGCCTCAACATGTTTGCTCTTAAGAAGATTCACTTCCACTTTAAGAGCTTCACAAGACACACAATAGGACTCTCCAATCCTATTCAATCGCTCCTTAAATTTGACTCTAAAGGCCTCTTGTATCTTACCAATAGCAATATCAATTTCAAAGATGCAACATACAAGAGGAAGAATCAATGACTTTCTTGGAAGCATGAAGAGACATAGATCTTTCAATTTTAGCTTTCTCTTCAAGAGTCTTGTTTAAAGCTTCAATCTCAATTGTAAGCTTAGGCAATTTTCACAAGAGGCAATTCTAGAATAGGCAACCATTTCACCATCTCTTGCATTTTAATTCGATTATTCTTACAATGAGAACAAGTGTGACTAGCATCAAATTTTTGCAATTCTTTTAAAGAGCTATCCAGCTTCAATTCTAGCAAAGCACGTTTGAGCAATTTAATGGAATAGCTTCTAAAGCAAATACATCAAGCGGAATGGCATTCATGCAAATGTAACTAGACTTGAGAGATTCTAGTTCGTAAAGAGCATTTTCAATTGTTCTTCAACAGAGGAATGAGCATTATTCAAGCTTGACAATTCATTAAGCAAGCTAGAGCATGAATCACGTAAATCATCGGGGTTAATGGATTTGAGCCTAACCACTTCTAGGTTCAAATTATCAATCATTATATCCTGTTTCTTGATCACTTTAGCTTGCTTATGCAATTTTTGTTCAGCAAGCACTAAAGCCCTTTTCATGTCGAAGTGAAGGGCATACCTCATCGGGATCACTGAAAAGATCCTCATTGTTGGAGGAGTAGCCGTGTGGTCGTTTTAGCCATAAAGCACATGCCGTGAAATCACGTGCCTTCTTCTTGCCACGGAGTCACTCTTGTCGCCCTCCGACTCGAGTCCACATCTTCCATGCTCACATCCTCTAGAGCTTCAAGGACTCTACCGACAAACTTACGGTAGTTTGTCTTCTTGGACTTAGCATCCTCGCTTGAGGATGCCTTTGTGACTCCTCTCCTCCTTGCCCTTCACTTGGGGCATCTAGAGCGAATGTGGTTTGGCTCACCACATTCAAAGCATGTGATAGGTCCACCTCTCCTCCTACTCCTCACATTATTGTAGGCTCGTGAATTTTGTGGATAGGAGGGCTAAGTCATCCTCGGTAGTCTCTCAAGTTGCTCATCGCTCAAGGAATGCAAAGGCATAAAGAAAATCCAGATGAGCTAACATTAAAAGAATCAAAGATATCTACCCTTAGAGTTGTCAACCACTAAAGCCATCGGCTCTGCCGTGGGGAGACGCGAGATGAAATCAATCTCATGCGCCTTCAACCTCGAGTAAAGCTTATCCATGGTAAGCTCACTCATGACAAGTTGTCATTGATGGCGTTGATCTTCATCCCCTGCACCTTCACATCCAAAGCACCCAACAGCTGGCGGCATTTTCGACTCGTAAAATACAAGATCAACAAATACGGAGATCATGAAGAATTTTAGAAAATCTCCCCACACTCATCTAAAGATTCACCGTGTCTTTGCTCGATCTTGGAGTATGCTTTCTTAAGTCGGTTCTCGTCTCACTTCCTTGATCGCAGTGGACCCTTCATGATAATCACAAAGAGTCCGCCAGATCTCATGAGCAGACAAAGAAATGAGCGACACGCTCAAACTCCGATCGACTAAGGCCTTGAATCAAAAATTCGAGCCCTCGCCGTTGTTCTCCACATCCGAGTGATCAAATTGTCATCTACCGCACGACATAAGGGTTTTTCACCTTAAGCCAAATCGCGTGCCCTTGAGCCTCGATGTACGCCTCCATTCGGCCTTCCAATATGCAAAATCAACTCCATCAAAAACATGTGGCTCGATTGAATATCGCCACCGCCATGGCTCCAAAGACCGTTAAGATCTATAGAAAAGAGCTAACCGGCTCGATACCACTTGTAGGACCGGAAAGGCGATCGAGGGGGTGAGTAGGCGCTTTCAAAACTTTCTCGCCTAAAACAAATTCAACACGAACTTTACTCCTTTAGCTACGAAAGCTAAGAAGATCAAGAAGCATACAATGAAACCTTGTGCTCAATTCGACAACCCCGACAACCACACGACACAAATGTGGAGACTTAATCTCAAAGGGTTGATTCGCACAGCGGTCGACCGTTACCAAGGGCGGTCGACCGACGCTCAACCAATGGCCTGACCGGCAACTAGTCAAGGGTCGGACCGGTGGATAACGGTTCGACCAGAAGATGCAATCTCGAATATACAGCGGTCGGATCACTGCATATAAGTCCGTCGACCGTTCACCCAAGATCAAAAATCCACCCCAAATCCAAAACGAAATTTGATCCAACTTATTATTCAACCAATGAAACTTGACCAAATTTCGAGCACACCTCCCTAATGATATTGGAGACCTATTTCTAGCGACGATCCTTCAGATCCACTTCGCAGAAACAATCTCTCAAGGATTAAACAAAGAAGTGCACAAACCCTAGAAATATGAAAATCTTTGATTCAAGACTTGCTTGTGGGGATTGATGGTCTAGATGATTCTAGGAGTATTCCCACACACCAAAGCAAGACAAAATGGGTCAAGAGACCAAGTATAAACCCTTGAATCAAGGAAGCACCAAATTCATCCAAATGAGAGAAGAACACAAAGAGGAGACAAATGATCTCTCAAGCAAGCATCACAAGATTGATTGATCTCACAAGATGCTTACAAAGCCACTCCAACTAGGAGGACAAGAGCTCACCCAAGGAGCATACAATCTCTCCCTCTCTTCCTCTCCAAACCCTAACCCTAGAAAAGCAAGGGAAGAAACCAAATGAATGCCTCCCCAGTTTTCCTTCTCCCCCTTTCCTATTTATACTAGAGAGGACTAGAGATTCACATTTGGGGCCCACTCACACATGGGACCCACACACTAATCTGTTGAAGCAATCGCCTGCTTCACCACGTGTAGGTTGATCAGCGGTTCTCATCGACGCCAAGCCTCTCTTGTCCGAATCCCATCGGAACCTCCCAGAGACTCGCACCGATATCCGCACCGCCTGATCCAACCAAACCGCATCAACCACCCGCTCGATCCATCTTGTCCATTCTCGCACCATGCTTGAGTCACACAACCTCACCCGATCCCCGATCGCTCGACCTCGGCTCTCCAAGCGTAGTCCCGATCCACTCACCGCTGACGCCGCTGACTCGCAAGCCACCGCACAAAGAATAGACAAACAAACTGCTTCCGGAACAAGTTCTTCACAACTTGACCCACGTTAGTTCCGCAATGCAATATGCAACAATAAAGCATTGATAACTAAGCATAAAACACAATCAACACGCATCAATGCGAGCTTGGCTTACCTCCAAGCCATTGCCGGTCTGACCGCCCCACAGGGCCGGTCCGACCGATATCAGGCCGGTCGGACCGCTCCCACAACGGCGGTCGGACCGGTCAAAAAGACTTAGCCAAAATTCTAGCTTGAAAATCCAAACCTTCGGAATTTTCAACTCAATAGAACTTTGACCGGGAGCTCCAAAATGATGAAACCACATCCGTGAGACTCCCTCACCGCCTACACAACCTATTTTTGGCTAAGCTCCAAAGCCAAACTTAGGTCGACCGTCCGATCGCCACCATTGCCGGTCCGATCAGTCCCATCGCGGTCCGACCGCCCCACTCCACCTGGCCGCATCACCGTGGTCCGACAAAGAAGAAGCAAACCCCGAAAACGCGAGATTTTGCAAACCAACAACGCCATTGCCAATTGACTCATCATCCTGAGATCGTGCACATATCCTCACGATATCCACACCATGACTAGCACATGTATTGATTGATGGCCACGTTTCACCGGTCATGGATATGGGGATATCGAATCAATAATGTGAGCACATGTTAGAGAACATGGGGTTGGATAGACCTATCATTGAGACACTATTGAGATTTTTGTGAATCTATATGTCATTAGTTGGTATCAAGTAATGGTGATGTATAATCCTTAGACCTGAGATCAGCATGGTTCCCTACATGTGTAATAGCACTCTTAGGGGTTGCCAAACGCTACTCGTAACTGGGTAGTTAAAAAGTTAGCTTTCGGGTATGCTATGAAACATGCGGAGGGATATGACTGGTCGAGATGGGATTTACCCCTCTTATCATAACAGGACAGATGTCTCTGGGCCCCTCGTGGTGATCATATAAAGAAACTGCATGGCCATGCCAGTAGTGGTCGAAGTGTCGACTACATGAAGTTATCCGACACTCAATCGAGAAAGTATTGAACAGTCCATGGATGACACATCTTCTCACCTGGAGTTCTACCAGACATCGTGAGGCAAAGGGAGAATGCATGAGTAGGTCGCTTAGTTCGATCAGTTAGGGACTAGTCGTATGGAGATACGTGCTGGTCGTAGATTGGTCGAACGTAATCACAGAATGGTAAGGACCTGGTCGTAAGGAGTTACGAACTGGTCGTGACCAAATACAACCTGGTCATAGAGAGATACGAACTGATCGTAAGTGATGAGGACCTGGTCATAAATCATATTACATCAAGGTTCGTCCGATATATTCTATGTGTATTTGGGAATCGTTATGTGCTACTAGGTACCGCTAACGACTGGTGGTCGGAAAAGAGTTTCTAAATCATAATCGATTACACATGAACCTGTAGGGTCGCACACTTAAAGGGCTTGGATCTGTTTTGGATGGTGATCCGAATTCGTATAGGTCACGAATTCCTAATGGGCCTCAAGGTCGATACCCATCATGGATGCCTATATAAAGAGGGGCGGTGGCATGGGGCGAGGGCAGAGGATGATCTTTGAAAGAACTCCCGAAACCCTAATAGCCACACCTTCTCAACCACGCTACCGGTGCTAGCACTCCAACGCGTGGAGATCCTGCCCCGTACGTGTGGATACCTCAGAGGTGTTGTTGCGAAGCATCAACACTAGGACGATCCGCATCTCGTGACAATCACCGGAGTCGGAGGAGCAGATGCGCAACGAGTACGACCACTCGAAGGAGGAGACGCGTTGTGAGTACAACTACGACTGCATCAACTTGCTAAAACGACTCTACTTCCGCTACTAGTCGGCGCGTCTAGCGGTAATCTCGTGATCTATTACTAGCGGTGGTTCATTGGTTGCGTGGTAAATTTTTGTTTGTGCTATCGTAGCATTGCTGTGATCCCTTCACTGGCTCACGGTAGACTAGGTTCACCTAGGTTTTGTGTATATCATGGGGATATGCTCATGATCTTAGAATGATATTACATTTGGCAATGGCATTGAAGGTTCATCGAATCACACGTTTTCGACAAAGTTCAAGTGTCGTCAGTCATCGGGCGGTCGACCGCTCAAAGGCAGCGGTTTGACCGACTGTGATCTTGAGTTAAGAAAATGGCGGTCCGACCGGCCGGAGGCAGCAGTCCGACTGGTCTGGAGCGGTCGGACTAGTCACCTCGGGCGGTCAGACCGGCCATTGTAAAAGTTGGATTTTAGGGCTAGGCCAAAAATAGAGAGTGTAGGCAAGGGAAGGGATTCTCCTACACTTGGTCAGTGTAGGCAAGGGAAGGGATTCTTCTACACTTGGTCTCATAATTTTTGGAGCTTTCAGTCAAAAGATGTATTCGTTTGAAATTTCCAGAGAGCTTTCGGATTTCAAGGGTTGAAAATTGGTTAAGTCCCTTCTGGGCGGTCAGACCGGCCCTTAAGTGGCGGTCTGACTGGTTTTCACTTGTCGTCATCTTGGCGGCGATGTTTGTTGGTTAGGTTAAGTTCATGGTTTTCAGCCTATATGTGTTGCACGATGCATGTTTTGACTAACGTGGGTCAAGTTGTGAAGAACTTGTTTCTATAATCAATTTCTTTGACTACTTTTGTGCAGGAAGCTTGGAGGTCAACTACGGTAAACGGCGAGGATGATCGGAACTAGGCTTGGATTGCTGAGGTTCAGAACGATCGAGGATGCCAGGTGAAGTCATTGGATTTGAGCATGGCGCAAAATGGAAAAGGATGATCGAACAAGAAGTTCGGTGCGATGGGTTGCATCAAGCAGCGCGGGGGTCGGTGCAAGTGCCATGGTGGTTTCGGTTGGAGCCGGATGGGAGAGACTTGCCGACATGTTGAGAGCTGTTGATCAAACTACACGTGACGAAGCATGGGATTGCTTCATGAAGATTGGACTCTGTATTTGGAGAAGGATCTAGAAGGGGTATTTTGGTAATAACACCAAGATACCGCCTTGATTGCTTTTGGCTAAACCGCGGCACAAGACGGTGCGAGAAGTGGTTTAGGTTAAGAGAAGATGAAGACAGCGCTTTAAAATGCGTGCGTGAGTTAAACCCATTTGTGTGTAGGCTTAACGGGTGCCCAATAGAAAACTCTTCTAGAATATTAGCCTCCACTATAAATAGGGGAGGGTGCTGGTTGTGCACCACGTACCTCTTGTGCTTTTATTTGAAAACACTAGTTTTTGTGTTTAGAGAGAATAGTGGAGAGGCTAGGTTTCTAGAGAAGGGATTGATTATGTGCTCGTGTATTGAGTTTTATCCTTATTGATGGAGTGGCTGTAAACCAGCAACAATCACGAATCAATCCACGCAAGTTTTCTTTAGATGAGTCTCTTTTCGTGCTTGCTCTCTATTTTGTGATTTTGGGACTTTCTTTGATTCTCAAGTTTTCCTTTGGTTTCTGCTCCTCATCCTGCTTGTTGTGACATGTGGGAACAAGACTAGGATCATCTATAACCCACGAGCAAGTTTTTGGGTCTAGTTTTCGTTTTGACTCGGTTTTGAACCATCCTTCACTCAAACTGAAAAATGTCAGAACTTTGGCAAGGATCTTCAAGATCTTTTATTGGAATAGGTTCCTGACATCCTAGAGAAGGTTTTTTCCAAGTTTCATCGAGTTTGGAGTTGTAGATCAAAAGTTAGACCTATTTCTGATTTTATTTTTTGGGCTGATTTTACTATTCATCGTACTGGAGGTCAGACCACCCATGTACAGAGGTCAGACCACCATTGATAAAGAGGTCAGGCCGCCCAACTCTTGGAAATTGAGTTTTTGATGATTTTGGTTGTTTTGCTTTGGGGTTTAGATTAGATTCAATACAAGTCTTCCGCTATGCTTGTATATTGATCTTCATAGCTCTCATAGCTATCGAGTGAAAATCGTGTTGAATCTGCATGTCTTTGATGGGTTCGAATATGCCTATTGGAAGAATCGCATGCGTGTCTATCTTTAGAGCGAAGGACAAGGCTTATATGAGGTTGTTCGAGCTCCGCTCGTTTTGCCCGAGGTTGCTACGCTGGCTTCAGCAGCCCTCTTGGCTAACAACCATAAGCAAAGAACATCCTATATGCCAGACTTGGTAGACAGAAGTACGATAGGATCTGTCACCTTGAGACCGCGCACGAGATTTGGAGCACCCTCGAAACCTACCATGAGGGTTCGTCCCAAATCAAGCAAGTGCGTCAGACGGTCTTCAAGCGAGAATATAACAAATTCGAGATGCGTCCTGGAGAGAGCATCGATGACGTTTTTACTCGCTTCAACAAGGTTCTCAACCAATTGAGAGCAGTTGTATTGAGTATTCTCAATCTGAGAATGCCACCTACCTCTTGGCTGCAATCAACACCAAGGAGTGGGAGATAAAGGCTACGGAGATTCACGCCACGCCACATGACCAGAGATTCAAGATGGTCCACCTCCTTCACGCGGGCGACGGGTGATGACTTCATCACCTTTGGAGATGATACATAAGGGTGGATTGAAGGGACGAGATCGATCAGGGTAAACGGCAAATTCATCCTGAAGGATGTCGCTCTTATGGACAAGCTAAGGTACAACCTGCTTTCTGTCTCACAGCTTCTTGATGATGGCTATGAGACTAGATTTAAGAAAAATATCTGTCGTGTGCCTGATTCTACTGGCGAGCTCGTTTTTGGAATTTCTAGAGTTGGTAGAATCTTTGGAGCTGATTTCTCTGAATCTCTTGCTGGATCTCTCAAATGTTTGCTTGCATCTTCTTCTGATTTCTGGCTTTGGCATCGACGGTTGGGCACATTGGTTTTGATCGTCTGACTCGAGTTAGCAACCTTGATCTCATGAGAGGTTTGTCCAAACTCAAAGTCCGCCAAGGATGTCAGATATGCGCCTCGTAGGCATGGCAAGCAAGTTGCCGCCTCACACCCATCAGTGGCTATGGTCATGACTGACGGACCGGGACAGTTGTTTCATATGGATACTGTTGGTCCTGTTAGGGTTCGGTCAGTCGGTGGCAAATGGTATATCCTTGTCATAGTCGATGATTTTTCGAGATACACTTGGGTGTTCTTTCTTGCTTCGAAGGATGAAGCTTTTGGTCATTATCATGATCTTGTTCCTCGTTTGGCTTCTGAACCTCCTAGTGCCTTGAGAGCGATCTGCATTGACAATGGCACAGAGTTCAAGAATACCTCTTTTACCTCTTTCTGTGCTGAGCGTGGCATTGAGCATCAGTTCTCTTCTCCACACGTCGCTCAACAAAATGGCGTGGTAGAAAGGAAGAACAGGACCCTAGTCAAGATGGCTAGGACGATGCTATATGAGTATAGCACACTGAGGAGGTTTTGGGCCGAAGCTATTGCTACAGCTTGCTATATTGCAAATCGTGTCTTTTTGAGACCTTCTTTGAGCAAGACATCTTATGAGCTTCAGTTTGGTAAAAAAACCCCTCTGTTTCTTATTTTTGAGTTTTTGGAGCTAAGTGTTTCATTCTCAAGACATGAAATCTAGATAAATTTGAGTCAAGAACTTTTGATGGTTTATTTTTGGGTTATCCTGCTCATTCGAGGGTTTTTCGGGTTTTTAATATTGAGACTAACCTTGTTCATGAGATATACAATGTCACTTTTGATGAGACTAGCCCTGGATTTAGATCAGAAGTTTCAGGTGATACATAGGTGACGGAGAGCATCTTTGTAGAGGAAGATGATGATGAAGTCGATGATGCTTTTCAACCTACTGCTGACGCTCTTGTTCTGGTTCAAGAACCATCTTCGACTACTTCACCTTCAGTTGAGGCCCCTGCTGGATCTTCAGCATCAGCAGTACCTGCGAAGGTCGAAGAGATGATGTCTCCCCCAGGCGCTCCACTTCACATTCGGAGGTGTCACCCTCCGGATCAGATGATTGGTTAGCTTCATGAGCGAATCACTCGTTCCAGGTATCATGATCCGAGTCTCTACTCTCATTCTGCTTTTGTTGCCTCTTTCGAACCCCGCGATATATCACATGCTTTATCTGATTCTAGCAGGTTCAATGTCATGCATGAGGAGTTAAAGAATTTTAAGAGGAACAAGGTCTGGAACCTAGTAGAACCTCCTAGTGGTCATAATGTAATAGGAAACCGTTGGGTGTTTAAAAATAAACAAAGTAAGGATGGTTCTGTGGTTACAAACAAGGCTAGATTGGTAGCTCAGGGTTTTAGCCAAGTTGAGGGGTTAGACTTTGATGAAACATTTGCTATTGTTGCTAGATTAGAAGTTATTCGTATTCTGCTTCCATTTGCTGCATCTAAGGGTTTTAGGCTACATCAGATGGAGGTCAAGAGTGCATTTCTGAATGGTTACATAGAGGTGGAAGTGTATGTTAGGCAACCCCTGAGCTTTGAGAATCCCAAGTATCCACATCATATTTTCAAGCTATCCAAAGCGTTGTATGGTCTTAAGCAAGCCCGCAGAGCCTGGTATGATAGAATTAAGACCTTCTTACTTAAGAATAATTTTGAAATGAGTAAGGTGGATAAGACTCTATTCATTCTTAGGCATGGCAATGATTTTCTACTTGTTCAGATTTATATAGATGATATTATCGTTGGTGGTTCTTCTCATGCTCTTGTTTCTAGTTTTTCTAAGACCATGTCCAAGGAATTTGAGATGGGTATGATAGGAGAGCTCAACTACTTTTTGCGCTTCAAATCAAACAATGCAAGGAATGGATCTTCATCCATCAAATAAAGTACACTAAGAATTTGCTCTGCGCCGAGATGGGTGATTGCAAGTCGATCACCACTCCCATGGCGACCTCGATCGCTGGATCCGATGAGGAAGGAGAAGCCGTGGATCAACTCGAGTACCGCAAAGATGATCGCTCCTCCTCAGATCTCAAGGCCTCAAGATCAGACATACACTTTACAGTCTGGCTCTGCACGAGGTTTCAAGCGTCTCCGAGGACTTCACATCGCCAAGCCATCAAGCGCATCTTCAGGTACCTTCACTCTACCCTCCAGTATGACATTTGGTATTACTGCTCTTCTTCCTTATCCATTCGGGGGGTTTTCTGATTCTGATTTAACGGGCTGTCGGCTAGATAGAAAGAATACCTCAGGCACTTGTCACTTCTTAGGCACTTCTCTTGTTTCTTGGTCTTCTAGGAAGTAGTCATCTGTTGCACAATCCGCTGCAGAAGCCGAATATGTAGCTACCGCTAGTTGTTGTAGTCAGATTCTGTGGATGGTGTCCACTCTTAAGGACTACAGGTTAACTTTCGCTAGTGTTCTTCTTCTCCGTGATAACACTTCTGCCATTAATATTGCTAAAAACCCTGTGCAACACTCTAGGACCAAGCACATAGACATTCGTTATCACTTCCTTATAGACCATGTAGAGAATGGTGATATTGTGCTACATTTTGTGGAGTCCGAGGCTCAGTTAGCTGATATCCTCACCAAGCCTTTAACCCAACTAGGTTTGTGTAACATCCCAAATTGGGTTTGTGTTTCAAATGTAATAAAAATGAGGATAAATTAAAACTTTTGCTGCCTCATGTATTGTTACAGTGTTTGAAACCTCTTTCCTTTAATTGGTGGAAATTAAAACTCAAAATTTCCCCAATTAAATTCAAGTCATAAATCTCCTCAATGAAAATCTGGTGCCCAACCCCTCAAAATAATTTTCATTGACCTAGGGGTGATGTTTAACACCTCGAAATTATTTCATAATTTTCAGAAATTATTTGATAATTTTTGAGACAAGTCAAACATTAGTCAAACTCCTAAAATAGCCTTCTAGAATTTTTAGAGAAAAATGCAGTGCATAAAAGTCTCTGAAAATTTTATATAAGGTTCCTCCTGCTGTCAGCAATCTCCAGTTAAAATTTCATGAATTTTGGAGCTTGTTTGCTATTTCAAATAATTCTCCAAAGTCGGCTCAGCCAATTAAGTCAAAAATCCGTTTCACTGTTGCTCGGGTCCGGGTCCGACACTGGTTCGAGCTCAAGGGTGCAGCCAGATCAACTAACAAAGACCTTAGAACGACCACTGCGGCCGATCAAGAGTCGTTCGATCTAAATCCAACGGCCGACGCGCAGGTGAACTTTCGGACCAAACGAACTCACTTAAGCGCGTTAGTCGTTTGATCTACGATCAACGGCCGCGATAGAAGGGGATGTTCGGACCATCCGAGAGGTGCGGCTAATAACCAACGTTGGATCTTGATCGAGCGGTCGACAAGCGATGGAACGCTCGGACCACCGGACTGAATAGCCAAACGTTCCAGAGCGCGGTAGCCGCACGATTGGAATCCTATGTGATCGAACGGCCGTCCTCTTTTCGTTTTCCTCTCACCGCTCGCGCTCGATGAAGTCAACAGTAGTGGTTGGAAATCGCAGAGCATGGGCAGCGTCGGGTCATCTCAAGCTTCGGCCAACAGCTATAGTAATAAATGCGCTTGTGCGATCGCCTCCGAAGTCTTCATCTGCTCCCATCGCTCTCAAAGGCTCTCATGGCGTGTTTGACCCGAGAGGTTATTGCCGCACTCCCTCTCGCTCCTTCGGCTATAAACTCTACCAGAGGCTTCCTTAGCATTCTTTGAACACCCTTGAGCTTCAGCATCACTTCTAGTGCACTGAGTGAGCTCCTTTGTAAAAAAAATTACTCTCGGCCGCCATTGTTGAAGCTTCATGTTCTTCGGTGAAAGTGGTGTTCCTGGCCCTCTCATCCGAATCTGTTGCTTCCTCAGTTGCTTAGCATCTCGAAGAGTATTAACCCTCTGTCAATTTTGCTTTTGGCGTGAGAGCGACTCAATTTCTGCTTTCCCTTTCACCGCAAAGGGTGATCTTCTTCTTTAGCTCGTAAGTGCACCATTTTCAAACTCCTTGCTCCTCTCGCTTACTCTCATCTCTGTGATCTAAGCCCTCAATCAATTTTGCTTTTAATCGCAGAGATCACTCTATTGGGAAAATTCCCTCTTCTACCGTGATTCATCCCTTTCTTCCTCGGTACGGTAAGTCATCCATTGCTCGATTCTTTGTCGCAGAATGCGCCTTTAGTATTGAGACCATATTGGTGCTCTTGGTTAGCATAGCCGTGCTATAGATCGCCGACGATTAGCCGGAGTTCGCCTCGCCAATTTTGCCTGACGAGCACCGTTAAGCTTTGAGCGCGAGTCGCTTTTTGTCGACCACCGCCCCGATCTTCGATCGACGGCCCATAGCAGAATGAACGCTCGAACGGTTCGATTCGCGCGGACCGCTGGATCCAAGATCAACGCTCATGTGCGTAAACGTTCGGACCACGACATCCTTTGGCATCCGTTCGCTCATCTTTCATCCAACGGCCGATGCTTAGGGTTCGCGCATGAGTTCTCATTGCTTTGTGTTTGGGCCGTTTGTTTTCGATCTTCGCCCGTGATTGTCCACGCTGCTTATCCGGGTTATATTTCTGGGTAGAGTTATTTATCAACCTAAAAATAGTTTTATCTTCTAAAATGCATAAGTAATTTTGGTAACTTCAAAAATGATAAAACTAGTGCCATTATTTTTCATTCTTAGTAAACTTATGTCCAGATAGGTTGCTCATTTATCTCGTAGCGTAAAAGATTTATTTTGAAAGTAAGCATTGTCGATTATCTTTACAATGTAAAACTAGTGAATCTTAGAAAACTCATAACTAATTATTGCAAGCTCCAAATGAGATGAATCCAGTGGGGCTGTTCATCTTATGAGGTGCTTGATTTACCATAAAAATTTAGTAGCTCCACCATTCTAGAAAATTTTCACTAAAATCTTTGCTTAGGTGAATAGTGTTGTTTTTCATTTTCCGCCGATGAAAATGTTTTGGCCATAACTTTGCATTGAGAATCCAAATCAATTGGTTCTTGTTGCTTTAGTTCATAAAAATTATGTTCTTTCTACTGTAAAAATTTGAGAACTTTTTGCTGAGTTTTGCTGTTGCATTTTTGATGTTTCTCGCCTTATTGGTTCTTGTTGGTTCTTTCGATAGGTTGCGATAATATTGATAATATCGAGAGTGATCCTCTACAAAGAAAACAATGAGCTTCAAAGAAGGCAAGATATTTGATCATAAATGTCCCATTACTTTCAAAGTCTAATACCTTGTTTACAAATTATATGTATGCATTGCTTTTGTGTCCAATTATTTTTGTCCTGCTTAGAGGTAGCTATTCCTAATGCATTGTTGCCATTACAATGTTATCCCCGCCACAACCATAAGTTATTATCATCATTTGTGAATTAGAGCCCGTGATTTAATTATGCTCTTTACTGCCTTTGCGATGTCATGCTTAGAAATGCTTAGCTACCAGGTAGAATTGGGCTGTTATCGACTTAGTCGATGACCTTGATCACACAAATCATTTTGTTTATTTTGGTTCAGCACCTTATGCTTTTGTTTTGTAAAAACCGAAAATGAAACAAAATGATTTGACTTGGGCACAATGGCATGTTGGTGTGATTGTTGGGTGTGACAAGGAAAGGTGCCCAGTCCCTAAGGACCGATTTGTTGCTTGCGCCATTGATCCAAGCACTTTGCGCACTAACCACATGAGGGTTATATGGGACCCTCTTGACCTAGTACTTTGGAGTGTGTTATCTCCGAGTCGCAGGAGGAGCGTTGTGTGTTGTGTGAAAAAGGAATTGTGTTCTTGTGTTGGGTGTGCGGTGGTGGAGTTTCCGGATGGACTCTCCACCTCGAGGGCGCCGCAGCTTGTCCGAGGCTTTACCCGTGAGGGGTAGTTGTCCGAGGTCAGCCACGACCCGACACAACGTATGGGTTTCTATCCATACGGCGACTCAAGGTAATACATAATATTGGAAAAGTCTCAGAGGACTTAGCCGTGTTAAGCATACCTAAGGAAGTGTGCTTAATAGCTTGGCAAAAAGGCGGTCTGGCGTGTGGGTAAAATGGTAGATCTAGACTTCAACAACTGTTTTTGTTTTAAAATTAAAAACTTGACATGGTTGGTCTGAATGGGTATTTCAGTCTATTGTGGTGGCTATTGGGTTAGCCACTTCCAGATCTGCTTTTTGTTGTTGATACTTGATTACTACTGCTTTTATCAAATAAAATCAGATTGCAAAATTGCCTTCAATCTATTACATTATTGCAAATAAAACTTGCTTTATGCTACAAACTTGAGTCCTAGCCTGCTCCACTTAAATAAGCTTGCATATAGTTATTGTACAGATCTGTTATCATTCTTATATATCTTGCGTAGTACATTCAGTACTCACCCGACTTTTGTTGGGTGCTTTTGTTTGCAGAGGAAGAAGGTGAGCCCCAAGGGCTTCACTTTGTGAGATGTGCCGCAGTTCGACGGCTAGTCATGCTCCGGTCGGTTGCCTTGTGGGTAAAAGGCACGCCTGGGCTCTTTGTTTATCGCCATCTTATGGCACTTTTGCTTCCACTGCTCGTAATATTTACTGCTGGCGGTTGGCCTCTTTGTTGTATTTACTCTTGAATATTATTATGTATGTCTTTATTTTGTTATGTGCTTTCTGGTTCTATGTGATTGAATGGAATTGATGCATGAACTTTTGTGAGAGGGGTGTATCTCGCACTGGGAAGTATACATTCCTCGGCACGAGTTATTATGCTTATGATGATAGGGTCAAGTGGTGACTAATCATTCTAAGCTTAATAATCCCAAGCGCCACAAGATTGGTCCAATGGGTATTTCAGCTATTGTGGTGGCTATTGGGTTAGCCACTTCGTGACTGCTTTATCGTTGTTGATACTTGATTACTACTGCTTTTATCAAATAAAATCAGATTGCAAAATTGCCTTCAATCTATTACATTATTGCAAATAAAACTTGCTTTATGCTACAAACTTGAGTCCTAGCCTCGCTCCACTTAAATAAGCTTGCATATAGTTATTGTACAGATCCGTTATCATTCTTATATATCTTGCAGTACATTCAAAGTACTCACCCGACTTTTTGTCGGGCGCTTTTGTTTGCAGAGGAAGAAGGTGAGCCCCAAGGGCTTCACTTACGTGAGATGTGTTCGCTGGTTCGACGGCTAGTCATGCCTGGTCGGTTGCCTTGTGGGTAAAAGGCACACCGTTGGGCTCTTTTGTTTATCGCCATCTTATGGCACTTTTGCTTCATGCTCGTAATATTTACTGCTGGCGGTTGGCCTCTTTGTTGTATTTACTCTTGAATATTATTATGTATGTCTTTATTTTGTTCGTGCTTTCGGTTCTATGTGATTGAATGGAATTGATGCATGAACTTTTGTGAGAGGGTGTATATCGCACTGGGAAGTATACATTCCTACACACGAGTTATTATGCTTATGATGATAGGGTCAAGTGGTGACTAATCATTCTAAGCTTAATAATCCCAAGCGCCACAAGAGGTTGGTATCGAGCCATATCGACCATAGAAGCCGCTAGCTTGGTCGTCTTTAGGATATTTTGAAAAAACTTAATTTCAAAGTATCAAATGATTTTTGAAAGCTTAAGTAAGTTCTCAGATTTTATTCCTTACCTATCTTAGCTTTCTCATCTCATCTTACTCTAGTTTGAGTTTTAAAAGTTGTTTTCCTCTCATCTCCTTTTCAAAGATAGTGTTATCGATTAAATGGGTTTGGGAACCACCGAGTTTGGCAAATTGGAGTGCTTAGGGCGTAAAATGAGAGGATAATTCAACTAAAATTTGTGGGGCTAAAAGGGTAAGAAGTGGTGTTCTATGTCTAGTGACTAATACCTCGCTAAGTTGGTTTTTACCACGATTTTTCCATGCAATAAGCTTTTGGTAGTGTTCTGAAATTTTCTTCTCAAAACGACTACTTGTTCGTTTGATACAAGTTAGTCGCATCGAGAAGTTGGATCTTGTGTCTTATGAGTTTTCCATGGATCTTATGCCTCTTTGCAATTAATTGGAGTTCGTTTTATTGCGGGTTATGTGTTTAAAGTAGGGTTAGGATTACATATACTAATCCATAGCTGATAGCTTGTCTCTTGCTATCCCTTCGTTATAGCTCTCAGATTTCTGTTTCTAACCCGCCTTGATGCCACAGGATGGCTGGTCGTACTCGTAGCGGCCAGGGGCAGCCAGAGGGTCGGGATGAGGGACTTCCACCTCCTCCGACCATGGCTGAGGTGCTCGCTCAGATCGAGCGGAACCGTATGGACCAGACACGGATCCTGGAGGTGATTGCACAGAACACCTCCAACATCTCCGGTGCCTCTGGATCAGGGGGAGGAGGTGGCCACCCGCAGAGGGGAGGACTCTCGGAGTTCCTTCGCACTCAGCCACCCACCTTCTCGAGGTCCGAGGACCCACTCGACGCGGATGACTGGTTGCGCCTCGCTGAGCGGAAGCTCAACATCGCCGCCGTGATCACGAGAAGGCACCGTCGCCTCCCATCACCGGAGGGGTGGCACTCTCATGGTGGGAGAACTTCCTCGCCATGCAAAGACGAGGGCCGGCTATCACTTGGGCGGAGTTCCGCCGCTTTGGCGGGCTCATGTCCCCGCCGGATTGATGAAGTTGAAGAAGAAGGAATTTACGGCGCTCAGGGCGCAAATCGCCATCGAGTACCTCCATGAGTTCAACCATCTTTCTCGGATGCTCTCGAGGATGTGCCTACAGATGAGGCAAAGCAGAGAAGTTCATGGATGGCTTGTCCGAGGAGCTTCAGGACAAGCTATCTATTGTTGACTTCCCGACTTCCGCACCTTGGTCGACAAGGCCATCATCGCCGAGCATAAGGCGAGGGCACTTGGCGACTCGCATAGCGTAAGTGGGAGGCCCGAAGGCATCCAGGCCGTTGCTCCTCGTCCGTATGGCGGACCAGCCCGGCGTCCCTCCCCGATCGCAGCACCACCGAGGGCACCGCGCTCGCTCCACGCCCACCGCAGCCGCGCCCGACCACGCACACTGCGGACGGCCAGAGGCATCCGCAACCCGCCGCGGATGTCGTGGTGTTTCTTCGCCACGACAAGGGGCATTATGCTAATAATTGCCCTAAGAAGATCGGCGCCCTCGTCCCCGATGGAGGACGCGGGCAGGGAGTGGTCGTGATCGAAGGCCCCAAATATGGGAAGCGGTCGAGTCAACCTTATCTCGCCGAGGAAGCTCGAGATGCACCCGACGCCGTGTTGGGTACACTTTTCGCTAACTCTCACCGCCTCTGCTTTATTTGATTCGGGCTTCTCACCATTTATGTCTGAGTCTTTTGTCGCACTTAGTGATCTTTCACCGATCCCCGCATGTTCCTCTGATTATTCATTCTCCGGGGTCGGTAATGAGAGCTGAAAATGAATGCCGGGGTGTTTTGATTGAGATTGGGGGAGTGGGATTTTTGGCAAATCTTATTCTCCTCAATTCAGCAAAGTTGGATGTGATACTTGGCATGGATTAGTTGTCTCAACATAGGGGACAAATCGATTGCGCCAGAAGGTTCATTTCCCTCACGAGCCCGTCTGGCGGTCGAGTGGGAATTTTTCTGAAGCTGCAAGAACCACACCTATATGCACTTGAAGCCAAGCCAACCATGGAGATTCATGAAGTCCCCGTGGTGTGTGAGTTCAGCGATGTGTTTCCCGAAGATCTGCCCGGGATGCCTCCCGTGAGAGACATCGAATTGTCATCGAAGTTGCTTCCTGCATCGCCCCTATTTCAAAGAGACCGTATCGAATGCCTCCAAATGAGTTGGAGGAGCTGAAGAAGCAGCTTGGCGAGCTTCAAGAGAAGGGTTTTATTCGCCTGAGCTCATCACCGTGGGGTTGTCCTGTTATCTTTGTGAAGAAGAAAGACAAGACTCTGCGGATGTGTGTTGATTACCGTCCGTTGAATGCCGTGGACGGTGAAGAACAAGTATCCTCGCCTCGAATTGATGACCTCTTCGATCAATTGACCGGTGCTCGGGTATTCTCCAAGATTGATCCGAGGTTGGGCTATCATCAAGTCCGAATCGGATCGGAAGACATTCAAAGACGGCTTTCTACTCGTTATGGATTATACGAGTATACCGTTATGTCCTTCGGCTTGACCAATGCTCCCGCTCTTTTCATGAATCTTATGAACATGGTATTCATGGAGTATTTGGACAAGTTCGTGGTTGTCTTTATCGATGATATCCTCATCTATTCGAGGGATGTTGAGGAGCATGTCAACATCCGGTTAGTGTTGGGGAAACTTCGCGAGCATCAACTTTATGCGAAGTTCAAGAAGTGCGAGTTTTGGTTGAAGGAAGTGGCATTCTTGGGTCATGTTCTTTCAAAGATCCGGTGTCATTGATCCTCCTAGCAAGGTCAATGATGTGCTATCATGGGTCCACCAAGTCGACCATCGAAGTGAGGAGTTTTCTCGCTTTAGCGGGATATTATCGCCGCTTATTGAGGGCTTCTCCAAGATTGCCAAGCCAATGACCGAATTGCTTCGTAAGGACAAGAGGTTTGTGTGGTCTCTCGATTGCGAGAAGAGTTTTCAAGAACTCAAGAGGAGGTTGACCACGGCTCCAGCTTCTTGTTCTTCCCGATGTCCACCAAGCTTCGATATCTATTGCGATGCTTCTCGCCAGGCTCGGTTGTGTTCTTATGCAAGAGGGCGGTGGTGGCTTATGCATCGAGGCGCTTCGCGGCCTCATGAGCTTAATTATCCAACCCATGACTTGGAGTTAGCCGCAGTGGTCCATGCACTAAAGATTTGGCGGCATTACCTCATCGGTAATCGCTATAAGTATATTCAGATCACAAGAGTTTGAAGTACTTGTTCACCCAACCGCACTGAACCTAAGGCAAAGAAGGTGGTTGGAATTGATTAAGGATTATGATATGGGTCTTCGATATCATCCGCAAGGCAAATGTTGTGGCCGATGCTCTCGATCGCAAGGTTCATTGCAATTCCTTAATGGTCTTGGAGCAAAGAACACCCTTCATGAAGAATTTCAGCGCTCAACTTGGGAGTGGTTGAGCAGGTTCTCTCGCCGCTTTGGTTGTGCAACCAACCTTGGAGGACCAAATCAAGGCCGCACAACAATGATGCTCAGATAAGTCACATCAAGGAAAATATCAAGAGTGGCTCCGCTAAGTGCTTTTCTCGAGGACGACCATGGGGTCATTTGTTTCGATCACGCCGTTGTTCCGGTCGCGAATTGCGGAACTTGATTCTCCGCGAAGCTCATGACTCTCCGTTGTCTATTCATCCTGGGGCCACGAAGATGTATCAAGATCTCCGGCAAAGATTCTGGTGGACCCGAATGAAGCGGGAAATTGCAAAGTTCGTTGTCGAAAGCGACGTGTGTCGCCGAGTCAAGGCCGAGCATCGGCCCAAACAGATCGCCACCTTTGCCGATTCCGAATGGAAGTGGGATTCGATCGAATGGACTTTATCACCGGTCCGCCCATGTCACCAAAGGGAATGATGCTATCCGGTGATTATTGATCGATTAACCAAAGTGGCACATTTTCTTCCAACCAAGACCAAGCTTCGTGCCGATCGTCTAGCTAAGCTCTACGTCTCCAAGATTGTAAGCTTGCATGGTGTGCCAAAAACGATCATTTCTGATCGTTGTTCACTGTTTACCTCCCGGTTTTGGCATGGTCTGCAAGAAGCTATGGGCAATCGTCTTTCTTTCAGCTCAGCTTATCATCCTCAAACGGATGGCCAGACTGAAAGAGTAAATCAAGTATTGGAAGACATGCTCCGTGCTTGTGTTCTCTCCTATGGGAGGAATTGGGAGAGATGTTTGCCATTCGCCGAGTTCTCCTACAATAATAGTTTCCAAGCTAGTCTTGGAATGGCACCTTCGAGGCTTTGTATGGCGTAAAATGCGAACTCATTGAATTGGTCGAAATCGTGAAAGACCATTCTTTGGCCTGCACTCAATCAATGAAGCCGAGCCGAGTTCGCTTGATTCGAGATCGGTTGCGCACACTCTACCCGTGCAAAAGAGCTATACAGATCGTCGTCGTCGTGAGTTGAGCTTTGAGCCTGATGATCTTGTTTATCTCAAAGTCTCTCCTTTGAAGGGTCATCAGCGATTCGGCGTCAAGGGCAAGTTGGCTCCTCGATATGTCGGTCCATACCGAGTCATCGAGAAGAAGGGAGCCGCCGCCACAAGTTGGAGTTGCTCTTTGCACTTGAGGGGGTGCATGATGTGTTCCATGTGTCCCACCAAGAAGTGCCTCCGCTCCAAGCGAGGAAGCTCGCTGGAAACTCTTGATGTTCGTGAAGATTTGACCTACAAGGAGCACCTGCTCGCATCCTTGAAGAGGTCGAACGAAGAACGAGGAATCGTGCCATCAAGTTCCTCAAAGTTCGATGGTCGAACCATTCCGAGGAGGAAGCCACTTGGGAGCGGGAAGATCGCTCATGCGTGCGCACTACCCCCTCTTCTTTGCTGAGTGAGTCAAATCTCTGGCGAGATTTACGTAAGGGGGAGGTTTTGTAACATCCCAAATTGGGTTTGTGTTTCAAATGTAATAAAAATGAGGATAAATTAAAACTTTTGTTGCCTCATGTATTGTTACGATGTTTGAAACCTCTTTCCTTTAATTGGTGGAAATTAAAACTCAAAATTTCCCAATTAAATTCAAGTCATAAATCTCCTCAATGAAAATCTGTGCCCAACCATTCAAAATAATTTTCATTGTACCTAGGAGTGATGTTTAACACCTCAGAATTATTTCATAATTTTCAGAAATTATTTGATAATTTTTGAGACAAGTCAAACATTAGTCAAACTCCTAAAATAGCCTTCTGGAATTTTTAGAGAAAAATGCACTGCATAAAAGTCTCTGAAAATTTTATATAAGGTTCCTCCTGCTGTCAGCAATCTCCAGTTAAAATTTCATGAATTTTGGAGCTTGTTTGCTATTTCAAATAATTCTCCAAAGTCGGCTCAGCCAATTAAGTCAAAAATCCGTTTCACTGTTGCTCGGGTCCGGGTCCGACACTGGTTCGAGCTCAAGGGTGCAGCCAGATCAACTAACAGCACCTTAGAACAGTCACTCGGGCGCGCTGATCAGTAGCCGTTCGATCTAAATACAACGGCCGACGCGCAGGTGAACTTTCGGACCAAACGAACTCACTTAAGCGCGTTAGTCGTTTGATCTCCGATCAACGGCCGCGATAGAAGGGGATGTTCGGACCATCCGAGAGGTGCGGCTAATAACCAACATTGGATCTTGATCGAGCGGTCGACAAGCGATGGAACGCCGACCACCGGATCAATAGCCAACGTTCCGAGCGCGCAGAGCCGCACGATTGGAATCCTATGTGATCGAACGGCCGTCCTCTTTTCGTTTTCCTCTCGCCGCTCGCGCTCGATGAAGTCAACAGTAGTGGTTGGAAATCGCAGAGCATGGGCAGCGTCGGGTCATCTCAAGCTTCGGCCAACAGCTATAGTAATAAATGCGCTTGTGCGGTCGCCTCCGAAGTCTTCATCTGCTCCCATCGCTCTCAAAGGCTCTCATGGCAGGTTTGACCCGAGAGGGTTATTGCCGTTACTCCCCTCTCGCTCCTTCGGCTATAAACTCTACCAGAGGCTTCCTTAGCATTCTTTGAACACCCTTGAGCTTCAGCATCACTTCTAGTGCACTGAGTGAGCTCCTTTGTAAAAAAAATTGCTCTCGGCCGCCATTGTTGAAGCTTCAAGTTCTTCGGTGAAAGTGGTGTTCCTGGCCCTCTCATCCGAATCTGTTGCTTCCTCAGTTGCTTAGCATCTCGAAGAGTATTAACCCTCTGTCAATTTTGCTTTTGGCAGCAGAGAGCAGCTCAATTTCTGTTTTCCCCCTTTCAGCCGCAAAGGGTGATCTTCTTCTTTAGCTCTGGTAAGTGCACCATTTTCAAACTCCTTGCTCCCTCTGCTTACTCTCATCTCTGTGATCGGAAGCCCTCAATCAATTTTGCTTTTAATCGCAGAGATCACTCTATTGGGAAAATTCCCTCTTTGGGCTGTGATTCATCCCCTTTCTTCCTCAGCGCCGGTAAGTCATCCATTGCTCGATTCTTTGCTGCTGTAAATGCGCCTTAGTATTGAGACCATATTGGTGCTCTTGGTTAGCATAGCCGTGTTTAGATCGCCGCGATTAGCGAGTTCGCCTCGCCAATTTTGTCGGACGAGCACCGTTAAGCTTTGAGCGAGTCGCTTTTTGTCGACCACCGTCCGATCTTCGATCGACGGCCCATAGCGAATGAACGCTCAACGGTTCGATCCGCGTGGACCGCTGGATCCAAGATCAACGGTTCATGCGCGTAAACGTTCGGACCACGGACATCCTTTGGCATCCGGTTCGCTCATCTTTCATCCAACGGCCGATGCTTAGGGTTCGCGCGAAGTTCTCGCTTGCTTTGTGTTTGGGCCGTTTGTTTCGGATCTTCGCCCAGATTGTCCACGCCGCTTATCCGGGTTATATTTCTGTAGAGTTATTTATCAACCAAAAATAGTTTTATCTTCTAAAATGCATAAGTAATTTTTGGTAACTTCAAAAATGATAAAACTAGTGCCATTATTTTTCATTCTTAGTAAACTTATGTCCAGTATAGGTTGCTCATTTATCTCAGTAGCAGAAAAGATTTATTTTGAAAGTAAGCATTAAGCTGATTATCTTTACAACAGAAAAATAGTGAATCTTAGAAAACTCATAACTAATTATTGCAAGCTCCAAATGAGATGAATCCAGTGGGGCTGTTCATCTTATGAGGTGCTTGATTTACCATAAAAATTTTAGTAGCTCCACCATTCTAGAAAATTTTCACTAAAATCTTTGCTTAGGTGAATAGTACTGTTTTTCATTTTCTGGCCGACTGAAAATGTTTTGGCCATAACTTTTGCATTGAGAATCCAAATCAATTGGTTCTTGTTGCTTTAGTTCATAAAAATTATGTTCTTTCTACTGTAAAAATTTGAGAACTTTTTGCTGAGTTTTGCTGTTGCATTTTTGATGTTTCTCGCCTTATTGGTTCTTGTTGGTTCTTTCGATAGGTTGCGACAATATTGATAATATCGAGAGTGATCCTCTCGCAGCAAAACAATGAGCTTCAGAAGGCAAGATATTTGATCATAAATGTCCCATTACTTTCAAAGTCTAATACCTTGTTTACAAATTATATGTATGCATTGCTTTTGTGTCCAATTATTTTTGTCCTGTTTAGAGGTAGCTATTCCTAATGCATTGTTGCCATTACAATGTTATCCCCTGCCACAACCATAAGTTATTATCATCGCTGGTGAATTAGAGCCCGATGATTTAATTATGCTCTTTTACTGTCTTTGCGATGTCATGCTTAGAAATGCTTAGCTACCGGTAGAATTGGGCGGTTATCGACTTAGTCGATGACCTTGATCACACAAATCATTTTGTTTATTTTTGGTTCAGCACCTTATGCTTTTGTTTTGTAAAAACCGAAAATGAAACAAAATGATTTGACTTGGGCACAATGACATGTTGGTGTGATTGTTGGGTGTGACAAGGAAAGGTGCCCAGCTCCCTAAGGACCGATTTGTTGCTTGCGCCATTGATCCAAGCACTTTTGCGTACTAACCACATGAGGGTTATATGGGACCCCTCTTGACCTAGTACTTTGGAGTGTGTTATCTCCGAGTCGCAGGAGGAGCGTTGTGTGTGTTGTGTGAAAAGGAATTGTGTTCTTGTGTTGGGTGTGCGGTGGTGGAGTTTCCGGATGGACTCTCCACCTCGAGGCGCCGCAGCTTGTCCGAGGCTTTACCCGTGAGGGGTAGTTGTCCGAGGTCGGGCCACGACCCGACACAACGTATGGGTTTCTATCCATACAGGCGACTCAAGGTAATACATAATATTGGAAAAGTCTCAGAGGACTTAGCCGTGCTTGATACCTAAGGAAGTGTGCTTAATAGCTTGGCAAAAGGCGGTCCGCGTGTGGGTAAAATGGTACACCTCGCAGGATAAAACTATTCGAATAGCCTCGTCCTAGGTTATGGACACGCTTGGTGATTTCCCGCAAGATCTAGACTTCAACAACTGTTTTTGTTTTAAAATTAAAAACTTGACATGGTTGGTCTGAATGGGTATTTCAGGCTATTGTGGTGGCTATCGGGTTAGCTACTTCAGGATCTGCTTTTCTTGTTGTTGATACTTGATTACTACTGTTTTTATCAAATAAAATCAGATTGCAAAATTGCCTTCAATCTATTACATTATTGCAAATAAAACTTGCTTTATGCTACAAACTTGAGTCCTAGCCTGCTCCACTTAAATAAGCTTGCATATAGTTATTGTACAGATCTGTTATCATTCTTATATATCTTGCGAGTACATTCAAAGTACTCACCCAGCTTTTGCTGGGCTGCTTTTGTTTGCAGAGGAAGAAGGTGAGCCCCAAGGGCTTCACTTCTGTGAGATGTGCTGCAGGTTCGACGGCTAGCTGCGGCCTGGTCGGTTGCCTTGTGGGTAAAAGGCACGCCGTTGGGCTCTTTTGTTTATCGCCATCTTATGGCACTTTTGCTTCCGCTGTTCTGTAATATTTACCTGTTGGCCGGTTGGCCTCTTTGTTGTATTTACTCTTGAATATTATTATGTATGTCTTTATTTTGTTCTCAGGCTTTGGTTCTATGTGATTGAATGGAATTGATGCATGAACTTTTGTGAGAGGGGTGTATATCGCACTGGAAGTATACATTCCTCGGCCACGAAGTTATTATGCTTATGATGATAGGGTCAAGTGGTGACTAATCATTCTAAGCTTAATAATCTCAAGCCACAAGATTGGTCCAATGGGTATTTCAGCTATTGTGGTGGCTATTGGGTTAGCCACTTCAGATGCTTTTCTCGTTGTTGATACTTGATTACTACTGTTTTTATCAAATAAAATCAGATTGCAAAATTGCCTTCAATCTATTACATTATTGCAAATAAAACTTGCTTTATGCTACAAACTTGAGTCCTAGCCTGCTCCACTTAAATAAGCTTGCATATAGTTATTGTACAGATCTGTTATCATTCTTATATATCTTGCGAGTACATTCAAAGTACTCACCCAGCTTTTGCTGGGCTGCTTTTGTTTGCAGAGGAAGAAGGTGAGCCCCAAGGGCTTCACTTCTGTGAGATGTGCTGCGGGTTCGACGGCTAGCTGCGGCCTGGTCGGTTGCCTTGTGGGTAAAAGGCACACCGTTGGGCTCTTTTGTTTATCGCCATCTTATGGCACTTTTTGCTTCACTGCTCGTAATATTTACCTGTTGGCCGGTTGGCCTCTTTGTTGTATTTACTCTTGAATATTATTATGTATGTCTTTATTTTGTTCTGTGCTTTCGGTTCTATGTGATTGAATGGAATTGATGCATGAACTTTTGTGAGAGGGGTGTATACTGCACTCTGGGAAGTATACATTCCTCGGCGTCACGAGTTATTATGCTTATGATGATAGGGTCAAGTGGTGACTAATCATTCTAAGCTTAATAATCCCGGGGGCGTCACAAGAGGTTGGTATCAGAGCCATACTGACCATAGAAGCCGCTAGCTTGGTCGTCTTTAGGATATTTTGAAAAACTTAATTTCAAAGTATCAAATGATTTTTGAAAGCTTAAGTAAGTTCTCAGATTTTATTCCTTACCTATCTTAGCTTTCTCATCTCATCTTACTCTAGTTTGAGTTTTAAAAGTTGTTTTCCTCTCATCTCCTTTTCAAAGATAGTGTTATCGATTAAATGGGTTTGGGAACCACTGAGTTTGGCAAATTGGAGTGCTTAGGGCAGAAAATGAGAGGATAATTCAACTAAAATTTGTGGGGCTAAAAGGGTAAGAAGTGGTGTTCTATGTCTAGTGACTAATACCTCGCTAAGTTGGTTTTTACCACGATTTTTCCATGCAATAAGCTTTTGGTAGTGTTCTGAAATTTTCTTCTCAAAACGACTACTTGTTCGTTTGATACAAGTTAGTCGCATCGAGAAGTTGGATCTTGTGTCTTATGAGTTTTCCATGGATCTTATGCCTCTTTGCAATTAATTGGAGTTCGTTTTATTGCGGGTTATGTGTTTAAAGTAGGGTTAGGATTACATATACTAATCCATAGCTGATAGCTTGTCTCTTGCTATCCCTTCGTTATAGCTCTCAGATTTCTGTTTCTAACCCGCCTTGATGCCACAGGATGGCTGGTCGTACTCGTAGCGCCGAGGCGCCAGAGGGTCGGATGAGGACTTCCACCTCCTCCGATCATGGTCGAGGTGCTCGCCGATCGAGCGGAACCGTATGGACCGCACACGGATCCTCGGAGGTGATTGCACGTAACACCTCCAACATCTCCTGCCTCGGATCGTGGGAGGAGGTGGCCACCCGCAGAGGGAGGACTCTCGAGTTCCTTCAAGACTCACCACCCACCTTCTCGAGGTCCGAGGACCCACTCGACGCGATGATGGTTGCGCCTCGCTGAGCGGAAGCTCAACATCGCCGCGCCGTGATCACGAGAAGGCACCGCTCGCCTCCCATCACCGGAGGGGTGGCACTCTCATGGTGGGAGAACTTCCTCGCCATGCAAAGACGAGGGCCGGCTATCACTTGGGCGGAGTTCGCGCCGCTTTTGGCGGGCTCATGTCCTCGCCATTGGATTGATGAAGTTGAAGAAGAAGGAATTTCGCGCTCAAGCGGCGCAACCGCCATCGAGTACCTCCATGAGTTCAACCATCTTTCTCGGATGCTCCGAGGATGTGCCTACAGATGAGGCAAAGCAGAGAAGTTCATGGATGGCTTGTCCGAGGAGCTTGGGACAAGCTATCTATTGTTGACTTCCCGACTTCCGACCTTGGTCGACAAGGCCATCATCGCCGAGCATAAGGCGAGGGCACTTGGCGACTCGCAAGCGTAAGTGGGAGGCCCGTAAGGCATCCAGGCCGTTGCTCCTCGTCCGTATGGCGGACCAGCCCGCGCGCCCCTCCCCGATCGCAGACCACCGAGGGCACCGCGCTCGCTCCACGCCCACCGCAGCCGCGCCCGATCCACGCACCGCGGACGGCCAGAGGCATCCGCAACCCCGCCGCGGATGTCGTGGTGTTTCTTCTCGCCACGACAAGGGGCATTATGCTAATAATTGCCCTAAGAAGATCGAGCGCCCTCGTCCCGATGGAGGACGCGGCAAGGGAGTGGTCGTGATCGAAGGCCCCAAATATGGGAAGCGGTCGAGTCAACCTTATCTCGGCCGAGGAAGCTCAGATGCACCCGACGCCGTGTTGGGTACACTTTTCGTTAACTCTCGGCCACGCTTTATTTGATTCGGGCTTCTCACCATTTATGTCGGAGTCTTTGTCGCACTTAGTGATCTTTTCACCGATCCCGTGCATGTTCCTCGATTATTCATTCTCCGGCCTCGGTAATGAGAGTGAAAATGAATGCCGGGTGTTTTGATTGAGATTGGGGAGTGGATTTTGGCAAATCTTATTCTCCTCAATTCAGCAAAGTTGGATGTGATACTTGGCATGGATTAGTTGTCTCAACATAGGGACAAATCGATTGCGCTGAAGGTTCATTTCCCTCACGAGCCCGTCTGGCCGAGTGGGAATTTTTCAAGCCGCAAGAACCACACCTATATGCACTTGAAGCCAAGCCAACCATGGAGATTCATGAAGTCCCGTGGTGTGTGAGTTCAGCGATGTGTTTCAAGATCTGCCCGGGATGCCTCCCGTGAGAGACATCGAATTCACATCGAAGTTGCTTCCTGCATCGCCCTATTTCAAAGAGACCAGATCGAATGCCTCCAAATGAGTTGGAGGAGTCAAGAAGCAGCTTGGCGAGCTTCAATAGAAGGGTTTTATTCGCCGAGCTCATCACCGTGGGGTTGTCTGTTATCTTTGTGAAGAAGAAAGACAAGACTCATGGATGTGTGTTGATTACCGTCCGCTGAATGCCGTGGATTTGAAGAACAAGTATCCTCGCCTCGAATTGATGACCTCTTCGATCAATTGACCGGTGCTCGGGTATTCTCCAAGATTGATCCGAGGTTGGGCTATCATCAAGTCCGAATCAGATCGAAGACATTCAAGACGGCTTTCTACTCGTTATGGATTATACGAGTATACCGTTATGTCCTTCGGCTTGACCAATGCTCCTGCTCTTTTCATGAATCTTATGAACATGGTATTCATGGAGTATTTGGACAAGTTCGTGGTTGTCTTTATCGATGATATCCTCATCTATTCGAGGGATGTTGAGGAGCATGTCAACATCCGGTTAGTGTTGGGAAACTTCGCGAGCATCAACTTTATGCGAAGTTCAAGAAGTGCGAGTTTTGGTTGAAGGAAGTGGCATTCTTGGGTCATGTTCTTTCAAAGATCCGTGTCATTGTTGATCCTAGCAAGGTCAATGATGTGCTATCATGGGTCCACCAAGTCACCATCAAGTGAGGAGTTTTCTGGTTTAGCGGGATATTATCGTCGCTTTATTGAGGGCTTCTCCAAGATTGCCAAGCCAATGACTGAATTGCTTCAGAAGGACAAGAGGTTTGTGTGGTCTACTGATTGCGAGAAGAGTTTTCAAGAACTCAAGAGGAGGTTGACCACAGCTCCAGTTCTTGTTCTTCCCGATGTCCACCGAAGCTTCGATATCTATTGCGATGCTTCTCGCCAGGGGCTCGGTTGTGTTCTTATGCAAGAGGGCCAGGTGGTGGCTTATGCATCGAGGCAGTTGCGGCCTCATGAGCTTAATTATCCAACCCATGACTTGGAGTTAGCTGCAGTGGTCCATGCACTAAAGATTTGGCGGCATTACCTCATCGGTAATCGTTGCGAAGTATATTCAGATCACAAGAGTTTGAAGTACTTGTTCACCCAACCAGACCTGAACCTAAGGCAAAGAAGGTGGTTGGAATTGATTAAGGATTATGATATGGGTCTTCGATATCATCCGGGCAAGGCAAATGTTGTGGCCGATGCTCTCAGTCGCAAGGTTCATTGCAATTCCTTAATGGTCTTGGAGCAAAGAATGACCCTTCATGAAGAATTTCAGCGGCTCAACTTGGGAGTGGTTGAGCAGGGTTCTCTCGCTGCTTTGGTTGTGCAACCAACCTTGGAGGACCAAATCAAGGCTGCACAACAGTCAGATGTCGGTATAAGTCACATCAAGGAAAATATCAAGAGTGGCTCCGCTAAGTGCTTTTCTGAGGACGACCGCGGGGTCATTTGTTTCGATCACGCTGGTTGTTCCAAGGTCGCGAATTGCGGAACTTGATTCTCCGCAAGCTCATGACTCTCCGCTGTCTATTCATCCTGGGGCCACGAAGATGTATCAAGATCTCCGGCAAAGATTCTGGTGGACCCGAATGAAGCGGGAAATTGCAAAGTTCGTTGCCGAGTGCGACGTGTGTCGTCGAGTCAAGGCCGAGCATCAGCGTCCAGCAGGACTGCTTCAGCCCTTGCCAATTCTAGAATGGAAGTGGGATTCGATCGGAATGGACTTTATCACCGGTCTGCCCATGTCACCAAAGGGGAATGATGCTATCTGGGTGATTATTGATCGATTAACCAAAGTGGCACATTTTCTTCCAGTCAAGACCAAGCTTCGTGCCGATCGTCTAGCTGAGCTCTACGTCTCCAAGATTGTAAGCTTGCATGGTGTGCCAAAAACGATCATTTCTGATCGTTGTTCACTGTTTACCTCCCGGTTTTGGCATGGTCTGCAAGAAGCTATGGGCACTCGTCTTTCTTTCAGCTCAGCTTATCATCCTCAAACGGATGGCCAGACTGAAAGAGTAAATCAAGTATTGGAAGACATGCTCCGTGCTTGTGTTCTCTCCTATGGGAGGAATTGGGAGAGATGTTTGCCATTCGCCGAGTTCTCCTACAATAATAGTTTCCAAGCTAGTCTTGGAATGGCACCTTTCGAGGCTTTGTATGGCAGAAAATGCAGAACTCCGCTGAATTGGTCAGAAACTGGTGAAAGACCATTCTTTGGCCCAGACTCAATCAATGAAGCCGAGAGCCAGGTTCAGTTGATTCGAGATCGGTTGCGCATGTACTCATCCGAGCAAAAGAGCTATACAGATCGTCGTCGTCGTGAGTTGAGCTTTGAGCCTGATGATCTTGTTTATCTCAAAGTCTCTCCTTTGAAGGGTCATCAGCGATTCGCCAAGGGCAAGTTGGCTCTCGATATGTCGGTCCATACCGAGTCATCGAGAGAAGGAGCCGCCGCCTACAAGTTGGAGTTGCTCTTTGCACTTGAGGGGGTGCATGATGTGTTCCATGTGTCCCACCAAGAAGTGCCTCCGCGCTCCAATCGAGGAAGCTCCGTTGGAAACTCTTGATGTTCAGGAAGATTTGACCTACAAGGAGCACCCTGTTCGCATCCTTGAAGAGGCTGAACGAAGAACGAGGAATCGTGCCATCAAGTTCCTCAAAGTTCAGTGGTCGAACCATTCCGAGGAGGAAGCCACTTGGGAGCGGGAAGATCGTCTGTGTGCAGACTACCCCTCTTTCTTTGCCGAGTGAGTCAAATCTCGGGGCGAGATTTCTGTAAGGGGGGAGGTTTTGTAACATCCCAAATTGGGTTTGTGTTTCAAATGTAATAAAAATGAGGATAAATTAAAACTTTTGCTGCCTCATGTATTGTTACAGTGTTTGAAACCTCTTTCCTTTAATTGGTGGAAATTAAAACTCAAAATTTCCCCAATTAAATTCAAGTCATAAATCTCCTCAATGAAAATCTGGTGCCCAACCATTCAAAATAATTTTCATTGGACCTAGGAGTGATGTTTAACACCTCAGAATTATTTCATAATTTTCAGAAATTATTTGATAATTTTTGAGACAAGTCAAACATTAGTCAAACTCCTAAAATAGCCTTCTGGAATTTTTAGAGAAAAATGCACTGCATAAAAGTCTCTGAAAATTTTATATAAGGTTCCTCCTGCTGTCAGCAATCTCCAGTTAAAATTTCATGAATTTTGGAGCTTGTTTGCTATTTCAAATAATTCTCCAAAGTCGGCTCAGCCAATTAAGTCAAAAATCCGTTCCACTGTTGCTCGGGTCCGGGTCCGACACTGGTTCGAGCTCAAGGGTGCAGCCAGATCAACTAACAGCACCTTAGAACAGTCACTCGGGCGCGCTGATCAGTAGCCGTTCGATCTAAATACAACGGCCGACGCTACAGTGAACTTCTGACCAAACGAACTCACTTGCTGCGTTAGTCGTTTGATCTCCGATCAACGGCCGCGATAGAATGGGATGTTCGGACCATCCGAGAGGTGCGGCTAATAACCAACGTTGGATCTTGATCGAGCGGTCGACAAGCGATGGAACGCTCGGACCACCGGACTGAATAGCCAAACGTTCCAGAGCGCGGTAGCCGCACGATTGGAATCCTATGTGATCGAACGGCCGTCCTCTTTTCGTTTTCCTCTCGCCGCTCGCGCTCGATGAAGTCAACAGTAGTGGTTGGAAATCGCAGAGCATGGGCAGCGTCGGGTCATCTCAAGCTTCGGCCAACAGCTATAGTAATAAATGCGCTTGTGCGGTCGCCTCCGAAGTCTTCATCTGCTCCCATCGCTCTCAAAGGCTCTCATGGTAGGTTTGACCCGAGAGGGTTATTGCCGTTACTCCCCTCTCGCTCCTTCGGCTATAAACTCTACCAGAGGCTTCCTTAGCATTCTTTGAACACCCTTGAGCTTCAGCATCACTTCTAGTGCACTGAGTGAGCTCCTTTGTAAAAAACATTGCTCTCGGCCGCCATTGTTGAAGCTTCAAGTTCTTCGGTGAAAGTGGTGTTCCTGGCCCTCTCATCTGAATCTGTTGCTTCCTCAGTTGCTTAGCATCTCAAGAGTATTAACCCTCATCAATTTTGCTTTGGCAACAGAGAGCAACTCAATTTACTTTTTTCCCCTTTCACCGCAAAGGGTGATCTTCTTCTTTAGCTCGTAAGTGCACCATTTTCAAACTCCTTGCTCCTCTCGCTTACTCTCATCTCTCGTGATCTAAGCCCTCAATCAATTTTGCTTTTAATCGCAGAGATCACCTCTATTGGGAAAATTCCCTCTTTAGGCCGTGATTCATCCCTTTCTTCCTCTACACCGAAGTCATCCATTGCTCGATTCTTTGTCAGAATGCGCCTTAGTATTTGTTGGACCGAAAAGGCGACTAGAGGGGGTGAATAGAGCACGCCACTTTTTCAACCTTGATTAGATTCAACACAAATTTCACTCCAATAGCTATAGAAGCTATGAAGATCGATATACCAAGACAATGGAAGACTAGGATTGAATCCAATCAAAACCCAAGCAAAACAACCAAAACAACCAAAACTGAATTTCCTAAGTGTGGGGCGGTCTCGACTCTATTCAAGGGCGGTCCGACCGGTCCTATGGGCGGTCCGACCTCGATGAGGGGCGGTCCGACCTCCAAATTGATGAACAGTGAAATCACCAAAAACGGTTGCAAATAGATGTAACTTTTGATCTACAACTCCAAACTTGATGAAACTTGGTACACACCTTCTCTAGGATGTCAGAACCTATTCCAATCAAGATCGTGAAGATCTTTGGAAAAGTTCAGACCTTTTCAGTTTGAGAGGTGGAAGGTTTGAAACCGAGTCAAAACGAAAACTATATCGAAAAACTTGCTCGTGGGTGATTGATGATCAAGATGATCTTAGATGTGTTCCCACATGTCACAAAGCAAGCTAGATCATGCAAAGAAATCAATCAAAACATGCGAATCAAAGAAAGACTCAAAATCACCAAATAGAGAGAAGAAGGGCAAATGAACTCATCTTGAAGAGAACTCTTCTTTGGATTGATTTGATAATGTATCGACATGACCACTCATACGGATACGCATGGACACAAGATCAAAACATCTCTCTCTCTAGAACCCTAATCTCCACTAAACCTTCCCTAAGCACTTAAGCCAAAACTAGGTTTCAAGCATGAAAGGGTTGAAGGGGTGCACCACCTCCTCCTCTATTTATAGTGGAGACTTAAACCTTCTAGAAGAGTAACCCTAATGGGCTCCCGTTAAGGCCCAAAACAAACGGGTCACACACGCACGCATCTTGAAGCGCCGCCTTCATCTCCTCTTGACCTACTCCGCTTCTCCACGCCATCTTGCGCCGCGAGTCGTCAAAGTCACCAAAGCGGTATTTGGTATAATTACTAAATACCCTTCTCGATCTTTTGCAAAGACCGAGTCCCATCTTGTGAAGCACCTCCCATGCTTCGCCACGTAGGTTGATCAACGGCTCTCAACATGTCGGCAAGTCTCTCCCATCCGGCCCCACCGTAACCACCATGGCACTTGCACCGACCCCGCCGCTTGATCCAACTGGGCCGCACCGAATCGCCTGCTCGGTCATCCTTGTCTATTCTCGCACCACACTTGAGTTCATTGACTCACCCGCATCGCCGATCGCTCGACCTCACTCTCCAAGCCTAGTCCCGATCATCCTCGCCGCTGACCGCCGTTGACCACCAAGCAACCCGCACAACAATAAACAAGCAAATCGAATCCGAACAAGTTCTTCACAACTTGACCCACGTTAGTCAAAACATGCATCATGCAACACATATGCACCAAACCCATGACTTTGACCTAACAAAACATCATCGCCACGGTTGGCCGATGAACAATTGAGACCGGTCGATCACCCCTCGTTGGCGGTCGATCACCAACCACGGCCCGATCGCCACCACAAGGCCGGCCGACCGCCAGAGGGACTTAGCCAATTTTCAACCCCAAAATCCAAAACCTCTCGGAAACTTTAAACCAATAGAACTTTTGCTTGGGAACTCCAAAATTATGAGACCAAGTGTATTAGGATCCTCACTTGTCTACAACACCTATTTTTGGCCCACCATTCGACCATTTTGTCACGCCGGTCCGATCACGCGCACATGGCCGGTCCGACCGATTTGGGACCGGCCGGATCGCCATGCTATGGCGGCCGGACCGCCGCCCGTAATGCTGAACAGATCCGAGACTTTGTCGAAAACCCGTGAAACGACAAACCGTTAACGCCATTGCCAATTGTCACATCATCCTAAGATCTCGAGCATATCCCCATGATATCCACAATCTCCCCTTGATGAACACATTGGCAATAATCCGTAAAATGTAATTTGAAGGTTTGAAAAGTAAAATACTTTCGTTTTCGACAAAGGCACAACTTGGTCCATAAGCAAGAGAAAGCAATGGAAATGACCAAGCCGCATCGAATAGCATAGACAAGTGAGATAAGGCAAAAGAAAGCATAAAACTTTGATTTCCGTAAAAGTCAAAAATCTCACTTAAGGTCCATATGAAAGAACAATTGTTCAATTGACCTTTGATCATTGTGAGGTGTAATAAATGCAATTCAAGTTCGTAAGAGTCAATAAGGCAATAAGAATGCAATTCAAAAACTCCCTCACTATGATCCTCGGATTTTAAAATTTCAAATTCTTCAACTTTCTCCCTTTGTATAAACTTCCCAACATTGAAAATATCTTCTCCCTTTGACAATGGAGTCATCAAGGAATCACGCCTTCCTCTCATCCGAGATAGCAATTTGCGAATGAAGAAAGAAGCAAAGAAGAAGTATGCATGAAATGCAATGGAGTGGCTTCATTTTTGTATTTTTCAATTTTGATTACAAGAAGCTTTGAAGATTACCCAAAAGAGCAAGTCAAGATTTCTAATATTGCACAAACAACATATCAAGCCCGATAGTGCTAGCAAGATCATGGTAAGACATATATAACAAAGCTAAGCATAAAGGCTCAAAAGTAAAGCAATGGATTTGATCAATTTAAGCAAAGCTTCAAATTCAAAAAGTTCATCAACAGGATCCTAAAATGAAATTGGCCATGTCAAAATGTCAAAGTAAGATCAAAAATCTAACAAAGACCACATTAAGAGTCAATCAGTCCTGTATTGAATCATTTTGCTCAAGATTTCTTAAAAGCCCATTTGTCAACAGCTTTCACATATGCATTGAATATTTGAAGTTGACTAATGATCTAACTTAGTGACAAGATCCTGGACTAGGAGCCATCCACAAACTCATCCTAAGCTTCACCGAAGTTGATTAAAGGTATATCTTAGTAAAGAAGATCCCGGACTAGGAGCCATCCACAAACTCTTTCTAAGCTTCTACCGGGCGACAAATCTTGAGGTTCATGTCATTTCGACAAGCAATCCCCATGAGATCGTTCGATCATCAAACTATCTCCAAGTTCATGTCATTTGACAAGGCCTCGTAAGAATAGTTTGGCACATTTTAAGCATAAGACAATCTTGATTTTCATCATTTTTTTCACAAGAGCGTTTAGAATCTCAAGAACACAAAAGCTCAAGTAATGGTCAATTTTAGATTCAAGAGCTCACAAAGCAATTCGACAGGCCAATGTCACAAAAGGAGCACTAATTGCGCAACTCGCTAAAACATCCACAAATTGCAATTTTTAGTTCGAGTTGTTTTAAAGTTCTAGCTCATATAGCAAAGACTTAGCTACACATGTAAAAGCATGATAATTTTAGCAAGTCAAAGAACTAGACATGGCATTGAGCAAGAATTGAAATACTAAAGCTCCAAAGGGTAATAGGCAAAGCTTCATCAATTTTAAAAGATATGCGTAAGATCTTATATTACAATGCATCTTTTTGAATTTTTCATACCACTTGATGTATTTTTCATATGAATGCAATATGATACAATGAGATGCAATAAAAGCCTAAAACCTAAAAAGTTCAAAAGATCACTAAGTTCAAAAAGAACAATAAAAGATCAAAAGAACAAGGTAAGATCGAAAAGATCGAACTCCCCTCAAACCAACCCATAGGGATAAATTACCCTAACTCACTTCTCAAGGTGGCAAACCTAGTTGGGTCTAAAGGTTTGGTGAGGATATCACCAATTGACCCTCGACTCACAAAATGCAAAGACAATATCACCCTTCTCGACATGGTCTCTAAGGAAGTGATAGCGAATGTCTATGTGCTTGGTCCTAGAGTGTTGCACAGGTTCTTAGCAATGTTAATAGCGTAAGTGTTATCACGTAAAAGAGGAACACTAGCAAAATTTAACCCAAAGTCCTTAAGAGTGGACACCATCCACAAAATCGACTACAAAGAAATAGCAAAGCTACATATTCAACTTCAAAGAAGGATTGTGCAACAGAAGACTGCTTCCTAGAAGACCAAGAGACAAGAGACGTGCCTAAGAAATGACATGTACCAGAAGTGCTCTTCCTATCTAGCCTACAGCCCGCAAAATCAGAATCAGAAAACCCCCGAATGGACAGCGAAGAAGAGCAAGAATACCAAATGCCATATCGAGAGTAGAATGTAAATACCAAGATGCGCTTAACGGCTTGGCGATGTGAAGTCCTCGGTGACGCTGAAACCTCGCAGAGGCGCATCGCGAAGTGGATGTCCGGTCTTGAGGCCGTCAGTGCTGAGGAGGGAGCCGATCATGCCGCGGTACTCGCGTTGATCCACGGCTTCCTTCCTCATCTCGATCCAAAGCGCCGGTCGCCATGGGAGTGGCGACGCCTTGCGCCACCCATATCAAAACGCTTGAGAAGATCCTTGGTGTACTTCGCTTGATGGATGAAGATCCTTCCTTGCATTGCTTGATTTGCGCTCCAGTAAAGTAGTTGAGCTCGCCCATCATACTCATCTCAAATTCCTCGACATGGTCTCGTAAAACTGAAACAAGAGCATGAGAGGAACCACCAAAGATAATATCATCAACGTAAATCAACAAGCGGAAGTCATTGCCATGCCTAAGAATGAATAGAGTCTTATCAACTTTTCCCATTTTAAAATCATTCTAAGCGTAAAGGTCTTAAGTCTATCATACTGTGCTCTAGGGCTTGCTTAAGACCATACAAGGCTTTGATAGCTTAAAGACACGATCGTGGTGCTTGGGATCCTCAAAGCCGGGGTTGCCTAACATACACTTCCTCCTCTATAAAACCATTCGTAAAAGCACTCTTAACATCCATTTGATGCAACCTAAAACCTTTAGATGCAAATGCAAGCATGATGCTGAATGGCTTCTAATCTAGCAACAGAGCGAAGGTCTCATCAAAATCTAACCCCTCAACTCGCTAAAACCCCGAGCTACCAACCTAGCCTTGTTTCTAACCACGTAACCATCCTCATTTTGTTTATTTTAAACACCCAACGGTACCAATTACATTATGACCACTAGGAGGTTCTACAAGGTTCCAGACTTTATTTCTTTCAAAGTTCTCTAACTCCTCATGCATGGCATTGACCCAACTAGCATCGATAAAGCATGTGATATATCTTTGGGTTCAAAAGACGCTACAAATGCAGAGTGAGAGAAAAGACTCGATCATGATACCGAGCGAGTGACTCGCTCATGGAGACTACCAATCATCCGATCCGAAGGTGCCGCTCGATGTGCAAAGGAGCGCTGGGGAGATAGTATCTCCTCAACCTCCGCAGTATCATTGATGAAGAAGATGCAGCAGAGCCTCAATTGGAGGTGAAGCAATCGTAGGTGTTCGAGCTGAATCGAGCATTAGCGACAAGTGGAGGAGCATCATCAATTTCATCCTCATCTTCCTCAACAAATATGCTCTCTCACACCGTAAGTCACCAAACATCGGATCTAGTCAGCAGGCTAGTCTCATCAAAAGTGACATTGCATGTCTCCGGACAATGTTAGTTTCAACATTAAAACCCGAAAACCTCTCGAATGAGCAGGATAACCTAGAAATAAACCATCACAAGTTCTTGATTCAAATTTATCTAGGTTCCCTGTCTTGAGAATAAAACACTTCGATCCAAAGACTCGAAAGTGCGAAACTGAGGGTTTTCTGCCAAAACGAAGCTCATAAGAAGTCTTGCCCAAAGACGGTCTCAGAAAGACACGATTTGAAATATGGCAAGCTGTAGCAATAGCTTCGGCCCAAAACCTCCTCGGTGTGCTATACTCATCTAGCATCGTCCTAGCCATCGAGACTAAGGTCCTGTTCTTCCTTTCCACAACGCCATTTTGTTGAGGGACGTGTGGAGAAGAGAACTGATGCTCAATACCGCGCTCAGCACAAAAAGAGGCAAACGAGGCATTCTTGAACTCCGTGCCATTGTCACTGCGGATTGCTCTCAAGGCACCGTGAAGTTCGAAGCCAAACGAAGAACAAGATCATGATAATGATCAAAGACCTCATCCTTCAAGCAAGAAAGAACACCCAAGAATATCTCAAAAATCATCGACTATGACAAGAATGTACCAATTGCCACCGATCGATCGAACCCTAGCAGACCAACAAGATCCATATGAAGCAACCGTCCCGGTCCGTCGGTCCATGACCATAGTCAATGAAGGGTGTGAGGCGGCAACTTGCTTGCCATGCCTACAGAGGAGCACATCAAGATCTTTGATGACTTTGAGTTTAGGCAAGCCTCTCATGAGATCAAGGCCGCTAACTCGTGTCGATGATCAAAACCAATGTGCCCCAAGCGTCGGTGCCAAAGCCGATATCGAAAGAAGATGCAACTAAACATTTGAGAGATCCGCAAGAGATTCGAAAAATCAGCTCCAAATATTCTACCAACTCTAGAAATTCCAAAATGAGCTCACCAAAAGAATCAAGCACCCGACAAGCGTTCTTCTTAAATCTAGTCTCATAGCCATCATCAAGAAGTCGTGAGACGTAAAGGAGATTGTACCTTAGCTTGGACACAAGAGCGACATCCTTGAGAATGAACCTCTGCTCACCCCGATCGATCCAGCCTTCGATCCGCCTTGTGAATCATCTCCAAGGTGATGAAGTCATCACCGTCGCCGCGTGAAGGAAGTGAACCATCTAGAGTCTCCTGGTCATGTGGCGTGAATAAATGAGTCGACGAGCCACGTGTTCTTCCTCCTTCCGCGACGATCCCGAAAATCAAGGCACAAAAGATCGATGTGTCTCAACATCAAGTTAGTTAAAATAGACTTGGGAACCCAAAGATCGAGACACATGTCTGCGAGTAGTATGCAAAGCAGAATGAGTGTCCTTGATCCTAGTTGAAGTCCTATCATGAGCAATGGTTACAAACACATGAGATGCATTCTGTCTAGGAACATGATGATGATAAGCATGTGTAGTATATCCTAGACCGGGTTTCTTCTTCTTTTCATGACCATGTTTCACACAAGCTCTAGGTTGATGAAATAAAGTTCTAGCATGATTAGCATTTTTCAACCTACGCCAACAGAACTCAACTAAATGTCCACTCTTCTCGCAATAGGTGCAATGGTATTTTGTACCACTGGGAGAAGCACCTTTGACTCAAAAGAAGGTTGGACAGAACCTGCAGGTTTGAAAGCAATTTTCGCAGGTTGGGTTTTGAATTCAACTAAGCCATTTTCCAAGACCTGAATGACCTTAGTCTTGGATTTGTTCTGGGCAGAGTTGTATCCTAAGCCTTGCTTCTTAGAAGGAGTTCTAGACTTGTCAAGAATCATGTTTAATTGTTTTTCTCCACTAGAGAATTTTTGCAACGTGTTCTCTAGATAAACATTATCTTTCCTAAGATCAACACATGATTGACAAATTTTAGGTTTATTAACCTTGCAAGCCTCTCCTTATAATTAGCAATTTCAAGCTTAAGAGCAGGGACATAAAGTACAATTAGCGAATTAATCTGCCCTTAAGCTTGGCATATTTCTCTCTAGCTGCTTTTAAAATGTCTTTAATTTCACGTTCATGTTCTAAGCAACGAGAGCAAGAGCGAGACTCTACTGGTTCAGAAACATCCAACTTGCTAGACTCTAAGCATTTAAGACATGGAGCAGATTTGACCTCAACTAGCTCGGGCCTAGCATTTTCAAGTTGATGTAAAGCAAGATTAGAGCAGATTGCGCTTAGATAGCCTGAGTGCAAAGCATGGCAAGATGAACATTCATCAACGCCTAGACTCTTAGCATTCACAAGTTCTAATGTCAAATTTTCAACTTGTGACTCTAGATCCTTGTTCTTAACCATGATGAATTTTAAAGCCTTATCCCGACTAAGCAATTGCTCATACATGTTCTCGCATCTAGCGTAAAGGACATCATAAGATAGGGATACCTCATCATCATCATCGACGCCGACTGAGTCACCATGAAGCACATGCCTGAAGTCCTTGGCCTTCCCTTTCTTGTCTTGAGGTGGCTCCTCCTCCTCCTTGTCCTCCTCGCTCCCGAGTCCACATCGCTCAAGGATTGATCTCCAAAAGCGGCAAGGACCCGTGAGCGACCTTCATCGCCTTGGCAAAGATCAAACCTTGATTTGTTCCCTTGAGGCTTCTTCCAAGCTGGCTTTCCCTCCTTATGGTTACCCTTACCCTTCAGCTTGGGGCAGTTAGCCCGAATATGGTAAAGCTCACCACACTCGTAGCAAGTCACAGGGCCACCTCTCTTTTGTTTCTCACATTGTTGTAAGCCCGCAGACTTTCTTGACTATGAGGGCTAGCTCGGGCTCAGAAGACTCTCAAAATCCTCTTCACGAATTGTGGATAAACAGCAAGAGAAAACCCAAGAGGACTCAGAAAAACCATCAGAAGCTCTTGAAAGAGGATCAGCTACCAAAGCCATGCTATCCTTCTTAGGAAGACTACCTCTCTTGATCTCATGAGTCTTGAGCTTACTATAAAGCAGCTCCAAGGTGAGAGTAGAGAGATCGACGTTCTCCTCTATGGCAGTAGCCTTCATCTCCCACTCCTTGGTGTTGATTGCAGCCAAGAGGTGAGTGGCATTCTCAGATTGAGAGTACTCAATGTCAACAGCTTTCATCTGATTGACAACCTTGTTAAAGCGAGTAAAAACGTCATCGATGCTCTCGCCAGGACGCATCTCGAATTTGTTGTACTCTCGCTTATAGACCGTCTGGCGCACTTGTTTAATCTGGGACGATCCTCATGGTAAGTTTCGAGGGTGTGCCAAATTTCATGTGCGGATCGAAGATTGCAAATCTGCCATACTCTTGTCTACCAAGCCCAAAGATATAGGAGATTCTTTGCCTTGTTGTTGTTAGCCAAAGTATTGCAAAGCTTGCGTGGCAATCTCAGTAAAAAAGCAGTGAGCTCGAACAACCTCCCATATAGCTTGTCCTTCGCTCTCAAGGAAGACTCGCATGCGATTCTTCCAATAGGCATAGTCGAGCCCATTGAAGACATGCGGCTTTGTCGAGTACTTATCCATCGCCAGTTCGGTGGACCTGTTAAGATCAAGATTGAACTAACCGCTCGATACCACTTGTTGGACCGAAAAGGCGACTAGAGGGGGTGAATAGAGCACGCTCACTTTTTCAACCTTGATTAGATTCAACACAAATTTCACTCCAATAGCTATAGAAGCTATGAAGATCGATATACTAGACAAATGAAGACTAGGATTGAATCCAATCAAAACCCCAAGCAAAACAACCAAAAACAACCAAAACTGAATTTCCTAAGTGTGGGGCGGTCCGACTCTATTCAAGGGCGGTCCGACCGGTCCTATGGGCGGTCCGACCTGATGAGGGGCGTCCGACCTCCACCGATGAACAAAGAAATCACCAAAAACGGTTGCAAATAGATGTAACTTTTGATCTACAACTCCAAACTTGATGAAACTTGGTACACACCTTCTCTAGGATGTCAGAACCTATTCCAATCGAAGATCGTGAAGATCTTTGGAAAAGTTCAGACCTTTTCAGTTTGAGAGGTGGAAGGTTTGAAACCGAGTCAAAACGAAAACTATATCGAAAAACTTGCTCGTGGGTGATTGATGATCAAGATGATCTTAGATGTGTTCCCACATGTCACAAAGCAAGCTAGATCATGCAAAGAAATCAATCAAAACATGCGAATCAAAGAAAGACTCAAAATCACCAAATAGAGAGAAGAAGGGCAAATGAACTCATCTTGAAGAGAACTCTTCTTTGGATTGATTTGATAATGTATCGATTCTGACCACTCATACGGATACGCATGGACACAAGATCAAAACATCTCTCTCTCTAGAACCCTAATCTCCACTAAACCTTCCCTAAGCACTTAAGCCAAAACTAGGGTTTCAAGCATGAAAGGGTTGAAGGGGTGCAACCACCTCCTCCTCTATTTATAGTGGAGACTTAAACCTTCTAGAAGAGTAACCCTAATGGGCTCCGTTAAGGCCCAAAACAAACGGGTCACACACGCACGCATCTTGAGCGCCGCCTTCATCTCCTCTTGACCTACTCCGCTTCTCCACGCCATCTTGCGCCGCGAGTCGTCAAAGTCACCAAAGCGGTATTTGGTATAATTACCAAAATACCCCTTCTCGATCTTTTGCAAAGACCGAGTCCCATCTTGTGAAGCACCTCCCATGCTTCGCCACGTAGGTTGATCAACGGCTCTCAACATGTCGGCAAGTCTCTCCCATCCGCTCCCACCGTAACCACCATGGCACTTGCACCGACCCCGCGCCGCTTGATCCAACCAGCCGCCCGAATCGCCTGCTCGGTCATCCTTGTCTATTCGCACCACACTTGAGTTCATTGACTCACCCGGCATCGCCGATCGCTCGACCTCGGCTCTCCAAGCCTAGTCCCGATCATTCTCGCCGTGACCGCCGCTGACCACCAAGCAACCCGCACAACAATAAACAAGCAAATCGAATCCGGAACAAGTTCTTCACAACTTGACCCACGTTAGTCAAAACATGCATCATGCAACACATATGCATCAAACCCATGACTTTGACCTAACAAAACATCATCGCCACGGTTGGCCGATGAACAATTGAATCGGTCGATCGCCTCGTGGCCGGTCGATCGCTTAACCACGGCCGATCGCCACCACAAGGTCGGCCGATCGCTCAGGGACTTAGCCAATTTTCAACCCCAAAATCCAAACCTCTGGAAACTTTAAACCAATAGAACTTTTGCTTGGGAACTCCAAAATTATGAGACCAAGTGTATTAGGATCCTCACTTGTCTACAACACCTATTTTTGGCCCACCCATTCGACCATTTTGTCACGCACGGCCCGACCGCCGCACATGGCCGGCCCGATCGATTTGGGACCGGTCGGACCGCCATGCTATGGCGGTCGGACCGCCCGCCCGTAATGCTGAACAGATCTGAGACTTTGTCGAAACCCGTGAAACGACAAACCGTTAACGCCATTGCCAATTGTCACATCATCCTAAGATCCGAGCATATCCCCATGATATCCACGATGATTGAGACCATATTGGTGCTCTTGGTTAGCATAGCCGTGCTCTAGATCGCCGGCGATTAGCCGGAGTTCGCCTCTGCCAATTTTGTCGGACGAGCACTGTTAAGCTTTGAGCGCGAGTCGCCTTTTGTCGACCACCGTCTGATCTTCGATCGACGGCCCATAGCAGAATGAACGTTCGAACGGTTCGATCCGCGTGGACCGTTGGATCCAAGATCAACGGTTCATGTGCGTGTAAACGTTCGGACCGCCGGACATCCTTTGGCATCCGGTTCGTTCATCTTTCATCCAACTACGATGCTTAGGGTTCGCGCGAGTTCTCGTTGCTTTGTGTTTGGGCCGTTTGTTTTGGATCTTGGCCCAGATTGTCCACGCTGCTTATCCGGGTTATATTTCTGGGTAGAGTTATTTATCAATCAAAAATAGTTTTATCTTCTAAAATGCATAAGTAATTTTTGGTAACTTCAAAAATGATAAAACTAGTGCCATTATTTTTCATTCTTAGTAAACTTATGTCCAGTATAGGTTGCTCATTTATCTCAGTAGCAGAAAAGATTTATTTTGAAAGTAAGCATTAAGCTGATTATCTTTACAACAGAAAAATAGTGAATCTTAGAAAACTCATAACTAATTATTGCAAGCTCCAAATGAGATGAATCCAGTGGGGCTGTTCATCTTATGAGGTGCTTGATTTACCATAAAAATTTTAGTAGCTCCACCATTCTAGAAAATTTTCACTAAAATCTTTGCTTAGGTGAATAGTGCTGTTTTTCATTTTCTGGCCGACTGAAAATGTTTTGGCCATAACTTTTGCATTGAGAATCCAAATCAATTGGTTCTTGTTGCTTTAGTTCATAAAAATTATGTTCTTTCTACTGTAAAAATTTGAGAACTTTTTGCTGAGTTTTGCTGTTGCATTTTTTGATGTTTCTCGCCTTATTGGTTCTTGTTGGTTCTTTCGATAGGTTGCGACAATATTGATAATATCGAGAGTGATCCTCTGCAGCAAAACAATGAGCTTCAAAGAAGGCAAGATATTTGATCATAAATGTCCCATTACTTTCAAAGTCTAATACCTTGTTTACAAATTATATGTATGCATTGCTTTTGTTTCCAATTATTTTTGTCATGTTTAGAGGTAGCTATTCCTAATGCATTGTTGCCATTACAATGTTATCCCCTGCCACAACCATAAGTTATTATCATCGCTGGTGAATTAGAGCCCGGTGATTTAATTATGCTCTTTACTTGTCTTTGCGATGTCATGCTTAGAAATGCTTAGCTACCGGTAGAATTGGGCGGTTATCGACTTAGTCGATGACCTTGATCACACAAATCATTTTGTTTATTTTTGGTTCAGCACCTTATGCTTTTGTTTTGTAAAAACCGAAAATAAAACAAAATGATTTGACTTGGGCACAATGGCATGTTGGTGTGATTGTTGGGTGTGACAAGGAAAGGTGCCCAGCTCCCTAAGGACCGATTTGTTGCTTGCGCCATTGATCCAAGCACTTTTGCGTACTAACCACATGAGGGTTATATGGGACCCCTCTTGACCTAGTACTTTGGAGTGTGTTATCTCCGAGTCGCAGGAGGAGCGTTGTGTGTGTTGTGTGAAAAAGGAATTGTGTTCTTGTGTTGGGTGTGCGGTGGTGGAGTTTCCGGGATGGACTCTCCACCTCGAGGGGCGTCGCAGTTGTCCGAGGCTTTACCCGTGAGGAGTAGTTGTCCGAGGTCAGCCACGACCCTCAGACACAACGTATGGGTTTCTATCCATACAAGGCGACTCAAGGTAATACATAATATTGGAAAAGTCTCAGAGGACTTAGCCGTGCCGGTATACCTAAGGAAGTGTGCTTAATAGCTTGGCAAAAAGGCGGTCTGGCGTGTGGGTAAAATGGTACACCCTGCAGGGATAAAACTATTCGAATAGCCTCGTCCTAGGTTATGGACACGCTTGGTGATTTCCCGCAAGATCTAGACTTCAACAACTGTTTTTGTTTTAAAATTAAAAACTTGACATGGTTGGTCTGAATGGGTATTTCAGGCTATTGTGGTGGCTATTGGGTTAGCCACTTCCAGGACTGTTTTACTGTTGTTGATACTTGATTACTACTATTTTTATCAAATAAAATCAGATTGCAAAATTGCCTTCAATCTATTACATTATTGCAAATAAAACTTGCTTTATGCTACAAACTTGAGTCCTAGCCTGCTCCACTTAAATAAGCTTGCATATAGTTATTGTACAGATCTGTTATCATTCTTATTTATCTTTGGGAGTACATTCAAAGTACTCACCCGCCTTTTGTTGGGTCGCTTTTGTTTGCAGAGGAAGAAGGTGAGCCCCAAGGGCTTCACTCGTGAGATGTGCCGCAGTTCGACGGCTAGTCATGCGGCCGGTCGGTTGCCTTGTGGGTAAAAGGCACGCTTGGGCTCTTTGTTTATCGCCATCTTATGGCACTTTTTACTTCACTGCTCGTAATATTTACCTGTTGGCCGGTTGGCCTCTTTGTTGTATTTACTCTTGAATATTATTATGTATGTCTTTATTTTGTTCTGTGCTTTCGGTTCTATGTGATTGAATGGAATTGATGCATGAACTTTTGTGAGAGGGGTGTATACTTTGAATGCAGAAGTATACATTCCTCTACACACGAAGTTATTATGCTTATGATGATAGGGTCAAGTGGTGACTAATCATTCTAAGCTTAATAATCCCGGGGGCGTCACAGTTTGCCACCTTGAGGAGTGAGTTAGGGTTAATTTATCCCTATGGGTTGGTTTGAGGGGGAGTTGGTTCTTTTCTAAGCTTACCTTTTTCATCTGATCTTTCCTTGATCTTTTCTGAACTTGTTGATCTTTTTTATCTTTTTAGGCTTTTAAGTTTTTCTTGCATCTCATTGTATCATATTGCATTCATATGAAAATCACAAAAATATGCATTATAATATAAGCTTTACTACTTATCTTTTAAATTGATGAAGCTTTGCTTATTACCCTCTTGAGCTTTAGTATTTCAATTTTTGCTCAATATCATGTCTAATTCTTTGACTTGCTAGAATTATCATGCTTTCACATGTGTAGCTAAGTCTTTGATAAATGAGCTAGAACTTTAAGACAACTTGAACTTAAAAATTACAATTTGTGGATCTTTTAACTAAGTTGCACAATTAGTGATCCTCTTGTGACATTGGCCCTGTCAAAAAAAATTTGTTAGCTCTTGAATCTAGGATTGAACATCTCTTGAGCTTCATATTCTCTTGTGAATCAAAAAGGGCTCTTATACAAAATAAAAAATCATATTTCAAGATTCTTATGTGATTAAATTGTGCCTAACCTGACCTTCTAGCTTAGCTTTGATATATATGTCTTAGCATGATCTTGCTAGCACCATCAGCCTTGATATGTATTGAGCAATAGTAGAAATGCTAGCTTGTTCTTTTGGGTAATCTCGAAAGCTTCTTCTACTAAAATTTACAAAAATACACAAAAAAATGAAGCCACTCTATTGCATTTCATGCATGCTCTTTCTTATGCTTCTTCTTCATTTCTGCATTTATTATCTCTGGATGAGAGGAGGGTGTGATTTCTTGATGACTCCATTGTCAAAGGGGGAGAAGAAGTAGCAAAAATGTTAAAAGGGAGAGCTATTTGGAGAAAATAGAGAAAATAATTTTTTCTAAAATAGTTATGATCAAAGTGAGGGGGAGCTTTTTATTTGCATTCTTATGATCTGATTATCATTTCTGAACTTGAATTGCAATTCTTGGAACCTCACAATGATTAAAGGTCAAATTGAACAATTGTTCTTTCATATGGACCTTAAGTGAGATTTTTGACTCTTCTTTGAAAATTGAAGCTTTCTCGCTTTCTTTTGCCTTATCTCGCTTGCCTATACTAATCTGAAGCCTACTTAGTCATTTCCATTTCTTTCTCTTAATTTTGGACCAAGTTGTGCATTTGTGCGAAAACGTGAGTATTTTTACTTTTCAAACCTTAAACTTACATTTTTAAAAAATGGCCAATGTGTTGATCAAGGGGGAAATTGTGGATTTCATGGAGATATGCCCATGATCTTCGGATGATGTTACAATTGGCAATGGCATTGAAGGTTTGACGAATCACGTGTTTTTGGCAAAGTTTAAGTGCTGTCAGGTCACTGGTGGTCAGACCGGCTCAGAGGCAGCGGTCCGACCGGCCAAGCAGTGGCGGTCGGACCGGCCACCCCTGGTGATTCGACCGGCCAGATCTTGAGTTAAGAAACTAGCGGTCCGACCAGCCGAAGGAAGGGGTCCGACCGGTCTGGAGCAGTCGGACCGGCCACCTCGGGCGGTCGGACCAGCCATTGTAAAAGTTGGATTTTGGGGCTAGGCCAAAAATAGAGGGTGTATGCAACAGAGGGGATTCTCCTACACTTGGTCTTATAATTTTTAGAGCGTCCAGTCAAAATATCTATTCGTTTGAAATTTCCAGAGAGGTTTCGGATTTCAAGGGTTGAAAATTGGATAAGTCCCTTCTAGACGGTCAGATCGGCCAGGGGTGATCAGACCAGCCAGAGGGCGGTCAGAACGGCCCTTAAGTGGCGGTTTGACCAGTTTTCACTTGTTCGTCGTCATCTTGACGGCGATGTTTGCTGGATAGATCAAGTTCGTGGTTTTCAGTGCATATGTGTTGCATGATACATGTTTTGACTAACGTGGGTCAAGTTGCAAAGAACTAGTTCCCAAAATCGATTTCTTTGTCTACTGTTGTGCAGGAAGCTTGGAGGTCAACGACGGTCAACGGCGAGGATGATCGGGACTAGGCTTGGAGAGCTGAGGTTCAGAACGATCAAGGATGCCGGGTGAGGTCATTGGATTCGAGCATGGCGTAAAATAGACATGGATGACCGAACGGGAAGTTCGGTGCGATGGGTTGCATCAAGCAGTGCGGGGGTCGGTGCAAGTGCCATGGTGGTTTCGGTGGGAGCCGGATGGGAGAGACTTGCTGACATGATGAGAGTCGTTGATCAACCTACACGTGGCGAAGCATGTGATTGCTTCATGAAGATTGGACTCGGTCTTTGGAGAAGGATCGAGAAGGGGTATTTTGGTAATATCACCAAGATACCGTCTTGATTGCTTTTGGCTAAACCATGGCACAAGACGACGCGAGGATAAGTGGTTTAGGTCAAGAGAAAATGAAGGCGACGTTTTAAAATATGTGTGTGAGTTAAACCCGTTTGTGTGTGGGCTTAATGGGTGCCCAATAGAAAACTCGTCTAGAAGGTTAGCCTCCACTATAAACAGGGGAGGGTTTTGGTTACGCACCACCTACCTCTTGTGCTTTTATTGAAAACTGTAGTTTTTGTGTCTAGGGAGAATAGTGGAAAGGCTATGTTTCTAGAGAAGGGATTGATTGTGTGCTCATGTATTGAGTTTTGTCCTCCTTGATGGAGTGGCTGTAAACCAGCAATAATCATGAATCAATACATGCAAGTTTTCTTGAGATCAGTCTATTTTTGTTCTTGCTCTCTATTTTGTGATTTTAGGGCTCTCTTTGATTCTCAAGTTTTCCTTTTGTTTCTGCCCCTCATCTTGCTTGCTATGACATGTGGGAACAAGTCTAGGATCATTAATCATCGATAACCCATAAGCAAGTTTTTTGATCTAGTTTTTGTTTTGACTCGGTTTTGAACCATCATTCACTCAAATGGAAAAATGTCATAACTTTGGCAAGGATCTTCACGATATTTTATTTGAATAGGTTCCTGACATCCTAGAGAAGGTGTGTTCCAAGTTTCATCGAGTTTGGAGTTGTAGATCAAAAGTTAGACCTATTTGTGATTTTATTTTTTGGGCTAATTTTACTATTCATCATGCTGGAGGTCAGACCGCCCCCTGTGAGAGATCAGACAGCCCATGTACAGAGGTCAAACCGCTATTGATAAAGAGGTCACACCGCCCAACTCTTGGAAATTGAGTTTTTGATGATTTTGGTTGTTTTGCTTGAGGTTTAGATTGATTCAATACAAGTCTTCCGCTATGCTTGTATATTGATCTTCATAGCTCTCATAGCTATCGGAGTGAAAATCGTATTGAATTCGATCTTGGTGAAAAAGAGATCGTGCTCCTATTCACCCCCCTCTAGTCGTCGTTTCGGTCCAACAGGTTTAGATCTAGGGCTAGGCACGGGTGGTAGCTGAGCTACCGACAGGTGCACACGTGGCGATAGGTGGCGGTGACATGGTGGTGAGGTGGTGACGGGTGGCAACCACAAGAGACAGAGGGGGTGACGTGGCGACAATGTGAGCGGCGGCTGACGTGGCGCTGGCATGGCGCTCATGTGGCGGCCACTTGGGTGACTCGGTGACGGCGACTCGACGTAGCAGCCGTAGCGCCAGCCTCGATGGTCGCTAGTGGTACAGGGCACAACGTAGGAAGTGGAGGTGTGTGTCGGGTAGAGGGGACGATGGCGAGTGCGACGATGGATGCGCAACAACTGCAACTTGATGGAATCGGCCGGTGGCGAGATGAAGGTGGCGGCTAGGGCTCGGGTTCGGCAGGGATGACACTACGGTGGCGCTCCAGCGAGCTCGGATATGGGACGAGGGAAACGATGCGGTCTCCCGAACCGAGGACGAGTCGGCGGCGGCGCTGGATGTGGGGTTGGGTGCGACTTGGTTTCGCAAAGCGGGCAAAGTGGGCGTGGCGCATGGGAGCGGGTGGGCTCGCAGCACGTATGGACTGGCCGGGAAAGTAGAGCGAGAGGTGTGTGTAATATCAATATTTCTAAGAAAGAAAAGCAAGCAAAGAGGGAATAAAATATTTATAAAGGTTTTTTCACGAAAATCCGCCAACCTAAGCCTCGCCACGGCCCAGAGGTCCAAGTGGGGGCCGGCCAATAGTGGGGGCGCCTCCCTCCCCCCAAAACCGTAGTCGTCCCCCTTTTTCCTCTCCCATCCAATCCGCCACCTCTCTCCACCCCTCCTCCCCTTGTGCCGCCCCTTCTCCCTGCTAGAGCCTCGACTTTTATCGCCTCGCCATCCTCACGCCTCGCCTCCCACGCTATCTCTCGAGTGGACGCCATTCCCCGATGTGGTCGGGCCGCCGGGAGGAAGGATAAGGAGAGAACAAGAAGAGGGAGGAGCGCCTCGTGGGAATTTCAAGAGGCTCGCGCATCTTCAAGGGTAACAATCATCTCTTCACTGTTTGGAGCCGGTTTGATCCTTGATTGCTATCGATCAAAGAGTTTCTAAACTACTGCGATTAGAATTAGTAATCTATACTCTGCTTGCTCGTCCGTTTTCGCATAGTTAAAGTCCGAATTAGAGATTAAGGTCTCCTAGAGAGTTGTGGGGTTTGTTCTCAGCTTTCCATAGAATCTGAGCTCACCCAAACCAGAGTTTTATTTTGGGAGATACGTTAGTTTCTTTATCGCTGTCCGTAAACCCACGACGAGATTACAAGAATACTTTGTTTAATAGATAAGATTTAGATAATGGTCGATCCAGGGTGGTCTCCCAACACAACTTTCGTAGAAAATTTTATTAGCTTTCTAGATTGATAGAGATCATGAATTTGGTTCAATCATTTGAAAGATATGGTTTTTTCTTGTACTGCTATTCCTTCATACTGTCATATTCTAACTTCAAGTTGTCAACTGTCGATTAGATCATATTAATGGCAGAATTAGAAAATCTCACCAACTAAGTTATTGCAGATAATTTTTCCATCTTTCTAGAACATATTAGGCCATTGAATGTGGATGTACCAAATAAAAGTTACGAAATTCCCAAGTCAGTAATACCGAAGATGACAGAACGGTCTTCGGGACTAAAAACAATGGTTCAGAACGGTCATGTATTGATCGCATGGGTCCCGTGATTCGTGGAGTGTGGGCATGAGGTCCCTGTGCCTGAGGGCACAGGCTTAGGTATGCATCGACGAATGCACTACTCAGCATTACCGGTAATTGAAAAGAAGAAAGACAGAGCATTCATGTCATATGCATTGCATTTCAATGTAAGAGTTTTGTTTATGGTTACTTTCTGATGTTCATGTCATGAATTGATATCATTGTTGGTTATTCATGATGCTTTGTTTATTATCCTCGCTGTACTTTGCTGAGTCATGGATTCACACTTGTTGTTATTTTCCTTTTAGGTACCTCTCGAGGCAACGACATGCATAGGAAGGGGTAGCTTGGTGCACTTCACTTATATTCACTTATGGCAAACAAATTAGATTGTTTACACAGATTCTCCTACTCTTGCTAGTACTTTTATATTGTGGACTGAGTTCACCCTTCGCGGTGATGGATTTATTTGTACTCGTGGTAGTTAAGGATTTTGGCGTGCATTTCAATTGATGCTTTAATTTTAGCTTTTGATCGGTTAGCTCCATTCGATAAAATACCATGAACGTTTTGATTAGTTCTATCCCTCGTCTTTCTGGTGAGTCTTGATGATTGGATTTAATTAATAAGCATCTAATCTCATTATGTTCATCCACCCTTAGTGTTCGGTTTGGATGAGGTATAGCTTGAGCTGTGCCTAAGTATTCATTAATTGAATTGGGGTAGTCTTTAACCTGTCTATTTGTAATTTGTGCTAGATCTTGATGATTAGAATTAATTCACTGTAGTTGTATGTTTTGCTGAAATTATTTTAGTAAATTGAAGTAAAATGATGTTGTAAGGTCGCTTAGTAGCATCTTAGGCTCTATGTTTGGTCATGTTACAAGGTGTCATGGAAGGATGCAGCCCATGAGGATTTTTTAGATTTTTAATCATTTTTCAATTTTATAAAATACCAAAAAAGGAAATAGGCAAATTTAAAATAACAAACGAGCACAGAAAAATTCCCCGAAAAATCTGGAAAATACTTCCAAGCATCAAGAACTCAAATAAGATAATTTTGGAATTAATTGATATTCATATTATTCACATTAAATCATTTTGATCTTAGAATGTCCCAATTAAGCTTATTAAATTCAACAAAATTGGTGAAAATTTCCAAGGGCTAAACTACACAAGAGATTTTTGAGACTCGAAAATTAGGATGTTACACCTACTGAAGAACCCCCAACCCGATTCAGGACCTCGATTCTGACAACCATGTCTCTTGCTCTTCCTTATGGACTACAAAGATATAGTTATAGTGGTAAATGAAAGACACCGTATAAATAGAACTATGAGTTGGAGTAGAAAACAATATTTGTATCACACTCAAACTCAACAATCTCCACCTTAAAACGAATTCCCTCAGCCAAAACAAAACTTGATCTCCTCGAAACATATTAGCATGAACACCTTATGCAATCAACATCCACATGACTACTAAATGATACAAACTAAATTTGAGCAAAGTTCAACTTAGTGGTAGGAACTAGCTTTGTCGCCCCATCGCCTAGATTATCATGAGTACTTATCTTGTCGACTTTAATGTGTGGATATCGTGAGGATATGTGCACGATCTCAGGATGATGAGTCAATTGGCAATGGCTTTGTTGGTTTGCAAAATCTCGCGTTTTCGGGGTTTGCTTCAGTCGTCGCACCACAGCGGTCCGATCGGCGTTGTCGGGGCGGACGATCATTGGAGAGGTCCGACCGGCCATGGTGGCCGGTCCGACCGGTGAGCTGAAAAGTGGCTTTTGGAGCTAAGCCAAAAATAGGTTGTGTAGGCAGGTGAGGGGAGTCTCCTGGATGTGGTTGCATCATTTTTGGAGCTCCCACTCAAAAGTTCTATTGAGTTGAAAATTCCAGAAGGTTTCGGATTTTCAAGCTGGAATTTTGGCTAAGTCTTTTCGACCGTCCGACCGCCGTGTGGATCGATCCGATCGCTCGAATCGGTCTGACCGCCTTGTGGGGCGGTCAGACCGGCATTGACTTGGAGGTTAGCCAAGTTTGCATTGATGTGTTTTGATTGTGTTTTATGTATGGTTGTCAATGCTTTATTGATGTATATTGCATTGCGGAGCTGACGTGGGTCAAGTTGTGAAGAACTTGTTCCCGGAAATGGTTTGTTTGTCTGTTGTCGCGGTGGCTTGCGTGTCAACGACGCCAACGGTGAATGGATCGACTACGCTTGAGAGCCGAGGTCCGTAACGATCATGGATACGGGGAGGTCGTGTGACACAAGCATAGTGCGAATGGGCAAGATGGATCGAACGGGTAGTTCGGCATACAACCGTTGGATCAGTGGTGCGGATATCGCGCGAAGTCTCGAAGGTTCCGATGGGATTCTGACAAGAGAGGCTTGGCGACGTGATGAGAACCGCTGATCAGCCTACACGTGGTGAAGCAGGCGATTGCTTCAATAGTTATGTGTGTGGGTCCCATGTGTAAGTGGTCCCAAAAGTGAAACCCTAGCCCTCTAGTATAAATAGAAAGGGGGGAGATGGAAAACCCTCTGAAGCTTTCATTTGGTTTTCCTTAGCCTTTTCTAGGGTTAGGGTTTGGAGAGGAAGAGAGGGAGAGATTGTGGTTGCTCCTTGGTGGGCTCTTGTTCTCCTTGAGGGAGTGGCTTTGCTTGCATCTTGTGAGATCAATCAATCTTGTGATGCTTGCTTGAGAGATCATTTGTCTCCCTTTTGTGTTCTTCTCTTATTTGGATGAATTTGGTGCTTCCTTGATTCAAGTGGTTAAGCTTGGTCTTTTGACCCACTTTGTCTTGCTTTGATGTGTGGGAGTACTCCTAGAATCATCTAGACCATCAACCCCCACAAGCAAGTCTTGAATCAAAGATTTTCATATTTCTAGGGTTTGTGCACTTCTTTGTTAAATCCTTGAGAGATCGATTCTGCAAGTGGATCCAAGGATCGCCGCTACAAATAGGTCTCTAATATCATTAGGGAGGTGTGCTCGAAATTTGGTCAAGTTTCATTGGTTGAATCAAAAGTTGGATCAAATTTCATTTTGGATTTGGGATTGGTTTTTCAATTCTAGACTGAACCGGTCAGACCGGTGTTGCAACGGCGGTCCGACCGCCCGTGTTTTCAGACCATCAGATCGCCGGTCGAACCGCTGTCCACCGTCCGACCGCCGCTAGTAGCCGGTCCGATCATTGTTAGCCGCGGTCGATCGCCTGTAGCCGGCCGACCGCCTGTGCCCAGATCTGCCCTTTGAGATTAAGTCTCCACTTTTGTGTCGTGTGGTTGTCGGGGTTATCAAATTTAGCACAAGGCTTCCACTGTGCGCTTACTGATCTTCTTAGCTTTAATAGCTAAAGGAGTAAAGTTCGTGTTGAATTTGATTTAGGCGAGAAAGTTGTGAAAGCGCCTATTCACCCCCCTAGTCGCCTTTCCGGTCCTACAAGTGGTATCGAGCCGGTTAGCTCTTCTCATAGATCTTAACCGGTCTTTGGAGCCATGGCGACTGACAGATATTCAATCAGGCCACATGTCTTTGATGTAGTTGATTTTGCTTATTGGAAGGCTCGAATGCAAGCCTACATCGAGGCTCAAGGGCACGCAATTTGGCTTAAGGTGAAACACCCTTATGTCGTGCCAGCCGATGATAATTTGATCACTCCGGATGTGGAGAACAACAGCAGGGCTCGAAATTTCTTGATTCAAGGCCTTAGTCGATCGGAGTTTGAGCGTGTTGCTCATTTGCTGTCTGCTCATGAGATCTGGCGGACTCTTTGTGATTATCACGAGGGGTCCACTGCGATCAAGGAAGTGAGACAGAACTAGCTAAAGAAAGCTTACTCCAAGATCGAGCGAAGACCTGGTGAATCTTTAGATGAGCTGTGGGGGAGATTTTCTAAAATTCTTCATGATCTCCGCGCTGCTGATCTCATTTTCACTGAGTCTGAAAATGCACGCCAGCTTTTAGGTGCTTTGGATGTGAAGGTCTAGGGGATGAAGATCACTGCCATCAATGACAACACTGTCATGAGTGAGCTTACCATGGATAAGCTTTACTCTAGGTTGAAGACGCATGAGATTGATTTTATCTCGCGTCTCCCCACGACAGAGCCGATGGCTTTAGTGGTCGACAAATCTAAGGGTATTTCTTTGTCTGCTTTGCATTCTTTGAGCGATGAGCAACTTAAGAGACTACTTGAAGATGATTTAGCCCTCCTATCCACCAAATTCACGAGAGCCTACAACAATGTGAGAAATAGGAGGAGAGGAGGACCTATCACTTGCTTCGAGTGTGGTGAGCCAAACCACATTCGCTCTAGGTGCCCCAAGCTGAAGGGCAAGGAGGAGAAGGAGTCACAAAGGCAGCCTCAAGCGAGGGATGCTAAGTCCAAGAAGACAAACTATCGCAAGTTTGTCAGCCGAGTCCTTGAAGCTCTAGAGGATGTGAGCATGGATGATGTGGACTCGGAGGCGGAGGACGGCAGGAGTGACTCCCGTGGCAAGAAGAAGGCACGTGATTTCACAGGCATGTGCTTCATGGCCAAGAACAGCCACGACAGCGACTCCTCCAACAGCGAGGATCCTTTTAGTGATCCCGATGAGGTATGCCCTTCACTTCCTGACATGAAAAGGGCTTTAGTGCTTGCTGAACAAAAACTGCATAAGCAAGCTAAATTGGTTAAGAAACAGGATACTATGATTGATAATTTGAACCTAGAAGTGGTTAGGCTCAAATCCATTAATCCTGATGATTTCTGTGATTCATGCTCTAGCTTGCTTAATGAATTGTCAAACTTAAATAATGCTCATTCCTCTGTTGAAAAACAATTGAAAAATGCTCTTTCTGAACTAGAATCTCTCAAGTCTAGTTCTGTTTGCATGAATGCCATTCCGCTTGATGTGACTGCTTTAGATGCTATTCCGTTAACTTGCTCAAACTGTGCTTTGCTAGAATTAAAACTGGATAGCTCTTTAAAAGAATTGCAAAAATTTGATGCTAGTCACACATGCTCTCATTGTAAGAATAATAGAATTAAGATGCAAGAGTTGACAGAAATGCTGGTTTATTCTAGAGTTGCATCTTGTGAAAATTGTCCTAAGCTTACAATTGAGATTGAAGCCTTAAACAAGACTCTTGAAGAAAAGGCTAAAATTGAAAGATCCATGTCTTTTACTGCTTCCAAGAAAGTCATTGATTCTTCCTCTTGTATGTTGCATGCTGAAGTTGAAACTATTGTTGGTAAGATACAAGAGGCTTTTAGAGTCAAATTTAAGGAGCAGTTGAATAGGATTGGAGAGTCCTATTGTGTGTCTTGTGAGGCTCTCAAAGTGGAAGTGGATCTTCTTAACAGCAAACATGTTGAGGCAATCAATTCTAAAAAGTGCTCCAATTGTGGAGTTTTGGCAAAAGAGAACGATTACCTCAAAATGGCTCTTGAGAAGTTTTCTAGTGGGAAAAAGAAATTCAACTTGATTCTAGACCAATCCAAGGTGAGTGTGAAAAACAGTGGCCTAGTTTTTAAGTCCCTAGAGCTTTCCAAGAATCTCCCACCAAAGATTGCTAGAGTTGTGAAAAGTGGTTTGGTTGAGCAAGAACCTCCTATGACTTCAAAGGTTGTTCTTAAATCTGTAGGTTCTGCTCAAACTCTTTCTAGCAAGAAAGGTGCTTCTGCTTCACCTGCACGGACCCTCAAAAGGTCAAGTACCATTGCACCTTCTGCAAGAAAGAGGGCCACACTGTTGAGTTTTGCTTCCGGAGAGCAAAGATTGAGAGGAAAGAGAGAGTGAGCACTTTGAGATCCATTAGAGGAGTCTCTTCTTCAGCTGTAGTCTCTAGAGCCAGGCAGTCTATTCAGCGTACCACATATAGGCCTAGGTTTGTAGAGAATTTTGTTGACTCTTTTGGTGGGTCCAGGCAGCAGTCTGGTTTTGGATATCGTGAGGATAGATCACGGGTAGCACCTAGACAGGGGGAGTATCGGTCTTTTGGTAGATCGTTTTGGAGAGGTCCAGGTGGTGCTCGTGGGCATTCTTATGATTTTGTGCCTAATCATTTTTCTGCTGCTTCTTTTGCTATTCCCAGGCATCGTCCATCTCAGTACTGGACACCTAGATCTTTTATCTCAAATCCCAGTACTGAGTCATGGATGTTTTGAGGGAATCTTGCTTATTTTTGCATTCATTGTATCATAATGCATTTTCATTTCAAATGTCTTGCATTGCATAATAAAACTTGTGGAGCTTTGATTATTATCCTTGTATGGCTTGATTTCAAACTCTATGCCTTGTCATATCAAGTGATAGTCTGCTAGACTTCTTTTATGGCTCTTCTTGTTTAGCTTAGCTTTTGCCTTGCTAGCTTTATATCTGTGAGCAAATTGAATCAAATCATATCTTGTTGGATCTTCTGACTAGCTTTGCTCCAGTGATCCTCTTATGATTCTTGCCATGTCATATAGGTTGAATTGAGTCTTGAACTTATTTTGAGATGAAAATGAGCTTTTTATCTTCTTAAGTCAAGCAAATGAAAAATGAGATTTTCTCGTATAAAAATCGATCTCACCAATCCTTTCTCATGAGACGGCTTGCCATTGCACTAGGCATGAACTCGGGGAGTTTTGGATGACGAGACCACTCTTTTAAGCTTATCGCTTGAGATGGTCGCAGAAGGCTTGAGATCTAGCACAATGAAAAAATCCTTTTAGGAAAATGCTCAAAATGCTAAGTGCTTGAGTTTTGCTTCAAAAGAATACTCTTATTGCTCAAAATGCCTCAGTTCTTGTTTTGAGTCTCTTTTTACTTATAGACATGGCTTGACTCATTTTTGGTTGCTTGAAGTGAAACTTTGTGATTGAGCAACCTTTCATGATTTTAATTCTTTTAATCTCAGATTGCTGCTATTTTGGTCTTAGCTTTGCAGTACATGTTTTGCCATGATTGAATATAGCCTTTTCACCTTATATGGCTTGGTATGATTCTTGTACTGTCTACTTCGATAATGGTCATGACTCCTTTTATTAAATTTCAAATAAAGTCATTTCATCTTCTTTTTCTTTTCCCTTGCATCTTGATGAATTCATTGTCAAAGGGGGAGAAGGATTGAAGAAAATACTGGTTTTACATAAAAGAACACACAAAAAAATGAGCCTTTTAAAAATTTGTGATCATAGTGAGTTGAGTCTCTGGGTTTTATTGCCTTTTTTCTGACTTTAATTGCAATTGAAGAAGACTCACAATGATCAAAGGTCAAATAGAACATTTTATCTTTCATATGGACCTAAGTGAGATTTTTGGCTACTTTCTGGAATTTGAATCCTTTTTGTGCTTTTATTGCCTATCTCACTTGCCTATACTATTCTGAAGCCAGCTTGTTCGGTTCCTAGGCTTTTTCTTGCTTATGGACCAAGTTGTGCCTTTATGCGAAAACGGCGATTTGTTTTACTTTTCAATTTGAAAAACCACATTTTCTAGGAAATTGCCAATGTGTTCATCAAGGGGGAGATTGTGGATATCGTGAGGATATGTGCACGATCTCAGGATGATGAGTCAATTGGCAATGGCTTTGTTGGTTTGCAAAATCTCGCTTTTTGGGTTTGCTTGCAGCCGCCGACCACAAAGCGGTCCGATCGGTGTGGGGCGGCCGATCGCCATGGAGAGGTCCGACCGGCCATGGTGGCCGGTCCGACCGGTGATGAAAAGTGGCTTTGGAGCTAAGCCAAAATAGGTTGTGTAGGCAGTGAGGGAGTCTCCGGATGTGGTTGCGCCATTTTGGAGCTCCCACCAAAAGTTCTATTGAGTTGAAAATTCCGAAGGTTTCGATTTTCAAGCCGGAATTTTGCTAAGTCTTTTCGACCGTCCGACCGCTGCTGGGGATCGGTCCGATCGGCTGAATCGGCGGACCGCTTTGGGGCGGTCGACCGGCATTGACTTGGAGGTTAGCCAAGTTTGCATTGATGTGTTTTGATTGTGTTTTATGTATGGTTGGCAATGCTTTATTGATGTATATTGCATTGCGGAGTCGACGTGGGTCAAGTTGTGAAGAACTTGTTCCCGAAACGGTTTGTTTGTCTATTGTCGCATGCGGTGGCTTGCGTGTCAACGACGCCAACGGTGAATGGATCGACTACGCTGGAGAGCCGAGGTCCGTAACGATCATGGATATCGGGTGAGGTCATGTGACACAAGCATGGTGCGTAATGGGCAAGATGGATCGAACGGGTAGTTCTGCATACCGGTTGGATCAGTGGTGCGGATATCGCATGAAGTCTCGGAAGGTTCCGATGGGATTCGGACAAGAGAGGCTTGGCGACGTGATGAGAACCGCCGATCACCTACACGTGGTGAAGCGTGCGATTGCTTCAATAGTTTTGTGTGGGTCCCATGTGTAAGTGGTCCCAAAAGTGAAACCCTAGCCCTCTAGTATAAATAGAAAGGGGAGATGGAAACCCTCCAAGCTTTCATTTGGTTTTCCTTAGCCTTTTCTAGGGTTAGGGTTTGGAGAGGAAGAGAGGAGAGATTGTGGTTGCTCCTTGGTGAGCTCTTGTCCTCCTTGAGGGAGTGGCTTTGCTTGCATCTTGTGAGATCAATCAATCTTGTGATGCTTGCTTGAGAGATCATTTGTCTCCTTTGTGTTCTTCTCTCATTTGGATGAATTTGGTGCTTCCTTGATTCAAGTGGTTAAGCTTGGTCTTTTGACCCACTTTGTCTTGCTTTGATGTGTGGGAGTACTCCTAGAATCATCTAGACCATCAACCCCACAAGCAAGTCTTGAATCAAAGATTTTCATATTTCTAGGGTTTGTGCACTTCTGTTAAATCCTTGAGAGATCGATTCTCAAAGTGGATCCAAGGATCGTCGCTAGAAATAGGTCTCTAATATCATTAGGGAGGTGTGCTCAAATTTGGTCAAGTTTCATTGGTTGAATCAAAAGTTGGATCAAATTTCGTTTTGGATTTGGAATTGGTTTTTCAGTTCTGGACTGAACCGGTCAGACCGGTGTTGCAACGGCGGTCCGTCCGCCCGTGTTTTCAGATCATTTGATCGCTGGTCGAATCATTGTCCACCGGTCCGACCGCCGCTAGTAGCCGTCCGATCATTGTTAGCCGCTTGGCCGATCACCGTAGCCGGCCGACCGCTGTGCTCAGATTCGCCCTTTGAGATTAAGTCTCCACTTTTGTGTCGTGTGGTTGTCGGGGTTATCAAATTCAGCACAAGGCTTCCACTGTGCGCTTACTGATCTTCTTATCTTTCATAGCTAAAGGAGTAAAGTTCGTGTTGAATTTGATTTAGGCGAGAAAGTTGTGAAAGCGCCTATTCACCCCACCTAGTCGCCTTTCCGGTCCTACATAATGTCATATTGAGCAATGATACCGAATGTAATGATATCCGATGTCAATGTGCTTCGCTCTCTCATGAAACTTTTGATCATTCGTAAGGCAAATAACGCTTTAATCAAGGTAAAATATTGTAGTGTAAGACATACTTCCACAAAGATCGAAGCAAACCTCTAAACCAAATAGCTTTTTGCAAGCTTCAAATTGCCATATACTCGCTTTTTGTAGTGGACAACGCAGCAAAGAGCTTGCAAAGTCGGCTTTCCAACTAACGATACATCCTCGCAATAAAGGAACACATAACCAGTATGAGATCTTCTCTTATACAAATCTTCAGCAAAATCTTAGTCCAGATAACCAACGATTCCATCTTTAGTTTTTCCAAACTGTAAAAAAGCATCATATGTGCCCCGCAATTATTTGAAAATATATTGAAGTACTTTCCAAAGCTCTTTGCCAGGATTAGTGTAACATCCCAATTTTCTGAGTTTCAAAACCTTTTTGAGTTGTTTAGTCCTTGGAAAATTTCACCAATTTTTATTTGAATTTAATAAGGCTTAAATACGACTTTCAAATGTTAAAACAATTTAATATGAATGTCAATTAAATCTAAAACTATTTTATTTGAGTTCTTTGCTCTTGGGAATATTTTTCAAATTTTTTGGAATTTTTTCGAGTTCATTTGCTATTTTTACTTTGCCATTTGGATTTTTTGGTATTTCTAAAATATAAAAGCTATTTAAAATCTCAGAAAATCCTTTGGACTGAAATCCTCTTTTCCCTACCCATTTCTTATGCTTCCGGTCCATTCTTGCTTGTAGCCCACTTCCTCACTCCACCGCACGCCCTGGTCTCACTGGCCGGCCAGACACGTGGCGCAGTGCAACGCAAACCCACCCTAGCCACCATCGCTGACATGTAGGCCCTACCGTGTTACTGTTCATCATCTCTGACTTGGTTATGAGTTCGACTCCGCTGCTGCTTGGATTTCTTGGCGTGTACGCGAGGGACTCTCCCGGCCGCCGCACTATAAAAGGAGGGGTAGCGCTCGACCTCTGCATCCCAACCATAGTCGCCTCCACTTAGGTCCCAAGCCCTAGCCGCTTTAATCGCATCAAGAAGAAAAGTCGCCAAAACCCTCATCATTGTGTTCCTCCGCCATCGATTGCACCCTAAGTCTCATTGTCACCACCACTGGCATCGCAAGGACCTAACCTACACCGCCCATCCCTTGATTTCGTCGGAGCATCGCCAGAACCCAATTTCCATGGAAGATCGAGTGCCTCTGCCACTTCGACCTCGCCGCCGGCCAACTCCGTCGTCCCCTTGCATCCGTGTGTGCTTCATCGAGTTCACCGTCGCACCAGCTACCCAACATGCGCCTCCACTTGCTCCGTCGCGGCCCTAAACGTCGGCGACCATAGGTTCCCAAGCCACACCGCCGTCGAGCTTACGTGGAGGCCATGTGCTCCCATGTCATCATCCACCTCAACATTGTGTCCACGTGTCTACCACATCGCTGTTGGCCAGTAACACCCGAAGGTGATTCGCTTATTAGAAAAAGTTTCTAAGAGGAGCTAATCGAAAAACCGTAATCTTGTTTTCACCGGGGTTTTCGTGATTTCACAACAACTGGCTCGGGCCACGGCCCAGAGGGGCCCATGTGGTGGCTGGCCATAAGAGGGGGGGTTCCCACCCCCCAAACCCTAAACTCCACATTTCTCTCCCCCTCCCACCCTTTGGAGCCGCCGCCCCCCTTCCCCCTTGCTGTGCACCGCTTTGTATGTCGATTTTGGGTAAGATGCGTTTGTTTTCTGTCCTGTCTATCTCTTAGAAAGTTGTAGGTATTGTTCTTAGCTTTCCATAGCCACTGAGATCACGTGATTCCACCTTACGGTTTAGGAGATATGATTTTTTAGTGCGCGCTGTTCTGTCTGTCTGACGAGAAAGATCTGTCGGCTTGATACTAGGTTTTGATTTAGTTAGAGGCATTTCCAGAACCTCCACCCAAATAAGTTATTGTATCCCTTTAAATTATATTTCAAAGCTGATAAAGATCATCTCCATTGGATCTGTATAATGAAAGTTATGATATTTTCTTTACCACTGTTATGAATTTTGGGCAGATAATTGTTAGTGTTTGCATCTATTGTTTAGACTACTGTAGAGGCCGAATATGGGGTTTTGCCCTTCTAGAGTTTTATTCCTAGGAACGTTAGCTTTCTTTTGGCACCCAGATCAGGACAATCCGATCTGTATTTTGGGAGATATGAATTTTTGATTACGAACTGTCCGGTCTGTCTAAAAACTGAGGTCAGTAGGTTTGTCCCTCGGTTTTGTTCAAATTAGGGGCCGAATCAGAACCTTCACCCAACTAAGTTATTTTAGCCCTTAAAATTATATTTCCAAGCTGATAAGAATAATTCTCATTGGATCAATAGGTTGAAAGTTACGACATTTTCTTTATCTCTGATCTGTATTCTGGACAGACGTAGATGGGTTGTGTTTAGCTGTTAATTAGCCCTCTGTTTTGGCCGAATCAGGGGATTCCGCCAACTAATGTTTTGTAGCCTGATCTGTTAAGATTCAGTGAGCACTAGTTTCAGGTCTTTTGGAGTTACAGATAATTAATGGTGATTTTTCTAGTATCGCTGCCAGTTTAGCGGTAATCGGGCTGTTGGGTAAACTTGGTAAAATTGATCCCGTTGTTTGGGTGGGAGAGATAGAGGGGATGGAAGGGCTCTTGTAGCAATGTCATACCTTGTTATTCTTATTTCGATTATACATTTGTGTAGGCGGTGAGGCGGTGAGTGGAGGGGCATCTTCGTGTCCTCCTATTACGTCACATCGCGGAAGGCAAGTACCTTATCTTTGTTTGGTGATATTTCCAATTGTTTGCTTGATGTTGGGATAAATTGTGAATGCCTTTTTATCCATCCTGATGTTTATTTCATTTCAAGAAGATGATTCTTGTGATTAAAGAATTAGCATTCATTTCAGCTTGTTGCATTCCATTACATGCAACTAACTTGTGTGGCATCCTTGATATATTATGTTGTGTGGGAATGCATACTCATACTTGTTTACACATGTTGTTGAATGCCATGTGTCTTTTCCACTAATGTGTGTTATTCATTCATACCATGAGAAATCATCATATTCATTCATAAAATTCATTATGACCACGGAGTGGATTCTTTTGGTAAGTCCCATCAATTCCAAGATGGGCATTTGAAAGACCCATCAATTCCAAAGATGGGCATTTGAAAACCCACCATTCCAATGTGGGTAGTGTTGACCACCATTCCAATGTGGCAACTTGGACACCGTATGAAACGTTCTTCATACGGTGATTGGGTCCCCGTGATTTATGGCACGGCTTAAGTGAACACCGACGGTGTATCACTCGCTATACCCCAGATATGCAATGATAAGTCCATTCCTTCAATGCATTCTTTCATTCCATCCATTCATGTATTCATTCCATTCAATCATATATGTGTTCCAAGATTTGTTCGTAATTCAACCGGATTGTGTTGTCCACTCTATGTTTGATTATTCTTGTATGTACTTGCCGAGTCTTCGACTCACCTTTGCTTTGTATGTTTTAATTAGGTAATTGAGGAGAAGACAAGATGATTTGGTGGGGTAGTTCGCACACTGCACTTCACTTTTATCCAACCGAATAATTATTATTACCTTTCACCAAGCCAACTTGTTAAATAAATTTCTGATTTGTAATAATCCAACTTTGGTATTGCTTGACTGCTCGTGGTATTATAATCGCTTATCCATTCTTTCCATGAATCGGTGATCGCTTATTGTCATTCTTTAGAAATTATTGTTGATTGAATCAGATAATCCAAATTTTAATGCTATTCTTAGTAGTTTGATAGTTTTGCGTGACATCTTGGCTTCCGAATAGCCGTGTGTTACAGCTTGGTATCGAGCGGGCTTTAGGTCCGTGGTTCATTCAAACATATTAAATTGACACACTCGTGCACATTAGGAGGGGTTGGTAAACCGTTGCTTCCGTGATTTCAATTGTGGTGACTCGAGTATTGAGTCGTTGTTAAATTGTGTTGTGCTATGATGTGTTAATCCATGATATGATGTGATAACCTCTATCTATGAAATTATTCTATGATCGTCATGAGATGATCCGATATAAATATACATATTCATAATTGATTGCATTAGTTATGCGTTTCGCTAGCGGGCGTTGATCGCTTGAGTTCGTGGTTGATGTCCCGGTTTTGCCAAGCTACACCACCGCTTGTAGTATGATATTAGAGAACTTCTTACCTCTGCTCCATAAGCTCAGATTGAGCATGAGCTCATTGATGAACTTGTTGCCTTTCTCGAACCGATATCCGGTTTCTCGTTGTGGTTCCCGCGCTTCGTGAATTCTTTTGAAATTGGGGTTTTAATGAAGAAGGCAAGCTCTAGTTCTGATTCGATCTTTGAAACAAATATTGCCCTTTCGACTATTGTGATATTTCGCTCCACGTGAGCATAGTTCAAATGCAAGATTCCTCTTTTCACAAAGACTTGTTTTACCCTCGTTGGGGAAATTTACCTCATTCGCTCGCTTGGAATCTCGGTATTGAAGACTTCTTTGCAAGTTCTTTATCAAGTGTGTATTGATCTTGCATATTTCTCTTGGGTTTGCTTTAGTACGTCGCTTTCTTCCTTGATTTTCGAATTTGACAAATTCTTGTCCGGTGGCGATTGATGAATTTCTCTTGGGTTCATGATGTTGGTAGACGAGTTTAAATAGGCCTTTAATGGCACTCAAAACATTATTGTTTTTCGATTGTCGAATTGTTTTTACTACGAATGATCTTTGTAAATTGGCAACATTGATATTTTCATAGTTGTTCTTTCTTTCTCATTGGAAAAGAGCGACTCATTTACTCGCTTGATGGTTTGCCTAATGAGAATTCTTGTTGCAAGATCGTTAACACGAAAGCATTGGCTCAATGTATTCCTTTTGGAACCCTCCGCTTGTTGAAATTTGATGCATCTCTTTTCAAGAAAAGCGTTTAAACCCTTTTGGAGTGCTTGGTTATGCTTAAGTCTGGGTTGCACCCAAACAAAGATTGTGGGCTACGGGTTTCTATTATACCCTATTTGTTTTTTCAAAATAGTTTCTTGCCTTTCTCGGTCGCGGAGCTCTCATTGTCAAGTTGGAACGTTATTCTTGACAAGATCGTTTCTTTATGTTAGCCCTATCTCTCTTGTTGACAAGGGTAGCTCGGTTATCCGCTTGATAGTTCGAGAATGAAAATTTCCTTTCACAAAGTTCATTGAAGAAAATTTCGACTATGTTCATTTCTTTGGAATATTTGGAGTGTTGGAGTTTAGAACCTCCTTTGAAAAGAAAAGTGTCGAAATCCTTTCTCTAGAGTTTTGTAGTGTTTGGGTGTGACGTTTGTTCAACTTTGTGGTTTTCGTACTGCAATTCTTTTTCTAGAATAAGTTGTTATTACAATTCCATTTGATGTTTGAAAATTTTATGACCCGATTTGTCATGTTCCTTTAGAAGGTTTATTGACACGATCAAGAATGTGAGAGTAAGGTTGATTCATTATAGAGAAAGAAGTTTGACCACCTTTTTTGTTGTTTCTAAAATGATCCAATTTCAAGTTTTGTGTTCATGACCTTTTGGGGTTCAAGTTTATTTTGGTAAACGAAGTCCGCAGTAAAACAATTTGTTGTAAAGTTATAATAGTTCTTCGATGATGCGAGCGCTTTGATATTGAATGCTCGTTGTTCTTATCTCGCTAAGGTCGACATTCTCTTCTTTTGAGGCTTATGCTTTCAATCGTGGACTCCCTTATGTTCAATGAGTTCATTGCTTAATTGGTTTTCTCCTTGGTCCTGTTTGTGGCGAGTGGTAAATGATTTTCTAGTTGGTGAAAATCGCTTTCATGTGCCTCTTCTTTTGAGAAATATTCACCCATTATTTTCGCATGAGTCTTTCGAGGTGTTTTCTAATTGACGTTGTGAGATTGATGTTGAAACTTGTAGTAAAAATAATCACCTCTGTGATACCGCCTAAATGAGAATACTTCAAGTTTAGTTTCGTGACCTTTTGGAGTTCGTGAATATTCCGTAATCGAGATTATTTTAAGTAAAGGGTGCATGGAGATATCCTATTGCTTCTAAGAGTTTCGTGTGATTTAGTCCTAAAGGCTCCTCGGTTTGAGTTCGCAAAGTGAGGTTGCAATCAAAAGAAATTTTCGTTGCTTTCGCTGAGAATCCGCTTGCTTTTCGTGAAGTCTTGTAAAGGAAAATGCTTGTTTTGTGGTGAGGTCATTTGGATTACATGTTTCATGAGTAGATTAATGCTTTTTAACAAATTTGGCGTGTTGAAAATTTTATTTGTTCTTAAGTAGTTCCGTGGGTTGAATCAAGAACTTACTTTGTTCATGTGGCAAGGTGTTATTAGTTCAAGAACTAATTGTTGTGTTAAAGGAAAGAGTGCAGTAGAGTATTTGATAATTTGAGTCAAGTTTTGTAACTTGTGATTATTTGAATCGTTCCTAAACCTCTTACTCTTTCCGCTCAAGAGATGTCGAGTTTCAATCGCAATGTCTTTCATTCGTATCGGATGTTATTTGCTATTATCTCTTGAGGATGTGTGCCTCAATCGCGAACTTAGTTTTCGTTTTCCAAGATCACCTTTAGCAGAATATTTCTTTTGGTTTCTTGGCCGCCGTGGTGAGCAACGCTTTCCTGTATGAATGAACTTGTTTTTGTTCGCCTCTTCCTTTTGAGAAAGGATCACAGTTTTGTGTGCGAAGTGTTTGCAAGGTGAAAGTTTGGCAACTGTTTGGTGGTGGATGAGTAATCGTAGCAATGATATTTTGCTACCAAGTTAGCGGAGGAGTAGTAGAATGTGAAATGGTTTTGATCTGTATCCCTTGGAGGGAAATTGATTCACCTGAGATGTTTGACTTCGAAGTAGTTCTGAAAAGTGTTACGGCTGATTAACACCTGGTATAGTGAAATTCTAGAACTTCAATTCAGGATTTAAAAGGTTGGTGATTATCGGAGGTATGAAAACCTTCATTGAATTTTTTAGAGTAACGCAATTGGATAGCATTGCGAGATGGTGTGGATGATGTATTTCAGTTTGAGCATAATTTGATAATGTTCAATTAAGAGGTTTAATCTCTTGAGGTATGCGATGAATTCAATTCCAATATTGAGAGAAGTTTTACTCTCGAGAGAGAAGCGGAAGAAAGGATGTTTCTTCGAAAATGATGTGTTTCCTTGCTTCTCGCTTGGGTTTTGTGCTTTGTTGATAAGTGTTTTCGACTTTGAGTTGGGGTCGTGTTGGCATGACCAATCTTTCCATTCAATGAGTAAAAGAAATATTTGATTTGAGTATTCAAGCAAATTTCTCTTTTAGTTTTCGTGGTGTTCTTTCGCAAATTGATTCATTGGAAGTGGAATTGCTTTACTGATAAATAGTCACATTTGGGATTTAACCTTTTTGGTGAAGAGTTAACATTGCGTGGTTGCGATGAGAACTCTCTATTTTTTCGCTTGGATTCTCTTCATCTCCGTGAGAAGAAATTAGGAAGTCGGCTTATCGCTTGACCGTCACGGTACATACGCGAAGTACGCAACGTAAGGTGCGTGCTGGTGCTGAGAGAGCAGCAGGACCATTCAAAGTTTGAGATTAAGTTAAACACGTTGACCATCGAGTAAGGTCTTACCTTCGATCCTCTTCTGATGAGTGTACCTAGAAAGTTCAAGTTGATTGTTAGGTCAGACGTCGCTTCACATCTTTGCTTTGTGGTTTCTCTATTCCGAGAGAGAGGCTACTTGGGAGATAGAGTCTCGCATGCGCGAGCAGTATCCAGACCTGTTTGTTTCTGGTACATTTTAAATCTGTTGAATTCAACTCCTTGGAAATTCGTTCTGGTATTAGTTGCTGGTTAGAATTCGAGGTCGAATTCCGTTAAGGGGGGTAGAATGTAACACCCCGAAGGTGATTCGGCTTATTAGAAAAAGTTTCGGAAGAGGGAGCTAATCGAAAAACCAGAATCATGTTTTCACCGGGGGGTTTTCTGTGATTTCACAACAACCTGGGCCTGGGCCACGGCCCAGGAGGGGCCCATGTGGTGGCTGGCCATAAGAGGGGGGGTTCCCACCCCCCAAACCCTAAACTTTACATTTCTCCCCCTCCCACCCTTTGGAGCCGCCGCCCCCTTTCCCCTTGCTGTGCACCGCTTTGTACGTCGATTTTGGGTAAGATGCGTTCGTTTTCTGTCCTGTCCATCTCTTAGAAAGTTGTAGGTATTGTTCTTAGCTTTCCATAGCCACTGAGATCACGTGATTCCGCCTTACGGTTTAGGAGATATGATTTTTTTAGTGCGCGCTATTCTGTCTGCCTGACGAGAAAGATCTGTCGGCTTGATACTAGGTTTTGATTTAGTTAGAGGCATTTCCAGAACCTCCACCCAAATAAGTTATTGTAGCCCTTTAAATTATATTTCAAAGCTGATAAAGATCATCTCCATTGGATCTGTATAATGAAAGTTATGATATTTTCTTTACCACTGTTATGAATTTTGGGCAGATAATTGTTAGTGTTTGCATCTATTGTTTAGACTACTGTAGAGGCCGAATATGGGGTTTTTCCCTTCTAGAGTTTTATTCCTGGGAACGTTAGCTTTCTTTTGGCACCCAGATCAGGAAAATCCGATCTGTATTTTGGGAGATATGAATTTTGATTACGAACTGTCTGGTCTGTCTGAAAACTAAGGTCAGTAGGTTTGTCCCTCGGTTTTGTTCAAATTAGGGGCCGAATAAGAACCTTCACCCAACTAAGTTATTTTAGCCCTTAAAATTATCTTTCCAAGCTGATAAGAATCATTCTCATTGGATCAATAGGTTGAAAGTTACGGTATTTTATTTATCTCTGATCTGTATTCTGGACAGACGTAGATGGGTTGTGTTTAGCTGTTAATTAACCCTCTGTTTTGGCCGAATCAGGGGATTCCGCCAACTAATGTTTTGTAGCCTGATCTGTTAAGATTCAGTGAGCACTAGTTTCAGGTCTTTTGGAGTTACAGATAATTAATGGTGATTTTTCTAGTATCGCTGCCAGTTTAGCTGTAATCGGCCATTGGGTAAACTTGGTTAAAATTGATCCCGTTGTTTGGGTGGGAGAGATAGAGGGGATGGAAGGGCTCTTGTAGCAATGTCATACCTTGTTATTCTTATTTCGATTATACATTTGTGTAGGCGGTGAGGCGGTGAGTGGAGGGGCATCTTCGTGTCCTCCTATTACGTCACATCGCGGAAGGCAAGTACCTTATGCTGTTTGGTGATGTTTCCAATTGTTTGCTTGATGTTGGGATAAATTGTGAATGCCTTTTTCTATCCATCCTGATGTTTATTTCATTTCAAGAAGATGATTCTTGTGATTAAAGAATTAGCATTCATTTCAGCTTGTTGCATTCCATTACATGCAACTAACTTGTGTGGCATCCTTGATATATTATGTTGTGTGGAATGCATACTCATACTTGTTTACACATGTTGTTGAATGCCATGTGTCTTTTCCACTAATGTGTGTTATTCATTCATACCATGAGAAATCATCATATTCATTCATAAAATTCATTATGACCACGGAGTGGATTCTTTTGGTAAGTCCCATCAATTCCAAGATGGGCATTTGAAAGACCCATCAATTCCAAAGATGGGCATTTGTATTGCTTGACTGCTCGTGGTATTATAATCGCTTATCCATTCTTTTCCATGAACCACATCGAAATTAACCAATCCATGTGGACTTGGTCCACTGGTGTTAGACCCACCCACCGACGTGTGGACCCCATATATCACTCCATTGTTTCATGCACCCATGAGCTATAGACAAGTAGACCAAGACCATAGACCCAGTCCATAGGCCATGGGTCCCACCTGTCAGCCTCTATTCCCTATTTTTGAGATTTTATTTTAATTCTGAAATTCATTGCTGATGTCATGCTGATGTAATATTTCATAATTTCCTTTAGAAAGAAAATTCAGCAAATTTAAAATAGTGTTTTCTTTTTCTTTTTCTTAGATTTAAATCTTTCGAGTGCCCATTCTTCCTCATACGAACTCCGATTGAGCCCATTCAAGTTTCTATATTTGTCTAAATTCAAACCCTACTTTCCTATTTTTTTTTGAATTTTTGGAGTTTATTTGTTTCTCTATTATGTATTTATTTGGGTTTTTACTTTTGTTTGCGAGTAGATGTTCCTACTTCGGAAGCTTTCGAGGAAGGATGAGTTGATCAAGCTCAAGACTAGTACCAAGATTTGTTTCAAGGCAAATTATACCTTTGATCATGTTGAACCTAGTTTTTCTAAAATTGCTTTGATTCAAAGTATTGTATGTTATTTCAAGTATTCATTTCTATAAATGCTTCGGGATTAGCTACACAGCTACTTGTATATATCCACCTTGCTTGTTGTATTATCCTGATCTTTTGTCATCTTAACTTGGTTAATTATTAGTTGGTATCATTATAGCACCAATGTGGGTTGGTTAGATAAAAATAGTTTGATTAGCCATGCAACGAGTTATTGATATCATTTTGAGTTGCAAATCTAAACTTGACTAAGTGAATATAGAATGCAATATAGAAAGTTGTGTGCAGTATGTTGTCACTTGTTGATGGCATGTCTTGCATTTTACCAACAGGGTGAGAAAAGATTTAGATCGCGGCATGTGGATGAAATTGTGATATGGTGGAGCTGCGTGCGTTTGGAAAAATATGAATGTAGTAATTGAAAGTAGATTGGCGGTCTTGCCTTGCTCAATTAATGACTTAACTTTGTGCGTCATTGAACTGAGCCATAAATATATGACCACATGCCTGGTATGGGACAGGCCTAACTTAGTAAGTTACGTATTCTTGAAATTAATTTCTCAGATAGATAGGTTATGATGTGTGCCAGAGTGGAGGTGAGATTCTGGTTGTGTGGCGATTCACATTTATGAGTGGTTCACCATGTCTAGGTCCAACGGTGTACGACGAGTCAACAACCTGTGTCGGGGTTTGGTGCCAGCAGTATGCATAACTGGAGGGTCAATTGTTGAGATAAAGTTTCAGAAATATTTTGTTATGATTAGTGCTAGCTACACTGGTTATATCTTGTGGGTAAAGTGTACAACATCTGCAGAGTGTTAATCAATCAATTCGAATAACCGCTTCCACGATCATAGACACGCTCAGGGATTTCACACGAGGGGAAGATTTTTATAAAAACAAGTAGGAAGGGGCAGCTGTGTGATTTAAACTCATGTGGCTGTGTGATTTCACATGAATAATCAAAGGAACATGCATAGGAAAAAATTGAAGATCACTAAGTGCAGCAAAAGACTTTGATATAAACGAATGAGAAGCTCCGGAATCGAATAAAATGGTAGTAGGTCGAGAGTTGACAAGAAGCGTACCCACCATGACGTCGGGTGCCTCCTGCGCTTCCTCGGCTGAGATATGGTTGACTCGGCCGTTGCCCACATTCTGGGTCTTCTGAGTAGCCTTCTGATCTTGACCATTCCCTTGCCCGTGTCCTCCATTAGGACGAGGGGCCACTCCAGTCTTCTTAGGGCAATTATTTGCATAATGCCCTTGGTTGTGGCAAGAGAAACAGGTGACATTGGCAGCTGGATTGCGGAGGCCTCCTTGCTGTCCCACAGGTGCACGTGGTTGCAACACGGCCTGCGGTGGGCGAGGTACAAATGCCGGTGGCATCGGTGGTGCTGGAGCCTGAGAATAAGGCACCAGGGCTTGCCCGACGCGAGAATAGGGAAGATTGGTCCTTACTGATTTTTGGGCTTACCACTTGCGCTTGCGAGAATCGCCGAGCGCTCTTCCCTTGTGCTCAACGACAATAGCCTTGTCAACCAATGTCTGGAAGTCAGGGAAGTCGACGATAGACATCTTGTCCTGAAGCTCCTCAGACAAGCCATCCATGAACTTATCCTGCTTGGCATCATCAGTGGGCACGACCTCCGGGGCGTACCGAGAGAGATAGTTGAACTCATGCAGGTACTCAGTTACCGTCATGCGCCCCTGCTTGAGCACCAAGAACTCCTACTTCTTGAGCTTCATCACGCCGGCGGGGACATGAGCCCGACAGAAAGCAGTACGAAACTCCTCCCAAGTGATGGCTCGGCCTACGGTCTGCATGGCAAGAAAGTTTTCCCACCATGAAAGGGCTGCTCCCTCAAGTTGATGGGAGGTGAATACTGTCTTGTCTTGGTCTTGGCACTGAGCGACATCGAGCTTCCGCTCGACTAGACGCAACCAATCGTCTGCGTCGAGTGGATCTTCGGACCGCGAGAAGGTGGGTCGCTGCGTGCGAAGGAACTCCGAGAGTCCTCCCCTCTGATGATGACCACCTCCTCCCCCTGATCCGTAGACACCGGAAAGATTGGAGGTATTCCGAGCAATTGCCTCAAGGATCCTTGTCCGATCCATGCGGTTTCGCTCAATCTGAGTGAGAACCTCAGCCATGGTCGGAGGAGGCGGGAGCTCCTCATCCTGGCCAGCTGGCTAACCTTGGCTGTTGTGAGTTCTTTCAGCCATCCTGTTTCACCGAAGTGGGTTAGCAACAAAAACCCAAAAACTAGAGGCGGAAAGCAAAAGAAGAAAGGCTCTTAACTAGGGAAAAAGAGGTATTACCCTAACCCTAATACATCAAATAACCAGCAAGAATTGAACTCCAAATATTTGCAAAAGTCATAAGATCCAATGCAAAACTCATAAAATACAAGGTTCAACTTCTCGGTAACTCGTACTGAAGGAACGAGCAATCATTTGAGGAGAAAAATTTCAGAACACAACTCAAGTCTTAACACCTCTAAAGAACATGGTAAGACCATCTAGGGTGCTATAGACACTAACTAACTAATGCCACCTTTTACCCTTTCAATTCCCATAAGTTCTAGTTGAATTACCGTCTCATTTTTTAGCCCCACCGAAGAACTAGGTAATTGTTGTCCAAAATTTTATATCCAAGCCCCAAGCTGAATTTTCCAACTCCAAAAGCTTCAAATCTTCACCCCACGACAGCCAACACTTCACAATCTCAACACCCAAAAGAACCCATAACCTGAATTTAACGGTAACCACTATCTTTTGAAACAAAGATGAGAGGAAACAACTTTTCAAATCTTAATCAAGAACAAGGTAAGATGAGCAATCTAAGATAGGTAAGGAGTAAAATCTGAGAACTTACTTAAGTTTTCATAAACCATTTGGTATTTTGAACATAAGTTTTTCAAAACATCCTAAGGACGACCAAGCTAGGGGTTTCTACAGTCAGTATGGCTCTGATACCAACTTTTATGAGAACCTTGGGGGTCAACCTCCTCTGCAACAATTAAGCAAAGCAACTGAGTACGAAAATGTACTCGCAAGATAACAATTATAAACATAAATAACATCCTAGAGGTGACTTCCCAACAGCCACCACAACATAGCACGAATTACCCATTCGTACCACCCGAAATCAAGTTTTATCGAAATCTGTTGAGTCTAACTCTTGTAGAGACTTAACCAAGCATGTCCATACCCAAGGACTTGACTATTCGAATAGATTATACCACGTAGGGTGTACCAATGCACTCACACATCAAACCGCCTTTTTGCTACATACTTTAACACACTTCCTTTGGTATGCCGGCACATCTAAGTCCTACGAGACGCTTTCCAATGGATTGTACTAATTACGAGCCACACGTATGGGGGTTAACCATTAGTGAACTGCCGTTACGGGCTCTCACTAAGGACCCACACGTTGAGTCGGACGCATCGCCCACCGGCAATCATGCGGTGCCCCAGGTATGGCGAACCTAGAAAGGAACCCATCCCAAAACAAACACTTTCTTTTTCTTACCACCAGCGACTTCAATAATTAACACCTCTCAAAGTACTTAGTCAAGAGGGGTTTCCAATACCCTCGTGTGGTTAGCACGCAAAAACGCTTGGGTCAGTGTCCAAGATGTTCGGTCCTTATTGACTCGGGCACCAATCACACACCCAACAACCACACCATCAAGCCAATGTGCCCAAGTCTAAAACATTTCAGTTTCAGTTTTAGTTTTTCTAAATACAATTACATACATGAGTATCCTGACTCGATTAATTATAGTGATGATAAAATGACCATCGCCTCTCCATTCTACTGTTCTAAGCATTTCTAAGCAACATCAACTCACAAACTACAAGTAAAGTGATAAGAGCCCATCCATTGAGCTTTAAATCACAGCGAATAAATCCTAGGATCAGCGGTAGAGGATGAACATTTACCTATATTTTATGTAACGATAGGATAAAGTACTCGATCGATAAATTTAACAACAAAATAGAGCATGCATACATACACTTGTAAACAAGATAATAAACATTGAAAGTAATGGGATAAATATGATCAAATGGAAACAACTGCTTTCCTTATTGGAGATAACTTTCTTGCTGTAGAGGATCACTCACGTAATCAATAAATTCGTCGAAACCTATTCGAAAGAATCGAAAGCACAATAAGGACGAATAATACCGAAAAGACCCAAAAATACAAATTCATCCAAAAATCACAAAAAATTCACAGAAGGTAGAGCATGATTTTAGGTGAATTTACAAATAATAATCAATTGATTTGGATATTCCATGCAAAAGTTATGGTAGTTTGAAAGTCAATTTTTCAGAAACTACAAATAAATTGCTAGCTGTTACTATTCGTCCGAATTTAAGTATTTTGGTGAAAATTTTCAGAGAGGTGGTGCACATGAAATTTTTATGGTAGATATAGCACCACATGATATGAGCAATGAAAAATAATTCACCTCATTCAGTGCTAAGATAAATTTTTTATGATTTTTCAAAGTCAAGAAAGTAGTGCACAAGTTATGCGTAGAATCAGATTTTTAGAGATAGCAACATGCTCAAAACCTATTTTACAATAAAGTACAGTAACAGAGAAAAATAAGACAATTGAGTTTACTAAAATTGGAGCTACAGAGAAATACTTATGCATTTTTTAAGTTAAAACAATTTTTAGTGCAACAAAGTATTAAACCTAAAGTAATTTTGCCAAAAGTGTTTTCTGGAATAGTAACAAGGTTCAAATAATTTTTACATTAAAGTATATGCAAAAAGGAAACCAGTAAAATTTGAATCATCAAATTTGGAGCTAAAATGAATTACTTATGCAATTTTGAAGTTAATGCATTTTTCAGTTCATAAATAAAGCATTTCAGATTTCATAAAACATAAAATACTTTTTATACCCAGCCGATCCTAGCCACAGTCACTGATCCGCGGGCCCCTGAATAGTGCCTTTTCCAATTTTGAATTCCGAATAGAAAATACTGACTGACAAAGGGGTCCATGTCATACTCACGATTCATCGAATAGCGCGTGGACCCTCTCGGTCCACTACGGTCCATGAATCGAGCCGTGCATTAATCTCTATGGCCCACATGTCATACACTGTGACAACCGGGATTTAACTCTTGATCACTGTGCTCGGCCCCACACGTCAGTCACACCAAAGATCCAAATAAGATAGCCATTAACTACTGAGCCATCATTAGCAGTTAATGAACGAGATTTAGCCTTAATGGCCCTACTACAGTGTGGTCGGAATTCGACAATGCCGCACTAGCTTCGACGGGCTCTCGCCGGCGATTCCGGACACGGTGGCGCTGGCTATGGGCATGGACGGGTCCACAATACGCTTGCGCACCCAATGGTGGTACTCACGGTGGCTGAGCCGGCCCGAAGCGGCGGCGCACCAGAGAGAGGCGGCGGGAAGCTACGGCTGAACGACACGGCACGCACACGCTCTGCATTGTCCACGGAGGCGGGTGCCACAGCAACTACAAGGCACAAGGGTGCTACCTGAGAGATGGAGAGACTCGGAGGAGGTCGGAGCTGAGCCAGCGTCGAGGAGGGTGACGGCGGCGCGGTGCTTCACCGAGGAGAGGCTGCTCTAGTGAGGGAGACAGGGAGTGAGCGATAGAGAGAGCTCAAGGGCAACCCACAGAGGGTGTGCAAGCAAGGAATCGGCTAGAGCCTTACCTCGCCGGAGATGGGGAAGGAAGGAGCTTCGCGGCCGAAGAATGGATCAAGCTTCAATCCCCTGGGCTCCTGTGAACCGATGGCTAAATTAAGTGAGGGGAAAGATTAACCGAGCCAAAGCAAGCCCGGTGACGCACTTCAGCGAGGATAGAACTCACCGGACACGGAGTCGCACGTGGCGGCCCGGTGCGTGCTCTGCAGCAGTAGGGAGCTCGACGGTGTTCTGGGAGCTACAAACCAAGACAACACCTTGCATTAGCAAACATGGAACCGGAGAAGGATGGAGACGGATCAGGAGGTGGAAGCACGAAGCTTACCCGAGAGGGAGCCAAGTTCTTGCCTCCTTTCCCTCGGCCACCGAGAGGGAAAGTGAGAGCTCGAGGGCGAGGGAGACGGGGTTATAGGGCTCCAACGGCAGGTAAGGAAATGGCGTGAAGAGGCGACGCTCCAGGAGTGGTCAGTCGGGGCGGTGGATCCACGCCGTCAACGAGGCAGCGCAGAGCTTCTTCGGCGCGTGGCACTCGTTCCCTGAGCGGGCAGCGAGCTGGAGAAGACGGGTCTGACGAGCTGGCCCCGCGGCGTCAGTGACTCAACAGCTCGAACGGGTGCAGCGCGACAAGTGGCCTAGTCCGCGGTTTTCGGCCGTTCGATTGGAATTGGACGACTCGGATTGACAGGGAAAACTCCGGAGTGGTTCGAACAGGTGCGGGATCTGGACCGGAGGATCTCCATTGGACGGCTCACAACTGACGCTGTTAGTTGGTTGGGCTGAGCCAAGAGACTCGGGTCGGAGTCTGACTCGGGTCTGAGTCTGAGGAATAGTGAATTCAGATCTGATATAAAAAGCTAACACGGTTTGGGAATTTCCATAGGTAGCTCCGAAGCTCCAAACATTCTGAAATTTTTACTGAGTGATCCTAACTTCAAGATCAACCGTTTGTAAGTTTTTCAGAATTTTTCATGTAGTGAATTTCTTTCTATAAAATTCACAAGCTGCTGGTCTAGGGGTTTGACCACAGAACTAACAGGTTTGATCAGCCCCTAAGAAATAGCAAATAATTTCTAAAAATTATGAAATTTCTCAGAGGGGTTACTAAGATGATAAATAATTTAGGAAAAATATTTCCAGAGGATGATCACAAGGTTTTACTAGCAGTTGTTAGATTGCTTCGCTTTGAGTCAACAAAAGCATTTGAGTTTGAAGTCAACACTTCAAGGAAAGAATTTCCAGAAATTTCAAATGATAACAAGGATGTGTCAAAAGTTTTAATTTATCCTTATTTTCATACATTTGAAATACCACCCTTATCTTTGGGATGTTACACTAGATTTGTATATTTTGGTCCCGACAGAGGTGGTATCAGAGCCATACTGATTGTAGTCTTGACCTTAGTTAGATCGGTCGTCCTTACAAAATTCAAAACTATTTTCTATAGCAAAAATTAACTTGCAAGATTAATGAATTGCTTGACTTCTCTTATCTCTCTCTTGACTTACTATTGCTCAAAGTCTTCTCTCCGCTGATTTTAAGTTGCTTCTTACCCTTTGCTTGTCTTTTTTAGATGGTATAGCTTCACACCTATGGAGAGCGTCATCAAGGTTTCCTGTTGAATTGTGGAAGATTCTATAAGCACTTGGAGGATTCGAGAGGCCACTCTCCGAGGCAACAAGCTGGATGGTGAATGGCTAAAGTCATGGTGTGATGTGTTGATTGATGATCTATGCAAGAGAGGATACCAATGCCAGTTGTCCCATAAACATCACCGTTTGGAGGATCATCTTCGAGGAAGGGATCCAGAAGTCTTTGTGTCTTGCCATCCTATGAGTGTGCAACATCTACGCCGATGAGTTGAAGGGTTCAGTCTTCCACCTTCATCCTCATGCCTCCGTCGACTTTTTTTGGAAGTGTTTTGCCAATGGAAGCTGATGATTGGCTTCGCGTGATTGAAAGGAAGTTGTTGACCACTCAGTGCAATGAGCACGAGAAGGTTCTTTACGCTACCCATCAGATGGAGGGTATTACTGCAGAATGGTGGGAGAATTTTTGTGCTACCCATGAGACTCCGTGAAACATCACTCCATGAAACATCACTTGGAAGAGTTCTCAAAAGCTTTTCGCCAGTACCATGTGCCGGAGGGAATCATAGACCTGAAAAAGAATGAGTTCCGTGCACTCAAGCAAGGAGTTATGACAGTGTCGGATTGTCTCCACAAGTTGTCTCAGCTTGCACGTTACGTTCTAGAAGATGTCGCCACCAACAAAGCCAGACAGAGCCATTTCCTGAAAGGACTGAACACCAAACTGCAAGTTAGTTTGATTGCTCATACAGTCCCTGATTTCTAGGAGTTTGTTAATAAGGCCCTTGTCCTTGAAGACGAGTGCAGGGAGTTGGGTGAAAATCGCAGCTCAGAATGACTCAGCAAGGAAGTCATCGGTCTCAGTGAGCGAGAATAGTTCCTCAACGGTTTACTCGCTTTCCACAGTAAAATTTGTTTAAGACACTGCACAACACCCCATCCAGATACTCATAATTTTCATAATTTTGCTTGATCAACCGCAAATCAAGAGGCAACCAAGAGTGGAGTTAGACTTTGCTACACTGCCGAGAACCGTGCCACTTTGTTTGGCAATTACCCTCGAAGGAGCGGTGACTCGGTTTGTTTCAACCTTGGAACTACCCGGCCAAGCCGCCAAAGATCAATTAACAATCGAGGAGCATCTCAAGTTACTGGGGTCAAGCGAAGGAGCACCATAGTCCATCATTAGAGGTTGTGTCAACCACGTCACCTTGGAATGAGATCGGGAAGCACCGATCGTAGTGATGGGTAAGTTTCGTTAACTCGATTACTGCGTCGGTTTTGTTTGATTCTAGAGCTTCGCATTCATTTGTTTCTCGAGTTTTACAAGCAATAATAATTTGGAAACTATGCATCTTAAGCATACCTTGTTAGTCCAGTGGCCTAGAGCAGAGTTGAGCTCAAAGTTGGGATGCTTAGGAGCTCAGTTACTACTTTCTATAGTTGAGTTTCTAGCCAACCTCATTATCTTAGATACCTAAACTTTAGATGTCATACTTGGCATGGATTGATTGTCAAAGCACAAAGTTGTGCTATATTGTGGCCGACGAGCCATAATAATCGAAGGTACCAATGGAAATAAAGTGGAGTTTCTAGCCACTACAGTACGTAATGGACACCTGATAATCAATAGTCTGGAGACTGTATCTTTAGAGGATATCCCTATTGTCCTAGAGTATCTGGATGTTTTTCCAGAAGATTTGCCAGGAATACCGCCAGATCGTGACATTGAGTTCGTTATTAATTTAGTGCTGGGAACAGCACCAATTTCAAGGAGACCCTATCGGATGCCACTCGATGAGTTAGTTGAAATAAAGAAACATGTTGGAGAACTTGAAAAATATTTTGTGAGACCTAGTTCGTCGCCTTGGGGACCGTCAGTCTTGTTTGTCAGAAAGAAGGATGGAAGCATGAGGATGTGTATCGACTATCGTGCCCTCAATGAGGTTACCATCAAGAATAAGTATCCACTTCCCCGGATAGATGATTTGTTTGATCAGATGAAAGAGCTGAAGTGTTCTCAAAGATTGACCTGTGATCAGGTTATCCTCAGTTGAAAATATGTCCAAAGGATGTACCTAAGACTGTTTTTTCTTCGCGGTACGAAGATTATGAGTTCCTACTCATGTCGTTTGGTCTGACTAATATCCATGCATATTTGATGAATATGATGAATAAGGTTTTCTTAGAATACTTGGACAAGTTTGTAGCAATGTTCATTGATGATATTTTGGTCTATTTCAATATAGAAGAAGAACATGTAGAGTATTTGAGAATAATACTTGAGGAACTTAGAGAGCATCAATTGTATGCTAAGTTCAGTAAGTATGATTTTTGAAAGTGATAAGTTGATTTCCTTGGTCATGTGATGACATCCAAAGAAGTAGCAGTTGACCCCAGTAAGGTTAAAGCTGTGTTACATTGGGAGCCGCCCAAGATAGTGACTCAGTTCGCGCAGTTTCTTGGGAATAGCAGGGTATTATCGCCGTTTCATTGAAGGGTTCTCAACGATTGTTAAGCCTCTTATGCGGTTATTGAAGAAGTAGAAAAAGTTCGCTTGGACTCCAGCTGTGAAGAAAGTTTTAAGGAGTTGAAGAAGTGTTTGACATCAGCCCCAGTGCTTGTACTGTCAGATATAAGGAAAGATTTCAATATCTATTGTGATGTTTCGCGTCAAAGATTAGGTTGTGCTCTGATGCAAGAAGGAAGAGTTGTTGCTTATGCATCGAGACAACTGAGACCTTATGAGTAGAATTACCCTGCTCATAATTTAGAATTATGTATTATTGCGCGTGCATGGAAAATTTGGCATCGTTATCTTATTGGTAATTGCTATGAGATATATACAGACAATAAAAGCTTGAAATATATTTTCACCCAGTCTGAATTGAACATGAGGCAAAGAAGATGGTTGGAGTCAATAAAAGATTATAATATCATAATCCACTACTATCCCGGTAAAGCTAATGTTATGACAGATGATGTAAGCCGCAAAAGCTACTGTAATGCTTTGAAAATAAATGAGAATTGCCCATAACTCTACGAAGAATTTCAGAAAATAAAGTTAGAAGTTGTAGCCGAATGATTCGTGGCTAATTTGGAAGTAAAGTCTACATTGGAAAAGCATATTCGTGCAGCCCGACAAGATGATCCTGTGATTAAAGATATTAAGCTCAATATGGAAGAAGGAAAGTTCAAAGATTTCACTAAGGATGACTATGATACGCTTTGGATCAATGGAGTATTTGTGTACCCAACATTGATGGTTTAAGACAATTGATTTTAAAGGAGGCTCATGGTTCGAAGTATTATATTCACCATAGAAGCACTAAGATGTATCAGCATGTTAAGGATAAATTTTATGGCCAAATCTAAAGTGAGAAGTCGCAGAGTTTGTTGCCCTGTGTGATGTGTGTCAGAGAGTAAAAGCAGAACATCAAAGACCTACAGGTTTGTTGCAACCCCTGAAAATTACATAGTGGAAATGGGGAAGATATCAGTACGGATTTTGTCACCGGTTTACTGAGGATTCAATTGGGTTACGATTCTATTTGGATGATAGTGGACCGTTTGACGAAGGTTGCACATTTTTTGCCAATCAAAACCACTTACTTATGAGATCACCATGCAGAATTGTATATGTCAAGGATTATCAGTTTGCATGGTGTACCCAAGAAGATAGTGTCAGGTTGAGGATCACAGTTCACCTCACGGTTTTGGCGGAGTTTCCATGAAACCTTGGGGACTCCTTTAAAGTTTAGTATTCCTTATTGCCCTCGGACGGATGGGCAGACTAAAAGAGTAAATCAACTGTTGGAGGACATGTTGAGAACTTGTGTTGTAGCTGATGCTACTAGTTGGGACATGAGTTTGTCTTATGCAGAATTCTTGTATAACAATAGTTATGAAGTCAGTTTGCAAATATCACCATTCGAAGCTTTGTATCGTCATGCCTGTAGAACTACTCTGAATTGGAAAGAGACAACTGAGTGTTTGGTGTTCGGACCAGATATCATTCAAGAGGCAGAGGACCAAGCAATTTCTATTGCAGATTCCTACTTTAATTCGAAATTTATACTACTCTAATTACTGAAAATAAATTAGACTATCCAATTACAAGCAATTTCAGAATTAATTTCTCTTTTAAAGAAAGATCTGAATTGGAATTGCTCCTATCAAATCTATTTTGGATTCTTAGGCTGAAAATGCATTGGTTTCATATTTGAGTTTGAATTTAGCTCCTTTGTCTTGTCTTGCCTGAATTCTCTTACAAAATTTCCTCTATACAAAGCCCTCGGTCCTTGTGTCTTCCCATGTGCCGCATGGTTTTCATGTCCATGCGCTTGCCGCCTAGGCTTTTATCCTCCTCAACTACCTTCTCTTGGACAAGGGCTTCCCTCACGCATCGCATGCCTTTCATCATGACTAGAGCTTGGCTCATGCACTATAAGCTTCTCATGCATTCTCAAACTCCCCCTTCGGCCTACCTCCCTCTCCTCCCCCTTGGCCGAACCTAGTTCTTGTTTCTTTCCCCTTACATGCAAAATAGGCTCAACTTGAGCTTTAGCACAAACTTGTAATTTAGAGATATTTACCACTGTAGTAGATGCACCTAGGGCCTCATCACTTTTGGTCATGCAAATCTACTCTAGTTTCAACCATAATACAACGGCGGTCTTCTCCTTTAGAACCTCCTGCATAATATTATTTGATAGATGAAGATGAATCTGAGATAAGGTCTTACGATCTTTTCTTTGCTTCTGTTCAAGAGACCATGCAGCAGGCATATTGTCGATCCCAAATAAAGTGTCATCCAAATCGATTTGTCCAAGAACAGGTCGCATCTTGACTTGTCATAGAGAAAACCTCGTGTCTCGATCTAGCAGCGGAAGATCATACTTACAAGTCGTCATGCAGAAGAAATCCCAAATTTGCATGTGCAAATTTGTGTGTACCTAGCAAAGAATTCCTGAAATCTTGGATACACTTTTGTGTATGCGAAGCAATGAAGACCAAAGTTGCTAGTACACTTGCTCATGTGCTCTTAGCAAATTGCTTGGTGTGTGTACGTAGCAATTTCCGCCAGGACAAATTCAAGAACTGAAGTCAGCCAATGGAATCTCTACCTACTCCTTTTCGAGTTTAATGTTTTTTCTTTGTAACCATTATTGTTTTGGCTCGACACTTTTTCTTTGCAATCAATGTTGATGTGCTGCTTTTTCTCTTTCTAAAAATCAATGTTGTCGCTGCTTTGCTCACCTCGTGATCTACCTGTTGCGCTTCCTACTCTATTATGCGTGGAGAAACAACTGCTCATTGTCTTCAATGCAGAGACAGCCTCAATTTTGACGCCAATTAGGATTGCAACTCGCAAGACGCGACAAGAATCGATCCTCGAATCTCCTGTGCTCTGATATCAATTGTTGTAAATAATGCACATAAAAATAAGAACGACGGACATGAATTTTACGTGAAAAACCCTTTCGAAAAAAAGAACAACCGCACAAAGATAATAAGATTATATGAGGAGATATTTACAATGAAGCTTGTGCTCTTCCCTATGGACTACAGGAATATATTTGCTCTTCCCTATGGACTACAGGAATATATTTATAGTGGTACATGAAAAACTTTGTGTAGCAATAGAACTATAAGTTAGAGTAGAGAACTCAATTCGTTTCACACTCAATCTCAACACTAATGTAGCTCAAAGAGGTAGTGGTTAATTATGAAACTTCACTAGCAACTAGCCTATATTAAATGGAGGGAAAATTTTGTTCGTGTCACTGAAAATATGTGCAATATTGGTTCTGCCACCAGAAATTTGATCATTTCATTTTTGTCACTCTTCCGTCAGTGCGCATTTCGTTTTTGCCACTTCATCCAATTTTCCATCAAGTCAACATGTTTAACCGTTAAAAAAATGCAAAAATATTTAAAAAATAAATACAAAATATAAATCAAGGAAAATACAAAAAAAAATATTAGGGACCACTTTTGAAAAAAAAAGCACAAAAGTTTTACACTGGGAAAATTTTAGCAATGTTCTATAAAAGTTGAGGAAGATTAAAACATTTTCCATATTATAATTTTTTTGAGAAATTTTCCTAGTGTATTTTAAAAAAACTGTTCAAAAGTTATCCTTAAATTTTGATATCTTTTTTGGTAGTTTTCTTTATTTTTATGATATTTTTGTAATTTTTTATTAACGGCCAAACACGTTGACTTGGCGGAAAATTGTATGGAAATGAAATGTGCACTGACAGAAGAGTGGCATAAACAAAATCATCAAATTTCATATTTTTAGTTATATGAACAAAATTTTCCCTTAAATGGATGCTCAGAATAAAGACTAGCGAAATTTACTCTTGGTTACTGGACAAAAGATTCTTCCTTGCAGCTTCTCTGTGCAGAACTTGGCAGGATTGTAGGGCTCTACAAGTTCAGAGGTGCTGCTCCCATCTTTGATTGCCCATGCTCATCTTCAGGATAATGTTTTGTTGCCCCCTTCAAGCTTGATGATACGCCTTCAGTCTTGTGTAGCTCGTCGGAAATTGTTGGCCAACTGTTTAGTTCTCAGAATTCAGCTTGCAGCATGCTAAATAAACTAAGGAAAGTAAATGACGGCAAATTCAAATGAAGTTTTCACATAATTTCATTCGCAAGACTTGCTAACTAACTATATTCGCACGCATAGCAACACTCATTAATCAGTGATAATTGGACATATATCACTATGTTTCAGTCCAATCCCAACCTAAATTTTAGATTTGAAATTAAAAGCAAGTTGGTATAGTGTCCTACATGAGATGGCAAATTAGAAATTGTCGGACCCGGATTTTTGCAAATTCAAATCATCTGTGAAAGCACTGTGTTATTCTCTAGATCAGTAGATAGCACTCACAGACACATTACTGAATCATTCCACACAATGCGTGAACTAAACCATTCAATATATTACAAAATTCAAAGTAACATAGACACGTCAGATCAAGTTTTACAAAAGGGCCAAACAGACCAAATTGAATACATTACATAAAAGCAACGTAAGCTACAGCAGAAGCAAAAGGGGTAGAGCTTATCTCTCCACAGGCAAGCGACTGGGGTAACCTATGTACGACAGATATTAACCAAGGGGTTGGATAATATCGGTTGTACACAAGTACCGGACGAGTCCACTAGACTAGGGCGAGATCTAAACTACAGGACTAGACTACTCTTCATCGTTTCCTTATCCGTCGACTTCTGGGTCTTCATAATACGCATAGTCCCCTTGATCTACATTATCTAGAGGGTTTGGGGGTAGCGAGAATAAGCACAACTTTCGTGCTCGCAAGCCAACACACAAGATGCAATAATAACATGCATGGCTTAGCAAGGATGGCACGGGTTCTTTTATTTGCTAAAGCATCATTTTCAATTATCTTAATTACAAATTCCCATGACTTAGCATTTTAACCAAATTTTATTTTATTAAAGAGAGTAATTGTGCAATATTAAATAACAATAGAGGTTCCTTCCATCGAAAACTCTACAAATGCTTCACTTGATTGGAGCTACCTCCAATCGTTAACACCACTGAGCTCGACGGCTCAGGAAAAATCTAATCTCAGGGCTAGTTGAGCCCGACCTAATTTTCATACCATCCACAAAGGTTTTTGAAATAGAACTAACTCTAGTAAGTTCCCATATCCGCCTTTGACCGTAGGCGCTGCTGTTTAAATAATTTAGACTCTACAGAGGTTGTACACTATACCCACAAGCGATAATCATGCTTGTTGCCTCACATGATTCCTTAGTCATATAGTTGAGCGACCATCACAGTAACCTTTCGAAATATTTCACCCTTTCCGTCATCTCACCCATGTGGGTCACGCCTATAAGTTGTGCGGATGTTTACCTCGCTAGCCTAAGCGTGGTGGATTACACCACAACGTCTATCGCGACCGCAACTTCACCTTGCATCGATGTCCCATTCAAGTCGGACCGTGTCCAATGCTTGCGATCTCGCTACCCTTCCAACGAGATAACGTTGAGTTTAATAAATTTACTAAGCCAAGTTGTATTTCTGGACTTGTGGTTTTACTTGTTTTATACGGGAGGTCATGACAAGATTAAGTCCTTAATCCATCCGGGTGGTTCATACCACATACCAACCACTCTCGTACACGACGGCACCTACCACTTTTTCCATCCGCCCAGATGTGGTAATAGCAAGTTGTTTAGAGTTTTGAGGAGTAAAACCAATTATCTCAACACGCCAGTCATTTACCCACAATGACTGCCCAAACCACTTTCATGTTTAAAAGATGATGATTAGGGTATTTTAATGCCCTAGTACTTAAGCAAGACTAACATGTCGCTTAAGTACGACCTATACTAGTATTTACCACATAGCTACTAGGGTGACATGGAATAATGGATTCAATTATCAAAGTATAGCTTAATAATTAATTAATCATCAAATGGGTATTTAACTACCTTAAGCTTTAACATACATTTGATTAAAGAATTAAAGTATGTAATTTTGGTAATTTAAATAAATATAATTTACATACAATGTAGGCTCAAAATGATCAAAGTGTCAACTCGCCTTGGTTAAAGGCAAGAGAGTCTTGATAGCCTTGTGCTTGGTCAAGTTGGAGTTCTCCCACTTCTTCGAACCCTAATCGGACGAAATCTTGGAAAAGGAACAACAAGCAAAGAGAGCAAATAAATGATAATGACATAATAAATGAACTCCAAATTAAACAAGACCAGTGCCATTAGCAAGATCTTTAATTTAGACAAATTTAGAAACAAATTTCATAATTTTTGGAGTTAAAACAGAGGAGGACGGGGCTTCCGAAGTTTGAATTGGAATTAAATTAGAAAATAAAAAGAGGAGAGAGAAAACAGTGGTCGACTGACACGTGGGGCCGTGAACATTGCTTGGTCTACGTGAACAGTCGTGGACCGGAGTTCATCACGCTACTGTCGGAGTCCACGATCTCTTGGTCCATGATACGGTGCTCGGTGGGGCCCACTGTCGGTCATAGTAGGGGAAATGAACCGGTTATCACTGTTTGCGAGCCCGCCGGTCAGTGAGCCAAAGTGGGGGTTAAGACACCAATTAGCGGCTAATGAGGGTTTAGAGCTTTAAGACCGTCATTAGGGCTAATGATGAATTAACAGTCGTCGTCTTCCAACCCGCGCCAGCACAGGGGAGCTTCTGGGCGCTAGCGGCCACGGCTTGCTGCCGGTAAAGGAAGGGAAGGCGGCGTCGGGGAACTACCAAAATGGAAAGCCGGCACTGCGGCCAAGATGATGGTGGTGGTGCGGCGACCGGAGGATGGCAGTGGCGACGCAATGAAGGGAGGCGGCGAGGCTCTACTGCGGCAAGGATAAGCTCGGCGAGGCTCGGGCGGGAAATGATCAGGAAGAGCTCGGAGAGCGGACCTCTGGGTCAACAATGGGAGCAGAGTGGCGGGAGAGGTAGATCGGGGCGGAGAATAAATCGGTCGGAGGTGAGGAAGAGGACCAAATTTGTGGCGGAGTGGTCCAAAACCAAATCGGTATGGGGCGAAGGACTCCTTGGTGTCGGGGCACTTTGTGATGGGGTGGCGCTTGGAGCGGGCGGCGGAGCGCTAGTCGGCGGTGGAGCGGCTCGGCCAGAAGAATGGCAAGCAGGCGGCGTTGATGGAACTTACCGAGGAAGCGAGAGGGGCGTGCGGGAGGCAAAGGAGCTCAAGGCTATTTATAGCGGTGGAAGGGACGAGGGGCACTGGAGGGGAGGAGAGGCGCCACGGTCCCAAAGCGGCCACGGCGGCCGGTCGTCGAGGACGAGGCGGTGGCGGCGAGGCGACGCAGAAAGGGAGGCGACTAGACGGGGCCGTTCTTTGAAGCGAGCGCGTCTAGCGCTAGCGCGGCCGTGAAACCCGACCAGCAAATGAGACGGCCGGGATGGGACAAGACGTCGGGGTGGTAGGGGCAGCAGCGCAAAGCGTGGCGTGGAGTGGCGAGCAAGCGGAGCGGTGTGGCGGGCGACAGCTGGCGACAATGGCGTGGCGCATGGTCCCAAGGCATCGAGGAAGAGCTCGGTGGCGTCATGGTGGCGCCAGGGTGAGTGAGAGAGCAGGGGAGAGGAAAAGGGGAAGGAGGTAGGCCGAGAGGTTGGGCGGGGAGGAGGCTGGGCGGCCCAAGAAGAAATAGGCTAAGCCCAAAGAAGAGGGGGTAAAATTTTGAGAAGAGGCCTAAATTTGAAAAGGGTATTCAAATCAAATTTTGGATTCAAGAACTACAAAAAGATTTAAAACACAAACTCGAGCTTAGCTAAAGCTGAAATAATTTGAAAATGTAAGCTAATTTGAAAATACAAAATCAAAATCAAAAATTGAATAGTAAATACTATTCACCATTTGTTTTCCATTCCATTGCCATTGCCATTGCGATCTTTTCACAGGAGCAGAGTAGCATGGCATGCGCCGAGGCTGAAACAGACATCGAGAAAATGCAGAGCCGATGGGACTACAGGTGCACGCCTGCCTGACCAAAGTGGTTTTGGAGACAAGCAGACCCCCTACTGGCTACTACTACTACTGAAAATTGCAGATAATCTTTCTAGCTTCTGTTCTTGTGCTGCTGTCGTTTTCCTTTCACAAGTGAACATCCCTGTCGGAACCCAAGAGGTGCAGTTGTGCTGCCAAAGCTGAAAAGGAATAAAGCCTAGGAGGAGCAAGGTTTTGGAAGTTTCTTTCACTGGGGATTGCTATTCTATCTCACCATGGGTGACACGCTTTGTGCCCTCCATTTGTGCGTGAGATTTTGTCTTTGGAGTAAATGGAAAGGAGGAGGCTTCTTTAGGAGGTGGCATATTATCACGGAACGTGTGGATACCGTAGATGCACTACTGCGATTACTGCTGCACTGATTGATGACGATCTGTGATGTACATAGAAAACGTGAGATGCTGCTAGCCAAGAACATTTAAGGTTAGAGAATGCTCACTTATATAGTTTTGAGTCGCTAAATCAGCTTAGGATGGATTATCATCAGTTCAATATAATATTCGACCCGTTCCTATACCGATCTAATGGCTTTTAATATAGTAGTTCTCAAGTGATGTTACTGCTAAACCGGAATTTGGTCCCTCTCCAGTTTTGCGAAGATCCTGTTCATGCCCCCCTAAACCGGCTTTTTAAGCACAACTTCCATCCGTTAGATTTTGGAAAACTTCAAATTCAAAGTTTAATTCACAAACAGGCCCAGTATTTTCCCCAAAAACCGGGTGAAAACCGGAACTGGCCTGGTTCCGGTTTTGAAAACCCTGCTGTTGCCTTTGTTTTACACCAAAATCAGGCCATGAATGAAGCATATATAGGGAATGGCGGTGCGCGAGTTGATCTGTATTGATGATGGAATCAATGGAGATGACATTCATGGTGCCCCCATGATTTTTTATTTGAAATTTTTGGAGTCCCCATGATGAACCCAAAGAATTACAAAAGACACGCTTTTGTGGGCTCCATGAATCTCCTGTAAGTTCTAACCCAAAAAAAAGCACTCACTACCTGTTAGGTTTTGTCTGAATGCCTGTGGAAAATCCTGCACTAGCCACCCCCATGATGGCTAAAGCCAACACTACAGAAAACAACAGAAAATCAACAAAGGCAACACTGTGATGTGAAGGGCGTAACTGAGAAAAGGGCAAAGAAACTACTTTTTTTTCCTGTCTTTTTTGGTTGAACACAGCGTGCACATAAGCAATTAAGCAGTGCTAGTATCCGCACAAAGACTCAGGGGAGCACTAGCAATCTATTATTTACCATTTATTCCTAGTTTTTCTTTTCCCTCATTCCATTTCTGTCTCCAGTTACATTGCCCATTCCAAACTTGCCACCTGCAAAAGTTCGTCTTGTCACGTTGGATCTCTCCATTGGTATGTGGACACATCATGGAGCAGAACTAGTGCGATGGAGACTTGGGAAAGTCACACCACACCATGTTCTGATTGTTGTAGCAAAAAATAAGGGAAAATTGTAACATAAGAGAAGATTGCAGCAAACGGCCAACGAGATTCCAGAAGCAATGGACCAATGCAGAATCAACAGGATCAGCAATATGAAACGTGTTTAGAAACGCAGACCTAATTGAACAATGCACTCAGCAGAACAACCCTGATTTTTACATAAATATAATCCAATTGCATTAGTGCAAGTCTTTGGTCACATCAATAGGGACAATCGGGGAGTACTCAGATAACATCAACATTTTTCGAAATGTTAATGCTATTAGTTGTTACTGTATTATGTAAAGAATTGTGCAGCAGTCTGCTGCATATGAATTGGAAACCCTTTAGCTTCTACAGCAATTTCTTGTGGTGTAGTCTGCTGTAACCTGTAAGCCCTAAACTGGTATATAATTGAGATTGCAATGTAAGGATTAGTGTTTAACAGATCCTGATAGTGATCATGGCATTGAAGAACATAAAGTTTTTCATGGTATCAGAGCACAGTAAACTATGATACGTTAACTTATCCTAGTTTGCTATTCTGGCTAAGTAGTTCAAGTGTTCAACACACATAGCACAGTAAAGTACGACAGTACGGTAACTCATGTTGTTGACATGTTTTTGCAGTAAAGTAGCCATTTGCAGGGTCAATTGCAAATAGAATGAACATGCAACCCAGGCTGTCACAATTACCATCACAAAAAAGCCTAAATGGAAATTGTATGTAGCCCTTTAATTAGCATGGTGAAAAGACAATAATTATTCTATCCTTTAGGAACATCTCCAGGGGTACATAAAAAATGTCGTCCACCTCCACATTAAGAACAGGTTTAAACTCTTGTATATCTGAGAGTATGCCAACAACAGGAACAACTACCAAAAGATGCTGCCAAAAGACTTGGATAATATTAATCTTGATGAATCATGACACTGTAAGAGTAATCTTTTTTATTGAACGGAAGTCTTCCACTTCAAACTACCGAACAGTAACTTGTACATAATAATCAAAACAGTGGTGCATGATAATTTGTTATGGACTTGTATAGTAAGTCGTGAATCTAAACAAAGGAAACTCCTAACCTACTGCTTAGGCATTTTACTATTGGTCTATTGCAAATTGTGCAACATAATTACTTGGAGATTTCAAAAGATCTAATTATGATAGTTGTATTTATTTGAAGACTATTTACATTTCAATGGATTTTCATATACTTGTAGCCTTGCAGGGCACATCTGATGTTTGTTTACAGTTTGGGAAGACTAAAAATGGAATCGTGTGTTATGTGGACTTAGATTTTACTGGAGATTTGGATAAGAGGAGATCTCTTACTAGTTATATGTTCACTGTTGGAGGATGTGTCGTTAGTTGGAAAGCAAGCATACAAGCTGTTGTTGCCTTGTATACTAGAGAAGCCAAGTATATGACTATCTTCTAAGCTTGGAAAGAAGTCGTTTAACTAAGAGGTTTGTTTACTGAGCTTTGTGGAAATACGTCTTGCACTATAATATTCTACGACAGCGAAAACACCATTTGTTTTACGAAAGACCAGATATTTCATGAGAGAACGAAGCACATTCACATCAGATATTATTATATTCGATGTGTCATTACTCAATTTAACATTAAAGTCAGCAAGATAAGTACTCATTATAATCCAGCTAATATGATGACAAAGTCAGTCCCCTTGTTAGTTGGGTTTACTTTATGTTGAGTTCAAATGTGATACAGATTTTGTTTCCTACTCCAACTCATAGTTTTAATCCTACACGGAGTTTTCATATACCACTATAAATATATCCATGTAGTCTATAGTAAAGAGTAACAGCTTCATTGTAAACATCTCCTCATATAGTGGTATTACTTTTGTGTGCCCATGGTTTTTCCCGAAAGGGTTTTCCATGTAAAATTTGTGTCTCCTGTTAAGAAAAACGTCTATTGCAAAGTCCAGAACTTCTATAGATAGTGTGTTGAACATATCAGAGATAAGCTGAAGAATTCAGAGATAATATGCATTGGTTGTTTTATCTGTAAACACACTGCATATATCTATTGTCGTTACTGTAGCATGTAAGAGATAAAATCTATTTTACAGAGTTTGATCTCAATGTTTGATTGTAACTGTTTTGTCTTATCTCTTGTACCGATTCTAAGTATAAATATATGAGGAACTCATCTGAGTTCATTGTGGCAAAACATAAAGTTTTTCATGGTATCAGAGCATGTTCTGATCAAACCGCGATGACTTACTCTAACAACTCTTTCTCTGCTTCCTCATCCATGGCCTCGACATTGACAGACATCCTTCCTGCATCGTTGTTCAATCAATTCATCACGATGCATCTCAACAGAGACAATTTCCTCCTTTGGAAAGCACATATCGTTTTGTATCTACGTAGCCAACGATTGTTGGGCTATGTAGAAGGATCTGTGGTGACTCCCCCGCCCCTTACTCCTCAGTGCGCTCCTTTCTTCGCTTATTGAGGAGATCCTTGGCCACGCTCTCTTCATGACAACATCAACATAAGTGTGGGTGGCGTTAGAGCGCATGTTTGCCTCACGCTCACGTGCACGACTCATGCAGATCAGATTCCAACTTGCCAATCTGCACAGGAGGGATCTCATGGCTTCTGAATACTTTCACAAGATGAACAATCTGGCGGGCATGATGGCATCTATTGGTCATCCAGTCCATGAACAAGAAATTGTGTCTTACATCCTAGCTAGTCTTGGAGATGATTACGATTCCTTTGTCACCTCCATGACGACCCGCTCAGATGATGTCACTCTAACCGATCTATACACACATCTCGTTAGCTATGAGGTGTGGAAGGAACATTAGAACACTGAAGTTTAGGTTGTTTCGTCTGCCAACTATGCCATCCGAGGAGGCCGCAATGGTGGATGTGGCCGGGGCCGTGGTCGCAGTATTGGCAACAACTACAATAGTGGGAACCGATCTTCAACTCGGTCCTGCAATAACAGCAATTCTGGTAGTCAAGTTTGTGGCAAGCATGGACATGATGCTCTTTGCTGCTACCATCACTTTGATCATTCATACCAGTCAGAAGATGAATCGCGTGTGGCAGCAGCAGCTTCCATAGGAACATACCAGGTTGATACAAATTGGTACGTGGACAGTGGTGCTACCGATCACATCATGAGTGATCTGGACAAGCTCTCAGTTTAGGATTCCTACAAGGGTGGAGATCAAATTCAAGTTGCAAATGGAGCAAGTTTGTCTATATCTCATATTGGTCAATCTACTATTTATGGTGTAAGATCGAGGAGGCCGACGAGAGGGGGTGAATAGGTGGTTTTAAAATCTTTTGGCTAAAACCGAGTTTTATGCGAAATTGTAAATCAATTCGGTTTTACACAATTAAAGCATAAATCAACTAGTCTTTACTAAGTGCACCAACAACATACACTATTGATAATGATAGCAATCATTCAAAGATATGAAAGCAATTTAATACAAGGAATGTAAATTGCACAAAGTAAAACACAATAGAGCAAACCACAATGAACACAATGATGTTTTACCGTGGTGTTTGGAGACTTGTCGGTCTCCCCTAATCCACGTTGAGGTAAGCCGAAACGAATTGGATCGGCTCCCCTAGTGGTAGCTCTTTCCCGCTCTGGGTAGGTGAGCTCTAACCTTCACAACACGCTGGGCCTTCTCACAAGCTTCTTGAGAAGATCACCGGTCCACAACGCCTCCACGCCGTCTAGGTGTCGGCAAACGCCAAGAGTAACAAGACTCAACTTTCACTTGAACTAATCAAGTGTCTAAGCTCAAGTGGATACACAATCCACTACCTAAGGCAACACATGCACTTAGAGTTTGCTCTCCAAACTCACTAAGTGCAACACATGCACATAAGAGATGAGAGGCTTGCTCTTAGCTCAAAGAATGAATATGGGCACCAGCAACAACTACTTCCAATCAGTAAAGGTGGGTATTTATAACCTGCACACAAAAACTAGCCGTTGGAGGAAAGATTCCATTAAATCAGAGACAGGCCGGTCTGACCGCCAACTAATGGCCGGTCGGACCGCCCAAGAGCCAGCAGCTATAAAACTAGTCGTTAAACTCACTGCCGGTCGGACCGCCAACTAATGGTCTGTCCGACCGCTTCATCCTGGTCCGACCGCCAAAGGAGAGGCGGTCTGACTGCTCAAAGAAATGAAACGGCATTTCCAAAAAAGTGCCTTCTCTATAAAAAATGTACCGCTAAAGACTCAAGTATTTCCGCACTCCGATAGTATCGTTTCTTTAAAGGCGGTACTACCGCACAAAGAATCGGCTCAAGAAGAAATTGGTCCAACCGCCCAACACATGGCGGTCCGACCGATATACCACCAGTCAGACCGGTTGACACTGGCGGTCAGACCGCCAGACCACAGAGAGACTTTGCACTTTTCTTAACTCAATTTGCAAAACACATTTGCCAATTTGAGTGCAATTCAAACAAGGGTTATAGGTGAGATTCTCAACAAGTTACAAAATATATTTGCCAACTTTTAGAATCAACACCACAAGGAATAAGGTACATAGACTTAAACCATTTGTAAAATACATTTGCAAACTAAAGTCACATGCTACAAGGATCATGTATGAGCATCAACTATTTGCAAAACACATTCGCAGATAATAGCTTCATGCAAAGATGAGCTAGAGCTAGCACAATGAGCTATCAATACATGACTAACTCATGCTACTAGTCAAGACCCCTCTTAATAGTACGACAACCTATACTAGCAATCCGGTCTTCCAACTAAACACCAAGACCGGTAAAAGACTAGGAACACATCCTTAGCCCTAGCTAGTCAAACATTTTCCTTGCATCTTCTTGAAGCTTGATGACGCACATCATTACTTCAAGTCCAGGCCATTGACTTGATAATCATCAACACATAATGATCTTCTTCACTTTGGGATCTTGTCTTAAACATCATCAACACATGATGATTTCTTCATCCCGAGTCTAGATATGCATCAACACATGATGCATTCTTTCACTTGACCTCCATCAACACATGATGGGTCTTCACTTGACTTGATGATCAACTCATGATCATCTCACGTCTTCATCACCCTGAAACATAACCTTTTCATCCAACACATGAAAAATGTTAGTTCCACAATATGATTATCTGTGGATATCATGGGGATATACTCCAGAACTTAGGATGATGTGACAATTGGCAATGGCGTTAACAGTTTGTCGTTTCGCATGTTTTCGGCACAGTTACAGTACTGTCAGGCCTTAACCGGTCTGATCGGCTAGGGCGGCGGTCAAACCGGTCCAAGATCAGTCCGACCGGCATAGCGACGGTCGGACCGTAACTCAGTGAGGAATCGGTGGGCCAAAAATAGAGGTGTAGGCAAGAGAGGAGATTCTATTGCACTTGGTCCCATAATTTTGGAGTCTCGGTCAAAAGTTCTATTGGATTGAAAATTCCGGTGGTTTCGATTTTCGGAGGGAAATTCGGCTAAGTATTCTTGCCGGTCGGCCGGCCAATAGGTGGCGGTCATCACCGGCGAGTGTGGTCGGGCCGGCCACGAAGCGATCGACCGGTTTTCACTTGGATCGTCGCCCGTCGTGGCGACGATATTCGGTTGCATGATGCATGTTTTGACTAACATGGGTCAAGTTGTGAAGAACTTGTTTCCAAATTCGGTTTATTTGTCTATTGTTGTGCAGGTTGCTTGGTGGTCAACGACGGTCAACAGCGAGGATGATCAGGACTAGGCTTGAAGAGCTGAGGTCCAGAACGATCGACGATGCCGGGTGAGGTCAATGAACTCAAGCGTGATGCAAGATGGATAAGGGTGACCTATTGGCTAATCCGAGGCGCAAGATGGCGCAAGGTGTAGCTAATTAGGTCAAGGGGGGATATAGACGGCGCATTAAAATGTGTGTGTATGTGTCCCGTTTGTTTTGGGCCTTAACGGGAGCCCAATAGAGTCAAACTTCTAGAAGGTCTAAGCCTCCACTATAAATAGGGGAGGGAGGTGGCTGCACCTCCGCTTCGTCTCTTTTGTTATTTTTGTAAACCCTAATTTTCTCAGGGAGAGCTTTTGTGGAGGCTAGAGTTCTTGATAGTTTGATATGATTTTCGTGCTCTTGGATTGAGCATTGTCCTCCAATGATGGAGAGGCTATAAGCCCATATCATATCAAATCAATCAAAGGAAAGTTTGATCAATGTTTTGTCTCATTGTGTTCTTTCTCTATATTTGATGATTTTGAGTCTTTCTTTGATCCGTGAGTTTTTGATTGAATTCTCCACGTGATATAGCTTTCTGTGACGTGTGGGAACCTATCTATGATCATCTTGATCATCAATCACCCACGAGCAAGTTTTTGGATCAAGTTTTCGTTTTGACCCGGTTTTGAACCCTTCTTCAATCAAACGGAAAAGGATCGCTATTCTTCCAAGAATTATCACAATCTTCGATTAGAATAGGTTTCTGATATCATAGAGAATGTGTATTCCAAGTTTCATCAAGTTTGGATTAGTAGATCAAAAATTTCATCTATTTGCAACCGTCATCGATTTGTTTACATTACATTCTTGGTAGTGGAGAGACCGGCCATAGTCACCGGTCAGACCGGCAAGCAATCGGTCCGACCACCAGTGACACAGCGGTCCGACCGGCAGTGCATTGATTTGCTTTAATCTTTGTTGATTTTGCCGTATTGCTTAGTGGTTTATATTGGATTTAATATTAGTCTTCCGCTGTACTGATATACTGATTTTCATAGCTTCCATAGCTACTGGAGTGAAATTTGTGTTGAATCCATTATTTGTGAAAAAGTGAGTATGCTCCTATTCACCCCCCCCCCCTAGTCGCCTTTTCGGTCCAACATTATCATTAATTACCACATCATATACCATTAACACATAATGGTGGGACAAGATACTTCAATCTTTCTCTCTTTGGTAATTGATGATAATCACTTCAATTGCAAATAATTGAATGTAAATAATTGAATGTGACACAACATGAGTATATATGAACTACACAAGTTATATATACTCCAGGATTTGTTTCAAAGTAGAGATCCTAAATATATGTGGAGAATGGAGTATGGATCAATACTAATGAAACCACAAAATATAGAGTGAACTCCCCCTAAATGTGTGCATACACAAATGTGTAATAGGAACATATGCACATATTCAAGTTATACTTATGATGGAGTTCAACATATATTTTGGATCCGAAGAATGCAACAATATATAAGAAATATGATGTCGAATGCATACCTCGTTGAATTTCACCTTTATATCCAAATGAGACTACACACTAGATATAATCAATAAAAATGTTAGTCTCATAAATAGATTTATCATTAATTACTAAAACACTCCATTAACTCATAATGACAGGTCTAGATCCTTCATATGGTCATGGTCATACTCCTCTTTATCTCAAAAACATTCTCCATGTCCCTAAAATAAAGAAACACATTCTCTCAGTTCATAAGTTTGCTCTTGATAATGATGCATTTTTTGAATTTCATTTAAATCACTTCTGTGTCAAGGAAAGGATCAAGTCACAAAGAAAATCCTACTTCACGACAAATGTGAGCATAGACTCTACTCCTTGGCATCTGTTCAAAAGCCCAGCCAGCGTCATCAACTTTTTGCAAGTGTAAAGCTTGCACCAGAGCAGTGGCATCGATGGCTTGGGCATCCTGCATCATCCGTAGTTCAAACTATCATTAGTTCAAATAGTTTAGATTGTGAGTCAAATAAAAACAGCACTGTGTGTGATGCTTATCAACAAGCGAAAATCCACCAATTGCCCTATAGTTCCTCCACTCGTGTGTCTACCTTTGCTCTTGAACTTGTATACTCTGATGTTTGGGGCCCTGCGCCAAAATCAGTAGGTGGTTTTCGGTATTATGTCAGCTTCATTGATGATTATAGCAAATTCTCTTTGATCTATCTCCTAAAACACAAATCAGATGTCGAAAGTGTCTTTTTTCAGTTTCAGAAACACTCTGAACTCCTACTTAGTAGAAAGATACAAGCTCCCCAATCTGATTGGGGGTGTGAGTATTAGAAGTTGAATAAATACTTCTGATCAGTAGGAATTACTCATCGTGTCTCCTGTACGCATACACACCAACAAAATGGTGTTGCCGAGAGGAAATACATATATATAGTTGATAAGGGATTTGCCCTATTAGCTCAATCATCAATGCAGTGCGATTCTGGGATGAAGCTTTTCTCACTTCCACTTACCTCAAAAACTACCTACCAAGTCAAGTCATTGACAATTCTACACCCCATTTCCCACCTCCTAAACACAAATCTGGATTACTCCATACTGAAAACTTTTAGGTGCACTTGCTGGCCAAATCTCAGATCTTACAACTCCAGAAAAATGCCTTTCTGCTCCAAACAATGTGTGTTCTTGGGTTACATCATAATGCATAAATTTGTCCAATAAATGTCTAGATCGCTCTTCAAGTCATGTATACATCTCTCGGGATGTAATTTTTTATGAGAGCGTGTTTCCCGTTGCTACTTGTCATGACAACTCTTTTTCTAGTCCCACAAACTCCTCTCTGAACTCTCTGTCCACTTTTGTGAGACCCCGGTTTATCGGGCTTGTAATGCTTAACCATCCACTTGATCCTAGCATCACAAATCAGATAATCCGAGACTCGAGACATGTATACTTCCCAGAAATGCAGTATACACACCTCTTTACAAAGTTCATGCATCAATTCCATTCATTCACATAGAACCGAAGCAAAATGCGAGCAGAATAACATTAATAAAGGATAGTTATTACAAAGAGAGGCCAACCTACCAACAATAAAAGAGACAACAATAATTAAGCAGTGGAAGCAAAAGTGCCATAAGATGGCTACAACAAAGAGCCAATCAGTGTGCCTTTAACCCACAAGGCAACCAAGGACCGCCAAGCTAGTCGTCGAATCCACAAAGATAACTCACAAAAGTGAGGCCCTTGGGCTCACCTTCTTCCTCTGCAAACAAAAGCATTGACAAAAAACTGGGTGAGTACTTTGAATGTACTTAAGATATATAAGAATGATAACAGATCTATACAATAACTACATGCAAGCTTATTTAAGTGGAGCAGGTTAGGACTCAAATTTTTAAGCATAAAGCAAGTTTTATTTGCAATAATGTAATAGATCAAAGACAATTTTGCAATCTGATTTTATTTGATAAAAAAACAGTAGTAATCAAGTATCAACAACAAGAAAAGCAGTCTGAAGTGACTAACCCAATAGCCACCACAATAGCATGAATTACCCATTCATGCCAACCATATCAAGTTTTAATTTTAAAACAAAAACAGTTGTTGAAGTCTAGATCTTGCGGGAAATCACCAAGCGTGTCCATAACCTAGGACGAGGCTATTCGAATAGATTTATCCCTGCAGGGTGTACCAACTTACCCACATGTCAGACCGCCTTTTTGCCAAGCTATTAAGCACACTTGCTTAGGTATGCCGGCACGCGGCTAAGTCCTCTGAGACGTTTCCAATATTATGTATTACCTTGAGTCGCCTGTATGGATAGAAACACATACGTTGTGTCGGGTCGTGGCCCACCTCGGACAACTACCCGTCACGGGTAAAGCCTTGGACAACTGCGACGCCCCTCGAGGTGGAGAGCCTACTCGGAATCTCCACCACCGCACACCCACACAAGAACACCGAGAACACATATCATGTTTCACACAACACACACAACGCTCCTCCTGCGACTGGAGATAACACACTCCAAAGTACTAGGTCAAGAGGGTCCCATATAACCTCATGTGGTTAGTACGCAAAAGTACTGGATCGATGGCGCAAGCAACATTTTCGGTCCTTAGGGACACAGGCACCTTTCCTTGTCACACCCAACAATCACACCAACATGCCATTGTGCCCAAGTCAAATCATTTTGTTTCATTTTCGGTTTTACAAAACTAAAGCATAAGGTCTTGAACCAAAATAAACAAAATGATTTGTGTGATCAAGGTCATCGACTAAGTCGATAACCGCCCAATTCTACCGGTAGCTAAGCATTTCTAGGCATGACATCGCAAAGACAGGTAAAAGAGCATAATTAAATCACGGGCTCTAATTCACCAAATGATGATAATAACTTATGGTTGTGGCGGGGATAACATTTTAATGGCAACAATGCATTAGGAATAGCTACCTCTAAACAGGCAAAATAATTGGACACAAAAGCAATGCATACATATAATTTGTAAACAAGATATTAGACTTTGAAAGTAATGGGATATTTATGATCAAATATCTTGCACGCTTGTCGTGGGTCGTAAGTCTTCTTTGTGGATCAACAAGATTATCAACGTGCTCTTGGATCCTATCGAAAGAACCAAAAAGAACCAATAAGGCAAAAAGAAACTGAAAAGATCCAACAGTCAACTTCAACAGAAAGCTCTCAAATTTTTACAGTAGAAAGAGCATGATTTTTATGAACTAATGCAACAAGAACCAATTGATTTGGATTCTCAATGCAAAAGTTATGCTAAAAACAATTACCTTTCAAATTCTAATATTGAAACAAGACTTAAGCAATGATTTAAGTGAAATTTTCTAGAATGATACAGCTACTAAAATTTTTACAAAAAAACAAGCACCTCATAAGATGAACAACCCCACTGGATTCATCTCATTTGGAGCTTTCAACAAATAGTTATGAATTTTCTAAGTTAAATCTATTTTTCAGTTGTACAGATAATCAGGTTAATGCTTTCTTTCAAAATCTAAATTTTCTGCTGCAGAAACATAGTTGAAACCTATTTTAGAATAAGGTTCATTAGAAATGAAAAATAACAAAAGTGGTTTGACCGATTTTGGAGTTAAAATGAATTACTTATGCATTTGCAAAGATAAAACTATTTTTCAGTTGATAAATAACTCTACCCGAGAAATATAACTCAGATAAACGACGTGGACAAATCTGGGCCGAAGATCCGAAATTAAACGGCCCAAACCCAGAGCACAGAACTCACGCGCGAACCCTAGACACTCACCGTTGGATCAAAGATTAACGAACCGGATGCCAAAGAATGTCCGGCGGTCCGAACGTTCGTTCCGATCTGCACCGTTGATCTTGGATCCAACGGTTAACGCAGATCAGGACGTCCGGTGGTCCGAACACTCACACGCATAGGAACCGTTGATCTTGGATCCAACGATCCCCACGCGCGGCAACAGAACGAACGCGCCAACCCTAATCACCAGCCGTTGGATGAAAAACTAACGAACGAGATGCTAAGGGAAGTTCGGTCCGAACGTTCATCGGATCTGGACCGTTGATCTAGGATACAACGGTCCACGTTGATCCGAGCGTGGGTGGTCGAACGCGCCACGCACGCGGCCGTTGATCACGGGATCCAACGTCCCACGCGACCGAATCGTTCAACGCTCTCTGCTGCTATGGGCCGCCGATCGAAGATCGACGGTCCGAATCATCGACAAAAGACGACTCGTGCTTTCATCCGGCAAAATTTACAGAGGCGATCTCGGCTAATCGCCGCGATCTAGAAACAGCTAAGCTAACCAAGAGCACCAACATGATCCTAATACTAACGCATCTCTACAAGAAAGAAAGAATCGAGCAATGGATGACTTACCCGAGCTGGAGACGAAATTGAACGTTTTCGGCCGAATTTGGGGGAAAATCAAATTGATACGATCCCTGCGGCCAAATGTGAAATTGATTGAGGGCTAATGCGCACAGAGATGAGAGTAAGCGGAGGGAGCAAGGAGTTTGAAAATGGTGCACTTACCAGAGCTAAAGAAGAAGATCACCCTTTGCGGCTGAAAGGGGGAAAATAGAAATTGAGCTGCTCTCTGCTACCAAAAGCAAAATCGACAGAGGGTTAATGCTCTATGAGACGCCAAGTAAGTGAGGAAGCAACAGGTTCGGAGGAGAGGGCCAAGAACACCACTTCCACCGAAAAACTTGAAGCTTCAACAATGGCGGCCGAGAGCAAAAATTCACCAAGGAGCTCACTCAGTGCACTAGAAGTGTTGCTGAAGCTCAAAGGTGTTCAAAGAATGCTAAGGAAGCCACTGGAGGAGTTTTATAGGCCGAAGAGCAAGAAGGAGGCAACGGCATTAAAATGGTGAGCTCACTGAGTTGAGGTTGGTGAGAGAGCGATGGGAGCAAGTGAAAGCAGTGGAGACCACGACTATGGAGGCGGCGGAACAAGAGCATTAAATGCTAAGAGTCGTTGGCCGAAAGGTGGAAGAGACGACACACTGCCACGCTCTGAGATTTTCACCAACTACTGTTGACTTCGGTTGAGCGCGCGCGATCGGAGGTAGACGACGAACGACGACCGTCGGATCGAAATCGAACGGTTCAAATCGAACGGGGTGATAATAACGATTCGAACGCGCGCTTGATCTCGGGCCGTTGATTTAGAATCCAATGGTCCACGTTGCGCTCGGCGCTCGGATGGTCCGAACGTTCTCTCTTTTGAGCCGTGATCTTGGATGAGCGGTTCGAGAGCGAGAGGAGGATCGGCGGTCGAAACGTCACCTCGAGCGAACCGCCGATCGAGATCTAACGGTCGAAATTGAAATCGCCGTCTTGGTGAGTCGGTGCGATTAGTTGATCCGATCGAACCGAACGGCTTGAACCCGAGTGTGACTTGAGTCCAAGGAATAGTAAAGCTGATTTTGAGTTATTTCTTTGGTGACTTAGGATAATTAATTAAGATAGCAAACAAGCTCCAAAAATTATGAAATTTTAAATGGAGATTGCTGACAGCAGGAGGAACCTTATATAAAATTTTCAAAGACTTTTATGCACTGCATTTTTCTCTAAAAATTCCAGAAGGCTATTATAGGAGTTTGACTAATGTTTGACTTGTCTCAAAAATTATCAAATAATTTCTAAAAATTATGAAATAATTCTGAGGTGTTAAACATCACTCCTAGGTCCAATGAAAATTATTTCCAGAGATTGGGCACAAAATTTTCATGAAGGAGGTTTATGACTTGAGTTTAATTGGGGAAATTTGGAGTTTGAATTTCCACCAATTAAAGAAAGAGGTTTCAAACACTGTAACAATACATGAGGTAGCAAAAGTTTTAATTTATCCTCATTTTTATTACATTTGAAACATAAACCCAATTTGGGATGTTACAACTTTGCTTCCTGTTGTCTTTCCCTCCACTCCTGTAATGACTAGTGCACCATTAGTAGATGTTGATCATTATGAGGAAGACACTGATAATGTTTCTACAACTAATCCATCTCTTGTAGAGTCTGGTGGTTCTCAGTCCGCCAGTTCGTTAAACCCTACTCGGGAATAAGAGCAGCAGCAACAACTGCGTATGCGAACTCGGCTTCAGAACAGCATCACTCAGCCGAAAGTGTATACTGATGGCAAAACACATTATCCTTTAAACCGTCGTGCATTTCCGGTTGCACTTGTTGAGCCCTCGTCTCGTGTACAAGCTTTGGAGCATCCACAATGGAAGGAAGCCATGGACAGTGAGTATCAGGCTCTGTTGAGAAACAAATACTAGAGTTTGGTTCCTCCTTAGAAGGGCAGGAATGTTATTGATTCAAAGTGGGTTTTTAAACTCAAGCTCAAATATGATGGTTCGGTTGACAGATATAAGGCACGGCTTAAAGCAAAGGGGTTATGCTTGGATTTTGAAGAGACTTTTAGTCCAGTGATCAAACCAACTACTGTGAGATTTGTCCTTGCTATTGCAGTGTCTCGAGGTTGCCATTTACGTCAAATTGTTATTAACAATGCGTTTTTACATGGATTTCTTCAGGAAGAAGTATAATGAGGCAGCCTCCTAGTTATTCAGATCCAAAATTCCCCCATTTTCATTGTAAATTGAATAAGGCAATCTATGGACTGAAACAGGCTCCCAGGGCCTGATATTCAAGACTAATGAAGCTACAAACTCTTGGTTTCATTCCTTCCAAAGTAGAAACATCCCTGATTATCTTCAATAAGACAGGAATTACAATTTACGTGATCATTTATGTCGATGATATTATCATTGCTAGCTCTTCATCTGCAGGCTGCAGCTATGAAAAAACTCATCAATGAGCTAACCGAAGATTTTGCAATAAAGGATATGGATCTCAGCTATTTTTTTTGGCATTGAAGTGACCAATGAGAAATCAGGTCTACTATTGTCACAAAGAAAGTACGTAGAGGATTTGTTACTAAGGGTGAATATGCAGCATTGCAAGCCTGCTTCAACGCCTATGGCTTCGACTGAAAAGTTGTCTCGGGAAGGAGGAAATCAACTTTCAGCAGAGAGTGGTTTTTAGCACAGAAGTATAGTAAGAGCATTGCAGTACTTAACTTTGACACAGCTAGGCATAGCTTATTCAGTTAATAAGGTATGTCAGTTTCTACAAACTCCTACCAATGTGCATTGGGCTATTGTAAAGAGGATATTGAGGTATGTTAAAGCCACTGTTGGAATTGGACTGAGAATTCAACAATCCTCATCGAGTCTTTTAAGTGCATTCTCTGATCGTTGGTCTCAGAATGGCTATGCAGTGTTCTTTGAACCCAATTTGGTGTCTTGGAGCTCAAAGAAACAATCGACAGTGTCACGGTCTAGCACTGAGGTTGAATGCTAAGCAGTAGCTAATGCAACAGTAGAGGCGATTTGGATGCAGTCACTATTGAAGGAATTGGGTGTGTTTCAGAGTTGGCCGCCGATTATGTGGTGTGATAATCTTGGGGCTACTTACGTGACTGCAAATCCTATTTTTCATGCACACACAAAGCATATAGAAGTGGATTTTTATTTTGTTAGAGAAATAGTTGCATCTCGGTTACTAGACGTTCAGTTCATATATTCAACTGATCAAGCTGCAGATATCCTCACCAAAGCATTGGCTTGGCAGTTGTTTGAAAGACAATGTCGCAATCTCAACATTGATATACCATGTTGTGATCGAGGGGGAATGTTAAGAAAAACTTTTGTTGAAGACTCCAGAACTTCTACATATAGCGCGTTGAAGATATCAGAGACAAATTGAAGAATTCAGAGATAAGATGTGTTGGTTGTTTTATCCGTAAACTCATTGTATATGTCTATTGTCGTCACTATAGCACGTAAGAGGTAAAATTTGTTTGATTGTAATTGTTTTGTCTTATCTCTTGTACCGATTCTAAGTATAAATATTTGAGGAACTCATTTGAGTTCATTGCGGCAAAACATAAAGTTTTTCATCTCCTGTTCCTATTTTTCTATGCATTATTTACAACACTTTGTTTCTTAGGGGTAAGCCAAGCAGTGAAAACTTTACTGTGAAATTTATTTGATTCTGCCGATAACGTGGTTCTGGGTAACCGAGTAGAATGAAAATCAACACCGAAAAATCGGTTTTGATGAAATTTATCTTAAAAAATCGAATTTGCTTGAAATTTGTTCGAATTTGATTTTTTTTTAAAAAAAAACAAATTGAAAAAAAATCGGAAATTTCGGCCGAAATTTCCGATTTTCGCCGGTTACCGGCCTTACCAGTCCCCTCCGGTAAAAATTTCATTCCGGACAAGATTTCACTCCGAAATTTTCGATTTTCGCCGGTTACCAGCCTTACCAGTTCCCTCCGGTAAAAATTTCATTCCGGAAAAGATTTCACTAAAGTCAAATCATCCCTTATAAAAGTAATAGTATGTGTCATTATCAATCAATTAAGTCTTAGTATTTCTCCCCACAGGTTCTATCATCCCTGTCTACGATCTCATCTTTCTCCTTAGATTCCTCTCGTTCAGTCCTGTCATTCCGGACAGTACGGTAGTTACCCATCACAATGACTTTTTATGAGATAAAAAACACATGTGTTTGGTTCCAAAGTCTTGACAACAGTATGGTAAAGTTCCAAACTCTTTCCATTGACGCACTTACACACAATTTCTCCAATGTCAGAAAATTCGCAGCAGGGGTGTAAGCGAGAACCGAAAGGCATTGTACCTTGGACAAGAAGTGCTCAAGAGAGGCAACAACAGTGACCAGAGATTAATCAAGCATTCAAGCCCAGTCTCCTCCTTCGCCTCCCTTGGTGCTGTTGCTGCATCATCAGCATCACCCTCCTCAGCCTTTCCTCCTGGTAACGCAACTTCCCCTGCAAATCCCACATGGAGGAAACAAAATCAGCTTGCTTGCGGGAGCTGATTTGACCTAAGCACGCTCTCTAGGGCAGCTAGAAAGATAGGATCAATCCAGCTCATGTCTGAGACAAAGCTATTAGCTTGGGGTCCATTCATGAGCTTGGGTCTCCAAGTGTAAAAGCTATGGCAAGCCAAATCTGAGCAGAGCAGAAAGCCAAATTGGCTGGACTCGAAATTAAAGTGCCAACTAGGCTTAGTTCCCTTCAGAAACATACCCAAATTAAGTTAATCCCTGAGCTCAAGCCTTGCCCTGGCCAGGTCAAAAAGAGCACCCGCCTAGGGCTCAGCATTGATAAGGGGCCAACCCAAATGCAACTTAAAACATGACATGGTGTAAGCCCACCCAATGTATTATTGGATAGTATATTAGTAGAAGCAGCATCGATCTGGAAGACTGAGAATTAAAAACAGCGAGAAGCCTTGCCCCTTTGTTCCTCCAGCCTTTAAGGGAAAAGATGCCACCTTTTTTTCTTTCCTAGGTGCTGACAGTGACAACTTAATGAATGTAGGATTCCACTGTTACTATTTGTGATTCACAAATCAAATTTCCACTATTTAATTCTGGATGATTTTTTACTCTGCGACATGCCTGAAAAAACCATGGCCGAAATGGTACAACATGTTTAGACTTCCCACTTCATTTTTTATCACCATTCGATAAAAGCCAAAATTTGCTTGTTGCAGCATGTCGTCATATTGGCGCTCAATTTCATCCTTCAAGAGTTGTGGTTATCGATAAGGATGAACGGCCACGGGAGTTGTCTCATGAAGAAGATGAATGTGATGATCATGACGGCGGGATCTGCGAGCACGCCTTCCTGTGCGCATGCATGTACTCTTGGGACGGTACGGCCAAAGGCGAGGCCTTGCCATTTCACTTGCTGATCCTGCCACCAAAACAACATGGTGAGAAAGTCAAAGTCCCAAACAATGGGCCTGGGAGTACGGAGCCACTGGACGCCCAAGACGACGTCAAAGCCTTCCAATAGTCATGTGTAGCAATCAATGTTAAAAGACTCATTATTGGTATCAATGAGAAGCCGCGGTGTACTCCCAAGATAGTGACACAATCGCGCATTAGCCACTGTAACCTTCATCCCTGGAAGCGGTGTCTGGTGAACTCCAATGTGGTTGGCAACACCGTCGGCCAAAAAATTATGAGTCGAGCCTGAATCCACCAAGGCTGTAAGGAGGACGCCCCGAATGGACACTCGAAGCTTCATGGTTCAGCCATTACTCACGCCTGTGATAGCGTGTAAGGAGATTTTGATGAGGACATAACCCCTATGGATACAACCACATTTGCTATGCTTGCTATTCAAATTACAAGAGCTCATATGTTTCACTTGAATTATCAGGTGAGCTCGTTTTTAGAAGTGTATTTATATTATATGAACTATATGATGCTACCTAATGATGAAAATGTATATTTATGTAACATCACATCACTTTTTATCCAAGCTAAGCAAGAGTTCGAGCTGGACACGTTTTGGAATCCAAATCGGCCTCCGGAGATAGCACCGACTTTAAACACGCATAACTTTTGCAAACGGGGTCCAATTCAGGTGTTCTTGGGCTTGTTGGAAAGCTTATTCCGAGACTTTTCCAAAGGATCTATCCTCACCTCCAGATTCCTTCTGTGGACTTCAAAATCATCAAAAGAATATGCTATGTCACTAATTTGAGCCAATTTAGACCTTGTAATCGTATCGGAATTGGCCCATACGCTAGCCAGGCACCTAATGGGTCCTATACTGTTCATGTGAACAGTAACAGCACCATGAATAGTGTATGAATAGTACTACTCCTGTTTTATTAGCTATGTGCGGCTTCCCCTTCCCTATATAAGGAGGTCGCACACCTCTAGTTTCCTTGGATTTTGTTTGATTAGTTTCTCCATTGTGAAAACTCTCGTTCTTCGCTTGTGTCGACTAGACCAACCGTAAAGGACCCCTGCGAAATCCCACCTTTTGAACTCAATCATATATTTGCAATTCAGATTGCTTTTTCCCTCATTCTTGCGTGCTTCTTCGGTGTATACAGGAACTGATCTTCGTGATCAGGTCATTCGGGTATTCGTGCACGGTTAATAACGACTTGTCGAGCAGTTCAGCGATTGTGTGGCTTCGGGCCTTGCGAGTTCGTAGCCAAGATCGTGAGAGTTGAGCGACTTCTACCGAATTTATCTTCTCATCGAAAGATCGGGACAAATCAGGACCTCTGAGGTTCATCAAGTGGTATCAGAGCTGCAGTTCATTGGTGAGAGTTTCCAGTTTTCTAGTAGTAGATTAATTTTTCATACCTAGAGTCCAGAAAATTGCCCAAAAAAATTTGCATCTATATCTATACCGAGCCCTTTGAGCCTTTGCAATTTTTTCTTTTCAGTTTGCTTGTTGAATCTTTGGTTGCATTGTCGTGTCTAGTTGCTGGTCTTTAGTTCTAGTTATTGTCTAGTTGGTCGTTGTCTAAATTGCTTCTCGTGTTTTCCCTTCGCGTCGCTTAATCGTTCTTTTAGGGTTCTTAGCTTTTGCATCTAAAACAGAAAATTCATGGGTTAGAACTCCTCTAATCTGCACCAAAAAAGAGAACACTTTGCTGTTATTTGCGACTTGTGGAAAACCTTAGGGCCGGCAAATAATAGAAGTAGAAAAAGGCTGCCACACAGAACAAAGTCGTGGTAGAAAAAAAAAAGAAAAAACTCTTACGCCAAAAACCAGTGAAAATTGGTGGAGCCCTTCTACATATAGCCACAAGTTTGCATAAAAAATTTCAGCAAGTTTAGCCCACAGAATCAAAAGATATAGCACTTTCAAGATTGAAACCGAGAAGGTTTCAAGTCCGAGTAGGATTCTGTTTCCGAGACACGTTCAGTAAAACAGGCATAACTTTTGCATACGGTGTCCGTTTTGGATGTTCCGGTGCTCATTAGAAAGCTAACGACGAGGTGCATCCCTTCCATTTAAGCCACAAGTCGCCCTCTGGGGCCCCCAAAATCTGCCATCTTCGGACCCGAATTCACGTCGCAAGTTTTCAGTTTCGGTTTTTTCGTTTCTTTCGGTTTTCCCTTCGGAATTTGGGGTTTACCTCAACTGTAAAGTTGTAGATCTCATCGAAATATTTCAAACGAGTATATATAAGCCATATAAAAATTTGCTCTTTCATCTCTCGAGACTAACTGTTGTTTTCTGATTGAACTAAAGGGCTATTTACGCTGCACGTTATTCCGTTTTTGTGCTCTACATCGTGTGAACAATCTTGTGCCCTACAAAGAAGTTTGATTAGTTGGTTAGCGTCTCTCCTAGCACTTGTTGTGAGGTTTTTCATTGCTTACATCAAGTCATATTTATCTTTGCGTGTGCGTATCTACACTTCTCTTGGTAGGCTTTGATTAGCTAGCTCTTTCTAGACTAGGATCAGTAATTTTGACTAGTACTTTGAATAATTTTTCAACTTGCATTAACTGATTTGATTATTGTTGATTCTTGCTACCATATTGAAGCCTTCCGAGCTCCACTTCCTACTAACTCAGCAGGTTCCGTTCATTGCAATCGTTGGGCTAATCGCAAGTGAGAGTATCACGAACTAGCCAGCGATTTTACCACCTCCTTGCTGCATTGGTAAGAGCTTGTAATAACTTGGTAAGGCGTTGTGATAGAGTGACTTGTAAAACTCCAGAACCAAGTAGTCTATAGGGACATATACATTATGATTTGTTCTTTGTTTTCTACTAACCATGGCAGGCTCACCAGATGATTACGAGATAGATCCATGTCTTCTTCGTGCCATTGAATGGGAACGAAAGAAAGTTCGCGAGGAAGATGCACGCTTGAGATAATCTTCTTCACCACGGAAGGTATATGATCGTGATAGTACGTACGGTAAAACTAAAATCACTTTACCATCCTTTGCTAGTAAATTTGATCCTGATGCCTATGTTGACTGGGAAATAGCTTTAGATAAAGAATTTGAATATTATGATGGTCTGATAGGTAAAAGATTAGAGCTATCACTAGTGTTTTTGTTGAGGATGCAATACTTTGGTGGAGGTATTTACGTAGACATGGAAGAGTGCCTCAAACTTGGCATGCATTAAAGAAACTTTTGAGAGATGAATTTGTTCCTAAATATCATGCTGATTATTTGTTAGCTAGATTACAACGTCTCAAACAAGATCGTCGAACGGTAAGGGAATACTATCATGAATTGAAAACTCGTTTGTTGCGTTGTAGCTTAGAGGAACATGCTGAAGCTGCAGAGAATAGATTCTTATGTGGGCTTAATCAAACAATTCAGGACATTCTTGTTCACAGAGAATATGGTTCTCTCTCTTATTTATTTATACTTGCATGTAAGGTTGAAAGTCAGATTAAGGAGAAATTGAGATTACTTGATGTTAAAAAATATGAGAACAAACCTGTGTTTGTATCTTTTTCTGTGACTAACAACATGCAGAAAGTTGAGAACCATGTTGAAGAGGAGAATGAACTGATTAAGCCATCGACTCCATTGGTTGAGAAGGAAGATGAGGAGATGGATGCACCTACATCATCTGAGGAGAGCCAAAAAGGTAAAGATCATGGTGCTATCATCACTCAAGGTGAGTATGCTTGTGTAGAACTACAATTGTCCACTGTTCATGCTATTTTAGAGCAAAAATTACTGAAAAATAATTCTGATATGTTCATGTTTCACGAAGAGAATTCAGACTGCATTGATTTTAGTGCACCATGTGATAAACTTGTTGATTTACTTGTTGACTTGAGTACGACATGTGACAACATATTTGAATTGCCTGTTGTTTTGAGCGATTCATATGATGAGTCAATCACATATATTGATCATGTGGAATTGGTTAGACATAAAGAAGTTTTAACTAGAATTTCTCCTACTGGTTCTTTATGTTACATTATGTTGAAGCCATCGATGAAATTGTCACATGCTATGGAGAAAGTTTCTAAAATCGCTTGTTTGAAATCCTTGTCTAGTGCGTACACCCCTGGATATAAGTTTAATTTGATTAGAGATTATGGTGCAGACAATCAATTTCATGTGTATCGAATATGCATAACTTGTGATCACATAGAACAATTGAAGCTTACTGTTTTGAACAACAATTCTTGTGTACCGAATCTTGTTCATTATGAGAGGAAAATAAACTTTAGTGATCATCCAATGCCTATGTGTTCATCTCTTATTGCATCATCTAGTATTGACAATCTGCATAATAATGTTAAAGTATGGAAGAACTTTCAAATCTTTTCACCCTTGCTAGATGAATTTGCTAACGCTCAATTGAAATATGATTATATGGATAAACTTTGTTTGATTCCAAAGGTTGTAGATTTGCTCATATGTACTACCACTACAAGTTTACAACTTCAGATATTTGAATTGTATAAATGCTTCACTTACATTTGCAAAACTAGTTACAATAATTGTTATGTGAGAAATTTTATTTTGCTCATTAACATATATGATTATTCTTGGGCTAATAATACAATGAGCTTTTATGATCCCTGCTGTTTTATAACATTAATTGTGCAACAACGAAGAACAGTTAAAACAGATGACATATACATATACCATGCATACACCTTGGCTTCTTTGTTACCCTATTTTCATCTTATCAAAAGCCGAGGACGGCTTTGTTTTCAAGAAGGGGAGGATGATGAGGACATGACCCCTATGGATACAACCACGTTTGTTATGCTTGCTATTCAAATTACAAGAGCTCATACGCTTCACTTAAATTATCAGGTGAGCTCATTTTTAGGAGTGTATTTATATTATATGAACTATATGATGCTACCTAATGATGAAAATGTATATTTATGCAGCATCACATCACTTTTTGTCCAAGCTAAGCAAGAGTTCGAGATAGACACGTTTTGGAATCCAATTCGGCCTCCGGAGACAGCACCGACTTTAAACACGCATAACTTTTGTAAACAAAGTCTGATTCGGGTGTTCTTGGGCTTGTTGGAAAGCTTATTTCGAGACCTTTCCAACGGATCTAGCCTCACCTCCAAATTCCTTTTGTGAAATTTGGAATCATCAAAATAAGATGATATATCACCAATTTAAGCCAATTTGGGCCTTGTAATCATACCGAAATTGGCCCATACGCTAACCGGGCACCTAATGAAGCTCATATTGTTCACATGAACAGTAACACCACCATAAATAGTATATGAATAGTACCACCCCATATTTTATTAGCTTTGTGCGGCTTCCCCTTCCCTATATAAGGAGGTCGCACACCTCTAGTTTCTTTGGATTTCGTTTGATTAGTTTCTCCATTGTGAAAACTCTCGTTCTTCGCTTGTGTCGACTAGACCAACCGTAAAGGACCCCTGCGGAATCCCACCTTTTGAACGCGAAATCCCACCTTTTGAACTCAAGCATATATTTGCAATTCAGATTGTTTTTTACCTCGTTCTTGTGTGCTTCTTCAGTGTATGCAGGAATTGATCTTTGTGATCAGGTCATCCGGGTATTCGTACACGGTTGATAACGACTTGTCAAGCAGTTCAGCGATTGCGTGGTTTCGGGCCTTGCGAGTTCGTAGCCAGGATTGTGAGAATTGAGCAACTTCTACCGAATTTATCTTCTCATCGAAAGATCGGACCAAATCAGGACCTCTGATGTTCATCAGATTTGGACCTCGATGTCAGTTGGTTCCTCGTCGGAATCATCCTCAAGCTCGAGAAGATATATGCCTTTGAACGAACAAGCATGATCACGAGTAAACTTAGTCGGGCAGTTGTAGCACAATCCTTTGAGGTAGCAATCATTCATCATTTTCGGTGCGTGAAATCCACAAATCGTGATTGTCCAACCGATGGTTCAACGTGGAGAGTTGGATGAGAATTTGATCAAGCTTGGCCGAATCATCTCGGCCATAGGAGACGGCGCCCGCCTGGGCTTCAGGGTCGTCGCCAGACATGGAGAATGGCATGACGTTTGGCTCTGATACCAAATTGATACGGCTTGGTTTAAGTTGATGTCGCAGGGGGAAAGAAGATGGAAATGAGACTCCGGGTTGGAACGAGGAGGGTATGGCAAACGCTGAAGATTGTCGGTGGTCGCAGGCTGAAACTTGTCCCCAGCCAGAGCTGGATGTCTTGCGGTAGAGAAGAAACAAGATAACTAAACTGATATATTTCCTCAGTTTTTTTAGTACAATGGGATGCCTTTTTATGGAGGACTAACCACTAACGTATCCGGAAGGGATACCCTAATATCACTTACCAATATCCTAAAGGGATACTTCCTAACAAAACTTACCTAAGAAACTAATGCTATTTGTAAAAGGAACTTCCATGCGCAATGCCTCAAGCAGCAAAAACCAGCTCGTAACCACTACGTACCAGCATCCACTTCGGTTTCGCCAGAACGTGATGATGTCGGATATGGCACAGTTGCGTCCAGCAACTGCTTAGCGCGACAGGAGTATTTCTTACCGAAGGAGTCCATAACACTTTGCAGTATATTATTGAACTAGCTTTTTGCTGGTGAAAGCCTATTTATATTTTGTAAAAGCTTCATATGGTGACTAAAAAATTTGAACCATATAGGATGTGTACTTGTAAGTAAAAGATTTTAATATGTATGCTTATTAAGGGCCTTTTGTTTCTAATTTGCCCTGGGCGTACCAAACCTCAGGACCAGCATGCCTGAGCTTAGCCCAAGTAAGTAGCTTACAATTTGTAAGCATCTAGAACACCATACTTATCTGGTCCAAGTAGACACCAAAGTAGGATATATCATTATTATTCATAGCACCCAACATGGTGCTAACTTCCAACCATTTGTACAAATCGTTGATTCCCAAAATTCCACATGCTAGGGTTAGCTAAAACATGTGAACCAACAAAGAATAAAACAAATGTGTGGACCATTTCTGATCTATCACCACAAATCACCGACACCTATGATAATCCTATCACGTTTTATATCAAAACAAATACATAGCACCATTTCTGAACTAAGATAAACGATCACCAATACCTTGGAAGTCCTACTAATTTTTTAGACCAGAGGGCATCAAAGACTTGGACTGAAATCTGAAATAAGACATGATCCTAAACAGCAACCTGACAAATAGACTAATTGAACAGAGCCTGAGATTAAAAACAGCATTACAACAACTACTCTCTAAACACTACTGGAAATCCGAGCTTTCCACTCGATTCTGCTTCAAATTCCGCCCGGATACCCAATTCTTTGCTTCATTTCCCGTTGCCAAAATTCATAGACAGATACAACTGAAATAGCAATTCACCTCAGAACCGTACAAGAAACACCCGAAATGGAGCGATGCTTTGGTCCCTAATAAAGTCCACCCGTCGCATACGTTGGCGCATTCCCCTCAAAGATTTGGATCGATCGCACCCAAAGGAGACCACACGGAAGCATCGACGGAGAAGCAAAGCAAGCAAGGTGCTCACCGGAGTGGGTGGAGAGGGAGGAGGAGCGCTTGGTGAGGAGCTCGCCGGCGGCGCCCCAGAAGAGGCAGGCCAGCACGGCGGCCCTCCTGTCAAGACTGTAGCGCATCTAGCCTTCGAGCTGTAGCAAGTCAGAGAAAGGTGCGGGAGGTTGATGAAGATCCAACGATCGAGATGCATGAATAACGCTTCGCTCTGTCTGGACGCTGAGGATACACTCTTATCGGTTGGTCGTTGGACTCACTATTAGGACATTTCAGATTTCGCTATTACCACCATTACCTCTGTAATTTCAGTTTAACTTCAGTAATTTGTCCGGAACTCAAAGTTGTATTAAACCAGTTAATTAGGAAGGAAAAAGGCAACCTGATTGATGCCATTTACTTGTCCTTAGCTAGGGTTAGAGTACGGTAGCTGCGCTCCATAATATTTTGATCGATTTCCAGTTCTGACTGTTTTTCCCCAAATCGTTCTTCGATCAGCCATAGTACGTGACACCTCCGCTGCCGGAACAGCTCGCTGCCGCCGACGGGGGCTACCACGGTCGAGGATCGCGGCCGGGGAAGCGCAATTGGTGGAGCCTCAGCCGCCGGATGAGCGCCTTGATATCGTGTCGGGCTCCTCCCCATCCATGGAAGCTGGGGGAGGGAGATCGAAGGAGCTGGAAGGGTTTGGCTCTGCTCAACAGCAAGTGCGGACAGCCTTGACCCCGCCAAGACCGGGTTTCAATTTCATTTGTATTATATCATTATATAGCTTTTATTAAGCACAATGCTGAGTAGTAGTATGTTACAATCTACTAGGAATTAATGTAGACAAGCGCAAGGGCGGAGAGCCCACCAAGGTCCAAGCCACCGGCTTTTTATGGACTAGACTTAAATGTTTGGTGATTTTTCAATAGATTTTCATTGACTTTTACACTGTTAAGATTTTCAGACTTCGGGTTATAGCCCATCCAGCCTGAGACCTGGATCAGTCTCTGAACAAGTATATATTCTCGAAGCAACTGTAGAAAAAGGAACATATGCTCTAATCCGAACAATTCCTTTACAGACGAAATGACTTGTAATATAGGAGTTTAGTGATGTTAGTGCCAATGGCATGTTTGGTTCACAAGAAACAATCCTGTTTCCCATTCCCCTAAGAAACGGGAAAAATGCCGACGTTCTAAGCAAGGCCTAAACTAGAACCGGCCCCTCTCTCTGGATTTGAAGAGATTTGATTGTATTGAGGAAAAGAAAAGGGAAGTGTAACAAACGAAAACATTGCAGTAAACGGGTAACCGGATTCCAGGAGCAGTGGACCGATGCAGAACCAGTATAGTATGAAAGGTGTTCACAAACGTCAAGTCCCAATTGAACAATGCACTCACAAGACCAACCTGTATATAATCCAGTTGCATTAGTGCAAATGTTTGGTCACATCAATAGGGACAATTGGGGGTGCAGTCAGATAACATCAGCATTGCTTTTAAATGTTGATGTTATTACTGTATTATGTAATGTATAGTGAAAAGAACATAAAGTATATGAAAGCATATGATTTGGAATCCCTTCAGACAACAATTTCTTATGGTGTAGTCTGCTGTACGCCCCAACAGTATATAATTGAGACTGCATCATAAACATTAGTGTTTAGCAGGTCCTGATCATGGCATCAAAGAACACTTCTTTTAGTACTTCGGCAAATTGAACTGTAGTCTTCGCTCAGTAAAGTCCGGTGGCCACTGGTATACAATTGAAGCAGCAGCGGATCAGGATGCGGGCAGTCAGACCCCAGAGTACGTACTTTTTGTTCCCTTTCTCATAATTGAAGTACGGAATTGTGAATGGCTGCCCCATCACTCTAGCTCCTCGGATCTCCTGTTCTCATCCTGCAGCATTCAGTACAAATGGAGAAATGACATAGAGTACATTCCAGTATCTCAACCAGGTTCCTTTTGCCATCGTTTACACACGACAATTATTTGTTCTGTATGTTAACCCATCGTTGTTCTGGCTAACGTGTTCAACATAGGCATGATGAGAGCACAATCCCAAGTAAATTACATCAGTATGGTAATTCATGTGGTTGACATGTTCTTTGCAGTAGACTGGCCATTTGCATGGTAAATTGCAAATATCGTAATAACCCAGGCTGTAACAATTACCACCCCATAAAATCCTAAATAGAAAATCATATGTAGCCATTATATGTAGCCTTCTAATGAGCGTGGTGGGAAGATAAAGATACTAACCTTGAGGAACATCTCCTTGGGTACATAAAAAATACCATCGACCTCATCGACGTTAAGAACAGGTTTAAATGCTCCTATATCTGTGAGCATGCCAACAATAGGAATAACTACCAGAAAATGCTGCCAAAGACATAGACACTATTAATCTTGACGAATCTTGAGATTGTAAGAGTAATCTTATCATCGAATGGAACTATAAAAGCCTACCAAATCAAATTTTTAAGAGTAAATTTCGCAAGATTACATGTTTGTCGAACAAAGTAGTACAAACTATCAAGAACTACAAGTTTAAGGATCTATTTCGCAAAATTACAGATTGTACGAAATTTTGTATCACAAAGCTACGGGCTTTAACCCGGACGTCACTTGTAACAGCTCTAACTCTGTGGCCCCACATGGAAGCCTCTCGTTACGGACGGGTCTGTTGGACCGTGAACACGTCTTCTTTGGTTGTGGCCATGTCAGGAGGAAACTTCAGCATCACTTCTTGTAGGTGACAAGCACAGACACGTGTGCAAGAACCAAGACCAGCAACACACAAATTGTAATGAGATACCAAGTCTTGTGGTCATCTGCCTCCATCTTCAATTTCCTCCTGGCCTGGCCACAGCTAGGGGTGGAAACGAGCAGAACCGGCTCGAGCCACTCACCCAAGCTCACTTCCAATCAGATAAACAACAAAATTGCTGCCCCTTCTACCTCCCTGTCGACATGGAAAATTGGCAATCAAAATTCAAACCCGCTTTGTCCAATCGAGTCAATTTATTTACATTTTATCACACATTCACACTTGTATCATAAGAATAAATAGCCATCAACAGTATAGCCAATCTTACACAGCACGGCACCAAAATAGGACCGTAAAACCACACAAAAAAAAAGGCGCCTTTTCTACAATGCGCACTCCACGAAATCGCAACACCACAGTCCACAGGGAATGAACCACAGGTACCTCAGGTTCCCGTTCCGGATTGTCACCGACGACGCATTGCCGCCGCATCTAATCTCGCACCACGCGAGCTCCTCCCCTTCAGCGGGGGCGACCAGGGAGCAGACCACAGCGTCGTCCTCGGCGACCTCCACCTCCGGGTAAGAGGAATCGGCGGGCACTAGAAGGAATGGACGGGCCAAGAGTCCAAGAGACCAGAAAAACAAGAATCAAGAACCCATGCAGTCAAATAAACCCAAGGAAAGGAAAGGAACCCTAAAGGATGGATCGGGTTGAGGAGGCCGGGTACCTACCACGCGGTCAGGGGAGGAAGGGGCACGGTGTATGGGACGGGAGACTCTCGGGGAGAGGAGGGGGATCAGGATGGATGGGGAGGGGAATTGGGGAACGGGAATCCCAATTCGGGATGGACGGGGAATTGGGGAGTGTGTTAGGGTTTAGGTGGGTTGGCTGGGCTGGGCCTGGGGCTACTACCGACAGTGCTTCGTGCCTTCGTAGTGGCTCGCAAGCCGGCTCGGGTTTGGCTTTTCTTTTCACCTAGCTAAAAACTGGGTTTGGCTCGAAAAACCATGAGCTCGAGGCTTGCGAACTGGGTTCGACTCGAAAAACCATAAGCTTGAGCCAGCTCGCAAGTCTCAAGCTATTTTTCTAACCCTACCCACAACTAAAGAAGAGATGATACATGACGTGTACAAAGTGCAAGAGGCACATCCATGGCAAGAGGCTACCATGTGGGGCCATAGAGTCAAAGCTGTTACTAGTGACGGTTCGGATTAAACCCAATAGCTTTGTGATAAAACATTTCATAAAATCTATAGTTTTGCAAAACGGATCCTTGGACCTGTAGTTTCTCGATAGTTTGTACAACAAACATATAGTTCTATGAAATTTACTCAATTTTAAAAACATTAACTTGTACATAGTCAAAACAATGGGGTACAATAATTTTTTCTGCTGGAGCAAAACAAAGGAAACTCCTAGCCTACTGGTTAGACATTTCACCAATGCAAATTTTGCAACACAATTACTTGGTTTACATTTTTTTTTTAAAATACGGGGAAATCAATTTTTTGCCACCAAAAGATTGTCACTCTATGAAAATGTCACTCTAAACATTGGTTTTTAGGATCTGCCAACCAATTCATAGAAATAGTCAGCATTTTCCACTTTTTCGTATTCTAGGTATTTTTCCATTATTTTTGCTAAAGTTAAAAGACGTGTTTGCCCTTCGTCCTCATTGTATTCTTCTCCGACTCCGATCTCGTTCTCCTTCAGCCGTCGTGGTTGTCGTCCGAGTTTTGTCAAGGCAGCAAGGAGATCACTTGACGGCGTCCATTGGTGCCGGGTGTGCAGAGGCCAAGGACCCGGACGGCATCAGGAGCTTGCAGGCATCCGTCGGCGTGATCCGCACGGTGGGTAGGCTCACGCACACCACGGTTGAGGAGTATGTCTTGCTCAGCGCCCATGGTGCATAAGGAGAGCTCGATTCTATGTTGTGTGCATGGTTTACTATTTTCTGCTTTTTTATGCATATGCATGGTTCGATCAGGATCCCATGTTCCAGTCAGTGGGCGTAGCCAGCCAGCAGCTGGCCCCAGTCCCCAGTCCCCAGCCCAACCGAAATACCATGGACCCAGGCCAGCCAACGTGGTGCTTCTAAAAAAACAAGTGATTTTGAGTTAAACCTTAGGCCATTGCCCGGTGACCTGTGGTGTTTCTAAAAAACAACAAGTGATTTTGAAGTGGATCTCAGGCCATTGACCCGGCAGCCTAAGGCCCAACTCCACCTCTGGTTCCATTGATTGTTTTGTCCTTGTTTGTATATAACCCAGTGATTTTCTTTGAACAAGAAATATCTTCCTGTTCAATAGCCGCTATCATATGAGTCGTTTGTGAGCAGCACGTATAGGCTACATGCGCTGAGCAGGCAGCAAAGGGCTACGTATAGGCTATGCGCTGAGCAGGACACCGAGGAGCGCAGGGAGTTGACTACTCGTGAATTGATGCACTGGCAGATGGAAGGGAAGGGGATGGGAGTTGGAGAAGAAGACAATAAAGAAGGGCAAAAACTTCTTTTCACATGCTAATTTTGGCCCAAAAATAAATTAAAAAACGCTATAATATGAAAAGAGTGTAACATCCCAATTTTAGAGTCTTTTTGAAGTTTTTAAAATAAAAGTAACCATTTGAACTTTATTGAATTATTTAAAGCTTAAATTGGATTTTTAGAAATGAAAACAACTTCAAACAAATTCAAAACTGTTTTATTTAAGTTCTTCATGTTCCAAGGATTTTATGGAATTTTCTTGGATTTTTCCAAGACCCTTTGCTATTTATTTGGGCTCCATTCTTTTAATCCATTTTCTGTATGTCGGAAATTCTTTTAAATTTCCATTTTCCTCCTCGGGCCGATTTCTTTTCTTCTGTCCATTCTTTCTTTTTCTTTTTTCCCTCATTTCGGCGTGCCACCCAAAATGCATGGTTCATGTCATGGATGTCTAGAAAGCTTCTGTGGTGGCAGACCAGTTGGGGGCTGGGGCATCTGGCAACCATGTTGAAGACGCTCATGCCAAGCTGTAGGTACCCTTTTCTGGGGACAACAAACAAGCAATATGTGAAGACCTACAATTTCCTGAGCCTTGGTGCCAAACACTACCCAAAAAAAAAGCAATGGTATGACACTATCTGGATAAGAATGAAGCATACACAACAGAAGAGTGTGCCAACTGCTAACGAAAACTGCAGGTCATGTGTCACTGCTAATTGTCACAAGAATCTCTTCAACTTCACAAGAAGAAAGCATCTGTGCCACTTCAAGCAACACCCTTAAAATCTCATAGATTTCATCCGAGCTCGGGTGCGACCTATCTTCTGCATTGAAAGAGTGCACCTCATTCTTGACCTCAATCCAGCTCCACCCAGGAACTTTGTTTAATCCTCTATTCTTCATTACCCTCTGCACTATTGCTCTGTCACTCCACATCCCAAGACCAGAATACATGCTGGACAGGAGAACATAGGTGGAGTGCTGTCTAGGCTCTGCCACAAATAGATGGCTGGCCACATCGCTCGCTAGCTCCATATTCCCATGGATTCTGCAAGCACCTAATAGGGTCATCCACACCATGGCATCTGGTTCGAATGGCATAGACTCAATAAGCTCTTTTGCTTTGTCAAGCTGCCCAGCCCTCCCATACAGGTCAACACCACATGCGTAATGCTCCATCCGAAGAGGAACTCCATACCTAGTTTCCATTGTATTGAGAAATTCAGATCCTTCATCTACAAGACCAGCATGACTGCAGGAAGTAATTAGGCCAACAAAGACAACATGATCCAAAGGAACCTTTTGTTCTTGCATTTCATTGAAGAGCTTGTGCACAGTTTGTGCCTGTCCATGTTATGCATAACCAAATATCATAGAGTTCCAGGGCACAGAGCTACTCTTATCTGCCTCCTCAAAAGACTTCCTTGCATCATCAAGAATGCCACTCTTAGAATACATGAAGATCAGCGAGCTGGAAGCAAAATCATTGGAAGCAAAACCAGAATGGATGACTAAACTGTGTATTTGTCTACCTAGCTGAAGTATAGCAAGGTCTGAGCAGGAACGCAGAGCAGCTGAGAATGCATACTCATCGGTTCTAATATTTGCTGACCGCATGAATCTGAAGAATCTCAAGGCATCAGCACTCAAACCGTGCTGTGAATATCCAGTTAACATAGAATTCCAGGAGACTGTGTCCTTAAGCACCAGAGAATCAAAGCACTTATATGCATCTTCCATCATGCAATTCTCACCGAACCTAGTGTACATGGCAATCAGAGCATTACAAACTGGCGTGACTCCTTCCAAACAATTCTTGATAACCAAACCGTGAATTACTCTCCCTCGGTGATCATCATGCCCATGCTCTGAACACACACTTATGATACTTGTGAAGCTATACATATCGGGCTGAAATCCACACTCTTGCATCATCCTAACAAAGAATCTCATTGCCTCGTCGTCCATCCCATGGTAAGTGTAAGCTCCAAGCATCGCGTTCCATGAGATCAAATCCCTAGTATCCCCAGTCCCATCAAAGATCCTTCTAGAGTCTGCAAGGGCCCCACATTGGGAGTATGCAGTGATTGCTGCATTCAACACTGTCAAGCCAAACTTTGATCCATACTTCACAATCTTCCCATGCAACTGGTGCATCAAGAAACAACTCGGTCCAACTGCAGCGAGCAATGCTGCGAAAGTCGCCTCATCTGGAACCAACCCCTCCCTCTCCATCTCAAGAAACAGCTCAAGTGCTGGTGCCGCCTTCCCAGATTCCACGTACCCAGCAATGAGCGCATTCCAAGAAACAGTGTTCCGCTCCGGCATTCCGTCAAACACTCGGCGAGCATCTCTCAAGCGACCGCATTTAGCATACACATCAAGCAATGCACTTGCGGGAAAGACGTTATCAGCAAGACCGGATTTGAAAGCGAGCGACTGCAGCTCGGCTCCGAGGGAAGGGCAGCGCGCGGCGGCGGCGGAGCGGAGGGCGGAGCCGAGGGCGAAGGTGTTGGCAGCGAGGCCCCGAGCGTGCATGGCTCGGAGGAGGCGCCATGCGGCGGGGTACGCGCCGGCAGTGACATGCGCTGCAAGGAGGGCGTTCCAGGAGACTGCGTCGGGGCGGGGGATTTCATCGAACACGCGGCGCGCGGCGGCGAGGCCGGGAGTGGAGAGGGAGTAGGCGGTGAGGAGCTGGTTCCAGGGCGTGGGGGAGGTAACGCCAGACTTGAGGAGGGCGGCGTGGGACTTCGCGGCGGCGATTGTGAGGTGTTGGCGGCGGCGGTGCATGCGCGGCGGCGGCGAAGGTGGTGGTGGCGGCACGGCGCCAGTGGCGCGCAATCATGTGCGGAGGCGAGCCTCTCTTGGGTTCGATGCGTTGAGATTGGAATGTGGAATGATGAATAGTTCGATGAGCCTTGAGATTTGTGTGAGCAATATCCCAAGTTGACAAGATGGGCCGTGCCGACCGGTCCAACCCTAACACGGCACAGCACGAAAGCTTGGGTTGTGCTTGGGCTGCCCCTGGCAAATTGGGTCGACCCGATACGACCCATGTGGCCTGTGTAGAGGGGAGGCCGGGAGGGGGAGGGAAGGTAGAGGGCTGTGGTTGTGGCGGCGGCGCGACGAGGAAGAGGTTGCTGGTATCGAGGAGGAGGATGCCAGTGCGGGTGAGGGCGCGGGGCCGGCAGGGCACGGAGCCGGAGGGAGAAGAGAAGAGGGAGAGGGAGGTGCCACCGAGGAGGGAGAAGAGGGAGGGTGGGGGAGGCGGCGGCCGACGCAGAGGGAGAAGATGGAGGGTGGGGGAGGCAATGGTCGGCGTGGAGGGAGGAGCCATGGGGGGAGGTGATGGGGAGGGACCAACAGAGAGGAGAAGGGGTTGTTAGCGGAGGTTGAACCACGGGAGGCAATGGGGGCAAGGGTGGCTCGGAGGCAAGGAGCCACAGGGGAGGCAGAGGGGGCGGGGGATGGCGCGGAGGGAGGGGGCGGCGGTTGGTGCAAAGGGAGGAGGGAGGAGGTGGAGGGTGCCACAGGAGAGCAAGGGCGCAGTGGCGGTGTGGCGTACGGCACGGGGTTAGGACGACGAGGGAGAAAAGGGGGAGGCAGGACATGACTGGCACAGCACGACCCATTTTGCCCGTAAGGATTTTCAAAAAAAATTGGCCATTTAAGGCTTTAAAATAGCAAAAAAAAAAAGAAAAAAATCTTGATTTTTTTTCTTCTATAAATAGAAACCATACCCCCCCCCCCTCATTCAGCATGTATCCATTCATCAATCTCTCTTTCAAACTCTATTGCGCAAATTTAAATTCGTCGTGGGATAATTTGGTAAAATTCAAAAAAAATGTGTCAAGTTTTGAAAAATTCAAATTTCGGCAGCAAGTGAACAAAAGAGGTACAATATTATTTTTTACATATTATTATTATTATTATTTGTTATGTTAAGATAATAATAATAATAGTGCTCATTTTGATTTTACAGTTTTCGTTATGAAAAAATACGATAACTTTACTATTGTTGATTACAGACTTTCATCAGAGGAAATTGCATCCATGGTCGCCATGGCTACCTCAACCAATCGCAGATTATTATGGAAGTAGGGATGGGAAATGGTAAAGGATAATCCATTTTATCTAATATTCGATCCAAGAGAAATGCAAGCGTGGTAAGTAAAATCCGCATTCATTCGACCGAAAACAAATACGAATACTATCCGGTTTTTTCGGATATGAATACGGATGTGGTATGCAAAATGACACCGAATACAAATACGGATGTCGATTCAGATTCGCAATCGAGTCACCAATGGCAAGGGCAAGAAGAACCCAAAGACGACAAAGACCCTCCCAAGCCCAACTAAACTAAGTCATTCCTCTAAGCGCCATCGCCAGTACCAACTCTCCCTACCTTAACTTGTGTTGCCCTACCCTCATTCCTCAAGCTAGGCGACCAACCGCTAGAGGGCGATACCACTCCCAAATATGACATCCCCATTCGCATCCTCTCTCTCTCTCTCTATGTTTGACCCAGGAGACAAGGCGTTCATAGCGTCGAGGCGAGCAGCCACCCGCCGTTCACGGTGGCGTCCTCGGCAGCTAATGGCGACCCTACGTGCCCAACTCTCTCCGCTGCTTGAGTAATTTATTTTCATGAAGTGCAGTTTCATGAAGCTAGTGCAGTAGTGCTAACATGTGCGTAGATTAGATATGGAATGAACCTATGTGAAATTGGTACTTGAGTAATTTTGTTTTAATTCACTCCATTGCTTGTTATTAATTTATTTTGCCATGGGTAATTTCCCTCGAACGAATAAATGCTCAATGGTGCTCTTCGTAGACTGCAGACGTGCAGTCATATTACATAAATTTGTTATTCCGATATTTGTCACAAAAGGTGTAGGATATCCGCATTTGATCGAATTGAGTACATATTCGATTCGAATTCGTATTTGTTACAACATTCGATTCGTATTCGTATTTGAGAATGTTCGAATTCGTATTTGTATTCGTTTTAAAATATGGATTTGTATTCATATTCGTTTTAAAATATGAATTCAGATTCGATTCGTATTCGAGACTATTCGATTCAGATTCGATCCGTTACAACCCTAATCGGAAGGGTAAGGCGGAGTTCCGTCATTAGGCTCCACGATAGCATCTTTATCGGCGACTACCGGAGCAAAGAGATCGAGGTCGTCTACATCAGGTGTCTGGGAGAACTTCTATAGGACAACCAAGCCAGACGCACAGGAAAATGAGGTATCATATGATGTTTGCAAAATTTATCGTAATAAATTGTTTGCAAAATCTTCAGATAGAACATGGCGCTTGCTTAGATATGGTACAAGATGTAAGGCCACACTGGGATTGGTGATGAGGCAGACACAGTTGCCCCAACGATACGATATGTAGTTAGGACTACGGTCCTGTTAGCCCGTCAATGTCTTTGTCGTTTAAATACTTCTGAGGATTTACCGTTAGGATTTGGGGGGGGGGGGTCTACTGCTTTCCAAACTTACATTATGACTGCACATAATCCTAGATTTTCTACCGTTTCTAAACAGATAACAACTAAGGATCTAGTAAAATACTACAATGAACGCCGTGATAAATTAAAGGAACTATTTAGTACATGCACATTTTCGATAGCCCTAACCTCGAACATATGGGATGGTCGGGCTAAAGAGGATTATCTTAGTGTAGTCGTTCATTATGTTAATGATGACTAGGTGAGGGATAAAAGAATTATATGTTTCAAATTAACTGATCTAGCACACATAGGTGAGAATATTGCGGACTATATTATCAAAGTCATGGAAGACTTTGTTCTTACTAATAAAATATTCTCAATTATTTTAGACAATGCCTTTTCGAACTCTAGGGCCATGGATATTCTTACTCTAGTGTTGAGTACATACGGCGATTCCTTCTTGCTACATCAGCGATGCGCTTGTCATATTATTAACCTTATAGTCAAATGCAGTTTGAAGATGTTGACTATGTATATTAAAGCTTTTCGTGGCGTGATACCTTACTTAAATAATTCTAACGTAAGAATAGCAACATATAAGAACTTCTGCAGGGCGATAGGTGTACGTCCAAGAAAGTCTGGTTTGGACATGCCGGTTAGATGGAACTCTACTTACTTGATACTTAAGAGTCTTTTACCAAATAAGAGAATTTTTTCTGTCTTTATTCAAACGCGCTATAAGAGCACTGACGGTAGTGTACTATTGACTGAGCAACATTAGTTCGTTGCTGAGAAGACACTTCAGTTTTTAGAAAATTTTACGAGGCCACTGTTATTTTGTCCGCTGTCTATTATCCAATATCCCATATTATTGTGCATAGTATTTACAGATTGCTAGTCAATTGAAAAACTATAAAAATAACACAATTTTACGAGATGCTATTGTTGCTATGAAAAGTAAATACCTTAAATATTACAGAGAAATCCCTTTTCTATATGCATTTGCATTTATTTTAGACCCTAGAGCTAAAATCGACGGATTTGCTAATGTTTTTGATCTTCTTAGTGATGTTACAAGGCTAGACTATTCTAGCTATTTTGCAGATGTTCATTCTCGATTACATAAGTTTTTCCAAAGGTATGAAAATAAGTTCCAAGGAGTCTGCTTGAAACGACCTCCACTAGCATCCAGCTCACGTAACAAGACAAATCTATGGGGCAAAATCTGTGGTGCATGCTCTTCCTCCACGTCTAGGTCTTCTTCTTCTACAACGACACATTCTCAACCAAGACCAACCTCTCACCCTAGGAGTGGGGAACCATTCGCCTATCTGGACAGTGATACATTGGATTTCAACTCAGAAGGCTTCAAAAATTTGTAATGGTGGCATAACCATAAGTTAACATATCTCGTGCTATCCATACTTACGTGTGATATGTTAATTATTCCTGTCTCAACGGTTTCCTCTGAGTATGCTTTCAGTCTTTCTAGAAGAACATTGGAGGAAAGAAGAACACGTCTCACAAGTGAGATGGTGGAGATACTTCTAATTGTGAAGAACAGCGAACAAGTTGATTCACGAACACAACACTCTGTGGAAAATTTAGAGTTGTCGAATGTGTTAAAAAATATATACCTAGACAACGACACTTAGAACAAGAATGTATATATAGCTATAGGGTGTACTCTTTTACTTTTGCCAAGATTTTTTTCATGTTGAGTTTTTACTTAACAAATATTTTAATGAGGTAACCATTTGAACATTAATAAAACTATTTATTACATTTTTAATATGATTTGTCTCATTTTTTCAATTTTAATATATATTTTTGAATTCTACATATTTTTTCTGATTTTCAGGATTTTTTTTTGAACTTTCGGGCCTAACAAACTAAGTGGGTCGGTCTTGACCGCTTGGCCAAACGAGCTCGTGCCGACACGGCACGGCACGAAAGGGCAATGGGTCGTGCCCGGGCTACCTCGCCAGCACGTGGACCGGCATGACACAACTCGCTAAACTCGTGGGCTAGGATGAACCGTGCCTAAACGGCCCGTGCCGACATGGGCCCATGCTGTGTGGGGCAGCATGGAAACCTGCAATGGCAATGCCATTGGGGTTAAGGGGAGTTTCCAAAAAATAAGCCCCGATAAGTTACTACATTTGATTACCCCTTGCAAGCTATTTTAGTTCATTTATCTGTTAATTTCTTACTAATTTTCTCATCTAGTCAGGGGCGAAGCTGGCGCTGGGCCAGGCCTGAGGCCGGCCCAGCCACTTTTGGTATCTTGACCAAAGGAGGTAACAATAAATTGAACTTTCATGTGGCATTTTGACGCTGGGCCTCAGGCCATCGCCCCGAAGGTCTGAGGCCTAGTTCCGCCCCTGCATCTAGTTATGACAATTCAAGCATTCTCATGACACGCAAACAATGGCAAAAAAGATTTTTGCGCAAAAAATGAAAGAAGTGATACTTGGATGGTTGAAACAACATCGCACACATTTGGAGAGGTAAAAACAAAAGCTCCTCTACAAATTTAGGGCCATGCAATGCGATTCACTCTTTTATATTAAATAAAAAGAAAATATGAATATTTCAAGCTGACGCAAGGGCCCCCCGAGTTGGGCTGGACCCAGGACTAGCACTAGAAGCTCGGATCAACTCGATCTCCCCCTCCTGGTTTTGAACTTTGAACAGCAGGTCTACACGAAACCACATCATAGTTCACAAATTGCAGGAATCTACATGACTACATTGATACCCATGGCTGTTGCAAACACTAACCAAAGGTTAAACAAGTACAAACACCATTGCATTTATAAAATCCTTCCAAGTGCCTGCTCCCTACTGGCCACACTCTGGCCAGAACTTGTCCGTGCTTAACGGCCACAAAAGGCAGGGGAAGGAAAGAGTCAGGAGGTCTCCATCCAATGTCCAGACAAGGGTGGTGAGGGCTGACAGTCTGCCCACTCCCAAATCCAGCTAGTCTCTCACATATCATGTGATCAGTTTAGTGCTTCCAAAACCCTGAGTCCTTGACTAATTCTCGTAGAAAATTTGGAAATATTCTGTGGGATATTCTATGTGCAATATACCTCGGCTCAAAAAGACATCTTCACAGTTGATAGCCAATCTCGTAGATACCTCCTCCCATTCTTCGCTACGAACACACCACATAGTGGCTGTCACGTACAGGAACGACGCGCGGGCGATGCCGTTGGAGCCGCAGGGCGGAGGAGCATCCGATCCCCAACTCCGAAGGCAGCGACGGTCCAAACGACAAACGGCCGTAGGTCGGGTCTGTGCCCATGTCCGGTCCGGTGCCAGCGAGCGCGACCCACGGGCGCCACGAACCCACGCGACCGACAGATCCAGTGGAGCCGCTGCCGCTGCCGCGCGGGCCCCGCCCAAAACCGCGGTGCCTCCTGTCACGCACGCAACGCGAGCACCCCCCAGCTCATACTACTTGGCTCGCACGCCTCGCCACCTTCCCTCTTCTACCCCTCCCGACCCCCCCATTTCGAAACTTGGAGGCCTCCCCTCTCCAGTCTCCACGCGTCCTCCCTCCCCCTCCCCGCCAGGGCTCCGACCAGATCCGCGCGGCGCGAGGAGGGAGGCTTCCTCCCTCGGAGCGCGTGCTCTTGCCGAGGAGGCGGTGGTGTTGGCGGGGAGGGAGCGTCAGAGATGGCGGTGGAGAAGACGGTGCCCGGGGCGGGGGCAGGGGCGGGGGCGGCGGGGAGGACGGTGCTGGTGACGGGCGGGGCGGGCTACATCGGCAGCCACGCCGTGCTGCAGCTGCTGCTCGCGGGGTTCCGCGCCGTCGTCGTCGACAACCTCAACAACTCCTCCGAGCTCGCCGTCCGCCGCGTCGCCGCGCTCGCCGGGGACCACTCGCGGAACCTATCCTTCCACAAGGTGAGAGGAAGAAAAATGCTGGCTGCTGCTTCTCCTCCTGCTGTGATATGTGTGGATCTCTCTCTCCCTATCTCTCCGCGCAATGTGGTGGCCTTGGTGTCCCTAGATCTCCGCGCTGTCGCGGGGGCTACAGTTTTGGAACAGGGGAGGGGTTTCCCCCACATTTTTGTTTTGGCCAATTTAACCTCGAGGTTAACCGAGGAGTCCGTGCCGTCAAATGCGGAGCCGCTGAGCCGCTGATGATTGGGTGAACATGTATGGCGTGGTGGTTTTCTGTGGTGTTCGCATGCCACATCGCGTTGCAATTCCTACGACTTTTGGTGTTTCAATCTGAGTACTAACTAGGGTGGATTTTTGGGGGATCCGTGGCAAAATTGTCGCATTTTGCCGTAATAAACAAAATCAATTTGGTTTTGCTTGCATTGCTGATGCCTGACCATTTCATTTGGTGATAGTTAAGATGATAATGTTGTTTTCCTTGCATTTTCTTACTGGAACTTGGGATACCGTTGTAGATTGGAGTTGGTTAACGAAAAAAAACCTGCATCTTACCTTGTTTTACACACTGCCCAATTATGGATATTGGTTGTTGTGAATTTATTGGAAATTTAATACGTTGATGGTGTAAGAAAGCTATTGGCGTTAAAGATTTTGTAGCTGAGACTTGTCACACTTTGTGGTAAACTTTCAACCTGACTACTGACTAGGGTGGATTTTTGGGGAATCTGTAGCAAAATTGTCGCGTTTTGCCGTAATAAACAAAATCAATTTGGGTTTGCTTGGATTGCTGATGCTTGATCATTTCATTTGGTGGTGCATGATCATTTCATTTAGTGGTGCATGATCATTTCATTTGGTGGTGCATGATAAGGTTGTTTTCCTTTTTTTCTTTTCTGGAAGTTGGGATACCGTTGTAGATTGGAACCTTATCCTTTTTCTTTTTCTTTTCTGGAAGTTGGGATACAGTTGTAGATTGGAGTTGGTTAGAGTAAGGCCCTATTTGGCATGGCTGCAGCTTTTCTAAAAACCAGCTTTTGTATGGCTGAAGCGCCCGTCCATTTGCGTGCCGTGCGGATGGGAGAATGGGGTGAGAGAGAGGTAGTATTGGGTATTTATACCTGGTATGAGGGGTGTATTTTTCGTCAACTCCAGTGGAAAACACTGAACTCCAACCCGCAAAAGCCGTGGGAAGCTACCCTAGGCCGGCTTCTCCTCATGTGAGGCCGGCTGTGGCTTTCGGCTTCTCCCCACGAGAAAGCTTGTTGTTTGGGACGGCTTCCGACTGAAACGAAGCAAAAGCCGGTTGGGAAGCCGCCCCAAACGGGTGCCTAAAACAAAACCTGCATCTTACCTTGTCTTACAGATTGCCCAATTATGGATGTTAGTTCTTGGGGTTTTATTGGAAATGTACCACATCGGTGGTGTAAAAAAGCCATTGGCATTAGGAATTTTGTTGTTAAGACTTGTCACACTTTGTGTTTGTGGTAAACTCTTGTTTCTCCATGCCTTGACGGAGGTTGATTGGGACATTACTAGGCATTTAAGCTGGAAGGAGTGCTTGTTTGGTATTTGCAATTCGTACTAGGATGCCTGGATTTATATCTTGTTGGCATTGCTACTTGATGAGTTTTAGCTGCTGTTGTGAAAGGTTACAGTTACCTGCAGGAATGGGATTGGTTGAGGACTGGACTTGCATTGCATCTGTCAAACTGGGAGCGTTTGCATGTTATTTGTGCGTTGCTATTGTCTTCTCCGGCCGGTTTATTCAATTTCTCCTCGTTGGCACTACCAACTTTTCACAATTGGCATTGATTTGCTGTCCTCATAGTCACAATGGGAGTGGTTGGCTAATTTAAACAAGGGGACAACTAGATATCTAGTACCTGCTCTTTTTAAAAAAAAATAAAAAATAAAAACTAGATGTCTCCCACCTTTTTAAAGCTCATCCCTACCTTAGTCTTCCCACACATACCCTATATCAAGCAAATCCACTGGAGGTAAGTGGTATAATAATACTTATTTAAAAGATCAGGTACATGAGTTTTAGCAATTTGCTTAAAACAAATATTTGACTTTGTCTCTTCAATGGTAGTGCCATATGTGTAGATTTTGCTTCTAGTCTCTGACTATTCATTGACAGCTCGGTGAGTTGAGAAATTTGTTAAATTCAAGGTATTTGTATATGCCATCACTAATCTGATTTGTGGAGAAATTCTGTTGGTTTAATCATGCATTAAATGCCTCGTGGATGCTGAGGATCTGGACTAAGGGATATAATATATAATGCTCAGTGCTTCAGTACACCTCTTAAAGAGAAGTTTGTGAATCTTAATTCTTAAAGTAAAATCATCTATTGTTTATCAATGAGTTTGGGGCAAATCTGTAGTTCTGTACTGGTGGTGGTTAGCTTGACTTCGGTATGAGAAGTGATATATCCTAGTCAGGTGCAAATAAGAGCTTGCCCTAGGGGATTGCAGCAGCACAAAGAGCTCAAGTATTTTCGGCAGCAGCGATTGGAGATCAGAAAGATGAAAGAACACATTTTTTTTTGTTTCTGATAGAATTAGAATTGTTTGATAGGGTTTGGAGAATTCTTGATGCTTGAGAAGGGTATTGTCATTCGTCAAGCCATAGAGAGCGAGGGATATGCACATATGGCTATTGGTTGATCCGTCATCCCATCCAAAGCCTTTTTTTAAAAAGCAAGAACATCTGAAACCTTTTTTTGGGGTATCGATAAGATCAGGTTCTAACTAGGAACAACAATCATGTGAAATCAAACTATCATTGGTACATATTATCTCCTAATGTCATGTGGGGCCAAGTCTATGGCCGGCATCGCAAGGCTAGGGAGGCGCCGGCTCTATAGAACTAAGATGGCAAGTCTCCAATTAGGAAGGTTTACTTTAGGCAAGAGTTTATTAGGTAGGTTTATTTTAGCAAGAGTCTATTAGGAAGGTTTATTTTGGTAAGAGCCTATTAGGAAGGTTTATTTTGGCAAGTCTATTGTAGTCCTTTATAAGGAGTCACGTCAGATGAATAGAGTAAGCAAGGATTGGATCATATGCTGATCCCTTGCTATTCACCAAGCTATCTTTCTTCTTGAGCTGGGTACTGTTTATGCATAAATAGTACTATATGAACAGTACCATGTGACCAGTTCCTTGCGTGTAGGGCCTCTGCCTCTAGCCAGATCTCCTCTCACTACCGACCAAGGGATCCTCATCCGTCGGAGCTCATCCCGCCTACCGCCACGCCTCAAAAATCATCACCGACATCTTGGTATCAGAGCAAGGGGAAAAAAACTGGATCCCAGTGGGGTCCGGGATCCAAAATCCCGGCTGGTTTTCCCGGGTTTTGCAATTTAAAATTTTGAATTTCGGTTGGTTTTTAAGCAAATTCAAGCGAAATTCAACCGGATTTTTCCCGGGAAAACCGGCACGGCGGCTATCGCTCGGTTTTTTACCACCGTCCGGTGATTTTCCCAAAACTGGTTTTTGGATCCTTGATCAGAGCTATTCGCTGTTCCGTCTCCCATGTTGAACGGCGGCGGTTTCGACGATAATTTCAAGTAGGTGATGATCAAGTTCATGGAGGACACTAGCAATCAACTCAAGCTGCTGCCTCAGGTCTTGGATCGTCTAGATAATCACGCTCGGCTAGTTTGCGGCGGGGAGCCGCTACACCGTCATGACCAACGGCTGGCACGTATGGAGGCCAACCGGGCAGTGAGGAAGGCGCCGTTGATCAAGATGAACGGGAGGCCGCAGTCTCTGCTACTGCTACGACCACTGATGCGGCATCTCGGGAGACGACAACTGCCACGGACGCCGCGGCCATGCCTCGCGCCGCATGCGTGCGGTCAGGACGGGCGCTGGGATTTTCGCCCTGGCCATTACAGCCTCACCATCGTGGTGAGTTTGGTCGGCAGAGCCCTCGTAACCCTCCATGCTACAATTGCTCGCTTCCGACCTTTGACGGCGGGAAGACCCGCCCATGGCTCAATCGCCGCGAACAGCTTCTTCGGGCTCAGCAGACGATTGAGGACAAGGTATGGTCGCCACATTTCACCGACAAGGGCGCAAGACGACGGTACATGCGTCTCGAGCGCATGGAGGCACACCAAATCGGTGACACTTCATCAACTTGGCGTCTCGGCGATTTGGATCACCAACCCGCCACAATCCTCAGGCGAGTTGATTCGGTGCTTCGCCGGACCGCACGATGGACGAGTTCACCAAGTGATTTCTAATGCTGCTAGCACGCGTTGGTCGGCTGGACGACGAGCAGTAGCGTATGCTTTTCACGGCTGGGTTGGGCGAGCCACTCAAGACTCACGTGGAGCTCCAGGAGCCCGGCGACTTGGAGGAGGCTATGGACCTGGCTCGCGCTTACGAACACCTGGCCACCTTATCGCGCGATGCAGGAGGGTTGACCGTCGCGCCACGGTTGGTCGCATTCAGACCTGCGGCAGCATGGCTGTCCCCAATGGCTAGTGGCGCAACCTCTTCGCCCCCCCTTTCTGCCGGGAGCGTGGCGTCAACCGACGCGTCAGGAGCGTGACGCTTCGTCCGCGACATCGACAGGAGCGTCCGGCATCGCGCGCCCATTCAAGCGCCTGATGTCGGCCGAGATGGACGAATGCCGAAGCCAAGGACTTTGCTACAACTGCGACGAAAAATTCCATCTGGGGCATCAAAAGCTCTGTAAGCACATTTTCTCGTTGCAGCTGGAGCCTGACTCAGAGGATGAGGAGGAGGAACCAGAGGTGGCGGCAACCATATCCCTTCTCACCTTCGCAGGCATCCGCAAGACCGGACAAAGCTCGCCGTCACCATCAACGGTGTCCACCTGGTGGCCCTGGTGGACTCGGGGTCGACACACAACTTCGTGGCGGCCGAATTGGTCGCGCGAGTTGGGTTGTCCCTCACACCACGCACGAGACTGTCAGTGGCAGTCGCAAACGGCGACCAGGTGACAAGCGGCGGCATCTGTCGCGCAACGCCCATCTCCATCAACAACGAAGATTTCGTCATCGACTTCCTTACTATTCCGCTGGCGCCTTTGATGTCGATCAAGGCCCAGTGGTCGGGCTCACTAGGACCCATCACTTGGGACTTCCACCACAGGACAATGCACTTCCAGCGGCAAGGGCGGAGATAGTGTGGCACGACGCCAACCCACCAGGCGTCGGCCCACACCTCCACCGCAACCTCTGAGGACCACATGGGCGACCTTTTGATGGCGCCTGTGCCATCTTTGCGGAACCACGAGACCTGCCTCCAGCAAGAGGCTGTGATCATCACATTTATCTCCTTCCTGGCTTGGGTCCTGTGGTAGTTCGGCCTTACAGGTACCCAGCCCTCCAGAAGGACGAGTTAGAGCACCAATGCACCGCCATACTCGATTAGGGCATCATCCGGCGTAGTACCTCGGCATTTTTGGCGCCTGTCCTGTTGGCCAAAAGGCAGGACAAAACATGGCGTTTCTGCGTCGACTACTGGGCACTGAACGACAAGACAATCAAGGGTAAGTTACCAATTCCAGTGGTCGAGGAGCTGCTTGATGAGCTCAAAGGGCTCGGGTCTTCACCAAGTTGGACTTGCGCCGGTACCATCGCCGGATGCACCCCGAGGACATCGGAAGATCGCGTCAGGATGTATGAGGGCCTTTTCAAGTTCTTGGTCATGCCGCTTGGTAGGACAAACGATCGGCCACCTTCCAAGTTCTTATGAATGAAGTTCTTAGGCCCTACTTATGTCGCTTTGTCCTTGTATTTTTCGATGATATTTTGATATACAACTCCTCTTGGGTGAATCACCTGCGACATGTGAGAGTCGTTTTTCAGCTTCTACATCAACATCAACTCTTCCCGAAGAGATCCAAGTGTCTCTTTGGGAATCGTCGGTGACATACCTTGGACACATCATTCGGGCCGGCGCCGCCATGGACCCGCCCAAGGTGGAGGTGTATCGGATCGCCGCAACCCCGGGCCGGTGCACCTCCGCCGCTTCCTCGGCTTGTCGGGCTACTACCGCCGCTTCATCAAGAACTATGGCGCCATGGTAGCCCTGTTGACTCGTCTCCTTTGTAAAGAGGGGTTCACTTGGACGGAGGAAGCCGCATAGGATTTTGTGGCAGTCAAGAAGACACTCACTTGCCACGGCCCCACAGCTTGCGGATTTTTCATCTCCATTTATTGTGGAGTGCGATGCGTTAGGCACGATATTTGGCGCCATTCTTCATCAAGGCGCTGTGGCCTTAGCCGTGGGAAGCTTGGGCCTTGTTATTTCGAGTATTACCGCATCCTCTCCAAGATCAATGACATAGCCTATCAGCTGGACCTTCCCAAGACTGCCCACATACGTGATGTTTTCCATGTGGGTTTTCTCAAGAAGTTTGACGGGTGCCCCCAGCGTCACCAACACCAGTGCCACCACTCCTCCATGGGTGGGTGATTCCAGCACCTATGAAGGCGTTGCATGCCAGGCTTTATCGAGACAAGTGGCAAGTGTTGATTCGGATGTGATTCATCCGTCTTAGATGCTTCCTGGGAAGTTTTCTAGGAATTCAAGAAGACTTATCCCTCCTTTCAGCTCGAGGACGAGTTGTTCATTGAGGGAGGGAGAGATGTCATGTGGGGCCAAGTCTATGGCCGGCGTCGCAAGGCCAGGGAGGCGCCGGCTCTACGGAACTAAGATGGCAAGTCTCCAATTAGGAAGGTTTACTTTGGGCAAGAGTCTATTAGGAAGGTTTATTTTGGTAAGAGTCTATTAGGAAGGTTTATTTTGGCAAGTCTATTGTAATCCTTTATAAGGGAGTCACGTGAGATGAATAGAGTAAGAAAGGATTGGATCATATTGTGATCCCTTGCTATTCACCAAGCTATCTGTCTTTCTTCTTGAGTTGGTACTGTTCATACGTGAACAATACTACATGGACAATACTACGTGACCAGTTCCTTGCATCTAGGGCCTCTGCCCTAGCCGCATCTCCCTCTCACGGCTGACCGGCGGGATTCTCATCCGCCGGAGCTCATCTTGCCCTACCGCCTACGCTCTCAAAAATCATCACCTGATAGTTAGCTTGACTTCGGTATGTGAAGTGATACATCCTAGTCAGGTGCAAATAAGAGCCTGCCTTAGGGGATTGCAGCAGCACAAATCGCTCAAGTATTTTCGGCAGCAGCGATTGGAGATCAGAAAGATGAAAGAAAACTTTTTTTTTGTTTATGATAGAATTAGAATTGTTTGATAGGGGTTGGAGAATTCTTGATGCTTGAGAAGGGTATTGTCATTCATCAAGCCATAGAGAGCAAGGGATATGCACATATGGCTATTGGTTGATCCATCATCCCATCCAAAGCCTTTTTTTAAAAGCAAGAACATCTGAAACCTTTTTTTGGGGCATCGATAAGACCAGGTTCCAACTAGGAACAACAATCATGTGAAATCAAACTGTCATTGGTACATATTATCTCCTAACTAGAGGTAAAAAACCTGGTCGGTAACCGGTTTACCGGCGGGCGGCGGTAAAAAAAAACCGGTCGAAAAAATTTTGATTTCAAATTTGAATTTTTGATTCCATAATGTCCTTCCCCAGTTGGTTTAGGCATTGTTATGCTAGATTATTTAGTGAAATATTGGTTTTAGTATATTTAGCACTTATAATATACAAAAGAGCCTTTGATACTCTTTGGATGCTCCATCCTGTCATGGTGGCTTTGGACAAGAAGATATGCCATTGCCTCCTCTTGCATAGTGAGTTGCTAATCAATGAACCAAAATGCTCATAGCCAAAAATATCTTGAGAGCCTTAGAGATAAGGCAAGGGCATAGTGGTCATTAACCAGCCATAAGGGAAGCCAACTCTAGAGAGTGAAGCTACAAAGGAGGACTTTTTATGTACAACTTGCAACACTTTCTCATTAATATTTGCATTATTCTAAATTTCAGTTTACTAATTACCGTTTTTCTATATTTTCCGGAATTTCCGGTTTTTCCACCGGTTTTTCTGGTTACCGGCCGGTAACCGGCCCCCGGGAAAGACAAAGTTCAAAATTTGAAATCCAAATTCGTCCGTTTTTTTTTGAATTTTCCGGTTACCGGTACCGGTCGTCCTCCGGGAATTTCCCCGGGACCGGGATTTGGATCCATGCTCCTAACTATGAATAATTGCCTTTTCTTTAAGATTCACAATTTTTTCATTTGGTGGACACTGAAGCAATTCCCATTTAGTACCTCGTTGTTCCATTCTGTATCTCTTGGTGAAATTTGCTTACAGTTGCTGTAGGTGCAGATATCCCGATCCTGGTTGTTGTTTGTGTTGGAATCGATGTGATAATTGGAATCTTGTTTCTTATTTGCTGTATCTGTTGCCTTGTACAGGTGCATCTGTTCACCAGTTTATTCTTGTACGTTTTTCTTTTAATTTGCCAGGCCAAGCTTTAATCATTTATGTTAATATGATCTCCAATGCATTATGTGGTGAAATTGTTGATTTAAGAAATATATTCCACAAGCCTGCAAAATTATCATTTAAAGTTGGACCTGGAGTGTTTGGAGGAGTTATGTACTTTTCCTTGCATTGGGAGCAATGTTAATTGTTGTTTGGTGGAGTTCTCCATATACTTGAGTCTTTCACACTTCGGTAGTTGTGATCCAGGGAAGGTAGGCCTGTTCAGAGTCAAGTACACACTATTACTCAGAAAATTTGTAGGAGCATTCCTGTTCTTATCAACTTAATCTGATAATGAGTAAGGTCTAGTACAGTGGCGATTGCTTGAGTATTTCAGTTGTTTTTTTATTATGATATAGTGATTTCATGCAGGCAGAGCCCATCCTCCTGTGATCTAGTTTTTTTATCCCTACAAGATGGCATGTGGCTTTTATCCGTGATTTTTGTTCGTCGTTATGTGATTGTGTGCTACAAATATGAATCGCTGTCAAAGTCGCATAATAATTTTTACCCTAAATCTCACACTTAAAACTGTCAATAAAAGTTCATGGGACGCAACATACCAACTTACTTTCTTCTGTGCTTCTGAAGATTGATCTCCGTGACAAGGGAGCACTGGAAAAGGTTTTTGCTTCAACAAGGTAAATCATACTGGTTGTTTAGCTATAGTATCTTCACTTCATTTGAATGCTTTTCTGTTTTCTTGCGTGCAAAGGCATTTCCAGCATCATTACTTGCTCTTTATGTTAGACTCCTTGCTTTTCAGATTCGATGCTGTTGTTCACTTTGCTGGACTAAAAGCTGTCGGTGAAAGTGTGCAGAAGCCATTGCTTTATTATGACAACAATGTTATTGGCACAATAAATCTTCTGGAAGTTATGTCTGCCCATGGATGTAAGAAGGTATTTATCTTTTGAACTTTATACACATATATTATACTCCAACCGAAGGCATCATTTTCAGAGTGCTTTCTTTGCAGGATTTATCTGCATTTATACTCTAAGCTGTTACTAAAGTTGTTAGGTCATTTTATTCATTCTCTAGATTTTGTAATACCATATGCAGTGAAGAGTAATTACCAGAGCTCTCAAGTAATTTCTACACGCTCTGGTAAGATGTCTTTGTTTGAATTATGTCAATAGATTAGATTACGTTAGTGCTTTCGAAAGATAAATCTGATCATACCCTATGGAGGTTGTCATTTTTTTATGCACCTTTCTAATTCATGCCATTACATAGTGGTGCATCTTTCTAATTCATGCTATTACACAGAGGTGTGCTGGATGCTCTGGCCAATGTGCAGTTACTCTGAATCAGAGATGGAAAACCCGGCCGGTTCCCGGCGGTAACCGGATTTACCGGTGGTAACCGGTATTCGAAATATCGGCCGGGAAACTTCAAATTCAAAATTCCGGCGAAAACATCTCAAATTCAAATTTATTTGGATGAATTTTGACCGAATTTTTTTCCGAATTCCGTGAGAATCGGCTTCAGAATCACACGGCCGCCGGTGGGATTCTTTGAACCGGTTTTATGTGTTAAAATAGGAGTTAGAATAGGGACTCTTTTATATTTCCTTATCTGCCTTTTATATTGCCTTATCTGTATATGACATACACCTCTTGTACTCCTATATATATTGCCCATTGGGGCTCTTCAATATACACAAAATATTCATAACATGGTATCAGAGCAAAGGTTTTGGTTAGGGTTTCTTCACTGTGAAGTCGTTGCCTCCTAGCCTCCGACCGTCGTCATCTTCTGTTGTCGCCCCGGAGGACCAATCTCTACTCCCGGGCGCCTTTCTCCTCCCCGTGCTCTCTGGCGAGTTGAGGGACATGGACGTGAGCGGGTTGGGCGAGGCGCCGGTGCTCCAGATTCGCCATGGGAGGCCACCGCCGACGACCACGCACCGCCGCCGTGGCGTGGCCGGCGGCCGCCACCAAGTCGTCGCCGCCTCGCTGCCTTGTTCGTCCTCATCTTCACTAATCGCGCCACCTCGGGCTTCTCTTCTTCGACCACGACGGATCCTCCTCTGCGCCGATCACAAGACGCGCCGCCTCGGATCCGGCCGTCTCCACGGTTGGCAAGCTCGGATTCGAGGACTACCGCCGCATCTACCGCTCCACAACCACGAGGCACCCGGAGAACGCCGACCGCGTCCGCAACATGGTCTCCATCCTCCGCCGCGGGCCCATCGCGCCCTTCCAGGACGGCGGAGAGGTAGAAGGGGGCGCCGGCGCCGACCCGCTCGGTGTACTTGCCGGCCTTGAGGTACCTGGCGATGCGATTGACGGGAAACTGGAGACCCGTCTTGGACTCCTTCAACTTTCCCTCCGTCGAGGTGCTGGACCTTCGAGATCGGCGGTGGAGATTCCCTCCTCGATGGCTCCGAGGCCCGCCTTGTTGGCTCTGAGGTGTCGGCGTCGTCGTTCGCGCGTGCCCGAAACGCGAAGCGGAGGCGCGCCTCGTCGATCAGCGAGCCGTCGCCGTAGACCGGCTCCAGCGAGGAGAGAGTCGGGATGAGCTCGCCCGCTGCCGATGCACCGACAAAGACTGCGACATTGCCTTTCACCTAGCCGCCGTCTTCTTTGGCAATTCGGGTTTCAGGCTTTGATGCGCCAAGGCCGAGAAGGTTGGAGGGGAGCAAAGGATCTTGTCTCCATCTGCTCTTGGTGGAGATATAAATGCCACTGACTGGTCAAGGCACTAAGCTATGTTGTGTCCTTCTCATCTCTTGTTGGTGCATTGTGCTTGGATCTGCTTTGCTTTGCTAGGGTCGCTAGGTTTGCTAATATCTCCGCTAGTTATATTTGAGTCATATTTCTTTCTTCGTGTCGTTTCTTCCGCTAAGTCCCATCTAAGTCCATACCACTCAATTTTTGAGTTCGCTCTAAGCTATGCGAGTCCATAAATTTATTGTCACCATAGAAGCATAGGAATTGCCTTATGCATGGCAAAGAACCGCCGCCCTTCTTTTTTTGAGCCGCGTGCAGATTGTAGAGGTCGTTATGATGCCGCTGTTTTCTTAGTCGCCGCCCCGAGCTTCTAAGGTCGCCGCGCTTCTTTCGCGCCGCCGCCGTCTTGGGCTTCGATCTGCGCTGTCATGCTTCCACCTATTCCTATTCGACTTGATTTGACAACTCTCTCTATTCATGTCGGTTTCATCATCTTCTTCGTCGTGTTGCCACGGTCGACTTTTCCAGCCCCTGGACCTTGTGCTTTATAGGCTGTTGTACGATCCCGGATGGGAGGAGATCTTTTGATATTCGACATATTTTCCAAGAGTTGCATGCTACGATGACATTATCAAGACTCGGACTTCAGTTTTTTCATATTTTAGTGTTAACCATTTCCAAGTGCAATGCTATTGTATACGCCTTGCATTTGAGGGGGGGGGGGTTGTTAAAATAGGAGTTAGAATATGGACTCTTTTATATTTCCTTATCTGTCTTTTGTATTGCCTTATCTGTATATGACATACACCTCTTGTACTCCTATATATATTGCCCATTGGGGCTCTTCAATATACACATAATATTCTTAACATTCTGATCCCTGCTCTGAATGCAAGGTGCCCACTTTAGGCATTTCTTTGGGCTCATTAGGCATAGAATTTTTGGATATAATTAACATGGACATGATATTGTTAGTCATTTCTCATTATACAATAAGCTATGTTGGCTTTTGTAGTTGCACTGGTTTGCTTGTTATTCCAATCTAACCGGCGAATTGATCATTTGACCTGCAATGACACCCATTTCCAATTAACTCTGCTTGTACCATCTTGTCCATTCCAGCTTTTATTACTATTGATTGTTGGCACCCACTAGACATTGTCATAACATCGACTCTGTATATTTGCACTCTGCAATAAGATCCATTTGGTTACTGTTGCTTTGAACTGACAACAAATCAGTTGGGGGTTTGAATTTATTAGTTCACTGGTCACCTCTGGCACTGCTACACCTTTTTCTTGAATATGTGTTCAAATTTTGTAGTTGGTGTTCTCATCATCAGCTGCAGTTTATGGATCACCCAAGAACTCACCCTGCACAGAAGAGTTTCCTCTGACTCCAAACAATCCATATGGCAAAACCAAGGTCTGTAGCCCGTCATTTTTCTTTCAATGTGGGAATCTGCTAACGTTCATGAGTTCTGTAAATTGACTGCAATTTTACAAATGGACCGCAGCTTGTTGTTGAGGATATTTGCCGTGATATCTACCGTACAGATCCTGAATGGAAGATCATTTTACTTAGGTACTTCAATCCGGTTGGGGCTCATCCCAGTGGATATCTTGGCGAAGACCCATGTGGAATTCCCAACAATCTTATGCCCTTTGTTCAGCAAGTTGCTGTTGGCAGGAGGCCAGCTCTGACAATATTAGGAAATGACTATACAACAAGAGATGGGACTGGGGTAATTTTTTTGCCCATGCTATGTTCAGTTGCTTGTCATTTAAACCCCTTTCAATTTGATTATTCCGTGCTAGTGCTTTTCAAGATGCGGATTCTGATATTGTTTTGTTAATATCTAGTTATAGTTGTAGCTTATAAGTGTACATCCTATAAAATACTCCCTCTGTTTATATTTGTTAGCCATATTTTGTTTGTCACCTTGTTGCTCATTGTAAGACGCACAGGTAACGATGCCAATTTGTGATTTTAATACACTTCTGACTTCTGCCCCTATTCATTCTCCGATGCAACCAACCAACGAATGCCATTAGTGATTTCCTGCTGCATTAATAGCAAAATGAAACCATCCACCTATCTTCTCTCACCCGTATATGTTGTGTTTTCATGGGTGTTATGTGCACGTTAGTGTGCACAGATTACGGCCGGTTGGCCGTATGGGCCCAAGAATCTGGCACATGGGGGGCAGCAGCAGCAGCTGTATCACAGCCAGCGGTGCAGCCCTGAAGGTATCCTTAATTAGTTAGTCGTTTGTTAGGCATATCTGTTAGTCATTGTTTAGTTAAGTTGTTAGGCGAGGATTGTTAGGGGCTGGCCTACTTAAGTGGTTTGGCTGATCACTGTTAGGAATAGCAACTTGAATTATCAAGAGGACAAAGAGCCAGTATATATATACAAAGTACAGGAGATGAATACGAAAATAACCCCTCATAACAATGTGGAATAACACACTATACATATATCTCTAACACCCCCCTCAAACTCATGGTGGATCAACAACACTGAGTTTGGAGCGGTAGAAGCCGTGTTGTGCTCGAGTCTGGGCCTTCGTGAAGAAATCCGCTATCTGAAACTCAGAAGGCACATACTGAAGAGCAATCATTTGATCATGCACACAAGACCTCATGAAGGAAGCATCAACACCAATATGCTTGGTGAACACATGCTTCACAGGGCCACAGGCAACACTGATAGCATCCAGATCTGTCGACAAGAGAGGAGTCGGTGTAGTGATAGAAACACCAAAATCCTTAAGTAACCACCATAGTCAAGTAATCTATACTGTCAAGAGAGCCATAGCTCGCAACTCAGCCTCTGCACTTGAACGGGACACTGCAGTCTGTTTTTTCGTCTTCCAGGCAATGAGAGAACCACCAAGAAAAACACAGTAAGCAGAGATAGACCGCGATCGAGGTATCACACCCAAGTTGCATCCGAATAAGTCCAAGTCAGAACGAAATGGAGTGTGGAAAGGAGACGACGAGAGATAGTCCCACGAAGGTATCGCAGAACTCGAAGGTGGCGAAGGTGGCTGTAGTGGACCTGAGTGAGAGCAGAGACGAACTGACTCAGAATGTGGACTGGATAAGTGATATCTGGACGAGTAACAGCTAGTAGACAAGACTCCCAACAAGATGACGATAGCGAGTCGGATCAGAAAGAGGCTCGCCATCAGAGGGTCGGAGGTGAACATTGAGCTCCATGAGAGTCTCAACAGTATGCTGATCAGTGAGACATGCGCGATCAAGAAGATCCTGAATATACTTCTCTTGGGACATAAAGAAACCAGCTGGAGCGGAAGTAACCTCAATCCCAAGTATTGGACCGAAACGACGACTAGAGGGGGTGTGAATAGGAGCACGATCTGTTTTTCACCAAGATTAGATTCAACACGATTTTCACTCCAATAGCTATGAGAGCTATGAAGCTCAATATACAAGCATAGCGGAAGATTTGTATTGAATCCAATCAAAACTCCGAAGCAAAACAACCAAAAACTATAAAAACTCAATCTGCTATAAGATGGGTGGTTTGACCTCTCAGATTGGCGGGTCAACTTTTACATGGGGTGGTCTGACCTCTCAGATGGGTGGTCTGATCTCCAGCCCGATGAATAGTAAAATCAGCCCGAAAAAAACGAAGTTGCAAATAGGTCTAACTTTTGATCTACAACTCCAAACTCAATGAAACTTGGAACACACCTTCTCTAGGATGTCAGGAACCTATTCCAATCAAAGATCATGAAGATCCTTGGCAAAGTTTTGACCTTTTTTCGTTTTGAGTGATGGTTCAAAACCGAGTCAAAATGAAAACTAGATTCAAAAACTTGCTCGTGGGTTAGAGATGATCAAGATGATCCTGGATGAGTTCCCACATGTCACAGCAAGCAAGATTGTGGGCAGAAACCAAAAGAAAACTTGAGAATCAAAGACGGCCCCAAAATCACAAAATATAGAGTAAGAACGAAAAAAGACTCATCTCAATAAAACTTGCATAGATTGATTTGTGATTGTTGCTGGTTTACAACCACTCTAACATGGAGGACAAAACTCAATACTTCAGCACACAATCAATCTCCTCTTCAAGAATCCTAACCTCACTCCCTAATCTCAAAAACAAAACTAGGATTTCAAAATAAGCAAAAGGATTAAGGAGGTGCACAGCACCCTCCCATATTTATAGTGGAGGCTAACCTTCTAGAAGAGTTCCTATTGGGCACCTGTTAAGTCTACATACAAACGGGTTTAACTCACGCACGCATTTTAAAGCGCCGCCTTCATCTTCTCTGACCTAAACCGCTTCTCCTTGCGCTGCCTTGCGCCGCGGTTTAGCCAAAAGCAATCAAGGCGGTATTTTAGTGATATTACCAAATGCCCTTCTCGATCCTTCTCCAAAGATCGAGTCCAATCTTCATGAAGCGGTTCCATGCTTCACCACATGTAGGTTGATCAGCGGCTCTCATCATGTCGGCAAGTCTCTCCCATCCGGCTCCCACCGAAACCACCATGGCACTTGTACCGACCCCCGCATCGCTTGATGCAACCCGTCGCACCGAACTTCCCGTTCGGTGATTCTTGTCCATTTTGTGCCACGCTCGAATCCAATGACTTCATCCGGCACCGTCGATCGTTCTGAACCTCAGCTCTCCAAGCCTAGTCCCGATCATCCTCGCCGTTGACCGTCGTTGACCTCCAAGCAACCTGCACAACAATAGACCAAGAAATCGATTCCGGGAACAAGTTCTTCGCAACTTGACCCACGTTAGTCAAAACATGCATCATGCAACATATATGCAATGAAACTCATGAACTTGACTCAACAAACAAACATCGCCGCTACAAGGGCCGATGATACAAGTGAAAACCGGTCAGACCGGTCTGACCGCCGCCCTGGTCGGACTAACTGCCCAGCAGGGACTTAGCTAAAATTCATACCTTGAAATCCGAATGCTCTTTGGAAATTTCAAACGAATAGAACTTTTGACTGTAGACTCCAAAAATTATGAGACCAAGTGCATTAGAATCCCCTCTCTTGCCTACACCCTCTATTTTTGGCCCAGCTCAAAACTCAACATTTTGTATTGGTCGGTCCGATCGCCGCCTATGGCCGGTCGGACCGCCCCCGACCGGTCTGACCACCGTCTTGGCCGGTCAAACCGCCGCCTTGACCGGTCAAACCGCCTATGACCTGACAGAACTGAAACTTTGCTGAAAACGCGTGATTCGACAAACCTTTAACGCCATTGCCAATTGTAACATCATCCTAAGATCATGAGCATATCCCTATGATATCCACACCAAGGAAGTAACGAAGAGGACCAAGATCCGACATAAGGAACTGCTCACTAAGACGAGCCTTGACAAGTGCAATGTACTCAGAATCATCTGTGGTAATGATCATATCATCAGCATACATAAGAAGAGTCCGATCACGAGACGAAGTGTGGACAAAGAGCGCAGGATCATGATCACTAGCCAAAAACCGATGAGCGCGACCACGAGGAGAAGCGCCAAACCAAGCATGAGGGGCTTGTTTAAGGCCATAGAGAGAGCGACGACGGTGACAGACCATGCCCTCAGGAATAGAATACCCAGGTGGTGGATGCATGTAGATCTCCTCACGCAACTCGCCATTAAGAAAGACATTCTTGACATCAAGCCGAAATGCACTCAGCCAAGTAAGCAGACGCCACCGAAAGAAGAGTGCAGACAGTGGTCATGTGGGCCATAGGAGCAAAAGTCTCGTCGTAGTCACGACCATGCTCTTGCTGGAAGCCACGAGAAACAAGACACGCCTTATAGTGCTCAAGAGAGCCATCAGAGCGAGTCTTAATCTTATAGACCCACTTACAAGTGATGGGACTCCAGGAGAGTGACACGAGGGTGGCGTGCAAGGAGCTGAGCACGCCTCTGCTCGAACTCAGGACGAAGGCGAGTAAGGAAATCGTAGACACGCTGAAACTCCAGGTCATCACGCATACCAGCAAAGACGGACAGAGCGGATACCAAGAGTGCGGAGAGAGTCCAGCTGACGCCAGACAGCAGAGCTCTGAGCGTAAAAAGCATCAACAGTAGCATCACCCTGCTGAAGAGTGCTTCTGGCGGACCACGGACAGGTAGAGGGCATCACTAGAGGGCTCGTAGCGCTGACGAAGGTGAGTCCACATCTGGAAAGCCGAAGGGAGTCCCACAACCTCGTAAGAGAACCGAGGTCGACACAGCGGCAATGAACACAAGCAGCACTCGAGTGTCGCCGTCGTGCACTCACCGAGTGTAGGCGGTCAGTCGATCCTTGTGGGAATCCAGAGCCTCTTGGTAGCGTGAGGTCGCCTCATCATCGCAAGGCGGCGAGCCTTGTTGTTCGGCCGTCGGGGCGCCTTCAGCGAGGTCCGTCGGAGGAGTAGGGCAAGCGCGGCGGTGACATCGCCGAGAGGACGCCTAGAGACGAAGACCACGCATGTGGATGCGCATGAGAGACACGAAGTCGGTGTAATTAACACCATCGAAGATCACTGGGTAGCGAGGGAGGGAAACGGTGCCCATTGGTAGGCGGTGCTGGATGGCGCGGTGACCAAGGCAACGAAGTCTAACAGGCGGCGTTGGACGGCGCGGCAGTTAGAACGACATTTTTTTTTTCTCTCGGGTCCGGCTCAATTAACTTCCTACCGCCAAAGCAAAGGCCCACACCGGGTGGCTAGGTTCCTCTGGCACGGAGGCGCAAGGCGTCCTCATGGGCGACGCAGGAAGAGGAGGCGGCGGCGACGGCAAGGCTCGCTCGAGTCCGCGCGCACGAGCGACGGCGATGAGGGTGGCGGCGCGGCGGCGGCGGCGTGGCAAGCCGAGCTCGGGATCCTTAAGAGCGAGGCGGCGGCACGTGACGAGGCGAATCCGGCAGTGCGCGGCAAGGCGTGGTGGGTTCGACGACACGCGGGTAACCAGAGGACGAGATCGACAGTGGAGGACGCCGCCGACGGTGGAAGGCGTGGCTGGCGGCTGGTGGTCCTCCTGTGGCTGGTGATGGCGGCGGTTTGTGATGGCCTGAGGCAGAGGGGGGAGGGAAGCCGCCGGCGGCGGCTAGTGATGGCCTAAGGCAGAGGGGGGAGGGAAGCCGGCGGCGGCGGCTAAGGCAGGGGAGGACGAGTTGTGCGCCCGGGAGAGGTAAACCTAATTGGCTCTGATACCATGTTAGGAATAGCAACTTGAATTACCAGGAGGCCGAAGGGCGAGTATATATATACAAAGTACAGGAGGTGAATATGAAAATAACCCCTCATAACAATGGGGAATAACACACTATACATATATCTCTAACAATCACGAGTTGGAAAAAGAAAGAAATAAATAAAGAACAAGTTCATTCTCATCTATAGTCCCCGAGCTCTTTTAGTACCAATTGTGAACGAACACAGAGTCACATAATGATCTAGATATGGTCATAAGCGCATTGAAAATTCATGCCAATTGTTCCCTGGTCAGTTAATATGCTGATCATTCATTATATGTACGTCAGTACGCATAGTTGAGCAGCGGCAACGATCGAGGCTCCTCTCCATGCCGAGGGCGCTACGCGTGAGCTGCTTCAGCGCTGGTGTCGCTCAATCAGGAACGCATGTTGTCACAAGACTTGCCGAGTGGTGTCCATGTTGTTTAGATGATTTAGGTCAAAACGTAAACCTCATAATAAACTAATCCCTTCGCTAATCACACCACAATTCCTCTAATCTGGCCGCGATTCCGCTCGCAAAGCCTTCCGCCGCAATCGCTCCTCCATTAGTATCGGCAGTTCACATCTTCCCTCCGAACTTTTAAACACACAATTCCAAGTTAGATCGATGCATAATCTCCACTAGATAATCCTGCGGCGTCAATGTGCTAGTGTTGATTAGGTTAGTGATAGTTTAGGTTTGAACAAATATCCATACTACTTTAAGTAAATAATTAATTTAGGGTGCAGCTTGAGAATTCGGTGTTGTGTTTAATTTAGGTTAAACGGAAAAATTTATATAAGAATGAACTAAAGAAAAAAAGAAGTCTATACTACCCCTGAGAAATAAATGGTCAGGTTTGACTTATACTACCACTACATACTACTAGGGATAAAAAAACTATTACTGGACCGAATCCCGCCCGGGGGCCGGGAACGGTAGCCGGCCGGTTTTCCCAGGAAAAACCCGGTTAAATTTCATTTGAATTTGCTTAAAAACCAACCGAAATTCGAAATTCGAATTTGCAAAGCCAGGGAAAACCGACCGGGATTTTGAATCCCGGACCCCGGCCGGCGGTTATCGGCCGGGAATTCTATCTCTGCATACTACCCATAGAATGTACTGTAAATTTTCTCACAGTCCCTCCCTCTCCAAAGAAGCCGATGCCACCCGGCCGTCCTCCCGGCAGTGTTTACCCCATAATGTATGCTACAATGGGGGAGAGAGGAGCATGCTAAGCACTGAAGCAATGTGTAATTATTATGGGTAGTGGAGTGTTTTCCTCTTGCTTCTTAATCCTTGTTCTCAGATAAGTATGCTGAACAAAAACAAACGGAGGGTATATCCTTTGGGAAAAATTTGTCAAATGGAGTCAGCTGTATCAGCTGCTTGGGACTGGGTATGTCTGTTCAATAAGGCTGTAGCCAGTGTTTGTCGGAATGTACTATTTCCTAGGAAATAATGAACCAAACACATAAAGAATCGTAGGACTTGAGTAAAGTTATGTTTCCATTAAAAACTTGAAGAAGTCTGTTCGTACAACTTGCTGCTTGATACCTTGGTTAGCTCTGGACCCACGTTTGTATGAACTTGTTTGAAGCTTTCATGCTTACATGGGAATGTTCTTGATCTGTACCATGTGTCAGCTAATTGAGTTCTGAAACAATGCATTACCCACAAGTTTCTCCTGTGAAAGCATCCCATTGAACTGTTGGAAATTTTGAAGGTTTCCTTGCAATAGCCAATAGAGCATCTTATATCCATGCTCTTCTTATGCCAGTGCTTCCTTTTTCATGTTTTTAATAGATGTTTCTGTGTTTGACAATTCAAGTTGTCTCTAACTTTTATTTCCATAGTTGTTTAGAGCTGATGATTTTGGGCGATGAAGATATTTGAGCATATTGTTGTAGCAACTGTGGTTCACATGTATTATTGATTCGTTCCATCTTTAATGACACTTTTGCACAATTTGCAGGTCCGAGATTACATCCATGTGGTTGACCTTGCCGATGGGCATATTGCTGCATTACAGAAGCTTTTTGAAAACTCTAGCATAGGTTCACACTTGACCTCAGATGATTTCCAAACAATTTTTCACTAATGCTTGTACCCCTTGTCAGATGTAACAACTCTTTTGTGTATTATATTTTCCTAGGCCATTGAGTAAACACAACCCTTGATGTAAATGGACTTGCATGAGACATACTGTTTGCATAAACATAAGGGGGATTGGGGGATCAACATGTGTACCAACAATGTTCATTTTATGTATTTTTCATTCGAGTCTCGAACTTTGGGATAACATATATATTAACTAGGGTATTAGTTATTTAATTTCTTGTACTTCAAGGGGCACAGGATACTTTAATCATTAGCCTTTTTCATTATTTTATTTTGGATTGTGTTTTGAATTTTAATTCTACTTGCAGGGTGTGAAGCATACAACCTAGGAACTGGAAAAGGGACATCAGTGTTGGAGATAGTTAAAGCATTCGAGAAGGCTTCTGGGAAGGTATGCCAGATTTGATATATATTTATATGGGATAAATATTTTGTGCTCGTACAAGTAGGTATTCTTACTAGCTAGGTGCATTTTGCTTGAACACACCAATACACCATACGTCTACATGGCACGGTAGGTATTGTTCTAATTTGTGTCATGAGTATAAACTATAAAGAATTACCGGACACACTAGAAGTTTATAATTTACCATCACAATGTATTCAATTTGACTAGCAGGACTGTGGGAGCACCTAATTCCTGCTCCTAGGGCTAGGGGTCCAAAATATGATTCCCTTTTGTGTGTCTAGTTGCTCTAGTTCCTTGTGGTGAGCTGGTGATATCTTTCCTGATTAGCATATCTGATGAATTTTCCACTGGTCCTACTGTATTGTTCATGCAATGCTTGGTTTCATATAACACTTAATGGGCAGCGTGGGTAGGCAGTAGGTCTTACGCTGCGACTACATGATAATCGAGAAATACAAATACTTAAGCAAGTTTCCAAGTACGGAAAGAACTTTTTAGTTTCAAAGATATAGCTATATAGAAATAACCAGTTTTTGTGCTTAATTTCTTGGTTATTTAATCTATAGTTCAAGGAACATCTGATATTGATACTAAAGTCCAATACAGGAAGGTTCAGGTAATGTTTTTTTTTGTAGAAACATCATTAACATATAACTTTTTTCCTAAGATAATGTCAGATACCTTTTTCATTCCTGTAACACAATTTGTTTTTTTTTTTAATATAGACCTGTATTAATTCCTAGAGTTCTACTTGTTAGATGTATTTGTATACTATGCTATTCTTCCCTAGTTTAGGGTGTTTTCTACATATTACCCTACTTGTACCTGTGTATATGTTGGCCCATTGACCCCTTTGTAATACAAGCAACCCATTGTAATATGGTATCAGAGCAGTTAGGGTTAGGGTTTCTACCCAACTCCTGATCCAACCGCCACCTCTTTATCTCCTCTCCTCTCCCCTGCTCTGCTCTACGCAGCTCACCTCTGCTCTGCTGCCGTCGCCCCCCAGATCCAGTATTGCTTGAGGCCACTGCTTCTGCCTCGGATATGCTCCCTTTGCTCCGACGATGTATCCGAGGTTGCCTCGCCGCTCGAGCGCCGCCTCCCCCAAGGGCTTGTGCCGGCTCTGCTATGGAGACGAGCAGCGTGCCCGAGCCACCGCACCTTTGGGCGACCTCCTCTGCTCCGGATCGGCGCCGCCCTGAGCGGCTCTCCTCCCCCAGGCCCGCGTCGCTGCGCCCGAGCTCGCCTCGTTGCCCGAGCGGAGCTTCTTTCCCGGCCGGCTCTGTAGCGCCTTCGTTGCCTCGGAAGTCTGGCACTTCCTCGGGCCGCGCCGCTGCATCCCGACGCTCCCGAGCTCGCCTTGGATCCAGCTCCTCTGCTTGCCCCACACCTTCGGGCGACCTCCTCTGCTCCAGATCGATGCCGCCACGATCGGCTCTCCCACGGGCCGCATCACTGTGCCCCGTCGCGCCCGAGCGGAGCTTCTTTCCTCTGCAGCGCTTTCATCGCCCTGGAAGTTCGGTACTTCCCCGGGCCGCGCCGCTACTCCCCGACGCCCCCAAGCTCGCCTGTTGCCTCTGCTTTGGTGCTTCTGAAGGCTCTACTGCTTCTGAAGTAGCACTCAGAGCACCAAGCCCCTGCTGCTGCCTCTGCTGAGCAGCAGCAACTCGGTTTCGACCTCATCTGCCCGGCGTGCAGCGGCCACCACACCAGATGGCACCCTTTGGATCCTCGAACATGGGTATTGTCTTGGTTCTGAAGCCGCCGGTCACATTCAATAGTGTCAACTACCGCAAGGTTGTCCAGCGCACGAGGATTCACCTGACAGCTCCTGTGGGTCTACCTCACCAGCAGGCGGCCTTGCCCACCCTGCCCCGTCCCGCCAATCGAGCTCGTTTTCCTAGCTGATGCTACCGAGGGTGTTCAGCGGGCTGCGGTTGCAGCTTTGAGGAGGCGCTCGAGGAGTACTAGACGCAACGCCATGCCTACGAGGTGTGGAACGATGGAGATGCTAAGGCCTCCGCCATCGTGGTGGCCAGCATTGAGCCCGAGCACGCGTCCGATGTGCTTGGGTTGTTTACCGCCAAGGAGATGTGGGATCGTCTTCGTGCTCACTACGAGTCGAAGAGCGAGGCCTTATATCTTTCCACTCTTCAGGAGGAGCAGTCTCTTCAGCAGTTAGCTGCGGTTTGGTGTCAGCTTGACTTTCTGGGGTCGGATCTCTACCGGTCCTGCACCTGCTGTGCACGTCAACAGGCTCACTTAGAAACTTGTCGCCTCCACGATTTCCTCACCCGCCTTCGTCCGGAGTATGAGGTGGCTCGCTCCTAGTTCCTGATGAGACATCTTCCCTCCATATTAGAGGCTCTCACTACTATTTGGGCTGAGGAGGCTCGTTTTCGCACGACAGGGATTCGATAGCAGGCCTCTTCAGTCTTGGTTGTTCACACCCCAGCATCGGTGCCTACGCTACTACTCCTACCAGTCTTCACTGCGACTACTGTGATCGTTCTCGACACACTATCAAGTACTGTTGCAAAAAACACTGTCGCAGGAAGCAAAAGGCTTGCCGGAGTGGCCGCACTTTGAGGGGGGGGGGGCAGCTGGACCCTCCCAGTTCGATTCACGTCATAGTTCCTTGGAGTAGACACACCAGGAGATGCTCACGTTGCTTCGACACCTTGTTGCTTCTGCCCCAGCACCAGGTTCTGTTGTTAGGTCTTCTAGTCCTACGCCATCACCTCCTCCTTCAGGTATACTATCTCCTTGGATTCTGGATTCCGGTGCCTCTTTCCACATGATACCGGACTCCACTTATCTTACTTTTGTGAGACCACCTGATCTTCCTCTCGCAGTTCAAACTGTGGATGGCACATCTCTTCCTGTTGCAGCAATAGACACTCTCTCCACTCGTCTTTTTGTGTTCCTACTGTATCTCATGTTCCTAGTCTCACTATGCAGCTTATGTCAGCTGGTCAGATCACTGATCATGGCTATCGTATCATTTTTTATTATGACTCTTGTTGTATTCAGGATCGTCGTACGGGGAGTTTGGTTGGGACTGGTCCTAGGTGCCATGATTCTCAGCGTCTTTGGGAGCTCGACTGGCTGCATCTTCCGCTGCCTCCATCAGCTAGTCAGCCAGTACCACCGCCTCGGCTTCAGCTGCTTCTTCCACCACTACTTTTGTCCAGTGGCACTATCGGTTAGGTCATATTGGTGGTTCTCGCCTTTTGTCGCTAGTAGGGATGGTGTTTTAGGTTCTGTTTCTGGTGACACTGCTTTATATTGTACGGGTTGCAAGCTTGGCAAGCAGCTGCAACTCCCTTATCCCTCTAGTGATTCTGAGTCTCAGCGTCTTTTTGATTTGATTCACTCTGATGTTTGGGGACCGGCTCCCATCACTTAGAAAGGGGGTCATACCTATTATGTGATCTTTATTGATGATTATTTGAGATACACTTGGCTCTATCTATGTCCTCTCGCAGTCAGGTTCTTTCCATTTACCACCATGGTTCACACTCAGTTTGAGTCGGCCATTCGTATTTTCTATGCCGATTCTACTAGTGAATATCTCTCCACTTCACTTTTGTCGTTTTCTTGCTGAGCAGGGCACTCTCTCAGTATTCTTGTCCTGGTGCACATGCTCAGAATGGTGTCGCTGAGCGTAAGCACCGTCATCTTCTTGAGACAGCTCGTGCTCATGTTTACTTCTCATGGCCCACCTCATTTTTGGGCTAAAGCTGTCTCTACCGCCGCTTTTCTTATTAATCGACAACCCTCTTTTGCTCTCAAGGGATGCACCCCTTTTGAGCGTCTCACAGGTTCGCCACTCCAGTAGTCACCTTCGTTGTTTTGGTTGTGTCTGCTACGTGCTTCTTCCACCTCGTGAATGCACAAAGTTGATTACTCAGTCGGTTGAGTGTGTTTTTCTTGGCTCTGACTCGAGCATAAGGGTTCTCGATGCTATGATCCTGTTGCTTGACGAATGAGGATCTCTCGAGGCTTCACTTTTGACGAGTCTCGTACTTACCATCCTTGTTCCTCTGCCACCAGCTCTGCTTCCGCTAAGTTGCTTAATTTTTTTTGACTTTTCTTGATTCTTCGCCTCCTCCAGTTCGTGTCTTACCACCCTCGTCTCCGTCCCCACCATCTCCTCCACCACAGTCTCCTTCACCACATTCTCTCCCGTCTTCTCCGATTTCCTCACCTCCTTTGGAGGTTCCTACCAGCTCTTCTGTTGAGATGTCCCCTTTTCTGCTGCACTACTCTCGCTATCTCCGGCTTACTACTCCAGTTGAGCCTTCTACTCCTTTCACTACCTCGTCCTTGCTTGGTCCCGCTCCGACCTCTCCTCCCAGATATGATCTTCGTGATCGTCGGACTGTTAAGCTTCCTGATTGTTACAGATTTGTACGGCGATACATAGTTATTTCTCGTTGAGCCATCTAAGGACTCCTAAAAGCTTTTTTGCTTAGTCGTTTGTTAGCGCTTGTTATAAATAAATGCTTTCGTCAACCTGCCTGCCGTGCATGATAGATGATACCGATGCTTGCATTGTTTTTTTTCTTCTTGTGCTTCCGCTTTATACATACTTATTTTTGTTCCTTTATTAGAAAATACCTCTGATCATCGGTCCAAGACGCCCTGGTGATGCGGAGATTCTGTTTTCGGCTACTGCTAAAGCAGAGAGGGAGCTCTACTGGAAGTAAGTCTTACAGCACAGATAATCATGTTACGATGACTCGATATCTTTCATGGTTTTTATATCATCGATGTTGTCTTTCTGCAGAGCGAAATATGGCATAGAAGAAATGTGTAGGGACCAGTGGAACTGGGCTAGCAAGAACCCTTATGGATATGGATCACCTGACTCCACCAAGCAGAATGGTCACCACGGATACGGATCAGCTGATACCCCCAAGCAGAATGGCCACCATGGATATGGACCAGCTGACTCCAAGCAGAATGGGCACAATGGGTATGGACCAGCTGACTCCGCCAAGCAGAACGGCAATGGCCACTTGCACTGAGCAGCGTCAGTTGGCCTGTGCATGCAATGTATCACGAAACACGAAACTGTCATCTGATCGATGTAGATCATTGGATCGGAAATTCACACGGACACGTTCGAGCTTAGATAATATTCTTTCGTAGCTCATCATTTACCGAAGCATCCCACTTCTTGTGGGTAGAAATCTATCTCCTACATTGTGTTTGTGTGCACTTTTTCTTTCTTGTTACAAATTTGTTGTAGGGATGTGGGCATAACCTACCAGCTGATTCAATTCTTTCACTGCTAACTGAGCTGCATTTTCTATCACAAAGTTGATTGATTCTTGTATAATGAGAAATGCAGCTGTACACAATATTTTTCTTTGTATCTGTAATATTTATGAAGGGAGAACTAGCTTTACAGTAATGCATACGGTCTTTTTTACTCCCATCAGATATCGTAGTGGACTGCCGAAGTGTTCACGCCAGTGTGAAATAGATATACCGTTGCACCAGATAGAAGATGCGTTTTCAATCTGCAACACGGAATACATTTATTAGAGATTAATGTCCATCTGTGTACTTGTTTGCTCCTTTTTCGAATACCTGAGCAAACTTGTACATATCTGCTCCATGGCTTGCATGAAGAACCGGGGCTTTGTTCTGAATTTCTATGGATAAAAATAAAAATGTTTTCAATGCTTGCGCCATTGTGGGTTTGTGTTTTGCTGGGTGGTTATTTTTTTTTGATGGAACATTTCTATTCTATTATACCAAGGTGCGGGTCACCAAACTTGTTACAAGACCTGGGAATTCATCCACCCAACGCTTGGTAGTGAAGTCCCGCAGGTTAGAATCAAATTGTGCCAACTCATGGGCAGGTTTATTACGGGGGCAATGCTTAAACTGATAAGACATTGAATTTTAGGCGACTAATCAACCTTATTTCTTTGAAGAGAATCCCAGCTGGTGCGAGGTCATAAGCGTTTCCTCGCAAAGCAAACACCAGATTCATAGCATCCGTTTTAACCTAAATATTCATCATGCCGAGATCACAAGCAGTTTGTAGGCCCTGCAAGATAGCCTCCGCTTCAGCCTGTAGGGCATTTTGCACAAACTCAATCTTACAAGCTCCTGCTAGCACTATTTCTCCCAAATCATGCCTGATTGCAAAGCCCCATCCACTAGACTTTTGTTCATCACAGAACCCACCATCAGCATTAAGTTTGAGCATTCCTGCATGCGGTACCTCCCATTTTTTTGATATGTTCTGTATCTTTACTACTTACATCAACAGTGTGTTTCATGACAACATCAGAAGATAGTGTTTCAGTGTTGTGCACTATGTCCTCCGGCCTCTTCCCCCCCTATCGCCTGCATTTAGGCCATTTCTGGCATCCCAGATGGACCACAAAAGGACCGCGACACGGATTTTTTTGCTCCTCCCTCATCGATAGCAGGCTTCTTATCATTTCCCGGGATGTTCTTCCTTCCATCAAGTTTATTCATACATCTTCCATACACATGAGACTCCAACATTTCCTGCTGAGCTTGCATTTGTGGAATAAATGACCGCCATCCTCATCTAATATGAAGGATTGACACTGGTATCCTACTCCACTCTCTTCCTTTTAAGGCTAGACTTTTATGAGCCAACCTCCATATAAAGTGCTTGATCTTCCCTGGGATCGACATAGACCAGATTGCCGGCCAATCAAAGCTCCCATGTGAACCCATTCCAGCTGAAGGGGAGCCCAGCTGTCTAGTGCTCTCCCTCTGGTTAGACTCTGACAAGACCTTGTACACCGATTTTACAGTGAACAAACCCTTTTTATCAAAATGCCATGCCAACGCATCCTCCACATCATCTTTTACTGGAATTGCTAGAATTACCTTTACATCTTCTAGGCAGAAAGTTTGGTTAACTAATGCTTGATCCCATTGTCCGGTAAGCGGATCAATCACTCGAGACTATAATAATCGATGTTGTCCCCGCTCGTAGTCAGGCGCCTCGTCCATCCTCTCGATGACCATGGGCCGCACTGCACTGCATCGATTCCCTTTGCCGACGAGCCAAATGGCCCCTTGATTTAAAACTCGTATGCCCTGCAAAATGCTCCTCCATGTATACGACATACCACTGCAACCTCTAGCATGCAGCAAATCCCCATCAGGAAAGTATGTTGCCCGCAAAACTCTTGCACACAAAGAGTTAGGGGCCTGTAGAAGTCGCCACCCCTGTCGTGCAAGCATCACCAAATTGAAATCATGCGAATCATCTGGAAACAAAAAATGGTTTATGCTTGGTGCATCTCGACATATACAAATTCCTTCTACCCCCGTCCCCTCCGCCTCTAGCAATAAGGCAGAAAAAGCATCCACACACAAAAGGAATAAACAAGGAGATAAAGGGCAACACTGTCTTAAACCTCTCTCCAAGAAAATTTCATCTGATAAGTCACCATTTACCATGAATCTATAAACCACTGTTGTCACACATTTCATGACATTTGCCACAAATAAAGGACTGAAACCCATCTTGTTCACCATATTCTCTAGAAAGGCCCACTCCACCCGGTCATATGCTTTACTCATATCAAGTTTTAGAGCTGCAAATCCTACCTCCCAGGTTCTTTGTTATGCAAAAAATGGGTGAATTCATAAGCCAAAAGAACATTATCTATAATGAGTCTTCCAGGAACAAAAGCACTCTCATTAGGGGCAACAATATTAGGGAGCGCTACCTTCAACCGATTTGCGAGGACCTTTGATATGAGCTTGTACAAGATGTTGCACAAATTTGTGGGTCCTAGATCCTTGATCCTTTCTAGGTTAGGCACCTTCGGGATGAGAACCACATTTGTTTTATTCCACTCCGTCGACATACTTCCTCCATTCAACACATGAAGCACCTCTTGTACAACTCAATCACCTACAATATCCCAACACTTCTCATAGAATATTGTCAGCATGTCGTCCTGTAACATCCCAAATTTTCTGGGCTTTTTGAAAATTTTCAAAAATAGAAATGACCACTTGATTTTATTGAATTGCTAAAGCTTAACTGGAGACTTTAGAAAAACAAAAATAATTTAATATGAATTAATTAAATTTCAATGAATTCAAATTTAGTTTAATTGGATTTTTTTGGAATTTAAAGCCAAAATTTTTATTTAAATTCTTTCTTGGTTTTTCTGGTTTTTTAAAAAAGGTTTTTCCTTTTTCTCAAAAATTAAAAATAATTTATTTGCAAAATTAAAAGACAACTTTAAGTTTAAAGTAATTTTAATAAATTCAAATAAATTCAAGGAATTTCTATGCATTTTTCTAGAAATTTTGGGCTTTATTAACTATTTTCTAAAAACATATTTCCTTTTTCTCGATTTATAGAATTCAAAAATCTTTAAAAATTCCCTTTCGCCGTTTGGGCTGAATTCCCCGGCCCAGCCGCCCCCTTCCTCTCTCCTCCCTCCCTCTCTCTCTCTTTACCCGGCGGACCCCACCTATCGGCGCCCCCTCCTGGCCATCTTCATCACCTACTCTTGCCCATGTCGAGCGCGATGTCAACGCCCGCGCGGGATTCTCGCCAGCTCTCATTGCTCCGCATATCCCTTGTTGACCATGTCGCATCATCGTCTTCACCAACCCCACCGGTCAGCCACCGCCCCTCACCTGCCCTCTACCACCCCGACTTGGCGCCACGCCCCTTCCCCATGCGCGCCATGCCGGAAGAATCTAGACCCACCATTAAAGAATCTAGACCCGCCATTATGTGTTAATGGAGTATTTTAGTGATTAATGACAAATTTAAATATGAGACTAACACCTTTCATTGATTAATGATAAATCTATTTGTGAGACCAACTGTCTTGTCTAGTATAAGACCAACTCTCTTGTCTAGTATAATTTTGTGTAGTCTCATTTGGATATAGAAAGGTGAAAACCATGGAGGTATGCATTCTACTTTATATTCTTTTATATTGTTGCATTCCTCGGATCCAAAATATAGGTCGAACTCCACCATAAGTTTAACTTGAATATGTGCATATGTTCTTATTACACATTTGTGTATGCACACATTTAAGGGGACTTCACTTTATGTTTTGTGGTTTCATTAGTATTGATCTATATTTCTTTATCCACATATATTAAGGATCTTTACTTTGAAACATATCCTTGTAGCATGTGACTATACTTTGTAAATGTGTTTTGCAAATGGTAGAAGTACATGAACCTACTCCTTGTGGCATGATACTTAAGTTTAAAAATATATTTTGAAAATTGTTAAAGTTTATGCATCATTTCTTGGCATGGTCTAAGATTGCCATTGCTCGTTTATTGGACTTAGACTATTTGTTAGCTCTTTGGAGTTGCGCTTATTGATTTGATCAATTGTGTTTGAGATCAATCAAACGGTTGGGTTGTGTAGCCCTCTAAATAAGCTTTCTATAGAGTCCAAGATCACTCAATTCCGACATCGAGTCAAAAGTTATGATCGTTTTCCTAGTGTCGCTTTGTGCTAAAATCTAGGACCGGATCGACCGCAGCTTGAAAGCCTCGGATCGACCATAGCTTGAAAGTGCGGATGACCTCCATGTGTTGGCGGTCGACCACCATGTGTTGGCGGTCGACCGGGTCCCGCCGTGGTCGCGCGTCGCCTTTTTTTTTTTTCCAGAAGATGTGTTTTGGATTTGTTGGAGCGGTCTGACCGCAATTGTAGGGTCGGACTGACCGGACCTTCGGGTTGTCGACCCGGTCAGCTTTTTCCAGTACGCTCCTTTTCTGCATTTTCAATATCCGGACTGACCGCAAGTATTAGTCCGGACTGACCGCAAGTATTAGTCCGGACTGACCGCAAGTATTAGTCCGGACTGACCGGCCCTCCAGACCGAGAGAACCGGTCAACTTTTTCCAGAGAAGGAAGTTTTTGTGATTTGGTTGAATATCTTGAAGCCGGATTAACCGCCAGCATATGTCCGGACTGATCGGACCTCCGGCCGTCGACCGGCCGCCTTTTTCCAGAGTATTTTTCGATTTGTTGGAGCGATCCGACCGACATGAGTTGAGCGGTCTAACCGGTTATCCGATCCGACCGCCATTGGTTGGCGGTCGATCGATGTGTCCAACGGCTAGTTTTATAGCCGTTGGAGGAAGCGCAGTCTGACCGATCATATGCCCGCGGTCTAGCCGTTGGAGGAAGCGCTGTCTGACCGATCATATGCCCGCGGTCTGACTGGCCTTTGCTGATTTTTAGCACAATGTCTCCCTAACGTTTAGATTTTATGTGTGGGCTATAAATACCCACATTGGCCTGTTGGGGAGTAAGTTTGGGCATCCCATTTCATTCTCTAGAGCTAGTGTAAGCTTCTCTCAATTGTGCATGTGTTGCACCTTGTGAGTAAAGTGAGAGGTTCTAGTTGCATGTGTTGCAACTAGAATTGGATTGGGCATCCAATTGTGCATGTGTTGCACTTCGTGAGAGTCAAGCAAGGGGCTTGGCTTATTACTCTTAGTGTTTGCCGACACCTATACGGTGTGGAGGCGTCGTGGTTCGGTGATCTTCTTAAGAAACTTGTGAGAAGGGCCGGCATGTTGTGAGTAGTTTGGTGCTCGCGATCTCCGGAGTGGAGGAAGAGCAACCCGAGTGGATCGAGGTGTTGGTTCGTGTTGTGAGAACCGGTCCAAGTGGTTGGACTTATCTAGGAGGTGTTGGCTTAATTGAGGAGCCGGTCCAACACGGTTGGACTTACCTCAACGTGGACTAGGAGAGACCGGCAAGTCTCCGAACACCATGGTAAAACATCATCGTATCTATTGTGGTTTATTCTTGTACTTTACTTTGAGCAATTTACATTACTTGCATTAATTGCTTATATATCTTTGTATGCTTGCTAGTCTTCATTTGTTGTACATTGTTGGTGCACTTAGTAAAGACTGGTTGATTTAGGTTTTAATTGTGCAAAACCAAATTGTTATTAGCTTCCGTATTAAAAATATGTTTTAGCCAAAGAGATTTTTAAAACCGCTTATTTACCCTGCTATAGTTGGCCTCCTCGATCTTACAAGTGGTATCAGAGTTTGGTCTCTCGTTTATTAGACTTAGCCGTCTAGAGATTAAAGGATGGCGACTAGTGATTTAGTGCACCTAGGTGAAGCACCTCTATTTGATAGCACAAACTATGCTCATTGGAAAATCCGCATGTCATGTTTTTTTAAGGCCACTGTAACACCCTGACTATAAGGAAGTCAAGATGTCACCTACAATCTCCACTCTTCAAATGAATAACATCAAGTAGCATAACAAAAAGAAGCGATTATTGTGAATATATGAAAACAAGCATTCATCCTCCAGTCTTAATCAACGAAATGGAAGTAAACAGTTCAGCAAGATAAGTAAACAAGGCCATGTGGGCTAAATACATTGCAACACAAATCATAATTAATGATAATAAAAGTCCTCAAATTGTTTGATAAATGATAGTGAGTGCATCGTGATGAACTACCCTCCATAAGATCATTCTTCCTCGTCATTTACCTAAATAAGACAGTAAAGCAAGAATGAGCCTATAGACTCAGCAAGTAACTGTATGTAACAATCAAACATACAATGAGCCATATTTCACAAACACAATTTGAACATATACTGGAAACGAATGTATGAATGAATGAAGTGGAATGGTGCATTGAAGGAAATGGACATATTGTAGCATATACCGGTATAGCGAGTGAAGCACCCGTCGGTGTTCACTTAAAGTATTCGTATGAAGAACGTTTCATACGATCGTCCAACGTGGCCCACATTGGAATGGTGGACTCACGTAACGTGGCCCACATTGGAATGGTGGACTCACGTACCCATCTTGGAATTGATGGGATTTCAAGTGCCCATACTGGAATTGATGGGTCTTACCAAAATATTGTATGCATGTCATGATGATCACATGTCAATATGGAATAGTATTCCTAAATGAAAAGAACACATGGTATTCATCTACATATACGAACAAATGTAAACATTCATTCACACATCATACGTGACATCAAACATGGAATACAAATTACTTACTGCGCTGCACAGCAACGGGTTGGGAGGTAATTGTGATACCCTCCACTCACCGCTTCACCGCCTACAATAAAATATAATCGAAATGAGGGCAACGAATATTGCGATGCTACACGTGTCCTCCCTCAATCTTCTAGCCAAACTAACCAAATAAAAGTCAATTTGATCAATTTACCCAACCATTTCAATTAACCCTAATCTGGCAGTTTTACTAGAAAATTCACCAATAAAAAACCGTAAGTCCAAAAGACCTGAAACCAGTGCTCAAATTTTCTTAACTTAACTGGCTACAAAGCTCTAGTTGAGGGTAAACTCTAATTCGGCCATTACAGGGGTCTAACCATCCATTGAAAAACTACAACTGCAGTCTGCCCAGAAATCTGATCAGCCCTAAAGAAATTGCTCTAACTTTTAAACCACTGATCCAAATAAAGTGATTTTTATCAGCCTGGAAACATAGTGAAATTATCTTCAAAAACCTAGTTGGGTGGCCGACCTGATTCTGACTCTAACTAGATCAAAACCTAGGTGCCACTCACTAAACCCATCAGTTCTGACAGACAGACCAGCGCGTAGTAAAACAGCCATAACTTTTAATCTACTGGGTCAAAATTCGTGATCCAGGTGCCAAAAGAAAGCTAATGAAATAAGGAACAAAACTCTAGAAGGCGAAATCATCCAATTCTGCCTCTAAGGCACCCAAAACCGAGTTGCAACCTACTGTACAGAACCGATCTACTAACAGAAATACGCGATTCTACCAAAAACATGAAATTGACAACTCTAACGCAATCAAACAGCGATGGGGTCTCTCGTTACCCTTGTAGACCCGAAGAACGATGAGGAACCACTTCCCAAAGCCTTCCCCTCTCCTTCTTTGGCCAGCTCCAACTCCACGAACCCGATTGGAACGAAATCGCCTCATGGAGGAAGAATCAAGAGGAACACTTGGAAGACGGGGTGCAGCTCGGGATCTCCAATGGCAGCCACCAATGGAGAGGGAGGCGCCTAGGGGAGGGGAGGAAGTGAGGGGCGGCACAAGGGGAGGAGAGGCGGCTTGGGGAGGAAGGGGAAGGAGTAGGGTTTTGGGGGAAAGTGGTGCCCCTTTGGCGGCCACTAGTGGGTGGCCGGCCCACTAATGGGCCTCCGGTCGCGAATCGCGCCCAAAGGTTACTAAATTAACGTAAACCCCCCCGACGAATGGAATTTTCCGCTGAAAATAGTTTCTTTCGCTCTCTCCGACCTCTTTCTTTCTACCGATCCATTTCCGGAGAGTTTTAAATCTCGTTTTCGAATAAAATTCCCAGACATTCGAAACGATACAACCTAGCTGGATTTATGAGGTATTACACTCTATCCCCCTTAGAAAAGATTCGACCTCGAATCTACGCACCAATCTACTCGTAAGGAAACTGCGTCTGGAATGAAACAACGATATTTCAAGCTTGGAATTGCTCAGATACTCGCTTAACACTCGAGCATACCAGACGATGTGTACCTCGCATAAGGACCCGGGACGATCAACGCGATAAGCCAACGTCCTAATTTCTACAACTTTCAAAAATGAAGAGAATCCAACTAGAAATAGAGAGTCCTCATCGCATCCACGTAATGCTAACTCTCACCAAAAGGTTAGATTCCAAATTTGACAATTCATCTCGAAAACCAATCCATTTTACAACCAAAGGAGAAGTACTCAAACACCTTAAACCAAAAACTTGCGGTTTGTCTGAATTTGGAAAGAATCAACACGCCAACACAAAGACTACTCAAATTGCGTAAAACACAAGTCAACGACACAAAACTCAAACGAGAATCAAGAAAACACATCATTATCCCACGAATCAACCTTTGCCACAGTGGCCTCGCTTCTAGGAATAAAATTTCTCTCGAACCTTGAAATTGAATTCACTGACTACCACATGATCTAAAACCTCTTAGTTAAACATCCTCAAATTATACTCAAATTGAAATACATCATCCACACCTCTGTGGGGTGGCTCCATTGAATCCTCCTAATACTCTATGCATCTCATTCTACTTAATCAACCATAATTTGATTGAAGGCACCCAAAGCGCCAAAAATAGATCCCATCAGAACATCCTCAATTATGATCAAACCGAAGGACATCATCCATACAATCGTGGACAGGCTATATTGAATCCACTGAATACTCTAGACAATTCATTCTACTAACCAAAATCGATTTAATAGAAGGCGTTCAAGGCACCACAGAATAGGCTCCACACCATCACATTACCTCCAATTTCCAAGAACAACAACTCAGAATCCTTAACCCGCACAATCATGTACTACATCAAAAAGGGTTCTATCAATTATCCTTCTACTGATCAGGAAACTCCATTATTCCACTTTCTCTACACATAATCAGTGGGTGACCAAAGGTCTAGCATAAACAGATGCAAAGCCCAGATTTAACTTCCAAAACCTCTACAACAGATTGCTCCTGTAACTGATAGTGAAATCATTGAATTAAATCTCTAACATTCCCACAATTCTAACATACTCACTCATTGACATCATCAGAATTCACCCCCACCATCTCGCAATGCTATCCAATTGCGTTGCTTTATAGAAGTAATCAAGGTTTCCATACTTTCGATAATCACCGACCATTCAATCATGAACTGAAGTTATGAAGTTTCACTATACCATAGGTTCTACTCAGTCGAAACACTTTTCAGACTTACTTCGAAACCAAGCATTCCATGTGAATTAATTTTTTTTTTTTTCCAAGAGATACAGATCAAATCCATTCTACATTCTACTACTCCTCCAGTAACTTGGTAGCAAAATATCACCGCTACAATTACTCATCTACCACCAACCAGATGCCAAACTTAGCCTTTGCAAACACTTTGCAACCCAAAACTGTGATCCTTTCTCAAAAGGAAGAGGCGAACAAAGATAAGTTTATTCACACAGAAAGACGTTGCTCGTCACTATGAAAGAAACCAAAAGAAATATTCGATAAAGGTGATCTTGAAAACGAAAGTGAGTTCATAATTGAGGCACACATCCCTCAAAAGAGAATAGCAAAAACATCCGACACGAAAGAAAGATATTACGTTTGAAATTCGCCATCTCTTGAGCGGAAAGAGCAACAAATTTAGGGACGCTTCAAATAACCACCAAATTTAATTAAGAATCGATAAGATCCTTCAACAGGCCAACTTGCTCGAAACAGTTCATCTACTTGGGAAACACGAGATCCAAATGTTCTCAGCCACAAAACTCGAAACATTTCCCTTTACAGATTTCACTAAAGCAAACGGATTAACCGTCTCAAGAGATCAACGAAACTATTCCTTTATTGCAACCTCACTTTGCGAACTCAAACCAAGGAACCTTTCGGACTAAATCACACGAAATCTTTAAGAAACAATAGGTTAATCCAATTCCTCAAATTACCCAAAATAATTTCGCTACGGTTGATTCACGATCTCCAAGGTACCGCGAAAGCTAGACTTGAAATATTCTCATTTGAACGATGTCACCAAAGGCGATCAATTTACTACAAGTAATAACATCAAGCTCACAACCACATTTAGAAATCATTTCGAAAGACCAACGCGAAAAGAATGGGTTGAATACATCTCAAAAGAAGAGGCTCGTGAAAACGCTTTTCACCCACTGGGAAATCACTTACCACTCGTAATGAACACAGAACCAAGGGGAAAACCAATTAGGCAATGAACTCATTGAACATAGGTAAAGTCCACAATTGAAAACATAAGCCTCGCAAGAAGAGAATGTCGGATCTTTACAGATAAGAACAACGAGCATTCAAGATCAAAACGCTCGCATCACTGAAGAACCATTATAACTTTGCAACAAATCGTTTTACACGGCAAACTTCGTTTATCTTAATAAACTTGGACCTCCAGTAGGTCATGAACACAAAACTCGAAATTGAATCATTTTGGAAACATCAAGAAAGGTGGTTAAACTTCTTTCTCTATAAAAGAATCAACCTTATTCTCACATTACTGATCATATCAATAAACCTTCTAAAGGAAACATGACAAATCGGGTTATAGAAATTTTCAGCATCAAATGGAATTGTAATAACAACTTGTTCTCGAAAAGGAACCTAGTACGAATGCAACAAAGCTGAGACAAACCTCTCACACAACACCACAAAACATTAGAAAGAGGTCACGGCACTTTTCCTTTTCAAAGGGAGGTTATAAACTCCAACACTCCAACTACTCCAAAAGAATTGAACTGAGTCGAAATTTCTTCAATGAACTTTGTAAAAGATGATTCCCATTCTCCAAAATACCAAATGGTGAACCAGGTCACCTTAATCAACAGGAGAGATAAGACCATCATATACAAAATATATGATCTTGCCGATAACAACGTTTACCAGTAGTAAAGAGAGTTCAGCAGTCAAAAGACAAGAGATTATTTTGAAAAGCAAATAGGGACGAATAGAAACCCATAGCCCACAACTTTGTTTGAGTACAACCTCCAACTTAATCACAACACATCACCACAAATGGGTTTTAACACTATTCTTCAGAAAAGAGATGCATTATATTTCAACAAACAGAATGATCCAATAGAAATAAGTAGAGCCAAAGCTTTCTCGATTTAACGGACTTGCAACAGAAAACTCTCATTATACCACTATCAAACGAGTAAATGAATCGCTCTTCTCTAAGGAGAAAGAAGGAACAATCATGAAAATTTTTAATATTACTTATTGACGAAGATCACCCGTAGTAAAAACAAATTAACAGTCGAAAAACAATAATGGTTTCAGAATACCATTAAAGGCTCATTGAAATTCATCAACTACCAGGAACCATGAACCCAAAAGAAATTCATCCACCACCACCGGACAAGAATTTGTCAAAATTCAGAATTCAAGGAAGGGAACGACTTTCTAAAGTAATCTACAAGAAATATGCAAGGCCAATGCACACTTAATAAAGAACTTTGCAAAAGAAATATTCCAACGCTCGAAACTCCAAGCGAACAAATAAGTTAAATTTTCCAACAGGGGTAAAGCATAACTTCCGTGAAAGATAAATCTTACAATTTAACTATGCTCACGCGGAGCAGTAATTTCACAATAGTCGAAAGTACAATAACTGTTTCAAAGAACGATCAGAAACTTACTGGAACTTGCCCTCCTCATTATAACCCTCCTTTCAAAAGAAATTCACGAACTACAAGAAACTACAACCAGAAAACCAGATACAAACTTGAGAAGGACAACAATTTCATCAAGGAGCTTAGGCTCAACACAGAACTATGGAACAGGGGTAAGAACTTCTCTACTATTACAACACGAACAGTGGTGTAGCCTGGCAAAACCCAGGACGACAACCACAGACTCAGCTGCTCGACGTCCGCTACCGATACGCATAACTAATGCAATCAATTATGAATATATAGGATCATCTCATGACAATCATAGAATAATTCATAGATATATAGGATATCGCATCACGTCATAGATTAATAACAAGAAAGATAGTACAGAAGCAATTCTATACCATACAATATAATGAACAACATCACTAGAAATGCGAAACAATGGATTTCCCAAACCCCACCCATCATGCACAAAGTGTGTCATTTTAATAACTTAATTACCACGGACCTAAAGCCCGCTCTGATACCAACTGTAACACCCTGACTATAAGGAAGTCAAGATGTCACCTACAATCTCCACTCTTCAAATGAATAACATCAAGTAGCATAACAAAAAGAAGCGATTATTGTGAATATATGAAAACAAGCATTCATCCTCCGTCTTAATCAACGAAATGGAAGTAAATAGTTCAAAGAAGATAAGTAAACAAGGCCATGTGGGCTAAATACATTGCAACACAAATCATAATTAATGATAATAAAAGTCCTCAAATTGTTTGATAAATGATAGTGAGTGCATCGTGATGAACTACCCTCCATAAGATCATTCTTCCTCGTCATTTACCTAAATAAGACAAGAAAGCAAGAATGAGCCTATAGACTCAAAGAAGTAATCAGATGTAACAATCAAACATACAATGAGCCATATTTCACAAACACAATTTGAACATATACTGAAACGAATGTATGAATGAATGAAGTGGAATGGTGCATTGAAGGAAATGGACATATTGTAGCATATATGCAGATAGCGAGTGAAGCACCCGTCGGTGTTCACTTAAAGTATTCGATGAAGAACGTTTCATACGATCGTCCAACGTGGCCCACATTGGAATGGTGGACTCACGTAACGTGGCCCACATTGGAATGGTGGACTCACGCACCCATCTTGGAATTGATGGGATTTCAAGTGCCCATACTTGGAATTGATGGGTCTTACCAAAATATTGTATGCATGTCATGATGATCACATGTCAATATGGAATAGTATTCCTAAATGAAAAGAACACATGGCATTCATCTACATATACGAACAAATGTAAACATTCATTCACACATCATACGTGACATCAAACATGGAATACAAATTACTTGCCTGCCGCGCTGCAACGGGTTGGGAGGTAATTGTGATACCCCTCCACTCACCGCTTCACCGCCTACAATAAAATATAATCGAAATGAGGGCAACGAATATTGCGATGCTACACGTGTCCTCCTCAATCTTCTAGCCAAACTAACCAAATAAAAGTCAATTTGATCAATTTACCCAACCATTTCAATTAACCCTAATCTGGCAGTTTTACTAGAAAATTCACCAATAAAAAACCGTAAGTCCAAAAGACCTGAAACCAGTGCTCAAATTTTCTTAACTTAACTGGCTACAAAGCTCTAGTTGAGGGTAAACTCTAATTCGGCCATTACAGGGGTCTAACCATCCATTGAAAAACTACAACTGCAGTCTGCCCAGAAATCTGATCAGCCCTAAAGAAATTGCTCTAACTTTTAAACCACTGATCCAAATAAAGTGATTTTTATCAGCCTGGAAACATAGTGAAATTATCTTCAAAAACCTAGTTGGGTGGCCGACCTGATTCTGACTCTAACTAGATCAAAACCTAGGTGCCACTCACTAAACCCATCAGTTCTGACAGACAGACCAGCGCGTAGTAAAACAGCCATAACTTTTAATCTACTGGGTCAAAATTCGTGATCCAGGTGCCAAAAGAAAGCTAATGAAATAAGGAACAAAACTCTAGAAGGCGAAATCATCCAATTCTGCCTCTAAGGCACCCAAAACCGAGTTGCAACCTACTGTACAGAACCGATCTACTAACAGAAATACGCGATTCTACCAAAAACATGAAATTGACAACTCTAACGCAATCAAACAGCGATGGGGTCTCTCGTTACCCTTGTAGACCAAGAACGATGAGGAACCACTTCCCAAAGCCTTCCCTCTCCTTCTTTGGCCAGCTCCAACTCCACGAACCCGATTGGAACGAAATCGCCTGCGGAGGAAGAATCAAGAGGAACACTTGGAAGACGGGGTGCAGCTCGGGATCTCCAATGGCAGCCACCAATGGAGAGGAGGCGCCTAGGGGAGGGAGGAAGTGAGGGGCGGCACAAGGGGAGGAGAGGCGGCTTGGGGAGGAAGGGGAAGGGAGTAGGGTTTTGGGGAAAGTGGTGCCCCCTTGGCGGCCACTAGTGGGTGGCCGCCCACTAATGGGCCTCCTGGTCGCGAATCGCGCCCAAAGTTGCTCGAAATTAACGTGAAACCCCGACGAATGGAATTTTCCGCTGAAAATAGTTTCTTTCGCTCTCTCCGACCTCTTTCTTTCTACCGATCCATTTCCGGAGAGTTTTAAATCTCGTTTTCGAATAAAATTCCCAGACATTCGAAACGATACAACCTAGCTGGATTTATGAGGTATTACACTCTATCCCCCTTAGAAAAGATTCGACCTCGAATCTACGCACCAATCTACTCGTAAGGAAACCTGCGTCTGGAATGAAACAACGATATTTCAAGCTTGAATTGCTCAGATACTCGCTTAACACTCGAGCATACCAGACGATGTGTACCTCGCATAAGGACCCGGGACGATCAACGCGATAAGCCAACGTCCTAATTTCTACAACTTTCAAAAATGAAGAGAATCCAACTAGAAATAGAGAGTCCTCATCGCATCCACGTAATGCTAACTCTCACCAAAAGGTTAGATTCCAAATTTGACAATTCATCTCGAAAACCAATCCATTTTACAACCAAAGGAGAAGTACTCAAACACCTTAAACCAAAAACTTGCGGTTTGTCTGAATTTGGAAAGAATCAACACGCCAACACAAAGACCACTCAAATTGCGAAAACACAAGTCAACGACACAAAACTCAAACGAGAATCAAGAAAACACATCATTATCCCACGAATCAACCTTTGCCACAGTGCCTCGCTTCTAGGAATAAAATTTCTCTCGAACCTTGAAATTCGAATTCACTGACTACCACATGATCTAAAACCTCTTAGTTAAACATCCTCAAATTATACTCAAATTGAAATACATCATCCACACCTCTGTGGGGTGGCTCCATTGAATCCTCCGAATACTCTATGCATCTCATTCTACTTAATCAACCATAATTTGATTGAAGGCACCCAAAGCGCCCAAAAATAGATCCCACTGTAACATCCTCAATTATGATCAAACCGAAGGACATCATCCATACAATCGTGGACAGGCTATATTGAATCCACTGAATACTCTAGACAATTCATTCTACTAACCAAAATCGATTTAATAGAAGGCGTTCAAGGCACCACAGAATAGGCTCCACACCATCACATTACCTCCAATTTCCAAGAACAACAACTCAGAATCCTTAACCCGCACAATCATGTACTACATCAAAAAGGGTTCTATCAATTATCCTTCTACTGATCAGGAAACTCCATTATTCCACTTTCTCTACACATAATCAGTGGGTGACCAAAGGTCTAGCATAAACAGATGCAAAGCCCAGATTTAACTTCCAAAACCTCTACAACAGATTGCTCTTGTAACTGATAGTGAAATCATTGAATTAAATCTCTAACATTCCCACAATTCTAACATACTCACTCATAGACATCATCAGAATTCACCCCCACCATCTCGCAATGCTATCCAATTGCGTTGCTTTATAGAAGTAATCAAGGTTTCCATACTTTCGATAATCACCGACCATTCAATCATGAACTGAAGTTATGAAGTTTCACTATACCATAGGTTCTACTCAGTCGAAACACTTTTCAGACTTACTTCGAAACCAAGCATTTCATGTGAATTAATTTTTTTTTCCAAGAGATACAGATCAAATCCATTCTACATTCTACTACTCCTCCAGTAACTTGGTAGCAAAATATCACCGCTACAATTACTCATCTACCACCAACCAGATGCCAAACTTAGCCTTTGCAAACACTTTGCAACCCAAAACTGTGATCCTTTCTCAAAAGGAAGAGGCGAACAAAGATAAGTTTATTCACACAGAAAGACGTTGCTCGTCACGGCGAGCAGGAAACCAAAAGAAATATTCTGATAAAGGTGATCTTGAAAAACGAAAGCTGAGTTCATAATTGGAGGCACACATCCCTCAAAAGAGAATAGCAAAAACAGCCGACACGAAAGAAAGATATTACGTTTGAAATTCGCCATCTCTTGAGCGGAAAGAGCAACAAATTTAGGGACGCTTCAAATAACCACCAAATTTAATTAAGAATCGATAAGATCCTTCAACAGGCCAACTTGCTCGAAACAGTTCATCTACTTGGGAAACACGAGATCCAAATGTTCTCAGCCACAAAACTCGAAACATTTCCCTTTACAGGATTTCACGGAAAGCAAACGGATTAACTTCGTCTCGAAGAGATCAACGAAACTATTCCTTTATTGCAACCTCACTTTGCGAACTCAAACCAAGGAACCTTTCGGACTAAATCACACGAAATCTTTAAGAAACAATAGGTTAATCCAATTCCTCAAATTACCCAAAATAATTTCAGTTACCAGTTGATTCACGATCTCCAAGGTACCGCGAAAGCTAGACTTGAAATATTCTCATTTGAACGATGTCACCAAAGGCGATCAATTTACTACAAGTAATAACATCAAGCTCACAACCACATTTAGAAATCATTTCGAAAGACCAACGCGAAAAGAATGGGTTGAATACATCTCAAAAGAAGAGGCTCGTGAAAACGCTTTTCACCCACTGGGAAATCACTTACCACTCGTAATGAACACAGAACCAAGGGGAAAACCAATTAGGCAATGAACTCATTGAACATAGGTAAAGTCCACAATTGAAAACATAAGCCTCGCAAGAAGAGAATGTCGGATCTTTACAGATAAGAACAACGAGCATTCAAGATCAAAACGCTCGCATCACTGAAGAACCATTATAACTTTGCAACAAATCGTTTTACACGGCAAACTTCGCTTATCTTAATAAACTTGGACCTCCAAGAGGTCATGAACACAAAACTCAAATTGAATCATTTTGGAAACATCAAGAAAGGTGGTTAAACTTCTTTCTCTATAAAAGAATCAACCTTATTCTCACATTACTGATCATATCAATAAACCTTCTAAAGGAAACATGACAAATCGGGTTATAGAAATTTTCAGCATCAAATGGAATTGTAATAACAACTTGTTCTCGAAAAGGAACCTAGTACGAATGCAACAAAGCTGAGACAAACCTCTCACACAACACCACAAAACATTAGAAAGAGGTCACGGCACTTTTCCTTTTCAAAGGGAGGTTATAAACTCCAACACTCCAACTACTCCAAAAGAATTGAACTGAGTCGAAATTTCTTCAATGAACTTTGTAAAAGATGATTCCCATTCTCCAAAATACCAAATGGTGAACCAGTCACCTTAATCAACAGAGAGATAAGACCATCATATACAAAATATATGATCTTGCCGATAACAACGCTTACCAAGAGTAAAGAGAGTTCAAGAATCAAAAGACAAGAGATTATTTTGAAAAGCAAATAGGACGAATAGAAACCCATAGCCCACAACTTTGTTTGAGTACAACCTCCAACTTAATCACAACACATCACCACAAATGGGTTTTAACACTATTCTTCAGAAAAGAGATGCATTATATTTCAACAAACAGAATGATCCAATAGAAATAAGTAGAGCCAAAGCTTTCTCGATTTAACGGACTTGCAACAGAAAACTCTCATTATACCACTATCAAACGAGTAAATGAATCGCTCTTCTCTAAGGAGAAAGAAGGAACAATCATGAAAATTTTTAATATTACTTATTGACGAAGATCACCCGTAGTAAAAACAAATTAACAGTCGAAAAACAATAATGGTTTCAGAATACCATTAAAGGCTCATTGAAATTCATCAACTACCAGGAACCATGAACCCAAAAGAAATTCATCCACCACCACCGACAAGAATTTGTCAAAATTCGAATTCAAGGAAGGAACGACTTTCTAAAGTAATCTACAAGAAATATGCAAGGCCAATGCACACTTAATAAAGAACTTTGCAAAAGAAATATTCCAACGCTCGAAACTCCAAGCGAACAAATAAGTTAAATTTTCCAACAGGGGTAAAGCATAACTTCCGTGAAAGATAAATCTTACAATTTAACTATGCTCACGCGGAGCAGTAATTTCACAATAGTCGAAAGTACAATAACTGTTTCAAAGAACGATCAGAAACTTACTGGAACTTGCCCTCCTCATTATAACCCTCCTTTCAAAAGAAATTCACGAACTACAAGAAACTACAACCAGAAAACCAGATACAAACTTGAGAAGGACAACAATTTCATCAAGGAGCTTAGGCTCAACACAGAACTATGGAACAGGGGTAAGAACTTCTCTACTATTACAACACGAACAGTGGTGTAGCACGCAAAACCGGATCGACAACCACAGACTCAGCTGCTCGACGTCCGCTACCGATACGCATAACTAATGCAATCAATTATGAATATATAGGATCATCTCATGACAATCATAGAATAATTCATAGATATATAGGATATCGCATCACGTCATAGATTAATAACAAGAAAGATAGTACAGAAGCAATTCTATACCATACAATATAATGAACAACATCACTAGAAATGCGGAAACAATGGATTTCCCAAACCCCACCTACTGTGCACAGTGTGTCATTTTAATAACTTAATTACCACGGACCTAAAGCCCGCTCTGATACCAACTGTAACACCCTGACTATAAGGAAGTCAAGATGTCACCTACAATCTCCACTCTTCAAATGAATAACATCAAGTAGCATAACAAAAAGAAGCGATTATTGTGAATATATGAAAACAAGCATTCATCCTCCAGTCTTAATCAACGAAATGGAAGTAAACAGTTCAGCAAGATAAGTAAACAAGGCCATGTGGGCTAAATACATTGCAACACAAATCATAATTAATGATAATAAAAGTCCTCAAATTGTTTGATAAATGATAGTGAGTGCATCGTGATGAACTACCCTCCATAAGATCATTCTTCCTCGTCATTTACCTAAATAAGACAGTAAAGCAAGAATGAGCCTATAGACTCAGCAAGTAACTGTATGTAACAATCAAACATACAATGAGCCATATTTCACAAACACAATTTGAACATATACTGGAAACGAATGTATGAATGAATGAAGTGGAATGGTGCATTGAAGGAAATGGACATATTGTAGCATATATCGAGTATAGCGAGTGAAGCACCGTCGGTGTTCACTTAAAGTATTCGTATGAAGAACGTTTCATACGATCGTCCAACGTGGCCCACATTGGAATGGTGGACTCACGTAACGTGGCCCACATTGGAATGGTGGACTCACGTACCCATCTTGGAATTGATGGGATTTCAAGTGCCCATACCGAATTGATGGGTCTTACCAAAATATTGTATGCATGTCATGATGATCACATGTCAATATGGAATAGTATTCCTAAATGAAAAGAACACATGGCATTCATCTACATATACGAACAAATGTAAACATTCATTCACACATCATACGTGACATCAAACATGGAATACAAATTACTTATTGCGCTACACAGCAGGTTGGGAGGTAATTGTGATACCCTCCACTCACCGCTTCACCGCCTACAATAAAATATAATCGAAATGAGGGCAACGAATATTGCGATGCTACACGTGTCCTCCTCAATCTTCTAGCCAAACTAACCAAATAAAAGTCAATTTGATCAATTTACCCAACCATTTCAATTAACCCTAATCTGGCAGTTTTACTAGAAAATTCACCAATAAAAAACCGTAAGTCCAAAAGACCTGAAACCAGTGCTCAAATTTTCTTAACTTAACTGGCTACAAAGCTCTAGTTGAGGGTAAACTCTAATTCGGCCATTACAGGGGTCTAACCATCCATTGAAAAACTACAACTGCAGTCTGCCCAGAAATCTGATCAGCCCTAAAGAAATTGCTCTAACTTTTAAACCACTGATCCAAATAAAGTGATTTTTATCAGCCTGGAAACATAGTGAAATTATCTTCAAAAACCTAGTTGGGTGGCCGACCTGATTCTGACTCTAACTAGATCAAAACCTAGGTGCCACTCACTAAACCCATCAGTTCTGACAGACAGACCAGCGCGTAGTAAAACAGCCATAACTTTTAATCTACTGGGTCAAAATTCGTGATCCAGGTGCCAAAAGAAAGCTAATGAAATAAGGAACAAAACTCTAGAAGGCGAAATCATCCAATTCTGCCTATAAGGCACCCAAAACCGAGTTGCAACCTACTGTACAGAACCGATCTACTAACAGAAATACGCGATTCTACCAAAAACATGAAATTGACAACTCTAACGCAATCAAACAGCGATGGGGTCTCTCGTTACCCTTGTAGACCCGAAGAACGATGAGGAACCACTTCCCAAAGCCTTCCCCTCTCCTTCTTTGGCCAGCTCCAACTCCACGAACCCGATTGGAACGAAATCGCCCGGCGGAGGAAGAATCGAAGAGGAACACTTGGAAGACGGGGGTGCAGCTCCGGGGATCTCCAATGGCAGCCACCAATGGAGAGGGAGGCGCCTAGGGGGGGGGGGAAGTGAGGGGGCGGCACAAGGGGGAGGAGAGGCGGCTTGGGGAGGAAGGGGAAGGAGTAGGGTTTTGGGGGAAAGTGGTGCCCCCTTTGGCCGCCACTAGTGGGTGGCGGCCCACTAATGGGCCTCTGGGTCGCGAACTGCGCCCAAAGTTGCTAAATTAACGTAAACCCCCCCGACGAATGGAATTTTCCGCTGAAAATAGTTTCTTTCGCTCTCTCCGACCTCTTTCTTTCTACCGATCCATTTCCGGAGAGTTTTAAATCTCGTTTTCGAATAAAATTCCCAGACATTCGAAACGATACAACCTAGCTGGATTTATGAGGTATTACAGCCACGGGGCTAAAATATGGTGGATTGTAGATGTAGGCTTTTCTCCTCTATTGGATCATCTTACTCCAACTATTGAGGAAGAGAAATGCTTATATCTCGACTCTCAAACAATTAACGCTTTATTTAGTGCTTTGAGTGTAGAAGTGTTCGATGAGGTATGCAATCTCGAGAGAGCTCATGAGATGTGGACACATCTTCAAGAACATTATGAAATGTCCACCTCCACTATTGATGATTGCAAAAAAGAATGGATGTCGGGAGAAGAATGCTCAATCTCCAACTCCGACGATGATGAGTCCACAAGCCCCTCCACATCAACTCATTGCTTTATGGCTAAAGATAATAAAGAGATAAATAACGATGAGCCTTCATATGATGAGTTGATGTATATGTTAGAAGAGCTAAATGAATATTTAGGAAAGGAGAAATCTAAATTCAAAGTTTTGACGAAAGAGTATGTCTCACTTCAAAATAATTATAATGTTTTAAAATATGAATATGAAACTCTCCTCCAAAATGAGATATATAAGTCTAAGGTGGAAATAGGAATTGCATGTAATTTATTAGATGATATACCATGTATAGCTTCTAACTCTTGCATTTCATCTAAGGTTAGCATATCCACATCTTGTGATTATTTGCTAGATATGTCTTGTAGCTCTAGTGAAAATGCTTCTACTTCCTCTATGCATATTGATACAAACATTGTAGAGGAAAATAAAGAGCTCAAGGCCCAAGTCACAAAATTAAAAGTTGACTTGGAAAGAAGCTACAAAGGGAAGGCCACTCTAGATGATATAATGAGCAAGCAAAAACGCTTGCAAGATAAGAGTGGTATTGACTACACTCCCAAGAAAAGGGAGAATAGCAAGACAAGGCATAACACAAGACATATGAAGAAATATGTCAAGTGCCATGGATGCAATGGGAAGGGGCACTATGCCTCGGTGTGCCCAAATCAAATGGATGTCAAGACAAGACACTAAAAAATGAGGCAAGCCGACAATGAGCAAGAAAAGAAGACAAGTAAGGGAAGCAAAAACCCAACTTGCTATAATTGCCGAAAAAAGGGACACATTGATAAACATTGTCCCAAAGGTATCACTCCTAAGCCAATCATTTATAATGATCATTATTTACTTAGGAACGATAAATATGGCAATGTGTTTGCTAGAATTGTTAGTTCAACTAAGAGTATAGCGAGGGTCATTTGGGTGCCCAAAAGTATTGTGACTAACATTCTGGACCCAACCAAGTATTGGGTGCCAAAATGCGTTTACATACTTAATAGGTACTTGAAGAGGTATTAGAGGTTTGGCTCACACCTGAAGAGGTGGATTCCACCATGTGCAAAATTGGAGCCAAACTTAAGGATGATCATGTCATATAAAAAACCAATGCCATCTCGGTAACAAGTATTTACATTGAAGTATCTAGCCTCTTATGCCTTGTGTAGGTTGCATTTCATGAAAATCTTATAAAAATGTGTTCTTACTCTTGTTCATAATCTTCATTATTAAAATCTTGAGCAAGACGGTTAGTGACATATTAAGGGGGAGTGCTAAGTCATATTCATGTATATCACATCCCTAAGTGTGCCCAAATAAATTAAGTGCTAGTATTGTTTTTCAAAATTAAGCCTTTTAGCCAAAAGTAAAAATTTCATAACTATTAGTAATTATTTGAAAAACTAGTTGAAAAATGTATACAAATGCTTTTCAAAGGTTTTCCAAAAGTTTTGGTTCAATAAAAATCTATTTCAAGTGAAAATGAGTTTCTAGCCAAAATTCTAGATCATAGTATCTTGTTTTTGACCTAAACTAGATTTTTGTGTAAAATCTATTCTAAAAGGAATTTAAAAATCTTCATAAAATGAAAATCCTAGAGTTGGCTATTCTAAACATTTTTGGTATTCAAAAGATTTCCAAAAGACCAACATAGCAAAAGTTATTTGAGTTTGAAACTCGTCCAAAATCCTATTTTGACATAGGTGGTCACTTTCTAGCATTTAAGCGAGTTTTGCCGTATGAGCCAAAATTATTCACATGAATAGGTCCATAATGGTATTAATGATTTATACATGCAATTGGATGCTTTAGATATGACAAAATGCTCATTTTGTCTTGTTTGGAGAAATTTCATGAAAATAAGTTTCATTTGCAAAAACCAAAAGCTTATTTTATGAAAACTATTTAAGATTTGGATTTTCAAGGGCTATATAAGTTGAAAATACTCCAAATATGTTTATTTGGTTGATTATGTAAAAGTTTGGAGTAAAATACAACAATTCCCTCTTTTCTCCCAAATTCAGAACTGAAATCTGCTAACAATTTCAGTCTCGGCCGGTCGACCAATGACCCCATCCGGCTCAGTCGCAAGCCCCTGCCTAACCGCATTATTGCTACTGGACTGACCGGATCTAGAGAGACTTGCCTGCTTTTGTCAAATTTGTCCATCACGCACTGAGGTGCCAAGAAATCGCACTTTCTTTCCATTAGTATCCTCGATTGTCACGGCTATTCGGCCACAATCTAGCACAACTTTGTGCTTGGATAACCAATCCATGCCAAGGATAACATCTATGGTTTGGGTGTCTAGAACAACTAGGTTTGCTAGAAACTCGACTCCAGCTATGAGTAACTTAGCTCCTAAACATCCTACTTTAGAACTTAGCTCTGCTCCAAGCGACTGGACTAACAGAGTATGCTTAAGATGTATTAATTTCAAATTATCCTTAGTTGCAAAAACTCCCAAAACAAACGAATGCGAAGCTCCAGAATCAAACAGAGCTGATGCAGGTACTGAATTTACCAGGAACTTACCCAGTACGATGCCGGGTGCTTCCTGAGCTCCTTTTAGAGTGACGTGGTTGACACGGCCTCTGACCACTGATGGCGGTCCTCCTTCGGATTGACCGACAGCTTGAGAAGTTCCCTGATGATTGCTCTGCGCTGGTGCCTTGACTAGCGTATTCCCAAGGTTGAAACGTACTGGAGTTATTGTCCCATTATGTGGACATCGGTTGGCGAAGTGCCCTGGCTGACGGCAGGTGAAACAAACTCTGGGTCCATTCTGTGGGTTGCTTCCTGGGTTGGGGTTGACTGGTGCGGGATTGCGGAAGTTCTGAGCAACTGGACGAGGTGCTGAGGTTGGTCCGGGTGGCCTGACAAAATTCTGGGGTGGAAAACGGTTAAACTGCCGTGGAACCGTTCTTGCTTTCAGCTATGGCTGGTGACTTCCTTGCCGGGCCATTCCGCGCTTGCGGTTATCTTCCAATTCCTTGCGCTTATCTTTCAAAATCAAAGTTTTGTTGATTAACTTCTGAAAATCTGGAAAGGTGTGGGCAATCAGGTTGACTTGTAGCCTAGTGTTCAATCCTTTTAGAAAACGACTCTGGCGAGCTTTGTCAGTGGCGACATCTTCTGCAGCATAGCGGGCAAGTTGTGAGAATTTGTTGAGGTAGTCAATTACTGACATTCCTCCTTGCTTGAGAGCACGGAATTCATCCTTCTTCAGATCCATGATCCCTTCTGTCACATGGTATTGACGAAAAGCAGTTGTGAACTCTTCCCAGGTTATGTCTTGCGGCGTTTCGTGTGCTGCACAGAAATTCGCCCAACATTCGGCAGCTATACCTTCCATCTGGTGAGTGACGTACAACACTTTCTCATGATCACTGCATTGAGTAATCAGCAGCTTCCTCTCAATCACACGAAGCTAATCATCTGTCTCCACTGGCGAGACATGTCCAGAGAAAGTTGGTGGACAGGTTCTCATAAACTCGGCCAACTTGGATGATCCATTGTGACCATGAGCAACTAGGACTCCATTGTGATGCTGATTGTTGTTGTTCTGGTTGTTCATAGCTTGCATCTGGTTCATCATGGCATACATCAGCTGAGTCAGAGCTGCCATGAATGCTCCAAAATTCTGCAGATCAACTGAAGGTGCTTGTGGTGGAACTGCTTCTGCGGGAGTCTGCTCCTGACCTTCTGACACTGGAGTACCAGAACCACTTGCAGCGGTTTGACGAGTCTGAACCATCTGGTGAAGCTTCATGGGTTAGATAAGGTAGCAAGCACAAGATGAGGTAGGAACTAGGTAGGGGTAGGTTAAACCCAACAAACACACTTCAAGAAAGCTCAACTGAAACACTTATATTAATTAAGGACTTAGTATGACTGCAACAAATTCCTAAGGGCCTCTGCAGCTCATACTTGCACACAAGAAAATAAGATCGAACCTAAGCACATAAACTACCGCCTAAAGGGCCACTCTAAAAAATCTAAGACTGGCTAAGCCTGAAATAGACTTGAACAGACTACTCGATGAGATAGCCACCGTAGCCCTGGTGGTGCTCCCGCCTGCTGTAGACCTGGAAACGAGCTGGCATCCTTGCAAACTAATCCTGATGCCCCGGGACTGGTGCAACAGAATAGGCGCCCCGTGCGCAGTACACCGCTCCTCCGCTCTCTTGCCTCTGCTAGCTCTTCTGGTTCAGCCGGTTCCTCGGCTTCTTCTGGGTCTTCTTCTTCTTCAGGATCTTCCTCAGGGTCTTCCTCGTGATCGTGCTGTCCATAGAGAGTTTCTTTCAGAATGGTGATCCTCTCCTCGGCTCTCTAAAGGGTCTCGTAGACGCACTCGAGCTCGTGGCAGCTAACTCCAGTGATTCCTCCTGGCCAGCGGCGAACTGGGCAAGATGCACGACAATGGCGTTGCCTTCTCCTTCCGTAGACGGGTAGTGTGCAGCAAGATCCAATGCGGATGTGCGAGGGTGGTAGCGGAAGACGGAGTCTCGAAGCTCACGAGCAAAGATGTTGCAGATCCTCCGGATGGCGAGGCGTGAAGACTCCTGGATTGCTTCAATCCAAACACTCCTTCGGGCTGAGATATTCAGGGGTTGGCTTGCCTTGGTGTCCTTCCTGACGTAGATGGTCAAACGGCAAATCACTCCACGGTCTCGGCCATTTACGTATCACGTAGTACCACGGTACATCGGACGATCGAATCCTCCAAGTACTTGCAACAACTTCCAAAGTTCAGGGGCAAGTCCTCCCTTGCGCTCTCTATAGCTCTGAAGAAGAGGCATCTGCTAAGACAACAAGAGGCAAGCACAACTTAAAACAATGGAAGGGAAATAATTTCAGCAATAGTTGAGTCGAGAGAGATATGAGATGAGTTAAGAAGTTCAATTAATCTTGTAAGTTAATTTTGCTTTAGAAAATAGTTTTGAACACTCTAAGACGGTCGATCTAACTAAGGGCAAGACCTACAGTCAGTATGACTCTGATACCACTTCTGTCTAGACCCAAATTTGCAAATCTGGACCCTCTGTGTATACTGCACTAGTCCAGGATCATGCTAGTGCACACAGTGGCAATATCGATGAAATATCAATTCCATACAAACGAAATATTAAATAAACAAGTAATTTGAATAGCAAATAATTGTTATGACCTTAAATTCGGGTTTTACTATTATTAAGCCACACAGGGCTGAAAATAGAGAAATAAACTACAGCGGAAACAAAGTAAACTCCAGCAGAATCCCATCAATTCACCACAGGCAACTGACTGGGATCGAGACCCTAACGATCAACCTTTGTAGAACTCCTCTTCAAAAGCAGGCGATGACTCCTCAACTTCTGTTGATTGATTATAGCAAGGATGAGTACATAACAGTACTCGCAAGTAATACCACATAATGCAATTTATAGATGACGGCTTATTCCAAAGGAATGGCTTCTGTGGTTATTTCGCAGAAATACAACTTTTGCAATTGAATACAAATAATAGATTGAAAGCATAATCCAAAACAAATAAACAATAATAAGTTATCATTTGATTTCACAAAGGACACAAAGTCTAACAAGTTATTCATACAGTTGTACAAGTTATCTCACACCGCTGACCCTTCCCCATTGTTTTATAAAAATCTACCCCTCGTGTGAAATCCCCGAGCATATCCATGACCGCGGATGCGGCTATTCGAATAGATTGATTAACACTCTACAGAGGTTGTATACTTTACCCACACGATACAATAAGTGTGGCCAACACTGACCATAACAAAACCTTTCAGAAACTTTATCTCAAACATTGACGCCTCCGATGTGCTTTCCTGCCGTGCAACTGATACACACAGCGTTTGGGTACGACACACCCCGTTGGACAGGGATGCGGCGAACCGTCCCTCGATGTGATAAACACACCTCCAACCCATCACACGCCTTAACCTACAACCCGAGTTGTCAATGTCAAGACTCCATAACTTACTTGTTAGGCCCAACCCCATACTAGGCATGTGGTTGTACAATAAGTCTCATTCAATGGCGCACAAAGTTAAGTCATTAATTGACCAAAGCAAGACTTTCAATTTCTAACTAAGTCACACAGTTTATCATTCTCAGCACACAGCTCCATAAATCACACAGAATCCACCACTTACCTCAATCTAAATCTTTTCTCACTCGGTTGATTAAGAACGACACATGCCATCACGAGTAACAGCACACACAGTTTCATCACACAGTTCTATAATCACTTAGTCAAGTTTATATTTGCAACTCTCATGAAATGATGTCTCGTGGCATGGCTAAGCAATGTACTCGTGTCTAACCAACCCACGTTGGTGCTATGATAATACCAACTAGTAATGAACCAACCTAGGGTGACAAAAATCATAGCATACAATAGACAAGGTGGACATAACAATTTGGATTAGTAACTACACCCAAAAGCATTTAAATAAATACTTAAAATAAAATACAATAATTTAAAACAAGGTAATTTGAAAACTGGGTGCAACATGATCAAAGATATAACTTGCCTTGAAATAAGTCTAGGTATTGGTCTTGATCTTGAGGTGCTCCTTCTCTAAAATTTTCTGAAATATCAACGTCTACTCACAAACGACGCAAAAGAAACAAAAATAAATAAATAAATAGAGATAAAACAAACTCTAAAAATCAAATAAAAATTATAAATAAATAGATCTTGAATTTATAAGAATTTATAAATTTGGATGGGCACAATCGGAGTTCGGATACGAAAGATATGTGCTTTGGAAGATTGAATCTAAAGAAAATACCCTAAATTGGATTTTCCAGAATTTTTGAATTATTTTTATAAATGAAATTGGATTATTGTGCAATGCTTGCGTTAGCGAAGGATTTCCGGAAAAAGAAATAATTAAAAGAAATTCTGACGTGTGGGCCCCACATGTCAGCCTCTTGGCTCACGGTGAACTGAGTTCACCGAGCCGAGGGAGAGTTGGCACGGTGGACTGGGCCACGCGGCGCACACACGGCGATGATTGGGCGCCACACAGATGACACACAAGCACAGAGGCTGACGCGGCGGTAGAGGTGGCGCTGATGGGGACATAGCGGCGAGGGCGACGCTCGGGGCCCGATGGTCGCCGGCGATTAGCGCGCTTCATCGGCGAAGGGTACCAACAAATAGCAAATGCTGTTTTGAACCTGATGGTGCACTTGCGAGCAGCTGGAGTGGACGACGGTGAGGTTGGAGCGGCAGCGACAGCTCGGCTTTTGTCGGACGGGCGACAAGGAGGGGCGCCCGAGGTAGCTCCAGCAACTCTAATCACGATGGTGTGGTCGGAGGCGACAGGGCGGCAACGGTGGCAGCGCAATCGGAAGAATACCGACTCCGGCGACAAAAGTGGAATTAGCAATTGCAGAGGCGCTGGAGCGATCGGAGCGACAAGGGTGGCGGTTCTAGGTTGCGGAGGACCGGACGGTCCTAGGAGGGTATTTATAGGGTCAGGGAGGCACAAGATCGGAAAGCCCCAAATCGAGTCCGATTTGGTTACCATCGGGAAACCCTGGAGATAGGAACCGAATTGGAGTTTGATTTGGCTGGGGATGGGTGCGGTAGAGATAAGGCTGTGATTTGGTGTGAAAATCCCAGAGCTTTCGGTTGGAAATCGCCGTTGTCGTAATCGAGCCGAGCTCTAGCAGTGGTGGCACGACCAGTCGGCGCGGGGAGGAAATCTGGTCGGGCGCGAAGAGGAAAACTGGTCGGGGACGACGACCACTCGGTGGCCCTACCTGACAACGGCAGAGGGAGCGCGGGCGAGCGAGCGAGCGTCCGATCGGCTGGGAGGACATGCGGCAGAAATCCAATGGGCAAGGCGAGCGGCAAGCGAGCGCTGAATGTTCCGAAGGATTTAAGTTGATTTTTCTTTTTAGAAAATCCAGAAAATGCAAATAGCAAATAGAAAATAGGAAATGAACTTGGAAAAATTCCAGAGAATTCTAGAAAGTATATATAAGCACATAGAATGCAAATAAAATAGTTTTTGATAATTGTTGATATTGAGATTAATCACATTAAATCATTTTTACATGAATGTTTATATTAAGCTTTAAATAAAGATAGTAAAAATTAATAGAAAATCAATATTGTATTTTCGAACAAGTAATTTTTCAAAAGATTTTTAGAGCTCAGAAATTTGGGATGTTACACTACCCTCTACTATTTTTCCTTGATTACAAATGCAATTGTGTCATTCAAGTGATATTATCTCAAATGGTAGCTTCTCTTAATTATCTTGTGTTCGGCATGAGATTCATCCTTACATGTGATATCATCTTATTCCTTCAAAGCGATATCTAATTTCATTCCTTGCTGATCATACTTTCCTTGAGCAATTTCAAGTACTCTTTGTATACGAGTGTATTCTCTCTTTCACTCTTCTCTTTGGATCCTTTCTTTGAAGATCTTGTGAGAGAAGTTCAAGCTCCTTGTAATCTTAAGTCTTGTCAACACGTGGTATCTACAAGTGATGTTCAAGGACTATCGTTCAAGTGTGATCCACATATATACATTTTTAGTGCTTATTGACAAAGAGGGAGAATTTAGTTGCAAATAATAGTCAAAGGAAAGAGGTTGAAGTCATCATGAGTTTTGGATGGATATATCTCAAAGAGATGACAAAGGAGAAGATGACAAGATTGAAAAGAATCATTTATGTGTCAAATGAGAAAAAAATACCAAGAAGAACCTTTGTGTAAGGGAGATTTTTTTTCTTTGTGAAAAACTTATTAAGATTTTGGGCTTACTTAAAAAGGGGTAAAGTATTAGTATCGGAAAAACTATTTTACCTATTTGCCCAAAATGCTTTATGGATCTTGTGAATGCATGTTTTTTTATTCTCATTTGTTTCATTTGATATCTTTGGAGTGGAATTGTCAATGATATGCAAGATTAGCCTTTTTAAAAGAGGCACTTTGGTCAAAAGACGAAAATCTTGTTTTAAAGGCTCAATGTAACATCTTGTTTAATTATTAGAGTACTCAAAAAATTAGAGAAAGTAATTAAGGAATTAATTCAAAAATTAGAGGAGGAAATAGAGGTAGGCCTTTGGCCCATGGCCCAAGAGTGAGCCGACTGCCCCTAAAATCCCGAACTATACCACCTCCTAGCCTAGCTGCGCCTCCTCGCCTCGCCATGGTCACGCCGCCTAGCTCGCACCGCTATCGCACCATTGTTTGCCTCCGAGTCTTCTTCTTGCTGCCCTCTGCCGACCATTCGCGTGCGCATGCATGCATGGAGCAAGATGGCTGCCATTAGTTTCCTGTGTCCCCCACCACACATGAATACATGCATGAACGTGGCTGCTACTACTGCTGGGGTAATGCCGAAGAAAGGGAAGAGCAAAGAAGAAGGAAGAGAGAAGAAGAAATGAAGGAAGAGAAGAGAAGAGAAGAGAGGGAAAGGAAGAAGAAGGGAAATCTTCGCGAGGGCTTGATCAAGATCCAGCGAAGAATTTATGGGTAATTTTGTGTTCTCCATTAGTTTTTGTAAATCTTTCATATGCGATTTGTCATCGATTGTCAGACTAGAACCCTACTGTGGTAGATCGGTATTTCTATAGGTCTATTAATTCGTAATATGGTGTTAGTTCCAAGCAAATTCAGTGTTTAGAGTCTTCTAGAGATATGTGGGTAATTGCGATAGCTTTCGGGGAAGTATTAGTTCACAATTTTTGGTTGGATAATGAATTAGTTATGATTTTTACAATTCTGGTTGCTTATTCAGCCTCTCGATTCTGGCAGCGAGCGTAGTTCTGTGTATTAGGGTTTGGATATGGATAAATTTGGTTGGTTGATCTGTATGAGTTATGTATATAACTTTATTATGATTCCAGGGTGATAAATTTCATAATTTTGGACATTTAGAACGAACTTTATGAATTTTGAAGACAATGTTGTAGTCTATCATTCTATTGTGATGAGAGAAAGACTAATCCTTTAGCAACCTTTTTGCACATTGGGGAAATTATGATAAATTTACTGAGAAAGATAGGTATCTGTGGTTTCCATATTGTCTTAAATCAGTGGGTTTGATTGCACCAATTAAAAGATACGAAATTGTTAAGTCATTAGTACCTAAGATGACCGAATCTGTCTTTCTATGATAAAAACAAAGGCTCAGATGATGTAATTTGATCTTCCGGTCAGCTGAGAAGTTGTAGGTATGGGAGTGTAGATTCCAGAGAACTTGGGTTCATGCTCTTTGGAGTTTTTAATCAAAATTTATGATTTTTCCTTCAGTGGCTGTCAGTTAGGACATATTGGGATTAGGGATTTGTATCGGTTAAGTTTCTGGTTGGGAATAGGAGCAAATAATTTCATTATGTTCTATTATTGTGATGTGCACATGTGAATGGTATTCTTAGTGTACTTTATGGATGACAGGTGGTGGTGAGAACCGAGGATAAAGTCCTTCTGTCGTCGTCATCTGTCTCACGGTTGAGGCAAGTGCATTTAGTCGGTAGAAATATTGAAGTGAATGCTTATGAATACTTGCATTGTGATTATGTTCCTTACTCATGAATGTCACTGCTGATTCTTACAATCTTATGTTGGATAATTGAATAGACTCATATGCATCATATTGTTATCCTTGAGACTTGGTCATGTGGAGGCCAAGTATTGATTTTGAGGTCCCCGTCATGTTTTAGACGGGCCTGTGGTCCCTACACTCGTGGATTGTAGGCTTATGGTCCCTGTGCTAGAAGGCACAGGCATGGGTATGTATCGACAGATGCATACTCCGCATTACCGGTAAATACAAAGAGAAAAGAAAAAGTGCATATGTGACATTTGCATTGCATGAGCATATGAGCTGATTTGGTATGTGGTATTGTGATCGTTTGATTTGTGTCAAAGTTGTATATTGGATTACTGTCTTATTTGTAGTTTGCTGAGTCGTGGACTCACGCTTGTTGTTTGTTTATATTTTTTTAGGTACCTTTTACACTAAGTCATGCATGGGAAGGGCTAGTAATAAGAACTGATGCACTTTACCATGAACAACTCATGAATGACAAAAATTTAGATTATAATTTTATAATTGAGCAAACTGCTAGGATAATAGATTTGGTTATATCTTTATGCACATGTCGCTTTGTAATAGAATTGACTAGTGCTCTGCATGCAGGTTTCAGGATTATGATTTAAGTTGGATGTTGAAATACTTATTTATATTATCGTAGTTTTGTTAGTATCTCCTGTTTGGTTAATTATACAAAGGAGGTTCTGTCGAAATTTAGTGTAATGTCTTATATTTTAATTTGTTATCTTGTTATTTTAGTAACATTCCAAGCTCTATGTTGGGTTGGGGTGTTACACTCAAATTTGTGAAAAACTAGATAAAAGTGCTTAAATATGTATTTCAAATATTTTGCAATGCTTTTGAATTAAAAATTCCTTTTTAGAAAATAAATATCAAATTTGGCCTCAAAATGATCTTTTGTGATCTTATTTTTGATTTAAATTACATATTGACATATATCAAAAGCTATTGAGTTTTTGAAAAAGTTGCAATACCAAACTCATTTCATACATTTCTCTAGTTCAAAGTTTTTACAAAAGACCAATCGTTGAAAAGTTATATTCATTTGAAATTCATCGAAAAACTAGTTTTGACACAAAATGACCTATTCTTGCATATAGTGAGTTTCGTTATTAGAGCCAGATTTCTTTGTGTATCTTGGCTTAAAATAGTATTTTTAACTCATACAAAGAGAAGAAAGTGAAAAACTCCATAAAATTCAAATTGGTTTGTATTTTGAACCTTTAATGTGAAATCATTCGCTTTTCTTGCCTACAAAGCGCGAAAAACTCCATGAAATTCAAATTAGTTTGTATTTTGAACCTTTAATGTGAAATCATTCGCTTTTCTTGCCTACAAAGCGCATTTTGCCATATTTTTTGAAAGAAAAATATTTTTTCAAAAAAATATTTTTGGAAAACATTTTAAATATTCCAAACCTAAATTCTAAAAAGTTTCAAAGAATTTGGACTTCACATGAAAATATTTGGACTTTTCCACTCGTGAAACAAAAATCATACCTTCAAAGCTCAATTTGACATATCTTTTGAATGGAGACTCCTTTTTCAAAAATTCTTTTTGGAATAGTTTCTTAGGAGTCCAAAGTTCGTTTATGCCAAATTTGATAGAATTTTGACTTGATTTTAAAAAGTTTTGACCTTTTCTCTCTTTGATCAACATGTTGAAAATTCAGAGATTTATATGTTTTAAGCTGATTTGTGATTTTTGTATCTCCAAATTAATTCATAATTTGAGGAATATATAATGATGAGTTTCTATCCTCTATAGCTGATCTTCTATGAAAAATTGTCTCAGATTTATTGGATCTATTTGAATCAGTTGTTCAGCTATGTTTCGAAGCTCAAATGAAATGTCAAAATCTGAAAACCTGAAATTTTTAGTTTTATGAAACTTTGAGATTTTCATAATGTCAAAATGGTTTATATTTGGTTGAGCCTCCCAAAATGAAACAAGTGTGTATTTACAAGGACTAGATCCATGATTTATATCTGATTTTTCGGAGCTTGTTTCCATAGTTTTTGAAATGTTTTAAGTAAGTTTTTAGCTCAACATGATTTTCAATTTGTGAAAATGAGCATCACATCTTCGTGAAAAATATTTGTTGAGAATATTTCAAGAGGGATATTATTTGAATGTGTTCCAAATATTATTTCCATTAGTTAAACTCAAATATAGCCTCATTTCAAGTTGCTTTTGTAACACCCTAGCTATTCGGAAGCCAAGATGCTACCTAAAGATACAACATACCATCGAATTACGGAATAAGGTTCAATATACCTCTAATCAGACAACAATACCATGGTAACGAGGTGAAAATAACCAATTCATCAATGGTGAATAATCATGGAACTAATCATGGAACGACATGACATGAAGTCTAAACATTACTTATTACAGTTCATCTCTCATCAAAGATTAACACAGTTGAATCCATTAATGAAAATATAATGTAATGAACTGTGTGGAACGTGCTGGTCTACTCCCTCCCATTAACATTATCATCAACAAGATTCACCTAAATAAACACAGAAAAATAAGGGTGAGTCGAAACTCAGCAAGTACAATAGACAATTGAACATACCAGGTTATGAACAAGTCAGTCACATTACGAATTAAGAATTAATCTCTGAAAACTTATGTATATGAATGGAATGAATGGATGCATTGAAAGGAATGGACTAACACATGCTCATACCGGTATAGCGAGTGAGACACCCGTCGGTGTTCACTTAAGCCCGTACTTAACAAAGTCCGGGGACCAAATTACCGTATGAAGAACGTTCATACGGGTGTCCGAAACTGCCCACATTGGAATGGTGGGTCTTACATGCCCATACTAGAGTTGATGGATCTTTACAAATCCACTCCCGTATATTGCATATGAACAACACATGAATTGAATGAACATATGCAATGAATTTTATCACTTTCTTCCTCATGGATTATCAAATAGGAACGGAATGTACATCATGAAATATGAACATGGATCATCAACTCATCGGCACAACAACCAACAAATGAGCGCCCACGTAAATCAATATATCTTAACACATTGGAATTGGATGTAATGGAATATGAATATTGATTAACATCTTTGATTGAAAACATGGATCATAGAAATATTAGCATGAACACAACCACACATCATTCATCAATGTAAAGAATTTCAATGTACTTGCCTTTCGGCGTCGCGACGCTAGTTAGCAACGAAGGTGTTCCCACACGCGATGTCTCGTCGCCAACACAAGTACATATTTGGAATAAGTGTAACGTGGTACGACTTAGCTACAGGAGACCTACACTAACCCTCCGACTAACCAACACAATTAACGGAGTTAAACTGATATTACACTATTTAGCCACCTGCCCATCCTACTGGACAGCAGTACAAGAAAAATCATAATTAATTATCTGGGACTCGAAACGACATGAAACTAGCACCCAATGAAACTTAATAGATAAACCTTCAAAACACTAGGAAATAATATTTTTTAATTATGCCCGTACATAAGGCTAATCTGCAATTGAAAGTGCCTGATAGACATCTGACCAGACTACAGAACCGCAGCAAGGACAAATGCCCTAACTTTCATTATACAGATCCAATGGAGGTGATCTTTGTCAACCTGGAATCATGGTGAAATTATCTTCAAAAACCGTTTTGGGTGGCCATCCTGGATCTGACTCTAACTAGATCAAAACCGAGGAACAAACCGATAGTCCCCAATTCTCATACAGACAGAACAACGCGCGGTTAAAATTCCATAACTTTTGATTGCCAACTCTAAAAATTGTGTTCTTTATCAACTTGGAAATATTACTGAATTATCTACAACATTCATTTTGGGTAGTCTTTCTGATTCGGTCTCTAAATAATTCATAATGGCCAGACAATTAGACGGCCAAATCCGTCACTCTCTGAACAGTTGCACGAAAATGGTCATATCTTCTAAACAGAACTCCAAATTAGATGATCTAAGTGTCTAAAGAAAGCAAAAAATCAAGGGCTACAACTTTCTAAGAGGTGAATAGATCAGAAAACGTACAGAACTTACGCAAATCTGATAAACAAATCTGACGCAGGGAAAGAAGAAAGTGGCGCACGGCAGGGAGGAGGGTGGCGGCTCCAAGTGGCCATTAATAGTGCTAAGCATGTTTTTGTAGACATAATATTGTAAAGAATATGTGTAATGCATGACCGGTTTTGATATAAGGAATAATTGGTTCAAAACTTTTGTGCTACTTTTAATTTCGTTAAAACTTTGTTGTGTATATACTGTTTCTTTCTCTCTAGTGTTTCCCCGCTCATATTCTTCCACAGACTTTCCCCAAGTTTACCCTTTTCTGCTCATGCATGCCAAACAGAGCAAAAGGGACGAATGCCCTCGACTGCCATTCTATTCTGGCTTCGAGGTGATTGTATACAAACGCCACCTTCTGCAATCTCTCCCATTATCTTTCGTTAATTCCTCTCTCAGATCAATTCGTCCATCAAATGTTGTGTACTTTCAAGCTAAGGAGCCTCCTCTCCCTCTGGCGATCTTTGACGCGAGCATTAGTCTCGTTCATCTCCCATTTCCTCGGGTGATCTCAGAAAAAATTGTCCTTCTCATGCATCTTCGTCATTGTCGGAGGACCCACGATGGGATCGGTGGACTACTATGAGATCCTGAATGTCGACCGGAGCGCGACCGACGACGACCTCCGCAGGGCCTACCGGAGGCTGGCCATGCGGTGGCACCCCGACAAGAACCCCGCCGGCAAGAAGGACGCCGAGGCCAAGTTCAAGGGCATCACCGAAGCCTACAACGTACGTAGTTCATCATCGTCACCTATAAATGCATGCAAAACAACCAATCAATCAGTTTTGCTCAATTTTACATGCCATTGTTTGATCATGTGTTTGTGTGTGAGAGAGAGAGAGAGAGAGAGAGAGAGAGAGAGAGAGAATTGATCGATTTTGCCTGCATGGATCGGATCGCTGGATCAGGTGCTCAGCGACACCGGCAAGAGGGCGGTGTACGACCAGTACGGGGAGGACGGACTCAGGGGGGCGCCGCCGCAGCCTGGCGGCGGCGCCGACGACATCTTCGCCGAGTTCTTCGGGAGCACGCCGTTCACGTACTGCAACACGGCCGCCAGCAGCAACGCGCGCGCCAAGCAGCAGCACACGGCGTGGGACGGCGGGAACGGGCCGCACTTCGGTGGGTTCGCGCGGGCGGACAACGGGTTCGGCCGGACGTACGGCTGTGATAACCAGGGCGGCGGCGCGGCGGCGCCGCCGGCGGTGGAGTGCAAGCTGTCGTGCACCCTGGAGGAGCTCTACGTGGGCGTCACCAAGAAGATGAAGATCTCCAGGAACGTGGTGGACGCCAGCGGGTAAGCTAGCCTTTTTTTTTCTTCTTCCCGAATCAAGAGCTTAAATTTCATTCATCAAATGTATATGATTACACTGAAAGAGGAGACAATTACGAAAGAAATCGGGCACTTGGTTAAACCATGTGCACCATTGCCTACTCCTAGAAGCTTGTTTGGCACAAAGATCAGCCGCCTTGTGCAAAAACAATATCAAACAATGAAAAACTTCTCCCTAGCCTCCTTTTCCTCCATATTCTTAGGCATAATGGATACTATAGAGGACCTAACATATTTATATCATCCCTCGCAATTTTTTTTCAAATTTTTTGCTGAACAATTTGTAAGTGCTAGAAAATTATATTCGAAAATGAGCGCTACAAAATGTTTCTATCCACGCTGTTTAATTCGGTTCAAAATTTAGTTAGTTTCTAAAGTTGTATACATTTTTTTTTTTACATATGGACGTAGGAGGATGAAGACGGAGTCTGAGATTCTGTGGATCGAGGTGAAGCCGGGGTGGAAGAAGGGCACCAAGATCACGTTCCCGGGCAAGGGCAACCAGCAGTGGAACCAGCTCCCCGCCGACCTGGTCTTCGTCGTCGACGAGAAGCCCCACGATGTGTACCGCCGCGACGGCAACGACCTGGTGGCCGAGGCCCGGGTCACGCTCGCCGAGGCGCTGGGAGGCACGTTGGTCGTCCTCGCCACGCTCGACGGCCGCGAGCTGGCGGTCGACGTGGGCGGCGCCGAAGCCGGCGAGGACGACGACGACGCCGCCCCCGTGGTGTGCCCTGGGTACGAGCTCGTGGTGCCGATGGAGGGCATGCCCATCGCCCGCGAGCCCGGCCGCCGCGGCAGCCTCAGGATCCGGTTCGACGTCGCGTTCCCGGAGAGGCTCACGAGGGAGCAGCGCGCTCAGATCAAGCGCATCCTCGAGGCCGACGGCGGCTAGCCAGGCATTGCTCGGCGGAGAGCTAGCTAGTGGGTGCACATGCGTGTACGTACGTTTTCCATGTGCTAAAAACGAGTGATGATATGCAATCGGTGCGGTGTAATTTGCACTACTTCTTTGAGATGTATTCATGTATACAATCAAGCTCGAAGTTATATAGCCTAAGTTTGAATGTTTGTTTAGACTTTTTATCTTACTTAAAAAGTAAAAAAATTAAGTTTAAATAAAAGGGTAGTTTTTTTAACTGACTTATAAAAAACTCAAGTCATTTAAGCCTAAAAGCCATAAGCCAAGGAAAATGTATTTTTTTTATACTTTTGCGAAATGGAATAACTATTGCCACTAAAGTTCGTTGAAATTACCCACAAAATGCCATTGCATATAAATGCAAATCGTTTCATTTTTTTTTGCTCTTCTATCCTCCTCTTCATACACAACTTAATAAGCCAACATCTTATAAAAAGCCAGATTACCAAACACTAAAACTTAGCTTAAAAGCTAAGAGACTTATAAACTGATTAAACCAAAAAACTGACTTTAAGCTATAAGCCAAAAAGAAACAGAGCCTTAATCGGGTGAAGTTGCATGGAGCTAATTATTACTCGAAACTGTCTAATAAACATTCGACTATCATACGACGAAGATCAGATTAACTGCACAACTATTGAGCAGTTTTTGGCTAACAGGCCAAATTTGCCTTAACGGGGCGAACAAAACATCTGCTTTGATACGCGAAAATAGTCACTTTCATGAAAACGACCGAACGAACGAGAGAGTTGGTGAGAGACTTTTTATTACCATTTTGTGCACATTTTTAGCGGATCTTTTGCAGATTTATTACAAATAAAATTGGGTCCATTTTTGTCATTAAAAATTACTAATAAAAAATAACTTCAGTATATTTATTATCATTCAAGGCCCATGAAGGCAGAAAAGCTCAACAAAACAATCATGTGTATTGGACAAGTTTTGTAATTAAAATTTACAAATAAAAATTATTTCGATGGGTTAATTATCATTCAAGGCCCGCCCACGAACCAGAAAAGCCCAACAACACAATCACGTATCTCGACCCATTTTTGTCATTAAAAATCACAAATAAAAAAAAAAACTTCAATGGGTTTATTATCATTCAGGCCCATGAAGCCAGAAAAGCCCAACAAAACAAAACAATCATGTATCTTGGCAGCCAAGAAAGAACGAAAAACACAAAAGAAAATAGAATAATCCCATGAACAAAAGAGGAGGTAAAAAAAATAGAAGAGCCGACTCATCGAAGAAGAAAAAAGTATGACTCAAACCTACCGTTGCTGGATTTTGTCCTCCTCCTATTGTTGCTGGATTTTGTCCTCCTTGAAGAAATCAGAAAGAACTACATATGATGCGATTGTGATCCATCTATGTTCTTGCATTTATTGATAATCTGCATGATAAAAACGTGCTTTATTAGTAGCTTAATCAGTGATCTAATTCAGCAATAACTAGATTTAGTGAAAAGCTGAATACCAGAACCATGCTCTGGAAAATAAGAAAATAGAGTAGTTGAAAACACTACATGCATACTGCAAACAATGATTAACTTATGCAGAAGCTGTGGTTTACTTATTCAGTTTGAATCACAAAATAATTCTGATATCTCAATCCTTACCGTGTAACTAAATTGTGACTGATATATCAAAAAAGTATCCTTATAAATATACAGAATTAAAAGTTTACCACCATGATAGCATGATTACATTATTAGAAGTGAACCCTGCACTAGGATACATTCATCTAATGACAGTACACATGATTACAGTATGTATAGAATTTTTTTTTCCAAAAAACATTCATCTAATGACAGTATACATGATTACATCCATAGAAGTGAATCATACTGTAACACCCTGACCCAAAATCGGCTCAATGCCCAGCCCATCGTGGGGCGGACCCGCCCACACATAGCACACCACTTACACTTTCGTCATCACTTCGTGTAAAAGGGTTAACCCGGAGGTGCTACGTTTGGATCCAACAGGCATTATATACTACTACAACTCACTTGAGACAAGCAATGTGGGACTAATCCCACCACACAACTCCTCATGGGCCACATGGGCCATACTACGAGCAGGCTGGTTACATTCACCCCCCCTCAAGGGCTGACGTCCTCGACAGCATACCGCATATGCGGCAAATGCCCAGAACCACCCCTCGGTACGTCTGCAGCATCCAAAGGTCAAGCACATATGCCATGCCATGTGTCCACTCCGGCCCACATGTGCCATGCGCCATATGCCCGCGCCGTCTCCCGCACGCGCCTGCGTCAACAAGGTTGATGCTCGATACCATCCGTAACACCGACCCAAAATCGCCCAATGCCCAACCCACCATGGGCGGACTATACACATAGCACCCCACTTACACTTTCGTCCTCGCCGTGTAAAAGGGTTAACCCGGAGGTGCTACGTTTGGATCCAACAGGCATTATATACTACTACAACTCACTTGAGACAAGCAATGTGGGACTAATCCCACCACACAACTCCTCATGGGCCACATGAGCCACACTACGAGCAGGCTGGGGTATTACACATACAATGAAAATTTAGAACAAATTCATCTATAGGGCACTAAACCTGATTTCCTGCCTAGTATTGAACCCTACAATAAAAAAAACTAACTCATCTATAAGACATTAAACTAGATTACCTACCTAATAGTGAACCCTACAATAAAAATTAAAAATAATTTAACTATAGTATAGTTAATGTAACACCTCGGTTAGACACGGAGCCCAGCATGCCACTAAACTATACTAACTATCAAATTTAACAATCATTATCACTAAATTACAACAAGCACATCAAAGGTAAAACCCGTCCACGGATCACAATAACGCAAGTATAACGATAGAATATCTATGGATAATTAATTCATAATAAGCATGACAAGGTAATAAACAAAGATCGATGCAAAACCAATCCAATCAAGTCTATTAAAAGAATAATCAACTCCAACCTATCTTCCAAGACTAACCAATACTATGATGTCTTAACTATAAATCATTAAACTATAGAATGAGTTCTCATATCATTAAACTATAGAATGAGTTCTCATATTCAATGGATCAAGTAAACATGTGTATGATGTGGATTCAAGTGTGCTAGCCCTTCCCAAGCGAAGCGTCATCAACGGTCACCTAAAAACAACAGTAGAGCAGGGGTGAGTTCACGACTCAGCAAGCCCAATAATAAAAGATGAGCAATGTTTAGTCGGCAGTAAACAATATTTTCATCAACATCAGTTGTTTTCTTTTCTTTATTTCCATACTCAAACCATTCAATTCTCTCCTCTTTATTCTCATACACGATCATGAAATACTTTTCATTCAATGTGTCCCTACTTTACATGTCTACATGTACTTCTTTCGTATACCGGTATAGTGTGAGTGAACACTCATGACAATGTTCACTCTCAGGCCCTTCCTCCTCTAGAATTGGGGACCTCCTCCACTCCCGTGGAGTTGTGATCAATATGACCACCTTCTCATATGCAATGGTGTTTATGAATACACAACTATTCATAGATTCATCATTATTAACATTATCCAACATTATCATATGCTTCAATACGAATAAAATCATGACTATTCACATTGCTTGCAATTAAATAAATTAAAAGCATAAATAATATAATGGTAATGAGTGGTAAAGAAATACAATGATCAACCAGTGAACACTGTCTACCATGCACTTGCCTTTGTATCCCTGTGAATTGGATAACGAACCGGTGCCAAAGCATAAGAGACCACACTCGCTGGACAAATAATTCAAAACACATCTTAAAATCATAACATTGCAGCACCAACACTTTATTCTATTTGTCCTCACTTGTCTAAGTCAAACTGACCCAATTAACCCAAAAATTTTGGGAACACTACCCATTGTCCCTATAGTAAAATGGCCCTAACTCAGTCATCCGAACTTCAAAATTCACCATCCAAGACTTTTTGGAATCCTCACAAAATAACCTACAATTTCCTAGTTATGATGAACCTCCGATTCTACTGTTTCTACACTGTTTCTTTACCCGAAAATCATTCCAGAATTTGCCAAAACATTCTGTTTCATAATTTTATATCTTTAATTATAAAACTTGAAAAATATAAGAAAAATACGAGTTATGAAAACTAAGCAAGATTTTCTACATTATTCAAGTTAGTACCAATGTTTAATTTTATCATCCACTACACGAAACCAACCCATCTTCACGACGTCGCACCACGCCCAAAGATCCGACAACAACCTTCCCGAGACCGTGTCTTTTCACCCTCTACTCCGGTTCTAATGTTCCAGACCTTCCTGGAAAGCCAACAAGATTATCTAACTTTTCTCTAATTAGACCGACCTATGAATCAGATTCTAAATATCCCTAAAAACCCCGCAATGCTCTACGTTTAACTTCGATAAACTAGGGCAGAACAACACTTACTATTCCCATTAACCAAACGCCCTACAAAATGAACAGCAACTAAACTAGAGCAATCTAAAGGGTTTCAGATCGTTACCCTTGAAGATCATGGCGGATCACAAAAACACCGCAAAAAATCCTCTATTTTCTTTTCTTCTTCCTCTCTTTCCTTCTTCCTTTGCTTCCTTCCCTTTCCCGGCCTTTTTTCCTTCCCTCGGTAGTACAAGCAATGCAGGCTTGTTGGCGCTTGGATGCATTGTGTAACACCCCGGCTATTCGGAAGCCAAGATGCCACCTAATGGGACAACATACTACTCAATTAATAAAAATAATATCACAATAAGAGACAATATCGAATAATCAAGATAACAATCTAGAATTAACTAACAGATCCTCAATGTATTAAAACAAGGAATGACCATAGAGGAATGGAGGAACATCCAAAGTGACTTTTATTACAATTCAATACTTAATCAAATAAACCAAATAAACTAAAACTGTGTCATAATGAATGAATAATTTATTCAAGTGCGTGGAACGTGCTGGACTACACCCTCCTGCTAGCAACAGTTTCACCGGAATTCACCTAAAACAAATAAAAACAAGAGTGAGTCGAAACTCAGCAAGCACAACATATTATTCACAAAGAATACTGAATCAGAACAATATGCCAAGTAACAACATTTACTTCCATGAATTTGCGAAAGCATGGTATGAATGAATGCATTGAAGGAGAATGGACTTTTCACACGTTTATACCAGTATAACTAGTGACACACCCGTCGGTGTTCACTTAAGCCCGCCCTTAACCAAGAGCGGGGACCCAAGTCCGTATGAAGAACGTTTCATACGGAATGTCCGAAACTGTCTACATTGGAATGGTAGGTCTTACATGCCCATATTGGAATTAATGGGACTTAATCAAGTTTCCACTCCCGTGGACGGCAAAGGAAATATGTGTGCATGGAATGAAATGCATAACTTGAACTTCATCTCAATTTATCACAGAAGAAGGTATTGAAATCTACCACATCATGCTCAAATCACAGGAATATTCATAAGTTACCAAATTATCATGCATTCATCGAATTCACACAAGTTAAACATTGCACTTGCCTTCCGTCTTTGTGACGTCATCGAAGCAACGAAGGTGTCCTTCCACTCACCACCTCACCGCCTATACAATCATTGTCACGGAATAAGGATAACAGGGTATAACATAGTTACATGAGTTCTACGATACCCTCTAATCAACCCACACGCCCAAATGTTCGTTTTGACCTCTACGCCAAAAGTCCAGATTATCGATCAACGGGCAGTTGTACGAGAAAATTCACCATTAATTATCTGTAACTCTAAAAGACCTGAAACTAGTGCCCACTGAATCTTAACAGATCAGGCTACAAAACATTATTTGGCGGAATCCCCTGATTCGGCCAAAACAGAGGGCTAATTATCAGCTAAACACAACCCATCTACGTCTGTCCAGAATACAGATCAGTAATAAAGAAAACGGCATAACTTTTAGCCTACTGATCCAATGAGAATGATCCTTATCAACTTGAAAATATAATTTTGAGATCTACAATAACTTAGTTGGGTGAAGGTTCTGATTCGGCCCCTAATTTGAACAAAACCGAGGACAAACCCATCGACCCGGTTTTCAGCAGAAAGAACAGATCGCAATAAAAAATTCATAACTCCCAAAATACAGATTGGATTTTCCTGATCTCGGTTCCAAAAGAAAGCTAACGTTCCCAGGAATAAAACTCTAGAAGACGTCAACCTGAGATTCTGCCTCTACAGTAGCGCAAAAGGCCGCACAACAAACAGATCTGTTCGGAAAATCGGAACAACAATGCATCTCAACCCTAATGACCAAAACCGCAACTAAAACCGATCAAACAACGGGTTGGAGTGTTCGTTACCCTTGAAGACCCGTAGAATGACGAAGATCAAGTGCCCAAACTGAATGGAGGTCGCCGGAAGAGGAGGTGGAAGGGGGAGGGGGCGGCGGCTCAAGGGAGAGGAGGGGGTGGCCGGCGGCTAGGGTTGGGGAGGCATCTCCCCTTTAAGTGGGCGCCCTCCCTCTTGGGCCACTGTTCGCACCCATGCCCAGTTGGCGCAATTTTACAAGTTTCCCCTCCGAAGACTATTAATTTCTGATTTTAAACCTCGTCTTTCACTCCTTCAACCTTCTATTCTTATTAATTGCAATTCGGGATATTACACATTGCTAGCATAGCAGTCGCATCGAGGGGAAAAGTCTGCGCAAGGTCCCTAAAGGTCTTTGCGTGGGGGCTTGCAGGAGGGCGGAGGGTGGCATTCTTGGGAGGAGGGAGAGATGGGGCTATGATTAGGTTGCCCCCTTGATCCCTTTTAAGGCCGGCTCAAAGGCCTAGATTTTCTTACTCTCTCTCAAAATATGAATTTTTCAAATTTAATTCATTTAATTCTCTCTCTAATTCAGTTGAAGTCTCTAATGCTACACGGGATATAACATTCTACCTCCTTAAATAGAATTTGACAACGAATTCTACTCACGCTATTTTACTCAAAAGAACACCAAGACTGAAATCAACAATTATCAACACGTACCCATCGTGAACAACTCCAGGTATTACTCGCGCATGCGAGACTCCAACTCACATGTTGCTTCTCGCTCGGCTTGACGCGACCATAACAACTTGACATACTTCAACGTCTTATGCCTCAAGCCCTCAACACCCTCTCTGACCTCTCCAGGTCCACATACCGAATGGATCTAGAAGGTATGGTCTTACTCGTTGGCCAACGGCTCTAATGAAAACTCATACTCCGGATCTCTCAAGTACTTTCTCAACAACTAAACACAAAGGATGCATGAACTCGAGACGGTCCTAGTGATATGCCAACTTCCAAATCTCCACAACTATCAGAAATTATACAACATACATTGGGCTAACATTCCCTTTGGTACAAAGCCATAAACCCCACACAAAACTCTTGTTCCCCCTCTCAATCAATCACTTTATCTTAACAAAGAGCACTTCCTTTAACCAAGAACGCACAAACAACTCGCCTTAAACCAACTCTCTTACAAAAAGAACCCAACTGAAAAACGAAGGATTCTCATCTCAACCATGCAATACCAACTCCCCTCCAAAAGAGTCAAATCCAAAATCAAAGATTCATCGTGAAAACCTTTTCTACTTTCTAGGTAGGTAGTTTACAAATAAACACCACATAGGACAAAGACGAAAATCACTCGAATGCCCAAAACAACCGTTTCCTTTTTCCCCCTTAACTAGAAAAGACTACGCACCAACATAAAGCAACTCATTTTGCAACTGGCATTCGCCATAAAATACGAAGCTCAAACACGATTCAAGAGAGTATTTCACTACTCGAGAAACCACACTTTTTCCTCAATCTTTATTTTAGGAATAAACTTTCTTTTAAATCCTAGGATTCCAAAATCACCGCATAATATACTAACTCATTTCTCTTAGATTGGCAACCTCAAAACTATGCTCAAACTAAACACAAAATCCACACCTATGTGGAGAGACTCTCCCAATCCACAATAACATACTCTAGCCAACTCCCCTACTAAAGGAATTACTTTGACAAATAATTTCCAATGCACCTCAATATAGATTTCACGCACAATCACATCACCTCAATCCTTTAGTGATAAATAACTTGAAATTCACAATGCACACACACTCATTTACTACACCCAAGGGATGCTATCATTGACTGTCACACTATTCGGAATCCACTTTTATTCTACTACTTCTACACATAATCATTGGACAACCAAGGTTCTAGTATAAAACACAAGCCCAATTTTAACATTTCAGACTACAATGAACTTCTGGTATACTTGATAGGAAATCCTCTGATTTGATAATTAAAATTCTCACAATCCAAACAATATTCTCAATCATTAATATCAACATTCCTCACTAATCAAGTAATCGCCTAAAATAATTAACTTCACCAATCTTGGACCCTCACTAAACCACACCATTCAATTTCACCTACACAACCTTGCAAATTACACAATCGCAATACCCTAACTATTTGATAATTCTAATATTCCATCAACATGAACAAATGTTCTTGGATCACTATTTGTAGGACCGCAAAGGCGACTAGGGGGGGGTGAATAGGCGCTTTCTCAAATTTCTCGCCTTAATCAAATTCAACACGAACTTTACTCCTTTAGCTATGAAAGCTAAGAAGATCAATAAGCGCACAGAGGAAGCCTTGTGCTGAATTCGATAACCCCCTCAACCACAAGACACAAATGTGGAGAATTGATCTCACTGGTCTGGTCTGGGCACTGGTGGTCTGACCGGCTACCAAAGGGCGGTCCGACCGATTTAAATCGGTTCGACCGCCGTTAAATGATGACAATGTTTGGCGGTCGACCGCCAGATAAAATCGGTCCGACCGATTTAGTCCAGAACCGAAACTCAATGCCCAAATCCAAAACGAAATTTGGTCCAACTTTTGATTCAACCAATGAAACTTGACCAAATTTGGAGCACACCTCCCTAAGGATATTAGAGACCTGTTTCTAGCGATGATCCTCCAGATCCACTTCACAGAAACGATCTCTGACGATTTTACTAAAGAAGTGCACAAACCCTAGAAATATGAAAATCTTGATTCAAGACTTGCTTGTGGGGGGTTGATGGTCTAGATGATTCTAGGACTATTCCCACACATCAAAGCAAGATAAAATCGGTCAAGCGACCAAGCATAAACACTTGAATCAAGGAAGCACCAAATTCATCAAAAGAGAGAAGAACACAAAGGAGACAATTGATCTCTCAAGCAAGCATCACAAGATTGATTGATCTCACAAGATGCTTACAAAGCCACTCCAACAAGGAGGACAAGAGCTCAACAAAGAGCACACAAACAATCTCTCCAAACCTCTCCTCTCCTCTCAAACCCTAACCCTAACAAGGGGCTTTCCAAATAAGGGCTCAAAGTGCTTCAAAGGGTTTTACGTCTCCCCCCTTTCTATTTATAGGAGAGGCCTAGGGTTTCACTTATGGGACCCACACACACATGGGACCCACACACACATCAATCTGTTGAAGCAATCACCTGCTTCACCACGTGTAGGTTGATCAGCGGCCTTCATCACGTCGACAAGTTCCTCCTGTCCGAATCCCATCGGAACCTCCTAGGGACTTGCACCGACTTCCGCACCTCTTGATCCAACCAGCTGCACCGAACTACCCGTTCGATCCATCTTGCCCATTCTGCACCATACTTGAGTCACACGACCTCACCCGGCATCTATGATCGTTCTGGACCTCAGCTCTCCAAGCGTAGTCCCGATCCACCTCACCGTTGACGTCGTTGACCTGCAAGCCACCTGCACAGCAATAGACAAACAAATCGTCTCCGGGAATAAGTTCTTCACAACTTGACCCACGTTAGTTCCACAATGCAATATGCAACAATAAAGCATTGACATCCATACATTAAACACAATCCAAACACATCAATGCCAACAAGGCTAACCTCCAAGTGATCGGCGGTCTGACCGCCCCACACGGCCGGTCCGACCGCCCCACACGGCCGGTCCGACCGATTTCAGGCCGGTCGAACCGATTCCATAACGGCGGTCGGACCGCCCGAAATGACTTAGCCAAATTTTCATCTTAAAATCCGAAACCTTCTGAAATTTTCAACTGAATAGAACTTTTGACTGGGAGCTCCAAAAATAATGTGACCACATCCAGGAGACTCCCCTCACTTGCCTACACATCCTATTTTTGGATCAGCTCCAAAATCCACTTTGAAACATATCCGGTCGGACCGGCCACCACGGCCGGTCGGACCTCTCCAATGATCGGACCGCCCCGCCATCGGTCGACCGCTGTGGTCCGCAGACACAAGCAAAACCGAAAATGCGAGATTTTGCAAACCAACAAAGCCATTGCCAATTGACTCATCATTCTAAGATCGTGCACATATCCTCACGATATCCACACTATTCACTATAGGTTCTACTAGTTGTAATAATATAATCAGTTTTGCTCCAATTACCATAATTCCTTTTAGATCAAATTCTCTACGAGATTTATATCATAAAATCAATTCATCCTCCAATGCTCCTCAAATAACTTGCAATATAAGGTCTCACAACATCATATACTAGAGCACCACTAACCAGTTGCCACTATACAATCTATAAGGTTTTGTAAAGAAATAGAAGAGGCAAATAAAATAAATTTCCAGCACATAGAAAAATATTTACTGCTTGCAGTAAACACAAGACTAAGGAAAATAGTCAAATAGCAATGATATAAAAAAACAAAAGATGAGACCATAGTTGACGACGCAAGTCCCACAAGAAAAGAACATCAAACCTCAAATAAGAAAAAACATTGCTTTCGAAGCTCGAGAAACTCTTATGTGGAAAAACTAGAAAGGTTAAACACACTTCAAATAGGCCGCAAGTTACAAAACTTGACTCTAATCTCAAATACTTCTACTTCACTCTTTCCATTAACAAAAAAAGTAATTTTCTTTGATTACAACATCACTTTACCAACTCAAACAAGAAGAGATTTTAAGACCAAATCACATGAATTACTTTAGAACCAATTAAGCTTTCCAACACACAACTTGCTCAGACCAATTCCAGTTACTACAAAAATCATGGAGTCCAAAAGATCACAAATGCAAAATAAAACATTTTCATTTAAAAAATATCACACAAGACAATCAATTATTGAGTTTGTATTTGGTTATTATGATTACAATTGCTTGCGGTTGATGAACATTCTTTGGATAGTGGTTACAATACAGTTGATGTGTTTCAATTGGTCTCTATTTATTTTTTGAAACAATTATTATTTTTTCGACTATTGAGATACTTTTGCTACTTGTGAACGTTGTAGATTTGCAAGGTTGGTTCCTTCATGAGAGTTTTGTCGTCTTGTTGTGAAACATGACTTATTTATCCACTTGACATTTTGGATAATGGAAGTTTCTTTTGCAAGTTTTTAACACGTGGAAGTTTTGGCCCCACGTTTTTCTTTTGGGAGTACTTTGAGTGTGAAGTTTAATGCATTACTTTTATGGAAGAAAATGTTAAAACCCTTTGATGACGTCTTTTCATGCTTAAGTGAGATATTGTATTTAAAGGAATTAATTAATAATGTATGGGTTGTCAAGTTGGGTCAATAGCGTAGTGTATAATTAATTTTAACCAACATCCCTGGAAATGAAGTTGCTTAATTTGATGTTGTCTAGAAGTAGTTACATGATGAACTGTGATTAAGGGTATGTCCATACCTACTAGGAATTTGAGAGTTATTAAGAAGTGTGGGACATTGATGAACTAGTCTAATCATTAAGATTGTTGAATTTGGTAAACTTCTTAGATAAATTGGATTAAGGGGTCTCAATGGATTAATCTAACCATTTGGGATGGTTAAGTTAAGAAGGTGTTAGATTATTGTCTTAGTGGATAATAATCTTGAAGTTATCTTTTGTGGATACTAAGTGATCATATGTAATTGCTAGGTGCAATTATTGTGTATTGAAGTTTGGTGTGGAGCATCACTAAAAGATGAATTGATAGAATTTAATAGGTGACCTATATTTACATGATGGTGGAATTGTCAGATAATAGTATGTCATTGATGAAAGGGTTTTGGTTGGTTCTTTCAAATTGTGTAGTAGATTCTCTCTAAAATAAAGTGGTTGTTGAAGTGAGGTTATAATGTTTTGGTGGACTCTCAATTTGAGGATGGACTGATAAAATAGTATGGAACAAATTGGTGAGTTTTGGAGGGCTTTATAATGGAAGAGTAGACGATGACGATTCTTATTAAGAGTGTATTATTCTTGATGTTAGAAAGATTGTCTGTAAGACGAATTGTGACTTGTGAGAGTGTGTTGATTCTTTTAGAGATAAAGTAATTTGATCTCCTTTCGTAATATCGTTTAAATGAAATGTTTGGAGTTTTTCATTCGTGATCCTTTGGGAATTCACGATTTATATGGTAGCTGAAATTAGGTTGAGCAAAGTTACATATTGGAATGGTTCAATTGGTTATTAAGTGGTTCATGTCATTTGATCTTAAAGGATCTTTTGTTTGAGTTGGCAAAGTGATGTTGTAGTCAAAGAAAATTATTTTTTTTTGTTAAATGAAAGAGTGTAGTAGAGGTACTTGAGGTTGAAATCAATATTTGTAACTTGTAGCTTAGTGACGCGTGCTTACCCTTGTCGTTTTGCCGTATAAGAGTTCATCGAGTTTGAAAAGCAATGATTTATTCTTATTGGTTAAAGTTTGATATTCTCTTCTTGTGGGACTTGTGCCCTCAACTGTGGTTTTGTCTTTTGCTTTTTCGAGATATTACTATTTAATTATTTCCCTTGGTATTGTGTTTACTGCGAGCGGTAGAAGCTTTTCTTTGTGCTAAAAATTATTTTTATTTGTCTCTTCTTTTGAGAAATGAACAATCAATTTGTTTTACAAAACCTTACAGAGTGTATAGTGGCAACTGGTTGGTAGTGGTCAAGTATATAATGTTGTAAGACATTGGGTTGTAAGTTATTTGAGGAGCATTGGAGGATGAATTCATTTCGTGATATAAATCTTATAGAGCATTGGATCTAAAAGGAATGATGGATGTAAGAGCAAAATTGTGATATTATGATAATAACTGTCTTAAAGATCTGTGCGTAATTAGATAAAAAGGACACATAAAAATGAGATGCTTTGAGTTATTAGAGAAAAGTTGTTTATCAGGAACAAGTCTTCCGGGAGGAGTTGCATCTGCTGAGAAACAAGGGGACGTGAGGATTAGGGGCCAGAAATATTTTTTTCCCACGCGCCGCCAGAGCAGCCGATCTCGTCTCAGCGCGTTCGCCTGGGGAGCAGCTGTTCGGCCTACGCGTGGACGCCGAGTGCTGCTGTCAGCCAGCACGTTCGCCTGGGGAGCGACTGTTCGGCCTACGCGTGGAGCGGCTTCGGCCAGTGCGTGCCAGGGCTGGTTGCTGCCCGCGCGAGTGGAAGGTTCAGCTGTCCGATCGCCTGCCGCCTGTGCGGTTGGTCGCTAGCGCACGCGTTTGGTCAGCCTGAAATTCTTCGACCGCCGAGTGTAAATCGTTCGGCCAGCGCCACCTAAACCCTAAACGTATTTAATCGAGCTTCAAATTCAACCATTTAAGATTTTCTGAAATCCCTATGAAAAATCTACAATTTTATAGTTATAACGAACCTTTGATTCTATCGTTTTTTACCCTGTTTCATTATCCAAAGATCGTTCCAGAATCTATCAAAATAGTTCATTTCATAATTTTATATCTTTAATTATAAAACTTAAAAATATGTAAACTATACCAGTTAGGGAAACTACATAAATTTTTTTTACATTATTCAACTTTTCACTATAATTTAATTTTAACATATACTATATGAAATCAATCCTTGTTCACGACATCTGCCAGTTACATCCAAAATCTGAACACTGACATTCCTGAAATCGTATCTTTTCGCTCGCTACTCTGATTCTAATATTCCAGACCTTCCTGGAAAGCTAACAAGATTATCTATCTTTTCTATAATTAGACCGACCTCTGAATCCGATTCTAAATATTCTTAATCACCACCGCAAGATTCTGCATCTAATCTCGACGAACTAGAGCATGCTGAAACATAATCTTCCCCTAAGCAAAACGATATACAAACTTAACAACGACTAATCCATAAAAATTCTAGAGATTGACATGGTTTATCATTAACACGGATCATGAAAACCCTACAATTTTCGTCCTCTTTTCCTTCTTTTCCTTCTTCTTCCCCTTCATCCCCGACCCTTCCTTGCGTCCGCCTCGCCAGTGTATGCAGCAGCAGTAGCACACATTTCTTTCAGCGCAAATAATCAGCAATTTCTTTCCTTAATCCCTCTCTGTCTCTCTGTGACTCTGTTGTCCGAAGGAAGCAATGGACATCAGGGCTCTGTTGCATGTAGCATGCAGCAAACAGTACATGCCTTGCATGCAGAGGACATGCAATCGGCAGGAAAGCAAGAAAAAACCGCAGAGAGCATGTAGCAGCGCAGGCTACCGCAAGTGGAAGGCAAAAAGGCAACATGTAGAGGCTGGAGGAGAACTAGGCGTGCGGTAGAGGGCAAAACAGGGGCGGTGGCTGGCAGGGGCGGGGGCACTTCCTCCCCTTCCCTTTTAAGTAGTAGTCCGGCATAAGATTCGGCTTGGGTTATGTGTAACACTTCAATTCAACACAAAGTTAATAATATTACTAAACTAACTTAACTATTAATTTTAACAACAATTAACACTAAATTACAGTAAGTACATCAAAGATAAAACTCGTCCACAGGCCACAATAACACAATAATAACAATAAAAAAATAGTTAATTCATAGGAACCATGCCAAAATAATAAACCAAGATCAACGCAAAAACCAAACCAATCAAGTCTATTTAATGAATAATCATTTAAGACTAAGCAATATATTCATTCCTAATTATAACTTATCACACTAATAAACTATCTCATGATCAATAGTTTTTGTAATTGAGTGAATGACGTGATTCCAAGTGTGTGCTAGCTTTTCCCATGAGCAACGTCGTCAATGGTCACCTAAAAACAATAATAGAGTAAGAGTGAGTCTACGACTCAGCAAGCACAATAATAAACAATGTTTAATCAATGGTAAATAATATCATCATCAACATTAATTGTTTATATATTCTTTATTATCATACTCAATCATTCAATTCTTTTTTCATTTTGTGCATCCCTATGCTATATGTCCACATGCATTTTTTTGTGTGTATACCGGTATAGCGTGAGTGGACACTTGTGGCAATATTCACTCTCAAGCTTATCGTCCTCATGGATCGGGGACCTCCTCTACTCCCGTGGAGTTGTGATCACCTTCTCATATGCAATGATGTTTATGAATGCACAATTATTTATAGATTCATAATTATTAACATTATCCAACATTCTCATATCCATCAATACGAATAAAATCATGATCATGCATATTGCTTGTAATTAAATAAAGTAAAAGCACAAATAATATAATGATAATGAGTGGCAAAAAATGCAGTGATCAACCAATAAACACTGTCTACCATGCACTTGTCTCTTTACCCATGTGAAGCTGGATAGCGAAGCGGCGGCAAAGCACAAGAGACCAAACTCTCTGGATAAACAATTCAAAACATATCTCAAAATCATAACATAACATCACAACACCAACACTTTATTCTAACTACTATCACACTTCTACGCCAAACTGACCCATTTAAGCCAAAACCATCAGATGCACTACCCGCTGTCCCAGTAGTAAGATGACTCTAACGTATTCATCCGAACTTCAAATTCAACCATCTAATACTTTCTGGGATCCCCACAAAAAACCTATAATTTCCTAGTTATGAAGAACCTCTGATTCTATCGTTTTCTACCTCGTTTCTTTACCTGAAGACTGTTCCAAAATATGTTAGAACAGTCCGTTTCCCAATGTTATATCTTTAATTCTAAAACTTTAAAATATAAGAACTACACTAGTTCTGAAAATTACACAAAATTTTCTACATTATTCAAGTTGTCATCACATTTTAATTTTACCATCTACTATATGAAATCGACCCTTCTTCACTATGTCTGCCAGCTACGTCCAAAATTTTGATAGTGACATTCCCGAGACTGTATCTTTTCGCTCGCTACTCCGATTCTAATGTTCCATACCTTCCTAGAAAACTAACAATGTTATCTATATCTTTTCTAATTGGACGAAACCCTGAATCCGAACATAAATACCCTTAATTTCCCTAGCAATACTCTAAAGCATAGTTCGACGTACTAGGGCTTACTGAAAACTATTCCTCCCATTACCCAAACGATCTACAAATTGAAATAATCAATATTCTCAGATCAATCTAGGGACTAACAAGTCGTTACCAATGGAAAATTGACGACGATGACAAATGGATCACAAAGCCCTAATTTTTTTCTTCTCTTCTCCTTCCCTGTTCCTTCCTCTCGTTGCCTTCTCCTTGTTGTTCATCTTTTGCAGCAGCAACCACATCACAGAAAATCGGCACAAAGAATAATCCATGCAAACCGTAATTTTCCTTTTTTTTTCTCTCCCTCTCTCTTTCTGTCTCTCTTGGCTACTAGCAAGCATGTAACCACATCTACATGCTTATGCAAAACAAGGCACCATGCAAGCAACATCACTTGCGTAGGGGAGAAACAACAACATTGTAACATCCCAAAATTTGGGTTTTTAAAAATCTTTTGAGTAGTTTAGGTCCCTGAAAAAAAATTTCAGCAATTTTATTTGAATTAATAAGCTTAATTGAGAATTTCTAAATTTAAAATATTTAATTTGACTAATATGAACATCAATTAAATAAAAAATAGTGTTCATTGGGTTCCTTGTGCTCCAAGGAATTTTCCTATATTTTCTTGGTTTTTTTAGTTCGTTTGCTATTTATTTGAGCTCATTTGGATTTTCAGCTTTACTTTAATTCGAAAATCTAATTCCCAATTCATAATCACAGTGGGCTGAATTGGCTTGGCCCATTTTCCTTTTCTCTACCTCTGGCCCACCTAAACCCCAGCCAATCTGCACCACCTGTCCTAGCCTCACTAGCCAACGCATCTCCACTTGGACTCCGCTGAAGCCGTGTGCGCCCAGGATTCACTGCGCCACCGCATTGGCATCCGTGCCGTGCACGACTCCCCATGCTATATATAGCTACCACACTGTGTGCATCCCCCCACATCGTTCCACGCCTCCGTGCCTTAGTTTCCCTCCGCCCGGGATGCCTCCAATCGCCGCCACTTCAATCACCTTCTCCGTCGCCAGCGTCGCGTCTCTGCATCGTTGTTCTCCTCCATTGCTATTTGTCAGGCCGCAGAGACCACATCATCTACTCTTCCTCAACGTACTCTATGCTTGGTGCTGACCTACCAAAACTCGTGAGCCGAGATTCGCCATCCTTTTCTTCTTCCTCTCCGGCCGCACCTGCGATGCCAAACCGCCTCCGTCACATTCCTCACCGCATTGGTAAATTCCTCACCAATCTAAACGTGTCACCGTGTGTTCCACACTCTGATCTATCTTCTCCATCCCTTGATTCAGAAATTTATTCAGCGTGCGTCAAGATCCGCTCCTTCCTCTTCAAGTACGTTCGCATAAAATCTTTCAATAAAAGTATATTGTTAATACTATTGTATTAACTATAGTTTTATCTAAGGCGATAAGGGGTGATGATTTGATGTCCAAGAATTGTCAATTTCAAAACCAGTAAATAAATCATTAATACCACAATCATAATCCAGTAATGCAATCTCCAGTAATTATATAATCCTACAATCCAATATCAACTAGTCTAATATCAATATATTTTTATAATCCTACTTCCATCGATCCAACATTCAACAATACTCTAATTCTATAATTCGACAGCCATCAATCCATTATTTCTCAATAAATTATTTCTAATAATTCAACACCCATCAATCCAATCTCCAATCAATAATCTATTTCTAATAATTTAACATCCATCAATCCAATGATTATGTAATCCTATAATCCAATTTTCAACAATCCGATATCCAATAATTATCTATTTCTATAATCCAATCTCTAATAATCCAATATCAACAATTATCTACTTCTAGAATCTGATATCCAACAATTCGATATCCAACAATAATCTACTTCTAGAATCCGATATCCAACAATAATCTACTTCCAGAATCCGATATCCAACAATCATGTATTTCTAATAATCCAATATCCAACGATAATGTATTTGTCCAATCCAATATTTAACGATAATGTATTTGTCCAATCCAATATCCAACATTAATGTGGTCCTATAATCCAATATTTAATAATTATAGATTTCTATAATCCAACACCCATCAATCATGCGACCCCAGGATCCGCTATCTACTAATAAAGTATTCTTATAATCAGGCATCCAATAGTCCGGTATCCATCAATAATCTATTTCTATAATTCATATCCAATATCCCACAATAGTCCACTTCTATCATCAAACATCGATCAACAATCTACTTTTGTCATCCAATCTCCAATCAATATGATGCTATAATTCACTCTCCAACAATATAATGCTATAATTCATTCTCCGACAATTCCATCCTTTCAACATTCATCAATAGTCTATTCCTATAATCCGAACTCCAACAAATGTATTTCTATCATCCAACAATAACATATTTTTAATAATCTGATCATGATATAATACTATGATCCAACAATGTTATAATCCGATAATCCAATCTCAAATAATTATATGATCTTATAATCCAACAATAGTATAATTATACGATCTAATCTCCAACAGCAATGTATTTCTACAATCTGATATTCAACAATCACCCAATCTTTTCTATTTCTAATTTTCAAAATATATCTCACGCGGAGTGATTCTCCATAACATGTATGTTGACAATGACTACACAGGTGGAATTGGGGATAGCTATAAAGCTTAAAACATGGATTTAAATTACTTGAATATAAATATGCATGTAATAATAATTTAAAATACTCGAATTCAAATATGATCAAAGGATGTAACTTGTCTTGCTCAAAAGTTTGAGGGTCTAACTCTTTGAATAGTTTAGGTTCCCCGAAGTCGTCGGAATCTATACGAGAAAATAATGTAAATTCAAATAAAATTCGAATAATATCCAAATTAAATGATTCCAGTGTAGATAGCTAGATCTTTATTTTAGATGAATTTAGAAATTTGAATCACTCGAATAGGAGCTCGAACGAAGGAGAACGTGCTCTCGGAAGTTTGAAAATACATGAAATGATGAAATTTGGGATTTTCAGAATTTTTGGAATTAATTTTCTAAAGGAAAATCAATTATTGTGTCTTCTTTGTCGTCGTGAGGGATTTCGATTTACGGTGAATTATTTTCCAAAATGAAAGACATTATGCTGTTGACATGCGGGCCCCACAGCCATGGACTGGATTGACGGCTTTTATGCGGGTCCACTGTGGATCGGGTGTGCAACACGATGCATTGAGCTACTGCGTGTCGACATCTGACTCCACGCAGCGTTGACGCAGGCAAGCGAGGCTAGGTGGCGCTGCTGTGGCACTGATGTGCGCGCGCCACGTCAACTGGAGGATGGCGACGGCTCGACCAAGGGCTCGCCGGCACTACGCACCACGACAAGTTGAGCGAGTGCACACAAAAAAGGGAGGGGTGATGCTGGACTTGGTGCGCTAAGCAATGGCGACAAAGCACGATGAAGTGGCCGGTAGCGAGTCGATGAGCGGCGGCAAGATGCGGGCGAAGGCGGCCCGGTGGCTCTCGTAGGGAGATGGTGCGAGCACCGTGTAGAGAACGGTGAGGCGGTGTCGGAGGTGGAGATGGAGGCGGCAACAAACCTTTGCCGGCGGCGCAATCGCTGGTGGAAGGAGCTCCGGCCGAAGGACTTTGAGCTAAAAATTTGCTGAGAAGGAAGCGAGTGAGAGGAAGAGATTTGGGGGAACAAAAGAGGAGGAGGAGGAGCATCCAGTGCCTCCATTTATAGTAGTGGAGGTGGATGAAGGGAGGAGGTCGCGCGTCATGGGAGCGCGAGCGGGGCAGGTGAGGTGCGGGAGCAGGGCATGGGTTCGGGGATGGGCAGCGGCGGGATGTGGGCATTTAATGCGTGCGGAAAACTTGAAGGAAAGGGGTGGAAAACGTGGGACGTGACGGGCCTCTGGCCTATGGCCATGGCAGTAGGTGCGACGGGCGGTTGGGGAAGAAAAGCAGGAGGACAGAGGTGGCTGACGGGTGGGGCCCACCTGGCGGTGAGAGATGGAAGGAGGCGTAGGTGAAGCGGGCTAGCGAGCGGAGATGGGCCGACGCGTGGGAAGGAAGGAAACGAGCCGTAGAGATTCGGCCCAAATCCTGTTTTGAGATTTTAGTTGTTTTAGCATTTCCAGAAATTGAAATAATTCATTTAGGATTTTATAAATGAACAAATAGAGTTCAAAAATTGAGGAAAAAATCACAGAAATTCCCTAACTTATTTTGAACTTAACAAAATTATTTATATCTTTATTTTTTATTTTTTATTTTTTCACATAAATTATTTTTAGTTTTGAAAATTTGGAAAAAGCCATTTTAAAGTCCAGAAAATCCAAGAAATTAATTAAAATTTTCTTTTAAACTATAAATCCAATAAGAACCCAGTAAACTCAATAAATTTTATTTTTGAATTTTTAAAATCTAGGAAATTTAGGAAAATCAATAAAACTCTTTTAAATCTTAGAAAATCAATAAAATGGTAATATTATTATTATTACTTTTGGTAACAGAAGTTTGAGATGTTACAGCTATGTTCGCTTGGGAAGATATGAATATTATAGTTGGTAGTAATTGACAGTCTCACCTTGATTAATTAATGACTTAACTTTGTGTGCCATTGAACTTAACCACAACTGTACAACCACATGCCTCGTGGGACATGCCTAACCTAGTAAGCTATGTCGTTTTGATATTGATTACTCAAGCTGATATTTTAAGTTGTGTGCCAGGGAGGAGGTGTGTTTACATGCATGCAGCGATTAATATTTACGAGTATTCATTGCCTTCAGTCCAATGGTGTGCGATGGACTAACCACCTGTGTGGGGGTTGGTGCCAGCAGTAAGCACAACATGAGTGTTAATTGTTAAGATGAAGTTTTGAAAATATTTTGTTATAATTACTCAATCGCGTACTTTCGTATGGCGAGTCATGGCACACATGATGAGTTAATGGTCACTCCCGTTGCCGACCGATCGAGATAATTTTTTGAATACAGATGTTATTGGCTCGGATATTTATTAGATAATGTCGGATTGGAAATGAATAAGGATTATTTTGTTTGAAAACAAATACGGATTCGGTATGATATTTTTTGTTGAATACGAATACGGCTCCAGATATCCAGAGATATTGTTTGAGGCTGCATATGCAGTCTTATGAAAACCATAACCTTCTCATTCGAAATCCAAATTAGGCAAATGAGTAGGCTAAATTGTAGCTCTCGATGAGATCTACAACTTTGTACTGTGAATATTTTCATTTGAGTCCATGTAATGTCCCAAATATATGTCCAAATGCCTGAATATTTTTTAAACACCTGATATTTCTCTGATTTTGTCCAAACATGACTCCTTTCATCATTCTTCTTTCTTGCGAGTCCCAAAACATAATCATTATGCATATAAATAAATAAATATTAATAAAAATATATTGTAATGAATTACACATTGTTTATGAGGTAGGCGATAGATATCGAGTAAGCAAAAGTGGTAAATAAAGCATGTAAGGGAGAGCCTATTTAATTATTTTACATTAAAAACATGTTAGGGAGTGGATGTAAACATGTACATATATACTGAATTGATGAATATTTTAATATTGTAAAATATTTTTTTTGTTTCAGTTATTGCAATGCGATCAATTTAAGGGGTTTTCATGTTTCATGAAATATTCATGTCCGTATTCGTTTCAATTCGTATTCGCTTCGTATTTGTATTCAGCTTTATTCGTATTCATATATGTGAAATTCGTATTCGCATCCGGGAAAAATATGAAAACAAATATGGCAGAGCCATTATCTATCCGTATTCAGTCCATTTTCACCCCTATGGTGTCCAAATGGGTCGTGCTAATTGGTGGCCCAAAGCACGAATCATTGGCTCGACACGAGCACGGGACAATCTATCTTGTTGTCGGGCCGGCCAAGATGACACACATTGGGCTAGGCCAGGCACAACACGACACGAGGCACAGTCGGTGTCGAAGGAGGAGGAGGAGGTGGCGGCGGTGGTGACAGTCGGGCACGGAGGCCGAGCTAGGACGATGGCACTGGTGATCGAGCAACGGAGATCGAGCGGAGGCCAAGCGAGGACGTCGGCGTTAGAGATTGAGTGATGGAGATCGAGTGGAGGCTGGGCACGACAGCGACGGCCGACTGCGAAGGCTGGATGTGGGAGAGGAAAGGAGAGAGGGTGGACAGAGAGATAAGAAAAAGGGAAATGCTACTGGGTTTTATATATATTGAGAGAGTGACTGGTGGGCCAAGGGATATTTTTCTATGTTTTTTATTTTTTTAGCTAAGATGGGCCACATAGGCCAACCCAGTCCGTCAAGTTTAATGTGATCGGGCCGATCAGGCAAAACCTGAGAGACTAATGTGTCATACTTAGATCAACATTCTAGCCTACAGTTCGGCACAAGTTCGGCACAACATGACATGGTACGCCACGACACCTCCGATTAGTAGGCCGAACCAGCCGTGTCGAGGGTAATCAGGCCGCGTCAACATGAACCCGTGTGGTGCCGTACAGTGGCCCATTTGGACCCACTAGCGATCTTCTAGGAATTTAGATATCTTTCCAATCCTCTAGCTGCCTAGCTTCCTGTTCCAAAACCCCTATTTTATTTCTCGTGTGTGTGTGTGTTTTTTTAATGTTTAACTCGGGCCGCCTCCATCAACGTTCCTCCCCCAAAACCCCGAAGCCGAAAAGAGCCCCTTACTGTGCGCGTGCTTCCGACGCCGACTCCGCTTCGTGACGGTGATCGCCACCCAACTCCCCAGCCTTCGCCACGACGGCGACCTGATTATTTGTACGCCGTTTCTAGGTTTGTGCCAAAAACCCCCTTCTCCCTTCCTCCTTCCCGCCGTTTCTTGTTCTTGCTGATTAGTGAGTTTCTTGACCAGGGAAGAAGATGCTGGTAGTCTAAGTGCACTCTTAGTTTTATTTTTCGATTGTGCTTGTGGTTGTTTATCCGTGTTGCGAGCTTGGGAAAGTTGGTTCTTGGAGTAATCTGTGGGGGTAAAGAGCAACAATCTTGGGGTGGGAATTGAATCACTAGTTTATTCTCTGTTAAATCATCAGTGGGATTTTTTTTGCACTAATGAAGAATGGGGGAAGATGTTTTTAGTTTGTGTTCTTTGCTTGGTTTTAGTTTGTCATTGGGGAATGAAGAGGCTGGGGAGTGTAGAGCCAGCTTTTGTTGTGATTGTTGGATTGGTCTCTTGAGTGTTAGCTAGGGTTTTGGAACTGAAAATTGTTTGCCTCTTATTATTTTCTAGTTTCGTTGGTCGGTTTATAAATCGCAGATTGTCTGGCTTGGCTGGTGTCATGAATAATAAGGGCTTATTTGCGCAGTATAATTTGATGGATACTACAACAGTAAAGAACTGGATAATTTTTCTCAATTGAAATTGTGTTGCAAGTACCAGCCATCTGGAGCAAAAATACGGGATATGATGTTGTGGTGACTGCTGAAGTTAAAAATAAAATTCCTGCCGTGAGGTCTCGAAGTGCCGATTACTCGATCAGTCGATTGGTTGGTCTGGCCATGTGAAGTTCGGTTTTATATGTAGGCTGTAATAGTTTAATGTATGGGCTAGTGTGTTTTGATTTCACTTTGCATTACTTTTGAGTTTGGACCCAAGCACAATACTTGTATCATTGTATGGCTGCCTAGGCTAGCCCAATCATGACGAAGACACGAGGCACAGTTTGTTTCAGATAAGTAATGATTTGACTGGGGAGATGGATATGGTGATTCTGTTGCTTTCACGACATAGTCTTCTCTTTCCCAGTTCCTTTGTGCATTGTGTTCTGACACTGATTTGCAGTTCGCAAAAGCAATATTTACTGGGATTACTGCAATGTCTTATCTTCTTGCCACTAAATGTTCTTTTGTATATTTGAGTTTTACCCGAACTATCGTGTTCAGGATGTTTGTTTCTGCAATTTTGATGTTCCTTGTTGTACAGATAAAGCATCATATATGAATAACACTTAATAGTTGCACAGCCTGTTTTTTTTTTTTGGTTTCGTTATCTGGCCTGCCTGGAATTTTCTTTAGACATTGCATTTAGAACAATTCAACCTTTATAGGAAGCAATCTAATTTTATTTATGCTTGCACAGTGAACTGGCCCACATTGAAGTGGATAAGAATATTAGTTTAAGAAATATGTTACGCTGTTCCTGTAATTGCTAAAATATATAATGTTCTTGAGTGATTCATTGTTGTACATTGATTATGATCCCCGACACTAATAGGCTAATACAGATGAAGCTTCATGCCATTTGTGAATTATAGAAGTCAGTTGTTGATCCATTGCTTGTGGTAGTTAAATTTACTTGATTTTTAATAGATTCACAAGGGAATAATTACTTTAGGGTAAGATAATTGATTATTGAGCACTGTAACTTGTAAGTTTTTATAGCTAAATAACCAAGTGAACTGATCTGTGCTACACCCTGCTCACTTCCACCCATATAAAATTATTCTTGACCTGTTCATCTGTTTGTCAGTTCTGTTTATTTTCTGGCAGCAAACCTGCTTTCTTTGGATGATGTGTTCTTAGTTTTTCTTTTCTTCCGCAGGAAAATGATAAACCTTTTCAAGATAAAGGGTCAAAAGAAGGAAGATGCAGCAAATGCAAATGGAAAGCCCGCTGCCAAGAAGCAAAGTCCAGGGGAGTTGCGTCTCCACAAAGGTTTGCCTTCTTGGAAACAATATAATTCTACCATTGGGTTACTGTTTGGCTTCTCACTTTCTTACATAAACATATGCATTGTGATTATGCTTGTTGAAAGATGTCGTTGTTTCATATAGCACTGGGACTCAATGTGGCCGACCTTCTCGCAGTAGGAGCAGCGAGGACGGCTACCACCAGATGGAGGGCGGCCACCACCACCTAAGGCAGCCGCTGGAGGAGGCAGTGTACTGAAGCGTGGAGCAGTCGGTGTAGCAGGTGGACGAGCGGCGAGCACAGAGGGGAGTGGCATCAGACCAGCACCACTCAGACGAGTCTCCTCTCCCGTCGCCGCCACCGCTGGTATCGACTCCATCGCCGCCGCTGCTCTCCAGGCCGCCGCTCGGGTCGACCGCGCGTCGCCGACTTCGTCGTCTTTGCTCGGTCGCCATTGCTCGGGTCGATTCGGCCGACGCCGCTCCATCACCGTCGCCGCGCCGCCTCTGCGGCTCGGTTTGCCGTCGCCGATCCATCCGAGCGGCGCCGTGCTATGAGTGTCGACGCCGCCGCCGCCGCCGCTGTCGCCACGAGGGGGGAACCCTAGTTTCCCCCCGTTCGGCCTCTCCTCTGGTGGGCCGTGTGGGCCGAGAGTCGGCTGGCGGATATTTAAAGCGAAGCCGGCTGTTCGGTAAAAAAAAACGTAGGCCTAATCGCCGCGCCGTCCAGCGCCGCCTGTTAGACTACGTTGCCTTGGTCGCTGCGCCGTCCAGCGCCGCCTACCAATGTGCATCGTTTGCCTCCCTCGCTGCTCGGTGATCTTCGATAGTGTTAATTACACTGACTTCGTGTCTCACATACGTGGTCTTCGTCTCTGGGGCTTCCTCTCTTGCGATGTCACCTGCCCGCCTTGCCCTACTCCTCCGACGAGACCTAGCTCGTTCTTGTTGCCCGACAAACCGACTAGGCTAATTGCCGAGGTCAGCCGACCTTGCTAATGATACGGCTGCCTCTGCTTCCCAAGGGGCTCTGGATTCCTACATGGATCGATTGACCGCCTACACTCAGTGGTGCGACGACGACGCTCGGGCTGCTGCTGTCTTCATCTCCAGTGTCCAGCCTCAAATCTCTTCTGAGGTTGTGGGACTCCCTTCAGCTGTCCAGATGTGGACTCACCTTCGTCAGCGCTACGAACCCTCTGGAGATGCCCTCTACCTGTCCGTGGTTCGCCAGGAGCACTCTCTTCAGCAGGGTGATGCTACTTTTGACGCTTTCTACGCTCAAGAATTACACATCTAGCATCGCTTGGACTCTCTTCGCGCTTGTTTGGCCGCTCCTCCTTCATCTTTGCTGGTATGCAGTCGTTGACACAGTTTCAGCGTGTCTACGAGTTCCTTACTCGCCTTCGTCCTGAGTTCGAGCAGAGGTGTGCTCAGCTTCTTGCACGCCGCTCTTGTGTCACTCTTCTGGAGGCTCTTATCGAGATACGTGCAGAGGAGACTACGCTGAGTGGTCTTTGATGCGATGCCACTCCCCTCTGTGCTCGCCGCTCGTCCACCTGCTACACCGACTGCTCCACGCTTCAGTACACTGCCTCCTCCAGTGGCTACCACAGGTGGTGGTGGTCGCCCTCCATCTGGTGGTGGCCGTCCTTGCTGCTCCTACTGTGACAAGGTCGGCTACATTGAGTCCCAGTGCTGTAAGAAGCAGCGACATCCTTCACGCCATTCTTCTCCTAGCACTGGCACCGGTGCTTCTACATCGACGTCTGCACTGACTCCTTCAGTAGTTTCTCTCACTGAGCAAGAGATAGCCAGACTTCGACGCCTGCTTGCCGCCGTGTTCTCCTCAACAGTTCTGCGAGTTACTCTCGACTCTTCGTGCAATGAGAAACCACCTCCTACACAGTCAGGTACCTCCCCATGGATTCTTGATTCCGGAGCATCCTTTCACATGACTTCTGATTCTTCCACTCTGTCTTTCATTACACCTCTTGATTCCCCTGTCAGTGTTCTTACTGCTGACGGTACCTCTCTTTCTGTCTCTGGTCGAGAATCTCTTAGCAACTCATCCTTTCATGTTCCTTCTGTTGCTCATGTTCCTTGCCTAACTATGCAGCTTCTTTCTGTTGGGCAGATTACTAACTTTGATTGTCGGGTCATTTTTGACTCCGACTCTTGTTGTGTTCAGGACCGCCACACAGGGGCTCTGGTTGGTTCTGGCCCTCAGCGCCTTGACTCACAACGTCTCTGGGAGCTTGACTGGCTTCACCTTCCTTCCGCTGCCACCGTCGCCGCCAGTCTCTCCGCTTCTGCCACTCCGTCTACTAGTTCTTTCCAGCAGTGACATCACTGTCTTGGTCATCTGTGTGGATCTCGTCTGTCATATTTAGTTCGTCGTGGTCTTCTGGGGTCTGTCTCAGGAGACGTGTCTTTAGATTGTTAGGGTTGTGAGTTAGGAAGCAGATTGACTTCCCTATTCTCATAGTGAGTCGTTGTCTCGTCCCATTTGATCTTGTTCATTCGGATGTTTGGGGGTCCGGCTCTCTTCCTTTCGAAAGGGACCATCGATATTATATCATTTTTATAGATGACTTCTCTCGCCACACTTGGATATATTTTGTCTTCTCGTAGTGAGGCCGTGTCCATCTATAAACAATTTCCACTATGGTTCGCACACAATTTTCCACTCCTATTCGTGTCTTTCGTGCTGACTCTGCTGACGAGTACCTCTCTCGTTACCTGCATAACTTCCTTGTTGAGCAGGGCACACTCGCTCAGTTCTCTTGTCCTGGTGCTCATGCTCAGAATGATGTCGCTGAGCGCAAGCATCACCACCTCCTTGAGACGGCTCGTACCCTAATGATTGCCGCCTCTATTCCATCTCACTTTTGGGCCGAGGCCGTTTCCACTGCTACCTATCTCGTCAACATTTAGCCCTATTCTACTCTTCAGGGTGAGATCCCTGTTGAGCGTCTCTGTGGTCTTCTTCCAGACTACTCTGCCCTTCGTCTGTTTGGCTGCGTTTGCTACGTTCTCCTCGCACCTCGAGAACGCACCAAACTGACTGCTCAATCTGTTGAGTGTGTTTTTCTGGGATACAGTGCCAAGCACAAGGGCTATCGGTGCTGGGACCCTGTTGGTCGACGGATGCGGATTTCTCGGGATGTGACTTTCGACGAGACTCGTCCCTTCTACCCACGTCCTACCTCTCCTTCGGTTTCCTATGTGGAGTGGCTGTCTTTTTTGACTTTTCCAGATACACCAATCTCTATCTTGCCCTTGTCCACCTGTCCCACTGAGTCTCCACATATACCTCCTGAGGCCTCTCCGCTGTTGTCGCCACCTGCTTCGTCTCCTGCGGCTCCTCAGGCTCCTCCCACTCTCTTCTACACTCGTTGACCTCGTATTAAGGAATCTTCCAGATGAGCCATCTTCCCCTGATGCTCCATCTTCTCCTGATGCTCCATCTTCCCCTGATGTGTCATCATCTCCTCGCTACGCTCTCAGCGATCGTCAGTCGATTCGGCCTCCTGCCCGTTTTGGTTTTGCTGGTGCGGCTACACATTAGTCTGTCTCCTACTGGGATGCTGTTACTCACCCTGAGTGGCAGCATGCCATGGCCGAAGAGATTGCTGCCCTCAGGTGTACTGGTACTTGGAATCTTGTTCCTTTTCCATCTCACTCTCGTCCCATCACGTGTAAGTGGGTCTATAAGATTAAGACTCGCTCTGATGGCTCTCTTGAGCGCTATAAGGCGCGTCTTGTTACTCGTGGCTTCCAGCAGGAGCATGATCGTAACTACGACGAGACTTTTGCTCCTGTGGCCCACATGACCACTGTTCGCACTCTTTTTTCGGTGGCGTCTGTTGCCACTGAGCTGTTTCTCAGCTTGATGTCAAGAATGCCTTTCTTAATGGCGAGTTGCGTGAGGAGGTCTACATGCATCTGCCACCTGGGTATTCTGTTCCTGAAGGCATGGTCTGTCGTCTTTGATGCTCTCTCTATGGTCTTAAACAAGCCCCTTGTGCTTGGTGTGAGCGCTTCTCCTCTGTGGTCACTGCTGTTGGTTTCTCAGCTAGTGATCATGATCCTGCCCTTTTTGTCCACACTTCGTCTCGTGGTCGGACTCTTCTTCTTCTGTATGTTGATGATATGATCATCACCGAAGATGATTCTGAGTATATTGCTTTTGTCAAGGCCCGTCTGAGTGAGTAGTTCCTTATGTCGGATCTTGGTTCTCTTCGTTACTTCCTTGGGATTAAGGTTACTTCCACTCCAGATGGTTTCTTTATGTCCCAAGAGAAGTATATTCAGGATCTTCTTGATCGCGCATCTCTCACTGATCAGCGTACTGTTGAGACTCCCATGGAGCTCAACGTTCATCTCCGGTCCTCTGATGGCGAGCCTCTTTCTGATCCGACTCGCTATCGTTATCTTGTCGGGAGTCTTGTCTACCTTGCTGTTACTCGTCCGGATATCACTTATCCGATCCACATTACGAGTCGATTCGTCTGCTCCCACTCAGTCCACTCTGACCACCTTCTTCGAGTTCTGCGATACCTTCATGGGACTATCTCTCGCTGTCTCTTCTTCCCACACTTCAGCTCGTTACAGCGTAGGCTTATTCGGATGTTACTTGGGCGGATCCTCCGATCGCGGTCTATCTCTCGCTTCTTGTGTTTTTCTTGGTGGTTCTCTCATTGCACGGAAGGCGAAGAAAGCAGATGCGATATCCCGTTCGAGTCGCAGGTGAGTTACGAGTTATGGCTCTCTTGACAGCAGAGATTACTTGGCTACGGTGGTTACATAAGGATTTTGGTGTTTCTGTCACTACACCAACTCTTCTCTTGTCGACGATGCAGTGCTATCGGTGTGCGTGACCACGTGAAGCATGAGCTCACCAAGCATATTGGTGTTGATGCTTCCTTCATGAGGTCTTGTGTGCATGATCGGTGATTGCTCTTGAATGTGCCTTAGGAGCTTGGATAACGGATTTCTTCACGAAGGCCCAGACTCGAGCACAACACGGCTTCTACCTCTCCAAACTCAGTGTTGTTGATCCACCATGAGTTTGACGGGGGGTGTTAGAGATATATGTATAGTTGTGTTATTCCCCCATTGTTATGAGGGTTATTTGCATATTCATCTCCTGTACTTGTCTATATATAATGACTTTTTGGCCCCCTGAGAATACAAGTTGCTATTCCTAACAGCATTGACAAAGCTCTACGTCATGTGACTCTCATTCTTATTTATTGCACTGCACACTGTTTCAGTTGGTGGTTATTTACTGTCATCTTTACCTTTTTTTTTCAGATATTGCTGAACTTAACCTTCCCAAGACGACTAGAATTTCTTTTCCTAATGGCAAGGATGATCTGATGAACTTTGAAGCTACTATTCGACCTGACGAAGGATACTATGTGTAAGTGGTTCTGTAGACACATCTTTTATATGTAGTTTTCATTTAGTGGTTCTGTGAAATATTTTACCCGTGTTATCTTAATTTGCGATTTTACACCAAAATATCCATCGAACATTTGAATAATAAAAAACCTGCATCTGCCTCATAGATGTTGAGATAGGAAGTGGGGTGTTTATTGTTAATGTTTTGAATTTTGATCATGGATACATGCATTCCATAATGAGGTTGTAGTTGTTGGAATAAGGAACAAGAGGAGTCATGTATAGACCAAATGACGATACTTTTCTATATTTGATAGGTTCTGGACCTTCTGGTATTATATTTTACACAAATGCAGGGGAGCTAGCAGCAAACATAAATTGCTTTTTCCTTTTCCTTAATAATTTCTTATTATTGCTTATAGTAGCACATTAATTCCGAGTGAGCTAGAGTGAAGATTTTGTTGGTGTTTTTTCCCCTGCCGGGTGGGGCATTGTTTGATTTGGAAACATCATTGCACCTCAAAATTTCAAGTAAACATTGGAGGACATAAAGCATGGACCATCGCTTTTCTAGTGTAGATAACTATGATGCACAGATACGGACACATGTGTCGGACACGATATTCGTCATTTTCTAAAATACGGCGACACGGGGACATGGCATTTCAGGTGCGTGAAGATCTAAATTTCAGATCTATGAAGGAGCATGAAGAAGAATGGAGAGGAAGGGGCATGAGAAGATTGACTCATTGGGCTCACCGCCGGTCGCCGAAGGATGCAGTCACCGCCGACCTTTGGTTGCCGCCAAAGGAGGCAGCTCGTGATCTGTACCAGCGGCCGAACTGGTGGAGGAGGCAGCATGGGGCAGCGGAGCAGGAGGCCGAGGCAGCGGCGGCGCCGGATCCGAGCAGCGGAGGCAGAGGAGGTAGCTTGGGGCGGCGGAGGAGGAGGCCGAGGCAGAGGATCCGAGCGGCGGAGGAACTAAGTGCCTGGATGGTGCCCCCGTGGGCAGCTCGATGCGGAGGCGGTGGCTCGGGGTGGCGTGGCCCAAAGAGGAGGTAGAGTAGGGGTGGCGAGGAGGTAGGCGACAGATCGATGCCTCCCCTGCTCTGTGAAGGGTGTCGTGGGGAAGACCGAGGCGACGACGGCTTGGGGATGCACGGTCCAGCAGAAGGAAGGAAGGGAGAGGAGGGAGGGGACTGGTTCAGCTAGGGTTAAGAGGAGGGAGGGATTCAGTTGGGCTGGCCGTTTGGGTTAAATGGGCTGGGCTGAATGTCTCATACATGCCCAAAATACAATTTTGTTTTTTTTGGATGCCTAATTTTGGACACGCCGCAAATACGTATCCGTGCCATGTCGGAGCCGTGTCCGTGTCCAACACGGACTCGTCGGTTCCTGCCGTGTCTGTGTGTCAGAGGTAGATAATGATGCATATGTTGCTTTACTGAATATTACCATTGTTTCCATTTTTAAATTCTACTTTCAACAATCAAATGCTTTTTGCAGAGGTGGTAAATTTATTTTTACCTTCCAAGTTCCTCCTGCTTACCCTCATGAACCACCCAAAGTCAAGTGCAAGACTAAGGTAGCAAGGCTCTTTTTGTTGATGTAGCACTTCTTAATTCCTACCCAACGCCATCCCCTCCAGTAACCCACCTTTTTAACATGTATTCTTGGTTCAAATATTTTTAACTTATTACTAGGTTTACCATCCCAATATTGACTTGGAGGGGAATGTCTGCCTGAACATTCTGCGTGAAGATTGGAAGCCTGTCCTGAATATCAACACCATCGTATATGGCTTGAATCTGCTTTTCTCAGTGAGTATAGCATTTGGTTAGCTATTCTATATGGAGAGAAATCTAACAGTACATGATTTGTGTGTAGTTCTTCTAGAAGATTTATGACAACTTTATCTTCACTTTTCTGGACATTATTTTACCAATAAAAAGTTGCTTATTTAGTTTTGTGACACAGAGGTTACCTTTATGATTTTGTTTCGTCATTTGTTGTCTTACGTACCGATTATCTTGCAACATCATGTGCAGCAACCTAATGACGAGGACCCTCTAAATCATGATGCAGCAGCCATTCTTCGAGACAACCCGCAAAAGTTCGAGGAAAATGTTCAGAGGGCGATGGCTGGAGGGTATGTTGGTGAAATCCACTTCCCTTGGTGTATGTAAGGCCTGAAAGTGGTGGTGATCTGCATCTGACTTTTCTGCTGCTGTTGTTTATTCTAGCAATGATTGGCTATGGGGAACATAGGATGCCCAAGAAAGCAGTTACATTTCTGTTATTAGTACTAATGGCGCTTTCTTGATACTTGGAAGTATTCGGGTCATGTAATTTAAGTCGCTCAACAATCACTTCACATATTTAGGTCCTGCAATCAGATGGAGACTACGAGTTACTACGAGTTGAACTGTCACAACAAATGTTTTCTTTTGCCCCTTGCGCAGTTCAGCCATTCAGATTGATAAGAGCACCTGAGGTGCTTTTGTATATGCTCCGGTGAAATGCTGAACAAGATGTATGACCTGCAATGGCTGGCTGTCATGAGTACCAGCAAGTTTGAACAAGATCACTGTGCTTACATGGTGTGATCCATGTCAAATTGGATTGTTCTAACTTCCAAAGCTATTAAATACAAAACACCTAAGTTCCCACCTAATTTAAAAAGGAAAAAAGATGATCTCTCATCTTCCATTCCAAAGTGATCTCTCATTTATATGCTACTGCAAATTTGAAATCATACACTTTTATGCCGGTCGGTCAATCAGTGAAGTTAGTTGTGAAAATACCATTCTGGTCTTCTTCCTTCTCTCACACAGCACATGTGCACACAGTGTTGGTGGCCTTCGCTGGGCTGCTCCACGAGTGCATCGACGTGGCCGAGACTCTCTTTGCTGACGTGCTCCCCCTTGTGCCCTTCGGATTTGTCGACTTCGCAACCGGCGGACTCTGTCGCGAGGTGGAGCAACATATTCGAGCAGAGGGAGGCTGGTGGAGTAGGCTGGCGGAGTAGCGTCGTGGCGGCGGTCGACCTCCTCGCCGATGTGCATGTCATATGTAACATCTTAAAATTTATAGAAATTTTAGGGGTGGAAATATGGAATTTTTAAAACTTTTTGTGCATTGATGCCCTATTGTCTCATTTGGATTTTTTTAGAATTATTTGAAGTTCTGTTGTGTTTTTGAAATTCCCCTAAGGCAATTACTAAAGTGCAACTGGGATAAAAAATAATAAATCAGAAACAAAGTTAACAGCACAGCCTAATTATAGAAACACCAAATCAGTAATTCAAATCTAATTTTGAATTTGAAATACAAAAGAATCAAATTTGGAAGGATAAAAAGCCCCAAATCTAGCTTAGGCCGAAACCCAACCCATCTTCCTTTTTTCTCTTTTCCTTTCCATTCCTTTTCCTTCTTTTCGGTTGGGCCGGTCTGCTTCCATTTCCCTTTCTCTTGGCCCGACCATGACCCACTTCACCTTTTTACATTGCCAGCCCACGTAGGCGACCTACTCCCTTCACCCTCCCCGTTCTCGAGATGACACGTCGTGCATCATTGAAGCCACGCTGCCACTTGCACCTCACCGTCGCGGTGTCAGAACCCAAATTTGTAATTTGTAATTTTCTGTGTTCACAACACGAATCGGTAGCTAGTGCTCACAGTTACATCATTGGATATCAAACATATATCACAAAAATATAAAGTTATTGCAAACAAAGCATAAATATACCTTATGGCGTTTGTCTTTTAGAACGTCCGACTAGGCTAAATACCTTTAAAGAATTAGCAGCAGAAGGAGAATTAAAATACAACACGTGGAACCCTCACGATATACCCACAGGCAATCGACTAGGATCCGCGACCTAGTTTTTGGCCTTCTTGATCTCCAATCTTGACGAATGCTCATAAGTGTCTATATAACTTTCTTATTTTATATTTACTGAATAATAATATTAAGCGAGTATGAGTACACAATCGTACTCGTGAGCCAATACACAGAATGCAATTATATAATATGTAAGGTTGATCAAAGGAATGACTTGTGGTTCTTTTGTTTGCATAGAGCCACTTATTGGAATGGATTAAGTAGTAGCAAATCCCGAGACCTAGCATTTTAACTAACACAGGTTTTGATCAAATCCAGTGTTTTTGTATAATAGTAGCGAATGTTCCATCCACCTTTAGTGGAGAACAGTACCCGAAGGTTCCATCCATTCACACATAGATATCAGTTCGATTCACCTCATGCTATATCATTTTCCAGGGCTACATCCACCCGGCGATCCCAAGGCTGCAACCACCCGACAATTTCGGCCGGACTACCCCTGAAATTCCGGGCTGAATGCCTCTAGCGACTTTTCGGTTGCACCACCCTGTGAAACTTAGGCTACACCACTGGCGAAACTTAGATCGCAATCCCCCTGACTCTTACAGGCTAGGCCACCCTCGAATCCTAGGTGGCCAAACTCTCGAATCTCGCGACTGCACCATCCTCAAGCCCAGGGTGCATTCCCCAACCAATTTCTAGGCTGTACCCATCCGCGAATCCCGAGCTGCATCCGCCTAGCGAATCGGCAGCTGCATGCATGTAACACCCTGACCCAAATTCGGCTCAATGCCCAGCCCACCGTGGGGCGGACCCGCCCACACATAGCACCCTACTTACACTTTCGTCCTCGCTTCGTGTAAAAGGGTTAACCCGGAGGTGCTACGTTTGGATCCAACCAGCATTATAAACCACTACAACTCACTTGAGACAAGCAATATGGGACTAATCCCACCACACAAGTCCTCATGGGCCACATGGGCCACGCTATGAGCGGTAGGGTATTACACTCACCCCTTAAGTGGCGCCCTCGGCGACATACCGCATCTGTGACAAATGTCGAACCACCCCTCGGTACATGTCCGTGCGTCCGGTCTTGGCACATATGCCATGCCATGTGTCCACTCCGGGCCCACATGCGCCATGCGCCATATGCCCGCGCTTCGCCCCTGCGCGTCGCGTGAAGGTTGATGCTCGATACCATCTGTAACACCTGACCCAAAATCGGCTCAATGCCCGGCCAGTGTGGGCGGACCCGCCCACACATAGCACCCCACTTACACTTTCGTCCTCGCTTCGTGTAAAAGGGTTAACCCGGAGGTGCTACGTTTGGATCCAACAGGCATTATAAACTACTACAACTCACTTGAGACAAGCAATATGGGACTAATCCCACCACACAAGTCCTCATGGGCCACATGGGCCACGCTATGAGCAGGCCGGGGTATTACAATGCACCTGATACTTTCCACTGGTTCCAACCAGGACAACTAAAATCCTCGAGTTCTAACCTGGCTTTTCATCCCATCCACAAATCATTTTGTAAAACTTAAAATCTAATCAAGCAAGTTCTCAGCATCACTCGTAACCGTGGGCATGACTATCTAGATAGTTTTCTCACTCTGTAGAGGTCGCACAACTTTACCCACACAGACAATCATCTTTTAATGTCAACACGCTGTCATAGGTGTGAGACTAAGAAGATCATTACAAGGCCTTTACAATATCCCGCCCCACACAACCTAACCAGTAAGGTTGCACCGCCATAGGCCATGCCCTCCGAGGCTCCCTCCTTGCACCGTAGTGGACTTATCCATGCCATATTGGCAAGATGATGAAGCAACGCCGGGACGAAGCAAATTAGTGAGCCAGTTCCTACATATGGTAGACTTGTGGTAGCATTGTTAGTGCACGAGAGGTCATCACAGGAATCGGAGAGGCCCAAAATTGGACCCCACGGCTCGGGCGACCCTACTGGTGATGGCAGCGGGAGCTGGGATGACTTGTAGTGGCGATGCGACTGGTTCTAGCGGCGTTGGCGCTCGGGTCCATATGGACAACCACCAGCCGGCAGCGCTCTAGCCTAAGCAATGTGCGCAAGAGCAGCTATGGGGTATGGGGAGCGTACTGATGCCGAGAGGGACGATAGAGGTGGCCGGAGGAATCTTGGCGATGATGACCCGAGGTGGTGCGATGGTCTTCACGTGGCGGCGACAACCTTAGAAAGGGGAGGCACCATAAACTATCGGGGAAGCTTAAGGGAGGGAAGGTGGTGGTAGGAGAAGAAGGAATCGAGCCGAGCTTCCGGGTGAGTGCGGCGATGGAAATGGTGGTTTTGTTGGGATGCGAAGAAGGCAGGGGTTGCCGACGAGCACCTATGGATGAAGAGGAGGTTGGGTAAGAGGCTTTGAGTTTCGTGTCTGGAGCAGATGGTGATGCACATGTTGAGGAAGGAGCTCACCGAGATGGCGACACGGCGGCGGCGGCCGGTAGTCCAGCGGCTAGAAGCATAGCTTCTTCCTCTCGTGCTCCTTGGGCTCGGTGGAGGGGAGCAAAGGGAGGGAAATGGCAGGGGGGTGGTGAGGTGATCTTGGTGTCGTCCTTAATAGGTGGCAGAGGGAGGAGAGCGAGTGGCCGGTGTCGATGGGCGACGGGACGGTGGCAGGTGGTGCAGTGGCGGTTCGACTTGAGGTGACGCGAAGCGAGACAGGTTGACGACCAACTCCTTCGTGATGGCACGACGATGAGCGTGGTGTAATCAATAGGGGGAGGAGCGTCCTTGCGGCATGGGGGCTAAGATAAGGGCATGTGCGGTAGTGGAAGAACAGAGGAGGAGGAGGGAGAGGGAAGGAGGGAGGTTGGCGGGTGGGCCTGGGGAGGAAAGGAGAGTGAAAAGAAAGGGAAGGAAAAAGGGAAGAAAGAAAAGAAAAATAAGAAGTCGGGCTGGCTGGGTGGCTTTCGGCCCTGAACACACTCTTGAGATCTCGATTTTATTTATTTTTCTTTTGTTTTTAAACTTAGGTTTGAATTCGATTTTCTATTTTTTCGGGTTGAGGTTTCAATCAACGATTCAAAAACTTGAATGTTGACGAAGTGTAATAAAAAGTTTTTAAAGTTCCACATTTTTAAACAATTGAGCTGAAAGTGAATTTTGGGATGTTACACGTGGTGCCCTGCATCATCCACCCCGCCACAGCGCCACAAGGGTTGGCCGCCAACTCCCGTCCCTCAACCATGCTCCGCGTTGTGTCCGCGCTATTGTTCTCTCTTACGCTCGCCACTTCTCTTCCTACCACTGTCCCATCGGACGTCATGCAAGACCTGGCTTCCTTGACCCCCTCTTCCACTCCCACGGCTATATAAGCCCCACATTGCGTCGACCTTCACCCCATTGCATTCCTCTTGCTTTCTTCCTCTCCTTCGAGCACTATAGAGACCGGAAGCCCGCGAGACCGCGAGCTCTGCCTCGGCGACCGTCCCCATCCACTGCAACCCTACCCTCTAAATGGGACCCCACCTGTTAGTGATAGTATCCTTTCTCCTCTCTTAATTTTAGGATTTTTATGGATTTAAAACTTGAGAGAGTCTGTTATCTCTTGTTTTAAATCTAAATTCAACGATTCTTATTTTTCATCTAAATTCAAACCCTACCCAACAAAACTGAAAACATGAATTTTGGAGTTCATTTGGAATTTCGAGTGCAATTTGAATTCATTCGTGTTTACTTGAAGTGTATATAGATATCGAAGCTTCGGAAGAGCAGTACATCGAACAAGACCAAGATCACCAAGACATCGAGCAAGGCGAGTTAGCACTTTGATCATGCTGCACTTACATTTGAATGCAAATTATATTATTTTAAATTGTGAAATTTGCATTGCTACTTTTCATTAGTTTTATATTGTCTTAGCTCGTAGATATTAGCCTTAATGATAATTGAGCTATTACATTCCAATCCTTGAACTTGAACACTACACTTTGTCACCCTAGGAATAATGTTATACATTACTAGTTACTAAGTCTGTATATAAGTGCCATGCTAAACCTTGCTTAGATACACTGACATGTGGGCATTAAATTACCCCAACATCATTAAAATTCTAAAACTAGATTTGGGCAGTTGAGGTTGGAGCCTAGCTAGTATATTGAAACTAGAAAGGATTTTTCAAAACTAAAACTAAAAAACCAATTTAGACTTGGGTGAATGGTAAGTCGAGTGAGTGCAGATAATAGAACGTGAGATGGGTATGGGGAAGTACTACCCAATTCAATTAAGGATCCGGTTCTTAGGATGACTTCTCGTGCACTAACATTGCGACCACAAGTCTATAATGGGCACGACCTGGCTGATTAATTTGTTCACCTCAGCGTGAGCTTCACCATTGGGTGGAATGTGGCGTGGGTAAGGTTAAGGAAGCCTTAGGAAAATCACACAACACAAGAGCGGCGTGGCCCATGGTGGTGAAACCTTAGCGGGTGGGACTGTGTTGGGGTGGGACATTGTTGTAATATACCATTTATTATTTGAGAGAATATAATTTAGAGATTGATTATTTGGGGAAAAAAGGGAAATTAAATTCAGTTTTTTAAGGAGGAGAGGAACTTGGGACTTTCGGCTCACGTTCCGAGGCCCAAGAGGGAGGGGGAGCCATCGGCCTATAGAGAGATCCAGGGGCGGCAGCAAACCCTAGCCGCCATCACCCCCTACCCAGCTCCTGTGTGCCGCCCCTGTCCTCCCTTTGCACCACCTCTTGCCACCACTACCTGTTGCCGGTGCCCCCCCTGCCGTGGCCGCTCCCTGCCGCCTCGTCTTGGTGTCTTTCCTTGCTGCCGGTCAGATAAGGAGAGGAGATGGTCTAGTGGATGCTTGCCAGAGGAAGGAAGAAAGGAGAAGGGGGCCAACAATAGGGAAAGAAGAGAACATAAGAAAGGAATAGAAGAGAAATTGCATGGGTTCGCGTTCGTCGTTGATTTTCTTTAGGGGTAATGACTTGGTAGCCCTTTTGACCCTAGATTAATTGTTGTTCAATTTGTAGATCATTTGATTCATGGTAAATATAGAGTAGACTTTTTTTGGCAGATTCTGGTTTAATTTTTGGGGTTAGAAACGGGGAACTAAAAGGCGAATTAAGAGGTTTTGTAGAACTATAAAGTTGTAGATAATTTTTAGGGGTTTCCAAATAGTATATATTTCGCTAAGTTTGGAGTTTAAAGGAGAGAGTTAAGAGTATTTTTACTACTGGGACAACCGGCAGTGTGCCCGGTAAAGTTGAGTTAAAGGCATCGATTTTGCGTATAGGTTCGACAGTGATTAGTTTGATGTTTTTTTTACTATTGTGGTATACTTTTTAGTGTATTTTATTTGTTTATCCAGGGAGTGTTCCCTCAAGCACTTTGCCACCATTTGGCTACCCGGCTCCTAGAGGATAATAGGTAAGTGCATAGTAGAATAGTGATCAATGGTTTGGTTGCTATTTTCTTTATTATTCATTGCCATGATGCTATTTATGCCGTTACATCACTTAATTACACATCTTGAGAATGACTACGATTGCTATTGATGATGAAGACATGGAATGTTGATAATGGAATTTAATGATGTTGTGACATGAGATAATTATGATATGAAATGTCGAGGACATGATATGGTAATGACATGGAATTAATGATGATGAATAATTAAAGATGTTGCATCATTTACATTCATCACGACAGGAGTTGCACTAGCCCGGTCGGTGAGAAAGTTAAGTAACTGTGTCGGTGAGGTTGGTGACAAAGGTAACTTTGGTGTGGACTTCATAGGAGTGAAGGATAGAGTGTTTCATCGACGGGTGAGCACTCCACTATATCAGTATCAGCTGATGGAGAAGCAGATGAGCACCTGACATAGAGTTGCATTGCATTGAATGAAAAGGGGATGACATGTTATTTGAGTATGAACATGTAGCACCCTGGCTATGCGGAAGCCAAGATAAAACCTAATCTACTATCACTAATCAACACTATAATTTTTTGTCATCAAAACAACAACTAATGATAGTTAAACTCGACCACAAAACAATTCTAATAATATAACTAACATAAATTTTCAGCAAGGATCTAGTCAATAAAATTGTAATTATAACACTTCATTCAAGTAGATCATTGTCATGAATAGGTTTGGATAGTTTAAATCATCAACTTGCATGAATAAACTTTAAAGACGAATGATAAAAGTACCATAAATCTAACTATTACATTTAAAAGTTTCCAATTGAAGAATAGCAACATAATTATTATTTAAGTAATGAAATGTGTGATAAAGTGGACTTCTTCATGTGAACTACTCCCTCCCGATATATGTCGTCCTCAACGATCACCTAAAAATAAAATTGGCAAGACTGAGTTCAAAACTCAGCAAGTACAAATGAACGACATAAGAAATATTGAATCGGAGACATGTCATTCTCAAATTAACACATACATATGAATACACTATGAATTTGATGCAAAATGCATATGACTACACTTCTGTTCTGCATATATCGGTATAGCCGAGTGTAACACCCGTCGGTGTTCACTCGTGCCCGCATTCTCAAAATGTGGGGATCCATTGCCCGTATGAAGAATATTTCATACGGGGATCTAGTTTCCCATATTGAAAATATAGAGATTTCAATACCCACTCCTGTGGGTTAAACATGAATGCTTGAAATGAATGTAATAGAATGGAAGGAATACTTGCATACTTTGCAATTTATATCAACCATTAACGGAAGCATGTAAATAATGAAAGGTTCTCATATCCTTGAAGATTAACCACATCATACTCATTTAACCAAGGTGAACAATCAAGCATTCAATATGACTGTAACTGTACTTACCTCAACCGTGTGAAGTTTGACGATGGGAAGAGGGTACTACCCCTGGATTCAGACCACCACCTGAGCATTTAATAAACATTCTAAAGAGACAATCCAAGGCAAACAACTATACAAAATAAATACATATATAGCATCGCTCCTAATCGCAACCCAAACGCCGTGCTCCCCTGAACACCGTTCTGTCCCAAACAGAACAATCACCTTACAAAAATCATATTTACTTCTCCGATTACCCAAAAGTTTCCCCCTTGGACTTTATGGAATGCTTAAAGAGTTATCTACAAGAATCAAGTTTGTTTGATTCCCTAATTTGGTAATTAACTATTTTTAATATTCAAATTACTACTCTGTCAGATTCTGACCGACATTCTGGACAGCAGGATGAAAGCAATCATAAGTTTTATTCAGTTTATCAAAAAAAAAATTCATTCTTGGGCTTTCTGGAAAGCTTAAAGAGCTAGATACAAAGTCCTATTGGTCGAATTCTCTAATTAAGATATTAACTATTTTTAATACATCGATCACTATAGTCTGCCAGAATCCTAATAGAACCTCTGGACAGCAGCAATGAAAAATTCATATATGGAGATCTAAACAACAAAATAATGTGAATAAGGACTCTATAGAAGTCTACTGAAATTACCCCCAAATATCTAGGAGGTGACTAACCCAAATTCCGCAACTACCGAACCCAAAACTACAGCGCAACACAATCTACAGAAAGATCGATCTGCTACCCGATAACTCTCGAATTGAAAAGATAATAAACATAGCAACGGAGATCTGAAGGTCACCCTTGTAGACAACATGTGGATTTCATGGGGATATGCTCCAGATCTTAGGATGATGTGACAATTGGCAATGGCGTTTACGGTTTGTCGTTTCACGCGTTTTCGACAAAGCTACTGTGTATTCGATGTGGGCGGTCCGACCGGTCTTTGCACGGCGGTCCGACCGGTCCCAAATCGGTCGGACCGGCCATGTGGTGTAATACCCCATAGTTGTTCGATGAAGAATAAATAAATTAGGGAGAAGGATCAATTAGCAAACTGATTTAACAGTTGTTTAGGGGAGATTTTTGCAAAAGTTAGACAACTGGGCGGGGCTTTTAGCCCACTTGATTTCGCCCAAGGTGGGAGGAGGGGGCAAGGCCACAAGGTGGGAGGGCAAACCCTAGCCGCCACTCCCACCTCCCTTGGCCGCCACCCCACTCCCCTTTGGCCGCCTCCCTGTCCTCCCTCCAGTGCCGCCTCCTCCCATTAGCACCTCACTGCTTGGTGAAGCCTCTTGCCCGGTAAAGAAAGCCATGGTGGTGCCACCAAGAGGAAGGAGAAGGGAGCACAACCGGGGTTTTGATCGGCCAAGATGAGGAGGAACGGGAAGGAGAAGAGGGGAAGTCTTCGGGGAGTGGATCCTCGTCGTTCTTCGGGTCTACAAGGGTAACGAGAGGCCCCATCGCTGTTTGATTGCATTAGAGTTGTCGATTCAATGTTTTTGGTAGTATCACGTAATCTCTGTTAATAGATCGGTTCTGTACAGTATGTTGCAACTCGGTTTTGGGTGCCTTAGAGGCAGAATTGGAGGTTTTCACCTTCTGGAGAATTGTTCCTGGTTTCATTAGCTTTCTTTTGGCACCTGGATCACGAATTTTCACCCAGTAGATTAAAAGTTATGACTGTTTTACTACGTGCTGGTCTGTCTGCCAGAATTGCTGGGTATAGTCGGTTGCACCTAGGTTTTGATCTAGTTAGAGTCAGAATCAGGTCGGCCACCCAACTAGGTTTATGAAGCTAATTTCACCATGTTTCCATGATGATAAAAATCACTTTATTTGGATCAGTGGTTTAAAAGTTAGAGCCTTTTCTTTCGGGCTGTTCTGAATTCTGGGCAGACTGCAATTATAGTTTTTTCATTGGATGATTAGACCTCTGTATTGGCCGAATTAGAGTTTACCATCAACTAGAGTTTTGTAGCCAGTTAAGTTAAAAAAATCTGGGCACTGGTTTCGTGTCGTTTCGAGTTCCAGATAATTAAATATGCTTTTTCTCGTACCGCTGCTCATAAGGGCTGAAATCTGGCAGAATAGTTTATTTTCAATTTGGGTCTTTGCGGTATATTGAATAGTCAGGGGTTATTGTAGAACATCGGTAGCAGTGTTTTATCGTTGTTCTTATTTTGGGAACATGCTTGTGTAGGCGGTGAGACATCCCGTGTGGGAACACCCCCGTTGCCTGCTAATGAGTCACTACGCAAAAGGCAAGTACTGTATGCATAATGATATGTTGTTTACATGAATGTTTTGTGCCTTGTTCATGATGTTGATATACTGCAAGTACCTTGTATACAATGTTGGATGCAAAAATGTGATGTGTGAGTGAATGATTATATTTGTTCGTACTTGTAGATGAATGTCATGTGTTTCTTTTCAATTATGAGTACTATTCAATATTGCCATGGGATCACATCATGACATGCATAAATTACATTTGTAAGACCCATCAATTCCAGTATGGGCACTTGAAAATCCCATCAATTCCAGAATGGGTACATGAGTCCACCATTCCAATGTGGGCCATGTACGTGAGTCCACCATTCCAATGTGGGCCACGTTACGCGAGTCCACCATTCCAATGTGGGCCACGTTGGACAGTCGTATGAAACGTTCTTCATACGATTACTTTAAGTGAACACCGACGGGTGATTCACTCGCTATACCGGTATATGCTGCATTATGTCCAATTCCTTCAATGCATCATTCCACTTCATCCATTCATAAATTCGTTTCCAGTAAATGTTCAAATGATGATTGTGATAAATTGCTCATGTATGCTTGATTGTTACATACAGTTGCTTGCTGAGTCTTTGGCTCATTCTTGCTTTATTGTCTTATTTAGGTAAATGACAAGGAAGAATGATCTTGTGGAGGGTAGTTCATCACGTTGCACTCACTCTCATATATCAATCAACTTGAGGACTTTTATTGACGTTAATTATGAATTATGATGCATTGTAATAAGCCGTCATGGCATTGTTTACCATATCTTCCTGAATTGTCTACTTCCATTTCGTTGATTAAGTCTTGAGGATGAATGCTTGATTCCATATATTCTTAATACTTGCTTCATAATATCATGCGATTTGATGTTATTCATTTGAAGAGTAGTGATTGTAGGTGACATCTTGACTTCCTTATAGTCAGGGTGTTACAGTTGGTATCAGAGCGGGCTTTAGGTCCGTGGTAATTAAGTTATTAAAATGACACACTGTGCACAGTAGGTGGGGTTTGGGAAAATCCATTGTTTCCGCATTTCTAATGATGTTGTTCATTATGTTGTATGGTATAGAATTGCTTCTGTACTATCTTTCTTGTTGTTAATCCATGATATGATGTGATAACCTCTATCTATGAAATTATTCTATGATCGTCATGAGATGATCCGAAATATATATATATATTCATAATTGATTACACTAGTTATGTGTTTCGCTAGCGGGCGTTGATCAGTTGAGTTCGTGGTTGTTGTCCTGGGTTTTGCCAGGCTACACCACTGTTTGTAGAAGGATATTAGAGAACTTCTTACCTCTGTTCCATAAGCTCAGATCGAGCATGAGCTCATTGATGAACTTGTTGCCTTTCTCGAACTGATATCTGGTTTCCTGGTTGTGGTTCCTAGCCGTTCGTGAATTCTTTTGAAATTGGGGTTTTAATGAAGAAGGCAAGCTCCAGCAGTTCTCTGATTCGTTCTTTGAAACGAATATTGCCCTTTCGACTATTGTGATATTTCTGCTCCACGTGAGCATAGTTCAAATGCAAGATTCCTCTTTTCACAAAAGACTTGTTTTACCCCTGTTGGGGAAATTTAACTCATACATTCGTTTGGAATCTCGGTATTGGAAGAATTCTTTTGCAAGTTCTTTATCAAGTGTGTATTGATCTTGCATATTTCTCTTGGGTGCTTTAGTAACTCGTTCTCTTCCTTGATTTTCGAATTTGACAAATTCTTGTCCGGTGGCGATTGATGAATTTCTCTTGGGTTCATAATTTTGGTAGACGAGTTTCAGTAGGCCTTTAATGGTACTCCGAAAACATTATTGTTTTTCGATTGTTGAATTGCTTTTACTACAAATGATCCTTGTAAATTGGCAACATTGATATTTTCATGGTTGTTCTTTCTTTCTCATTGGAAAAAAAAACGACTCATTTACTTGTTTCATGGTTTGCCTAATGAGAATTCTTGTTGCAAGTTCGTTAACACGAGAAAGTTTTGGCTCAATGTATTCCTTTTGGAACCCTCTGCTTGTTGAAATTTGATGCATCCCTTTTCTGAAGAAAAGCGTTAAAACCCTTTTGGAGTCTTTGGGTTATCTTTGTAGTCGGGGTTGCACCCAAACAAAGATTGTGGGCTACGGGTTTCTATTAGATCCTATTTGTTTTTCAAAATAGTTTCTTGCCTTTCTGGCTACTGAGCTCTCATTGCTGTTTGTGAACGTTATTCTTGACAAGATCGTTCTCTTTATGTTAGCCCTATCTCTCTTGTTGATAAGGGCACTTGGTTATCCGTTTGTGATTCGGAGAATGAAAATTTCCTTTCACAAAGTTCATTGAAGAAATTTCGACTATGTTCATTTCTTTGGAATATTTGGAGTGTTGGAGTTTAGAACCTCCCTTTGGAAAAGAAAAATATCGAAACCTCTTTTCTCTATAGTTTTGTAGTGCTGGGTGTGACGTTTATTCAACTTTGTGGTTTTTGTACCAGGATTCTTTTCTAGAACAAGTTGTTATTACAATTCCATGTGATGCTGAAAATTTTTATGACCCGATTTGTCATGATTCCTTTAGAAGGTTTATTGACACGATCAGTAATGTGAGAGTAAGGTTGATTCTTTTATAAAGAAAGAAGTTTGATCACCTTTCTTGATGTTTCCAAAATGATTCAATTTCGAGTTTTATGTTCATGACCTATTGGAGGTCCCAGTTTATTATGATAAACGAAGTTTGCCACGTAAAACGATTTGTTGCAGAGTTATAATGGTTCTTGATGATGCGGCGTTTTGATCTTGAATGCTCGTTGTTCTTATCTGTAAAGATCCGACATTCTCTTTTTGTGAGGCCCATGTTTTCAACTGTGGACTTCCCATATGTTTTCTGAGTCCATTGCCTAATTGGTTTTCCCCGGAGTTCTGTGTTCCTTGCGAGTGGTAGGTGATTTTTCAGTTGGTGAAGATCGTTTCTATTTGCCTCTTCTTTCGAGAAGGAATCAACCCATTCATTCCATGTGGGTCTTCCAAATAATTTCTTAAGTGTTTTATGGGTTTGATGTTAATACCCTGTAGTAAATTGATCGCCTTTGGTGACATCGTTCAAATAAGAATATTTCAAATTTAGCTTTCACGGTACCTTGGAGTTCGTGAATCAACTGGTGACTGAAATTATTTTGGGTAACTTGAGGAATTGGATTAACCTATTGTTTCTTAAAGATTTTGTGTGATTTATTCCGAAAGATTCCTTGGTTTGAGTTCGCAAAGTGAGGTTGCAATAAAAGAATATTTTCGTTGATCTCTTGAAACGGTTAATCCGCTTGCTTTCCGTGAAATCTGTAAAGGGAAATGTTTGAGTTTTGTGGCTGAGAATATTTGGATCTCGTGTTTCCCAAGTAGATGAACTGTTTCGAGCAAGCTGGCCTGTTGAAGGATCTTATCGATTCTTAATTAAATCTTGTGGTTATTTGAAGCGTCCCTAAATTTGTTGCTCTTTCCGCTCAAGAGATGGCGAATTTCAAACGTAATATCTTTCTTTCGTGTCAGTTGTCATTTGCTATTCTCTTTTGAGGATGTGTGCCTCAATTATGAACTCGACTTTCGCTTTCCAAGATCACCTTTATCGAATATTTCTTTTGGTTTCGTCGCCGTGATGAGCAACGTCTTTCTGTGTGAATAAACTTATCTTTGTTCGCCTCTTCCATTTGAGAAAGGATCACAGTTTTGGGTTGCAAAGTGTTTGCAAAGGATAAGTTTGGCAACGGTTTGGTGGTGGATGAGTAATCGTAGCGATGATATTTTGCTACCAAGTTATCGGAGGAGTAGTAGAATGTGAATTGGTTTTGATCTGTATCCTTGGAGAAATTGATTCACTGAAATGTTTGACTTCAAGTAAGTCTGAATAGTGTTACGGCTGAATAACACCCGGTATAGTAAAATTCTAGAACTTCAATTCAGGATTGAAAAGTTAGTGATTATCGGAGGTATGGAAACCTTCATTGAATTTTTAGAGTAACGCAATTGGATAGCATTGCGAGATGGTGTGGGTGATTTATGATGATGTCATTGATGGAGTATGTTAGAATGGTGGTACTATTGGAGATTTAATTCGATGATTTCACTATCAGTTATAAGAACAATCTGTTGTAGAGGTTTTGGAAGTTAAATTTGGGTTTGCATTGTTATGTTAGACCTTTGGTCATCCAATGATTATGTGTAGAGAAAGTGGAATAATGGAGTTTCCTGATCAGTAAAATGATAATTGATAGAACCCTTTTGATGTAGTACATGTTTGTGCGAGTTAAGGATTCTGAGCTGTTGTTCTTGGAAATTGGAGGTAATGTGATGGTTTGGAGCCTATTCTGTGGTGCCTTGAACGCCTTCTATTAAATCGATTTTGGTTAGTAGAATGATTTGTCTAGAGTATTCGGTGGATTCAATTTAGCCACTCCACAATTGTGTGGATAATGTTCTTCAGTTTGATCATAATTTGATAATGTTCAATTAAGAGGTTTAATCTCTTGTGGTATGCGATGAATTCAAATTAGAGAAATTTTATTCCTAGAGGAGAGAAGCTGTGGAAAGGAATGTTCATCAGATAATGAGGTGTTTTCTTGATTCTCGTTTGAGTTTTGTGTCGTTGACTTGTATCTTCCGCAATTTTGAGTTGGCGCTGGGTTGGCGTGTTGATTCTTTCCAAATCCAGACAAACCGCAAGTATTTGGTTTGAGCGTTCGAGTGATTTCTCCTTTGGTTGTCGTGGTGTTCCTTTGTAAACTGCTTATTTGGAGAATGGATTTGTTTTCGAGATGATTGTCAGATTTGGAATCTAACCTTTTGGTGGAGAGTTAGCATTGAGTGGACGCGATGAGGACTCCCTATTTTCAATTGGATTCTCTTCGTTTTCGAAAGTTGCAGAAATTAGAAAGTTGGTATTTCGTTTTGACCGTCTCGGGTACACGCGCGAAGTACACAACGTCTGTTGTGTTCTGGGCTGGGTGAGCAGCTGAGTCATTCAAAGTTTGAGATTTAGTAAAAGACGTTGACCGTCAAGTAATGTCTTACCTTCGATCCTCCTCTATTGAGTGAACTTAGAAATTGCAGGATGAGCGTTAGGTCAGTCATCGTTTTACGTTTTTTTGTGTTGTGGTTTCTCTACTCCGAGAGAGAGGCCACTTCAGGGCTAGAGTCTCGCATGTACGAGTAGTATTTAGACCTGTTCGTTTCTGACTTGTGCTAATTTGTTGAATGCAATTCCGTGATATTGTTAATCGTGTATTCGTTTCGTTGGTAGAATTCGGGGTCGAATTCCATGTAAGGGGGGTAGAGTGTAATACCCCATAGTTGTTCGATGAAGAATAAATAAATTAGGGAGAAGGATCAATTAGCAAACTGATTTAACAGTTGTTTAGGGGAGATTTTTGCAAAAGTTAGACAACCTGGGCCGGGGCTTTTAGCCCACTTGATTTCGGCCCAAGGTGGGAGGGAGGGGGCAGCCGGCCACAAGGTGGGAGGGGGCAAACCCTAGCCGCCACTCCCACCTCCCCTTGGCCGCCACCCGCACTCCCCTTTGGCCGCCTCCCCTGTCCTCCCTCCAGCAGTGCCGCCTCCTCCCATTAGCACCTCACTGCTGGGTGAAGCCCTACTGCCAGGTAAAAAGCCATGGTGGCTGCCGACCAAGAGGAAGGAGAAGGGAGCACAACCGGGGTTTTGATCGGCCAAGATGAGGAGGAACGGGAAGGAGAAGAGGGGAAGTCTTCGGGGAGTGGATCCTCGTCGTTCTTCGGGTCTACAAGGGTAACGAGAGGCCCCATCGCTGTTTGATTGCATTAGAGTTGTCGATTCAATGTTTTTGGTAGTATCGCGTAATCTCTGTTAATAGATCGGTTCTGTACAGTATGTTGCAACTCGGTTTTGGGTGCCTTAGAGGCAGAATTGGAGGTTTTCACCTTCTGGAGAATTGTTCCTGGTTTCATTAGCTTTCTTTTGGCACCTGGATCACGAATTTTCACCCAGTAGATTAAAAGTTATGACTGTTTTACTACGTGCTGGTCTGTCTGCCAGAATTGCTGGGTATAGTCGGTTGCACCTAGGTTTTGATCTAGTTAGAGTCAGAATCAGGTCGGCCACCCAACTAGGTTTATGAAGCTAATTTCACCATGTTTCCATGCTGATAAAAATCACTTTATTTGGATCAGTGGTTTAAAAGTTAGAGCCTTTTCTTTTGGGCTGTTCTGAATTCTGGGCAGACTGCAATTATAGTTTTTTCATTGGATGATTAGACCTCTGTATTGGCCGAATTAGAGTTTACCATCAACTAGAGTTTTGTAGCCAGTTAAGTTAAAAAATCTGGGCACTGGTTTCGTGTCGTTTCGAGTTCCAGATAATTAAATATGCTTTTTCTCGTACCGCTGCTCATAAGGGCTGAAATCTGGCAAGAATAGTTTATTTTCAATTTGGGTCTTGCGGGTTTTTTGAATATCAGGGGTTATTGTAGAACATCGGTAGCAGTGTTTTATCGTTGTTCTTATTTTGGGAACATGCTTGTGTAGGCGGTGAGACATCCGTGTGGGAACACCCCGTTGCTCGCTAATGAGTCACTACATAAAGGCAAGTCTTGTATGCATAATGATATGTTGTTTACATGAATGTTTTGTGCCTTGTTCATGATGTTGATATACTGCAAGTACCTTGTATACAATGTTGGATGCAAAAATGTGATGTGTGAGTGAATGATTATATTTGTTCGTACTTGTAGATGAATGTCATGTGTTTCTTTTCAATTATGAGTACTATTCAATATTGCCATGGGATCACATCATGACATGCATAAATTACATTTGTAAGACCCATCAATTCCAGTATGGGCACTTGAAAATCCCATCAATTCCAGAATGGGTACATGAGTCCACCATTCCAATGTGGGCCATGTACGTGAGTCCACCATTCCAATGTGGGCCACGTTACGCGAGTCCACCATTCCAATGTGGGCCACGTTGGACAGTCGTATGAAACGTTCTTCATACGATTACTTTAAGTGAACACCGACGGGTGATTCACTCGGTATACCGGTATATGCTGCATTATGTCCAATTCCTTCAATGCATCATTCCACTTCATCTATTCATAAATTCGTTTCCAGTAAATGTTCAAATGATGATTGTGATAAATTGCTCATGTATGCTTGATTGTTACATACAGTTGCTTGCTGAGTCTTTGGCTCATTCTTGCTTTATTGTCTTATTTAGGTAAATGACAAGGAAGAATGATCTTGTGGAGGGTAGTTCATCACGTTGCACTCACTCTCATATATCAAACAACTTGAGGACTTTTATTGACGTTAATTATGAATTATGATGCATTGTAATAAGCCGTCATGGCATTGTTTACCATATCTTCCTGAATTGTCTACTTCCATTTCGTTGATTAAGTCTTGAGGATGAATGCTTGATTCCATATATTCTTAATACTTGCTTCATAATATCATGCGATTTGATGTTATTCATTTGAAGAGTAGTGATTGTAGGTGATATCTTGACTTCCTTATAGTCAGGGTGTTACATGTGGGGCGGTCGGACCGGCGATGACCAAAGTGGTCAAAATAAGCTGGGCCAAAAATAGGTGTTGTAGGCAAGTGAGGGGATCCCAATGCACTTGGTCTCATAATTTTTGGAGTCTCCAGTAAGAAGTTCTATTCGTTTGTATTTTCCAGAAGGTTTGAATTTGGGGCTTGAATTTCGGCTAAGTCCCATATGGTCCGACCGCTCACGAGGAGCGGTCCGACCGCCATGGGCGGTCCGACCGCTCACCTGGAGCGGTCGGACCGTAACTACTTGAACGTCGACCAACTTCGTGGCGATGTTGTTTTGTTAGGTCAAAGTCATTGGTTTCATGGCATATGATTTGCATGATGCATGTTTTGACTAACATGGGTCAAGTTGTGAAGAACTTGTTCCGAATTCGTGTTTTCTTGTGCGTGGTTGTGCGGGTAGCTTGGTGGTCAACGACGGTCAGCGGCGAGGAGAATCGGACTAGACTTGAAGAGTTGAGGTCGAACGATCGACGATGCGGGTGAGGTCAACGACTCAAGCGTGACACAAGATGGACAAGGGTGACCTATTGGCGAATCCATGACGCATGGTGAAGCGGTTTAGGTCAAAGGTTAAAGACGGCGCCGCGCAAGCGTGCGTGTGTGACCCGCTTGTTAGTGGGCCTTAACGGAGCCCAATTAAGTCAAACCCTAAGAGTTTTAGGCTTCCACTATAAATAGGAGGAGATGGTGGTTGCACCTCTCTCTCTCTCGCTTTGCTTATGTTTCAAAACCCTAATTGTCTTTAGGGAGTTGAGGTGGAGGCTAGGGCTTTTCATGGTTTGAGGAGAATTTCGTGATCCTTGATTGTCTCATGATCCATGATGGTGTGGATGTAATCCAACATCAACCACGAAATCAATCTATGCAAGGTTTGCTTGAGATAAGTCTCTTTTCGTTCTTGCTTTCAATTTCGTGTTTTTAGGGCTTTCTTTGATCCGCGAGTTTGTGATTGATTCTTTCACGTGAATTAGCTTGCTGTGATATGTGTGAATCTATCTAGCATCATCTTGATCATCAATCACTCACGAACAAGCAATAGGATCAAGTTTTCGTTCTTGCCCGGTTTTAGACCTTCCGTTAATCAATTGACAATTGCTCAAGATCGTTCCAAGAATTATCATAATATTCGATTGGAATAGGTCCTCAATAGCATAGAGAAGGTGTGTGCAAAGTTTCGTGAAGTTTGGAGTTGAGAATCAAAAGTTAGACCTAATTGCAACTTCGTCATCGGGCTGATTTTACTGTTTCAGATCGGTTCTGTAGACTGCCGGTCCGACCGCCCGTCACCACCGGTCCGACCGATTTTGGAGCGGTCCGACCGCCAGCATAACAGCGGTCTGACCGCCCGGCAATCGGTCCGACCGCCCGGCAATCGGTCCGACCGGTTCACTACAGCGGTCAGACCGCCAGTACTTGTATTGCTTTGATTCTTGCTGATTATTGTCGCATTGCTTAGGGGTTTTTATTGGATTCAATACTAGTCTTCCGCTGTACTGGTATATTGATCTTCATAGCTTTCTAATAGCTACTGGAGTGAAATTGTATTGAGTTCATAATTTGTGAAAAAGTGAGCGTGCTCCTATTCACCCCCCCTCTAGTCGCCTTTACGGTCCAACACAACACAACGAACACTGAAAATCCCATGAGATCTCCCCCCTCTCTTTCCCTTCTTCCTCTTCTCCTTCCCTTTTCCTTCTTCCTCTTCGACCTTCTTTCAAGGAGGCAGCAACAGCACCAGGGAGGGGAGGTGCTACAGTGGTGGTGCTACAATACCATGGCTATAATACAGTAACACGGCTAGGGATTTGGTGACTTGATCCCCCTCCCTTGCCTTTAAGTGGACTATCGGCCTCCCATGGGCCATGGGCCTCTAAGGCCGGCTCTTTCCCCTCCCCGTGACTATGGGTTGGTGGCCCAAAACTCTCTAAAATTCTAAATTTTAGCTACTACACTCAATTTTTCTTAATTTCAAATTATTGATGTTTAAGTGGGATATTACAGAACATGAAGATAAATAAGAGAATGTGCTGATGATGATATTGATAATGGTTATTAAATTATTGTTCATTGTTTTTCCTAGTTGTGGACTCACCCCTGCTCTATTGTTGCTATAGGTGGATGTTGATGACATCTGGGTGGGGATAACTCACATGGCTAATATGCAACAACTAGAATTACTTGATTCACTTTGTCAGGTGAACTTTCAAATAGTGTGATGATGTTCCCTTTAGGATTCAATAGACTTGAATAATTCTAGATGATTGGTTTGAGACTTGATTTATTCATTCAATAGACCTGTTCTGGATTGTTTATTAATTTTTGGTTCATTATTCAGTATTGCTATCTAGTAATTTGATCCTTATGATTATTGAGTTGTGTTTAATGCTTTTATTGTGACCCGTGGACATGTTTTATTATTTAGTTGTTTGCTTGAAATTAATGTAATATGTTGTTAAAATTAGCAGTTAATGTGGTTTAGTGACATTTTGGGCTCAATGTTGGGATGAGGTGTTACAGTTGGTATCAGAGTGGGCTTCATGTCCATGGTGAATAGATTAACAACTTAGGTAAACTTAATTTTCTAAAATTTGCTCTAGGAGTAGTAAAAATTAACTAATATTTGCTAATGGTTAATTAACATAAAATTTGACACACTAGTGCATAGTAGAATATGGATGGGTCGAGTATTGCATTTGCGTTTTCGTTACATCGCATTGATGATTGCTGGTATGAGATGATTCTAAATGATTATGATTTGATTATCTGATTTTTAAGTGTGACAATAGTCAATACTGAAGGGTAGAGATCATGGTTGTGGCCATGGGCATAGTGTAATATCCCGAAGTGCAGTAGAGACGGAATTAAAAGTTTTAGTGGGGTTTTTTTTCTGCAAAGATTGGAAATCCTGGGCCATGGGCTCTCAGCTCACAACACCTTGGCCAAAGGTGGACTGACGCCATGAAGGAGCCAGGGGCGACAACCCAAGCCGTAGCTGCCAGCCTTGCTCCGTGCCGCCCCTGCCTGGTTGCCTTTCGCCGCCTCCTAGTTGCTAGCATTAGTGCTGCCTTGTTGTTGTTAATTGCTAGCATTAGGGCTGCCACTACATGCATCTAGCTAGTTGCATGCATCTATTGTGCCCACAACTAGCTAGCTCTGGTTGCTACATATGCTACCAAGGATCAGCAAAGAAGGAAGGAAGGAAAATAGGAGGATTTTTGTGGATTCTCGTGATCCATCTTGTTCGTCAATGGTAAACCCAGTTAGTTCCTGATGTTACCTTAGATTTTTCGCTGCTAAGTTCGTAGATCGTTTTGATTAGGGAAAGTTTAGTTTTCAGCATACTCTAGTTCACCGAGGTTAGATGCAGAACCTTAAGGGGGGATGATTCAGGGTATTTACGCTCGTATTCAGAGGTTGGTCCAATTATATAAAAGCTATATAATATCGTTAGATTTCTAGGAAGGTTTGGATCATTAGAATCGGAGTAGCGAGTGAAATGTTACGGCCTCAGGAGGGTTACTCTCCAGAATTTAGACGTAGCTGGCAGATGTTGTGTCGGTGGTTCGGTTTCATCTAGTAGATGATAAAATTAAAATGTGGTGATAACTTGAATAAGTTAGTAAATTTTGTGTAGTTTTTATAACTGACATCGTTCATATATTTTCAAGATTTATAGTTAAAGATATAAAATTATGAAGTGAACTATCCTAACAGATTTTTTGACGGTCTTCAGGGAAGCAGACGGGGTAGTGAACTGTAGAATCAGAAGTTCATCATAACTAGGAAGTTGTAGGATTTTTCATGAGGATTCCAGAAAGTTTTGGAGTTAAGATGTATAAGTCAGAGTCATTTTACTACAGGAACAACAAGTAGTTCGTCCGGTAGTTTTGGGTTAATTGGGTTGGTTTGGTGTAGACGTGCAACGATGATAATTATAATGTGTGAATGCTGTGATGTTGTGATTTTGAGTTGTGTCTTGCAATGTTTGTTTAGGGCGTGTGACTTCTAGTACCTTGCCGCCGCTTCACTCTCCAGCTTCAAGGGGATAAAGAGACAAGTGCATGGTAGATAGTAATCGATGGTGGGTCGTTGTATTATGCCATTAACTCAGTCAAATTAATGTTTTCCCACACTGCGTCAGCACCAACTCGGTTTTGGACTGCAGTCTTCCAAAAATTAGAACTTATGTTCTACTCATCCGAAAATCATGTTATTGGACTCTCTGGAAACCCTCAAGAAATTTCCTACCCTTTTATGTAGACCAAAACCCCAAATTATTTCATATTATATTTTTAATCTACAGACTAATATGTGCTGCCAATTACACCCAAAATCTAGACAACAACCTTCGAGAGGCTTTATCTTTTCTCTCACAACTCTGTTTTTAACGATCCCTACCTTCCTGGAAAGATAAAGCAATAAACTAAATTTTCTCTAATTACACCAAACTCTAATTGCTAGTATAAATAACCCTACTCATCCCCGCAACATTATGCCCTAATAGTGGTGAACCTGGACAGAAAAGTCATCTACTCTTGCCCTTGACCAAACGTTCAAAAAATGGAGTAAAGATTAATCTAGGACAAATCTAAAGATTTCATATCGTACCTTCGGAGATCACGAAGCCAAATCACAAAACCCTGCGAAATCCTTCCCTCTTTCTTCCTCTTTTCCTTCTCCCCTTTCTCCTCCCTTCTCCTTCCCTTTCATCTTCCTCGCTAGCACCCAGCACCTCCTCCACCAGTAGCAAAACCGACAGTAGGGTGGGCACCGACAGCAGGGGGAGGAGATGGCGCACAGGGGCAGGGAGAGGAGATAGCGCACATGGGTGGCTTGGAGGGGGTGGCAAAGGGGGCTGGGGCAGCTAGGTCAAGGCTGCTACCCGCCCCCCACTTGGGCCCTAAATGGTCTGCCAATCCCTCATGGGCTAATTTGTTGTGGGTCGAAAGCCCACTTCCCCTCCGCAAGAAAAATTCAAAAATAACACCTCTAAACTTCTACTAAATTCTCTCTAATCCTTTTAGGTCCTCTACTAATAAACAGGATATTACATTCTACTGCCCTTAAACAGAATTCGACCCCCGAATTCTATTCGCTATTCTACTCGAAGAACAACCTCAACTGAAATAAACAACAGTTAACACAAACCTGGCGTGAAAAACTCTAGATACTGCCCGGGCATGCGAGACTCCAACTTCCAAGTCGCCTCTCTCTCGGACTGATGTGACCAGACCACCTTGACATATTTCAATGTCTTGTGCCTCAAAATTCGCTCTGACTACCCCATAATCCGCACTGGTCGGGACTTGAAAGTAAGGTCTTGCTCAAAGGATCAACAGCTCTAGTGGAATCGTTTGCTCTGGATCTCTTAGATATTTTCTCAACATGGAGACATGGAATACATTGTGCACACCACACATGGACTCAGGAAGGTCTAAGCGATAAGCCAACTTTCCAATTCGTGTCACGATCGGGAATGGTCCAACGTACCTCGGGCTAAGCTTCCCTTTGGTACAAAAGCGCACAATGTCTTTAGTAGGAGACACTCACAAGAGCACATAATCCCCCACTTCAAACTCCAACTCTCGCCTCCTCACATCAGCATAACTCTTTTATTCGCTCTAAGCAGTAAGCAGGTTCTGCCTAATCTCTGCCACTCTATCAACAATCTGTTGAACCCAATTGGGATCCAGAACTGCCTGCTCACCAACGGCATCCTAGAAGAACAAAGACCTACACCTTCGCCCATGTAGGACCTCAAACGGTGTTGTTCTAATACTGGCATGATAGTTGTTGTTGTAGGCAAACTCTGATAGTGCTAGGTGATCCTCCCAACTCCCCTTCCAAGACAAGACACATGACCTAAGCATGTCCTCTAGTGTCTGAATAGTGCGCTCAGACTGGCCATCTGTCTGAGGGTGAAATGTGGTGCTAAGACGAAGCTACGTGCCCAAAGCACTCTGCAAGCTCTCTTAAAACTTGAAGATAAACTTTGCACCACGATCTGGAATAATAGTTTTAGGCGTACCGTGTTTGTCGTACGGACGGGAATGAAGTGCTCAAACTTGCTGAAACGTCAACCACAACCCAAATATCGTCCTTCCCTCGCTGCATGCAAGATAAACGAACCACAAAATCCATGGAGATATCATCCCACGGCCACACTGGAATCTCCAAAGGCTGCAACAATCCCGTTGGATGCTTATGCTCTGCCTTGACTTGCTAGCAAACACTACAGGAAGCCACATACTGAGCAATATCAACCCTCACCCTTTTCCACCAGAAAATCTTCTTCAAGTCTCAATACATCTTGGTCTCACCAGTATGTACGGTGTACGGAGTACGATAAGCTTTCTTTAGAATATCGGCCTTGACTTGAGCCTTCTGTGGCACACAAAGGCGGCCTTTAAACCGCACCAAACTCATTTATGCCGAACTCCCCTTCCTTGCCCTCATCTAGATGCTTCCTCACTTGATGGAGCATTCGATTTGTGCTTCCCGCACATGCTCTGGAATAGCAGACTCAAGAAGCAAAATAATAAGATATATTCATACACTCAAAATCAGCAACAAAGCAACTGAGAGTAGGGGGTGTCGCCTTGCGACTAAGAGCATCTGCCACTACATTTGCTTTTCCTGGATGGTACTGGATAGTGAGATCATAGTCCTTGATCAATTAATCTTTCTGGGTAAAGATATACTTGAGGCTCTTGTGATCGGTAAAAATATCACAAGTATCACCATACTGATAATGGCGCCAAATCTTTAGAGCAAAAACCACTACAGCAAGCTTTAAATCATGGGTAGGATAATTATGCTAATATTTCTTTAGCTGCCTCAATACATAAGCAATCACCTTGCTATCTTACATGAGCACACAACTAAGCCCAACTCTAGAAGCATCAGAATAGATTATGAAGCGCTTCCCTAGCTCAGGGAGAGTAAGAACATGAGTAGTCACCAACTTCTCCTTTAGGATACAGAAACTGCGCTTACAATCATCTGTTCATTGGAATTTCACACCTTTCTGCATTAGCTAAGACATCAGCTTGGCAATTATAGAGAAACCCTCCATAAAACGCCGATAATAACTTGCTAAGCCAAGAAAACTCTTCACTTCCCTGACATTGGTTGACCTCTTCCAATCCACTACTGAAGAGAACTTGCTAGGATCAACAATATGCCTTCCTGGTTAATCACATGACATAGAAAGCCCACTTCTGAAATGCAGAACTCACATTTCTTTAGTTTGGCATAAAACTATTCTCCCTCAAGGTTTCAAGAACAAGCCTCAAATGCTGCTCATGCTCTTCCTGAGACTTGGAATAAATCAATGAACACCACCACAAAGACATCAAGGTATTGATGCAAAATATTGTTCATTGTCTCCATAAAAACAGTAGGGGCATTAGTTAGTCCAAAAGATATAACCTTATACTTATAGTGTCCATACCTCATGGAGAAAGCCATCTTTTCAATATCCTGCTCCCGCACATAGATTTGATTATACCCAGACTGAAGGCCAATCTTAGAGAATACCTTGGCTCCCCTCAATTGATCAAATAAATCCTTAATACGAGGCAAAGTGATGAGGACATCCTTTCCACTGATACAACCACACATGTTATTGCCACTCCTCAAGTTGATGCACAAAGACCAATGACTAGAGCACGTGCTCGTTAACTTAATAATCATGTAACTTGATTTCTCGGAGTGCATTCATATTCTATGAACTCTATGATGTTGCCTAAAGCAAGTGATGTTATTCTACGTGGGAATCAAGGATCGGGAGGCAAGCTAAATGGGGATGATGGCAGCACCAAGCATGGAAATTGTCATACGAGGAATGGGTATTTCTATATTGAGGCTTAGCCGAATCTAGCATGAAGTCTATATCATGTTGCTTAGGCCAACACTTAGAAATATTTGAGTAAAAGAACTTGGTTCTGCACCACCTATGCTATTGGGCCATGGGCCTTGTAATTCGGGGGCTGGCCACCCTAGGGCGTACTATTCATGTGGTATAGTTTGTGTGTGAATAGTACCAACACCCCTCCCTTCTCCTTTTCCTCCTTTACATAGTGGCCGCCACCCTTAGGGTTTGGTAGGTTTTGTTTGATTTAGTTTTCCACTTGTGAAACTATACGGTGTCCTTTTGTTCAACTAGTGCAGCAACATCATCATGCTTCAGAACCCCAACTTTCAATACAAGTCTTAATTCCTATTCGCAATTTCAGATTGCTTATCTATCGTGTTATTGCTTGTTCTTTGATTGCATGCAGGAATCGACCTTTGTGGTCAAGTTGATCGTGCCTCTAGCAAGATCGATAACAATCACGGAGTTGGTTCAACGATTACAAGCGTATTGGTATTGTATGATTGGTAGCCGAATCAAGAGAGTCGTCTCCCCCCAAATCGAAATATCCTTCTCATAGAAAGATCGGGACACCCATTGTCGTATCAGGTGGTATTAGAGCCAGGTTGATTGGTGAGATTTTTTCATTGACCAACAGTCCACGAAAATCCAAAAAAAAGGTTAGTTCATATTGTCCAAACCAATCTGTGCCTTGCAATTTTTCTTCTCAGTTTTGCTTGTTGAATTCTTGGTTGCATTGCCATGTCAAGTTGCTGATTTTTATTTCTAGTTAGTGTCTAGTTGGTCTTTGTCTAGATTGCATTTGTGGTGCTTTCTTTTCCTACCGCAGGACATCCACAATCTCGCTGCCGTGGCAAGCAAATTGGCCTACTTACACTACCTCGCGCTACTATGGTCGCCGATCGCCCCTACCACCGCTGCCTGTTGCGGCCACTGATCTACTAAAACATCCTAATTTTTTGAGCTTTTAAAAAAATCTCTTATTAGTTAGTAGTTGGAAAATTCACCATTTGGATTTTATTTGAATTTTAATTTAAGCTTAATATGGACTTTTAGCATAAAAATAATTTAATATAATTAATTCCATAAATCAACAATTATCAAAACTATTTTATTTAGATTCTATGTGCTTGGATATATTTTTTAGAATTTTTTTGAGTTTATTTGCTATTTTGGATTTTCTATTTGAATTTTTTTGGTATTTTCTAAACAGAAAAACTAAATTAAAATCTCAGAATAGTATTTGGGCCGAAACCCAACCCTATTTCCACCGGCCCAGCACTGTGCAGTCCATTTCTCTTCAGTCGTCTCGCGGGCCTCACCTCCGACTGACATGCGTGCCCCGCATGTCAGCCTCTCCCTTCTCTTCGCGCGTACGCCGCCTTGGCCCCACCTGTCAGCGTGTTTGTGCCGTGTGCAACACGGACTCACGCAAGCCTCAGCCGCTGATGTGTGGGTCTTACCAGACTAGTGTTCTTCATCTCTGAATCTGTTACAGTTCGATCTCCTCTGCCGCTCGGCTGTTTTGGGTGTTCGTGCCCTAGCCTCTCCCGAGCCATCACGTATTAAAGGGGTGCAAGCACCTGCCATCCGCATCCCAACCCTAGCCGCCTAAGTGCCATAAACAAACCCTAGCCACCGAAAAAGCTCAAAGAAGAAGGCGCGCCGCCGCCAACTCCCATGAGCCATTGCTCCGCCGTCAGTGTCGCTCGAGCTTCATCGTCGCCACCTTTGGCATCGAATGAACAGGGATACATCCGGGTCACCTTGGTTCCGCAGAGCACCACCGGATAGTAGATCCCGTTGAGCCCGTGTCTCCGCCGCCGCTGGCCGGCGTTGTCCTCTCGCCCAAGTGAGCACGTCTACGAGACCGCATGAGCCCCGTCTAACCGTTGGTACCACCCACCGTCGGCGAGACGCCGCCGTTCACCGGAAGCCATTGGAACCGGAGCGCTGCCTGCCTCACCGTTGTCCATGTCTGCGCCAGCTCAGCCTTCGCGTTTGCATGTCACGTGCGTGGCGCCGTGTTAGCGACCATGTGCACGCTTGCGTGGACGGTTCACCGAACCCTAGATCCAATCTTCCATAAACCCAATCCACCATGAGCCGTGCCTATGCCTTTTGGGTCCCTTTGTCACCATCGCTCTGTAGACTGCAGACACCAGAGACCCATGAGCCGAGTCCGTGGACTGGTCATAGACCGTGGGTCCCATCACACCATCGTAGCCTTTTCCTGGATTTATATTTGTGGATATCATGGGAATATGCTCCAGATCTTAGGATGATGTGACAATTGGCAATGGTGTTAACGGTTTGTCGTTTCGCGTATTTTTGGTAAAGTTTCAAGATCGTCGAGTCTCAATGGCTCGATCGGCTAGAGCGGCGATGACCGACCGTCCAAGATCGGTCTGACCGGCCCTAGCGGCGGTCGGACCGGCAATGTCAGATAATGGTGGATTGAGCTGGGCCAAAAATAGAGGGTGTAGGTAAGAGAGGAGATTCTATTGCACTTGGTCTCATAATTTTGGAGTCTCCCGTCAAAAGTTCTATTGGTTTGAAATTTTCAGTAGGTTTCGGTTTTCTAGAGAGGAGAAATGGCTAAGTCCCAGCTGGCGGTCTGACCGGCCCATAGGTGGCGGTCGACCAAGCCATTAATGGTCGACCGCCCTAGGGGCGGTCTAACCGGTTTTCACTTGGTTCATCGCCCGTCGTGGTGGCGATTTTCGGTTGTTAGGTCAAAGTCATGAGTTTCAGTGCATATATATTTGTTGGACCGAAAAGGCGACTAGAGGGGGGGTGAATAGGAGCACGCTCACTTTTTCCCAAATAATGAATTCAACACAATTTCACTCCAATAGCTATGATGAAGCTATGAAGATCAATATACCAGGACAAATGAAGACTAGTATTGAATCCAATTAAATCCCTAAGCAAAAACACAAAATCAACTAAGATTGCAAAGACTCACAAGACGGGCGGTCGACCTCAGACCCAACCGGTCGGACCGATTGTCGCGGTCCGACCAAGCGTTGTCAAGGGCGGTCGGACCGCCCAAAATCGGTCGGACCGGTGATGACGGGCGGTCCGACCGGCCTCGTAACCGATCCAAATAAGAAAATCACCGATGACGGTTGCAATTAGGTGAAACTTTTGATTCTCAACTCCAATCTTTATGAAACTTTGCACACACCTTCTATATGCTATTGATGACCTATTCCAATCGAATATTATGATAATTCTTGGACGATCTTGAGCAATTGCCAATTGATTAATGAAGGTCTAAAACCGCAAGAACGAAAACTTGATCCTAAAGCTTGTTCGTGAGAGATTGATGATCAAGATGATGCTAGATAGATTCACACATATCACAGCAAGCTAATTCACGTGAAAGAATCAATCACAAACTCGCGGATCAAAGAAAGCCCTAAAAACACGAAATTGAAAGCAAGAACGAAAAGAGACTTATCTCAAGCAAACCATGCATAGATTGATTTCGTGATTGATGCTGGATTACATCCACACCATCATGGATCAGTGGACAATCAAAGATCACGAAATTCACCACAAACTATCAAGAGCCCTAGCCTCCACCTCAACTCCCCTAAAGACAATTAGGGTTTTGAAACATAAAAAGGCGAGAGAGAAAGAGCTAGATGGTGCACCACCACCTCCCCTATTTATAGTGGAGGCCTAGACTCCTAGGGTTTGACTCCATTGGGCTCCGTTAAGGCCCACTAACAAGCGGGTCACACACGCACGCTTCGCAGCGCCGCCGTTTTAACCTTTTGACCTAAACCGCTTCACCATGCGCCATGGATTTGCCAATAGGTCACCATTGTCCATCTTGTATCACGCTTGAGTCGTTGACCTCACCCGCATCGCCAATCGCTCGACCTCAACTCTCCAAGTCTAGTCCCGATCCTCCTCGCCGCTGACCGCCGTTGACCACCAAGCAACCTCGCACAACCATAGACAAGCAAACACGAATTCGGGAACAAGTTCTTCACAACTTGACCCATGTTAGTCAAAACATGCATCATGCAAACCATATGCCACGATACCAATGACTTTGACCTAACAAAACAACATTGCCACGGTTGGCCGATGTTCAAGTAGAAACCGGTCCGACCGCTCCAGTGAGCCGGCCGGACGCTTCTTGGCCGGTCGGACCGCTCCACGTGAGCTTGGCCGGACCGCCCCTTGGGACTTAGCCGAATTTCAACCCCAAAATCCAAACCTTCGAAACTTTAAACCAATAGAACTTTTATCGAGACTCCAAAATCATGAGACCAAGTGCATTGGGATCCCTCACTTGCCTACAACACCTAATTTTGGCCCACTTGTTTTGACCACTTTGGTCATCGCCGTCCGATCGCCCCATGGCCGGTCCGACCGATTTGGGACCGATCGGATCGCTGCAAGGACCGGTCGGACCGCCGTCCAAAGAAGCTCAGAACTTTGTCGAAAACACGTGAAACGACAAACCGTAAACGCCATTGCCAATTGTCACATCATCCTAAGATCCGAACATATCCCCATGAAATCCACAATCTCCCTTGATGAACACATTGGCAATTATCCAGAAAATGTAAGTAAGAGGTTTGAAAACGAGTTTACTCGCAGTTTTCGCACAAAGGCACAACTTGGTCTATAAGCAAGAAAAAGCAATGAAAATGACCAAGCTGGCATCAGAATAGTATAGGCATGTGAGACAAGGCAAAAGAAAGCATAAAACTTTGATTTCCATAAAGGGTCAAAATTCTCACATGAGGTCCATATGAAAGAACAATTGTTCAATTGACCTATGATCATTGTGAGTATAAAAGAATGTAATTCAAGTTCGTAATATTCAATAAGACAATAAGAATGCAACTCAAGAACTCCCCTCACTATGATCCTCAATTTTCAAATTTTCGGTTTCTCCCCTTTGTATAAACTTCTCCCCTTTGTATAAACTTCTCCCCCAATAAAATATCTTCTTATTAACACATCTTCTCTTCTCATTTAACACATCTTCTCCCCCTTTGACAATGGATTCATCAAGGAATCACGCCTTCCTCTCATCCAGAGATAATAAATATAGAATAAAGGAAGAAGCGTAAACAAAAGAAGCATAAAGAGGAATATGCATGAAGTGCAATGGAGTGGCTTCAATTTTGTATTTTTCAATTTTTGATTACAAGAAGCTTTGGAGATTACCCAAAAGAACAAGCTAGTATCTCTAATATTGCACAAACAAGATATCAAGCCCGACAAAGACTAGCAAGATCATGGTAAGACATATATATCAAAGCTAAGCACAAAGGCTCAAAAGTAAAGCAAGAATTTGATCAATGTAAGCAACGCTCAAATTCAAAGAAGTTCATCAACAGGATCCTAAAGTGAAATTGGCCATGTCAAAATGTCAAAGAGAGATCAAAATCTAACAAAGACCACATTAAGAGTCAATCAAGTCCCGTATTGAATCATTTTGCTCAATATTTTGTAAACGCCCATTTGTCAATATTTTTCTCATTTGCATTGAATATTGAAGTTGACTAATGATCTAACTTAGTGACAAGATCCCGGACTAGGAGCCATCCACAAACTCATCCTAAGCTTCACCAAAAGTTGATTAAAGGTATATCTTAGTAAAGAAGATTCGGACTAGGAGCCATCCACAAACTCTTTCTAAGCTTCTACCGGCGACAAATCTTGAGGTTCATGTCATTTCGACAAGCAAATCCCCATGAGATCGCTCGTTCATCAAACTATCTCCAAGTTCATGTCATTTGACAAGCGCCTCGTAAGAATAGTTTGGCACAATTTAAGCATAAGACAATCTTGATTTTCATTTTTCACATGAGCAGTTTAGAATCTCAAGAACACAAAAGCTCAAGTAATGGTCAATTTTAGATCAAAGAGCTAACAAAGCAATTACAGGCCAATGTCACAAGAGGAGCACTAATTGCGCAACTCGCTAAAACATCCACAAATTGCAATTTCTTAGTTTGAGTTGTTTAAAAGGTTCTAGCTCATATAGCAAAGACTTAGCTACACATGTAAAAGCATGATAATTCTAGCAAGTCAAAGAACTAGACATGACATTGAGCAAGAATTGAAATACAAAAGCTCTAAAGGGTAATAGGCAAAGCTTCATCAATTTTTAAAAATAAGCGTAAAATCTTATATTACAATGCATCTTTTTGGATTTTTCATACCATTTGTTGTAAGTTGGAGTTTTCATATGAATGCAATATGACACAATGAGATGCAATTAAAAAGCCTAAAACCTAAAAAGTTCAAAAGATCACTAAGTTCGTAAAAGAACAATAAAAGATCAAAAGAACAAGGAAAGATAAGAAAAGATCAAACTCCCCTCAAACCAACCCATAAGGATAAATTACCCTAACTCGCTTCTTAAGGAGGAAAATCGGTTTGATCTAAAGGCTTGGTAAGAATATCCGCCAATTGAGCTTGGACTCTCTGAAGTGCATCACAATATCACCTTTTTCAACATGATCTTTAAGGAAGTGAAAGCGAATGTCTATGTGCTTAGTCCTAGAATGTTGCAATCGGGTTTTTAGCAATATTAATAGCGTAAGTGTTATCACGAAAAGAGGAACACTAGCAAAGTTTAACCCATAATCTTTCAAAGTAGACGCCATCCACAAAATCAGCTCAAAGAACTAGCAAAGACTACATATTCCGCTTCAAAGAAGTGGATTGTGCAATGTAAGACCGCTTCCTAAAGGACCAAGATACAAGAGAAGTGCCTAGGAAGTGACAGTGCACGAGGTACTCTTCCTATCTAACCGACACCGCAAAATCGAATCAAAACCTCTAATGGACAAAGTCAAGAGCAGAATACCAAATACCATATAAGAGGGTAGAGTGTAAATACCGAATATGCGCTTAACGGCTTGGCGATGGGAAGTTCTCGAGACGCTCAAATCTTGCACAAAGGCATACCGTGAAGTGAATGTCCGGTCTCGAGGCCGTCAAATCGTAAGGGAGCCGATCATGTCATGCGGTACTCGCTGATCCACGACTTCTCCTTCCTCATCCGGATCCAAAGCAATGAGGTTGCCATGGGAGTGGAAATTGGCTTGCAATCACCCATGTTGAAGCGCTTAGTAGATCTTTAGTGTACTTCGTCTCGATGGATGAAAGTTCCTTCCTTGCATTGCTTGATTTGAAGTCCCAAAAGTAATTAAGCTCTCCCATCATACTCATCTCAAATTCCTAAACATAGTGTCGTAAAAGTCGAAAACAAGAGCATTAGAGGAACCACCAAAGATAATATCATCCACATAAATTTGAGCAAGCGGAAGTCATTGTCACGCCTAAGAATGAATAGAGTTTTATCCACTTTACCCATTTCAAAATTATTTTTAAGCAAGAAGGTCTTAAGTCTATCATACTGTGCTCTAGGGGCTTGTTTAAGACCATACAATGCTTTAGATAGCTTGAAAACACGATTTGGATATTTAGGATCCTCAAAACCGGGGGTTGCTTAACATACACTTCCTCATCTATGAAACCATTTAAAAGGCACTTTTAACATCCATCCGATATAATTTAAAACCTTTTGATGCAAAGAATGCAAGCGTAATGCGAATGGCTTCTAGTCTAGCAACAGAGCAAATGTCTCATCAAAATCTAACCCCTCAACTTGGTCAAACCCCGAGCTACCAATCTGCCTTGTTTCTAACCACGTAACCATCCTCACCTTGTTTATTCTTAAACACCCAAGGGTTCCTATAACATTATGACCACTAGGGGTTCTACTAGGTTCCAAACTTTGTTTCTTTCAAAATTTTCTAACTCCTCATGCATGGCATTTACCCAAATAGAATTAGATAAAGCATGTGATATATCGCGGGTTCAAAAGAAGCAACAAAAGCCGAATGAGAGTAGAGATTTGGATCATTATACCGAGCGAGTGACTCGCTCATGTAGATTACCTATTATCTGCTCCGAGGATGTTTGTCTCGAATGCGAAGTGGAGCGCCGGGTGAGATATCGCTTTCTTCGACCTCCGCAGTATCGCGATGATGAAGATGCAGCAGAGCCTCAATCAAGGTGAAGTAGACGAAAGGTGTTCTTGTATCAATATGGGCGCCAAGAGCAGCAGATGAAGGAATGATATTAGCTTCGTCCTCATCTTCCTCCACAAAAATGCTCTCTCACACCAGAAATCATCTCAGAGCAATAGATCTAGCCTGTGGCTAGTCTCATCAAAAGTGACATTACAAGTCTCTGAATAATGTTAGTCTCAAGATTAAAAACCCGAAACCCTCGAATGAGCAGATAACCCGAAATAACCCATCAAAAGTTCTTGATTCAAATTTATCTAAGTTGCTGTCTTAAGAATAAAACATTTTGATCCAAAACTCAAAATGCGAAATGAGGGTTTTCTACCAAAACGAAGCTCATAAGGAGTCTTGCCTAAAGAAGGTCTAAAAAGACACGATTTGCAATATGGCAAGCAAGAGCAATAGCTTCGCCCAAAATCTCCTGTGTTATACTCATCTAGCATCGCCCTAGCCATTTCGACCAAGGTCCTATTCTTCCTTTCCACCACGCCATTTTGTTGAGGGACGTGTGGAGAGGAGAACTGATGCTCAATACCACGCCAAGACAAAAAGAAGCAAAAGAAGCATTTTTAAACTCCGTGCATTATCATCGCGAATCGCTCTCAAAGCACCGAGAAGCTCGAACGCCAAACGAAGAACAAGGTCATGAAAATAACCAAAAGCTTCATCTTTTGAAGTAAGAAAGAACACCCAAGTATATCTAGAAAGATCATCGACTATGACAAGAATATACCATTTTCCACCGATCGATCGGACTCTAGCAGACCAACAAGATCCATATGAAGCAACCGTCCCGGTCCGTCTACCATAACCATAGTCACTGAGAAGGGTGTGAGCGGCAACTTGTTTGCCATGCCTACAGGCGCATATACAAAGATCCTTGATACTTTGAGTTTGGGCAAACCTCTCATGAGATCAAGGTTGCTAACTCGTGTCGATGATCAAAACCAATGTGCCCCAAACGTCGGTGCCAAAGCCGTAAATCAAGAAGATGTAAGCAAACATTTAAGAGATCCAAAGAAGAGATTCTAAAAATCACTCCAAAAATTCTACCAACTCTAGAGATTCCAAACACAAGCCCACCAAGAGAATCAAGCACACGACAAGTATTTTTCTTAAAAATAGTCTCATAACCATCATCAAGAAGTCGAGAAATGAAGGAGATTATACCTAAGCTTGTCCACAAGAGCGACATCCTTTAGAATGAATTTATTGTTTACCCTAATTGATCCTGCTCCTTCAATTCGCCCTTGTGTATCATCTCCAAAGGTGATGAAGTCATCACTGTTGCCGCGTGAAAGAGGTGAACCATTTTGAGTTTCCTGGTCATGTGGCGTGAACATCCGAGTCAACGAACCACGTGTTCTTCCCTTTCCGGTAATCCACGAAAATCAAGGAACAAAGAACGATGTGTCTCAACATCAAGTTAGATAAACAAGATTTAGGAATCCAAAGATCGAGACACACGCCCGCAAGGAGTATACAAACCAGAAGTACTATCCTTGATTTCATCTAACATTCGGTTATGAGCAATGTTTAAATTAACATGAGACTTAAACTGTCCATGGGCGGTCTGACCGGCGTTTTCAAGGTCGTCGATCGCGACCAAAACGGTCGATCGGTGACCACGTGTCGGACCGCCATCGATAAACATTAGAATTAGGATATCTAGAAACATAATGATTTGCATGAGATAAAAATCCTAATCCAGGTTTATTCTTTTCAGTGTTACCATGTCTCATAGAAGCTCTAGGTTGCATGAATGAAATTCTATCAAAAATTTTCCTATCATTTTTCAACCTACGCCAACAGAATTCAATCAAATGCCCACCTTTCTTGCAATAAGTGCAATGGTACTTGGTACCACTAGAAGAAGCACCATTTGAATTAATACAAGGTTGGGCAAAACCTGCAGATTTAAAAGATGTTTTTGCAGGTTGGGTTTTGAATTCAATTAAACCTTTTTCCAAGACTTGAATGACTTTTGGGTTTGAATTGTCTTGAAAAGAATTGAATCCTAAACCTTGCTTCTTATAGGGAGTTTTAGACTTGTCAAGAATCATGTTTAATTGTTTCTTACCTTTAGAAAATTTCTCTAATGTATCATGAAGGTAAGCATTTTCTTTTCTCAAGTTAACACAAGCATCACAAGTTTTATCCATAGATTTCTCCTTATACAAAGCAATTTCAAGCTTAAGAGCGGAACAAGAAGCACAAGTAGTTTTTTCAATATTGTCCTTAAGCTTAGCATATTTGACTCTAGCAGCTTCTAAGATATCTTTGATTTCACGTTCTTTTTCTAAACATGAAGTGCAAGGGCTAGAATCAAATACATCAAAAGCAATCAATTTAATAGATTCTAAACATTTTTCACGAGGAGCACTTTTAATTTCATTTAGTTCAGATCTAGCATTCTCAAGTTGTTGTACAGAAATATTATGAGCAGATTGTAACTTGGTAATTTCTGAATGCATAGCATGACAAGATAAACATTCATTAGGTTCAAGAGCCTTAGCATTTTTAAGCTCTACTTTCAGTTTGCTAATTTTTGACTCTAATTTCTTATTTTTTGTCATGACAAATTCTAGTGCTTCATCTTGACTAAGCAATTGCTCAACTATAGAATCATATTTAGCGTAAAGCTCATCATAAGAAAAAGATACCTCATTATCATCAATGTTGTCCGTGTCACCATGAAGCACATGCCGCTGAAGTCTTTGGCCTTCCTTTCTTTTGCCTTGAGGATCTCCTCCTCCTTGTCCTCCTCACTCCCGGTATCCACATCGCTCAAGGATTGATCCTCAAAAGCGGCAAGGACCCTGTGAGCACCTTCACAAGCTTATTAGCCTCATACCTTGATTTGTTGAAAGGAGGCTTCTTCCAAGCCGCTTTCCTTCCTTATGATTGCTCTTACCTTTCAGCTTGGGGCAATTTGCGGATATGATTGAGCTCACCACATTCATAGCATGTCACCGACCACCTCTCTTTTGTTTCTCACATTATTGTAGGCCCGTGAATTTTTAGCTAGAAGAGTTAACTCTATTTCAGAATACTTTCAAGCTCCTCTTCATGAATAGCGATAAACAAGCAAATGAAAATCCGTAAGAAGATTCAAAAGAGTCATCAAAAGCCTTTTGAGAGGATCTGCTACCAAAGCTAAATTATCTTTCTTGGGATGATCAACTCTTTTAATTTCATGAGTCTTGAGTTTACTATAAAGCAATTCTAAAGTAAGACTTGAAAGATCAACATTTTCCTCTATAGCAAGAGCCTTCATCTCCCACTCCTTGGTGTTGATTGCAGCCAAGAGATGGGTGGCATTTTCAGATTGAGAATATTCAATATCAACACTTTCATTTGATTAATTACTTTATTAAAGCGATTGAAAATGTCATCGATGCTCTCTCGGGACGCATCTCGAATTTATTGTATTCACGCTTGTAAACTGCTTACGCACCTTTTTGATTTGGGATGAACCTCATGATATGTTTCGAGAGTGTTCCAAATTTCATGCAGCTTGAAAGATTGCAAATTCTATCATATTCTTGTCTACCAAGTGCACCATATAAAAGATTCTTAGCCTTATTGTTGTTAGCCAAAAGAATTGCGTAAGCGGTGTAGCAATTTCAGAATAACCAATGGGCTCTAACAACATCCCAAATAGCTTGTCCTCGCTCTCAAGAAAGACGCGATACGATTCTTCCAATAGGCATAGTCGTGCCCATCGAAGATATGCGGTTTAGTAGAAAACTTATCCATCGCCAAAGTTCAAAGGACCGGTTAAGATCAAGATTGAACTAACCGGCTCGATACCACTTGTTGGACCGAAAAGGCGACTAGAGGGGGTGAATAGGAGCACGCCACTTTTTCCCAAATAATGAATTCAACACAATTTCACTCCAATAGCTATGATGAAGCTATGAAGATCAATATACCAAGACAAATGGAAGACTAGTATTGAATCCAATTAAATCCCTAAGCAAAACACAAAATCAACTAAGATTGCAAAGACTCACAAGACGGGCGGTCGGACCTCTGACCCAACCGGTCGGACCGATTGTCAGGCGGTCCGACCGGCGTTGTCTTGGGCGGTCGGACCGCCCAAAATCGGTCCGACCGGTGATGACGGGCGGTCGACCGGCGATCTACGTAACCGATCCAAACAATAAATCACCCGATGACGAAGTTGCAATTAGGTGAAACTTTTGATTCTCAACTCCAATCTTTATGAAACTTTGCACACACCTTCTATATGCTATTGATGACCTATTCCAATCGAATATTATGATAATTCTTGGAACGATCTTGAGCAATTGCCAATTGATTAATGTAAGGTCTAAAACCGGGCAAGAACGAAAACTTGATCCTAAAGCTTGTTCGTGAGAGATTGATGATCAAGATGATGCTAGATAGATTCACACATATCACACAAGCTAATTCACGTGAAAGAATCAATCACAAACTCGCGGATCAAAGAAAGCCCTAAAACACGAAATTGAAAGCAAGAACGAAAAGAGACTTATCTCAAGCAAACCTTGCATAGATTGATTTCGTGATTGATGCTGGATTACATCCACACCATCATGGATCAGTGGACAATCAAAGATCACGAAATTCACCACAAACCATCAAGAGCCCTAGCCTCCACCTCAACTCCCCTAAAGACAATTAGGGTTTTGAAACATAAAAGGCGAGAGAGAAAGAGCTAGATGGTGCACCACCACCTCCTATTTTATAGTGGAGGCCTAGACTCCTAGGGTTTGACTCCATTGGGCTCCCGTTAAGGCCCACTAACAAACGGGTCACACACGCACGCTTCGCGAAGCGCCGTCTTTAACCTTTTGACCTAAACCGCTTCACCATGCGCCATGGATTCGCCAATAGGTCACCCTTGTCCATCTTGTGTCATGCTTGAGTCGTTGACCTCACCCGCATCGCCAATCGCTCGACCTCAACTCTCCAAGTCTAGTCCCGATCCTCCTCGCCGTTGACCGTCGTTGACCACCAAGTAACCTGCACAACCACAGACAAGCAAACACGAATTCGGGAACAAGTTCTTCACAACTTGACCCATGTTAGTCAAAACATGCATCATGCAAACCATATGCCATGATACCAATGACTTTGACCTAACAAAACAACATTGCCACGGTTGGCCGATGTTCAAGTAAAACGGCCGACCGCCCAGTGAGCGGTCGGACCGCCTTGGGACTTAGCCAATTTCAACCCCAAAATCCAAACCTTCGAAACTTTAAACCAATAGAACTTTTATCGAGACTCCAAAATCATGAGACCAAGTGCATTGGGATCCCCTCACTTGCCTACAACACCTATTTTTGGCCCACTTGTTTTGACCACTTTGGTCATCGCCGGTCCGATCACCCCACATGGCCGGTCCGACCGATTTGGGACCGGCGGATCATTGCAAGGACCGGTCGGACCGCCTCGCCCAAGAAGCTCAGAACTTTGTCGAAAACACGTGAAACGACAAACCGTAAACGCCATTGCCAATTGTCACATCATCCTAAGATCCGAACATATCCCCATGAAATCCACAATCTCCCCTTGATGAACACAATGGCAATTATCCGTAAAAATGTAAGTAAGAGGTTTGAAAACGAGTTTACTCGCGGTTTTTAGCACAAAGGCACAACTTGGTCCATAAGCAAGAAAAAGCAATGAAAATGACCAAGCTGGCATCAGAATAGTATAGGCATGTGAGACAAGGCAAAAGAAAGCATAAAAACTTTGATTTCCAGAAAAGGGTCAAAATTCTCACATGAGGTCTATATGAAAGAACAATTGTTCAATTGACCTATGATCATTGTGAGTATAAAAGAATGCAATTCAAGTTCAGAATATTCAATAAGACAATAAGAATGCAACTCAAGAACTCCCCCTCACTATGATCCTCAATTTTCAAATTTTCAGTTTCTCCCCTTTGTATAAACTTCTCCCCTTTGTATAAACTTCTCCCCCAATAAAATATCTTCTTATTAACACATCTTCTCTTCTCATTTAACACATCTTCTCCCCCTTTAACAATGGATTCATCAAGGAATCACGCCTTCCTCTCATCCAGAGATAATAAATATAGAATAAAGGAAGAAGCAGAAACAAAAGAAGCATAAAGAGGAATATGCATGAAGTGCAATGGAGTGGCTTCAATTTTTGTATTTTTCAATTTTTGATTACAAGAAGCTTTGGAGATTACCCAAAAGAACAAGCTAGTATCTCTAATATTGCACAAACAAAGATATCAAGCCTCGACAATAGCTAGCAAGATCATGGTAAGACATATATATCAAAGCTAAGCACAAAGGCTCAAAAGTAAAGCAGTAAATTTGATCAATGTAAGCAACGCTTCAAATTCAGCAAGTTCATCAACAGGGATCCTAAAGTGAAATTGGCCATGTCAAAATGTCAAAGAGAGATCAAAAATCTAATAAAGACCACATTAAGAGTCAATCAAGTCCCGTATTGAATCATTTTGCTCAATATTTTGTAAACGCCCATTTGTCAATATTTTTCTCATTTGCATTGAATATTGAAGTTGACTAATGATCTAACTTAGTGACAAGATCCTGGACTAGGAGCCATCCACAAACTCATCCTAAGCTTCACCAAAAGTTGATTAAAGGTATATCTTAGTAAAGAAGATCCTGGACTAGGAGCCATCCACAAACTCTTTCTAAGCTTCTACCGGGGCGACAAATCTTGAGGTTCATGTCATTTCTGACAAGCAGTCCCCATGAGATCGCCTGGTTCATCAAACTATCTCCAAGTTCATGTCATTTGACAAGCAGTCTCGTAAGAATAGTTTGGCACAATTTAAGCATAAGACAATCTTGATTTTCATTTTTCACATGAACAGTTTTAGAATCTCAAGAACACAAAAGCTCAAGTAATGGTCAATTTTAGATCAAAGAGCTAACAAAGCAATTCTGACAGGGCCAATGTCACAAGAGGAGCACTAATTGCGCAACTCGCTAAAACATCCACAAATTGCAATTTCTTAGTTTGAGTTGTTTAAAAGGTTCTAGTTCATATAGCAAAGACTTAGCTACACATGTAAAAGCATGATAATTCTAGCAAGTCAAAGAACTAGACATGACATTGAGCAAGAATTGAAATACAAAAGCTCTAAAGGGTAATAGGCAAAGCTTCATCAATTTTTAAAAATAAGCAGAAAATCTTATATTACAATGCATCTTTTTGGATTTTTCATACCATTTGTTGTAAGTTGGAGTTTTCATATGAATGCAATATGACACAATGAGATGCAATTAAAAAGCCTAAAAACCTAAAAAGTTCGAAAAGATCACTAAGTTCAGAAAAAGAACAATAAAAGATCAAAAGAACAAGGAAAGATAAGAAAAAGATCAAACTCCCCCTCAAACCAACCCATAAGGATAAATTACCCCTAACTCGCTTCTTAAGGAGGAAAATCTGGTTTGATCTAAAGGCTTGGTAAGAATATCTGCCAATTGAGCTTCGGACTCTACGAAGTGCATCACAATATCACCTTTTTCAACATGATCTTTAAGGAAGTGAAAGCGAATGTCTATGTGCTTAGTCCTAGAATGTTGCACTGGGTTTTTAGCAATATTAATAGCAGAAGTGTTATCACAGAAATTCCAATTTAGGTTAATTCTTTAGGTTTTTATCTTCCAAAGGCCATATCTTCGTCAATTATCAACTGGATCGCGCCGCAAGTGCCTGGTGGGATAATTTATATGCTGTCCAACGAGCTGTATACGTCCCTACTTGGGACGAGTTCAAGGAGGATTTTAGAGAAGTGCACATTCCATAGGGCATTATGATGATCAAACATTAGCAGTTCCTCGCCCTTAAGCAAGGGTGGAAAAGTGTGACCGAGTACTTGCGTGAATTTAATTTTCTTGCTCAGTATGCACCTGACGACGTCTCCACTAACGCCCGCAGGCAGAGCCGTTTCATAAATGGCTTGACAGAGGAACTACAGATGGCACTAACAGTTAATGATTTTTGTAATTTTCAACACTTGGTCAACAAGGCCATAGTGGTGGAGAGTAAGAGCCAAGCCTTAGAGGAATCGCGCAAGCAGAAGAGAGCCGCACAATTTTCAACAAGTGGTGGTGTTCCGAGGCCAAGCGACTGGCAGCCTAGTCCTTCCCGATTCCAAGCTCCAACGCCACCATGGCCACCAGCGTTCACACCTTTTCCTCCTCAACAGAATTGGCAGCCAAGAACTGGTGGGAGTCAGACTCTAAATGTCAGCAACTTAAGACCAAATGTTACATGTTACCACTGCGGGCGTCCTGGACATTTCGCGAACCAGTGCTTGGCAAAGGCACGTGGTTTACCACGTGTCCACCCATCCCCAGCGCCCGTGCACCCAACACCACCCCTGAGGGTGGCACCCAAGCCTGATCTAGCTCTAGTACGTGGCTGAGTGAATCACGTCACCATTGAGGAAGTCGTCGACGCTTGTTTTGGGTATGCTCCTTGTTAATTCCAATCCAGCTGCAGTATTATTTGTTTCCGGTGCATCTCATTCTTTTGTTAAGAAGCATTTTGCTGCACTTCATTAATTTGGAATACAAGCACTTCATCCACTACATTTCATTCAGTCATCGGGATCGGTTTTGCAAACCGATCAAATTTGTCGGGACATAAAGATAGAAATTCAAGGGGTAGAATTTTTTGGCAAACTTGCTAGTTATAGACTCCAGATGGATGGATGTTATCTTAGGAATGGATTGGCTATCCAAAAATCAAGAAAAAATCGATTGTGCCCAGCGATCCATTTCTGTCACCAGCGAGAGCAGCAAGTCATTTCCGCGCCAAAGACTGTTAGTCCTCACTTGTATGCTCTGACCGTGGGTACCACTCTGGAATTGGAGGAAGTACCAGTGGTTTGCGAGTACTCAAATGTTTTTTCTGAGAATCTCCCAGGTATGCCCCCTGATTACGAAGTTGAATTCGTGATCGAACTTCCACCCGGTACTGCACCTATTTCCAAGCGGCCGTATCGGATGCCTCCAAATGAGCTTTTGGAACTGAAGAAACAGCTCAGGGAATTACAAGACAAGGGTTTCATTCAATCGAGCTCCTCACTTTGGGGATGTCCGGCCATATCTGTGAAGAAGAAAGACAAGAGTTTGCGGATGTGTGTTGACTACCGTCTATTAAATAAAATCACTATCAAAAATAAATACCCACTTCCACGAATTGATGATCTGTTTGACCAACTGACTGGAGCCCATGTTTTCTCCAAGATTGACTTACGAATGGGCTATCATCATATCAAAGTCAGAACTGAGGATATTCCGAAGATGGCATTCTCTACTCGTTACGGTTTGTACGAGTGTACGGTCATGTCCTTCGGATTGACAAATGCACCAGCGTATTTCATGAACCTCATGAATTCAATTTTCATGGAGTATCTGGACAAGACTCCGAGGACTCCGCAAACTTTTGGAAGAGGACGTGTTAACCACGTGACTGCAGAGGAAGCCCAGGAAGCACCGGATGTAGTTCTGGGTAAGTTCCTTGTTAATGCAAAGACCAGATCGATTTATTTGACTCGAGCTTCGCATTCTTTTATCTCAAGAATTTTGCTGTGAAAAACATTGCTTGGGATATTTTTGAACTTAAGAACCCTATGGTAGTCCAAACACCTGGAAAGGAAATGAGGACTAATACAAGATGCCCGGAGTGGCTATAGATATAAATGGGGTTAGGTTCCTAGCTTAACCTTATCTTATTAGATTCCGAGGCATTGATGTAATTCTTGGAATGGATTGGTTAACCAACTTTAAGGGACAGATCGATTGTGCCAACAGAGCCATCACCCTTACCAATGCTGAAGGTATTCGAGTGGAGTTTGTGTCCAATAAATCATCAAAGAAGAGTTGTGTTCTAAATCGCATGAAGGGTATATCTTTGGAAAGTGTGCCATGGTGCGGGAATACCCAGATGTATTTCCGATGAACTACCCGAATGCCACCTGCATCGAGAGATTGAGTTCATCATTGACTTAGTACATGGTACAGCTCCTTTAATCCAAGAGACCTTATAGGCTTCCAGCAAATGAGCTAGCTGAGATGAAGAAGAAGATTGAAGAGTTGCTTGAAAAAGGTTATATTCGACCCAGTTCATCACCATGGGGAGCACCCGTAATCTTTGTAAAGAAGAAGGATGACAACTTACGGATGTGCGTGGATTATAGGGCCCTGAATGAAGTCACAATCAAGAACAAGTATCCTTTGCTGCGAATTGATGATTTGTTTGATCGCTAGAGGAGCATGTGTCTTCTCAAGATTGATCTACGCCCGGATATCATCACCAAGATAAGACCATCGGATATTCCTAAGACAAATGTTCACCACTCGTTATGGTCTTTATGAATGTACCGTGATGTCATTTGGTCTAACAAATGCACCAGCATACTTCATGAACCTGATGAACAAGGTGTTTATGGATTACCTGGATAAATTTGTAGTGGTATTCATAGATGACATTCTTATTTACTCTAAGAATAAGAATGAGCATGAGGAACATCTGAGGTTAGTTCTGGACAAACTCAGAGAGCATCAATTGTATGCTAAATTCAAGAAGTGTGAGTTTTGGTTAAAGGAAGTTGCTTTCTTGGGCCATGTAATTTCACTGGAGGAGTAGCAAAGGATCCGTGAAAAGTTAGGGATGTTCTTAATCGAGACAACTTAAGTCGGTTCGAAATCAAAAGTTTTCTTGGCTTAGCTTGCTTACTATCGCTGCTTTATTGAAGAATTTTCGAAGATTGCAAAACCCCTCACCGAGTTGCTCAGGAAAGAAAAGAAGTTTGAATGGACACTTGCTTGTGAGCAGAGTTTTCAAGAGCTGAAGAAGCGGTTAACTACTGCACCTGTGCTGATTTTTCCCGACATTCAGAAAGACTTTGAGTGTGATGCGTCAAAACAAGGTCTTGGTTGTGTGTTAATGCAGGAAGGCAAGGTCGTGGCTTATGCTTCAAGACAATTGCGCCCGCATGAGCAGAACTATCCAACCCATGATTTAGAGTTAGCCGCAGTGGTGCATGCTCTAAAGATTTGGAGGCATTACCTTATCGGTAATCGTTGTGAGATATATACCAACCATAAGAGTCTCAAGTATATTTTCACTCAGTCAGATCTTAACTTAAGGCAAAGAAGATGGTTAGAGCTTATCAAGGATTATGATGTTGGAATACACTATCATCCAGGTAAAGCTAATGTAGTAGCTGATGCTTTGAGCAGAAAAAGCTATTGCAATAGTACATTGATAAAAGAAAGTCAGCCTGCTCTGTGCGAGGAATTTCAGCGACTCAACTTGGAATTAGTTTTGGAGGGTTGTGTGAACACCGTTGAAGTCCAACCAACTCTAGAAGATCAGATCATGGAAGCTCAGAAGGAAGACCCAGATGTAAAGGAAATAAAGGTTAATATGAGAAAAGGCAAAGCGCCTGGATTTTTAGAAGATGAGAGAGGCATTGTTTGGTTTGGAAAAAGAATATTTGTACCAAGTATTAAGGAAATCAAAAATTTGATTATAAAGGAAGCTCATGAATCTGCATTTTCGATTCATCCAGGAAGCACGAAGATGTACCAAGATCTTCGCGAAAGATATTGGTGGTCAAGCATGAGAAGAGAAATTGCTGAGTTCGTATCATTTTGTGATGTGTGTCAGCGAATTAAAGCTGAACATCAGAGACCTGCTGGATTGCTTCAACCTCTAAAGGTACCTGAATGGAAATGGGAAGAAATTAGAATGGACTTTATCACTGGTCTACCAAGAACAAAATCTGGGTATGATTCGATCTGGGTTATTGTAACACCCCAACCCAACACTGAGCCTAGAATGCCACCACACTACTCTTCCAACTAATAATTATCGACACACTATAAAATTACATCAGGAAAACAACAATAAATATATCCAGGGATCACAAAAGAACATGCATAATTATGGTTCAAACGATAATAAATAAGCAAGGGGAATCTAACCAGGTAATTAGTCCAAAATAGCATCAACCAATGAATCCAAATTATTAAAGCAAATAGTCTAGTCCAAACGTTGTTCTAAACTTTATTCAACCTCCACTACTACAAAAGAGGCTATAGCAGACGGCCCATCACAGACGGTTCCTTTGGAACCGCCTCGTGTTGGGTCCGTCTGGCTATCTTTGTCGCGGCGGGCCCATCACGCTGCGGTTACGAAATAGAACCGTCGTGATGGGCATTATCGCGCACGGTTCTCAAATAGAACCGTCAGGATGTTACACATGCGACGGTTCTATTTGAGAACTGCTCGGTATCGCTGCACGGTTCGAAATAGAACCGCTCAGTGATATTGCCACACGACGGTTCTATTTGAGAACTGTCAGGATATCACTGCGATTACGGAAATAGAACCGCTCAGTGATGTTACACGAGCGGTTCTATTTTCGTAACCGTCAGGATACCACCGACGGTTCTCAAATAGAACCGCGTCGGTAACATCACGCATGGTTCTATTTCGAACCGCTCGTGATATTGCCCATCACAGCATTTGCGCAAATAGAACCGCCTCGTGATTTCTGTGCTTCATATAAATTGAGCCGAGACATCCCTCTCACAAGATCAAGGCTGTGTCTACCACTTCCCTTCCTCGCCCTAGCTCCTCACTGCGCTGTGTATACCGCTCAGCGCCACTTCCTGCCTAGCTCCTCCAACTGCGCCACTTCCTCGCCTAGCTCCTCATCAGCTTGGTGTGTCACCGCTCCAGCGCCACTTCCTGCCCTAGCTCCTCCAACTGCGCCACTTCCCGCCTAGCTCCTCATCTGCATTTGTGTCTACCGCTCAGCGCCACTTCCTGCCCTAGCTCCTCCACCTGCGGCTCCTCCTCTAATATTGGTATGAGCACATGATCTTGCACCGTCAATGTTGGAATAAATAATATTAGCCCCGCAAATCTTAGTTTTGAAACCTTATAACTAATGAACTAAAATTTGACTTAAGAGTGGTAACTTTATAAAATTGAATTAGGTCTAATAATCACTAAAATTTGAGTTAGGATAATTAATTGGCTTAAAAAAATAAAATTTACACACCGGTTCACGATGCGGTGGGGTTTGGGTCAAGCAATATTGCATTTACGGTTCCGTATTTTAGGTTAATAAGTGTTGTATGAGGTGATGCCTATATTTGGGTTGCATGATTGTTCAATTGAGATAGATATCGATGTCGAGAGGTAGGGATCATGGTTGTGGCCGTAGGTATGGCTACGCTATGCCACCGCGTGTGGTACATAACTAGTGAAGAGTTTTCTTTCAATAACCTTAGATACAAATGTTGGAGAATGAGTTTATATTGCACATTTTCGTTTGCTATAAATTAATCGCTAATCAATTTGACACTAATTTGTTACATGCGTATTGTAGATGGATCGAAACTGGATGTACGGTGTGAACCGTGTGAGTCAAGATTACATTAATGGCGTGGTTGCTTTTAGAAGAGCCACGAAAGCGTGATATGTTGAAGAAGGGATAAATTTTATGTCTTGTCAGTGCATTGATTGCGTAATCAAGATGTTTAACAACGCGGCGCAGATCGAAGCGCACTTGATTCGAAGGGGTTTCAAAAAAGGGTATACATGTTGGACCAGTCACGGTGAAGAGCAGATTATACCAGAAGTTAATAATGACGACATCGCCGAGGAAGTCAACGATTTGCCGGATGTGGACTGTGCTTTTGATGAGGATAGGGGCACGATGACAACTGGATCGGATGCTACGCGATGCGTAAGAGAACTACAAAGAGAGAGTGTTTTGTAAATTCGAGGGCTTAAGGGAGGACTCGGTGAGACCTTTGTTCCCCGGCCGCAAGCGAAATACACAAGGTTGTCAACCGTGCTTGAACTATGCTGAAATTGAAGGCAAGCAATAGTTGGTCCGATAAGAGTTTCACGGCGTTGTTAGGTCTCCTAGCGGACATCCTTCCGAGAAACGTGTTGCCCAAAGACCACCTATCAAGCAAAGAAGGTTATTTGCCCATTGGGAATGGAAGTAGAAAGAATACATGCATGTCCGAACGATTGTATCCTCTACCGTAAAGAGTATGCGGACATGCATTATTGTCCGTGTGCAAAGTATCCCGATACAAGCGTCAAAATATCGCTAAGGTGAAGCAAGGACCTCCTGCTAAGATGTTGTGGTATCTACCTATAATCCCACGTTTGAAGCGTTTATTTGCGAACCCAAAGGAGGCAAGATTGCTGCGTTGGCACTCGAGAGGAGCGTAAGAGAGATGGAAAGCTAAGACACCTGTTGATTCTCGCCTAAATGGAGAAACTTCGATCGGAGCTTGAAGAGTTCGGTCGGAACCGAGGAACATAAGGTTAGGGTTGAGTACGGATGGAATGAATCCTTTCGTAACATGAGCAAACCGACATAGCACCCGGCCCGTGAATCTATGTATGTACAACCTTCCTCCTTGGCTCAGTATGAAGCGGAAGTACATTTTGATGTCACTACTTATCCAAGGGCGAAGCAACACAGGGAATGATATTGATGTGTACCTAGCACCATTCTTTGGAAGATCTTGTGACACTTGTGGAGCGAAGAATGCAGGTATGGGATGCGTATAAACGAGAGAACTTCACTTTACGCGCCATGTTGTTCTCGCACCATCAATGATTTTCCGCCCTTGGTAACTGTCAAGCTTGATACAAAAGGAGCCAAAGCCCGTCCGCTTTGCTTAGATGCTACGGAGAGTGTATGGTCGAACAACTCGCAAGAAATCGTATATATCGGCCACCGTAGGTTCCTTCCGAGAGTCACCCATACCGCAAGATGAAGAAACAATTCGACGGAAATAAGGAAGACGGTTCGACTTCAAGGGCTTTTAGTGGGAAAGAGGTCTATGATATGGTTAAGGATATCGATGTTGTGCTTGGGAAGGGCGTAAATTAAGAACCCGTGAGAAGAACATCCGGAAGAAGCGGTCAATTTTTGGGACTTGCCTTATTGGGAGTACTTAGAAGTTCGCCATCGCATCGACGTTATGCACGAGAGAAGAATGTATGTGATAGCTTGATTGGTCTCTTCTTTGAACATTAGTGGCAAAACAAAGGATGGTGTTAACGCACGGCGTGACTTGGTCGATATGAACATAAGGACCGAGTTAGCACCGAAGAGACCGACTGAGACGAACGTACCTTCCCGACTTGCTACACTCTGCCCAAGGCCGAGAGAAATGAATCGTGCGAGCTTGCACGGTGTGAAAGTCCGTCTGGTTACTCCGCTAACATTAAGAAACTTGTTTCTATGCAAGATTTGAAATTAATTGGTATGAAGTCGCATGATTGTCGTGTGTTGATGACACAAATGCTTCTGTTGCAATTAGGAGTATCTTGCCGAACAAGGTCCGAGTGGCAATCTTGAGGTCGTGTTATTTCTTCAACTCAATTGCTCGAAGGTCATCGATCCCCAAGGACTAGATGCTCTGCAGTAGAGGTAGTGACGACTCGTGTCATCTTGAGATGTATTTCCCTCCGTCATTTTTCGATATCATGGTCCATCTCATTGTTCACCTTGTGAAAGAGATAAAGATATGCGGCCCCGTGTTTCTCGTCATATGTACCCGCTCGAGAGGTACATGGGAATTCTCAAGTCCTACGTGCGGAATCGATCTCGACCGAGGCGGCATCATCGAAGGTTATGCAACGGAAGAGGTCATTGAGTTCTGCGTCGACTACATGGCTCAGGTGGATCCGATTGGTGTGCCTCTATCTCGTCATGAGGGGAGACTGGATGGTATCGGGACCATCGGAAGGAAAGCAATCACTCCCGATCTGGATACGTACGCTCAAGCCCATTTCACGGTCTTGCAACACATGACCCAAGTGTCCCCATACATCGACGAGCACAAAGACATGGTGCGCCAATGAATCCGGACCGGTCGGAGGTTTGGATCACGAGAGCACAACCGCTTGTTCAACGAATGGTTAAAGGTGCGAATCACTCGGAGGTCATCAAGTGATGATATGTTGCTATGGTTGGCAAGAGGGCCACATTTTACAATTGTCACATGGCAAGGATACGACATAAATGGGTACACATTTTATACGGCAGCTCAGGATAGGAAGAGCACAGTGCAGAACAGCGGTGTCCGCATAGATGCATTCAGTACCGATGGGCTGAGGAGCTCGTACTATGGGCAAATAGAGGAGATATGGGAGATCGACTCGTGCTTTTCAAGATCCCCTATTTCGGTGCCGTTGGGTCCATCTCCCACGGTGAAGGTCGACAAATGCACGGCGTCACTACCGTGGACCTCGAACGTGTCGGATACAAAGACGAACCATTCGTCTTGCTAACCAAGTTGTTCAAGTCTTCTATGTAACCGACCGGCAAATAAGAAGCGCCACGTAGTTCTTCATGGAAAAGGAGGATTGTCGGAGTTGAGAATGTAGTGGGCGAGGAAGAATACAATCAATTTGACGAGTTGCCACCTTTCGGAGACGGCATCGAGCTCGAGGAAGAACCCAAAGTGAGGAAGCTAGCTATATGCGTCGATCATCATGAAGGGTCAGTATTTTAATTAAGAATTTAATTACTCCATTGTAATTAATTTATTTATTCCATTGTCATGTGTTGTGTTATGGACTTGTGATCTTTAATATTGATGTCAATGTGGATATTCATGGTAATGTTGAGTTGAATTAGATATGAACTTTTGAACTCAAACTTGTCATCATACTGCTTATCCAACAGTTCATACATTCTAGATTGGTAAGGGAGTCTATTTTAGGAGGAATTGCACCGTGCAGCAGGTTACCAGATAGGTCTATCTTCCTTAGGATACAACCCTTCTACGACTTCACTTCATTGGGTAGGTTCTCTCTTGGAGTCATTTTGAACATACTATTGCACGATATGCCAATAACTTTTCCGTTGAGATATTCGTGTAGCTTTTTGGAATTCTTGTTGCACGATATGCCAATAACACTATCTATGAAGACCCAAATGCATACTTATTATGTTTGCGGTACATCCCGAAGTGACGATTGGTAGAAATTATGTTGGCAATATTGTGGAATGTCGGGATTTCTGTGTAAGTCTAAACTTCACCTCGCTGACCTTCCATGTATAACATTCAGCATAACTTTGGTAGCTCCAACTTGGAACCATCAGAATCTTAATTTGATGATTTGTATAATGATCTTAGGAAAATTGACATGCGTGCGTGATGTGTCACATCACGCATTTGTTCTCTAGAACCGCTCGTGATGCGTAAACATCATGCACGGTTCTAGAGGGAACCGCTCGTGATGCGTAAACATCACGCAGCGGTTCCTCTAGAACCGCTCGTGATGCGTAAACATCACGAGCGGTTCTAGAGAGGGAACGTCGTGATGCGCAAACATCACGCAGCGGTTTCCCAAGAACCGTCTGTGATGTTTACGCATCACAGACGGTTCTTGGGAAACCGTCTGTGATGTTTACGCATCACAGACGGTTCCCTCTAGAACCGTCTGTGATGCGTGTTGACTATATATGGTTCAGAGACGATAGGGTTTCTAACCCTATCGTCTAACCCTATCGTCTCTGAACGTCCTCTGCGCCGCCTCCCCGACCCCGGCGCCCCTCCTCCCCCGAGCCCGGCCGCCTGCCTCGAACTCCTCCCGACGCCCAGCGCCTCCTCCTCCCGACCCCGCGCCTCCCGAGCCCGCGCCCTCCTCCCCGACCACGGCGCCTCCCACAAGAAGTATTTAAACAAGATTCTTGGATGCATGTATAAAATCTCAATCCTTTCATCTTGAACTTGTTAGTTTTGCTTATATAGTTATGATGTAGATCTAAAAAGAGGGTAGTAACAAAGGAACTTGAATTAGAGCAATTGGAGAACCAAAAGTGTCTTACAAAACAAGGAAAAAGGAGTAATGATTTTTTGCCCTCAAAATTCGATGAACACCTTGTTGATTAGTCAAGGATATCTCATAACATCTCAAGCACGATTAACATCTCAAGCACGCTTAACATTGGATCTTTGGAATGACTGTAGCATGGTTATTGTAGATAAGCACATTAGGATTTGGAAATTGGAATGCTATGCTTGATTTGCTACACTTGAACTCAAATCAACGCATACTAGAATAAATCGATGCTCTGGACTGCTTACATTGATCTTGTTCTAATAAGTTGGATTGCATTTTATCCTCTGTAGTGGACATATCAAGAATCCTTTTCAACTGGCATGATTATTTTTGTTGCTATAGCTAAAAAGGATATGTTCCTTATTTCCTCCTTGTTATAATAGAAAACTTCTAACCTTTTCGGATATTTAAAACCAAAATAATTGGCAAGCATTTAAATAGGATTTTCCCATCATGCGTTTTGAAAAGGAAAAGGGACCAAATGAACAGAAAAAAAAGCGAAGTCTTGAAGTCCTTTTTATTATTTATTTGCTTTGCTCACGCAGCTTTGTAGTGAAGTATGATAATGGCATTTGCCCGCTTGGTATGATCCTGTCATTTTTCTTTTTGGTTATGTTGGTGCTCAAATCATCTTACTAATAGTCGACTTCTCAACTTTCCAAGTGAGTAGTGAATCACAGGATGCAAGTTTATTTTATTCTTTGTGCATGTGTGCTTGTGTCTTTATAATTATGAAAGGGAATTTTGATATTCGTGCACCTTAGACAAGATGTTGCCTTATAAATCAAGCAGCAATAGAGCGTGCCTATTGTAAAAAAGCCTATGGACTAACTCTATTGATAAACACTCTTTTAGTATTACTTTAGAATAGTTTACTACTGATAGAATGACTTGGTGAGTTAGTGGCCTATACGTGTAGAACTAATTCATTCCCCTCGCTTATGATGTAGAACTAGTCTTGTAATTCACGTAACTTTCATCTACGTGTTTGCTAAATTGCTATAGGTTATTGAGTTATTTGGCTATAATTCGCTTGATATAGTACAAAGACTACTTTGTGTAGGATTAGTATCTGAATACTTTGAGTTATGGGCGTGAGTTCGAGGGCGTGGTGTGAGAATCGGTTGGCTTAAGCCGGCCCCGTGTGTATGTATTTAACTATTGAGCTGTTGAGTCTTTATAGTGTGGGGAATAACAGCATACACAGAGAAAATTGCCCCAAGCTCTGAGCGTGTTTGTTCTTGATGTGAGTTTGTGTGTGATTCGACGAGAGGGAGAGCCATGAGTGAGGTCTCATAGGGTGTTACGAGAAAAAAAACAGGAAAGAAATTGACGGCCCCTCTACCGGTCGCTGGCGTACAAAACCTGAAACTGCTCCATTAATTTATCCACTGATGGGTTCTTCAATTTTTTTTGAAACCAGGTCATGAGCATACTTAGTTATCCTTTCAAGCTGGAGTAGTGTACATTGCCTCCAACACTTAGTAGTTGACATACATATCCTTAGTGCATAGTTTGCTAAGAAATTATATGTATTTTGTGTGCAAAACCATCTCGCATTGATTTTTGTGCAATTTCCCATATATTATATACTATGTAATAATTATGTCGTAACTTATATAGATAGGAAGTAAGCGAGATGGCGGAGGCACCGTCTTCGCCGGCACACCGACGCCGACATGGCGAGGCGCCGTCTTCGCCGCCGTCACCGACGCCATGAGATACATAAGAGAGATGGTAGAGGAATATCGAAATTGCTGTTGTGGATCGACCATCACGGAGGTCGGTGGCGTTAGGGTCCCTATGAGTCCCCGGCATCGTGGCGAGATTCCGGACCATCTGCGGGATACTTGCAAGGAAAAGGTCCCTATCACCATACCAAAGTGGAAGTCTCGACAAAAGATCGAGACGCGTCTTTGTGGAAGACCTTTCAAGCGTGTTCACTATCCCGTAAACACACATGAATCGCGTCGAGCGGCATGCCTTGCTCTCCATGTGTCACGCGTGGAGGACCTTCAGGCGTTCTTGTCACGCGATGACGTGAACAAGAGTGAGGCGCCCTTCACGAAGTTTCCATTCTTGGCGCTGAAACATGGAACGCCTTTGTGGCTATGAAGACGACGGATGAATTTAAGGAGCAAAGTGCGGCGCACAAAGCAATCCAGCACGAAACACTCACCCCACGGACTCGGCATCACTGGTGCGCGGCTAAATCCGCGCAATGGGAGGCGGAGGAGGAGAATCTATTTCGATATCACACACCGCGTTCCGTGCACGGTTAAAAGCGAGGCAAAAGTCTCGTCGATGGCGCGTCACTTTCCCAAACCCGCGGACTGTGAAGTGTCCCAACGTGTGGTAAATATATCGAACTACCTACTTGTTTACAAGTCCATAACTTAATAGTGACTATAATAACATGATGACCTCTTGCAGCGTGAATTGATTGCCCAAACTTCCGAAGGCTCCTTCCAAGAACACAGGGAGAAGGATATACTATCTACGGCCCTAGGAAACAAGGAGCACCCGGGTCGCACGCGAGGCAAGGGGGTTAACGTACCTTGGGTACATGGATTCGCGGACGACTACTTCATGTATAGAAGTAGGAAGAGATCCAAGGCCGAGTACGACAATCGCTTGGAACCGCTTAAGCGTAATTTCAGGGATGATAGCAAGTTTGCAGGATCAACTGAATCAAGTACTCCGCAACCAGTCGCAAGCCGCCCCCGTTATTGCGGGAACCAGTCCTCCTCGACATCGGAGTAGTGTCGCGTCCACGCATAATTTTGAACGTGACGACGACCAATTACCGATAGACCGCATCAAGGTAATGTACATCTATGGAATGCACCAAAGATAGACCTATAGGGCGCCTTAGCTAATTGCGTATCGTTTTGTAGGAGCCGACGGCCGCAAGCTCCAAGCGAGGTTAGTTGGGTCCATTCCTATTGAGGTCAAGGGGATGGTGCATCCATTCCAGAAGGAGCGATGCAAGACGGTGTCGTGTGGCGATGGTTACGCAAGGGTGGAGGTGGACATGGTACATCAACATTTCATGGCCGTCCTACCGACATTCGCCCAACGAAGAGATCACAACACTAGGGGATGCCGTGCGCTTTTATCCAATGGCCCAAGACGGACATCGCCCCGGACCCAGCAGAAGGCCGCAATCTCGGCAGACCATTCCTCTCCAACGGAACCCTCCATGACTCCACCTCATATTTCGCCTCGAAGGCCACCTCATCGGTTCCGTGGAGAAGGCGCCAAGGAACAACAAAAGCGTGCTACCGTATCGGTTCCCGAGTCGTCTTGCGGGAAGACGCCGCCAATCGTTAAGGCCAAATCGAAATCGATTTAACATTAAGCCGCCTCCCAAGTCCCGAATAACGGAAGTACTCCATCGAAAACCGCTGTGCTCTAACGCACAATTAGCCCACGGATTTGCTTGTCGGGCTTTGCATGCACGGTACTTGCGGAATACCGCAAAGAAGGGTGCGATCTTCGGAATCACCGTCGCATACAAGGATGAGCATTTCTTCAACGGGCCGCAACCGTGGTGGGGTTCAGCGACTTATTCAACCTATTCAATCTCGAAGCCCTCGACGCCTCGCTTCTACGATGTTGGACATTTGTAAGTGTGTACAATCAAGTTCTACATTCATGTAATACCGATAAATATCGCAACTCATTGCTTATGTATAGATACATGATGAAAAATGCCCGGGAAGGGCGAGAACCGGTGGGTTTCCTCGACCCACACGTGGTATCTATGCAAACCATCCAAGTAGACGCGACCTTCGCCCGAACTATATAACGACGTCATTGCTTCTTCGTAATCGCAAGGACTACATCTCGGTGCCCTACAACCGTGGGTAAGTGCTTCACTATTTGCTATTCAAATTTCATTTGTACTTAGGTTTAATAGTTATAGCGACATACATGAGTAGGTACCATCGGATCCTTTTAGTCATTATACCCAAGAGGAACAACGTGATATATCTTGATTCCCTAGTCGAAGCGATCACGACTTGACGATTCGCAAGGAATACTCGACAAGTATGATCATTTCCTCCATACATAACTCTATTGTAGTCTTCCTTCGCTTGAAATGCCCGAGGATAACTTTTTTCAATTATGTAGTTCGCTCATCTCCTATGTTAGCCAACAAGGAAGATACAAGGATCCAAATACCAACTAACACACAGTGATCTAAATTTCCTAGACGCGCTACAACACAATAATCCTATATATATCATACTTCATAAAAATTTGTCTTCAACTGACTATACGTACATATGTAATTCTATTTTTGCGATCTGCGCCAAAAAAAAATGATGAGCTATGTGCATTCTACGCTTGCCATCATATCGCAAAGAAATCATTAGTGCTAAGATGAAGAATCCTGAGGTTTGTCAATCTCAAAATAATTTTTTGTAATTGTAAATTCAAATATATATCCTTACCATTTTTCTTGACCTAGCGGCGGGGTTTGATAATAGATTTATATGGACTCGTTGCAAGAGCTCGTGGAAGTTCGAGGCGCCTATGCACCTTTATCATGACGAAATAGTTAACAAAGGAGAGTTTCACTCCATCGCCGACCCGTAGATTCACGCAAACAATTGATTTAATTGTAATCCAATTGTACAACTATAGCAAAAATACTTCAACAAATTCGATCTTTATTAATTTATTTTGAGTAATGGTAAATTTGAGTTGTCAACAATTGATTCTCCGCGATGTATCTTTTTGTACATGCTTGTTTTCGAGGGCATGGCTAGCAATTCCCGAGGCCGCCAAAAACAAAGAAACAATGTAGCTAGGTCGCTCGAAGACCACGAGCGGTTTTATGTTGAAACTGTCAGGAAGGGCTATTACCGCAGGCGGTTTCAACATAAACCGTGCGTGGTAATAGCCTTCACTGACGATTTTAAAGAAACCGTCGTGATACTACACATATCACAGACGGTTTCTTTAAAAACCGTCGTGATAACCACTATCACGAGCGGTTTTAAAGTAAACCGCCTGCGTGATACTAGACATATCACGAGCGGTTTTCTTTAAAACCGCTCGTGATAAGTGATTATCACGAGCGGTTTTAAAGTAAACCGTGCGTGATCATCACTTATCACGAGCGGTTTACGTTAAAAACCGCTCGTGATAAGTGTTATCACAGACGGTTTTGAACCGCTCTGTGGTAATCGCTGTTATCACAGACGTATAAATATAGACGGTTCGAAACCGCTCGTGATGACGGTTCCGAACCGTCTGTGATGACGTGTTCTGTAGTAGTGCTCTAACATGTCCAAGAGTAATCCAATTATGAATGAAAAGATTCTTATGGCAAATGATCATGTGTTGTCCATATGCTCTACTGCCTCGCCATTCACGGCGCCCTCAAGATCACCTAAAGACAACAAAGAGCAAGGGTGAGTCCACGACTCAAAGAAACACATCCATAAACAACGAACAATCATAAATCCACAGCATTCAATAACTTCATTATCATCACAGGTACTTCCATTAATATTCTCATGCAGTTATCTTCTCTTTGATTCACAACCATTAATCTCATGTACCAATGCAAATCTATTCTACATGTCCACATGCACTTCTTTTCACAGATATCGGAGATAGCATGAGTGAATGCTCATGACAACATTCACTCTCAAGCCCGCTCCTCCATAAGGATCGGGACCTCCTCCACTCCGTGGAGTTGTGATCAATCATGATCACCTTCTCTTATGCAAAGATGCTTATGAATGCAAACATGCAAACTCCATCATAAACATCATATCCAACTTTTCATCAGGTTTATCAACAAAGATATAATCATGTCATTCCATTGTTTGCAATTAAACAAGATAAAAGCACAACAATAATGGTAATGGAAGATAAAGAAAACAGTGATCGATCATTGATCGCTGTCTACCATGCACTTGCCTTTACTAGTTGCGATGCACAATTTGGCTAGCAGATGGCAACAAGTACGACGCCTCTCCTACATTAAATACACAAATTCAATACAAGCTACAGCATCATAAGAACAACAATCAATCGACATCGCTCCTACACGTCCCCAAATATACCACGTTACGCCGGTACCGATTAGTTACCCGTAGCTGTCCGGTTACTAAAAAGAGCGTAACTTTTGACTCAAAAGTCCGATCACCACAAACCACCCCATTCTGGATTCTTTATAAAATTATCCACATTTTCTTAGATTACAAAGACTTCTAATTAAATCATCTGACCCTCTGTATTTAGCCCAGAAAGCCGATCTGTCCGCTTCGGAACAGCGGTCTTACTAAATTCATAACTTTTGTTTTATCCAGCCAAAATTCGCGTTCTCAGATTCTACAGAACCATTGGACAATTATCTACAACTTTCATGTAGATCAAAAACTCTAATTAGGCTATTTACTATTTTTAATCCGCAATCTACCAAAACAGCGCCGAAAGACGACAACCGCAAAAACAGCGGTCTTCCGAAAATCATAACTCGAATTCTACTTGTCCGATCGACATGATAAAATATGCTATAGAAAGATAGCGAAATTATCTACAATTAACTAGTAGATGAGATTTCCAAAATTTGTCATTAAGGTATCCGAATAAATCGTACAACAAAATATCAGACTAAACAGATCTATTAATCAGCTTCTCTAATTAATCTTGATGATAAACTCTAATTAGACCAGTAAAACAGAGAGAAAACAAAATCACAAATCGTTACCCACTCCAATCCGGATCTTGGTTTCTTTCCTTCTAATTTTCTTCTCTCTCGCTTGCTCTAGCGCAGTCGAAAATCACGCAAAGATCCGATCCTCCACGCGGCGGAATAAATGGATCGCGAAGAAGATTCTTCTTCTACGCAGCAGCAGATCGCAGACAGCAGACGGAATAATCGGGTGCATGAGCGATCCAACAAGAAGAAAGAACGCAGCCGCAGCAGATCTCGGCATTACCGGCGCAGCGATCGCAGCCAAAAGATCGGCGACGTCCACGCGGCACCGCAAGTCTTCTAGCAATAGAGAGGCACTAAGAAGCGGCAAAATAAAGAAAGCGACCAAGCAAAGAAAGCGGCGCTAAGACAACGATAGGCGCGGCGTAAGCAAGCAAAGCGATCAGCAGATGAAAAGCAATCCAAATAGCGAGGTTTCAGGCGGCCCGAGTAATACAGCATGCACAGAGAAAAATTGGCTGGCGGCTGCGGCTTGGAAAAACAAAATTGCTAGGTTTTCTAGAGACTCCACAATCTATTTATATGGCTCTTAAAAATCCTGAAATTCTATTTTTTTTTGTGTACTATTTTATTTAATTACGCACCGACCCTTAAGACGTTATTATTAATATTAATATTATTTTTCAGAGTATTACATTCTACCCCCCTTAACGGAATTCGACCCCGAATTCTACTCGCCGTTCTACTCAAATAAAAACTACACTGCTGAAATTAAACAATAAAACAACACATACCCGACGTGAACAACTCCGGGTATTGCTCGCGCATGCGAGACTCCAACTCCCAAGTCGCTTCTCTCTCGGATGATCGGCCCACAAAGACTTTGACGATACCAACGCTCTTGTGCCTCAAAGACCCGCTCCGACCTTCCGAATCGCGCCACGGACGCGACTCAACTGTGAGGTCTTGCTCAATAGTCAGCGGCTCTAATAAAATCTTATGCTCTGGATCTCTCAAAAACTTTCTCAGCATCGAGACGTGAAACACATTGTGAACCCCACGCATGGACTCAGGAAGGTCCAGGCGGTAGGCTAACTTCCCAATTCTTGCAATTATCGAGAACGGTCCAACGTACCTCGGGCTAAGCTTCCCTTTGGTACCGAATCGGACAATGCCCTTAGTGGGAGACACTCTCAAGAGCACCTGGTCACCCACCGCAAACTCAGTCACGCCTCAAATCAAGATAACTTTTCATGCGCTCTGAGCCGCTAATGATTACGCCTCACCATGGCCACACGCTCAACGGTCTTCTGAATCCAGTCCGGACCCAAAACTGCCTTCTTTCCAACTGCATCCCAACAAAGCGGCGATCTGCACTTCCGCCCATAGAGAACCTCAAATGGCGCGGCTCTAATACTGGAATGGTAACTATTATTATAAGCAAACTCTGCAAGTGGCAACTGGTCCTCCCAACTACCCTTCCAAGACAAAACGCAAGATCGCAACATGTCCTCCAAAGTCCGAATAGTCCGCCTGATCGCCCATCCATCTGTGGGTGAAACGCAGACTAAGGCGGCTGTGTGCCCAGTGCACTCTGCAGACTCTCCCGTAACTTGAGACAAACTTGGCCCCCTGCTCGTAAATGATGGTCTTTGGCACACCATGCGCCTTACTATTTCACGCACATAAATAGGAGCTAGATCACTCACGAATTTGTCGTGCGAATAGGAATGAAGTGTCCGACTTGTCAATCGATCCACCACTACCCAAATCGCATCCTTCCTCGCGGCGAACGAGGTAACGCCACCACAAAGTCCATAGAGATATCATCCCAAGGCCACTGGGTACCTCCAAAGGTTGCAACAACCTGCAGGGGCGCTTGTGCTCGGCTTTCACTTGCGACAAACACCACAAGAAGCCACATAGTTAGCAATATCCACCTTCATTCTTTCCACCAAAATTACATTTCAGATCTCGATACATCTTAGTCTCACCAGATGAATAATTATGCAGTGCGATGTGCCTCCCTCAAAATATCATCTTTGACCTCCGCCTTTATGGCACGCAAAGGCGACCTTTAAACCTCAAAGCACCAAAATCATCCATGCTAAAATCACCCTCTTTACCCTCATCCAGACGCTTCCTAACCTCCTGTAATAACCGGTTACTCACAGCTTCCAGACACGGCCCGAATAGCCGACTCAAGAATCAATCGTGTCTCAACATGTGTCGTGCCCGCATAACAATAAGATATTCCCATGCGATCAAAATCAGCAATGAGGCAATCTAGAGTAGCAGGAGTCGCCTTGCGACTAAGAGCATCCGCAACAACATTGGCCTTGCTCGGATGATACCAATAGTAAGATCATAATCCTTGATCAACTCCAACCACCTCCTTTGCCTCAAATTCAGATCCTTCGAGTGAAGATATATTTGAGACTCTTGTGATCCGTGAAAATATCACAAGGCTCGCCAGATAGATAATGCCTCCAAATCTTGAGAGCAAAACAACCGCACCAACTCCAAATCATGAGTGGGATAATTTCGCTCGTGCTTCTTTAATCGCCGACGCATAAGCAATCACCTTACCGCCTTGCATGAGAACACAACCAAGACCCACTCGCGACGATCCGAAAAGATCAGAACCGCTTCCGGCTCGGGAAGAGTGAGAATAGGAGAGGTCACCAACCTGTCCTTCAAAATGCGTAAATCGCTCACACTCATCGGTCCATTGGAATCTCACACCTTTCTGAGTAAGCTGAGACATCGGCTTGGCAATGATAGAGAAATCCTGCACAAAACGCCGATAATAACCAGCCAATCCCAAGAAACTCCTCACCTCCTTCACATTAGTCGGCCTCTTCCAATCCACCACTTGTGGAGACCTTACTAGGATCAACAAAGAATACCCCGAGGGTTAATCACATGACCCGTAAAACCCACTTCAAATCCGAACTCACACTTCTTCAACTTAGCATAGAACTTGTGCTCTCTCAAAGTATCTAAAACCAGCCTCAAATGACGCTCATGATCCTCATTGGTCTTGGAATAGATAAGAATATCATCAATGAACACCACCACGAAGTCATCTAGATACTGTGTAACATGTTGTTCATGGTCTCCATAAAAATAGCAGTGCATTAGTCAATCCAAAGGACATAACTTTATACTCATAATGCCCATACCGTGGAGAAAGCGGCCTTCTCTACATCTCGCTCACGCACACGGATTTGATTATATCCTGATTGGAGATCGATCTTGGAGAATACTTGAGCTCCATTCAACCGATCAAACAAGTCCTCAATGCGGGCAATGGATATTTGTTCTTGATTGTGACGCATTAAGCGCACGATAATCAATACACATGCGCCAACTCCCATCCTTCTTCTCTCGTGAATGTAGCAGAGCTCCCCATGGCGATACACTACGCTGATCAAACCTTTAGCCAACAAATCATCCAATGCTTCTTCAACTCGTCACGAACGGACGTGCTAATCGATATGGAGACATCGAGATGGGACGAGTACGGAACAAGATCAATGCGAAACTCCACGCCTCGCGCAGTGGCAAACCCTAAGCTCACCGGGAACACATCCGATAATCACTAACCACCGAATCTCCTCAATCTGCAAAGCCACACTCGCTTTCTCGGCAGAAGAGCTAAAAGAAGCCGATTTTCACTTGCGCCGACCCGGAACACCCGGTAATCTCGAAGAGAGCGCGGAGGCGCACTCCCCTGAAAAGTCAAAGTCTCCCCAGACGAGGTATGCACAGAGACTGTTCTACAGAAACAAGATATCACGGCTCGATAAGAGTGCAACCAATCCATACCCAAGATAACGTCGAACGGCTCCATTTGAATAACTATCAAATTCGCCGTGAACTTCTCTCCATCAATAATAATAGAACACCCAGATGCATAAGAGAACTAGCAATAATACCCCGTGAGAACTAACCAACACCGATCGAGAAATCCATCAGATACTCAAGTTCGCTCTCCTAGCAAACACCGTCGAGACAAACGAAAAGGTAGCCCCTGAATCAAAAAGGACTAAAGCATCAAACGAATCCACAAGCAAAGTACCTGTCACCACGTCAGGACGATCCACGGACTCTGCTGTGGGCATGGCGACACTCTGTGGCGCCATGGCGAAAGAAGACGATGCCGGGGCGGCGAGAGCCCCAACAATCTGCTGTGGCGGTGCAGGTAAAGCCGGTCGTGCAACCTGAAGCGGTGCCGAAGGTGGCGGCTGCCGGTAGTACCCTACCGGAGGCGCCCAAGCCGAAGGAAATGGCATCACCGAGGAGCGATCATCATCCGGAAAGATCCTCGAGCAGACCCATCAAGAAGAAGAAGAAGATGGCACAGCTCCCACTTGATCACGCTTAGCGGGTTCCGCGACACACCGCTCCTTGTGACCCGGCCGGCCACACCGACGGCAATCACCCGTCCCAGTGCACTCAAGGCGCGGTGTCCATCACCGCACTTAAAGCAAAGCATGCTCGCCTCGAACAGACGAAGAGCCGGAGTACTGCAAAGGACGAGGCGCCAAGAAGGAACGGCCTCGATCGCTAGACTGAAAGACTGCGGTCCTCCCTTGAATTTCTTGAAAGCAGGTCACTGAACCGACCCACTTCCCTCACTAGAGCTCCTCTTCCGTCACCACGAAGCTACCACCCACCAGAGGCTTGTCGCCTTTGTGAGTCGCATCTCCAACTCCATGCCCCTAGCTTGCTCCACAACAGAGTCAGAGTCACGTGAGTGGAGTAGCTCCCAACACATGCCGCACTCGAATTGAGACCCGACGAACCTCTTGGCTTTACGAAGATCATCGTTCACATCAAGGGACGGCGAACCAAGTTGTTGAACTCACCTCATACTCAAGAATAGACCTCTTCCCTCGAGCAAAGGTCGTCAAGGCAACCTCCATCTTCTCAACAAATGAGTAGGGTAGAACTTCCCTTGAACTGATCAACAAAGTCTTCCCAAGTGATCGCCCTTGAGTGGCGGTCCTCAAGACAACACGCCTCTCACCAAATATCGCCTTGCCCTTTCAAATGAAAGGCTACAAACGGACCTCCGATGTGAAGACATCTCCAAAGCTCCAAACCGCCTCTCCATATAACGCAACCCATCCACGCTCGACCGGTGTGCCCGACCACAAACGAATCAAACCTCAACCCCATCCACTCTCGAAGTGTCATCCGGGCCTCAGAACCGGTGGATGAACGACAGAGCAACAACAGATGTCGCGAAGAATGGGAGCCGCGGCGCTGTTGACGAAGAGCACGGATCTCTCCACCAACTCTCTCAAAGAAAGCGGGGTCTCATCTCGACCCCAACCGAGGCGGGTCAACAAAGAACCCCTCGCCATCGACTAATCACACAGAGGTGGCTCCACGGAACCTCGCCCACGCCCCGGCCTCCACGACCGTGGTCACCACGACCACGCCCTCTACCCCCAAGCATAGCTATCAACCACAATCAACAATACACAATGAGTTCAAAGATCAAAATAAACTCATGCATCAATAAACAACATAACGGAAGCGTAAAACTATATTCGTACCTCTCTCTAACCTACTGTGCACTAGTGTGTCAAATTTTAGGTTAGTTAACCATTAGCAAATTTTAGTTGATTTACTAAACTAAAACAAATTTTAACAATTTTAGTTTGCCTATGTTGTTAATCTATTCACCACGGACCTAAAGCCCGCTACGATACCAATCAGTAACACCTCAAATTTCAACACTGAGCCTAGAATGCCACCACACTACTCTTCCAACTAATAATTATCGACACACTATAAAATTACATCAGGAAAACAACAATAAATATATCCAGGGATCACAAAAGAACATGCATAATTATGGTTCAAACGATAATAAATAAGCAAGGGGAATCTAACCAGGTAATTAGTCCAAAATAGCATCAACCAATGAATCCAAATTATTAAAGCAAATAGTCTAGTCCAAACGTTGTTCTAAACTTTATTCAACCTCTAACATGTCCAAGAGTAATCCAATTATGAATGAAAAGATTCTTATGGCAAATGATCATGTGTTGTCCATGTGCTCTACTCGCTCTCAGTTACGGCGCCCTCGAAGATCACCTAAAGACAACAAAAGAGCAAGGGTGAGTCCACAACTCAGCAAACACATCCATAAACAACGAACAATCATAAATCCACAGCATTCAATAACTTCATTATCATCACAGGTACTTCCATTAATATTCTCATGCAGTTATCTTCTCTTTGATTCACAACCATTAATCTCATGTACCAATGCAAATCTATTCTACATGTCCACATGCACTTCTTTCACAGATATCTGGTATAGCATGAGTGAATGCTCGCGACAACATTCACTCTCAAGCCCGTTCCTCCATAAGGATCGGGACCTCCTCCACTCCGTGGGAGTTGTGATCAATCATGATCACCTTCTCTTATGCAAAGATGCTTATGAATGCAAACATGCAAACTCCATCATAAACATCATATCCAACTTTTCATCAGGTTTATCAACAAAGATATAATCATGTCATTCCATTGTTTGCAATTAAACAAGATAAAAGCACAACAATAATGGTAATGGAAGATAAAGAAAACAGTGATCGATCATTGATCGCTGTCTACCATGCACTTGCCTTTACTAGTTACGATGCACAATTTGGCTAGCAGATGGCAACAAGTACGACGCCTCTCCTACATTAAATACACAAATTCAATACAAGCTACAGCATCATAAGAACAACAATCAATCGACATCGCTCCTACACGTCCCCAAATATACCACGTTACGCCGGTACCGATTAGTTACCCGTAGCTGTCCGGTTACTAAAAAGAGCGTAACTTTTGACTCAAAAGTCCGATCACCACAAACCACCCCATTCTGGATTCTTTATAAAATTATCCACATTTTCTTAGATTACAAAGACTTCTAATTAAATCATCTAACCCTCTGTATTTAGCCCAGAAAGCCGATCTGTCCGCTTCGGAACAGCGGTCTTACTAAATTCATAACTTTTGTTTTATCCAGCCAAAATTCGCGTTCTCAGATTCTAAAGAACCATTGGACAATTATCTACAACTTTCATGTAGATCAAAAACTCTAATTAGGCTATTTACTATTTTTAATCCGCAATCTACCAAAACAGCGCCGAAAGACGACAACCGCAAAAACAGCGGTCTTCCGAAAATCATAACTCGAATTCTACTTGTCCGATCGACATGATAAAATATGCTATAGAAAGATAGCGAAATTATCTACAATTAACTAGTAGATGAGATTTCCAAAATTTGTCATTAAGGTATCCGAATAAATCGTACAACAAAATATCGACTAAATGATCTATTAATCGGCTTCTAATTAATCTTGATGATAAACTCTAATTAGACCAGTAAAACAGAGAGAAAACAAAATCACAAATCGTTACCCACTCCAATCCGGATCTTGGTTTCTTTCCTTCTTATTTTCTTCTCTCTCGCTTGCTCGGTAGCAGCCGAAAATCACGCAAAGATCCGATCCTCCACGCTGGCGAAGAATAAAGCAGATCGGCGGCGATTCTTCTTCTAAGAAGAAGAAGAATCGGCCGCAGCAGCAGATCGCAGATGCAGACAAGAATAATCGGGTGCACAGCGATCCAACAGAAGAAAGAACGCAGCCAAGCGAGATCTCTCGGCCGGCGCAAGCCGCGGCGATAAAGATCGGCAAGGGCGTCCACGCGGCACCGCAAGTCTTGGCGCCAGAGGCACGGCAAAGAATGCAAAAATAAAGAAAGCAACGCACAACGCATGAGGGCGGCGGCGGCAAGCAGCGCCTGACAAAGCGATCGCAGATGAAAAGCAATCCAAATAAGGGCTTTCGGCGCAAGGCAGCATGCACAGAGAAAAATTGGTCAAGTGCGGCTTGGAAAAACAAAATTGCTAGGTTTTCTAGAGACTCCACAATCTATTTATATGGCTCTTAAAAATCCTGAAATTATATTTTTTTTGTGTACTATTTTATTTAATTACGCAGTTATCAAAGGTTGCACATTTTATTCCAGTGAAGACCACCTACTCGGGAGACCGACTCGCAGAGTTGTATATGTCTAGAATAGTATGTCTGCATGGGGTACCTAAGAAGATTGTTTCAGATCGAGGACCTCAGTTCACCTCCAGATTTTGGCAAAAGTTGCAGGGAATTTTAGGCACCAACTTGAACTTCAGTACAGCTTACCATCCGCAGACAGACGGACAAACTGAAAGGGTTAATAAAATTCTCGAAGATATGCTAAGAGCTTGTGCTTTGTCCAATAGTGCAAGTTGGGATGTAAGTTTGCCATATGCAGAATTTTCTTGTAACAATAGCTATCAGACAAGTTTGCAAATGTCACCTTTTGAAGCACTCTATGGAAGGAAGTGCAGAACTCCTTTGTATTGGAATGAAATCGGAGAGCGATCGTGTTCGGGCGGATGTTACAAGGAGGCCAAGAACGAGTTCTGAGGATTCGCGAATTTGAAAACAGCTCAAACCAAGCAGAAGAGTTATGCTGATAATCGCCGGCGAGATCTAGCGTTTGCACCAGGAGATTATGTGTATATGAAGGTTTCACCTCTCAAGGGAATGCGTCGTTTTAGAGTGAGTGGAAAACTTGCACCGAGATACATTGGACCTTTTCCAATACTAGTCAGAAGAGGAGAAGTCGCTTACAAGTTAAAGCTTCCACCTCACCTATCGATGTGCATGATGTCTTTCACGTATCTCGCTTGAAGAGATGCCTCGAGTTCCTAAGAACAGATGCCTCTAGAGGATGTTGAGTTGAAGGATGATCTCACCTATCGAGTACCTGTTAGAATTCTCAAGAAGCGTAACGCTGCACCGTATAAGACTACCAAATTCTGTAAGGTGCAGTGGAGCAATCATACAGAGAAGGAGGCAACATGGGAACGCGAAGAAGATTTAAGAGCAGAGTACCCTAACCTTTTTCCCTGTCCATCCGAATCTCGCGGTCGAGATTCCTTCTGAGGGGGGTAGGTTTGTAACATCCTAAATTTCGCTTAATCTAAAATTGAATTTTAAATTAATTATTTAAAATTATCTAAAATTTATTTGGATCTTATTTGTATTTTTTTGTAGTTCTGGAAGGAAGTCAAATTTCAAAACAGCATGTCCAATCTTAATTCTGAAAATTCAAATTTAAATCTCCAGAAAAATATTCGTTCTAATTTCTTGACCCAAACTATTTATTTATTTATTTATTTTGCCCTTCTTTCTTTTTCTTCTTAAAAAAATGTTATTTAAATTAAAAAAAATATGACTTCCCGTCGGTCACCCATCCATTAATTCCTCCCGAGCGTGACTCACTTATCGTAAAGTTCCATTGCACAAGCTACCAACCGGCCATTTGGCTTTCTTTGACTAAAGCCCTCACTCCTTCCTTTTATTCCCACCTTAATCCCATTCTTCTAGCTCCAGCCGAAGAGCCCTGTGCTCTGTCCGAAACATCCGATTTTACATTTCTTTTCTGTTCTCCTCGCCTGTTTCACCAAATTCAATTCCGTTTGAACCGTTGCGACCCCGTAATCACCGCGCCATTATCCTCATGCATTCAAATCCCCTTAAACCACAGATCATCATTCAATTTGGTGTTTCTTTCGGTTTCCGTAAGCGAGCTGAAACTGTCGTCCTTTAATTCATCGTTCCGGCGATTCGTTTTATGAAAGAAGCTATAAATTGGCATGATATCTCTGCTGCCATGGTTCCCCGGCCGAGCCGCTGCCTCCTAGGGGTAGAGTGACCCCTTGGGCTCCCATTTTTAGGTTTGGCTAGCCACCTTGCCGCCTCCCTCATTAGCGCCATTGTCATGACCTTGAGCTTCTGTTCCGTTCGTTTCTCTGGTGGTTGAAGAACGTCAGTGCTTTGCTTCATATAGTTTTGCCTTGTTTATTTATCACAAGAGCACATGTGGTCATTTGCTTAGAGGAGGCGGGTTGTACTTTGCTGTTGCGTGAGGTCCCAGGTTCGAACCCCAGCGGCCAAGATTTTCCTCCATATTCTGTTTTTGGTGAACAGTAATTTCCAAGATTTTCCTCCATTTTCTGTTTTTGGTGAACAGTAATTTCTAAATAGTGTATTTCTGTATTTTGTTTCGTTTCATGTGTTAATCAATCTTCCTTATGTCCGTTCTCCTTCGTACGAACTTCAAATTCGTCGATTCTTGATCCCAAATTCATATAAATTCATTCTCTTTCTTCCAATATTTATTTTGTAATTTTTATAATTTATTTGTTTTTCTGTTATTTATTTGTATCGTTTCGCGTTTATAGAATCTGACGCCGTCGACACTAGTTTGGACCAACCGGACGCGGCAACCACAACCTACGTTGAAGGCGAGTCTCCTTTGACCACTTTGAACCTATGATTTGTAAAATATGTTTTCAGTTTTAAAAATTATTATGCATTGCTAATTTATTTAAATGATAAGTTAAACTGTAGGTTGTTAGTTAAAAACCTAAAGTTTGCTATTATCATCCTTTATTTGTGATATCCTACATCTTTGTAACCCTAGTGTAGGAAAGTCTGTAATATTGAATACAATGTTGCAGAATAGTTTGATACGGTAGAATTGCTTAGACGTGCTTTGTTCATGTTCAACCTTTGGGGGAGAAAAACATTTACTATTTGTTATGCTTTAAGTTTTGAAAAATATTTGACATTAGGTAATGTCAATATTTGGAAACAAAATAAAAATGGTGGAAACTATTTTAGACTAGGGTGAGTGGCATGAGTCTGGTTTGTCTCACCCTGGTCGATTAAGGACCGACTCTTGTGTTTATTCAAACCAAGCATTACCGTACAACCACATGTCCTAAATGGGAAGGACCTGGCTGAATAATTTACCATGTTCTAACATTACGCCCGCAGGCTGTAGATGGTAGGTTTTACCTGGTAGTGCAGACGATGGTAATTGACGTCCATGTCTGTCAGGGCTTGCGTCGGACATTGGTAAAAGACGTCCAAGTCTGGGCAGGTTATCCCTCACAACGGTGAGCTCCAGGTCGATGGTAAATGACGTCCATGACTTGGGGTTAAGCTCATCGGGCGGGCTAGTGTTAGGATAAAGTATTGTAAAAGCCTTGTGACAATCGCTTAGTCGCACACCTTCAGAAGTGTGTGAGCGGACAGTATAAACTGATTGTCTCATGTGGGTCAAGCTGTACAAACTCTGCAGAGTGTTAAAAACTATTCGAATAGCCGTGCCCACGATCAAGGGCGGGCAAGGTGCGTATACACATGGTAGATTTCAGTTTTGGTTTAAAAGATTTATTTTGGGAATCTGGGAGTAGTTGGAACTCTTGGATTATGGTTCTGGCAGTTAGAGCCAGTTGAGCAGCTAGACCTCAATTCTTAAAAACCAGGCGGTTAGAGCCTTTTACTAATGTATGGTAGTTGGAACCTGCATTAGAGTTTAATTTAATTTACTTTATCTTTTTAATCACCTTTTGTCAAATGGGCTTCTTAAAAAGATGTTTAAACTTAAAATGCTGCTTTGTGCAAATGAACCCTATATGCCCTATTGTTAAAGCTATGCATATGCATCATTTCCCAAGACTCGCGGAGTACTTTATGTACTCACATGCTATGCTCAACCAATCTCGAAGTCTCGAAGATGCCGAAACGACTACGACTACTTCTTGTGGCCGACGAAGGCTTCCTGAGTACTAGGTGCGTTTCCCGAATGAATGCCGGTGGGCAATTTGATGGGTCACCACTCGAAGTTTACTCTTTTTGTTGTTTCCGCTGCTGTAAGACTTAAGGTCTTTTGACCTCTTTTGTAATAAGTGGCCATAAGGTCGGTACTTAGTTATTTATTAATGTTATTTCGTGATTCGAACTGGTTATCAACAATGTTTCCACTGTGTGCACTTGCTACTAATCTGGGACTGGTGCAGAAATACACATAGGGTTCGGATTCAGAAATCTGGTCCCGACAAATGTCATCGACATTCGGAGTTTCCTTGGACTGGCGGGTTATTAATCATCGGTTCATCGAAAACTTCTCGAAGATCGCTAGACCAATGACTCAACTATTGAAAAAGAGAAGAAGTTTGAGTGCTCGTCGGAATGCGAAGAAAGTTTCCAGATGCTGAAAGAACATTTGACCATAGCTCCTGTTCTCACTCTGCCAGATGTCCACCACAGCTTCGACATTTATTGCGACGCATCTTGTCACGGCCTCAGTTTTGTCCTTATGCAAGGAGGTCAAGTGGTGGCGTATGCGTTGAGGCAATTGAGGCCTCATGAAGCAGATTACCCCACACATGATTTGGAGTTAGCAACTGTGGTCCACGCTCTAAAGATTTGGCGATATTACCTTATCGGTAATTGTTGTGAATTCTATACTGATCATAAGAGCCTTAAATATATTTTCACCCAAACTGATCTGAACTTGAGCTAAAGAAGGTGGTTTGAGTTGATTAGGGACTACGATATGGGACTCCATTACCACCCAGGGAAAGCCAATGTTGTGGCCGATGCATTGAGCATAAAGTCTCAATGCAATTGCATGTCGATATCATCCACTCCGGAAGGATTTCTTGCTGCCCTAGTGGTGAAACCCACATTAGAAGATCAGATCAGGGAGGCCCAGAAAACTGATTCGGAGATAGCCCAAATCCGCGAGAGAATGAAACAAGGCAAGGTTAAAGGTTTCATTGAAGATTTGCAAGGCACACTGTGGTTCGGGAGCCGCTTGGTGGTGCCCGGCAATGACCAGTTAAAAGAATTGATCCTACAAGAAGCTCAAAACTCTCCATTCTCCATACATCCTAGGAGTACCAAGATGTATCAAGATCTGAAGAAGAAGCTTTAGTGGAGCCGAATGAAGTGGTAAATCGCACATTATGCTGCTGAGTGTGATATTTGCCAAAGGGTGAAAGCTGAACACTTGAAACCAGCGGGAAACCTACAACCATTACCGATTCCCAAGTGGAAGTGGGAAGAGGTCAGAATGGATTTCATCACCGGCTTTCTAAGGACTCAAACTGGGTCCGATGCTATTTGGGTGATCGTGGATTACTTGACGAAAGTTGCCCATTTCATTCCGGTCAAAACTACCTTCAAGGGGAGTAAATTGGCCGAGCTTTACATTCCAAGAATTGTATGTCTTCACGGTGTACCGAAGGTCATTGTTTCAGACCGAGGTACTCAGTTTACCTCATATTTTTTGGGTTGTCTACACCGAGCAATGGGGACCAACCTATCCTTTAGCACTGCTTACCTCCCTCAGACAGATGGGAAAACTAAGAGGGTGAACCTAATATTGGAAGACCTTCTCCGAGCTTGTGTGTTGTCCTACAGCAACAATTGGGAGATGTGCTTACCATATGCAGAATTCTCTTACAACAATAGTTTTTAATCAAGCTTACAGATGTCACATTTTGAGGCACTGTATGGGTGGGCTTGTAGAATACTATTGAACTGGTATGAGTTTGGGGAGAGGCCATTCTATGGTCTGGACTTGGTGAAAGACGTTGAAGAGCAAGTTCGGTTAATCTGAGACCGTTTGCGGACGGCATAGTCTCGCCAAAAGAACTATGCTGACAATCATCGTTGAGAATTGAGCTTTGAGGTGAAGGATTATGTTTACCTTAAAGTCACATCGATGAAGGGCACACACCGATTCCAAGTAAAAGGAAAATTGGTGCCTCGTTATATTGGACCATTGCAAATTCTTGCAAAACAAGGAGCCGTGGCCTGTCAATTGGAGCTGTCCACCTCTCTTTCAATGGTAAATGATACTTTTCATGTCTCAGAATCAATAAATGTCTCTGTTTCCCACCAAGCAACTCAGTATGAGAACCGGGAGTTGCAACCTAATTTATCTTACCAGGAGCACCCAATTGGGATTCTCGGTGAGATGGAACGCAAGACAAGGAACCGTACCATCAAGTTTCTAAAGATTCAATGGAGTAACCACACAGAAGAGGAAGTAACTTGGGAACGTGAGGACCAGATGCGAACGGAGTACACTTACCTTTTTCCCGATGTAACCGAAACTCAGGAATGAGTTTCTCTTAAGTTGAGAGCTTAAGATGTATGTAATGTTTTAGAATCAAGAAAGGAAAGGTTAAACAAAGGAATGGAAAGAAAAATGTATTAGGAATGCTTTGTTACCTCGTTAGGATCTTTCATTACTGCCTTTGAAGGAAATCCAGGAAACAGATGTTGTAATGAATAATAATAAAAAGAAACCTTTTGCTTCAACGGTGAATTTAGTTAAGACAATATCTGAAATAAGATATGGTAATCCAACCTATCGCGGGTCCTCCTCGATGTTTCCAATCCTTGTTTCTAAACATCAAGAATCTTGGGACGCGATTCTTTTGAGGGGGGAGGTTTGTCACAACCTCAATTTTTATTAACGGATTTTAGAGGCATCTCATAAGCATTTCATATCATTTTGGAGTATGAGCATAGCTTGTGAAATTTAAAATTTTCAAATTAAAGAATAAACATTAAGATTAAACTTCAGTTTTAAAACAAATGAGAACAAATGTTTATGATGATCTCCATAAAATAATTGATTCAAATACTATAATAATTATCATAAATAAATGTGAATTTTAACAAAATTCTGGAATTGAAATTGACCATGAGGAAAATGCAAACTCGATCCATAAATTTACTAGATTTCACGTTCTTTTTCTAAACATGAAGTGCAAGTGCTAGAATCAAATACATCAAAAGTAATCAATTTACTAGATTCTAAACATTTTTCACAAGGAGCACTTTTAATTTCATTTAGTTCAGATCTAGCATTCTCAAGTTGTTGTACAGAAATATTATGAGCGATTGTAACTTGGTAATTTCAATGCATAGCATGACAAGATAAACATTCATCAGGTTCAAGAGTCTTAGCATTTTTAAGCTCTACTTTCAGTTTGTTAATCTTTGACTCTAATTTCTTATTTTTTGTCATGACAAATTCTAGCGCTTCATCTTGACTAAGCAATTGCTCAACTATAGAATCATATTTAGCAGAAAGCTCATCATAAGAAAAAGATACCTCATTATCATTAATGTCGCGGTGTCACCATGAAGCACATGCCGGTGAAGTCCTTGGCCTTCCCTTTCTTTTGCCTTGAGGATCTCCTCCTCCTTGTCCTCCTCACTCCCGGAATCCACATCGCTCAAGGATTGTTCCTCAAAAGCGGCAAGGACCCGGTGAGCGGCCTTCACAAGTTTATTAGCCTCATACCTTGATTTGTTGAAAGGGGGCTTCTTCCAAGTTGGCTTTCCTTCCTTATGATTGCTCTTACCTTTCAGCTTGGGGCAATTTGCCCGGATAAAATTGAGCTCACCACATTCATAGCATGTCACCGGACCACCTCTCTTTTTGTTTCTCACATTATTGTAGGCCCGTGTGAATTTTTTAGCTAGGAGAGCTAACTCTGTCTCAGGAATACTTTCAAGCTCCTCCTCGTAAATCGCAGATAAGCAAGTAAAGGAAAAATCGTAAAAGATTCAAGAGTACCATCAAGACCTTTTGAGAGGATCACTATCAATGCCATGTTGTCTTTCTTAGTATGATCAACTCTTTTAATTTCATGAGTCTTGAGTTTACTATAAAGCAATTCTAAAGTAAGACTTGAAAGATCAACATTTTCCTCTATAGCAGTAGCCTTCATCTCCCACTCCTTGGTGTTGATTGCAGCCAAGAGATGGGTGGTATTTTCAGATTGAGAATATTCAATATCAACAGCTTTCATTTGACTAATTACTTTATTAAAGCGATCGAAAATGTCATCGATGCTCTCTCCAGACGCATCTCGAATTTATTGTATTCACGCTTGTAAACCGCTTACGCACCTTTTTGATTTGGACGAACCCTCATGATATGTTTCAAGAGTGTTCCAAATTTCATCTTGTGATGGTAAGATTGCAAATGCGATCATATTCTTGTCTACCAAGCGCACCATATAAAAGATTTTTAGCTTTGTTGTTGTTTGCCACAAGAATCGTTGAAGCAGGTGTTGCAATTTCAGGAATAACAAGCGGGGCTCGAACAACATCCCAAATAGCTTGTCCCTCGCTCTCAAGAAAGACTCGCATACGATTCTTCCAATAGGCATAGTCGTGCCCATCGAAGATATGCGGTTTAGTAGAAAACTTATCCATCGCCTAAAGTTCGTGGACCGGTTAAGATCAAGAGTGAACTAACAGGCTCGATACCACTTGTTGGACCGAAAAGGCGACTAGAGGGGGTTAATAGAGCACGCTCACTTTTTCCCAAATAATGAATTCAACACAATTTCACTCCAATAGCTATTAGGAAGCTATGAAGATCAATATACCAGTACAGCGGAAGACTAGTATTGAATCCAATTAAATCCCCTAAGCAAAATAACAAAATCAACTAAGATTGCAGAATAACAAAGCATGGGCGGTCTGACCTCTGGACCCAGCCGGTTGGACCGATTGCTTGCGGTCGACCATTGTTATCTTGGCGGTCTGATTTGCTCCAAAATCGGTCTGACCGGTGATGACTGAAAGCATCTAGGCCCCTAAAAATTGTATTTTGGTAATTAATGACATTATGTGAATATGGGACTAACATGTTTGTTGAAGTGATTACAAGGCATAGTCCCAAATGACAAAGTGAAACCAAGGAGCTGCATGTGAAAGAATGTTGAAAAGATGGAGTTGATCTCAAAGACAAGGTACAAATAAACTAGGACCCCTTTGAATTTTACCGGTCTTTGGAGTATGGAGGAAGACCGGATTATAGGATAAATGTCGTACTATTAAGGGGGAGCTTGTCTAGTAGCTTGAAAGCATCTCATTATGCCTTTGGATCAACTTAGGATCATGCATGTTCTTTTGGTTTGGTTTAAAAAGAAAATTCTTTTTCTCGAACACAATCGGAAGTTCCGCATGTGAATCATGGAACTTCATTTGTCTGTTGTTCAAAAGATCATGCGGTTTGATTTTTCCAGAGAGCATCCATTTTCGGACTTAGCCGATTTCTCAAGCGCGGAAGTTCCGCAATGAAACGAGCGGAAGTTCCGATTAATCGGTTGCTCCGAAATATGTGCGGCTTGATTTTTCCAGAGAGCATCCGCTTTAGGGACTTAGCCGATTTCTCAAGCGCGAAGTTCCGCAATGATATGAGCGAAGTTCGATTAATCGGTTGCTCAAAAAATGTGCGGTTGATTTTTCGAGAGCACCCTTTTAGGGACTTAGCCGTTTTGCGAGTCGCGGTAGTTCCATTGTGTAAAAGCGGATCTTCGATTTATCGGAAGAACCAAAATCTTGTTGGCGGAAGTTCCGCACATAAAACCAACGGCTAGTCGAGCATTTAATGCTCATTTGTAATGACCGCATACAAAGCACTCGAGTGAAGGCGGAAGTTCCGCACTTTGTACGTGGAAGTTCCGATTTCCACGAGTTTTGCCTCGATTTTCAGATAACGGTCATATTTGGTGGTTGGGGTATAAATACACCCCACCACTCAAGGACGTGTTGTTGAGCATTCATTCAATTCATTTGAGCCTTGAGCACTCCTCTCACTCCTCATTTACTCTCTTTGCACACTTTTGTGAGGTAGTGAGTAAGAACAAGAGCATTGCATTATTAGTTGATCCTTTGGCTCTTGTTTGCCGTCAAGCGAAGGTCAAGTTCTATTCTCTTGGTGCTTGTCGGCACCTAGACAACTTGGCGGAGGTTGCTCGGTGATCTCTTCAAAGAAGCTTGTGAAGAGACCCGTTGCCGTTTGTGATTGGTTGGTGTTCACCAACTCCGGAGAGGAGGAAGAACAACCTAGTGATCGAGGGTAGGCTTAATTTGTGGAGCCGGCTTGAGTGATCAAGCTTCCTCAACGTGGACTAGTGAAGATCGACAAATCTTCGACACCACGGGAAAAACCCCCTTGTTCTTGTGTGGTTAATTCTTGTCTTTACTTATTGCACTTATTTTTGTAGCTCATAGATTGTGATAAATATCTTTGATTAGAGTATCTTGCTAATTTGGGTAATTTGATTAAGAAAATTTAGAAACCTCCTATTCACCCCCCTCTAGTCGGTTATCCTTGATCCTACAAGTGGTATCAGAGCTTGGACTCTCTATTTTTAGACTTAACCGTCTAGGAGAGAAAGGATGGCTAGCGAGGGAATGTCTATAGGCAAGGCTCCTCTATTTGACGGATCAAATTATTCTTATTGGAAAATTAGAATGTCAATCTATTTAAAGGCCATGAGCCCAAGCGTATGGAGAATTGTAAGTGAAGGTTTCGTTATGCCACTTGATCCCACACACCCCACGGATCAAGACGAACGAAATTCTCACCTCAATGCTCAAGCAATGAATGCTCTCTTTGGAGCCTTAAACGCGGATGAGTTCAATCGCGTGAGCAACCTTGAAACTGCTCACGAGATATGGACCACCCTCTCTGAAATTCATGAGGGCACATCCACGGTTAAAGAAGCCAAATTGCATAGGCTTAGGATCAAATATGAGACATTTACAATGTTGCCTCAAGAGAGTATCACCGAAATGTACTCTAGACTCAACAACATTGTAAATGAGCTCAAGGGTCTTGGTACTAATTTGCTTGATATTGATGTAGTGCGCAAGATGCTTAGGGCTCTTCCCGACAAGTACGAAATGTTGGTGACATTGTTTCTCAACTCTCCCGAGTTGCCAAGAATGACACCAACCGGGCTTTTGGGAAATCTCATCACAAATGAGCTCTACAAGAAAGACAAAGAAGAGCTCATGGAGTCAACTTCTTCAAGAAAGAAAGTTACCGCTTTTAAGGCAAAAGCGGAATCAAGCGATGAAGAAGATGAGGATGAAGACTCCGAGGAAGAGTTTGCCCTCCTTGTGAGGAGGATGAAGAAGTTCATGAGGAGACGGCCTCATAGAAGCTTCAATTTCGATAAGATTGCAAAAGGGCAATCATCCAATGAGAAGAAGCGCTATAGCAACATTCGTTGCTATGAGTGTGATGAGAAGGGCCACATTGCCTCTCATTGCCCAACCAAGAAGGATGACAAGGGTAAGTCATCAAAGAAGAAGGAATTCAATGGTAAGAAGAAGCTTTTCAAGAAGCTTCACAAGGATGGCAAGAATGAAGCCCATATCGGAGAATGGGACTCAGACAAGGAGTTTTGATTCGACTCGACTCGATATTGAGGGTCCTCCAAGAAGAGAGGACTTGTTGGTATTGCTATCAAGGAGGCTCCATCGCTATTTTCAACTCCCACTTGCCTCATGGCAAAAGGAGAAAAGGTAAAATCTCTTGATAGTGAAGAACGCTCCTATGATGAGCTTATGGATATGCTTGAAGAATTAAATGAATATCTTGGAAAGGAAAAAACTAAATTTAGAGTCTTAAAGAAAGAGCATATATCTTTAAAGAACTCTTATGATGAATTAAAAGAAGCTCATGATTTGCTTGTCCAAGATAAGTCTTACACTAGCATTGGTATTGCTTGCGATATTCAAGAAAAAATGCCTAGTGTAAACATTGCTAGAACTAGCATATCCACTTCTTGCGATGATTTGCTTGCTATACCATGTAGCTCAAGTGTTGATTCTAAAATTGAAAATGCTAAATCTTGTGATAAGCTATTTGTAGAAAATAGTGAGCTAAAGGAGCAAGTCACCAAGCTAAGTAAGAGCTTGGAAAGATGTTTCAAGGGTAAAGCTACTCTTGACAAGCTTTTGAGTGAGCAAAGGTGCTCATTCAATAAGGAAGGACTTGGGTGCGTGCCCAAGAAAGGTAAGAAACCGTAAACAAGCCTGTGAGGTTTGTTAATCAAAATGGCAAGTTTTGCCAAAATGCCGGAAATAGGACATGTTCAACAAAAGTGTCCTATTGGTAAGGTTTCATCAATTGGCTTGTTTGATTCTTGTTATATGCTCAAAAAGGCCAAAGATGGGAAAGTGATTGCTAGGTTTGTTGGCACCTCAATTCTAGGTGTTAAGAAGAATGCCATTTGGGTGCCCAAATCTTTGATAACTAACCTCCAAGGACCCAAACAAATATGGGTACCTAAAAGAACTTGATTTCTTTTGTAGGTGAACTACAAGACCGGTGGAAGGCATTGGGTGCTTGATAGTGGTTGCACTCAACATATGACCGGAGATCGGAAAATGTTCACCTCATTTGAAAATGGGAGCGGTAATGAAAAGATCACTTTTGGTGACAATAGCAAAGGAAAGGTAATTGGCTTAGGTAAAATTGCTATCTCAAATGACCTTTCCATTTCAAATGTATCTTTAGTAGAAACATTGAATTTCAATTTGCTATCCGTTGCTCAATTATGTGATCTTGGATTAACTTGCTCTTTCTCTAAAAAGGAGGTTACTATTTTTAAAGAAAAAGAAAATGAAATAATTTTTAAAGGTTTTAGATTCGGCAATCTCTATTTGGTTGATTTCACCTCAAATGAATCTTGTTTGAAAACTTGTTTGATTGCAAAAACTTCAATGGGTTGGTTATGGCATAGAAGATTGGGTCATGTGGGAATGATTCAACTTAAAAAGCTTTTTAAACATGACTTAGTGGTTGGCTTGAAGGATGTGAAGTTTGAGAAAAATAGACTTTGTAGTGCTTGCCAAGCCGGAAAGCAAGTTGCTAACTCTCATCCTTCCAAAAGTATCATGTCAACTTCTAGGCCATTAGAGCTCTTACATATGGATTTGTTCGGGCCAACAACCTATAAGAGCATTGGGGGCAATAGCTATTGTTTAGTCGTTGTAGATGATTACTCTAGATATACATGGGTATTCTTCTTATATGACAAAGGTGAAGCCTCCAAGATTTTTAAAAGTTTTACAAAAAGGGCTCAAAATGAATTTGATTTCAAAATAAAGAAAATCCGTAGTGATAATGGTTCCGAGTTCAAAAACACTAATATTGAAGATTATTGTGATGAACTTGAAATAAAGCATGAGTTTTCCACTACCTACACTTCGGAGCAAAATGGAGTTGTAGAGAGGAAAAATCGTACATTAATAGAAATGGCTAGAACAATGCTTGATGAGTATAATACTTCCGATCGCTTTTGGGCGGAAGCCATTAATACCGCTTGTCATACCATAAATCGTCTTTATTTGCATAGGCTTTTGAAAAAGACTTCCTATGAACTCCTTATTGGAAGAAAACCGAACATCTCTTACTTTAGAGTATTTGGTTGCAAATGCTATATCTTAAGAAAGGGTGTTCGACTTTCTAAATTTGCAAGTCGGTGTGATGTTGGTTTTCTACTAGGTTATTCTTCAAATAGCAAAGCATATCGTGTCTTTAACAAAACTAGTGGTATTGTTGAAGAAAGACACGATGTACAATTTGATGAGACTAACGGCTCTCAAGAAGAGCAAGAAGATTTTGATGATGTAGGTAATGGAGCTCTTATGGAAGCAATGAAGAATATGCAAATTGGGGACATTAAGCCTAAAGAAGATCAAAATGAACCATCATCGTCCATGAGAGTTGAGCCACCTACCTCTTCCGTGACAAATGAAATTAATCAAAATCAAGAAGATGTCAAGGAAGGTGATCAATCATTTAATCTACCTCAAAGAATCCACAACGCAATAGCTAAAGACCATCCAATAGACCAAATATTGGGTGAAGTAAGCAAAGGTGTCCAAACTCGCTCTCGTATTGCTTCTTTTTGTGAACATTACTCTTTTGTCTCCTCTTTGGAACCAAAGCGTATAGATGAAGCACTAGAAGATCCGGATTGGGTGAATGCTACGCATGAGGAGCTAAATAACTTCGCCCGAAATGATGTTTGGACAATGGTGGAAAGACCCGAGGAGCATAATGTTATTGGCACAAAATGGGTCTTTCGAAATAAACAAGATGAAAATGGAGTTGTGGTAAGAAACAAGGCAAGGTTAGTTGCTCAAGGATATACTCAAGTTGAGGGTTTAGATTATGATGAAATATTTGCACCCGTAGCAAGACTTAAGTCTATTCGTATTTTACTTGCTTTTGCATCATGCTTTGATATTAAATTATTTCAAATGGATGTTAAAAGTGCTTTCTTAAATGGCAAAATATCTGAACTTGTTTTTGTTGAACAACCTCCGGGTTTTGAAGATCCAAAAATCCTAATCATGTGTATAAACTCTCAAAGGCGCTATATGGTTTAAAGCAAGCTCCTAGAGCATGGTATGAGCGCCTTCGAGATTTTCTACTCTCTAAGGGATTCAAAATCGGAAAGGTTGATACAACTTTGTTTACTAAAATTATTGATGGTGATTTCTTTGTTTGTTAAATTTATGTTGATGATATAATTTTTGGTTCCACTAATCAAGATTTTTGCAAAGAATTTGGTGATATGATGTCTAGGGAGTTTGAGATGTCAATGATAGGAGAACTCAGTTTCTTCCTTGGACTTCAAATCAAACAACTCAATGATGGGGTCTTCATAAGCCAATCCAAGTATGTGAAGGACTTACTCAAAAGATTTGGCATGGATGACGCAAAGCCCATCAAGACTCCCATGGCTACAAATGGACATCTTGATCTAAACGAAGGAGGTAAATCTGTTGATTTAAAGCTTTATAGGTCTATGATTGGTAGTTTGCTTTATCTTACCGCATCTAGGCCCGATATTATGTTTAGCGTTTGCATGTGTGCACGTTTTCAATCGGCTCCAAAAGAATGTCATTTGATGGCTGTCAAAAGAATATTAAGATATTTAAAGCATTCCTCAAGTGTTGGGCTTTGGTATCCAAAAGGTGCTAAATTTGATTTGATTGGATATTCAGATTCGGATTATGCGGGTTGTAAAGTGGATAGAAAAAGCACCTCAGGGAGTTGTCAATTCGTAGGTAGATCCTTAGTGTCATGGTCTTCTAAGAAACAAAACTCATTGCCCTTTCCACCGCCGGCCGAATATGTTTCTGCAGTAGTTGTTGTGCACAATTGCTTTGGATGAGGCAAACATTGATGGACTATGGAATAACTTTTGATAAAATGCCTCTTTTGTGTGATAATGATAGTGCAGTGAAAATAGCCAACAACCCTGTCCAACATTCTAGAACCAAGCATATAGATATCCGCCATCATTTCCTTAGAGATCATGTGTGCAAGGGAGATATTGAAATTAGCCACATTTGTACTGAAAATCAATTAGCAGATATCTTTACCAAACCTTTAGATGAAGGCCGCTTTTGCCTATTGAGGAATGAGTTAAATGTCATTGACTATTCAAATGTCGCTTGAACTCTTGTCACATGCACTTTGGGTCTTAGTTGCATTTTTGTCTATTTTAAGATGTTTTTACTCAAATTTTCGCTCCAAATGTGATATTTTAGTAAAAATTACTTTATTATATAGACATTAGTCTTTTCATTGCATAATAATCCTGAATGATACTTGGTTGAGTGCAAAAACTAAGGATTATTTGCAAAATCTTCAAATTCAACTTCTTCTTCCCTGAAGTGTCAGGATAATCGGAACTTCCGGCCCTCCAGGCGCGGAACTTCCGCTGTTGTGTTGCGGAACTTCCGTTTTTCAGCCTCTTCCGAAGTGTCAGGATAATCGGAACTTCCGTCGTTGAAAAGCGGAACTTCATTGTCCGAACTTCATTGTTGTCTTCTGAACTTCCGCTTCCTAGTGAGAAGCATTTATTGCCTGCGGTTCCTCCGGTTTTTATTCACCTCTCCAGCCGCCTCTTTGCTATCCCGAAGGTTTCTCCCCTCTCCAAAACTCTACCAAAGAACTTTGATCTTTTCTTCGATTTCTCTTCAATCTCGACCGATCAATCTTTTCCCCAGGGTTCAATCACTCCCTTGATCAAGGTATTTCCAATTCCTTTCTTGGATTTTCACCTCTTATGAACCCTAGGTCAAGTTTTTGGGGAAAGTCAAATGTAGATGAAATCTGTAGTAGATTCTTGGGCAAACTAGTTTATTCAGTATTGTATGATGTTTATGCATCGATTCCATGGACTCAATCCATCAAAATACTGAAAAATCAAAATTTTTCATTGCCCTAGAGTCGGCTCAGGATAATCGGAACTTCCGCCGTTGAAAAGCGCGAACTTCCTCTTCTTGTAGTTCCGCGTTGAACTCCATGAGCTTCGATTGTCTGACAGTAAATGTAAAATCACATTTCCATTTGATTCAACCTTTGACACTTCATCCTTTATTGTTCTTGAAGATGCCTAGGATGAAGGTCTCAGTCCCGAAGAGCTATTCGGATGCTTGGCGCATCTTCTTCAAGAAATGAGGAAGAAAGTGAGGATCAAAGAGAGTCATCGAAAATTCGAAAGTGAAGAAAGTGCATCGTAAGAAGGGTCGAATCGATGAGGAGTTAGGTGAACCTAAGAAATGGAAATTGATCTTAAGTCTCTCACAGCAGACGATTACACGCTTCTTCGGACTAAAGATCAATACTCACTTCCTGGAAATAGTGATGACCCTCGATTTCATACAAAGTTTCAAAGACAAGTCTATGATCTTTTCTATGGACCAAACAAACCCTTTGCTGATCACAAGTATGTTAATTGGTCCTACCTCAACGGGCTTGACAAATATGAGGGTACCTACGAGCTCTTTCAATAGTGGGATTCATAACTTTGTGGCGATAAAATGCAATTACAGTGATGAGATCATCCGACAGTTCTATGCCACAGTGTGCATTCCCCCTGACTTTTCTCAGCTCACTTGGATGACAGGGACAGTGAGATATTCTTGCACAAAGCGTGCTTTTGAAAATGCATCAATATCCATCAAGCGAATATGAGCAAATCTATGATGGAACAGTTCTCCCTCTTTCGACTTGGTGAATTCTATGACACTACACAGAGATTTATCCCTGGTAAGATAACAGGGCTTCTTCCTATTCCCAGCTTGGTAAATAGGATCATTAATCATACTATGTTACCAAAGAGCGGGAATTATGATGCTATTAGAGGACATGTCTGGAATATTTTGGAATGCATCATGCATGGAAGAAAGTTTGATGTAGTGGATGTCATCATAAGGGAGATAGCAGGAACAAAGAATGATCAAGTCAAACGGATAAACTTTGCACCTTATATTATGGCTTTGATCATTCGACAGACTGGATATAATGGAGCTTTACCTTCAGCGCATAAAGCCTATAAACCAAGAGAAGGTCCTCCAATTCCTGCCAATCTTAGGCGTGCTCCAGTGAAGTACACCAAGCCGCACCTCCTGCTGCCTTCTTTGTTCCTCCACAAGGTCAAGCCACTATGGATCAGATTTATGCCACCTTGTTGGAGATGAGGGCATCCCAGGATACCTTCCAGGCAGCGACCACTTCTAGACTGGATGCGTTTGAGGCAGCCACTTTTTCCAGATTGGATGCTTTCCAGGAGGCGACCACTTCCAGGCTCGACGCCCACACTGCCAGTCTTGACGCGCTTTCAGCCAGATTCGCAGAGCAGTTTCCGCCACCTGTTCGGTTTGGACGGCGTCGCCTTCGTTCTCCTCCTGGTGGTCCTCCGGCTGATCCTCCTATCGCTCCACCGGTTGATCTTCCTGTTCCTCCAGTTGATCCTCCACAAGATCCTCCTGCGGAGTGACCCTTTTGGCCCTTGATGACAAAGGGGGAGAGGAGTGTGTTAGTGAGAGAAAGCTTGTGGTGTTTAGAGGGAAACCTATCTATTATAATATTGTGATATATTGTGTCATTTTGTCTATGGCTTGTAATGACTTTGTTTGACAACTTGATGCTTATGATGATATATTGTGATATATTGTGTTATCTTATATTTTTGTTGTTCTTGGATCTTTGATTAATGATGAATGACCATGTGATGTGAATGCTCTATCTTTATTGTCATTTGTTCTCTTCCAAGTAACAACGCTCTACAGAAACTCCGCCGAAATTTCCTGAAAATCCAAACATGTGCTTTACATTATCTTCTACTCAACATGCACATGTTAAGGGGGAGCTTTCTGTTTCAAACCAACTATCTCTCACAACTTTATTGTGTTGTCATCAATTACCAAAAAGGGGGAGATTGAAAGCATCTAGGCCCCTAAAAATTGTATTTTGGTAATTAATGACATTATGTGAATATGGGACTAACATGTTTGTTGAAGTGATTACAAGGCATAGTCTCAAATGACAAAGTGAAACCAAGGAGCTGCATGTGAAAGAATGTTGAAAAGATGGAGTTGATCTCAAAGACAAGGTACAAATAAACTAGGACCCCTTTGAATTTTACCGGTCTTTGGAGTATGGAGGAAGACCGGATTATAGGATAAATGTCGTACTATTAAGGGGGAGCTTGTCTAGTAGCTTGAAAGCATCTCATTATGCCTTTGGATCAACTTAGGATCATGCATGTTCTTTTGGTTTGGTTTAAAAAGAAAATTCTTTTTCTCAGAACACAATCGGAAGTTAGGCATGTGAATCATGGAACTTCATTTGTCTGTTGTTCGAAAAGACTGCGGTTTGATTTTTCCAGAGAGCATCCATTTTCGGACTTAGCCGATTTCTCAAGCGCGGAAGTTCCGCAATGAAACGAGCGGAAGTTCCGATTAATCGGTTGCTCCGAAATATGTGCGGCTTGATTTTTCCAGAGAGCATCCGTTTTAGGGACTTAGCCGATTTCTCAAGCGCGGAAGTTCCGCAATGATATGAGCGGAAGTTCCGATTAATCGGTTGCTCCGAAAAATGTGCGGTTGATTTTTTCCAGAGAGCACCCTTTTTAGGGACTTAGCCGTTTTCGCGAGTGCGGTAGTTCCGCTGTGTAAAAAGCGGATCTTCCGATTTATCGGAAGAACCGAAATCTTGTTGGCGGAAGTTCCGCACATAAAATCAACGGCTAGTCCAGAGCATTTAATGCTCACTGTAATGACCGTTACAGTGCACTCGAGTGAAGGGCGGAAGTTCCGATTTCCCTGAGTTTTGCCTGATTTTCTGCATAACGGTCATATTTGGTGGTTGGGGGTATAAATACACCCCCACCAGCTCAAGGACGTGTTGTTGAGCATTCATTCAATTCATTTGAGCCTTGAGCACTCCTCTCACTCCTCATTTACTCTCTTTGCACACTTTTGTGAGGTAGTGAGTAAGAACAAGAGCATTGCATTATTAGTTGATCCTTTGGCTCTTGTTTGCCGTCAAGCGAAGGTCAAGTTCTATTCTCTTGGTGCTTGTCGGCACCTAGACGACTTGGCGGAGGTTGCTCGGTGATCTCTTCAAAGAAGCTTGTGAAGAGACCCGTTGCCGTTTGTTATTGGTTGGTGTTCACCAACTCCGGAGAGGAGGAAGAACAACCTAGTGATCGAGGGTAGGCTTAATTTGTGGAGCCGGCTTGAGTGATCAAGCTTCCTCAACGTGGACTAGTGAAGATCGACAAATCTTCGACACCACGGGAAAAACCCCCTTGTTCTTGTGTGGTTAATTCTTGTCTTTACTTATTGCACTTATGTTTGTAGCTCATAGATTGTGATAAATATCTTTGATTAGAGTATCTTGCTAATTTGGGTAATTTGATTAAGAAAATTTAGAAACCTCCTATTCACCCCCCTCTAGTCGGTTATCCTTGATCCTACAATGACGGGCGGTCTGACCGGCCGACTCCAGAACCGATCTGAAACAGTAAAAATCAGCCCGATAACGAAGTTGCAATTAGGTCAAACTTTTGATTCTCAACTCCAAACTTTATGAAACTTTGCACACACCTTCTCTATGCTATTGAGGACCTATTCCAATCGAATATTATGATAATTCTTGGATAGATCCTGAATAATTGCCAATTGATTAACAGAAGATCTAAAACCGGGCAAGAACGAAAACTTGATCCTAATGATTGTTCGTGAGAGATTGATGATCAAGATGATGCTAGATAGATTCACACATATCACAGCAAGCTAATTCACGTGAAAGAATCAATCACAAACTCGCGGATCAAAGAAAGCCCTAAAATCACGAAATTGAAAGCAAGAACGAAAAGAGACTTATCTCAAGCAAACCTTGCATAGATTAAGAACGTGATCGTTGCTGGATTACACCCACACCATCATGGATCAGTGGTCAATCCAAGATCACAAAATTCACCTCAAACCATGAAAAGCCCTAGCCTCCACCTCAACTCCCCCTAAGCCAATTAGGGTTTGAAGACAACAAAAGAGGTGAAAAATAGCGAGAGAGAGGGTGCAGCCCCCATCTCCTCCTATTTATAGTGGAGGCCTAGAACTCTCTAGGGTTTGACTTAATTGGGCTCCCGTTAAGGCCCACTAACAAACGGGTCACACACGCACGCTTCGCAAAGCGCCGTCTTTAACTTTTGACCTAAACCGCTTCACCATGCGTCATGGATTTGCCAATAGGTCACCCTTGTCCATCTTGTGTCACGCTTGAGTCATTGACCTCACCCGGCATCGTCGATCGTTCTGGACCTCAACTCTCCAAGTCTAGTCCCGATCCTCCTCGCCGTTGACCGTCGTTGACCACCAAGAAACCTGCACAACCATAGACAAGCAACCACGAATTCAGAAACAAGTTCTTCACAACTTGACCCATGTTAGTCAAAACATGCATCATACAAAACATATGCCATGAAACCAATGACTTTGACCTAACAAAACACCATCGCCACGAAGTTGGCCGACGTTCAAGTCAATACCGGTCTGACCGCTCCATGTGAGCGGTCGGACCGCTCCTAACGGCCGGACCGCTCCTCGTGAGCCGGTCGGACCGCCCTAGGACTTAGCCAAATTCATGCCCGAAATTCAAACCTTACGGAAATTAAAACGAATAGAACTTCTTACTGGAGACTCCAAAAATTATGAGACCAAGTGCATTGGGATCCCCTCACTTGCCTACAACACTTATTTTTGGCCCAGCTCGTTTTGACCACTTTTAGGTCACAGCCGGTCCGACCGTCGCACATGGTCGGTCCGACCGATTTGGGACCGGTCGGACCGCCGTGCTAGGACCGGTCGGACCGCCCCTGTCCAGAAAGCCTGTAGCTTTGTCGAAAACTCGTGAAACGACAAACCGTAAACACCATTGCCAATTGTCACATCATCCTAAGATCTGGAGCATATTCCCATGATATCCACATAGACTCTAAATTAAAACTTGACTTGGGACAACTTGGTATCGACATGATGGATGTGTCATGAGTTTATTTTGTCAAAGTCGGGCTGCCACTTTGATATTGTTTGATATATGTTTACCTTTATGTCATTTAACTTTCTTTTGATAAACAGTCTATTGATAAAACCGTTTTCTTAAACTACAAGGTGTAGATTGAGTAATGTTGCGTTTATGCAAAAACTAAAGCCACTATAACCTCTCTTTAATCAACCACTAGTATGTATAAATTTTCTTTATGTAAGTCTTACAAGTACAACTTTGTACTTGAATGGATTGTCCATTTATTCAGGTAAGGAAGATTATAACATAGATCGACGACGCTAACGAATAGCGTTATTTCTGTCCTCCACTCAGTTGTCTTTGGGAAGGGCACCTCGCTGGAGTTTTTGTTCTTAATGTTCTACTTTCCACTGCGTACTTATCTTAATGGTTAAATTTGGTCGGTCGGCCTTTATCCTGTACGATATTTGTAATATATCTGTATGCCTTGTGATCAATGTTGATTGAGATATGTGTGTGTTAGCCTTGATACTTGGGAACTAACACGAGACACATATCCAAATATTTGAAATGATACTTGATTCATGTAAGTACGGTCTCGAACTACTATGGTCTGCATAATTACATGGATTAAGTTGGATTTCAGAATTTGGAGAGCTAGAGTTATTTACATATGATTTAGAGGTCTGTGATACTATGTAAATAATTCAGGGTCCCCGCAATAGCTTGGCAATATTTATATTGTTTTGCTTTCTTACATATAGACCTGTAATTTAATTCCATTCTCAATATTGTTTGCAACTGTAATTTAATTCCATTCTCAATCTCACCAGTACGACCAAACTTTGGAGATTTTGCAAAACTGAGGTAATTACCATCTGTAAACAAGTATTCACTTCGGTCCATCATTTGTAATTACTGAGATTTTCAAACGATCCTGACTCACGATCTGTAATTCTCGGGAGCAACTTTTGTTGCAAAGGTCAACGGTGCAAACGAAGATGATGGCTGGTAGTCTCCTTTGTGCATGATGAGGCGAGCAATAAATCGAAAGTAAGTTTTCGCCATATCCATCCTTCTTGCACTACTGTTTCCTATAATGACTCTTTAACAAATAGAAAAGTGGAGTTTCACGGAAACTGTCACCTCATAGTTAGGAATAAAAAAAGGTTCGGATAGTTTCCGACCGATCCTGATGGAAACGGATTCGGATTGTCCCGGATCGGTTTTTTCTCGGATAATTTTCAGATCGGAAACGGATTCGGCTTTTTTGTCGGAAACGGAAACGAATACGGTAGGCATGCTATCCGGCGGATACGACAGATACGGATTATCCGGATAGGACCAAATCTGGATATCCGGATTTCGGCTCAAAAGAAGAGGATTTCGGCCCAAAAGAGAAAATGAGATTTTAATTGAGTTTTAAATTTTAGAAAATGCAACAAATCAAATAGCATTTTAAAAAATAGCAAATAGAGTTAAAAAAATTCTAGAAAATAATCACAAAAATTTCTTAAATTATTTTGAACTTAATAAAATTAATTCCAAGTTAAAGTTGGTTTTTATTTTTGCACATAAATTATTTTTAATTCCTACAAAATAGGAAAAAGCTTTTTAAAATCCAGAAAATTCAAGAAATTTATTATTATTATTTTCATTTTCACTTTAAATCTAATAAAATTCCAAAAATCTCAATAAATTTTATTTTTGACATTGAAAACTAGGAAATTAAATAATTGTTTTTATTTTATTATTTTTTTCTTTTTACCAAATAAAACTCTTTTAAATCTCATAAAATCAAATAAAATAATAACTTTATTAATTTTATTTTTGGTAACATACTTTGGGATCTTACAGTCATTTGTTATAGGTTAACTATCTAGCCTGATCAATGTTAGTGTGAACTAAGTTTTATGTATGTGATGAACTAAGTGTGAATGTGTGATGACTTGTGACTTTATAAGTTATGACTTATAAGCTAAATATGGTAAACTAAGTGTTATGCTTGTGATGAACTAGTTAATGCAACTTGCTAGTGCCAATGTTATGTGTGGTTGCTAAAAATACGAACAATTCATGAATATTTGCATCAAATAAACTAGTTATATGTTTTTGTTAATTTCTAGCATACAATTTAAAGGGTTTTCATGTTCTGAAAAATATTCACGACCATATTCGCTTCAATTCATATTCGCTCTGTATTCGTATTTGATATTATTCGTATCCGTATTCATATCCAGAGTATTCGTATTCGTATCCGGATCCGAAAAAAAAATGAAAACAAATATGGCAGAGTCATTATCCATCCGTATCCGATCCATTTTCACCCCTACTCGTAATCATAATGATTTCGGACGATCACTACTACCAGCATACACTTTACAGCTTTTTCCCTAAATGTGTTGCTTAAAATCACATACAAGTTATTACCAAGAGTCCATGACGTCTCTTATCTAAAATTGGGACGGAATGACTTACCGTATTGATCAAATTTCAAATGATTTAACCATGACAGGAATATTTATATGCTACCTTCAGGGTGTCATAGTAGTGATCTTTTAAAGATTCATCTTCTCATGTTGCAGGTGCATATCATCGACACCCAGGCCAATCGCAAAGATAACATTACCACTTGAGCACGTACAATGCAAGTGCTTACAGAGATATTTAGCCAAAAAAAAAACTGATTTTTTTTCTTACCACGTAAGACAGATAAGGTGCTTATTTTGTAGCATCGATACTTGATTAGACACTGGTGGTTAAGAAGTGCTTATGTATATAACTATATATAATTAATAAATAATACAATCATATAAACACCTACAAAACAGATGCTTGCATTAGAGGAAACAACTTTTACATATGTACTTGATGACGTGGTTATATTCTCTTTCTTTAAACACTCGTATATAAGTATCTCGTATTGGACATACCCTAAGAGTAGCCTATGATTTCCATGGAGCATTCGTGTCAAAAAGGCACATGACAGAGGAGACATGATTCCTATAAGCACGAAGTTTACCAGTGACTTCATGTAGTGCTGAATACTTGTTAAGAGTGATCCGTGCTAATAATTCTGAACAATACGAAGATTGACACAATATGCTGCAGATAAGCATGTATATTGTTCGACTAAGAGAGTGATGGTGATGGCACCAAATTACTACCACTTTATCTCCTAACGACGCTTTGTAACTTATATTTTTGAGAAAATTCCTGGTACCGTTCCCCTTGATGCAGTTGGACTCTTTTGCAAAAGAAAATGACAGTTTAAATCTTGTCCAAGAAGAACTTGTTTTTGCTCATCATACCTGCCATTTCACTATTAATTCCGACCAAAAATCGACCAACAAAGTCTATTAAAAGATTACAGTATGCTTAATACTACGGCACTTAGAAAAGGTACTAGACCATAATCAGGAACAATCCTAAGGGTATTAATTATCATGTTTAAGCCATTCTCAATTGAACAAATTGGTTAGAACTTAGCAGCAACGGTGAAGTGTCAGAGGTATGGGAATGGCAATGGTAATGAACACAAACCATCCGCACATCCCAGGTAAAATTCCGATCACGGTGATAGTCTCTTTGCAAGCATCAGACTACAGGAGTCTGCATCCCATCCAACCTACTCTCAAGAAAGTGAACCCCGGAATCCCTGAATTACTCCATCCAGTAGCACAAAAAAAAGGTTAATCCCACGTTCCCGACGGAATGAATCTTACCAAAAAAAAAAATGAAAAAATGAATCTTACCCCGCCCCTTAAAAAGAAAACACAGAATGACCTAAGAGCTTGACTACCAATACCTTGATAAACTACTGATATTTCTTTACAAAAAATTCAGTAAAAATGTCCTCTTGTACGGAACAGGTCGTGGGGGCAGTCGGGGAGACTTACGCGGACGCATCCCTCCTCCGTCTTGCGGATGGTCTCCGGCGGCTGCGGCAGCGGAGCATGGGCCTCGACATCGCCGGCGGCAGTTTTAGCTTTCCATTGTTGGGCCCTTCCGGCAAATAGTTATCTTCAAATGAAAAATAAGGTAAAAGTAGCGTAGTTATTTTAAATCCTCTCTACTCAGTAGTCTAGGTTTCTTGGTAGGATAATTAATTCGGTTGTAATGATCGACTCTATTATGGATTCTTGATCTCTCTTACATCTTCTTTCTCCGATCTTTGAGCAGGGAAGGAGATGTACGCGACTCACGGAACTTAATACATTTTTCACTCTAAATTAAACAATAATTATTTATAACTACAATAGTCTGTGCAAAAATAGAAATCTACAATGGATTATCCTACAACAAACATAATAAGATAAATATAATAAGGATAAATATTCACACGTAATTTGAGACTTTGCGTCCAAAAACACTTGAGATCACACACCCGGGAACATTGATTTGCAGTATTACCAAAGAATAAATCATTACTATAACTTAGTCGTGGCCCATCATTACTATACCCACTAATTCCACTCATGATCCACATGACTATGATAATGAAATCAATGTCCACCAAGCAAACTCTAGATAGATGTACCAATTATCTAAGGTATAAATGAAGTAACTAAATATTGATAACTTCACGGCTGATAGCATATGATGTGTAGGTGGTACTCTCATCCTATGCATGTCGCCTTCAAAGTTCATCTAAAAATAATAACAAAACAATGGTGAGTCCAAAGCTCATAAGTACATAATCGAACGATAAACATACACATAATAAGTTTAACAATCATGTATTCCACCATCATCATCATTATTTTTTCATTAGTGCAGTGCAATTATATACTACATACTCATTTACTCATCTCAAAACTTATATTGGTATAACATGAGTGAACACCAACGTCAGCCCGTCCTCCATGGAACCAGACATCCCTCCACTCCCGTAGAGTCCTACTACCAAATTAGGTATCACATGTCCACCCGATGTGGTATTCCTCTTTCATGACATGATTGAGCACAAGAATAAAATTTATTCCATTATTTATTAACATGTTTCATCATCATATTACCATCATTACCATATATCCATATATCCATATTATCATTGGCATACCATCATCATTATCAAGGTATTGTAATAAGAATGGATAAAATATAAAGACATCATGCCAAATTAATCAGTAAAGACAAGTGATACACAAACTGATGTCTACCGTTCTACTTTGCACTTGCCTTTTAGCCACAGAAAACGGAATGATGCAAAGGCGACACCGAACTCAAAGCAACACCCCTGGACAAAGCTAATACTCACCTCAAAAATATATAACAACAGTACAAGAACATAAAGCAAATTGACATCGCTCCTGCACGTAAACCCAACATAATTAACCCCCTCTTCACCAAACAAACCACCCACTATTTTAGTGATCAAACAACCATAACTTATAATTCTGGAATCCAAATATAGCAAACCATATGATTTCTGGAATCTACATGAATTTTTTTTACACTTTCCTAATTATTCAAATTTTCTGATTAAGTCATCTAATCCCTCTATTTCAACCCCGAATGTCATTCCGTTGTGTTACTGGATGGCGAGCTTATCAATTTCGTATTTATTTTTCTACAACATAAAAAGTGGCAAACCATATATACCACTTATAGAAACTATGAAACATTACCCAATTTTTTCTAATTATGATTATAATTTAATTCGAACATCTACTAAGCTTAATTAACATGTCAATTAACACAACTGCGATTATTAACGTCTAAAATTAGACAGCAGCCATACAAGTGCCGTATATTTTAAACCACTCAACCAAATCTAGTGTTCCAGCACTCTGTGGAAAGCTAAAACATTCACCTACGTTATTAAAGTTATGCGAAGTTTATGAAACAAGATGTAATTACGCTAAAACTACCTCACAAGACTAGACAACTCAACTAAACGAACCCTGGCAGCAATGGAACACCCCCCGACGCTACCCAACTTTCGCGATCTGGCTCTAACATGACCACATATGGATCTACGACGTCAAAACTAGTATTAATTAATTAGCTCCAAGACCTAATCTAAACTATGCATGTCACAAAAGATTAGCTAAGGCCCAACCACTAGTTACTTATCACCACAAACCGATGGATGCATCATATAGGGTGGATGTCGAGTCAGCTGCTCATCTTATCGAGTTTTTTTTCTTCTAAAAATAGTATAATTTAATTTAATATTATAATACTAATAATTTGGAAGTATTTATTAACAAGTTTAATTAAATCAATTTTGAACCGAGTCAACAAGCTCCGCTAATGAGTTTTTTTTTCCACACCTACATCCATACGTGTACGGTGTACCCCGATTTTAGTTACCTCTAACTACTGTACATGAGTCGTAATTAGTATACAAGAGAGCATCACTACTGTATACATGCATGCCACTAATGCTCACAGTACCACCATCTAAACTCGTCTATCGCAACTTAATCTGTTGGTACCTGCCGTCCAAGACTGCGACCCTGCAGCAGCGGCACGCTGAGGCAGAGACCACGCGCCGCCTCTGGGAGCAAGCAGCACAGCAGGGTGGCCACGCCGGCTCAGCGACCTCCGTCTCCTTACTTCTGCCTTGCTCTGCTACCTCGCCGTCCGGGTCGACCAAGTGGCGGGCGGGGCAGGACAGCGAGGAGCGGCGACGTTAGTGTGGGGGCGGGCGACGATGGCGCTAGGAGCGGCGGCATTTGCGTTAGAGGTTGGGGCGTGGAGGATGCGAGGCGATTACGCTAGGGGTTGGGGCGTGGCTAGAGGTGGGTATTGGGTCGTGCCGGGCACGGCACGATTCAGACCTATCGTGCTTCGGGCTGCGTTGTGTCGTGCCAATTTGACTCGGTCACCCTACCGTGTTGTGCCGTGCTGGCCCGCCTCGCCTCTGGTCAGGCCCAAGCACGACTCAAAGCCCGCCATGCCGGCCCAAGTTCAACCCTAAGTAACTATAGACGCTTGAGAAGACGACAACCGCCGCCTCCACCGTCCAGGAAGACAAAGACACCCGTGGCCCAGGCCAGGTGACAGAAGGGAATAATTGGTTGGGCTAGGCCGGTGTGGAGGAGTGATTGGGCAAGAACTGGAAGGTTGGGTATATTTCGTGCTATGCCGGCCCAAGCACGGCCCAACTGATCGTGACGTGTCGTGCCGCCCAACGGGCCGTATTCTCAGACCTGGCCCGACCCGATATTCGTGTCGTGCCTACCCGGCCCACCACATGCCGTGCCATGCCGTGCTTAGACCGTGCCGTGCTGATCGGGCTTCGGACTGACCTAAAAAAGCACGGCCTAAGTCCTAGCTCTAGGCGTGGCGGATGCGAGGAGAGAATGGACTGCGTTTTTTTTTATTTTTGTTGTTGTTGTGCGTTGGGTGGAACGATTAGTCCTTGTGTAGGGGTAAACACGTCGGGTGGGGGTGGAACGATTCGTCGGGTAAGCAGTTCGGGTGGGGGTGGAACTATTCGTCTTTGCACGGAGGTAAATTCTATTTTTTTATTATTAGTAAAGACAAAGATAAGCGATATAATGTATCCTTACAAGTTTACAGATAGTAGTTGATTCAATTTGACAATAAATTGTATCAACAGCCTATAACAGCTCATAATTATATTCACATCCATTGTACAACGAAAATCAAAATTCTCCTTGGTCTCAATTCTGCACAACGTGAAAATTCATACGTGTGATTTGTTATCTCAGTAATGACATTTTGATATACATAAAACTCAACCGAAAGATATTTTGTTTGTATTTGTGTTGGACGAGAATCAATATAAAACTTTTGTTCACTGTTTGATTTATTTAGTAGCTTTCAGAGATACATTTCGTTTGATGTGTGAGAGAAAATTGATATTTACTGCACGGTTTAGAATCATGTATGTTAGTATATCTCACTCTCTTTTAGGACTCCGTTACAACGCTCGAACACCCTATTAATCATTTTTATTTTTATGTTCTCTCCAAACTACCCTCTACCCAAATATGTACTAGTGTAGATGTTCTTATCTTAGCAACTTGGGTGGTCATGAGGGTACTTCATGCACCACAGTTCATCACGCCCAGCCCAATGCTAGGCTACAAATGGAGATAACCAAATAAGCTATACAGTAGTGCAATTTTGAGATAAACTTGGTGCACAGAACTCATATGCAGCTATCCTTACACCGGTATACATTATCTCTGTTGAATATTGCTCTCCTAGCATCATATAGTTACTGTATCCAGTGTACTATATACATCAGCATGAACAAGAGAATTGTAACTGTTATTGGCATCTCGTGGTGGTGGTGCAAGTATAACCTTAACTACTATAATTTGAAGTTTACCCTGTTCCTCAACTCCCTCGTCCACTCACGCTCACGTTGCCCCCTATGAATCCACCCCACTCGCGACCGCACCTCCTGTGGAGCAACCGCCAGCATCACCTCACCCACTTCTGTCTCGCCACCTCTCCTCTCTCACCTCGTCGCCCTTCTTTACTTCCAACGACGCACCATTCCCCCTTCTTCTTCCGCTCCCCCGCGCCGCCGGTCCTTGTCCCCTCCCTCTCCGCTCTCCCGCGCCGCCGGTCCTTGGCGTCCCCCTCCATCTCCGCTCCCCTGCACCGTTGGTCCTTGGCCTGTTGGATCTGCCGTTGGAGACGCTGCGGCTGCTGCAGCTAGCGGCGGCCGAGAAGGAGGATGACGCCACCAGAATGAGCCATAGGCCAAGTCCGGGAACTCCTCGTCGGCTCTGTCGTCTTCTGTCGTCCCGTCGTCAGATTTGACCTCCCTTGCCACTATAGGTGCGATATTTTTTACTTTATGTTATAAGGATTTTTCCTTTGCCAATTTTGGTTTTGCAGTTCTAATCAACTCTTTTGTTGTTTATTGCAGCTCCAAAGAGGAAGCGGCCACAGCTGGTCAAATACAACGACGACAATCGTTCGGCGAGCCCAGCAAAGCCAGACTTGGCAGAGCAGTCCTCAAGGCCGGAAGCAACCAGATCAGAGGCAAAGGCGTCGGTGTCGGCTGCAACCGAAAGTGGCACCAGCACCGCCACCGCTGGTGTTTACCCCTTGCGCCGACGAGGTGAGGCCTCCGTACGCCTACGTCGATGAGGCGGAGGAGAGGGAGGAGGGTGAGGTCGCCGACGATGACTCGGCGCCCGCGCCACCGCAAGCCAACCCCTCCGCGCCGCACCAGCTCGAGCACGCCTAGACCTTCTGGTTCGACAACCCGCGGGGAAAGTCCAAGCAGGCCGCGGGGGGTGGAACTCCATCCGCCCCATCCACACCTTCGCCACCGTCGAGGACTTCTGAAGGTTTCCTTTCTTCCCCATCACCCGCCTTTCAAACCCTCTCTTACCTGATAAGAGTAGATTTCCTTCTCCACTCGCTACTAATCCGATTGGTTGTCTACTTGTGCTTGATGCAAAGTCTCCGTTTTTGAGCCGTAATCTGAGGTGGCATGTTGGGAAGTTGGTGATATTTGTTGCAGATGTTGTAGGTTCAAGTAGATGGATAGGAGCGAAATTTATGATGGTTCGTGGATCTGGATAGTCTAAGTTTCTGCATAAGTTGAAATTTATGGCGAACGGTCAATAGATCGAGTCTACGTCCTTAGTGAAGCAAAGCATTTGTTTAATAAATTATACTGTATTCGGCGCCCTCAGCTTGGAGTGAAATTAGTCAGGGTTCATGTCATGGATGTGTGGTTTTTTTTTTTTGGAAACTTTGTTTAGGAGATCAGGTTCATGAAGGTTGTGATGGGAGTAATTACTACCTTGGTGGTAGGAGGATCAGGTTTTTGAGGTGTTAATTCCAGTGTCCCCTTAGGCATCCGCCTAGGCGCAGCCTTCCCGTCTAGACTATCTAGCCGATTTATCCCGTCTAGCCCCGTCTAGGCGGCGATTAGGCGCTGGTCTGCCACTCGACTAGCGCCTAAGGGAACACTGGTTAATTCTTGAGTATTGTTGTGGGTAGTAGGAAGTAGAGACCAATATTGTAATACCTATTCGTAGCTCATTTTGTAGTATTGTACAATGATGTGAGCTACCTTTATTATTATTTGAAGGGACATAGTATTGTAGCGTGTTGTAGTTTATGATTTGATTTTGGTTGTTTAGGTGTACTTTGACGGTTGTTTAGGACGTAAGAGATATACTAACTACATTGTTGTCATGAACAGAATGTGCAATGCCACCAAATTTTATTTATTATCTTGCTGTGAATCTGTGATTAATCTAAGAAGGTATGCATTTGCACTGGCCTTTTTTTTTTGAATCCCGTTGTTTACCAATCGGATATGTAGCTGAAGCTATTTGATCACCATTTCTCTACCCTTAAACCTTTGATCTTCTGTATGTATTCTGAGTAATAGGTTCTGTATGTATTCTGAGTAATAAGTTCTTAGATGATTGACTGGGCTATTTTTTCATGTAAAATGAGTGGCATCTTTGGTTTCATTTGCATGGAGATATTTTCAGGATCTCTGAAAATGGTGCTCTAAATACTTGTTTTGAAAAAATTGAATACTTTTTTTTGTTACGGTTGCTTAGATTTATAAACTGTCAACTTTTGTTTTGTGGATGTGGAAAAATGGATTGTCTAATTGGTCGTATTGAATTGATTGATTACCTGTGAAAACAAATGCTATCTGATATTTATAGCTTTTGATACCTTGCAATACATTTGGTTGAAGAGGACGGGAGAATATTCGATTGCATTGGTTTTATGCTCAATTTTAGGATCGAATTCTCAGTGCAAGTTGTATGACTTGAGTTGCATCTTTGTAAGCTGTGAGTGCGTGGTTAAAATGATGGTAAAAGCATTAGGAATAGGAAACATGTCATCTAGAGATGATTGGGTAAGCACGGGAGAACACTTCTATTACGGGGTTGGCCATAAATGGGTGTTAGATTTAGCTAGAAGATACACTTTTCTTATGCACACCTTATAAAATCTGAAAATTAATTCTTGGTAACATGAGCTGTATGTGTCTTTCACTCTTTCTATAATCTGTATACTTTGTGAGCTCAGGCTATTGTTAGCCAACACTAAATCATGCCAATGTCCCTTAATCCTCGTATGCATCTCCCCCAGTTTGTACTTGAAAGTCTTAAGTAACAGGTACTTTGCTAAATATTTGCCTGGCACTGTTATGGCATAAGAGTTGATTGCGCAAAGGGTATGAGTAGTGATTAGAGGTGACATGTTCACTTTGAGATCAGTCTGATGTTAGGGTATCAAACTGCAGGTTGATGCTATGTTCCTGTCCTTTGATATGTACAGATGAGTGAATTATTATAAGAAATGGAAAGAAAGCTATCCACTATTCCATAATATGAGATATGATGAGGTCATTCAATGTAGCCATTACTAGCATTTTGCATTTGTTTTTATTCTAATTTTGCATCTGTCATTTTCTTTGTGTTTGTAGGGGTTGCCTTTTAGTTCGCCATTCTTTTTTCCATAATAATCCTTCAAACTGTGTTGACTTGGTTGGTGGTGTGATGGGTTGTAGAGGATTCCATTCCAACTTCTGTGCCACACAGAGTATATGTTCGCTTAATATTGATGTGTTTTATCATCTAAGTCAAATTTCACATAGTATTGTGATCACTTGTATCATTCTATGCAGTAGGTGATAACACACAGTACATGTACTATTTGTTTGAGCAGATGTGTCCACAACAAAGATTGTGAAACCTGGCCATGTTATTCATTTTCTACTTGCTAACCAGAAGGTTGATCACATAAATAAAATTGATTGCGCTAAGGTAAGTTTTGTCTTCATGCTGCTAATGAAAACAATAGTTTAAGATGGAGGACAAGAACCATTGGACCAGACTTTCATATATCTATAATTGTATCTTTGTTTAATTTTGTAGGCTAAGCACTCACTGAAGAATTTAAGGATAAAAACAAGTCCAGCAAATACAGAATACAAGATCATTGGTTTGAGTGAAAGGAATTGCTATGAACAAATGTGAGGATTTTGGAGCTTCTTTAATATGCCCATGGAAGCGAAAATATCTTGATGAGTTCGGGATTGTCACACAATGTGTGGCTCCTACAAGAGTCAATAACCAGTATCTTATAAATTGAAGTAACCACACTAGATTTTAAAAATGTTTAACCATAAATGTTTATTAGCTCATGGTATGCTTATTTCTTCACATTTTGTTGTGACAAAGGCAGAAAGCAGTGGCTCGGTTATGAATTATGAATTATGATGTGTTTGACATGATTTCCTTTGCTATGTGTTACTTAGACTTCTTTTTTAAGGTTCCGTTGTAACGTACGGACACCCTACTAGTATTTCATATGCTTAAAGTTTGCTGAAGAAGCACAAGGTTGTGAACTTAAATAGCTTTGTCACTTCATGGTTGATTTTTTACCAAAAAAATAATTAAAGTGGTAACAAGACGACAGTGTATTTAATATTATATTACCATAAATTTTTCTAAAAGATGCGATAAGAAGATCAACAGCAGTCCTAAGGGTGTTGCCATCTTCTTGCCTTTCTCCGTTATATAAAGATGGTAAAGTGAGAGTTATGGCATGGCCGCATGAACAATGAAAACAAACCATAAGTGTCTCGAATAAATCACATGGATGGTCGTGCAAGATGTCAAACTGAAGATGTTGTCCGGATTCAAATATGTAAATATAAACCCTGTGTGTATAATGCAGTAATTCGGGATCATGTTGTTCATGAAAACAGATCATAAGTGTCTCGAATAAATCACATGGATGGTCGTGCAAGATGTCAAACTGAAGGTGTTGTCCGGATTCAAATATGTAAATATAGACCCTTTGTGTATAATGTAGTAATTCGGGATCATGTTAGTGCACACAGTGTCAATATAAATGGATATCATTCCACGCAAATCGGGTATAAGAATAAAGGACTAATTTAATTAATAAATAACGATTGTGACCTTATGATCGAGTTTACAATTATTAAGTCATGCAGGGCTAACACTAAATAAAGAGATAGCAGCAGAACGAAAACAACTCCAGCGGGGACCCATCGACTTGCCACAGGCAACCGACTGGGATCAAGACCTAGCGATCAGCCGATCACCCTCCTAGTAAAACTCATTGAAGGCAGATGAAGACTCATCCACTTCAGTTGAATAATTGCAGCAAAAATTAGTACTCTGAGTACTCAACAAGTTGTATCACATAATACAATTATAAATGATAACTTATTTTAAGGAAATGACTTCTATAGTTATTTTTGTAAAAAGCAACATTTGTAATTGAATACAAATAATATATTGAAAGCGTAATTTAAAATGAATAAATAATAATAGTTTAACAATTATTTTCACAAAGGACATGAAACCTAATCAATTTCTTTCACACAACCATATGAATTTAAATCACACAGCTGCACATTCTCATTTATTTTATGAAAATCTACCATTGTGTGAAATCTTCAAGCATGTCCATAACCGCGGACGCGACTATTTAAATAGATTAATTAACACTCTGCAGAGCTTGTACAATCAGTGATGGGTGGATGTGTGGACTACTCTGTAGGTCACATTTATGGATAGTTCGCCACTTCCAGGTCCAATGATGTGCGTCGGACCGACGACTAAGCTTGGGGTCGGCAGTACACACATTGGGAGAGTCAATTGTTGAGATAAAACTTTCAAAATATTTTGTTATAATTAATGCTAGCTACACTGGTTATATCTTGTAGGTCAAGTGTACAAGCTCTGCAGAGCACTTAACATACTACCTAACTAGTTAATGTCAAAACTCCACAAGTTACTAAGTTAGGCTTGTTCCATATCAAGCATGTGTTTGTACAGTTGTGGCTCAGTTCAATAGCGCACAAAATTAAGTCCTTAATTGACCAAAGCGAGGCTGTCAAATTCTAACTAAGTAACCACTTTTCCATTTCACAATCACTGAGTTCCACCATATCACAAATCCTTTCCACTCGCCTCAGTCTAAATCTTTTCTCACCCTGTTGGTTAAGTGCATCACATGTCATCAACGAGTAATAACATACAGCACACAGTTTTTACACAAAGTTGTTTCATAATCACTTAGTCAAATTTAGATTTTGCAACTCAAAATGATATCAATAACTCGTTGCATGTCTAAGAAGACTATTTGTGTCTAACCAACCCACGTTGGTACTATGATAATACCAAATAATAATTAACCAAACTAGGATGACAAAAGATCATGGTAATACAATGAGCAAAGCGGATATAATCAAATGGGTGTATAGCTAATCTCAAAACATTTAAATAAATACTTGAAGTAAAATGCAATAATTTGAATCAAAATAGTTTTTAAAAAATGGGTTCAACATGGTCAAAGGTACAACTTGCCTTGAAACAAATCTTGGTACTGGTCTTGAGCTTGATCAACTCCTCCTTTCTCGAAAGCTCCTGAAGTACCAACGTCTACTTGCAAATGAAAGCGAAAAACCAAATTAATGCAAAACGGAGTAACAAATAAACTCCAAAAATTAAATAAAAATTTCAGAAAGGTAAATCTTGAATTTAGATGAATTTATAAAATTGAATGGACTGAATCAGAGTTCGGATGAAGGACGACGGACTCTCGAAAGATTTGTCAGAAAGGAAAAAGAGAGAGAAGAAAGAATATTCCCTAAAATATTCCTTCCGCTGAAAAGAAAAAAGAAAAGAAATTGAAAAGGACATTGACAAGTGGGGCCCACTTGTAAGTGAAAGAGAGAGACAAGGATGGCTGACATGTGGGACCAAGGTGGTAGTGAGAAAAAGAAAGAAAGAGAGAATGACAAGGATGGCCCACAGGTCATAGAGGAAAAAAGAGAGAGATAGGGGAGAAACACAGGAGCTAGCCGACGGCGATGGCAAGAGGCGTCGACGCCGAACGGCGGTGACGCAGGGGTGGCAAAGGAGGAAAATGGAACCCTGGGAGCGAGGTGGTTCTTTAGAACCCTAAAATCAGCAGCGACGGCGGTGGAGAAGGAGCTTCGGCCAGGGACGGAAACGGCGGTTTTGCGAAGCCTTCGGGAAACAGAGAGGAGCATAGGTTCAACGGTGGCGCAAGGAACCTAGTGGGCAATTCGGGGCAGACAGAGAGCGACGGTGATGGTGGCGCGAGGTAGCCGGTGGCGAGGAAGAAGATGCGGCGGCGGTGAGAACAAGGAGGGAGGGGAACGAAGGAGGATACTTGGGAATGCAAGATGACGCGCTCGGATAGGCGAGGGCACTCACCAGTGGGGAGATCAAACGATGGGTGACGCGACCAGTTTTGGGGAAGATGGGGCGGTGACGAGTCGGCGGTGCTCGGGGGATGACGACGGGAGCACGATGTAGAACACAGGCACGCGAATCCAATGGTGAAGACGGTGGGGACGGAGGAGCTACAACGGCGGCGGAACGAGCAACAGAGGCTTGCGGTGGTCAGCATGTTCTTCGACAAATTCAAGCGAGGCGAAGACGACCACAGGTCCGATGGCTAGGGCAAACAGAGGAAGGGAGAGGTGTGAAAAAGTGACACAGGCGGCGCACTTAAATAGGGGCAGGGAGGGAGTATTTGCATCCGTGGCAGCGACAGCTTCGTGTGCGAAACGGACACAGGAGGCTCTCCTGGTTGAAGACGATGCAGACATGGCGGCGGGTCCACTCGATAGTGAGGGGGAGGGAAGGAGGATATAGGTGGCTGGGCCAGTTTGACGTAGAGGGAAAAGAAATTGGCCGAGCCAGGAAAGAAAAATAATGAAGCGGCAAAAGGGAAATCGGCCAAAAAGATTTTTTGATATTTTAATTAGCTTTTTTATTTTAAAAATACCAAAAAATACAAATAGCAAATTACAAAAAAAAAATGGCATACGAACTTGGAAAAATTCCAAAAAAAAACAAAAAAAATATTTCCAAACACAAAGAACTCAAATAAAATAATTTTAAAATTAATTGATATTCAGATTAGTCATATGAAATTGTTTTAACATTTGAAATATCATTTAAGCTCTATTAAATTCAAATAAAATTGGTGAATTTTCCAAGGGATTAAACTACTCAAAAAAAAGTTTTGAAATTCATAAAATTGGGATGTTACCGGTAACCCTTTGCTCTCATGAGTAATGAAATTTATTCTTACAGGTAATCCACTCCTTTTTATCCACATCAACATGACTATTAGCATACATTATATAATACACTAATGCTAATTGGCAGTATAATCGAAGCTTGGAAAGGAGTTGAAGATGAATTTATAGCACAACTATTCGTTCGAGAGCAATTGACAATTTGACACATCGCACATGGCGAAGACTGAGCAGAACTTAAAGAAACTCTCAGTTTCCACATGAACACGTATCGAACTGAATAGATATTATTGGAGAAACAGTGGCATGGTAGCAATGTTATTACAATCAGAGAAAGTTGGAATAAATTTAGATTAATACTAAAAAAAAACTCTCGAAATATTCAGTCATATCAATACTACAAAAGACTGTATCTTATTTAGCACTTCAAAAGAAGCAACATAAAAATAAACACCAAATGCCACAAATGATTCATTATACATAACTTGTCATCACAAGGTAGAAGCAATACATATGTTTGTGATGACATTTCTAACAGTAACAAAATTCATAAAGTAATATTTTTGGAACTACCAGAAATGCCAATTGGACACGTGTAGCAACGAAGTATATTTAACTACAGAATGCTATTACAGGTTACCTATCTCTTCAAGTTAATAAAGTTGAAACTATTTGACCATGAAAGAACTCTTGCAGCTGCAGCCCCCAACTGCACTTGGATTTGTTGAAACCTGCATATCATATAGGGCACATATACGTTGTGACCAACTTATGAATACATGAAATTCTGAATTTGAGGTCTACAACAATCATGTTGAACATGTACTGTGTGGCACGAAATTCGTAGAAGTGGCAAGGTAGACAAGCATTTCTAAGAAACTGTAAGAACTACCTCTTCCTAACACCCAAAGCCCTGCCGTACACCAACCCACCCCCCATCCCAGAAAAGAAAAACCACGTGTGCAGTTGTCAATAAGAAAAAGATCAGCACATGGAGCAATAAGAAGCGGAACCACATGAAACATGTGTGATGTGTTGCGGGGAAGGCAAACGAGCCAAATATGAAGGACCTCAATTTTTTTTAAAAAAAAAAACTTTGTTACACTGCTACTAGATCAGTAATCCTACAGAGAGCCCATGATAGACCTCAAGACTTAGAAATGAGTCCCGTGATTTGGGACAGAAATAGACATGCAACTGTTGTTTTTAGTGCAAAGGATCTTGGAGTAATAAGAATAAGACATACGATTCTCTAGCAATATCTTCTTCTTACATAGAGAAGATCAAGCTAATATTATTCCCTCGGTCCATATTAAGGTACTAGGCAGTCAGGGACGGAGCTTCATTGGGGCCATGGTGGGCCTTGGCCCCCACAACAATTGTGTAATTCTATAGAAAAAACAATAGTATTTAGGGTAATTTAGTGATTAGTCTTGAAACTGGCCACATTTAGATTGCATAATTCACATGTCATCTAGTGTTGGTCCCCTCTGATTTTGAGCTCAAGCTCCGTCAATGTAGGTGGTTCAGTTGAACATTCTTCCAACCTTTTTATTCTTATTGTATCTAAAAAATATATGCCTCATGAGCCAAAGAAAAACTATCACTGAAACAATAATTCATGAAAAACAAAATGGACACTAGGAGAATTCAAGTTCCAACATCTGTATAAACTAACTAGTGTAGTATCCGGCAGAACAAATGACTACTGGATTCCCTTGGGAAAAAACATTCCAATTCAAGAAACAAAGAGCTAACTTTAAAACTAACCATGAATGCCGAGCGTATAAGTTCCTCCTCATAATCCACAGTGGCACCTTTCACAAAGTCATATGAGATGTCATCCACAACCAATTTAACACCGTCTTTCTCAAATACCCTACAAGCATAACAACAATTATTGAGACAACAAAAAAGAAAATATATGGAAGTATGATGTAACATTGTGACACATGACACGAATCACTGTTAACATACACACTTCATTCATACTTTTCTACAATAATGCTTAGAGTTAAGAGGGGTTACAGAATGTGCAATTATCCGGAAAAAAAAAATAAACCAGTCAGGATAATTAATTGACTTACCGGTCTTCTGAGTTTTGCTTGTTATCCATAGTGAAAGAATATTGGAATCCAGAACATCCACCAGCTTCAACGCTTAATCGCAGCATCTTACCTTCAGCGGATGGTTCTTTAGCATGTAACTCTTTTAATCTCTGCAAAGTATTAAATTGCAAAGGCACACAACAAAAATAAGAAAATATTAGAAAACCTAAAAAAAGGAAATGTGAAGGGGAGTGCATTCATTTTTCTAAACACCAAAAGCCCATTTCAAGTCATCTTGAGACAAAGCTAGGAACAATGATGAAATGATCCTAATATGCAAGGTAACATATGGTAGAAAGTATCTCATACAAATGTAATAGTTGAAAATAAATTCAAGATAAAAACAGCAATAAATATTTGTTCTTCCTGAAGAAAGTATCACCTCTCTTCGGAAATTCCTTAAAACCCCTTTCGCAATTACCATATTTTGAAAATTCCGACAATACCTTTCTTATGGTTTTTCAAACTAATGAGGCAGAACTATCAGGATATGATATTTTTTTTATTCAGATTTGTTAACAAGAGAAAATACATTCATCTGGAGATGAAGGATAAAAGAATATATCCTTTTCATCAAATCTAAAACTAAAAAAATAATTAATAAATATATGCTGGTTATTTGGATGAGTGAGACTAGCTACAACCTACAGGGAAACATTTTGACACCAAAAGGAACAGAAATATTGGTTTGCACATGTATTTTTACCACGATTTGCATGTTAAATTGACAATTATAAAAAAAAAAACATCATCTGCCTTGGGTATTGAACCCGGACATTCACAGAACACCGTGATGCTGCCTTCATAAGCACTAGAAAGATCACCGCCAGATCCTCCCTCACAGGGGCAGATCAATTATACAAGTAGCATGCATCGGGGTCCTGTCACAGTGACCCTGATGCTCTGTGGCCAGCCCACCAAAGACATTGTCCATTTGAAGTTTTGAACGGTAAGCAACCCCATGGGCGGGCTAAGTTACCCCAACAAACCCATCTAGTTAACCCAACATTTGTCATCCAGCCCACTCGCATGGAAGGCAGTGGCAGCCCAAAGCTCCTTGTGTACCTCAGCACATTTCACAGCCCAACTATCACTAAGACGAGCTCACAGACAACTCATGTCAGGTGGCCCCAAATCACAAATTCATCCTAATATTTGAGTGCCTGTTCTCTCCCAATTGCCCCAACTGTTGACTCTCACTTTGACAGTTCTGGCTAGCTTCAAGAACTGCAACTTTCCTTTTGCTCCTATGGCTATTTGTGTGCTTGTGTATTTGGTCCAGTTCCTGAAACTAATAGGAATAGACCAATTCGCACACTTTTCTGTAAAGATAAGTTTGTACGTGTGTGTCTGTCAAAGATTGACTTATAGTAAAGTTTATCAACAGCTTAAATATCCTAATACAAGAATACAAGATTATGCATTGGCTTTTTAATATTGATCTCGATCTACAATGTGTATCTGAAGAAGTTTACATGCAAGCTATCTTAATTGCTAGTTGCTACTCCTACAATTCGCAGCTCCCAGCAAAAAAATTTCATTAAAAAAAACTGAGATCGGACATCCATTTTGTGGTGTGTCTGCTGTAATGGTATAAGTGCTAGATATGGAATGTTGCTTCTGTACTGCGATATTTTCGTACAATTATTGCGGAATTTTTTTTCCCAATTGAACATGGAAATAATTTTTTTTAATAAGCGTCCGATTGTTAACATTTCAAAACACAATTTATCATAACACATCGTCACCAATTTATTTCAATTTTTTGTTTCGCAGTAGGAGGACAAAATGAACTCAAAGAAGGAAGCCTCAAAACTATCAAGATATACATACAAACCGATGGTTAACAACCTAAAATTAATCTTAATTAACTAAAACAAAACCTAACAAGCCTTCAAATTTCCAAAGTTGCAGCAGAAACCTCCTCTTAGGGCTATTCCACAGAGAATACAGTAACTACTGAGAGAATAACCGATGGGTAGGGAGACCTACTCGGACGCAGCCCTCCGTCATGAGCACGGCCTCCGGCTCCGCCGGCGACGGCGACGGCGACGCGCGTTCGGCGGCGGCGGTGGAGGAGGTGAGGAGGCGGTGGTTGGCGCGGACGCGGCCGTTGAGAAGGGTCGCGAGGCGGCGGATCGGGAGGCGAGACGACGCCATCGTCGCTGCCTAAGCGGCGGCGGCGTTGGGCTGGAAGCGCCGAGCGGCGGGGCGATGCGGGGGCGGTCGGACGAGGAATATGGTGGATTTGGCTGGACGTTTCTGGTGGTTTGGTTTGCCTTTGGCCCCTCATGAGAATGACACGAGGGCCCTCTCTCTGGATGTGTGGTTTTTTTTTTTTTTTTTTTTGTTAAGAAACCATGCCCGGCCTAGCCCAAGTCAGGTCAGGTAGGTCTGGTCCATGATAGGCTCATTATCTGACCATATAAAAGGAGAATTCTTAACTATTGTACTATAATTTTTAAAAGAGTAATAAAGAGAAGCCAGAAGTCCCCTCATATCTCTGTGTTCAATCTATTATTTTGTTCTTGTGTTCTTGTATTGTTCTTACGATTCTGAGTTTATCTACGAGGTAATCGCTCGGACTGAACTCGCCAGCGACAGTTCCTCAATACGTTATCACCACGATCCACTCTACTCGGATCGAAAGGTGACCGTCGAATAACGACACTCGTATATTGAATCATTTTTTCTAGATCGTTTTCAATTCCGCAATTGTTGTTTTCTGGATTGGTTTATCCTACGATGCAAATTCGCTCTAATCTACCACGAGCCGACTTGAAGTCGTCGGCACAATGCCGATTGGTAGATTGCATGGAAGAGTAGATGACGATTGCGTTGTGGATTGCAAATACGTTATATTATACCGCGAGCCGACTTGAAGTCACCGGCAAAGCCGATAGGTGGATTGCGCGGTCGGGATCGGATTTCTGCATCCGAACCATCTGTGTATCTCTACACCAGTCCCATGATCAGTAGCTAGTGCACACAGTAGAAACATCGTTGATAACAAGTTTGAATCACGAATAACATTAATAAACAACTGAGTACCGGTCTTATGACCACTTATTACGAAAGATGTCAAAAGACCTTAAGTCTTACAGTAGCGGAAACAACAAATGATAAACTCTGAGTGGTAACCCATCAAAATTCCTACCGGCATTCGACTAGGGAGCACAACCTAGTACTCTGGGAATCATTTGTCAAAATCACAGGCGAAGTAGTCGTAGTCCTCATCCGTGTCATTGAAGGCCTCTGAGGTGTAATATGAGTATAGCATGTGAGTACATAAAGTACTCCGCGAGTCTTGAGAAAAAATACATATGCATAACTTTTAACCATTGAGGCAGATATGGTTCTTTTGCACAAAGTAATATTTTAAGTTTAAACATTTTTCATAAAACATATTTGACAAAAAGTAGTTTCAATAAGTAAATTAATTGATATCACTAGTGGAGGTTCTAGCTACCAACCACTAGTATCAAGGCTCTAGCCGCCAAGGTTTTCAGAATAGGGCTCTAGCTGTCCAACTGACTCCAATTGCCAGAAAACTACCCGAGAGTCCTAACTGCTTCCGGTTCCCAAAATTTGCTATTTTGAATTCAAAATCAAAATCTACCATGTGAAAACGCACCTTACCCACCCTTAACCGTGGGCATGGCTATTCAAATAGTTTTACACTCTGCAGAGATTGTACAGCTTGACCCATATGAGATAATCAGCTTATAATATCGTCTGACACACTTCCGAAGGTGTGCGACTAAACGATTATCACATGGCTTTTACAATACTTAATCTTAACACTAACCCGCCCGATGAGCTTAACCCCAAGCCATAGACGTCATTTACCATCGACTCGAAGCTCACCATTGTGAGGGATAACCTGTCCGGATATAGACGTCAATTACCATCGACCGGTGCAAGCCCCGACAGACATGGATGTCAATTACCATCGACTGCACATCCCAGGTAACTCCCACCATCTACAGCCTGCGGGCATACTGCTAGAACATAGTAAATTATTCAACCAGATCCTTCCCATTTAGGACATGTGGTTGCACGGTTTTGCTAAGTTTGGATAATCACAAGCGTCATTCCTTAATATGACTTGGGCGGTACTTAACACAATATAAGATCTTGTGCTCTAACTACACTCGCCTGATCTTACTATCCACCCAAGTCTAAAATATATTTTTATCATTTTACTTTATTTTTCAAATACTGATATTATCTAATGTCATACATTTTCCAAACAAAGCAAAAAGGGTAATAATAGTTTTTCTCCCCCCCCCCAAAGGTTAAATGAAGTCGTAAAACATGTCTAAGCAATTATACCGTACAAAACTATTCCGCAAAGTTGTAATCAATATTACAGAATTTCTACTCTAAGGTTACAAATGTATAGGATAACCAATATCAAAGAAGACATTAACAATCTTTAGGTTTTAACTACCAACCTACAATTTTAACTCATCATTTAAATAAAATGAAAATGCATAATAATTTAAAATTGAAAACATAATTTACAAATCATAGGTTCAAAATGGACAAAGGAGACTCACCTGTGTCGTAGGTTGAGGTTGCTGCGTCTGGTTGGTTCAAACTGGTGTCGGCGATGTGGGACTCTACACGCGCGAATCGGACCAAATAAATAACACAAATTAAATAAAAACTAAAAATTATAAAATAAATACTAGAAAGTAGAGAATGAATTTAGATGAATTTAGGAGAAATGATCGATGAATTTGGAGTTTGTATAAAAGAGAACGTATTTCTGGAAAAATCAATTCTCGCCAAAAATGGATATGTACAAAGTTATGGACTGAAACTTGACTAGATAACTACTGTTACTCGAACAATCCTGTTTTTGGTTGAACTGAGTTCAGAAGAGAAGCAACAATATTTGTGTGAATGAATTGAGAGATAGCAATGAGTATTATGTGTATGAATTGAGATAACCGAAAGAAAAGAAAGATTGGAAGGGTCAATGACCAGCGGGCCCTAGAGGTCATAGACACATAAGAGAACAATTCACAGAGCAATGCACAGAACGAACAGGGAAGCAAAATGAACAGAGCAGTGCTCAGACCATGGTGGTGGCGGTGGAGAGGAAAGGGATGGCGGCGGCCAGGAACCACCAAAATGGAACCCCATGGAGTTCCTCTACCCGTAGGTGGTGGCGGTTTGGCCGGAGACGGAGCGAGGCGATGACAACACGTTCGGGGCGCACGGATGGCGGCGGCACACGGGGGTGCGACTCTCCGGTGATGCTCCAGTGAAGACGAGGGAAGCACGATGTAGAACGCGACGATGTGAACCTTATGGTGGTGGTGACTCAGAGAGAGGACCTTTGATGGCGACGCACGGTCGTCGACGAAATCAGGGCAAACGGAGAGGGGATAGATGTTGGGGTTTGAGGCGAATTGAAAAGGAGAGCGAGTAGCACGCATTGCTCTCTTTATACTGAGGAGTAGACACCTGAGTCGACGAGGAACGCGGCGGGAAAAACACTTCAGTTTTTAGTTTGCCAAAGAGCAGTAATAAACGGTGAAATTGATTGCATGTAGTGGAGAAAACGTGCAATTGATGGTATAGTAACGTGGGTAAGGTTAGTGGGGACGTTTCGCTTCAGACGGAATCAATTTTGATGCTTCGTGTGTAAAGAAATGAGAGAGGGGGTGATTGTTGACTATTGTTGCATACTAGAGTTCGGTGCTCTGCAGTGGGCAGCAAGAGGAGTGGCAGAGAGGGAAGGGGAGGGTCGGTGTGGTGGTGCGGTGGGGTGGGGAGGCGCGGCTGGCGCCATGAGGTGGCTGTGGTTGGCGGTGGCTGAGAGTGTGGTCTTGCCATGGGAGCTCTTAGGAAGAAAGAAAGCAAAGAACATAAATGAACATCCATGACAGGAAGCAGATGAGTAGGAGAGAGAAAGGATAAAGAAATGAAATAAAAGAAAACCCAGAAAATCCAAAAATAAAATAAAATCAGAAAAATCCAAGAAAAATTCACAAAAACCCTTGGATCCTGAATAGATTTAATAAAATAATTTTGAGGTTAATTGATGTTTATTTTAATCATTTAAAATATTTTACTAAAAATTCAAATTAAGCTTGAAATTAATCCAATAAACAGCAAATGATTCATTTTATTTTTAAAACCTCAAAAAGGCTCCATGAATTAGCAGGAACTCAAAATTAAAATCCAAATCTTTGAATTAATTATTTTGAAATAAATTTTTGAAAAGACCGAAATTTGGGATGTTACAACGCATAAACAATCATTACGTATGAACAGTAACCGCATTAAAAAGGTAATTGCACAGTAAATGCAATGAACAGTGTTAAAAAATCTGTGAATTTTAGCTCACAGTCTCGTGCGGCCCGGAGCCGACGCCCCCCCACTGCCAACTGACCTGCAACTGGGCCACGACCTGCCGGAGCCATCCCTGCACGGACCCTCCCTGACCTGCCCTTGCACGGGCAAACATCACAACAAATCAAGAAAAAACAGAGAGAGGGAAGGGGGTGCTGCCGGCACCGCCCAGCCATGTGCCGACAGAGCCATCCGCATGCGCCGTCAAATGCCGCGTCCGCACACGCCGTCGGATCCGCCTGCTCGGCCACCTCCCGCAGAGGCGTCGCCACCTCGCATGGTTGCTGGCCCCACCCGCCGGCGACGGCCCGCATAGCCGCCGCCTCCATGCCACTCACGCCGCTCCTCGGGCCCCGCACGGCCACACACCTCCTCCGGCCTCGCCTCCGCTAGACCGCCTCACGCCGCCACCTTAAAGCGACGCCGCCTCAGAGCCGCCCCGCACGCCACGCGTAGCCACCTTGAAGCGGCACCCACCTCCGGCGCCGCCCCGCATGCCCAAGCGCCCGCTGCGCGCGCCCTCCGCGCCCCCGCAGATACGCCGCCGCCGCCATGCCGCCTCCCTTCGGCATGAAGCCGCCGCCACTCGGGGGAACAGGGTTAGGGAAAACCTTACCCTACCCCCTCCCTTTTAAGTGGGCCACGCGGCCGGATGGGCCGAAAGGGCTGTGAAATTGGCTCGACCGGTCGAACGAAAAAAAATTGAGAATTGAAAGAAATTCAGATTTTTGCAAAAAAAAAAAGGACCCTTGAAAATTATAAAAATTACGCATAAAATTTCCTCACTACATAAAATTAGCGGTTTATCCCCTGAAAATTGCATAATTCACCCAAAAATCATTTTCCAGCAGAAAAGGGGCCCATGTATTCAATTTTTGAATCAATTTTAGCATTTGAAACATGTTTAACTTTGTTATTGTTATTTCTATGCAATTTTATGTATTGAATTTACTGCTTTTGATTATTTGTGATTGTTTATATTGCTTTTAAGAACTAAAAATAGCCGTAAATCATGAAAAATACATAGAAAAATACAGGAATATTATGAGAATTTTGCAACCATTTTATGCAAATTACCAGCAGTAATCTTATGAACTCTTTGCATGAATATGCAGATGACTGGCATTACGAACCGGGAGTTCGAAGAGCTGGCCGAGCATGGCCACAGTTACCTGATATGGGCATCAGATGTCGATGTTGTACTTGGAGCCAAGAAGCTAAGTGGTGCTATTGGACTTGACACCTTGAAGGATGCCACCCCAACTACTGAGAAAAATGATCAAGCACTTCATGTCCTCAGACACCATCTCTGCCTAATGCTCAAGAATGAGTATATGATAGAGAAGAACACACTAGCTTTATGGATCGTATTAAAAAAGCGGTCCGAGAAGCTAAAGTGCATCATTCTTCCTTAGGCAGAGCAAGAATGGAACCGACTACGTTTTGTTGACTACAAGATCGTGGAGGAGTACAATTCTGCATTGCACATAATTTGTACAAGTCTTCAACTCTGTGGTAAGGTAACCATGGATGAGCAGAAGATCGAGAAAACTCTCTCTACCTTTCACCCAAACGTGGTGCAGTCAGCATACAACTATCGTCAGGATAGCTACAAGGAGTATACCGAACTGATTGACATCATGCAATTTGCAGAAGCTCAAGATGATGCTCTCAGAAAGAATTACATCTCACAGCCGCCTAGTAGCAATGTTGGCCATGAAGTCAATGCTAGCAGCTATTAGGTGAGAAAGCCTCACTCAAAGAAAAGAGGCAAGAATTGTAAAGTCATGGGTCACAAGACCAAACAAAATGCTCAAGCCAAGAAGGGCTGACAAAAGAAGCGCGATGAGAAGCCATATGGTGAGCAGAACCAAAGTTGCTACAAAAATGTGGCACTTGGGGATATTGGTCACGTGTTTGCCGTGAACCACAGCACGTGATTGATGCATTTAAGTCTAAGAAGAAGGGCAAATGACAGTATAAGGCACACCTCGCCATTATAGGCACAGAGGATCCACAGTCATGCGTTGCACCCACGAGATCCAACGGCTCATATCTCATGAAGAAAGATAGATCTAATGGCTCACATCACATGAGGGAGGACGGACCGCCACCAATTCCTTCTTTTAAGTAGTAGAGATGTGGAAGTATTCAGATACAGTACCTCGTATATACATGCCTCTGGAATGCCTCATTAGTATTTTGGTGACGTGGTGTGAAAAGGACGACTGATGTGGTAGACATGGGATCCATCCCGCGAAGCGCATAGAACGCTAGTGAGTAATCCGTAATAGCCTGAACAATCAACCTATTCCTAGAATTTGTTTAAAAAATATTATTTTAATCAATAATTAACAAATTAGATAGTCATTTTTTTTTCAAAAATGGCATCCTGACGCTATTTGCAAACAGTGAACAGATTCCCTGTCACCGATTGAAATAGCGACAAGGTCCCTTTTTCAAAATTAAATTAAATTTATAATTTTGCTATATTTTTAATTATCCGTGCTATCGATAATTTTTTGAAAAGATAATGAAATATGAGGTAGATAAAAATTTATGAGTTTCGATGTGACCAAATATATTTGGAATGCGTTTTAGGCAACGCAATATAAAAAATAGCCCCCTTCGGCGACGCAATATCGAAAATAGCTCCGTTCAGCGATGCAATATTATAAATAACCTCTTTCAGCTGCACAATATTAAAAATAGCCTCGTTCGGAGATAGAATATTATAAATAGTCTCCTTTAGCAGCACAATATAAAAAATAGCCATGTTCGACAACGTAATATGAAAAATATGTGACGTACTTTGCGAACAGGCTATAGTCATTTCACATATGAAAAAGCTAGAACTAGGGTGATGTGGGGTGTCGCGATGCTGAACACGGTTACATGTACACACAACAAGAATAAATAGTATTGAAACACGAGACTTGCATAATATAAGTCGTACATAAATTAATATTTACATAACAAGACTGACACATCTACTCGTAGGCCCTCTTGGGGCGTACCCCACCTATGGCCCCTGCCCTCACCCGGGGCGGTTGCGGATGCTAGTGTGAGTACGTCAAAGGCTCTAGCGGCTGTGGTACTCTACCGACATGAGTAGCCAGAGGGGTGTTGCAAGAAGGGATGTCCCGAGAGGGTGTCTCCTGAGGGGGTGCTATGTCGGCTGGCTCGCTCCTGGCGCGTCGTGCAGCCTTGAAGCCCCAATGGAGACCTGGCTGCTCTCACCATGTGAAGGCCCACCGCGCGCTTGCTGTAGCACCAACTCCCACTCTAATTCGTAGTCACCAGAGTCTACTCCATCTTGTGACCCCCAGCTCCTCGTCCAATAGGGGTCTACGACCAGTGGAACAACACGTTATGCATGTAAACAAGAAGGAAATGTTGAAATAGTACGTTATACATGTGAACAACATAGACATACCTGATTGCCACATCGCAACGGACGGCTCATCATAATCTTGCCCCTAGTACGGATGGTATTGAGGAACTGCCAGAAGAAAATGCCATGAGTTCGAAATTAACAACCAGACGTAAGTTTTTCAGGTGTGCTTGCGAACTGAGCTTGAACTGGGGTACTCCTTGCATGGTGCCATGCGGACCCGTCCGCCACATCCAAGTGAGGAGCCGTGGGGCATGACACACCGTGGCTCACCCCCTGTCAATGAACAGCTCGGTCCACCACGTTCCTCGGTCTACGACACGACATAAGCTGGATGGTTCACCTCGTCCTCTCCAAGAACTGGTCCATGAACTCTTTGATCTCTTGTCTCGTCATGCTGAAGCGCTCCCCGTCCGTCGCCATCTCGTTCATCTCCCATAAGAGATTGTTTTGTACACATAATTAGCAAGTTAGAAATCGAAAACATGTGTAGAAAATAAGAAGTATGGACCGTTGAATACGTACTGCGTGATGGAATGCGGAGTCCGATTAGGTGGGGTACATGTCAGTTGTCGCGGTCTCATGGTGTGGTGGGTCGTCCATGACCCTAACGCAACGAACCCTCGTCTGAGTAGAGTACCACTCGATGTACTCCTCGTAGGTCCCAGGGTGGTAGGGAGTAGTCTCCCGGTGCACGTACGCCAAGGCGTGGAGCCACTGCTCAACCTAATTGGCCATCTTCTTGGTCCAAGAAGTCGTCCCACCTACTCCCTTCTTGGTGTACCTATGGAAGACAAAATAATAAATTAGTGTGTCCGTACACTACTACAGAAAAGGTCTTCACAGACGGTTCAAAAATATCATCACAGATGGTTTCATAAGCCGTCTGAGTTTATGGGTCAGTAATGATATGAGGTCATCACAGACGGTTTTTTAACCGTCTGTGAAAAAAACTATCACAGACGGTTCTGAACAAGAACCATCTGTGATAAGTAATTATCACAGGAAAAACCGTCTGTGAAAAAAACTATCACAGACGGTTCTGAACAAGAACCATCTGTGATAAGTAATTATCACAGGCAGTTCTCGTTCAAAACTGTCTGTGATAGTTTTTTCTATCGCAAAAAAAAAATCAAATTTTGAACCAAACCAATCAATTGCTGGATAGTAATTTCCATATGGAACCTCTAGCAAGACAACTAAAATCCAATTAAAATTATGATGGCAAACACATTGTAGGAGAGAACTATCTAGCAAAAGGGAAACCAAAAGTTTTCACAACGTCCCATCCGAATGGGGAAAAAAGAATAAAATTACAAAGTTAAACTAGCTAGAAACTATTTATGCCTCCAAGCTCCTGAAGAACTCATCGACTTCTTGGATTGGTCTTGTGAGCTCCTTTATGTACCTTACTAGCATATCACAAACTGTTCTTGTCTGTTGTCCGAATTCGACTCAAACTCGTTGGCAAGGAAAAAGAGAGACGACCGAAAATCTCTAGCGGTGCTCCAGCATTAGGTACAAATAAAATAAAAACCATCAAACAACCAATAAATTGTGTATATTTTGGGGATATACACGTACCTTCAGGCAGTCTACCTCTTGCGGCAAATATGGAGATCCTGCGATCCCTCCTCCTCCTTGGCTGCGTCTCCTCGCCGAACCGCGCTGGGGAATCGAGGGCGGTTGTCGGAGCTTGGCGTGGGGAGGGGAGAGGGAGGGACTGATGGAAGACAAGGCAAGGGTGGGTATAATATATAAGAGTAACGTCAAAACATTTTGCCTCCCACGCAAGCATTCAAAAAATTTTGCGAATCACAGACGGTTTCAAACAAAAATCATTTGTGATGAGCTAGTATCACAGACAGTTTATATTAAAAACCGTTTGTGATTTTACCATGGCTTGAAATCACTAGTTCTATGATTTTACCATGGCTTGAAATCACTAACACTCTGATTTTGCTATGGCTTGAAATCATTAACACTCTGATTCTATGATTTTACTATAGCTTGAAATCACTAACACTCTGATTCTATGATTTACCATGGCTTGAAATCACTAACACTCTAATTCTTTGGTTTTACCATGGTTTGAAATCACTAACACTCTTATTTTACTATGACTTCTTATTTTACTATGACTTGAAATCACCTAAGCCCCTATGAAACACCGACAGCACTCATAAGCCCCTAGTCACCCAACGGTTGAGTGACAAGTGTACAAGTCGCTCAACCGCTGGGCAACTTGTACACTTGTCACTCAATCGTTGGGCGCTCGATCCAAGTCGTCCAACGGTAGAGCGACGTATCATTATTTCTGTAAAATAAAAAAACAAAGATATATTACTGTATTTAAAAAAAAGTTTTTTTTATATATATAAAAACTCCCTTTCAACCTTACACATAGCAAAATAAATCAATTACCTATTTGTAAGCCACGTGTCATTATTTGAAAGAGGTCCCAATAAAGATCAAAAGGTTAGCAGTTCTCGTAGTATTTATTTCCGACTACCCCACTCCGAGAACCCCAACCGCCAGCTCATATCATCCGCCGTCCGATGCGCGCCCCGACCCCGGATCCAACCGTCCAACACGATCTCGATTTGAAAAAAGAGTAGGTGCAGTCAGGGGAGATTAATAGCCACTCCCGTCTCTCTCCCTCGAAACGGGGCGAACCAAAAGCAGAGCAAAAACCCCGAGAGACCCAACGCGCCCTCCTCCTCCACCTCGCCGCCACCGCCGTGCTACCGGCGGCCGGCCCCCACCGTATGATATCCCCGGGCGCCCGGATTGATCCCATGCGCATCTCGGATGAGGTTGTGCCCAAACTTCGCTGAGTTTTTGGTCGGGATTATCCGTGAGAGGTTCATGGGGATCGATCCCTTTTTTATATTATTTTTGAGATGTTACGCCTTCGGGCGGGGGAATGCGGGGGCGCTCTTCTGTGATTCTGAGCCTTTGAGTCGTTGTCTTGTTTTCCGTTTTTGGGTTTTGGGTTTTGGTGCGGATCAGGTACGGTTTTGAAGCATTTCGGCGGTGGGGGTTTGGTCGTTTTGCGAGGAACTTTGGGGATTCGGGGTGAAATGTTGGGATTTGTGGCGCTACGAGAGGTCAGGAATCTTCGGGTTGATGAATGGTGAGCATTTGGATCAAAATTATGGGGGTTCGAGGTGACCGTGTTGGGGGTTTGTGGATTTCCTGTCGCGTTATGTTGAGTTCCAGAGAGGTTTGGGATTACCTTGGTGGTGATTTATATTTATTGTTTTTTTTTCAAGATTTCGTTGTTTTCTTGTTGGTTCATGATTGGTATTGATCAGGGGGATAAGCAGTGATTTAATTTCAAATCGGTTAGATTTTTGGTGGGGTTTCCACGAAATATATGCCGGATTTGCCAAATATTGAGGTGTTTTTTGCGGAATGGAACGGATTTTGTGGGTTTAGGGATCTTAGGGGGCAGTTCTTTGCTTGGAACTCATTGATCTCGGTGTTCATCATCAATTTCAACATCTTCTTTTAGGTTTTCCAATCATTGGTGCTTTTCATGCTCTATTTTTTTTTCCGATCGATCAAGTGAAATGGAAATCAGCAAGCATCCTCTCTGGTTTCCTTTCTTTTTTTTTTCTCTGATGATCTTTTTATATGCTTCTATGATCAGTTTTGCCAAGTCAGGAGGTCTTCTTCGAGGACGGACGGACCACACTACGTTCAAGTACTGATCATGTCCAATTGAATTTTTGTCTGATGTGTCTTAGGTGACCTCGGAGATGAGAGCGCGACAACCGAACAAGACTGTAATCTGGCACCACAAGGGGATCTAAGAACTGGTGGGGAATGGACAAGCCGCTGCAGCTTCCTCCGGGATCAATGCAGCTAGACTTCGCCTCTGTCTTGTATGCTGGTAAGCCAGAAATTGCTGCAACAGCGGCAGCGCTCTGCCATGCGCTTGGGCCGCCCACAACGCCTCCCCGCCGTCAGCTCCCACCGCTGAAAGTGCAGTCCACGCTGCCGCTGTGGCCTCAGGTGCTATGCCCTACAGCAATCGCCAGGAAGCACCCTATGCCATTGCCTACTCCACCTCCAGCCAAGAAGCTGCAGGTGCGGCGGCCTTCCCCTGTGCTGCCGCGAGCTTTGTCAATGCCGGAGGTATTGCCGGTTGCAAAGTTGCCGCCACCAAAGTTGCAGGTGCAGCGCCCATTGCAACAGGCATCCCCAGTTCTGAAGCAAGCGTCGCCGAAGCTGGAGATGCCCGTTCTGCTGCCAACGCCTGCAACTTCTGTAGGCGTGTGAGTTCTCTCTCTCCCCCTCTCTCGCTAGCTCGCTCCATGTTGTGTAATTTTGGAAATTATTTTAAGGCTTATTAAGGGTCCAAGGCATATAACTTCCTATTGGTTCTGCATAATTTTTTGTGCGAAGGATAGTTACAGTTGGTACCCTGTTTTTGAAAATGTTTGTCCAAGTGTATTTATGAATTTCCTAAATTAATATTGAAACTAAGGATACAGGAAGATATGACTAACATAATATTTACCTTCAGTATGTGTCCCTCCTTTTGTTCTCCGAGAGCAAGAGTTGGCTGCAGCACTAATCTAAAGGTGTAGGAACTCCTTTAACATCATGGGGCAACATTCCCCCCATATTTGTTGATTGTTAAAATTTTTTCGTCTCCTCAGGATGGTGAATTCTCAAAAGCCGTGGAGTGAAACATCGTCTGAATCAAAAGATGGGATACCGACAAGGAGAAAAAATTGCAACTGCAAGTACTCGAAATGTCTGAAGCTGTAGGTTCCCTAATAATTTTCCTGCCAACAATGCGCAGCACAATAATTTTCTTGCTATTGCAGTTGATTTTTTGGTTGCTGTTTTTCCCCTTAAATATTTTTTTTTGTAATTTAGATATAACCCATTAGGATTTAGTGCTTACTCTATTGTTTCTTGTGAAAATCTCATTGTGGTTGTACCTGCATCATGTGTGTGCCTACTTCCTTTATTGCTTTGTGCCAACCAGTCAGCAAATGCAACCAATTAATGGTTAGTTAACAATGATATTGAATGACAATTGAATGTGAAAAAAAGGATATGGCAATTCTGTAGGAACTGCAGGGAACTGTGGTTTTGTAATCGCGTTTGGTTTGTTCAGGGGCACATGTGACTGATTGGTACTCGATGTTGGATTAAAGATTCCCACTTGTTCTTGTTATAACTTTGGCACTATTCTAGATTTGTTTATGAAATCTTGGTTAAAAATATCATGTCAGAGCAAGGGAAATGAATGAATTTACTTGCATATTTGACACCTTTTCTGTTATAATCAACTGTGGATGGTAACTTTCAACAAACCCTTCAACCGCTAAGTATAGAACACAAACTCTAGTGTGTAATTATGAAAGAGAATAATAAGAAGAAAAGAACCACTATGGCAGGTTTCATTTTGTGGTTGATTTTGGAAGTTCTTGCTTGTTTTGCCTGTGGCGTCCTTCCATTTCTCTGAAGAGGTTATCCTAGAGTTATTACAATAATGAGCTGCTGCATTTGACTTTCTCAACACTTCCATTACTGATGAACTCCCTTCATTCTCCAAAGTCTCAAAGTTGACGGTCCTTAGCTTTTTTGTCACTATAGCCAATGACTTAGCTTGCTTTTTTTTTCTTTTTTTTTTTAAAAAAATCATAATCCTACTGATTGGTCTTTTGCTTGAGTGCATTTCTAGGTATTGTGAGTGTTTTGCATCCGGCAGATACTGCAATGATTGCAACTGCACAAACTGTTCTAACAATGTTATTCATGAGAATACAAGACAGGATGCTATCAATGCTGTACTGGAACGGAATCCTGTGGCCTTTATGCCCAAAATTGGGAATATCCTACACGCAGCCCAGAACTGTGAGGTAGGACACGATGTATCTTTTTCCAGGATTGACTCACGTTTTGCTTCAGGTTCTCTAGCTGCTGTAGAGCTTCGTTATCTATATCATTTTTAAAGGTAACTTGTTTGCTAATTTGCTTGTTTTATTTTTTGTTTGGGGAAAAAGTACCGTTGTGGTCTTTGGTTGGGTACGGGTCCGAGGACCGAGGGTATGCCACTTGCCCTCATCTAACTACTGACATAGCTCTTCCCTATCGAGGTAGCGAGTTTCTGAAGCCTGATTAGCCAGAGAGGCGAGGGATCACCCTCCAAGCTCGACCAAGACTCCTCCTGACGAACAAGGAGACTCTGATCTTTAGCCAACCGGCTAAGGACTTACTTTGTTATTTCTTGTTTTATTGATAATGAATACATGCTATCCTTTTTATAGGAGCGATTTAATCTATAAGGAAACTTATCTCTAACAATCTAATTTAATAGTAACTTGCCTAACTAATAGATAATACCAAACACCTAATAGATAGCTTCCTAAATAATAAATCCTTCCTAATATCTGTGGCATTACTGTTTACGCGGTGCTACAGCTCGCAAGCTATAGTACCATGATATTGTTTGCGCAATGCTACAGTGCTCGTTGAGATCTTAGTCCATAACATCACACCCCTCCTGGCGAGATAGCTCATCCTCGATCTGTGAGGCTGTGGCCACGAACTAAGACCTTCGTGTCCCTATGTCGATGAAAGGGCACGATGACAATGCCACATCACGTGGACGAGGATCAACGAAGCTCCAATGGACAGTAGCCCGTGTCGACGCCGACACCGGGGAAGATGGTGGCAGCACAACCATTGAAATGGCACACGAAACCTCTTCCCACTCCTTCCGCTTGTACACCAACTCCATAGCCTTTTCTAAGGTGGCATCATGTAGTCGAGTATGACCTTTTGTTCTTCGCTGCTAGCCTTCAACTTCTCCAAGAGAGATGATGCGGCACCGGAGGCCATGGTAAGTGGCTCTAATACCAAATGTTATGGTCTTTGGTTGGGTAAGGGTCCGAGGATTGAGGGTAGGGCACTCACCCTCATTTAACCGCTAGCAGGACTTATCTCTGTCGAGGTAACGAGGCTCTGAGGCTTGATTAGCTAGGGAGGCAAGGAATCACTCTCCAAGTTGATGCGACAATGGGTGTCCCGATCTTTTGATAAGAAGGATAACTCGATTTGAGGAGACGATTCTCACGATTTAGCTACCAATAGTGCACGACCAATATGCCTGGTAATCGCTAAACCAACTCCGAGATTGTTATCGACCTTGCTAGAAGCACGATCGAACTGATCACGAAGATCAATTCCTGCAAGCAATCGAAGAACAAGATAATAAGCAATCTGAAATAGCAAATAGGATTGAAGTTCTCAATAAGGTGGGAGGGAATCCGAAGCGGTATTATGGTTGGTCTAGTCGACACAAGCCAATACACGAAGTTACATTGTAGCTAATTTTTAACTAAACAAAATCCGAGGAGACTAGAGGGATGCTGCCACCTTAAATAGAGGGGGTAGCCGTCGTTAGCCGAGCCGGACTTTCAGCTCGGTGAAGATTCGAGCTGAGCTCGAGTCGGCTCGCGAGCCAAACGAGCCTTGCGCAACCCCATATAATCACATTATGCCTTTGTTTCCGGGTTTGGGGAGTCCCTATAAATCTATGATGAATACTTGTATGGATTATGGATTGTTATATTTTTTGTTTTGTTTATGATGATTGGATTTTGAATTGATGATAAATGGCTCATATAATTATATTATTCTATCTTTATTTTTGGGTTTGGCGAGCCCTGGCTTGAACGAGCTTTTCGAGCCGAGCCGAGGCTCAGACCTAGCCTGGGCGAGCTTGGCTCGAGCCGGCTCGGCTCGGCTCGTATCCAGCCCTAGTGGTGTATGCCTTTTGGGCCCAATAATTTATTCAAGGCCCTTGGCCCAATGTGAGGTGGCGCAACACCATATATAAGTGAAGTAAATTCGTCGTTGGCCCATTGGAGTGGAGTTTGATGCAGCCGAATCGGTGGAAGTAGAGCAGCCCGGTTGGAGATAGAGTAGCGGTTGTATTCGGATGGTTGATGTTCTCATCGTCCTCCCCTTGTTGCATTTGAGTCCTCCTTGACTCATGCTCATCATCCAGCTCCAAGAAAAACTTTAAAACTTGTAGCAACGTATTCTCATCTTTATGCAAAATGTTAGCAATAGCAGGAGAAATAGATAAAACTTTCCAAATTAAAGGTGAGTGTGCATGCATCAAATCCGGAGAGTTGATGTCCTCATCGTCCTCCCCTTGTTGCATTTGAGTCGTCCTCGACTCACGCTCATCATCCAGCTTCAAGAAAAACTTAAAAACTTGTAGCAACGTATTCTCATCTTTCTACAAAATGTTTGTAACAGCATGAGAAATAGAGAAAACTTTGCAAATTAAAGGTGAGTGTGCATGCATCAAATCAGCAAAGTTACATTTTCTCATAGTATTCAATTTGTAACTTAATTTACAAATATAAGTGAAGTATATAGTAGAGTTATTCATTGCCCTATTATGAAATAAAATTGTCCTCAACTTTTGTAAGTTAATGAGCAGCACAACAATTGATTTCAAAATACACAAGTCATTCATATAATCAGATTTCAATCGAGCAATAGCAAATTCATCTAGTAAGAGTGAAAAGATTTGTAAGTTATTCCATACTTCAACAAATTACTAGATGGTGCAATAAAAGATGAACACATAGACATTGGATGATCACTAAATTTTATTTTCATCTCATAATGAACAAAATTCAGCACACAAGAATTGTTGTTCAAAGCTTTAATTCATCCATGTTATCACAAGTTATGCATATTTGGTATACAAAAAATTGATTGTCTACACCATAATCTCCAATCAAATTAAACTTATATCCGGGGTGTAGGCACTAAACAAGGATTTCAAATATGCAATTATAGAAACTTTCTCCATACATGTGACAATTTCATAGGTGCATCCAACATAATGTAACATAAAGAATCAGCAGGAGAAATTCTAGTCAAAACTTCTTTATGTCTAATGAATTCCACATGATTATTATATGCGATTAACTCATCACATGAATCACTTAAAAAAAACAAACAATTCAATTATTTTATCACATGGTGCACTCAAGTCAGCAGTTAAATCAACAAGTTTATCACATGGTGTACTCAATTCAGTAGGCAAATCAATCAAATTATCACAGGAATCATGCAAATTCTTAAGAATATCAAATTCTGTAACTAGGAAATCAATATATGCCTTCTCAGCACTAGGTTCCTTCACCTCATGTGATGCAATGGCTGCTACTACAATCTGATTTTTCCTTTGTTCAATGATAGTAGGCATGAAATCATGGGTATTGTTCTCAGAATGAGCGTTCAAATCAGTACCTTTGGTATTACCTTGTACGCTTAACTTTGATCTTGTAGGTACTGGAGATGGTGAGTTGTCACAGGCTTTCCTTTCTTCTTCTTGCTCGGCTCAATTGCTAATAAGCGAGCTAGTGATGCAAGACAATGAGACATAATGCCGCTTACAACAAAGAAAAGAAGTAACGAAAATGATCTTGTTTGTTTCATGTACTCGTGAAGGTATAGTGGAAGTAGACGAAAGTGCACGACTAGTCTTGGATTATCATCCCTGTACTTCATTTTCAGTATCACGATCATGTAGTTCCCGTGGTGGAGAATCTTGTCTCAAGCATGCATCTTGCTCGTGAACTTTCTTGCGCTCCCGTTCAATGGCACGAAGAAGACGTGGATTTATCTTGTAATCATCTTGTGAACCTACCATAGTTAGTAGAAAACAAGGAAATAAATCACAACTATGTGTTCCTATCAACTACTAGGATCTGGAGGGTCAAAGTCGCTCACACTCAAGTTAATACCAAGTTCTTACCAAGCAAACAGGCGTTGACCAGCAACTAGTGTCAGTGTCAAATGCTCTCCGAAGATTGACAAAGCGATTACAAGCAAAAGGTTCTTGTACAATGGTAGAAGGTGGAGCTAGTATAGGCTACAATATGGTAGTAACGATTAGTAACAATCAAATCAGTAAATGCAAGTTGAAAAATTACTCAAAGTACTAGTCAATGTTGCTGATCCTAACCAAATCAAAGCTAGCTAATCAAAGCCTACTAAGAGAAGTGTATGAACGCATACGCAAAGATCCATGTGACTTAATTTAAGCAAAGGAAAATCTCACACCAAGTGCTAGGTGAGACGTTAGCCAACTACTGAAAATTCTGTCTAGGGCACAAGATTGTTCACACGATGTAGAGCTAAAAAAAAGTATAATGTGCAATGTAAACAACACTCCAATTTAAGCAGTAAAAATAACCAGTCTCAAAAGATGAAATAACAAAGTTTTATATGAATTATATATACTCAATTGAAAGGTTTCCACAAGATCTACAACTTTCCAGTTGAGGTGAACCCCAAATTCCGAAGGGAAGACTAAAAAAAACGACAAAAACAAAAATAAAAAACTTGTGACGCGAATTTGGGGCCGAAGATGGCCGATTTTGGGGCCCCTGGAAGGCGACTAATGCAAGGTGGTCAGTTATTTCGGATGCGCCTTGTCGTTAGCTTTCCAACGAGCACAAGAACGTCCAAAACGGACATCGTATGAAAAAATTATGCCCGTTTTACTAAAAGTGTCTCGGAAACGAAATCCTACTCGGACTCGAAATTGTCTCGGGTTCAAATTGAAACTGCTATATCTTTTTGAAACCCGTGGGCCAAATTTGCTGAAATTTTTTATGGAAACTTGTGGCTGTTATGTACGTGTGTGTGTGTATATATATCCTATAGCCCATATGTATATATGGCCCATGAGGCCTATTATCTCTAGGGTTTTGTACCTCTACTATATATACCTTTGGGTATTAATCTCAATATTATTGAGATGTTCTAATCCTATCATGGTATCAGAGCCACGGCACCTCCGCTGCCGCCTTACCTCACGGTTGTAAAGATCGTCAGGCTCCAACGCCAGTTCTCCGACGCCGGCTCTTCTTCACCGCTTGTTCTGCCTGGTTATCCGCCGGGCCGCCGCTTCCTCACGCACCATTCTCCTCACGCGCCGCCTCTTTCCGTCGAGCCGACGCCGTTGCGCGCCATCTGCTCCATCGCCGAGCCGCCACCTAGGTCTTCTCTTCTTTGACGTCGTCAGGCTTCGCTCGAGTCTCCTCTGACGCCGGATTTCCTCATGCGCCTCCTCCTAACGCGCCGCCTCTCTGCCGTCGCCTCCTTACGCGCCAGGTCGCCTCCTCAAGCGCCTGAGGTGAGGCGAGGCGAGGAAGAGAGGCCGGGTCTCCTCACGAGAGAGGAGGTAGGATGAGGAAGAGGAGGCGAGGGGAGGAAGCTCTGCTCGGGTCGGCAATCCAGTCGGGCGAAGAGGAAGAGGAGGCGAGGGGCTCGGGTCGGCAGGCGAGGGGGCCGAAGGGAGAAGAGGAGGCGAAGGGTCGGTCGGCAGAAGAGGAGACGAAGGGTCGGTCGGCAGGTGAGTCGAAAGTTAAAGGAAGAGGGCTCGGTCGGTCGGCAGTCTATTGAAGCTCGGCTCGGTCGGTCGGTAGTTTGGTGCTCGGGTCAAAGTTGGTCAAATGAATTTTGGTAGCTCTGCTTCTCTCGGTATGGGAGGTACTCTTTTGGGCTCAGATATCAAACTAGATGGTCAGAATTATCGTGAGTGGTCGTCATCGATCGCATGCTTCTTCGGTCTATTGGTCTTCTTTCATATATTACGGCGGAACATCCGATCGAGAAGGCTGATGCAAAAGAGGCTGCTGCATGGCACAGTGCTGATGATCGTGTTATGGGTATTTTATGTCATAGTGCTAAAATTTCAATCAGGATGGATTTCATTGATCTTCCAAGTTCTCGCAAAATGTGGGAGTACCTTCAGCAGCGCTATGAGCAGACTAGTGCAGCACGCTGATTTTCTCTTCTACAAACTCTTCATGATCTACATTAGCAGGAGATGTCCATTGAGGAGTACTACAGTTCTTTTACTCGTATTTCACGACAGCTGATCTCCATGGTTCCTCCTTCCTGTGCTGGATGTACTGGCTGTGTAGGTAAAGCGGGTCATGATGCACAGAATTTGATGTTCACCTTTGTTATGCGCCTTCGTCCAAAGTATGAGTCTATTCGAGCTCAACTACTGGGACGTGCTGTTCTTCCATCCATGGAGGAGACCCTTGCTGCGTTGATTGCTGAGGAGACTCGACTTCGCTCTTTGTCTTTAGGATCGACTTTACCTCAGTCTGTTCTTGCAGCACCTCGTCAGGAGGTTTATCAGCCTAGTTCAGTTCCTGATGCTACATTCAACCAGACTTTATGCTCTCACTGTAAGAAGCTTGGTCATCCTGTTCAGAGGTGCTATCGACTCCATCCAGAGTTGCGACCTGCATCTCACCGTCGCGTCGCGGTGTGGTTGCTGCCACCACTCCTGCATCTGTTGGGGATTCTGCCTTTGTCACTCAGTTGGGTTAGCTTCAGTCACAGCTTCAGGCTCTTCAGACTCAAGTTCAGCAGCAGCAGTCTTCATTTGATGCCCCTCCTAGTGGTTCTGTCAGTCTTGCTGTAGCCTCCTCTTCCGTGTCAGGTACTAGTCTTCCCTGGGTTTTTGACTCTGGAGCTTCTTTTCATATGACATCGGATAAGTCTCATCTTGCATCATGTCGACCTGTTATGGATGGTTTCTGTGTACAGACAGCTGATGATACCTCATGTTTAGTCACTCATCAGGGCACTCTCTCTACCTCTCATTTTACTGTTCCTGATGTGTCATTTGTACCTCAGCTTTCTATGAACCTTATGTCTGTTGGTCAACTTGCTGACATGCATTACTTTGTTGGGTTTGATCACTCTACTTGCTATGTGCAGGATCGTCGGACAGGAGTTCTTGTTGGCACTGGCCATCGCCTTAGAGATTCTCAGGGTCTCTACTTCCTAGATCGTCTGAGTCTTCCATCTTCCCCCGCTCATGCATCTTCAGTTGTTGCATCAGCCTCTGTTAGTTTTCCTCAGTGGCATCATCGGCTTGGTCATTTGTGTGGATCTCGTCCTTCTACATTAGCTTGTTAGGGTGTCCTAGGTCGTGTCATTATAAACACTAGTTATGATTGTAAGGGTTGCAAGCTTGGTAAACAGTTGCAACTCCCATATCCTACTAGTACATCTCGGTCTAGTCATCCTTTTGAGTTGGTTCATTATGATGTTTGGGGTCCTGCTCCTTTTGCTTCCAAAGGTGACCATATCTATTATGTCATCTTCATTGATGACTATTCTCGATATACTTGGGTTTATTTTATGAAACATCGTTCTCAACTCTTGTCCATTTGTCAGTTTTTTGCTCGTATGGTTCACACTCAGTTTTCGACTCCTATTCAGACTTTTCGTTCTGATTCAGGGGGGGAGTACTTGTCGCATGCCTTTCGTCAATTTCTCTCCGTTGAGAGAACTCTTCCTCAGCTTTCCTGTCCTGGTGCCCATGCTCAGAATGGTGTTGCTGAACGTAAACACCGTCATCTTATTGAGACTGCTCGTACTCTTTTACTTGCATCTCATGTTCCATGACATTTTTGGGTTGATGCGGTTTCTACGACTGTCTATCTCATTAATATGCAGCCATCTTCTCGCCAGGGAAAGTGCCTGGAGAGCTCTTGTTTTCCACTCCCCCACGGTATGACCATCTTCGGGTTTTTGGTTGTACCTGCTATGTTCTGCTTCCGCCTCGTGAGCGCACCAAGTTAACAGCTCAGTCAGTTGAGTGTGTTTTTCTTGCATATAGTCTTGAGCATAAGGGCTATCGTTGTTATGATCCCTCTGCTCGGCGTATGCGCATTTATCGTGATGTGTCTTTTGTTGAGGATTGTCCCTACTTTTACTCTTCTGCCACTCGGTCCTCCTCTCCCGTTTAGTATCTCTCTTTTCTTTATCTTACACCTATTGTTTCGTCTGATACACCTTTTTCTGTGGAGTCTTCTTCTCCATCCTTAGTCAGATCACCGTTTCCTCTTCACTATACTCGTCGGTCTAGGGTTTCTCCTGATACTCAGCCTTCTACTATTTCCTCATCTGATGGCATGGCTAGTACTGATGATACTCCTTTTGATGATCCTCCACCGGCACCATCATCTCGGTATGAGCTTCGTGATCGTACTACTATTGCTGCTCGTGACAGATATGGTTTTCTTTCTAATGCTGTTGTGCCTGAGCCTCACACTTATCAGGAGGCTGTTGTTCATCCTGAGTGGTAGTTAGCTATGACTGAGGAGTTGGCTGCTTTGGATCGTACTCGTACATGGGATCTTGTTCCTTTACCTGCTCATGCTGTTCCTATTACTTGCAAGTGGGTTTTTAAAGTTAAGACGAAATCTGACGGTTCTGTTGAGAGGTACAAGGCTCGACTAGTTGCTCGTGGTTTTCAATAGGCACATGGTCGTGATTATGACGAGACGTTTGCTCCTGTTGCTCATATGGTAACGGTTCGCACTCTTGTTGCTGTGGTTGCTGTTCGCTCTTGCACTATCTCTCAGATGGATGTGAAGAATGCTTTTCTTCATGGTGATTTGTAGGAGGTTTATATGGTCCCACCTCAGGGTGTTGTGGCTCCTGCTGGTCATGTTTGTCGCATTCGTCGTGCTCCTTATGGCCTCAAACAGGCTTCTCGTGCTTGGTTTGAGAGGTTCAGTTCAGTTGTGTTAGTTGCTGGTTTCTCTCCGAGTAATCATGATCCTGCATTGTTTATTCATACATGTCCACGTGGTCGTACTATGCTTTTACTCAATGTTGATGACATGTTGATTACTGGAGATGACAAGGAGTATATTGCTTTTGTTAAGCAACGGCTCAGTGAGCAGTTTTTGATGTCGGATTTGGGTCCTCTACATTTTTTGCTGGGGATTGAGTTTACTCACACAGATGATGGCTACTACCTATCTCAGCAGCGCTATATTCAGGATCTACTTGCTCGTTCTGGTCTTACTGACAGTCGGACAGCTGCTACTCCTATGGAGCTTCATCTTCAGGTTTGTCCTACTGATGGCACCTTGCTTGTCGATCCTTCTCGTTATCGTCATATTGCTGGGAGTCTTGTCTACCTTGCAGTATCACGTCCTGATATTGCTCATTCTGTTCATGTGCTCAGTCAGTTTGTTTCTGCTCCCACGTCTGTTCACTATGCTCACCTACTACGTGTGTTGCGCTACCTACGAGGGACTGTTGATCGTGGTCTCTTTTATTCTCGGTCGACTCAGCTTCAGCTTCATGCTTACTCTGACTCGACTTGGGCGAGTGATCCTATTGATAGACGATCTGTCTCTGGCTATTGTATATTTCTTGGGTCTTCACTTATTGCCTGGAAGTCCAAGAAACAGACTGCAGTATCACGGTCTAGTGCTGAGGTTGAGCTTCGAGCGTTGGTCACTACTACTTCAGAGATTGTTTGGCTTCGTTGGCTTTTGGTGGATATCGGTGTGTCATGCGATATTCCTGCATCTCTTATGTGTGACAACACTAGTGCTATACAGATTGCTACTCATCCAGTGAAGCATGAGCTTACTAAGCACATTGGTGTGGATGCGTACTTCACACGTTCCCATTGTCAACAGAAGACCATTGCTCTTCAGTATGTGCCCTCTGAGATTCAAGTTGCTGATTTCTTCACCAAGGCTCAAACTCGAGAGTAACATCAATTCTATCTCTCCAAACTCAATGTTTCAGATCCTCCTGACCCATGTTGAGTTTGAAGGGGGGTGTTATGTATATGTGTGTGTGTGTGTGTATATATATATATATATCCTATAGCCCATATGTATATATGGCCCATGCGGGCCATTATCTCTAGGGTTTTGTACCTCTACTATATATACCTTTGGGTATTAATCCAATATTATTGATGTTCTAATCCTATCAGTGGCTATATGTGGAAGGAGTCTACCAATTTTCACTGGTTTTGGCAAAACTTTGATGCGCTTTTCAATTTTTGGGAAGGTGGACACTTTTTTGTCCTTCTATTTTTTTCTTATGTTTTCCTTCTTCTTTTTTGTCCTTCCGCGTTAAATCCCAAAATATTGCTTCCCTTTTTCTTCTTGCTTCTCTTGAGAAACAGAAACAAATTCTTTGGCCAAACCAAATTAGGTCAGAGATTGAAACCGAATTTGGAAACCCTAATCAGATTGGTTTCGGTTTGATTGCCCCGACAACGAAAAGGTAGCAGCGGTAGGCGTTTTCATTTGCCGCGACAGCGATGTGGCATCGGCTTTGGCGGCCGCGTGAGGAGTGCAGCAAAGCAATACTGGGTTGTCGTGGCGACAAAAGGCGATGGTGACGAGGGTTTTGGTGGGCGTGGCGGAGGAGTGGCGGCGCGACAATATGCAGGTTGCCGCGGTAGCAAAAAGGGGGTGGTGGCAGCGGTTTTGGTGGACGCGGCAGGGAGTGTCAGCAGCGGCAGTGCCTTGGGTTGCCGCGGCAGCAAAAAGACAACCGTGGCAGGGGGTTTGGTGGGCGCTGCAGGGAGTGGTAGTGGCGGCACCCCCTTGGGTTGCGCGACAGCTTGAGGTAGCGCGACAACACCTTGGGTTGCCGCGGCAGGGAATGTTGGTTGCCGCAGTAGCTTGAGGCAGCGGCGACAGGGGATGGTGGTTGCCACAGCAGAGGCCAAGGTAGCTGCGATAGTGGATGGTAAGTGGACACAATGAAGAACCCACGCAAAGGAACACTAAGATCAAGATGCAAACTAGACAATGATGAACTAGACAAAAACTAGAACTAGAAATCAGCAACTTGACACGACAATGGAACCAAAAATTCAACGATGCAAATTACCGAAAAGAAAAACCGCAGGGCACAGATTGGTATGGACAAGATGAACCTACCCTATTTTTTTTTATTTTTCGTGGCTTTTGTGGATTGTAGGTAAAAAATTCTCACGATCAACTGCAGCTCTGATACCATCTGATGCGACAATGGGTGTCCCGATCTTTCGATTAGAATGATAACTCGTTTTGAGGAAACACCTCTCACAATTCATCTGATGCGACAATGGGTGTCCCGATCTTTCGATGAGAATGATAACTTGATTTGAGGAAACACCTCATGATTCGGCTACCAATCGTACACGACCAATATGCTCGGCAATCGCTGAACCAACTTCGAGATTGTTATCGGCCTTGCTAGAAGCATGATCGACCTGATCACGAAGATCAATTCTAGCAAGCAATCGAAGAACAAGCAAGAACAATATAATAAGCAATCTGAAATTGCAAATAGGATTGAAGTACTCAATAAGGTGGGATTCCGAAGCGGTATTATGGTTGGTCTAGTCGATACAAGCCAATACACGAAGTTGTATTATAGCTCACTTTTAACTACACAAAATCCGAAGAGACTAGAGGTGTGTGGCCACCTTAAATAGAGGGGGCAGCCGCTAGTATTGTTCATGCATGAATAGTAACCTCGTAAACAGTAGGACTGCCTAGGGTAGGCACCCAAACTTGGGCTTAGACTGGCGGCCCAAGAGTGGACGCCAGGGAGGTGGCCGGCCCAAATAACCTAAAATGGTGGATGTCCTTTGGGCCCAAAAATTGATACAAGGCCCTCGGCCCAATGTGAGGTGGCGCAACACCATATATAAGTAAAGTAAGTTCGTCAGTAGCCCATTGGAGTAGAATTTGACACAGCCGAATCGGTGGAAGTAGAGTAGCCCGGTTGGAGGTGGAGTAGCAGTTGTATCCGGAGGGTTGATGTCCTCATCACAAGCTCGGCCGAGACTCTTCTTGACAATCAAGCAGGCTCTGATCTTTAGCCAACCGGTTATGGACTAATTTTGTTTATTTCTTACTTGATTGATAATGGATACATGCTATTTTATAGGAGCGACCCGACTTACCCCTAAGAAATAATCTATAATGAAATTTATCTCTAACAATCCAATATAATAACAACTTGCCTAACTAATACATAATACCAAACATCTAATAGATAGATTCCTAAATAATAAATCATTCCTAATACTTGCGGGCATTACAGTTCACATGGTGCTACAGTACCATAATATTGTCTTCACGCTGCCAGTGTGCAGCGCTGGGATCTTAGTCCATAACAGGTACAATAAATGAATAACATGTAGCAGCCTTGTAACAATTCAAAAAATGTTTCTGGGGTTGAAACTTATGTCATTAAACAGTGTCACGTTGTCATCTTTATCTCCATTTTCAAAAATGTTGTCATCTTTACATGTACAATTAGATGTTTTTTTCTTGGATTTTGTTTTTCAAGATCTCTTAAGTGAGCTCTCCGAGGTTTAGGAAGCAATAGTAACAGATAACTCAATCCTTTTTTGGTCATCTAGAACTTTAGTCTTTCCATTGCTAGCAAATAATTTATGGTCATGTTGTCATTACCTGACTTTTTTTTTAATATTTCAAGATTGCTTAAAATTGACGAAATTGAGCATGGTCTTGTGTTAGCAATCAATCAATCATTGACCATAAGGTTCATAAGTCCATATCATTAGTTAAGGCAACAGGTGTATGAGAAACAAGCCAGATGCTTAGTTGCATACCAATATCTATGTATTGTCATGTCAAGTATGAAATTCACCAGCTCTTACATCACAGGTCAAAGCAGCAGAAGGCCCTCTTGTGGGTAAACACACGAAGGGGTGCAACTGCAAGAGATCAGAATGTCTGAAGAAATACTGTGAGTGCTTTCAATCTAATGTTCTCTGTTCAGAGAACTGCAAATGTACGGATTGCAAGAATTATTCGAGTAATGCAGATCGGAAAGCAATTCACCATATTGCCCAGCAGCGTGGTCTCTGTGTACAGCATGTGCAGAATCCTGCTTTAACTGGAATGATCGGACCATCTGCAGTCCTTTCTCATGCAACAGAAAATGGCTCCAATCTTTCAATGGTTGCATTAGGCAGGGATCAGCCCATTAGCAACATTGGTTCTTCACAAGTAATTCTTTTTCCAGCATGCTTTTCATAATTATCATGGTTTCTGCTTTCGTGATATTGACTTACTAAGCAATTTAAGGCTATCTATTGTAGCAGCCAAGAACAAGTGGTGCCTTTTGGATAGATTGATTGAATATTGATGATTAGTAGTAACTCAAATGCGAAAGCATATCTTCTGTCTATACTCCCTCCAGTTCACAAAAACAAATGTTTTGGATATCAACACTTGTCCCTAAAAGTCAACTTTGACCACTTATTACTATTGTAATATATTTGTAAAACCCAATAAAATTGTAATATTATGAAAGTACTTTTCGAGACAAAGCTGCACATATAATTTTCATGTTCTAATCAAAATATTTAAAAAGATATCGATAGCCAAAATTTTCAAAGTTTGACTGCACACAATCCAAAATGATTTGTTTTTCTGAACCGGAGGGAGTATAAAATAGAAGGTAAACCAGAAGCGGAACTCTGGTAATTAACATATCTCGTTGTTTTCTTCCCCATTTCAGGCCGTTTTTTCTTCACTCAGTTCTCTTCCTACAGAAGATACTAAAAGTCCTGTGAAATTAGGACCTCACGGAGTTACTTACAGGTGACATTCTACTCATGGTTATTGCCGATTTCTCATGTGCACTTCTTTCATTTTATTGTCTAATATATAATTTTTATGTTCCTAAAGGCGACTTTTAGCAGACATTATCCAGATAGAGGATGTCAATGAACTCTGTAAACTCTTGATTCTAGTGTCGAGGCAAGCTGCCGAAGCATTTTCAGGTATTGTTCCCTATAAAAAACCAAAGTAGGGATTTACCACCTGATTGTGATTCCTTGGACAAACAATACTGGATCATATTATGCTTGCTACCACTGTCTTCCATAACTATTGCAGGCAATTACTGTGTCCACCTGATCTCTTATAGTTTTTTTGGTTATACACTAACTTGAAATAAGTTCATTCTTATGCTCATAACATTGAAACCAAATCCAACCAACCCAACTTATTTTTTCAATGTGTTATCTGCCTGCTTGTCGGACCCGGATTTTTTAATCCCGAATTCTCTATGAAAATACTGTGCTACTCCCTAGATCAGTAGGTAACACTCACAGGCTCATTGCTGAATCATTTCATACATGGCGTGAATTAAACCATTCAAATATAAACAGACATCAGAGTGATATAGACCACGTCGGGTCGAGTTTTACATAAGGGCCACTAGGCCAAATTGATTACATCACACGAAAGCACGTAGCTACAGCGGAAGCAAAAGAGGGGATATGACTCATCTCCCCACAGGCAAGCGACTGGGTGACCTGTGTACGACTGATATTATCCAATAATTGGGTAATATTGGTTGTGCGCAAGTACTGACGAGTCCACTAGACTGGGGCGAGACATAGACTACAAAACCTAGACTACTCTTCAGGGTTCCCTTGGCCATCGACTTGGGATCCTCGTAGTACGCGTAGTCTCCTTGATCCATATCATCTGGAGGGTTTGGAGGGGAGCGAGAATGAGCACAACCACCGTGCTCGCGAGCCAACACACAGTATGCAATAGTATACATGAAAGGCTTAACAAGGATGGCTCAGGTTCTTTTATTTGCTAAAGCAACATTTTCAATTATCAATTATTTCAAATTCCTATGACTTAGCATTTTAAACAAATTGCATTTTATTAAAGAGAGTAAGTGCAATATTAAATAACCGTAGAGGTTCTCTCCATCGGAACTCTACACATGCATCATTATGTTGGAGCTACCTTCGCTCCTTCACACCATTGAGCTCGACGGCTCAGGGAAAACCCACCCGCAAAGGTTTTGAAATAGAACTAACTCAAGTTAACGTCCCATGTCTGCCTATGACCGTAGGCGCGGCTGTTTAAACAGTTTAGACTCTGCAGAGGTTGTACACTGTACCCACAAGAGATAATCATACTCGTTACCCCACATAATTCCTTAGTCATGTAGTTGCGCGATCGTCACAGTAACGTTTCAAACTACCTTACCCCTTCCATCGTCTCACCCCTATGGCCAATTCCATAAGTTGTGCGGGAGGTATACCACAACGACTAGCGTAGCTGGCCCCGGCCACAACAACTAGCGCAGCTGGTAACTTCACCCTCCTTAGTGTCCCTTTCAAGCCAGCATATCGTCCTGCCGCATGCACACTTCCAAACACCAGTTGTGGGATAACATTCAGGGTTCAATAATTTTACTAAGCCAAGTTGCACTTTGCAGACTTGCTGTTGTACTTGTTTTACACAGGAGGTCATGACAAGATTAAGTCTTTAATCCATCTGGACGGTTCATACCACATTCCACACATTCTCGTACTACATCCGCACCCACCACTTTTTCCATCCGCCCAGATGTGGTACTAGCAAGTTGTTTAGGATTTTGGGGAGGAAAACCAATTAACACAACACGCTAGTCATTTACATCCAATGACTGCCCAAAAACCACTTTCATGATTAAAAGACGATGATCGGGATATTTATTGTCTCGGTACTTAAGCAAGACTAGCATGTCGCTTAAGTACAACCAATACTAGTAATTACCATATAGTTACTAGGGTGACAAGGATTAGTGGGTTCAATTACCAATGGATGACATATTAATTAAGTAATCATCAAATGGGTATTTAACTACCTTAAGCTTTAACATACATTTGATTAAATAATTAAAGCATGCAATTTTGATAACTTAAATAAATATAATTTGCATAAAATGTAGGCTCAAAATGATCAAAGTATTGACTCGCCTTAGTTAAAGGCAGTGAGATCCTGGTACTCTTGAGCTTGGTCGAAGTGGAGGTCTCCTGCTTCTTCGAACCCTAATTGGACGAAACTACCGGAAAAAGGCACAACGGCAAAGAGAGAAAATAAATACTAAACTCAATAATAAATGAACTCCAAATTGAACAAGACCAGTGCCATTAGCAAGGTCTTGAATTTAGAAAATTTTAGTAACGAGTTTCATAATTTTTAAAGTTAAAATGAAAAAGATATGAATTTTTGAAGCTTTCCAATAGAATACTTAATTGGAAAGAAAAACAGAGAAGCCGGAAAAACGAGGAGCCTACACGTGGCGCGACCTGGACAAATTCGGTCTCGGAGGTGTACGCAGCGGTAATCTACCGGAGGTGGGGCGGTAATCTGGGAGGCGCGAGGTGGGCGGTAGTACCGGTGATGTGGAGGCGGTAGTACCGGGGTTGCGAGAGGGCGGTAGTAGCGGGGTTGAAACGACGGTAGTACCGGAGGGGTGCGATAATACCGGAGGTTGAGAGGGCGGTAGTACTGGGAGGTGGGAAAAGCGGAACCGCCGGCGTTGAACGGGCGGTAGTACCGGTGAGCGGAAAAATGCGCCAGAAGCTTTGGCTCTGGTGGCACAGAGAGAGGGAGAGAGCAATGGGGCACGAGGGAAGGAGAGGAGAGCTGGGAGAGGGCAATGGGGTAGCGGGGGAGCACAAGGGGGCACCCGGGGCTTTTAAAGGCGGCGAGGGGATGAGAGGAGCTGTGAGGAGTTCGGGCGGCGCGGGGTCAGCCATGAGTGCCTGCGCACGGAGAGGACCGGGCTGGGCAGGGGGTGGCAGCGGGGATTGGCGAGGAGGGGCGGTGAGGGGACTAGTTAGGGATGGGCGCTGCAGTCGAGCGAAGCGAGGGTGGTGAGGGGGATTGGCGAGGAGGGGCGGTGGCGTGCTCGCACGGGAGAAAGAGCGTGGGGAAGGAGGAAGAAAGAAGAGGGAGCCGGGGCAGGCCGAGCCGGGCTGAGAGAAATAGAAAGAGAGGGGGGGGGGAGAGAAAAGGAGGGGCAGGCCAGGAGTTAAGGCACAGCCGGGCCGAGCCAGGAGATGGGCCAGGGAGAACGGGCCAGCCGGGCCAGGAGGGAGAGAGGAGATGGGCTGGCCCGGGAAAATTGAAGGGATGCCAAAATTCGAAAAGCGACAATGAAACCAAAATTTGGATTTTGAACTCAGTCGGGGTGTTTGAAACACAAACCCGAGCTAGAAGGAAGTTGGAAGTTTTTGCGAAAATACGGTAATTTGAAATTACGCAAAGAAATCGAAAACCGAATAATAAACACTATTCACTGTTTTGAAAACGGGAATGTTACACTGCTGGACTTCCTATTATCCATTTCTGAGTAGTTGTCATTTGCCACCAACATTTCATCTGTTAGAGAACTCATCGCCATTGATCTTCTTGATTTTGCTCCGCTTTACTGATAAAAGGACCCAAGTGCGTGCAAGATATTAAAGGGGGAAGTTTTGGACATTTTATTAGCACCTGTCTTCAGATGAGCATCTGCACATATAAAACATTTATTGCTTGTGTTATTTCATTGCAGGATTTAATGCTCAATAAATGCATATTGTGTATTTACATCTTGTCATCATATATTTTCTCTGAAACTCATTAATATTTCAGATTCAGGTATTAAGGAAAACACCAACGGAAGAAAGTTGGATCGAGCAGAGAGTTGCCTTTCTTCCACAAACCGTGACACAGAAGCAGTTCAGAAACAACTGGATGAACAAGTGTGCTCACCGGAAAACAGTTTAATTGGAGTTCCTGTTACTGAAGACAGGGCAGGAATGCCAAGATGTGACCCTTCTGATAGACGGAAGGATAACAAAAGGCCCGTGTCTCCTGGAACCCAGGCACTGATGTGTAATGAACAAGATGCAGTTTTCCAGACGTCAAGAGTTGCAGATGCAATTCCGTCAACCACAAAAGAGAACTTGTCAGACAGCTTGAAAGAGCAAGAGAAGCGTGTACTGACAAATTTCCGTGACTATCTTTGTAAGCTTGCAAACTGTGGAAGACTGCAAGGTGAGTGTTGGTATGAGATGTTGAAAGCATCTGAAGTTGTAGTTTTTCTTTGGCTCTTCATCCCTTATCGTCACTTGATGTGGCAAATAAGCATCCAGATTTAACTGCTTTTCTTTTCTGCAGAAGAGAAGCTCTCTTTGATGACAAGTGAAGTGCCATGAACAAATTTCTATCGACAGCAGTAACAATTCCTCCATTACAAGGACTGCGGAGAAAGCCAGGATCGGGCAAACGATCCTTCAATTCTCCAGCAAGTACCAAAGCGCCACTGCGCCAGATCTTCAGTCAATGGAACGTCTCAAATGAACCAAGATGGACAACCTAGTGGCAAGAAAATGTTGCAGGCAGAATGAGCATTGCATTTCCTGCGCAAGAAGGCATCGACAGGCGATTGCGAACCTGAGGCTGCCATTTTGGTTCTAGCAGAACTTGATCGATGGATTTGGTTTGAGCCGAGCCATTTCTCGGGTGCTACCTCTTATTCTCCACTCGGTCCTTGTACATTCTTGAGTTGCCTAGTCATGTAAAATCTCACCCTGGACATAAGTGAATTTCGCCCCATGCAATCGTCTGTTTTTGCCATACCATGAATCCAAGGAATGGTTAAAATGAATTAACAGATCGTGTCAGTGCTCTGTCCTTCTCTGTGACGATGACAAGGGCGGATGGCTATGTCTTTCTCTGTGCTGCTTTCCTGCATTCGCAGGTGAGAAGGGTAATGTCGGGCCTTTTTCATTTGGTCTGACCAACTTTTTTCTTTTCAAAAGGTAAAGTTCCACGCGTTTTTCAGGGGATTAAAAATGAAATGATTACCATGTATGATTAACTTTTCACAGTGTTTACGTGTGTACCTTGTGGATGTGCACATGGCCCTGACCCTGTATAACTCGTTAACAAGTAAAGGAAAGCAAAAAAGAACAAAAAAACTTTTATGAAAGTGCATGTAACTTCACCAGTAATGGAATGTAGAAAGTAGAAACAACGAGCTTTATCAGCAATTACTTTGCACTTGCGAAATCTTTTGGTCATTTTGGAATTGCCAGCCTGTTATGGTATTGGTTGTGAACTGTAACAGACTGAAATCACGTTTTCGATTTGTGAGGCCCTGATAGCATGAACCGACCTTAGCTCAGTTGGTAGAGCGGAGGACTGTAGTTGTTGCAGATAAAATCCTTAGGTCGCTGGTTCGAATCCGGCAGGTCGGATTAATTATCTTTTTTACAGGGCTGGCTACTCACAAGCGTCCCTAGAACTAAATATTTTGACTCCGTAGAACTTAAATTTGACATCAGATGAAACAATTCTGAAGCAAATTGGCGTTCGCCCGTCAAGATTTAAATTGCATGGCCCACTAAATTTTTTTGTTTAAAGTTCTATTCAAATTTGTCAATGCTATCGTAGGGTGAATTTTTTAAAAATTATTATTATTATTTTCAAAATATAGTAATATACCTTCATTTGTTTATTTTACAGAAATAATCCTCTGTCGCTCCACCGTTGAGCGGCTTGGATAAGTCGCCTCAAGATTTAAATTGCATGGCCCACTAAATTTTTTTGTTTAAAGTTCTATTCAAATTTGTCAATGCTATCGTAGGGTGATTTTTTTTAAAAATTATTATTATTATTTTCAAAATATAGTAATATACCTTCATTTGTTTATTTTACAGAAATAATCCTCTGTCGCTCCACCGTTGAGCGGCTTGGATAAGTCGCCTCAAGATTTAAATTGCATGGCCCACTACATTTTTTTTGTTTAAAGTTCTATTCAAATTTGTTAATGCTATCGTAGGGTGATTTTTTTAAAATAATAATTTTTTTTTCAAAATATAGTAATATACATTCATTTGTTTATTTTACAGAAATAATCCTCTGTCGCTCCACCGCTAGGCGACTTGGCTCTAGTCGCTCAACCATTGAGTGACTTATCAAAGCCGCTCAACCATTGGAGCGACACGTGGAGTAGTCGCCTAGTGGTTGAGTGGCTTATGATAGTCGCTTAACTGTTGGACAACTACTCTATGTCGCTCAACCGTTGGCGGCTTGGCATCAAGTATATCGGCGTGCCTCTCAACCATTGGACCACTACTTGCTGCAAAGTCGTCCAATAGTTCAGCGACTAGACGGTTACATAGAAATACACACTCACGGTCTCTTTCGTCATTTCTCTCGGGAGAGAACGAGAGGAGCTCGGGAGAAGAGAAAAGGAGAGGGGAAGTGAAGAGAAGAGGGGGAGAAGGAGAGGAGAGAACGACGGGAGAGAAGCAGAGGAGCTTGGGAGAGAGAGAGTGATAAGGAGAGGAACTCACGAGGTAAGAGAGAAAGAAAAATGAAGCTTGATGATAAGGAGAGAAGTCTTCACGTGAAGGTAATAGTCTCATCCATTTTTATTCTCATCTGAATGTAGGCAACATATCTCTACTTATTGGTTTGTATTTCGTGAATGTATGTTAACAAATGGCTGGTTGCAATGGTCAAAATATTTGCAGTGAGAAATTAGTTATGTCGAAACCCACAAGATTAAAAGTGCATTACGGTGTTGTACGATTCGTGAAGGTCCATACGGTGTTGACCTGAGTGGCTTTTCGCAAGTCATTATAGTACACCCGGATGTGAAGAATGCTTGAATCAGAGATGTCCTGAGCTGGCTCACCTGCAACTTTTCCTTGGACCCTGATGTGTGCAGTGTCATCCTACATAGGCTTTGGAGTCGGTCTGCCACACATATTCAGTTGGAGTTGAGCAGATTGATGCGTACAGTTGCATAGAAGGGCTTTGTGGAAGGCTGCCGGTGCCGTGGATACGAGTGCATACTACTCGTGCAAGCATGTCCGAAGGGAGTCGCATGAGGCCCTGCCGACGGCTATCGTCCGGTAGGTGGAAGCAGCTCGGGCGCGCAGGTAGAAGAGGAAGATCATCCAGTTCATGAAGAGGACGCGATGGCTGATGTTGCAGAGCTAGAAGAGGAAGATCGCACAACGCACGCTGAGCCCACTGGACAGGCGGATGCAGGGGAACATGTTGACAACATAGCGCGTTAGATGGAGATCGATGACTTCGTGGCCTGGGCCGAGGAGGAAGCTTTAGAAGAGGATAGCGATGACTCTTCTGAAGAGGATGGCGATGACTCTTCCGATGAGGAGGAAAGTCCCATCTCACAGGAATGGAATACGATGGACATTGAGGGTCTTGTTGTGCACGACGAGCACGAATCACCGTGAGAGTACCATGGTACAGAGGGTCAACTTCATGTAATGTTTGCTGACAAGGGATCACTGCAAGATGTCATTAAGCTATGGGTCTTGTCCATGCAGCGGACGTTTCGGGGTCCTAAACTCCAGCCAGGAGCAGTACACCGTGATCTGCGAGCATGCTAGTTATCCTTGGTGTATGCACGAACGTAGACCCAAGTACGAGACTCACTAAATTGTCTCCAAGGTGGAGTCGCACTCTTGCGTGCTCAGTAGTATTTTGCCGAAGCATCGCAACCTAACGTCCACCTTCATAGCCAATCTCATGTACGCAGAGATAGTGAAGGACCTGGAGGCCAAGCACATCATGGTGGCTATCGAGCAGAAATTTAAGTACAAGATTAGCTACGTGAGGGCATGGCGTGCGAAGCAGAAGGCTTTGGAAAGGAGGTTTGGTTCTTTCGAAACAGCTTACGACAGCCTTCCTTGTATACTCCAGGTGCTGCAGGACAGAAACCTGGGCACATACATTGATGTGAAGGACAAGGCATCCAGAAGACCGCGAGGTTCATGGTATTGCAGAGGGCCTTCTTAGCCTTTGGTACCTGCATCGATGCTTTCAAGCACATGTTGCATGTGATCTCAGTTGATGGGACATTTCTAACTGGGAAATATAAGGGCCAGATCCTAACAGCAAGTGGCATTAATGACAACAATCAGATTCTGCCCTTAGCCATCGCATTCATGGAAAGTAAGAATTTCGACAGCTGGTTGTGGTTCCTTCGACATCTAAAGGAGAGAGTAGTTAGGGTACACCCTGTTGTCCGCATAATCCATGATCAGCACAATACAATCGGATATTTCAAAAAATTACATGCAAATACATCACTTCATGCAGCCAACGCACATACACCGTACTGCTCGAAGATTATAGCGTACATGCAGGCCAAGACCGAGAATGGTCAGTTGCACACGGTCTTCGTGATGGGCAATACGAAGCATCGTTTCGACGTGCTCCTTCGGGACAGAGCTAGATTTGGGATGGCTCTCTCTCTTGTTACCCATGCGGTGTGCCTTGGAGATCATGTGAATGAACCTAGCTGCATATGCAACAAGCCAAAGCTCTTTCACAAAACATGATCTCATGTCCTCGCTGCATGCGGGATATCAACATGGACCCATCGAACTTTATGTCGGAGTACTTCATGAAGGAGAGGGTGCTGCAGGCGTGGTGTGGCGAGCTAAGAGGCTTCATGGTTGTGATGTAACATCCTATTTTTGGATGACAAATAGTAACTATTTTGATTTTCGTTTTTCGATCATTTTTAAATTTGGCAGTTAATTCCAAAAACTTTTAGCTTCTATCCAAGCTCGAGTTTGTGTTTTCTCGAGTTTGTGTTTCAAATCTTTCTGCAAATTCTCGAATTCAAATTCAAGTCTGAATTCTCCTTTTTGGTTTTGGACCATTTTCTTAATTTTTCATCTCTTCCTTTCCTGGGCTCAGCCCACTGTTCGTTGGGCCGACCCATCCCTCTTTCCCCCTCTCCATTCGGCCCAGCCCATTCCGGCCTGCTTCTCCCCCGCTCCTCCTTGTCATTTCCCCGGCCCGCCCGTGCACCCGGCTTCCTTCCTCTCCCCCCTTCTCGCCTCCGCGCCCGTGCTCCCGGCCAACTGCGCCCTCGCTGCTCTCCGCGCCCGCCACTGTGACCACCTTCAACCAGCGCGCCGCGCTAGTGGTCGCCGCCCATCGCATCGCCATTGAAGGATCTAGACCCGCCATTATGAGTTAATAGAATATTTTGGTGATTAATGACAAATCCAATTATGAGACTAAGTCTCTTGTCCAAGATTATTTTGTGTTGTCATTATATTTCCTACTAAGCCACTTGAACCTAATGTCATCAGTAGGCAAGGTCATAAACATCTCCCTTTGCTCCTTCTTCACAAACAATTCAGTGGCCATGTAGTGTTCATTAGTTTCATAATCGGCACCACAAGCAATCACAGCCTCCATCACTTGATCAATAGTGAATTTTCCTTCTTTCTTGGAAGCATATTCATTTCTTTGAACTAGCCATACTAGTGATGACTTCTTGAATGAGGATGCATTATTGTCTTAGCTTTCTTGCCTGTATCTTGGACAGGCCTTGCCGCTCTTTTGGCACTACCAGGGGAAGGGGTACCCTCCTCTACCTCCTCACCTTGAGCCAAACCTTCTGACGCACATTCTGCCGCACCTTCCTCACCTTGTGTCGCACTATCAACTGTAGGTGTTGCATTGCCGCCACAAGGGGACCAATGGTCAACACCAATATTAACGATGCCTTGAAAACAAGTCGTCAACTCATCTTCATTTTGAAGGGGTTGCTTCCTAAACTTCCCGCAGCCTGGAATGTCCTGAAAATATCCAAGAGAGCAACACATATTAGTACAAATAATAACAGCAACTAATTTAAAAGGTAACATTCCTATAAATACATATAACACTTACAGCTCTAGCTTTCTTCCACCATTCATCGTCCATATCAATAGTGCCATTATTACGGTTCCAACCGGTTCCTGTTTGCCTCATCTTAAGCTTTTTCCATGCCTTGAAATCTTCCTTCAGTTTATCCCATTTGTTCTTGATTTGCGCCTTGGTTAATTCAATACCCGTCCTATCTTTGAATCCTTTTTCAACCGCAGCATAACCAACTGAATTCAAGAATGTATTTGGCCGATTTCCTTTCTCAACTTGTTCGGCCATCAAACCACATAGGATCCGAGTGTTCTCTACGTTCCAATCAATTTCCGGCATCTATAGCAACTCAGCACGAGCTTTCAGAACATACACAGATTGCTAACATGAACATGATCCAAACAGGAAACGATGCATCAGACGGTAGTTGTTTCAAATAGGAAACGATGCATACTAAAACGCATTTTGACAAATATCTCAACCAAACACTGTACTAGTGAAAACTCATTCTAGTTTTTCTGATCCAAACAAAGTATTCTATAAACACACTCTTAACAGAATAACAACTTAAAACTTGTTTTTTCCTAAAAATCCTACTAAAATTTGTTATCCAAATATCCATTTCTAATCCACGTGATCCAAACAACCACAAAAGATCACACGGTATATACATGGTGCATGTAATTGGTGCAGCGGGAACATATCCCGTGCTACCAACTTTATGGTGCTACACAATTTTTCATGACCATTGTCCCACTCATCACAAATGGTGCAATGACCATGAAAAATGTTAATGGAAAATGCGATCTCAATCATATCATGGTTCACAGATGGTGAGGAAATGAGATCAGTCAAATTATCGTGGTGTATGTGTAGTTTGCAATTGAAAATTGAAATGATCCTATAATCCAGTCTCATTTGGATATAAAGGTGAAATTCAACGAGGTATGCAATCGACATCTTAATCTTATATATTGTTGCATTCCTCGGATCCAAAATATAGATTGAACTCAACCATAAGTTTAACTTGAATATGTTCATATGATCTTATTATACATTTGTGTATGCACACATTTAGGGGGAGTTTATTCTATGTTTTGTGGTTTTATTAGTATTGATCCATATTCCGTTTTCCACATATATTAAGGATCTTTACTTTGAAATATATCCATTTGAGTATATAGAACTTGTGTAGTTCTTGTATACTCATGTTTTGAGTATGTATAACTTGTGTAGCTCTCATATACTCATGTTGTGAGTATATGGAACTTGTGTAGTTCTTGTATACTCATGGGTGAGTATATATAACTTGTGTAGTACATATATACTCATCTTGTGTTACATTAATTATCTTCATTCAATTTATGTGTAATTGAAGTGGTTATCATTAATTACCAATAAGGGAAAGATTGAAGTATCTTGTCCCACCATTATATAATAATGGTTTGTTATGATAACTAATGGTAATCACCTTGTGAAACTAATATTTTTCATGAGTTGGATGAATAGGTTATGTTCCAGGGTGATGAAGACTTTGGATATCATCATGTATCAATGACATTAAAGTCAAGAGCTTGGTGTAAAGGATGCATCATGAGTTGATGCTTATCAAGAAGAAGAGATGATCATGAGTTGATCGTCAAGACAAGAGAAGACCCATCATGTGTTGATCGTCAAGATAAGAGAAGACCCATCATGTGTTGATGGAGGTCAAGCAAAAGATGCATCATAAGTTGATGCGTATCAAGTTAATGACCCGGACTTGAAGTGATGATGTGCTTCATCAAGCTTTAAGAAGATATGCAAGGCAAATGTATGACTAGCTAGGGCTAAGGATATTTTCCTAGTCTTTTACCGGTCTTGGTGTTTTGTTGGAAGACCAGATTGCTAGTATAGGTTGCCATACTATTAAGAGGGGTCTTAACTAGTAGTTTGAGTTAGTCATGTGTTGATAGCTCATTGTGTTTGCTCTAGCTCATCTAGGCATGATGCTATTATTTGCGAATGTGTTTTGCAAATAGTCGAGGCTCATGCATAACCATTGTAGCATGTGACTTTAGTTTGCAAATGTGTTTTGCAAATGACGTAAGTTCATGTACCTTATTCCTTGTGGTGTTGATTCTAAAAGTTGACAAATGTGTTTTGCAACTTGTTGAGAATATCACCTTTAAACCTTGTTCAAGTTACACTCAAATGGGCGAATGTGGTTTGCCATTTGAGTGAAGTATGGAGCCTGGCGGTCTGACTGCCAGTGGTCACCGGTCAGACTGGTGGCATATCGGTCAGACTGTCATGTATTGGGCGGTCCGACCGATTTCCCCTTGATTTGATTCTCTGTGCAGTAGTACCGCCGTTGATAATACGGTACTACCGGGGTGCGGAAGTACCAGAGTTTTCGCGGTACATTTATTCCAAAGAAGCACCTTTTGGAAATCATTTTCCTCTGGCAGTCTGACCGCTAACCCTTGGCGGTCTGACCGATATCCCGACGGTCTGACCGGCCATTAGTTGGCGGTCCGACCGGGCGTGAGTCCAACAACTAGTTTTATAGCCGTTGACACATGGGCGGTCCGACCGTCCATTAGTTGGCGGTCAGACTGGCCCTGCACTGATTCAGACCACTACTCAGCAGACTGGAGTAGTCGACCGTAACTCCAAGCTTGCAGACTTCCTCCGGATATGACCCCTCACCTTTGCTGCCGCCAATGAATCCCTAGAAGCGGAAGACTAGCTCAGAGATGCTGAGAAGAAACTATGCGTGGCCCGCTGCTCAGATGAAGACAAGGTGGACTTTGCCATCCATCAGCTGAAGGGAGCCGCCGCTGCATGGTGGGAAAACTACATCGCTGCTCGAGGTGGTGGCGGCTTAATGTCAGAAGAAGAAGAAGCAACAGAAGCAGCAGCATCTGCAACTGGCAACCAACCAGACCCCGCCGCCATAGAAGAAATAACTGAAGTGCCAGTAAAGGAAGCTGGACCCGCTTGGCAGCCAATTCCCTGGGCTGAATTCAAAACCGCTTTTAGGACCAACTTCGTACCAGCTGGAACCGTAAGGATGAAGAAGACAGAGTTCAGGGCTCTAAAGCAAGGTCAAATGTCAGTGAATGAATATCTGACCAAGTTTAATCAGCTTGCTCGCTACGCTCCCAATGACGTAGCTGATGAAGAAGAAAAGATCGATTGATTCGTGGAAGGTATGCATGAGGACGTGCGAGTCCATCTTATCCTCCATGATTACCCTAGATTCCATCACTTGGTCAACAAAGCCATAGTGCTAGAAAATGAGAGAAAAGCTACCGAAGTCAATCGCAAAAGAAAGATGGCATTTCAGAGGCCACAAGGTAGTTTTCCGTAGAGATCAACTTTCCAGGGCAGCTCTTCCTTCAGACCACCTGCAGCTTTGCCGCCAAGAGGTTCAGCTCCAGCCCCACGTCCCTAAGGGAAGTGGTTACCGCACTCTTCGCCCCGCTGGGCAACTTACAACAGTCAACCCGGCAACCAACCTTCACTATTTCCACTGTGGAGAGAAAGGACACTTTGCTAATAGGCGCCCTCATCGTCAGAACCCTATCGCGAAGTTCAATGCAGGAGTCATTCCAACTCAAGGCCAAGCTTCCAATCAAAGTAAGAGTCATCAGACATCGCAAGCCTCAAGGTCTACCCCGACACGAAGTCGCGGCCGTGTGAATCATGTCACAGCCGAGGAGGCCCAAGATGCCACAGGAGTGCTTGTGGGTACGTTCCCTGTTAATTCAGTACCCGCACAGGTTTTGTTTGATTCTGGAGCTTCACACTCTTTTGTTTCGAGAAGGTTTGTTAAAAGGCTTAAGTTGCCAACGTATAAGTTAAAGAAACCTGTGGTACTTAGTTCTCCCGGGGGACTTCTATTTGCTACCTCAGTCAGTCCCAGAGTAGAGATTGCTTTAAAAAATTCCAGATTCCTAGCAAACCTTCTTGTGCTAGAATCAACATCTCTGGATATCATCCTAGGGATGGATTTGTTGGCCGAATACCAAGGATTAATATATTGTGCCAACATAGAAGTGGTGCTCACCAAGAGTCTAGGAACCCTAATAAAGGTTAGTGTGGATCGTTCCTCTCACTTGGATTGAGCAATCCACCACCTTGAAGAGTTGTCCCTAGAGACAACGCATGTAGTCCAAGCTTACCCCGTTGTCTTCCCTGAAGAATTGCCAGGCATGCCACCAGACAGAGATGTTGAGTTTGTAATCAACTTCAAACCAGGGGCAACCTCAATTGCCAAGAGACTAGACAGAATGGCCATCGACGAACTTGAAGAGCTCAAGACGTAGATTGAAGATTTACAAGAAAAAGAATTTATTCGACCTAGTTCCTCTCTCTGGGGTTCGCCAGTACTTTTTGTGAAGAATATGGATGGCATCGTCAGATTGTGTGTGGATTACAGAGCACTCAATGAGGTAACCATCAAGAACAAGTATCCCTTACCTCGCATTGATGACCTGTTCGATTAGTGTAAGATTGAGGTGGCCGACTAGAGGGGGGTGAATAGGCGGTTTTAACAATTCTTTCTTCTCTAAATCAATATATAATGCGGAAGCTAATAACAATTGGTTTTGCACAATTAAAACCTAAATCAACTAGGCTTCCCTAAGTGCACCAACAATACAAGAGAGCAATCATACAATGATATATAAGCAACTAAAGCATGTAATGTAAATTGCTCAAAGTAAAGCACAAGTAAAAACAAGATGGACACAATTATATTTTACCGTGGTCTTCGAAGACTTGCCGGTCTCCCCTAATCCACGTTGAGGTAAGCCCAACTACGTTGGACTGGCTCTACTAATTAAGCCAACACCTCCGAGGTAAGTCCAACCACTTAGACCGGTTCCAAACCGAACCAACACCTCACTCCACTATGGTTTCTCTTCCTCCACTCCGGAGATGGCGAGCACCAAACCACTCAAAAACACGCCGGGTCTTCTCACAAGCTTCTTGAGAAGATCACCGCGCATGACGCCTCCACGCCGTCTAGGTGTCGGCAAACACCAAGAGTAACAAATTCAAACTTTCACTTGAACTAATCAAGTGTCAACGCTCACGTGGATACACAATCCACTACCTAAGGCAACACATGCACTTAGGGTTTGCTCTCAATTCTCACTAAGTGCAACACATGCACAAAATAGAATGAGAGCCTTGCTCTTAGCTCAAGAATGAGTATAGCACTCAACAATAGCACCAGCACCCTCTCCCAACCAGCCAAGGCTCATATATATAGCCCAGACAAAAAAACTAGCCGTTGGGAGAAGATTCCCACAAATCAGCATAGGGCCGGTCTGACCGCCAACCAATGGCCGGTCGGACCGTCCCATGCGCCAACGGCTAGAAAACTAGCCGTTGGGCCTTCGACCGGTCGGACCGCTATGCAATGGCCGGTCGGAACGCCGTAGCTGGCCGGTCCGACCGCCCGATGGAAATTTGGCTAAGTCCCAAAACGGGCGCTCTCTGGAATAAACGTTCCGCACCAACCCCGGAACTTCCTCACATCGAAAGTTCCATTTTTACAACAGCGGAACTTCCGGACAGAGAATCCAAGTCAAAGGGAATCGGTCGGACCACCAACACATGGCCGGTTCGACCGATTGGCCACCGGTCAGACCGGTACACACCGGCGGTCTGACCGGCAGACCACAGAAGCAAAACACATTTGCTTCACTTCAAATGGCGAAACACATTTGTCCATTTGAGTACAATTCCAACAAAGTTAAAAGATGATATTCTCAGCTAGTTGCAAAACACATTTGCCAAAATTTTAGAATACTCATCACAAGGAATAAGGTACATGGACTTACACCATTTGCAAAACACATTTGCAAACTTAAGTCACATGCTACAAGGGTTATGCATGAGCCTCGACTATTTGCGAAACATATTCGCAAATAAATAGCATCATGCCTAGATGAGCTAGAGCAACCATATTGAGCTATCAACACATGACTAACTCAAACTACTAGTTAAGACCCCTCTTAATAGTACGACAATCCTATATTAGCAATCCTGTCTTCCAACCAAACACCAAGACCGGTAAAAGACTAGGAACACATCCTTAGCCCTAGCTAGTCATACCTTTGCCTTGCAACTTCTTGAAGATATAAACATACCAATTATTTGTTTGCAATTAAACCAAATAAAAGCACAACAATAATGGTACTTGATTGATGGGGACAAACAAAAAAGGCTAGGGTTTTCTAAAACCCACAAACTAATTATAGCTCATAAAAAATACATCAACACTTCAAGTCCGGCTTTTATATTAATATTAATATTATTTTCTGTGTCATTAACTTGACAATCATCAACGCATGATGATCCTTTGCTTGACCTCCATCAACACATGATGGGTCTTCTCTTGTCTTGATGATCAACTCATGATAATCTTTTCTTGATAAGCATCAACTCATGTTGCATCCTTTACACCAAGCTCTTGACTTGATGATCAACTCATGATCATCCCAAGTCTTCATCATCTTGGAACATAACCTATTTATCCAACTCATGGAAAATGTTAGTTCCACAATATGATTATCATTAATTATCACACCATACCATTAACTCATAATGGTGGGACAAGATACTCAATCTTTCCCTCTTTGGTAATTGATGATAACCATTTCAAACACAAATAAATTTGATTTGATAAAGGTAACACACCGTGAGTATATATGAACTACACAAGTTACATATACTCACAAAATGAGTATGTAAGAACTACACAAGCTCTATTTACTCAAAACATGAGTATACAAAAACTACACAAGTTCTATATACTCAAACGGATATATTTCAAAGTAAAGATTCAGAATATATGTGTAAAATGGAATATGGATCAATACTAATGAAACCACAAAATATAGAACAAAACTCCCCCTAAATGTGTGCATACACTAATGTGTAAGGAAAACATATGCACATATTCAAGATATACTTATGGTGGAGTTCTTCCTATATTTTGGATCCGAGGAATGAAACATTATATAAGAGTGCAAGTTGAATGCATACCTCGTTTGAATTTCACCTTTATATCCAAATGAGACTACATATGGTAATACTAAACAAGGGAGTTAGTCTCACAATTAGATTTGTCATTAATCACCAAAACACTCCAGTAACTCATAATGGCGGGTCTAGATCTTTCAATCTCCCCATTTTTGGTGATTGATGACAAATCCTTTATCAATCATAACATTTGGATATAAATAGACATATCATAAGAAATTAGGCTATTGAACTATGTCTACATATCATAAGAAATTAGGCTATTGAACTATGTCTATGCATGTCATATGGTGAAATTTAAAGCATTAAACAGTATGCAAAAAGAATATGCTAGAAAAAACATTGCATTCTCCTATTCTCCCCCTTTTGGTATAAATCAAATAACAAAGGATAATATATATCATCCAGATAAGGAGAATGTATTGATCATTCAAATACGGGGATATTGATAGCATTAATATTCTTCCCCCTTTTTGGCATAAAACACCAATCCAAATGTGGGGATATAAATTGATAACATAAAAATTCTCCCCCTTTTGGCATTAAACACCAAAAAAACCAAAACAAATATAAATCCAAGAAATAAGATTTGCAAAGCAAAGAACTTGGCAATTGAAATCATTTTCTTCTTTTAACATCACTTGAAATATTCTCTTCTTTTGACACCACTTGTAAAATTGTCAAAAATAACATAAGGTCAAAAAGAGAGATCTTTTCAATTTTGAGCTTGGTCACAAAGAATATGAAGTTTATACTCATGACCAACGGAAATTTTGTCAATAAACAATTTTCACAAAGCATGTTGAGATGTATTTTGAACTTCATGCTTGTGAGAGGTCCTTTATTTAGAAAAATTTGACAGAGTTTCTCTTGAAAAACAAAGAATCCAATCAACATGACAGAAGATAAGTAAGGTATGATCAAGCAAAAGATATCAATAATCATCCAATCCAAGTCATATCTCATTCATAAATCATACAGAGACAACTCATAACATAAAGGTCCACATTCTCACATAGAGTAACAAAATAGCATAGTCAAGATTAAAGTCATACAACCAAGCATTCAGAAAGATATTACAATTATTTTCCATTACAAGGTCTAATGACCTAAATAAAACTAGTGGCTACTGCTCGACAGGAGGATCCTGAGATGAAGAAGGCTGATCTCCACGCTAAAAGAAGGAGGGTAGGTGCGGTCCACGTCCAGATCGCTGATAATAGATAGGCACCTGCTGCTGCTGCTTCTTTGCAATGAAGTCTCGCTTCAAATCATCATCCGAGCGATCAAGATCAAACTGGAGGTGGCAGCAGCCTCAAACGCATCCAACCGAGAGAATGCTGCCGCCTGAATCTCATCCTGTCTAGAGTGTGTGGCCACCTGAAAAGCCACCTGAGAAGAACGTATCTGATCCACACTCAGCTGGAGATGAAGCATCGCTGCCAGGACAGGGTCTTGTGTCGGAGGACCCTGAGAAGAGGAGCCATGTCCCTGAGACTGTGGAGGTGGAGGAGGAGCCACTGGAGCAGGAGGAGCAGCTGGAGGAGGAGCATCCCTGGGTCTATATTCCTTGTGCTCAATGTCACAGGGGCTGTCAAAGTTGGTTCTGCTCTTTATCAGCTTCATAATAAAGGGAGCATAATATATACTTTTGGACTTATCTCCCTTGGAGGTAGCAATCTCCCTGATTATCAAATCTATAACATAAAATTTGGTGCCCTCCATGATATACTTGATTACATTCCAAGCTCTCCCATGGATTTCATCATTGTTCCCACTCCTAGGGAAGAATGATGCTCTCATAATCCTATTAATAATGCTGGGGAGGGGAAAAAGTCCGGTTACCTTGCCACATGAATGATGATGATTTGGATCATAATATTCATCAACCAAGGTAAGCGCAAGGGGTTCCTGAAGATGTACCTTTCTACCCCTGGGCACTCTCAGATCAAGTGCCTGCACAAAATCTTCCTTAGAGGCCTCTAGCCTCTGTTGCCCGCTCATCCAGATAAGGTGATCGTGATTAGGAGACACGAACACCGTTGCATAGAAATGCCTGATGGCCTTGGCATGGAAGTTACACCTCAGTGAGACCAAAGAATCCAAACCTACATTTTTGAAGAGACGGTAGAGCCCGTTGTAGGTCTGATTCTGTGCAAGATAGCTCCATTTGACAAATCGGTGATTGGCAAAATGTTTCTTCGCATATATGATTTGAAACACATCTTGCTGGAATTTTGTGTGAAAGATGTTCATGGACGCTGATCTTGCAAACTGAAACTGATTGATGTGCCTCAGGATAGTATAATGTTCACTCTTGATTTTTGACACATCAAGCCCGATGAATTCACTTTCATCAGGAGCTCCTTCCTCATCCTCATCCTCCTCATCATTATCAGATTCCTCATTACCAGGAGCCTCAAAGTTTTTATCACTTTCATTTGACTCCTCTACTTCTTCCATACGCTCATCTTCTGGTTCCTCTTGGATTTGATTCTCCCCTTGTGAAGAAGAAGGAGGAGCCCTTGAGCGTTTTGCCAATCTCTTGTTCGGCATTGCTCCTGAGAAGATAAAACAAGGATCAATCAAGGAATAATAGAGAATAAACTCATGAATACAAAATAGTGCCATTTTGACATACTCTCTGGACTCTGCCGGTCGATCTTTGAATCAAGGCGGTCTGATCGCCAATAAGGCGGTCGGATGCCGTTATTCCACCTGGCTCGACCATTGCTGATGTATCAGAGAATGATTTTGGGAAAACCCCAAATTTTCAACAATTACACAATGGCATCATGTACATTCATTCATCTATTCCTATTCTACTTGCAGAGCAAATATTTGCCATAGGATTGAATGGAATATTAGAATTTGTAAACAAACCCTAGAAATTTGGGGCAAATTGACAATGTGATAATAATGCAAGTAGATTAGTAGGCTTACTGGCTCCAACGGAGAGGAGAATAACTAGGGATGATTCCTTGAAAGATTTGAGAGCCACAAAGCCGAAAGATGCAAGTTCTTCCCTCACCTAGGGTTCCAAATGAGGGTGAGATTAGGCATCCAAACCACAAAGCATTTGGATGGAATGGAAGAGGAGATGGAGGAGAACAAAGAGGTACCTTGGAGCTCCAATTGGCCTGCCGGAGGAGGAGATCCGGAGGGGAGAAAGAGGTGGCGGCCTGAGGGAGAGAAGAAGACAGAGGCTTGGGCTGAGGAGTGAGTGGGAGAGAAAAGAGAGTTCTCGGGATGAAGGGGTATAAAGTACTCCACGCAAAACCGGCCTGACCGCTGGGCCAACGGCTGTCAAACCGATTTGCTTCCGGTCGGACCGCCAAGGGTGGCCGGTCGGACCGGTTAGCTCTGAAACCGACACACAGTTTCAGAACAGAGGAGAGAAAAAGAGTGATATGTTGTATTTTACTCCAAATTTTTGCACAATCAATCTGTTGGACCGAAAAGGCGACTAGAGGGGGGGGGGTGAATAGGAGCACGCTCACTTTTTCAACCAAGATTAGATTCAACATAAATTTCACTCCAATAGCTATAGAAGCTATGAAGATCGATATACCAGTACAGCGGAAGACTAGGATTGAATCCAATCAAAACCCCGAAGCAAAACAACCAAAATCAACCGAAACTTAATTTCGTAAGTGTAGGGCGGTCTGACCTCTACTCAAGGGCGTTCTTACCGGTCCATGGGCGGTCTGACCTCTGTGTAGGGGCGGTCTGACCTCCAGCCTGATGAACAGTGAAATCAGCCCGAAAAACGAAGTTGCAAATAGGTCTAACTTTTGATCTACAACTCCAAACTTCATGAAACTTGGAACACACCTTCTCTAGGATGTCAGGAACCTATTCCAATCGAAGATCATGGAGATCCATGGAAAAGTTATGACCTTTTTCAATTTGAGAGATGGATGGTTCAAAACTGAGTCAAAACGAAAACTAGATCCAAAAACTTGCTCGTGGGTGATTGATGATCAAGATGATCTTAGATGTGTTCTCACATGTCACAGCAAGCTAGATCATGTAAAGAAATCAATCAAAAACATGCGAATCAAAGAAAGACTCAAAATCACCAAATAGAGAGAAGAAAAGCAAAGAGACACATCTTTGATCAAAGCTTTCTTTGGATTGATTTGATAGGGTTTGGGTTTACAGCCACTCCATCAATGGAGGACAAAGCTCAATCCAAGAGCACAAAATCAAATCACAACTCTCTAGAACCCTAACCTCCACTAATCCTCTCCCTAAGCCAAAACTAGGGTTTCAACAATGAAAAGGGTTGAAGGGGGTGCAGCCACCTCCCTCCTCTATTTATAGTGGAGACTTAGACCTTCTAGAAGATTAACTTAAATGGGCTCCCGTTAAGGCCCAACACAAACGGGTCACACACGCACGTATTTTAAAGCGCCGTCTACAACACCTCTTGACCTAAACCGCTTCTCTTGCGTCGTCTTGCGCCGTGGGTAGACAAAAGGTCACCTGGGTGGTATTTGGTAAGATTACCAAAATACCCCTTCTCGGTCCTTCTCCGAAGACCGAGTCCATCTGCGCGAAGCACTTCGCATGCTCATACGTGTAGGTTGATCAACGGCTCTCCATGTCGGCAAGTCTCTCCCATCCGGCCCCCACCGAAACTACCATGGCACTTGCACCGACTCCGCGCCGCTTGATCAAACCGATCGCCGAATCGTCTGTTCGGTCATCCTTGTCCATTCTGCACCATACTTGATTTCATTGACCTCACCCGGCATCGTCGATCGTTCTGGACCTCAGCTCTCCAAGCCTCGTCCCGATCATCCTCGCCGTTGACCGTCGTTGACCACCAAGCAACCTGCACAACAATAGACAAGCAAATCGAAACCGGGAACAAGTTCTTCGCAACTTGACCCACGTTAGTCAAAACATGCATCATGCAACACATATGCACTGAAACTCATGACTTTGACCTAACCAACGAACAACGCCGCCACGAAGGCCAACGTTCAAGTGACAACCGGTCAGACCGCCGGCCATAGGCCGGTCCGACCGCCCGTAAGGACTTAGCCGATTTTCAACCCCTGAAAATCCGAAACCTACTGGAAACTTTAAACCAATAGAACTTTTGACTGGAGACTCCAAAAATTATGAGACCAAGTGCATTGGGATCCCCTCACTGGCCTACACCCTCTATTTTTGGCCCAGCCTGTTTTAACCACTTTTGATCACCGCCGGTCCGACCGCCGCACATGGCCGGTCCGACCGATTTGGGACCGGTCGGACCGCCATGCTATGGCCGGTCGGACCGCCCCGCCCGAATGTCCGAACAGCTACAAACTTTGTCGAAAACCCGTGAAACGACAAACCGTTAACGCCATTGCCAATTGTCACATCATCCTAAGATCTGGAGCATATCCCCATGATATCCACACAATCAAATAAACACATTGGGAGTATTTACAACTTATATAGCCCATGAGAATCAAATTTTAAATAATTTTTATGAATTAATCTTTTGGTTTTCGCAAATGAAACATATTTTCATGAAATGTTTTCAAAACATGCAAAATGGGAAAATGATGAATCTAAAGGCATTCAACTGCATGTATGAGTCAAGAATACCATTATGAACATATTCATGTGAAGAATTTTGGTCCATATGGCGAAACTCACTTAAGTGCTAGAAAGTAACCACTTAGGTCAAAATAGGATTTTGGACGAGTTTGAAAATCAAATATCTTTTTCTAGGTTGGTCTTTTGGAAATCTTTTGAATACCAAAAATATTTAGAATAACCAACTCTAGGATTTTCCTTTTGGCAAGATTTTCAAATTCCTTTTAGAATAGATTTTACACAAAAATCTAGTTTATGTTGAAAACAAGATACTATAATGTAGAATTTTGGTTAGAAACTCTTTTTCACTCAAAATAGGTTTTTCTAAATCCAAAACCTTTGGTAAGCCTTTGAAAATCATTTGTATACCTTTTGCAACTATGTTTTTCAAAGAATTACTAATAATTATAATTTTTTTGACTTTTGGCTAAAAAGCTCAATTTTGAAAAACAATACTAACACTTAATTTATTTGGGCACACTTAGGGATGTGATATATATGATAATGATTTAGCACCCCCCTTAATGTTTCACTCCCATCTTGCTCAAAATTAATAATGACAATATGAATCATAGAGCAAGAACACCCCTTTTAATGTGATTTTCATGAAATGCAACCTACACAAGACATAAGGGGCTAGATATTCCAATGTAAATACTTGTTACCGAGATGGCATTGGTTCTTGATGTGAAATGATTATCTTCAAGTTTGACTCCAAATTTGCATATGGTGATCCATCCACCTCTTCATGTGAGCCAAGCCTCCAATGCCTCCTCCAAGTACCTATTAGGCATTAAAGCGCATTTTGGTACCCAATACTTGGTTGGGTCTACGAATGTTAGTCACAATTGATTTGGGCACCCAAATGGCCCTAGCATTAGTTTTATGTGAACTAACTATTCTAGCAAACACATTGCCATTTATATCCTTACTAAGCAAATAATGATCATTATGAATAAATGGCTTAGGAGAGATACCTTTGGGACAATCCTTACTAAGATGTCCCCTTTTCCGGCAATTGTAGCAAGTTCGATATGGATATTTATCTTTTGCCTTCTTTACTTGCTCCTTGCCGGTTTGCCTTTTCTTCGAATGTCTAGTCTTGATATCCAGTTGATTTGGGCACACCAAGACAAAGTGGCCCTTTCTATTGCATCCATGGCACTTGACATTCTTTTTGTGTCTTGTGTTGTGCCTAGTCTTGCTATTATCCTTCTTCTTAGGAGTGAAGCCAATTCCACTCTTATCTTGCAAGCGTTTTTGCTTGCTCAATATTTCGTCAAAAGTGGCCTTCCCTTTATAGCTTCTAGTCAAGTCATTTCTCAATTTTATGACTTGGGCCTTGAGCTCTTTGTTTTCCTCTACAATGTTAGTATTGCAAGATATGGAGGAAATATGAGCATCTATTTTGGAGCAACAAGGAATATCAATTAAATCATCACAAGAGGTGGATATGCTAACCTTAGATGAAATGCATGAGGTAGGAACTATGCATGGCATATCATCTAATAACTTGCATGTAATGCCTATATCCACCTTGGACTTATTGAGATCCTTGAGAAGGAGAGTCTCATGAGCTTCTTTTAGCTCTTCATAAGAATCCTTGAGAGAAAGAAATTCTTTCTTCAAGACTTTGAATTTTGACTTCTCCTTGCCAAGATATTCATTTAAGTCTTCTAACATTTCCATCAACTCATCATAGGTAGGTTCTTCATTTTCGTTTACCTCATCATTACCTTTAGCCATGAAGCATTGAGTTGATGTGGAGGGAGTTGTGGACTGATCATTGTCGGAGCTAGAAGTTGAGCATTCTTCTTCCGACGTCCACTCTTGTGTGCAATCATCACTAGTAGATGTGGACATTTCATATTTATCTTGAAGGTGTGTCCACATAGCATGAGCGCTCTCAAGATTGCACACTTCATCAAACATCTCTACACTCAAAGCACTAAATAAACCGTTAATTGCTTGAGCGTCGAGATGTAAGCATTTCTCTTCCTCAATTGTTGGAGCAAATTGATCCAATGGAGGAGAAAAGCCAACATCTACAATCCACCATATTTTTGGACTCATGGCCCTAAAATAACATGACATACGGATTTTTCAATGTGCATAACTTGTGCCATCAAAATGTGGTGCTTCACCCAGGTGCACAATTTCTCTAATCGCCATTCTTTACTCTCTAGATGGTTAAGTCTAATAAATTGAGAGACCAAGCTCTGATACCACTTGTAAGATCGAGGTGGCCGACTAGAGGGGGGTGAATAGCCGGTTTTAACAATTCTTTCTTCTCTAAACCAATATATAATGCGGAAGCTAATAAAAATTGGTTTTGCACTATTAAAACCTAAATCAACTAGGCTTCCCTAAGTGCACCAACAATACAAGAGAGCAATCATACAATGATATATAAGCAACTAAAGCATGTAATGTAAATTGCTCAAAGTAAAGCACAAGTAAAAACAAGATGGACACAATTATATTTTACCATGGTGTTCGGAGACTTGCTGGTCTCCCCTAATCCACGTTGAGGTAAGCCCAACCACGTTGGGCCGGCTCCACTAATTAAGCCAACACCTCCGAGGTAAGTCCCACCACTTGGACCGGTTCCAAACCGAACCAACACCTCGCTCCACTATGGTTGCTCTTCCTCCACTCCCGAGATGGCGAGCACCAAACCACTCACAAACACACCGGGTCTTCTCACAAGCTTCTTGAGAAGATCACTACGCACGATGCCTCCATGCCGTCTAGGTGTCGGCAAACACCAAGAGTAACAAATCCAAACTTTCACTTGAACTAATCAAGTGTCAACGCTCATGTGGATACACAATCCACTACCTAAGGCAACACATGCACTTAGGGTTTGCTCTCAATTCCCACTAAGCGCAACACATGCACAAAATATAATGAGAGGCTTGCTCTTAGCTCAAGAATGTGTATAGCACTCAACAATAGCACCAGCACCATCTCCCAACCGGCCAAGGCTCATATATATTGTCCACACACAAAAACTAGTTGTTGGGAGAAGATTCCCACAAATCAGCATAGGGCCGGTCTAACCGCCAACCAATGGCCGGTCGGACCGCCCCATGCGCCAACGGCTAGAAAACTAGTCGTTGGGCCTTCGGTCTGTCGGACCGCCATGCAATGGCCGGTCAGACCGACGCCAAATCAGTCAGACCGCCGCAGCTGGCCGGTCCAACCGCCCGATGGAAATTTGGCTAAGTCCCTAAACGGGAGCTCTCTGGAATAAACGTTCCGCACCAACCCCGGAACTTCCTCACATCGGAAGTTCTGTTTTTACAACAGCGGAACTTCCGGACAGAGAATCCAAGTCGAAGGGAATCGGTCGGATCGCCAACACATGGTCGGTTCGACCGATTGGCCACCGGTCAAACCGGTACACACCGGCGGTCTGACCGGCACACCACAGAAGCAAAACACATTTGCTTCACTTCAAATGGTGAAGCACATTCGCCCATTTGAGTACAATTCCAACAAGATTAAAAGATGATATTCTCAGCTAGTTGCAAAACACATTTGCCAAAATTTTAGAATACTCATCACAAGGAATAAGGTACATGGACTTACACCATTTGCAAAATATATTTGCAAACTTAAGTCACATGCTACAAGGGTTATGCATTAGCCTCGACTCTTTGCAAAACACATTCGCAAATAAATAACATCATATCTAGATGAGCTAGAGCAACTATATTGAGCTATCAACACATGACTAACTCAAACTACTATTTAAGACCCCTCTTAATAGTACGATAATCCTATACTAGCAATCCGGTCTTCCAACTAAACACCAAGACCGGTAAAAGACTCGGAACACATCCTTAGCCCTAGCTAGTCATACCTTTGCCTTGCAACTTCTTGAAGCTTGATGACGCACATCAACACTTCAAGTCCGAGTCATTAACTTGACAATCATCAACGCATGATGATCCTTTGCTTGACCTCTATCAACACATGATGGGTCTTCTCTTGTCTTGATGATCAACTCATGATCATGTTTTCTTGATAAGCATCAACTCATGATGCATCCTTTACACCAAGCTCTTGACTTGATGATCAACTCATGATCATCCCAAGTCTTCATCATCTTGGAACATAACCTATTCATCCAACTCATAGAAAATGTTAGTTCCACAATATGATTATCATTAATTATCACACCATACCATTAACTCATAATGGTGGGACAAGATACTCAATCTTTCCCTCTTTGGTAATTGATGATAACCATTTCAAACACAAATAAATTTGATTTGATAAAGGTAACACACCGTGAGTATATATGAACTACACAAGTTACATATACTCACAACATGAGTATGTAAGAACTACACAAGCTCTATTTACTCAAAATATGAGTATACAAAAACTACACAAGTTCTATATACTCAAACGGATATGTTTCAAAGTAAAGATCCAGGATATATGTGGAAAATAGAATATGGATCAATACTAATGAAACCACAAAATATAGAACAAAACTCCCCTAATGTGTGCATACACTAATGTGTAAGGAAAACATATGCACATATTCAAGATATACTTATGGTGGAGTTCTTCCTATATTTTGGATCCGAGGAATGCAACATTATATAAGAGTGCAAGTTGAATGCATACCTCGTTTGAATTTCACCTTTATATCCAAATGAGACTACACATGGTAATACTAAACAAGAGAGTTAGTCTCACAATTAGATTTTTCATTAATCACCAAAACACTCTATTAACTCATAATGGCGGGTCTAGATCTTTCAATTAGTTGTCAGGAGCAACAGTTTTCTCCAAGATAGACCAAAGGTCGGGTTACCATCAACTCAAGATCAGGAATGAGGATATTCCTAAAACGGATTTTACCACCCGGTATGGCCTGTATGAGTTCACAGTCATACCGTTTGGCTTGACCAATGCGCCAGCCTACTTCATGAACCTCATGAACAAATTGTTTATGGAATATCTGGACAAGTTCGTAGTCGTATTCATAAACGACATCTTGATCTATTCAAAGACTAATGAAGAGCCTGCTGAACATCTGCAATTGGTCCTAGAAAAGCTTAAAGAGCACCAGCTTTATGCCAAGTACAGTAAATGTGAATTTTAGCTTCAAGAGATCCGTTTCTTCGGACATATTGTAACCGCTTGAGGAATTGCAGTTGATCTGTCTAAAGCAGAGGCTGTAACGGAATGGAAGCAGCCTACCTCAGTAACCGAAGTGCGTAGTTTTCTCGGTTTGGTGGATACTACATACGCTTTATAGAAGGATTCTCCAAGATTTCCAAACCAATGACCCATCTGCTTAAAAAGGAAAAGAAGTATGAATGGACCGAAGTTTGTGAAAAGAGTTTCTAAGAATTGAAGAAAAGATTAACCTCTACACCAGTGTTAATCTTGCCGGACATACATCAGGACTTTGAAGTCTTTTGTGATGCTTTCGCGCCAAGGTCTTGGTTGCGTACTCATGCAAGGAGGAAAAGTTTTAGCGTATGCATCCAGACAACTCCGTCCTCACGAAGACAACTACCCAACTCATAATTTGGAGTTAGCAGTAGTAGTGCAAGCCTTAAAAATTTGGCGGCATTACTTGATTGGAAATCATTGTGATATCTACACACACCACAAGAGTCTCAAGTACATTTTCACACAAGTAGATCTCAACCTTCGACTGAGAAGATGGTTAGAACTGATAAAGGATTACAATTTGGATGTCCATTACCATCATAGAAAGGCTAATGTAGTTGCTGATGCATTAAGCTGTAAGTCCTACTGCAATAACATTATGGTTCAAGAGCATCAACTTGAGCTCTACAAGGAATTTGAGGCACTCAACCTTTGTTTAATAGAACAAGGCACTATAGATGCCGTGGAAGCGCATCCAACTCTAGAAGAGTAGATCAAGACCGCTCAAGAAGGACACCCCGGAGTCCAAAAGTTCAAACACCTCATGGCCAGAGGGAAAGCCCCTAAGATGATCGAAGATCAGCAAGGAGTCCTATGGTATGGGAAATGTCTCTTTATTCCCCACCAGAAGGAACTCAAGGAATTGATTATGAAAGAAGCTCATAGCTCAGCATATATCCTGCATCTAGGTAGCACCAAGATGTATCAAGACATGAAGATTCTGTATTGGTGACGGCGAATGAAAAGAGATATTGCCGAGTTTGTAGCTTGTTGTGATGTATGCCAACGAATAAAAGCCAAACACCAGAAACCAACAGGATTGCTTCAACCACTACAGATCCCTCAATGGAAATGAGAAGAAATTAGAATGGATTTCATTACATATCTTCCTAGAACCAAGTCCGGATGTGACTCAGTATGTGTTATAGTGGATAGATTGACTAAAGTCGCCCATTTCATCCCAGTGAGGACAACTTACAAGGGAGACAAGTCAGCAGAGTTGTATATGGCTCGTATTGTATGCCTACATGGAGTACCCAAGAGGATAGTTTCGGATCGAGGTTCCCAGTTCAGCTCACACTTCTGAGCTAGTCTGCATGATGCCCTTGGGACACACCTTGCTTTCAACATAACATATCATCCGCAGACTAATGGTCAGACAGAATAACAAATCAGATTTTAGAAGACATGCTTCGAGCTTGTGCTTTGGAGTTTACCTTAGACTGGGAGAAATGTCTACCGTATGCCAAGTTTGCATACAACAACAGTTTTCAGTGAAGTCTAAAAAGGTCCCCGTTTGAAGCGCTCTATGGGAGAAAATGCAGAACTCCTCTACATTGGTCAGAATCATGTGAAGGATATATCTTCGGACCAGATACTCTCAAGCAAGCAGAAGAGAAAGTTTGATTAATTAGAGATCGCCTTCAAGCAGCTCAGTCCAGATAGAAGATTTATGCCGACAACCGTCGAAGGGTTTAACCTTTGAAGTTGGAGATAATGTATATCTCAAAGTATCACCGCTTCGTGGGAGTCGAAGATTTAAAGTGAAAGGCAAGCTCGCACCAAGATACATATTCCTGTTCCCGATCACCGCTAAGCGTGGAGAAGTCACCTATCAGCTGGAGCTACCTGAAAGCTTATCGGACGTTCACAATGTGTTTCACGTCGCTCAGCTTAAGAAAATTCTCAGAGCACCTGAAGAGCAGACTCCAGTAGAAGCCATCGCTCTTCAGAAAGATCTGACTTACCCGGAGCATCCGATCAAGATCCTCGACGTCATCGAGAAGCAAACAAGACGTTAGATCATCCGTCTTTGCAAAGTCCAATGGAGTAATCACTCAGCAAGAGAAGCCACCTAGGAGCGCGACGACCAGTTGATGCTGGATTTCCCATCCTTGTTCCTAGAGCAGCTTGAATCTCGGGGTTGAGATTCCGTTTCAGGTGGGTAGGTTTTGTAACGTCCCGTTTTCGGATGGTAAATAGTAACTATTTTGATTTCTAGTTTTCAGTCGTTTTTCAATTTGGCAGTTAATTCCAAAAACTTTTAGCTTCTATCCAAGCTCGAGTTTGTGTTTCAAATATTTCTACAAATTCCCGAATTCAAATTCAAGTCTGAATTCTCCTTTTTGGTTTTGAGCCATTTTCTCAATTTTTCATATCTTCCTTTTTTGGGCTCAGCCCACTGTTCATTGGGCCAGCCCATCCCTCTTTCCCCCTCTCCATTCGGCCTGGCCCATTCTGGCCTGCTTCTCCCCCCGCTCCTCCCTGCCGTTTCCCCAGCCCGCCTGGTGCGCCGCTTCCTTCCTCTCCCCATTCTCTCCTCCGCGCCCGGCACCCCCACGCCCGTCGTCTCCGTCGCGCCACCTGGCCGACCACCTTCCCCTCCACGTCGCTCGACCGCGCCGCCTGTGCTAGTGGCCGCGCCTGTCGCATCGCCGCTCGGTCGCCCGCCACGCCTGCCCGCACCGCACGCCGCCTGGTCTCCTCCCCGTCTCCCCGCAGCCGTCGCTTCCGCCTTTCCCGCCGGCCTTCCCTCCCCTCCCGGCTATAAGAGCCGAGCCCCGTCTGCCTTCTCCCCTCCTCGCCTTCCTTCCTCTTCCCCAGTACTACCGTCTATTTCCCCCGATACTACCACCTGTCTCCCCCTGGTACTTCCGCCCTCTCCCCCTAGTACTTCCGTCGCCCCTCGGTATTACCGTACCCCCTGGGACCGGTGCACGCAGACTCGGCCCACGCACTGTGCGGTGTCCCGAGCACTGTGCTGAGGGCCACGTGTTAGCACGGGGTTTTTCTGGATTTCTGTTTTTATTTTTAATTAAAAATCCAATAGAAAGGCTTCAAAAATTCATATCTCTTTCGTTATAAATCCAAAAATTATGAAACTTATTCCTAAAATTTTCTTAATTCAAGATCTTGCTAATGACACTAGTCTTGTTTAATTTGGAGTTTATTTGTTATGAGTTTTGTATTTACTTACTCTCTTTGTTGTTGTACCTTTTTCTGGTATATTCGTCCGATTAGGATTCGAAGCCACAGGAGACATCCACTTCGATCAAGCTCAAGGATACCAAGACCATCCTGCCTTTAACCAAGACGAGTCAATGCTTTGATCATTTTGAGCCTATATTTTATGCAAATTATATTTATTTAAAATATCAAAATTGCATGCTGAATTCTGTAATTAAATGTATGTTAAAGCTTAAGGTAGTTAAACACCCATTTGATGGTTAATTAATTATTAAGTCATCCTTTGATAAATTAAATCCCTCATTCCATATCATCATAGTAAGCTATGTGGTAAATATTAGTATAGGTTGTACTTGAGCGGCATGCTAGTCTTGCTTAAGTACCGGGACAATAAATATCCTAATCATCATCTTTTAATCATGAAAATGATTTTGGCCAGTCATTGTGGGCAAATGACTGGCGTTGGGCGGATGGAAAGAGTGGTGGGTGCCGTCGTGCACGACAGTGGTTGGTAGGTGGTATGAACCGTCCGGATGGATTAAGGACTTAATATTGTCATGACCTTCTGTGTAAAACAAGTACAACTGCAAGTTTGCAAAGTACAACTTAGCTTAGTAAAGTTATTAAACCCTGAATGTCATCCCACTGGTCGGTTAGCGGGAACGTGCAAGTGCGTGTTGCGACAGCTTGAAAGGGACACCAGTGCGTGGTGAAGTTACCAGTCGCGCTAGGCGTTGTGTGTAATCCAGCTGCGCTAGTTGCTGAATTGAACATCCTGCATAACTTATGGGCGTGGTACATATGGGTGAGATGACGGAAGGGGCGAAATAATTTGAAAAGTTACTGTAACGATCACTCAACTACATGACTACGGAATCATGTGGGGTAACTAGTTTGATTATCTCTTGTGGGTACAATGTACAACCTCTGCAATGTCTAAACTGTTTAAACAGCCGTGCCTACGGTCAAAGGTGGACATGAGAACTTACTAGAGTTAGTTCTATTTCAAAAAAAAAACCTTTGTGGGTGGAATGAAAACCAGGTCAGCTCATCTAGCCTGAGGTTTGGTTTTTCCTGGATCGTCGTATCTATTGTTGTTAATTTATGGAGGTAGCTCCAATCAAATGAAGCATTTGTAGAGTTTTCGATGGAGGGAACCTCTACTGTTTATTTAATATTGCAATTACTCTCTTTAATAAAATACAATTTGTTTGAAATGCTAAGTCATAGGAATTTGTAATTATGATAAATAAAAATGTTGCTTTAGCAAATAAAAGAACCCGAACCCTCCTTGTTAAGCCATGCATGTATATTATTGCATCTTGTGTGTTGGCTCGCGAGCACGGAAGTTGTGCTCATTCTCGCCCCCCCTCAAACCCTCCAGATGATGTGGATCAAGGGGACTAGGCGTACTATGAAGACCTAAAAGTCTACTGACAAGGAAACGATGAAGAGTAGTCTAGTCTGTAGTCTCGTTCGATACTTGCGTACAATAGATATTATCCAACCCCCCTTGGGTAATATCCGTCGTACACAGGTTACCCCAGTCGCTTGCCTGTGGAGAGATGAGCTCTACCACTTTTGCTTCCGCTGTAGTTACGTTGCTTTCTATGTAATGTAATCAATTTGGCCTGTTCGACCCTTTTGTAAAACTGAACCCGACGTGGTCTATGTTACTATGAAGATTGTAATATATTGAATGGTTTAGTTTACGCCTTGTATGAAATAATTCAGTAATGTGTCTGTAAATGCTATCTACTGATCCAGAGAATAGCACAGTGATTTCACAGAGGATTTGGGATTAGAAAATCCAGGTCCAACATGTGGGCAACTTCACTACGTTGGATTTGGCACAGAGGACTTAGATTCCGGATCTTGACCTGTTGAAGGGTGGGAAGGGCTGTCGGCAGAGTCGTCGCATCAGGAATGATATGCACGAAGGGGAAGCTGGAGCGGCAGGTAGACGTTACGGCCGCTGCGGCCAGGAAGGCCACACTGCGAGAAGTTGCAAGGTGCCTACCAACAAGTAGGAACATCGGCGTGAAGTGCAGTGCCACTTCTTATTGTGTGTGTAGTGGTACTAAGATTACAAATGCTAGCATGTTGTAACTTGTACTCCAGTTGGTACTTTTCTTGGTTCGTTTGTCTACGTGTCATGTAACCCCCTTGTCGGATCAACTGTTGTGTTGTTATTGTTCACCATTTCTCTAAAGTTCCCTACCGTGCATGAATTCCCTGGCGCATCGCAAGAATCACTTACCTTCATACTTACGACTCATTGCTACCTCAGTCGTTCTCACAAAATTCTTCAGAAATTTACCGCACTACAACAACATACAACGATCACAAAATGTTATTGCGGGTCTAATAGATTTTGTATCATTGAGAATCTACAAAAATCATAAACGAACCAACCAACCTTGTCACCACCCTTTTATTTCCAAAAAAAATTAACAACCTACAAACTAGATTTGCTAAATGTATTACCTACAAAAATTGCTATTTATTTCCCCACAATTATTTCCATCGGATTATTAAAATAATAATATTGTTATTTTAAATCACCCAACAGGTCGAGCGACACGTGGAGTAGCCGCCAAACCGTTAAGTGACTATCACAAATCGCTTAACCACTGGGCGACTACTTCACATGTCGCTCGACTGCTGGGCTACTTGGATCATTCACTCAATAGTTGAGCGACTAGATTTAAGTCGTCCAACGGTGGAGGGACAGAGGATTATTTATGTAAAATTTAAAAGGTAGGTATATTACTGTATTTCAGAATAAAAAATAATTATTTTAAAAAATTCGCAATGGGTGTTTCATCGCAAGGAGACTTCTTGTTTGTGTGATTTTGATATTTAACATATGAATTCGGTAGAAGTACGCAGTAGAAGTGCATGTTTTCTTTCCTACGGAATTCGTGTGGAATGCCAATATTACGGACATGGTGTAGTCACGCAAAAAAGAACAACAAAAATGAAGTCCAAATGTATGAATCTCATTGCTCATCACCGACCGCCAACTCAAGCATGTACAATAACCCCAGCAAACATCCCAATACAACCAACCAACCAATACTTTCCTTGTTAGCTGTCAAGACTGCAGTTCTCGTCATGCCCAGCATTTCTTTGCCCTACCTCTACCTCTACACCTACAATTAACTACTCTTCTTCTCTATGGAGCCGGACCATAATTACAACCATGGAGGTGGCTAGATTCACTTAATGGCTGGCTTCCATCCTACTAACATCCCACCGTTGTTGCCTCCGCGGCTCAAGATGGCGGGAAGAACCGGTTGAGGTTGAAGGGCAGGGTGTAGAACTCCTCGTTCCTGCTGTCCCCGCGGAACGTCCTGAACCTCGCCCACCACGGCATCCCGCGGTCCCTCGCCGCGTTCCTCACCTCCAGCGTGTTGTCGAGGACCACCGCCACGATGAGCCCGACGGTCGGGGGCGAGGAGAAGATGGTGTTGATGTAGTCGTTGAACTGCACAGCACACAGAAGAGGACAGAGGTTCAGTTCAGAAACACCAACTTGCAGAAAATTCCCAGTTGATGCAAGGAAGTTTCAGTGAGCAGGAGTACGGACCCATCCTGCTCGGGTCTGCGCGGGGCCGCGCCCGGCGCTCATGCTGTAGCGGAAGAAGTACTCCGGGATGGACAGGCCGAGGAAGAGCGAGGTACCAATGATGAAGAGGTTGCGCATGGAGTTCATGTTGGTGAACTGCAGAAAGGAGAGCCCCACAGCACCTGGAAAGACAAGGGAATATAAAAGAGGTCCTAGTCAGAATCTGGTGACAGCAAAAGCAAAAGAACGAACTATGGAAAGAACATGAAGAGGTTTGCTTTGGACATCCGAAAATGCTTACCCACATAGCCAAACATGACGCAGTATATGGCCGCAAACATCGTGAATGGGATCGAGGCGAACAGCGCTCCGAATCGCCCTGCAATCATGGAAAGGTTTAAGGGTTTAGAACCAGAAAAATGGACTTATGAAACAGCATTTTACTATACAGAAAATGTGCTTACCTAGGATAGAGAAGAAGATCATGAAACCAGCGGAGATCTGTATCACTCTTCTGCTGCCAATCCTGGTTGATCCAAGAAGACCAACGTTCTCGCTGTGTTTGGCAAAATGAGATGTCGGATCGATGTTAGGCGTGATACTGCAAAAGGATACCCGAATGCAAACTTGGTGCAATAAATAAGCAGGCGCACTTACACAGAGACGGTGGAGCCGGTCCCAGTACCGAATAGCCCATCGAATAGCAGCCCAATTCCCTGATTGTTCACGTATTTGAGCATAAAAAAGAGAGGAGAAAACATTTATTTGTCTGATCAATGGCAGAATCAATGACAGGTCCATCTATGAAAAGAAACTGACCTGCCATCCAATTCCTCTACTCAGGACGTATGGTGGTGGGGGTGTTGCGCTCGCCAACCGGGCAGCAGCCTTGAACGCTCCAGTTGACTGCAATGCTCAAAGTATTGTCAACCAAATCAGATCAGCATAAACATAGGCTAACAATATTCTCAACTCGGTTAAAAATAACGTGGTTCAGACTTGAGAGGAATGAAATGTTACCTCTATCAAGGACACCACCACAGCAGCCATCATACCGAATGCATGATCCGCGCTGAAAGTTGGCGGACCCCATTGCAATGGGTATGGGATATCTATCCTGAAGAAATTTTCAAAAGGATTTCTTTCAGAGGTGTAAAAAGAGGAGGTGAAAATGGCACAGTGATATGTTTATCAATCTACAAACCAGTCTGCGGAGGTGATGAGATTGGCACGGTCGGTGCGGCAGTTGACCTGGGTGACAAGCGAGCTATGTTTGTACGCCCCGCTCGCTGTGAGGATGTGGGCATATACCCAGACAAGTGCAATGGAGATGACCAGCGAGAACCTCTCCAATATCGGAAGATGACGCACTTGTACATGCTTCAGATATTGGGAAAGTGCCACAAACAGGATGAGCATTGGAAGACCAATCTCCACGCACCTCCCAACCTAACAGCATAATCTCCATATATTAGATTAAAAATCAGTAAGAAAACATAGAACATGCTTATTCTAGATGTTTTCCCAGTTGAAGATCCTGCCAAGCATAAATGCATAATTGATATTAATTTATAGATTTAGATATATTTAATGCTCCGATGAGATATGACCATATCCTAGGAGCGAAATGTTTTGACTTTCAATTTCAACCATATGAAATGATTACAATGTATCTCTTGAAATCTCCCAAGTCTGAAGCATATGTTCTGATAGTACAAGCAATCAGTTATTGATAAGGATAAGAGGAACTTGTGATTGTTAACAAGAGAACAACTCAGCAAAGAAATAGCACTAGAGCTTTTACCACTGGGAATCCTCTCTCGAAAAGGCCAAGCCCCACCAGTGCAACCACCGGAACCATCCCAAGTGGACTAAAGAACCTGCAGCGCAGCATGCACATCAAAACAACATCTTAAGATTCTTATCGTCAATCCGAAGGTTGCAGCCATGTCCCATCACTTTTGTCTAATTTGCACACTTATATTAGTATAGTGGCATATTGCCTTTTTTCTAAAGTGATGCCCACTTCTCAAAATGAGAGAAAACATAGTGGATTGCCTAAGGGCCTGGGGCTAGGATAAAGAATCATCAGGGCATAATCTACTGATTGATCATGTGCCCCTAATGTCAACATACATCATGCCAAAAGTTGCTCATACAAAAAAGGAATTTGTTAAAAGACCTCCCCTTACTTGCAGTATAAGTAACCAAACACTGCTCAGTCTCATGGTCACTTGCTCATACAAGTTAAGAAGAGAATACTATCTGGTATGGAGTATGTACCAAGCAAGCATTGCATAATTGGATTACATGATACATCTATTGAAATAAAGGGGGTTGTATGTACCTGGAGCATATCCCCCACAACTGGCTGTAGCCAAGAATTATTTGGATGCAGGAGGATATTATCAAGGCCCCCTGTATGGCTCTCATAGTCATGATGAACCTCTGCAACAAGAAGAGGGAAACATGCAATAAATAACATGAAATTTGTGGAGTTGAAATGACCTCTGATGATATTGATTAACTACGAGCAGGCCCGTACCGGAGCGCATGTGATGCTGCACAGGCCCCCCAAAAAATAGGGCCTCTTTTTTCTACCCATTCTTCAATGATTACTTGCTAATATTTGTTCTAGTAATAGTAAGAACTAATAAACGAGTAGCTTTTTTATTCACTTCTTACTGAAAACTACCACTGATTCACATCCATTTCCCCCGCCTCCTCCCCTCTTTATGTTTCTTTTGTTAAATATTTACACTAAAAGTTCATTCATAAGAAAACCATGAGTCATGTCGATATTTTAAAGTTTATGAGATGGCTAAATTATTTTTGTAATGCAATTGTTGCACATAGAATTTTGTAGACTATTTCAGCGAATATTGTAGCAGTAAAAGAGAGCTTTTATAAATTTAAGTTGTTAAAGTTCTAATTGTATTCTATAATGACTCAGGAAAGACTTATCTATGGCACTTGCAATTGATGTTCAATTTGGCAAAGACTAGTTACGAAGATAATTGAAGATTTTGTCTCAAGGAATACTAGAAGAATGATGCTTTTCAATTAAAAGTATTGGTACTAGTTTAGAGATTTGTTTCTTAGGGAGGTGTAACCCTTTGTACCATAAGAAAAAAAGTATTATAATTGTAATTTCAAATAAAGAATATATTTTAGTTTTGGCTATTGACTTTTATTAAGTATATGGCGTAATTTTAAATTTAGCACAGGCCCCCCAAAATGTCAGGTAGCCTGACTACGAGGCAAAATCATTGCATGCTTACCGTATGGTCATCAGCTATTTGAGCCAGTGAAGGGTCTCGTATTATTGATATGACTGGGATCACAAATGCATAGGAGCCTCCGATAATGGTCGGAAGCCGAGTTCCAAACAGAGTTTGGAGCAGTGTGTTGATCCCAGTCACAAACAGCATGGTTTGCACCACCTTTGCTTTGTCATGCTGGGAGCAAACAAAACAGACAAAGATGTACACGTCAGGATGGACTCTGAAACAGTAGCTAGAAACATCATTACCCAGAAAGACGAACGCTGGATGCATGCAAGTGACCCACTAATTCGAGGATGGACTCTGAGCATCTTGAGATGCTAAATGGAACAGGAGATACTAAATTCTTTATTAGTTCTATTAAAACAAAACTATTTATCTCATAATATAAAATTCTACAAGCTAACTACAAGCTACTAAACACATATCCAATGCAAATAGCACGCTTCAGCAGAATAATATTGAATTCTGACATTCATTTCAAGCTGAACACCCAAATGAATTAAAGCAACCGTGTATGGCATCATTGATAATAACAGAACAGTAAAAAGATTCTCACAGCGTTTCCACCCATGAGGGGAACCAGCAGTGTGGGGATCATCACCGCAGTCCCCAAGCAAAGGATGTAATGCTGGAACCCCAGCGCAATTGCCTCCCCTGCACCCTCCAAAAAGAACTCAAAATTAGTACAAGACAGACGCAAATAGATTAATCAACCATACAATCCTACAAGCCTAGGCACATGAGTCCAATGCCACACTTACCCCAGGACGGGTTGGAGTCTATGCAGTACTCCAAGCCCTGCAGCTGGTCCATGGGCGGGTGGCTGATCTCTTCTGGCTTCATGTCAGCCATCTCCACAGAAGACACTTCTTTTTTTGTTCAAGATGATCAAAATAGTTGCAACAATAAACAAGCAGGGAGAGAAAACACCTTCAAAACTTATTCCACTGAGCAGTTTAATAAGGTGGGAAAGCAGTAAAGCTGCAAGCTTTAATTAGCTTTATTGGCCCAGAGAACCAGATGCCACAAGAACACCCCAGAGAAACAAAGGCCCCCTTTTAAGCCCACAAAGATGCAATCTTCTATGTCTACAACAACAATCCGGATGGCTGCAAAAAAATAATCTTAATCTCCCAAACCATGGAACTAAAATTTGAAAAGCAAGATTTAATGAAAGATCAAAAACCACTCTACAAAAACAGAGATGGCACACAACTCTCTCTCTCTCTCTCAAAGATGATTGCAGCAACCCATAGAGAAACTCAGCACCACAGAACGACCAAGAGAGCAAAGAAAAAAGTACGGCAGAAAAATGCTCACCAAAATCGCCTTGACAATGTGCTCGCTCAGAGAGAAGAAATTCCCAAGAACAGCGAAAGCAAGAACCACGGGTACGAAGCAACCAGGATCCAGGAAGGTGCGAGCTTTATAGCCTCCTCCACCCGAGATAGTAACGAAAAAGTAAATGATTAATGCCAAGATCGGTTTCTTGAAGATTTTCCGGTGGATGGAGGAGGAGGCAAAGGCGTTTAGGCGGAGTGTCTGTAGCGCGAGCAAGTGGCGGAGTGTCTGTAGCGCGAGCAAGCCAGGAAAGGAGGAGAGGAGAGGAGAGGGGAGGAGGCTGCTCGCGCAGGCCGTGCTCCGGGAAATGTAAAAAAGCTGTGGGCAAAAGAGCAAGAGCCAGGCAATGTATGAAAAGGTGTAAATGGAAAGGTTTAGAGAGTAGAGGATGAGAGAGAGTGGGGGAAGGGAAGGTACTCCAGGCGCATTGTATGTACATGTGTATGCAACGATGCATTACTTGCATGCACCTACTGCTCCATTACTCTCCTCTCACCTCCCCTTTCTCCCTCCTATTAACCCCACTGGCCACTGGGTTATCCTCTTTCTTCAGTCTTCTCTCTCTAGGTGAGAGAAATTTTACAGATACTTTCCTTGTCACAGGAGAGACTGTACCAGTGCGTCTACCTGTAAAATGTACCACTGCATGTGGGGCCCATGTACTAGCACAGGCAATTACAACAAGTTTGTCTGGCACTGTGGCAGTGGAGTTATCTTGCAGGGGATCTGAATTGGCCCGTTGGAATTTCTCTCTGACTAAAATGCCCTCCACACTCACGCCAAACAGCAGGGGGAGGGGCAGAATTCTGTGGCTAGCTGCACTGGCTGGAGCAGATGTTTGGGTTGGATGGTTATCCTTCACCAGTGCTTAATTAACTAATTAATGGAATTTACAATCTCTTGGTGCTTCCTTTTTTGGACTCTGGTTGGTCATATTCTACTGATCTTGTGATCTGGTGGCAGATATGCTTTTAATTTAAGCACATACAGTGTGCATCTACTTGGCAGAAGCCAAAGGTGGACGGCTGAAATCATCTTGATCCAATTTATTCCTGATTTTTGTTGGGAAATGGTAACATGATTGAATGAATGGTATGGCTAAGGTGAAGATCTCCAATCTTTTGCCATAAAATGGACTCCTCGCCTGCCGTCGGATCTAGATCTAAACGATGGAGGAGGTGTTGCACAAAGCCAGCAAATACAAGCCAAAAAATCATTTAAATGAAATATTTTTTTTGGAAAGTAATAAATAGTGAATAAATGGCATGACTAAGTTCGTGTCAAATTTTTTTTTAGAAAATAGGCACCTTGTATGATGTCGGTTCCAGACGTAAGGTGTTGTATAAAAACAACAAATATGAGCTTAAAACAATGAAATTTGTAGACTAAGTGTCAAAGAGCTCACCGATTGGTGCTTAGCGATGATACAACAAGGTGGAATTGTCGGCACCATTGTTCACAGCAGGCATGAGGTGGTAGCTACCGGCGGCTACAATAGTGAGAGAAAGGCTTGCGCACCGCGCCTTCCAATATGCTTCATTATTCTCATTAAACTGTAGATCTGAGATGTCTGACCACCATCTATGACCAAAGGAGAGGAGGCAATCAAGAAAGCCTACCATTGGGAAAAGTTACCAGTGGAGGGGTCGGTGGGGATGGGAGACTATGGTAATGTGGAGATGTGTGCTTCCCTTTCCTCCGTGACGCTCTTAAATAGAGGGAAAAGTTGGCTCGGATACTACTTGCAAAGCAACGTCCTAAGTGTCCGTAGTGCGACACGTGACTCGCTTACTGGCAAAGCAACATCCGAAGTGTATGTAGTGTGACACGTGACTCACTACTTGGCGAAAGTGTCTACAGTGTGACACACGACTCACTTTTTTAATAAGAATATATTAAAAGTCCTACGTGTTGCCTCGAATACCGTTGGTGAAGTAACACCCGAAGTGTCTGTAGTGCGATGCGTGACTTGTATTATCACTTAAGTCCCTATATTTGAAAATGATCAAGAAGTCCTTGCAGTTTTGCATTATGATTGCTTTTCTTAAGTAGCCTTCATAGCCAGATATAGGCTAGTTTTGACATTGTAGAAAGTAATAGCAGAGAATAATAACAAAGTCAAAAAATGAGGTGGGGGTGGGGGGATGGGCAAGTTGGGGGGTAATGTGTAACATCCTAAAAATGACTAAATGCAAAAATACAAGATTTTTAAAACTTTTTGCGTAATTATTTGGGCCATCTTATTTTCTCCTGCATTCTCGGGAGTTATTTGATCTATGTCTTCTTTTGTCGGCACAGGTAACGTACAATAGAAACCCTAGAATACATAAACCTAAAATCGTGAACCCTAGACTACATAAACCTAAAATCGTGAACCCTAGAATCACAAATTGCGAAAGCAAAATGAACTTAAGGCATTGTCCTTTCAAATATTACATGAAGTAGAAGTCCTAAAGCAAAATCGCAGTCCAAACCTAATGCTCATATTAAACAAATGCCCAATCAGAATCCTTTAGTAAAAAAAATCAGAATTTACCTTTTATCAAGTGAGAATTTCCTAAAGAAAGTACTAGAATTTTAGCGACCCTAAAATTCTACTTTATTCCATATTTTTCAAGTTTTCCATGACCTTTTCTCTCCCTTCTACTATTCATTTGGTCAATACCTTGAGCCACCTTGGTTGCCACCAAGTCCCCTTGGTTGGCCGTGGCATCTTCCTTTCCCCCGTGCATCGCCATACCGCCCTGATACTTTCCCTGCCACTGTTCCTCCAACCAGTGACCAGCTGAACCAGGTGCAACCGAGATCGCACCCTAGTCATGGTTTGCCGAGCGGACTAGAGTCGGCACACCTCTCTCCTTTGCTCGGCGTCGACACCTGCCGAGTTCGGACGCTCTGATGCGACAAGGCATATGCGCTGGCGACTGCTGTCGCTCGGCCATTACTCACCATTGCTCAACCCATCACACCCACTGCACTGTGCTGCTGACTCTATGTAGATCGCCAACCACTCCTTCGTACTGCGCAGCGCCAGATACAACACATGCTCTCAGACGACCTACACCCCTGCAGCTATAAGTAGCAGCCCCAAGTCTCCTCGTTGCCGTTCCTCGCCACAAGTGCTAGTTTCCTCACACTCCTCCATTCCTCAAGCGAGTTTGAGCCCTAGGTAAGGCTTGAGCGCTCGCTTTGGCTAAGCGCCACCACGATGTCGCCATCAGCATTAACGCCCATAAGTGAAGCTCCTCCCTTTCTTAAATACATCAGCTCATCTTCCCTGACCCAAGAGGCGCTTCCCCTCATTTGATTCCCCTCTGTATTCATAGGAGCTGCCGCTGACCTCGTTCTTCCTCCCCTCCGACCAGAGTAGCCCAAGCAGTCGAATTGACCTCGTCGGCCATCACTACCGCTTGGAGCTTCTCCCGCCGTCGCAGACCATCATCGCCAAACCATCTCTGGCTAGCTCGCTTCCTCCGTGTTCTATCGGTACATTCATAGTGGTCACTAGATGCTCATTTTCACTCTAGATGCACGAAAGCATTGCCGGAATGACGAATGCATTGTAGACCCAAGTTGTAGTTGAACCCCTAGGTGGTCGAAACTCATCCTACTTGGAATGTAGTGGGACCTCATTCCGACAAGGTAGTTGTGCATCCTTTCGCCTAGGACATAGTTGTCGGGACCCAAAAAATACAATTCTGGACCCTCTGTGTATTCTGCACTAGTACAGGATCACGTTAGTGCACACATTGTCAACATAGATGATATCGATCCACATAAAACGATTAATAGAATAAACGACTAATTTGAATAGCAAATAATGGTTTTGACCTTATGGTCGAGTTTACATTTATTAAGCCACGCAGGGCTGACAAAAGATAAAATAGCAGGAGCGAAATAGAAATAAACTTCAGCGAAATCCTATTAATTCACCACAGTAACCGATCGATCAAGACCTTAACGATCAACACCTTCGTAGAACTCCTCCTCAAATGCAGGCGAAGACTCCTCCACTTCTGTTGATTGTTTGAAGTAAGTATGAGAACACATCCGTACTCGCAAGTCATACCACATAATGCAATTTATAGATGATGGCTTATTCCAAAGGAATGACTTCTATGGTTCTTTTGCAGAAATGCAACATTTGCAATTGAATACGAATAATAGATTGAAAACATAATTCAAAATAAATAAATAATATTATGTTATCATTTGATTTCACAAAGACACACAGTCTAAACAAGTTATTCACACAACCATATGACTTAGATCACACAGCTCCCTTCCCAAGGTTTTATGAAAATTTACCCCTCGTGTGAAATCCCCGAGCATGTCCATGACCGCGGACGCGACTATTCGAATAGATTGATTTAACACTCTACAGAGGTTGCACACTTTACCCACAAGATATATTCAGTGTAGTTAGCACTGACCATAACAAAACATTTCAGAAACTTCATCTTAAACATTGACACTCCCAATGTACTTTACTGTTATCCAACTAATACACACAACGTTTGGTATGATACACACCGTTGGATAGGGATGCGACGAACCATCCCGCGACATGACCTATCTTGAAGTCCACACCTCCACCTATCACACAGCTAACCTACAACCTGAGTTGTCAATGGCAAGATTCCATAACCTACTAAGTTAGGTCCGTCCCATACCAGACATGTAGTTGTACAGTAAGGCTCAATTCAATGGCGCATAAAGTTAAGTCCTTAATTGACCAAGGCAAGACTTTCAATTTCTAACTAAGTGTCACACAGACAATAATCTCATTCACACAGTTTCCACCATCACATAGTATCCACCACTTGGCTCAGTCTAAATCTTTTCCCACCCTGTTGATTAAGTGCAACACATGCCATCAACGAGTAATAGCACATAACACACACAGTTTTATCACACAGATCCATAATCACTTAGTCGAGTTTATAATTGCAACTCACATGAAATGATGACTCGTGGCATGACTAAGCAATCTACTCGTATCTAACCAACCTACGTTGGTGCTACGATATTTCCAACTAATAATGAACCAACCTAGGGTTACAAAAGATCATGGCATAGTAATAGTCAAGGTGGATATAACAATTTGGATTAATAACTAACACAAAAGCATTTAAATAAATACTTAAAATAGAATGCAATACATTGAAACAAAGTATTTTGAAAACTAGGTTCAATATGATCAAAGGTATAACTTTCCTTGAAATAGATTTAGGTACTGATCTTGGTCTTGAGGCACTCCTTCAAAAGTCCCCGAAGAATTAACGTCTATTCGCAAAAGAAATAAATAAACAAAAAAATAGAGGCAAAACAAACTCCAAAAATTAAATAAAAATCATAAACAAATAGATCTTGAATTTATATAAATTTAGAAAATTTAATGAGCTCAATCGGAGTTCGGATGGAAAAGATATGGGTTTTGGAATATTAAATCTAAAGAAAACACTATTTTTTGATTTAATAAGAATTTCTGAATTATTTCTCTAAAGAAAAATCATATTATTGCGCAATCACTGACGTCAGCGAAGAATTTCTAGAAAAGGAATAAGTAAAAGATATTCTGACATGTGGGACCCACATGTTAGTGAGATGGCTCACGGTGGATTGAGTTCACCGAGTGGCTGGAATAGAGACCGGTGGACCGTGCCACGCATGCGCTGACGAAGCAGCCACGTGGGCGCCATGTAGGCTCGGGTGCTGATGCAGATGCTGACGCAGACTCGCCACGTCAGATCGACGGCGGCGGCACTCGGGAAACGAGTGTTCCCGCGAACGGCGACGTCTCGCCGGCAGTGGATGGTACCATTGCGTAGAGGGTGACGCGGGGATCTCACTGATGAACTCATGGGAGCAAGAGATTGACTGGACTGGCCGAAGGCGAGGTCGTAGCGGAGGTGGCGCCACGGGCTCGACGGAATCTGCTCTCCGGCGACGCTCCAGTGGGACAAAGTTGACTAGAACGTGGCCCTTGCCTCGGCGATGCTGAAGGTGTAGACGATGAGGCTCGAGCGGCTCTGGTTGCGGCGGGATTGCTCGTCGGAGCTGGTGGCGGTGGGATTTTTTCTTCGAGCTCTAGCAGCGGCTAGGGTTTCGCGCTTGAGCTCTGGCGGCTAGGGTTGACGTGCAAAGCTCCAGGGCTACCCCTCCCTTTATACCCGGCGGCAAGGGAGAGTCAAGGGCGTGAACGCCCAAATTGGATACGCGGCAGCAGAAATCGTATCCCAACCAAATCGGAGACGAATAACAGTGATCCAGTGGGTCCCACACGTCATCGACGGCGGCTCGCGAGAGTTCGCGTTGCAAACGGCATGGGTGAAACTGACCGGTGGGCTCGGGTGCAACTGCGAGTAGAGAGAGATGGTAGAGATTGACAGGCGGGGGCCACCTGTCAGTGGAGGCGGGCGCGAGAGAGAGGGAGAGGCTGATATGCGAGGCCCGCATGTCAGTTGGAACGGCGCAGCGCGCGCGCGATGGAAGCCGGGCCGCACAGTGTTGGGTCGAGATTGGAATAGGGTTGGGTTTTGGCCCGACACTGTTCCAGAGGATTTTAAATAAATTTCTATTTTAGAAAATACAAAAAATCCAAATAGCAATTAGAAAATAGCAAATAAACTTGGAAAAATTCCAGAAAATTCTAGAAAATATATCTAAGCACATAGAATCCAAATAAAATAGTTTTGACAATTTTTGATGTTGGGATTAATCATATTATATTATTTTGATGCTAAAGTCCATATTAAGCTTTAATAAAATTCAATAAAAATTCAAATGGTGAATTTTCCAACTAGCAACTAACTAAAAGATTTTAAAAGCCCATAAAATTGGGTTGTTACAATAGTCAAACTTCCAGGTAGTCGAATCCTCCCTCGCGTAGAGTGTGTCGAAGCTCCTTACGAGCAGATGGACGAAACTCCTTTGGAGTAGATGGACAAAAATCTTTTCGACCGGATGGTCGAGACTCATTTTAGTCGGATAGTCGAGACCCCCTTCTGACCGGATGGTCGAGACTCCTTCCGACTGAATGGCCGAGACTCTTTTTGACCGGATGGTCGAAACTCCTCCGAACTCCTCATAAATAAACACCTTTTGACCAGATGATCGAAACTCCTTCCGACCAGATGGTTGAAACTACTTCGACCAGATAGTCGAAAATCCCTTTCGACCATAGTCGAAAACTCCTTTCGACTAGCTTGTCGAAACCTCCTCCAACCAGTCAGTCGAAGCTCTTTTGACCAGTTGGTCAAAACTCCTTTCGACCAATAGTTGAAACTCCTTCGACTAGTTAGTCGAAACTACTTTTGACTAATAGTCGAAACTCCTCCAACCAATAGTTGAAACTTCATCGACCAGTTAGTCGAAACTCTTTCGACTAGCTAGTCGAAACTCTTTCAACCAGTTAGTTAAAATTCCCTTTCAACCAGTTTAGGGGGGAGGGAACGAAGCCCAGGTTGCCAAAGAGTGCAGAAACCCCCATGAAAAACTAAAAATTCTGATTTTCTTATTAGCTCCTTCTCCCGAATTCTTTTTCTAGTTTCCCGATTAAATTTTGGGGTATTACATTCTACCCCCCCTTAAACGGAATTCGACCCCGAATTCCAACCAAGCTTAACAATCTAAGATAAAAACCACTAAACTCTTTACCAACATTATCACATACCTGCTGTGAATAATTCAGGATATTGCTCGCGCATACGAGACTCCAACTCCCAAGTAGCCTCCCTCTCAGCCTGATGTGTCCACAACACCTTGATGTATACCAACGTCTTGTACCTCAGCGCTTGCTCTGACCTCTCCATAATACGCACCGGACACGACTCAATTGTCAGGTCTTGCTCAATAGCCAGTGGCTCCACTAAAATCTTATGCTCCAGGTCTCTCAAAAACTTTCTCAGCATCGAGATGTGAAACACATTGTAAACTCCACGCATGGACTCAGGAAAGTCCAGACGGTAGGCTAACTTTCGATTCTTGCAATAATCGGGAACGATCCAACATACCTTGGGCTAAGCTTCTCTTTGGTACCGAATCAGACAATGCCTTTAGTGGGAGACACTCTCAAAAGCACCTGGTCACCCACCGCAAACTCCAAGTCACACCTCCTCACATCTGCATAGTTTTTCTGTCTGCTCTAAGCTGCTAACAGATTCTGCCTCACCATGGTCACGCGCTCAACGGTCTTCTGAATCCAGTCCGGACCCAAAACTGCCTTCTCACCCACCGCATCTCAACAAAGTGGTGATCTGCATTTCTGCCCATACAAAACCTCGAATGGTGCGGCTCTAATACTAGAGTGGTAGCTATTGTTATAAGCAAACTCTGCAAGTGGCAACTGGTCCTCCCAACTACCATTCCAAGACAGAACGCAAGTCTGCAACATATCGTCCAAAGTTTGAATAGTACGCTCTGACTGCCTATCTGTTTGAGGATGAAACATTGTACTAAGACGAAACTACGTGCCCAACGCACTCTATAGACTCTCCTAGAATTTGGAGATAAACTTCGTGTCCCTGTCCGAAATGATGGTCTTTGGTATACCATGCAGTCTCACAATCTCACACACATAGATAGGAGCTAGATCGCTTGCTAAACTTGTCGCTCGATAGGAATGAAGTGCAGACTTGCTGAAATGATCCACTACTACCCAAACTGCATCCTTCCCTCGCGGTGAATGAGGTAACGCCACCACAAAGTCCATAGAGATATCATCCCAAGGCTATTGGGGAACATCCAGAGGCTGCAACAACCCTGCAGGACGCTTATGCTCGGCTTTCACTTACTGACAAACACCACAAGAAGCCATATAATTAGCAATATCCACCTTCATCCTTTTCCACCAGAAATTCTATTTCAGATCGCGATACATCTTAGTCTCACCAGGATGAACAGTGTACGGAGTGCGATGAGCCTCCCTCAAGATATCATCTTTGACCTCCGCCTTTTGTGGCACACAAAGGCGGCCTTTAAACCGCAAAGCACCAGATTCATCAATGCTGAAATCTCCATCGTTGCCCTCATCAAAATGATTCCTGACCCCCTGCAATAACCGGTCACTCTGTTGTGCTTCCCGCACACGGTCTGGAATAGCTGACTTAAGGATCAACTGTATCTCAACATGTGCTGTTCCCGTATAACAATAAGATATCCCCATACAATCAAAATCAGCAATGAGGTAATCTAGAGTAGTGGGAGTCGCCTTGCGACTAAGAGCATCAACAACAACATTGGCCTTATCTGTATGATATTGAATAGTAAGATCATAATCATTGATCAACTCCAACCACCTCCTTTGCCTCAAATTCAAATCCTTCTGAGTAAAGATATACTTGAGACTCTTGTGATCTATGAAAATATCACAAGACTCGTTGTACAGATAATACCTCAAAATCTTGAGAGCAAAGACAACCGCAGCTAGCTCCAAGTCATGAGTTGGATAATTCTGCTCGTGCTTCTTTAACTGCCTCGACGCATAAGTAATCACCTTACCATCTTGCATAAGAATGCAACCAAGACCCACACGAGACGCATCTGAAAAGACTGTGAACCGCTTCCCTGGTTCAGGAAGAGTGAGAATAGGAGAGGTCACCAACCTCTCCTTCAAAGTGCAGAAACTACGCTCACACTCATCAGTCCACTGGAATCTCACACCTTTCTGAGTAAGCTGAGACATCGGCTTGGCGATGATAGAGAAATCCTGCATAAAACACCGATAGTAACTAGCCAAACCCAAGAAACTCCTCACCTCCTTCATATTAGTCGACCTCTTCCAATCCACCACTGTGGAGAATTTGCTTGGATCAACAGCAATGCCCTGGGGATTTATCACATGACCAAGGAAACTCACTTCAAAAATCCAGAACTCACATTTCTTCAACTTAGCATAGAACTTGTGTTCTCTCAAAGTTTCTAATACTAGCCTCAAGTGACGCTCATAATCCTCATTGTTCTTGGAATAGATAAGAATATCATCAATGAACACCACCACGAAGTCATCCAAATACTCGTGCAACATATTGTTCATGGTCTCCATAAAAATAGCAGGTGCATTAGTCAATCCAAAAGACATAACTTTATACTCATAATGCCCATACCTGGTGGAGAAAGCAGTCTTCTCTACATCCTGCTCACGCACACATATTTGATTATACCCTGACTGGAGCTCGATCTTGGAGAACACCTGAGCTCCATTAAACTGATCAAACAGGTCCACAATGCGGGGTAATGGATATTTGTTCTTGATTGTGACTGCATTAAGCGCACGGTAATCCACACACATGCGCCTACTCCCATCCTTCTTCTCTATGAACAGAACAGAAACTCCCTATGGCGATAAACTACGCCTAATCAAACCTTTAGCCAACAATTCGTCCAACTGCTTCTTCAACTCATCCTGCAGTGGACGTGCCAGTCGATATGGAGACATCGAGATGGGACGAGTACCCAGAACGAGATCAATGTGAAACTCCACGTCTCGCACAGGTGTCAAGCCCGGAAGCTCAGCCGAGAACACATCTGGATAATCACTAACTACTGGAATCTCCTCAATCTGCGAAGCCATGCTCGGTTTCTCAGCAAGAGCTAAAAGAAGCCTAGTTTTCACTGCACGCTTACCTGGAAATAGTCCGACTAACACCGAAAGAGAGCGCGGAGGCGCACTCCCCTGAAAGGTCAAAGTCTCCCCAGACGGGATCTGCACAGAGACTGTCCTACAGGAACAGGATATCACGGCTCGGTAAGAGTGCAACCAATAAATGCCCGAGATAACATCAAACGGCTCCAACTGTATGACTATCAGATTCACCGTGAACTTCTCTCCATCGATAACAACAGAGCGCCCATGACAAACAGTGGAGCTCGCAATAATACCCCCTGGAGAACTGACCAACACTGACTAAGAAATCCACTGCATACTCAAATTTTCTCTCCTAGCAAACACCGTCGAGACAAATGAATAGGTAGCCCCTGAATAAAAAAGGACTAAAGTATCAAATGAATCCACAAGCAAGGTACCTGTCACCACGTCAGGACGACCTGCGGACTCCGCAATAGGTATGGCATACACTCTAGGTGGCGTCATGGCGAAAGAAGACGACACCGGGGCGGCGAGAGCCCCAACAATCTGCTGTGGTGGTGCAGGTAAAGCCTATCGTGCAACCTGAAGCAGTGCAGGAGGTGGCGACTGCTAGTAGTACCCTATTGGAGGCGCCCAAGATGAAGGAAGTGGCGGCGCAGGAGGAGGAGCCATCATCTAGAAAGATCCTCGAGCAAGACCTAGTGCAGAAGAAGACGGCACATGCTCCCACTTGATCACACTGGCGGGGTTTTGGCAACACACCCGCTCCTTGTGACCCGATCAGCCACACTGATGGCAATCTCCCATCCAAGAGAACTCAGCAGCGCGGTGTCCATCACCACACTTGAAGCAAAGCATGCCCTGCCCTGGAATAGGACGAATGACTGGAGTACCTGCAAAAGGATGAGGCGCCAAAGAAGAAAATGGACTCGACTGCTTAGACTTGGAGGACTTCAGTCCTCCCTTGAATTTCTTGAAAGCAGGTCGCTAAACAGACCCACTCCCCTCACCAGAGCTCCTCTTCTGGTCACCACCAAAAACTACCAGTCCACCAGAGGCTTGCTGCCCCTTTGTGAGCTGCATCTCCAACTCCATGCCCCTAGCTTGCTCCACAACAGAGCTGTAGTCACGGAGTGGAGTAGCTTCCAACACATGTCGGTACTCAGAATTGAGACCCCGACGGAACCTCTTGGCTTTCTGAAGATCATCATTCGCTACTGAAGGGACAAAGCGAACCAAGTTGTTGAACTCAGCCTCATACTCAGCAATAGACCTCTTCCCCTGAGCAAAGGTCGTCAAGGCAACCTCCATCTTCTCAACAAAAGAGTAGGGGTAGAACTTTCCCTTGAATTGATCAACAAAGTCCTCCCAAGTGACTGGCCCTTGGGTGGCGGTCCTCGAAGACAACACGCCCTCCCACCAAATATCTGCTTGCCCTTTCAGCTGAAAGGCTACAAAACGGACCCTCTGATGTGAAGACATCTCTAAAGCTCCAAACTATCTCTCCATGTAGCGCAACCATCCACGCTCGACCGGTGTGCCGGCACCACAAACGGATCCAACCTCAATCCCATCCACTCTCGAGCGTCATCCGCCTCAAAGTGCAGTGGAGGAGCGACAGAGCAACAACAGATGCCGCAAGCGAGGGCCGCCGCTTGTTGACGAAGAGCACGGATCTCTCCCACCAACTCTCTCAAGAAAGCGGGGTCTCATCTGGACCCCAACCGAGGCGGGTCAACAAGAACCCCTCAACCATCGACTCATACTACTCTCAAGAGGTGGCTCCACTGAACCTCGCCCACGGCCCGACCTCCACGATCACGGCCACCACGACCACGCCCTCTACCCCGGCATAGCTATCAACCACAATCAACAATACACAATAAGTTCAAAGGTCAAAATAAAATCATGCATCAATAAACAACATAACGGAAGCGTAAAACTATATTCGTACCTCTCTCTAACCTACTGTGCACTAGTGTGTCAAATTTTTAGGTTAGTTAACCATTAGCAAATTTTAGTTGATTTACCATACTAAAACAAATTTTAACAATTTTAGTTTGCCTAAGTTGTTAATCTATTCACCACGGACCTAAAGCCCGCTCTGATACCAACTGTAACACCCCAGCCCAACACTGAGCCTAGAATGCCACCACACTACTCTCTAAACTAATAATTATCGACACACTATAAAATTACAGCAAGAAAACAACAATAACCATATCCATGGATCACAAAAGAACATGTATAATTATGGATCAAACGATAATCAATAAGCAAGGGGAATATAACCAGGTAAATAGTCCAAAATAGCATCAACCAATGAATCCAAATTATTAAAACAAATAGTCTAGTCCAAAACGTTGTCCTAAACTTTATTCAACCTCTAACATGTCCAAGGGTAATCCAATTTTGAATGAAAAGATTCTTATGGCAAATGATCATGTGTTGTCCATGTGCTCTACTCGCCTCTCGATTCTGGCCCCTCGAAGATCACCTAAAGACAACAAAAGAGCAAGGGTGAGTCCACGACTTAGCAAACACATCCATATACAACGAACAATAATAAATCAACAAAGATTCAATAACTTCATTATCATCACAGTACTTCTATTAATATTCTCATGCGATTATCTTCTCTTTGATTCACATCCATTAATCTCATTTATGAATGCAAATCTAATCTACATGTCCACATGCACTTCTTTCACAGATATCAGATAGCATGAGTGAATGCTCATGACAACATTCACTCTCAAGCCCGCTCCTCCATAAGGATCGGGACCTCCTCCACTCCGTGGAGTTGTGATCATTCATGATCACCTACTCATATGCAAAGATGCTTATGAATGCAAACATGCACACTCCATCGTAAACATCATATCCAACTTTTCATCATGTCCATTAACAATATAAATCCATACCATTCCATTGATTGCAATTAAATAAAATAAAAGCACAACAATAATGGTAATAGAAGATAAAGAAAACAGTGCTCAATCATTGATCGCTGTCTACTATGCACTTGCCTTTTACCGTTGCGGCGCTTGCGATTTGGCTAGAAGATGGAAATAAGCACGACGCCTCCTACATTAAATATTCAAATTTCAATACAAGCTACAGATCATAAGAACAACAATCAATCGACATCGCTCCTACACGTTCCCAAATCTACCACGCTTCTCCGGTACCGAAAAGTTACCCATTGCTGTCTTGGTACTAAAACGAATGTAACTTTTGACTCAAAAGTCCGATCACGACAAACCACCCCATTCTGGATTCTTCATAAAATTATCCACATTTTCTTAGATTGCAAAGTCTTCTAATTAAATCATCTAACCCTCCGCTTTTAGCCCGAAAAACCGATCTGTCCGCTTCGAACAGCGGGTCTTACTAAATTCATAACTTTTGTTTTACTCAACCAAAATGTGTGTTCTTAGATTCTACAGAACCATAGGACAATTATCTACATCTTTCATGTAGATCAAAAACTCTAATTAGTCTATTTACTATTTTTAATCTACAGTCTACCAAAACAAAGACCGAACAGCGACAACCACAAGGACAGCAGTCTTCCAAAATCCTAACTCGAATTATACTTGTCCGATTGACATGATTAAATATGCTATAGAAACATATCGAATTATCTATAATTAACTAGTAGATGACATTTCCAAAATTCGCCATTAAGGTATCCAAATAAATCGTACAACAAAATATCGACTAAACCCATCTACTTTTCGATTTCTTCCTAATAAAAACATGCTAAATAATTTCCCTTACAAACATGCTAGCTCTTCTCTCTCCATTAATTAATGTAACTAATTAAGCTACCCTTGTATGATTAGTTAATCACCATAGCTAACCAAGTGAACAAAACGATTACCTACTAATGCCCACATGCATGCAAGACACTCTAATCAAGCTAGCGACCAAACTAGAAAATTACTATCTTGCATTAAGTATTTCATGTCTCTATCTCCGTCATGACTTGTGCTTCTTTCCTAATCACCACACTAATTTTGTCTAAGGTAATTAACTAGTAGCACCAAGTACGGCATGCAACCGGTTCTTCACCTACCTAATCACCTACCGGTTCTTCACCGGTTTTTTTCCACGCGCAAGAAGGGCCGAGAAACACACAGCAGCACAAGCACCGCGACGGCAGAAGCAGCTTCGCTCGAGCAAGGCCCACGCGGCAGCGAGCCGCTAAGCGGTGGGTCCCGGGATGGCACGCACAGGTCACGCGGACGGCGTCGACGCGGTAGATGCTTCACGCGTCCGAGAAATCCAAGCAGCGCGTCTTTGTGGTACCGCTTCACGCGCGAGAAATCCAAGCGGTAGCGTCTTTGGCGTTCTAAGAAAAAACGAAGACTACAAGCAAGCGTGTGCGCTTGGTGGTGGAGAGAAAAGAAAGAAAAAGGCTAGGGTTTTCTAGAATTCCACAATCTATTTATATAGCTCTTAAAAACTCAAATTCTATTTTTATGTACTATTTTTTTATTTAAATACACATAGGCCCTTAAGAGGTTAATATTTATTTATTTAATTATTTCAGAATATTACATTCTACCCTCTTAATGTAATTCGACCGAATTCTACTCGCCGTGCTACTCAAATAAAAACTACATCATGGAAATTAAACAATAAATAACACGTGCACTGACGTGAACAACTCGGTATTGCTCGCGCATGCGAGACTCCAACTCCCAAGTCGCCTCTCTCGATCGATCGCCCACAAAGACCTTGACGATACCAACGTCTTGTGCCTCAAAGACTCGCTCCGACCTCTCCGTAATCGCGCACGGACGCGACTCAACCGTGAGGTCTTGCTCAATAGTCGGCGGCTCTAATGAAATCTTATGCTCGATCTCTCAAAACTTTCTCAAGATCGAGACGTGAAACGCATTGTGAACTCCACGCATGGACTCGTGCAGTCCAGCGGTGAGGCTAACTTCCCAATTCTTGCAATAATCGGGAACGGTCCAACGTACCTCGGGCTAAGCTTCCCTTTGCTACCGAATCGGACAATGCCTTTAGTGGGAGACACTCTCAAGAGCACCTGGTCACCCACTGCAAACTCCAAGTCACGCCTCTTCATATCAGCATAACTTTTCATGCGCTCTGAGCCGCTAATGATTCTCGCCTCACCATGGCCACACGCTCAACGGTCTTCTGAATCCAGTCCGGACCCAAAATTGCCTTCTCTCCAACTGCATCCCAACAAAGCGGCGATCTGCACTTCCGCCCATAGAGAACCTCAATGGTGCAGCCCTAATACTGGAATGGTAACTATTATTATAAGCAAACTCTGCAAGTGGCAACTGGTCCTCCCAACTACCCTTCCAAGACAAAACGCAAGACCGCAACATGTCCTCTAAAGTCCAATAGTACGCCCGATCGCCCATCATGCTGTGGGTGAAACAGCAGTACTAAGGCGGGCTGTGTGCCCAATGCACTCTGCAGACTCTCCTGAATTTGGAGACAAACTTGGCCCTCCTGTAAATGATGGTCTTGGGCACACCATGCGCCTTACTATTTCACGCACATAAATAGGAGCTAGATCACTCATTGAATTTGTCGTGCGAATAGGAATGAAGTCGAGACTTGTCAATCGATCCACCACTACCCAAATCGCATCCTTCCTCGCGGCGAACGAGGTAACGCCACCACAAAGTCCATAGAGATATCATCCCAAGGCCACTGGGAACCTCCAAAGGTCGCAACAACCTGCAGGGCGCTTGTGCTCGCCTTTCACTTGTCGATAAACACCGCAAGAAGCCACATAATTAGCAATATCCACCTTCATTCGTTTCACCAAAAATTCGCTTTTGGATCTCGATACATCTTAGTCTCACCAGATGAACGATTATGCAGTGCGATGTGCCTCCCTCAAGATATCATCTTTGACCTCCGCCTTTTGTGGTACGCAAAGACGGCCTTTAAACCTCAAAGTACCGTAATCGTCCATGCTAAAATCACCCTCTTTACCCTCATCCGGATGCTTCCTAACCTCCTGTAATAACGGTCACCTGTTGTGCTTCCCTTTACGATCCGAATAGTCGACTCAAGGATCAACGTGTCTCAACATGTGATGTGCCCGCATAACAATAGGATATACCCATGCGATCAAAATCAAGAATGAGGCAATCTAGAGTAGCAGAGTCGCCTTGCGACTAAGAGCATCCGCAACAACATTGGCCTTGCTCGGATGATACCGAATAGTAAGATCGTAGTCCTTGATCAATTCCAACCACCTCCTTTGCCTCAAATTCGATCCTTCGAGTGAAGATATACTTGAGACTCTTGTGATCCGTAAAAATATCACAAGGCTCGCCAGATAGATAATGCCTCCAAATCTTGAGAGCAAAGACAACCGCAGCCAAACTCCAAATCATGGGTGGGATAATTCGCTCGTGCTTCTTTAACTGTCTCGACGCATAAGCAATCACCTTACCGTCTTGCATAAGCACACAACCAAGACCCACTCGAGACGCATCTGAAAGATCGTGAACCGCTTCTCCTACTCGGAAGAGTGAGAATAGGAGAGGTCACCAACCTCTCCTTCAAAATGCAAAAACTGCGCTCACACTCATCAGTCCATAGGAATCTCACACCTTTCTGACTAAGCTGAGACATCGGTTTGGCGATGATAGAGAAATCCTCCACAAAACGCCGATAATAACCAGCCAATCCCAAGAAACTCCTCACCTCCTTCACATTAGTCGGCCTCTTCCAATCCACCACTGTGGAGACCTTGCTAGGATCAACAGCAATGCCCTGAGGGTTAATCACATGACCCAGAAAACCCACTTCAAATCCGTAACTCACACTTCTTCAACTTAGCATAGAACTTGTGCTCTCTCAAAGTATCTAAAACCAGCCTCAAATGACGCTCATGATCCTCATTGGTCTTGGAATAGATAAGAATATCATCAATAAACACCACCACGAAATCATCTAGATACTCGTGTAACATGTTGTTCATGGTCTCCATAAAAATAGCAGGTGCATTAGTCAATCCAAAGGACATAACTTTATACTCATAATGCCCATACCTGGTGGAGAAAGCAGTCTTCTCCACATCCTGCTCACGCACACGGATTTGATTATACCCTGACTGGAGATCGATCTTGGAGAATACTTGAGCTCCATTCAATCGATCAAACAAGTCCTCAATGCGGGGCAATGGATATTTGTTCTTGATTGTGACCGCATTAAGCGCACGGTAATCAATACACATGCGCCAACTCCCATCCTTCTTCTCTGTGAACAGAACAGGAGCTCCCCACGGCGATACGCTACGCCTGATCAAACCTTTAGCCAACAAATCATCCAATTGCTTCTTCAACTCGTCCTGAAACGGACGTGCTAATCGATATGGAGACATCGAGATGGGACGAGTACCCGGAACAAGATCAATGCGAAACTCCACGTCTCGCGCAGGTGGTAAGCCCTAAGCTCACCGGGAACACATCCGGGTAATCACTAACCACCGAATCTCCTCAATCTACGGCCACGCTCGGTTTCTCGAAGAGCTAAAAGAAGCCCGATTTCGCACGCGACCGAGAACAGATCCGGTATCGAAAGAGAGCGCGAGGCGACTCCTGAAAGGTCAAAGTCTCCCAGACGGGTCTGCAGCAGACCGTTTCTGAAAAAGGATATCACGGCTCGATAAGAGTGCAACCAATCCATACCCAAGATAACGTCGAACGGAACCAATCCATGCACAGAGACTGTTCTACAGAAACAGGACCCATCCTGCTCGGGTCTGCGCGGGGCCGCGCCCGGCGCTCATGCTGTAGCGGAAGAAGTACTCCGGGATGGACAGGCCGAGGAAGAGCGAGGTACCAATGATGAAGAGGTTGCGCATGGAGTTCATGTTGGTGAACTGCAGAAAGGAGAGCCCCACAGCACCTGGAAAGACAAGGGAATATAAAAGAGGTCCTAGTCAGAATCTGGTGACAGCAAAAGCAAAAGAACGAACTATGGAAAGAACATGAAGAGGTTTGCTTTGGACATCCGAAAATGCTTACCCACATAGCCAAACATGACGCAGTATATGGCCGCAAACATCGTGAATGGGATCGAGGCGAACAGCGCTCCGAATCGCCCTGCAATCATGGAAAGGTTTAAGGGTTTAGAACCAGAAAAATGGACTTATGAAACAGCATTTTACTATACAGAAAATGTGCTTACCTAGGATAGAGAAGAAGATCATGAAACCAGCGGAGATCTGTATCACTCTTCTGCTGCCAATCCTGGTTGATCCAAGAAGACCAACGTTCTCGCTGTGTTTGGCAAAATGAGATGTCGGATCGATGTTAGGCGTGATACTGCAAAAGGATACCCGAATGCAAACTTGGTGCAATAAATAAGCAGGCGCACTTACACAGAGACGGTGGAGCCGGTCCCAGTACCGAATAGCCCATCGAATAGCAGCCCAATTCCTGATTGTTCACGTATTTGAGCATAAAAAAGAGAGGAGAAAACATTTATTTGTCTGATCAATGGCAGAATCAATGACAGGTCCATCTATGAAAAGAAACTGACCTGCCATCCAATTCCTCTACTCAGGACGTATGGTGGTGGGGTGTTGCGCCGCCAACCGGCAGCAGCCTTGAACGCTCCAGTTGACTGCAATGCTCAAAGTATTGTCAACCAAATCAGATCAGCATAAACATAGGCTAACAATATTCTCAACTCGGTTAAAAATAACGTGGTTCAGACTTGAGAGGAATGAAATGTTACCTCTATCAAGGACACCACCACAGCAGCCATCATACCGAATGCATGATCCGCGCTGAAAGTTGGCGGACCCCATTGCAATGGGTATGGGATATCTATCCTGAAGAAATTTTCAAAAGGATTTCTTTCAGAGGTGTAAAAAGAGGAGGTGAAAATGGCACAGTGATATGTTTATCAATCTACAAACCAGTCTGCGGAGGTGATGAGATTGGCACGGTCGGTGCGGCAGTTGACCTGGGTGACCAGCGAGCTATGTTTGTACGCCCCGCTCGCTGTGAGGATGTGGGCATATACCCAGACAAGTGCAATGGAGATGACCAGCGAGAACCTCTCCAATATCGGAAGATGACGACTTGTACATGCTTCAGATATTGGGAAAGTGCCACAAACAGGATGAGCATTGGAAGACCAATCTCCACGCACCTCCCAACCTAACAGCATAATCTCCATATATTAGATTAAAAATCAGTAAGAAAACATAGAACATGCTTATTCTAGATGTTTTCCCAGTTGAAGATCCTGCCAAGCATAAATGCATAATTGATATTAATTTATAGATTTAGATATATTTAATGCTCCGATGAGATATGACCATATCCTAGGAGCGAAATGTTTTGACTTTCAATTTCAACCATATGAAATGATTACAATGTATCTCTTGAAATCTCCCAAGTCTGAAGCATATGTTCTGATAGTACAAGCAATCAGTTATTGATAAGGATAAGAGGAACTTGTGATTGTTAACAAGAGAACAACTCAGCAAAGAAATAGCACTAGAGCTTTTACCACTGGGAATCCTCTCTCGAAAGGCCAAGCCCCACCAGTGCAACCACCGGAACCATCCCAAGTGGACTAAAGAACCTGCAGCGCAGCATGCACATCAAAACAACATCTTAAGATTCTTATCGTCAATCCGAAGGTTGCAGCCATGTCCCATCACTTTTGTCTAATTTGCACACTTATATTAGTATAGTGGCATATTGCCTTTTTTCTAAAGTGATGCCCACTTCTCAAAATGAGAGAAAACATAGTGGATTGCCTAAGGGCCTGGGGCTAGGATAAAGAATCATCAGGGCATAATCTACTGATTGATCATGTGCCCCTAATGTCAACATACATCATGCCAAAAGTTGCTCATACAAAAAAGGAATTTGTTAAAGACCTCCCTTACTTGCAGTATAAGTAACCAAACACTGCTCAGTCTCATGGTCACTTGCTCATACAAGTTAAGAAGAGAATACTATCTGGTATGGAGTATGTACCAAGCAAGCATTGCATAATTGGATTACATGATACATCTATTGAAATAAAGGGGGTTGTATGTACCTGGAGCATATCCCCCACAACTGGCTGTAGCCAAGAATTATTTGGATGCAGGAGGATATTATCAAGGCCCCCTGTATGGCTCTCATAGTCATGATGAACCTCTGCAACAAGAAGAGGGAAACATGCAATAAATAACATGAAATTTGTGGAGTTGAAATGACCTCTGATGATATTGATTAACTACGAGCAGGCCTGCATCGAGCGCATGTGATGCTGCACAGGCCCCCCAAAAAATAGGGCCTCTTTTTTCTACCCATTCTTCAATGATTACTTGCTAATATTTGTTCTAGTAATAGTAAGAACTAATAAACGAGTAGCTTTTTTATTCACTTCTTACTGAAAACTACCACTGATTCACATCCATTTCCCCCGCCTCCTCCCCTCTTTATGTTTCTTTTGTTAAATATTTACACTAAAAGTTCATTCATAAGAAAACCATGAGTCATGTCGATATTTTAAAGTTTATGAGATGGCTAAATTATTTTTGTAATGCAATTGTTGCACATAGAATTTTGTAGACTATTTCAGCGAATATTGTAGCAGTAAAAGAGAGCTTTTATAAATTTAAGTTGTTAAAGTTCTAATTGTATTCTATAATGACTCAGGAAAGACTTATCTATGGCACTTGCAATTGATGTTCAATTTGGCAAAGACTAGTTACGAAGATAATTGAAGATTTTGTCTCAAGGAATACTAGAAGAATGATGCTTTTCAATTAAAAGTATTGGTACTAGTTTAGAGATTTGTTTCTTAGGGAGGTGTAACCCTTTGTACCATAAGAAAAAAAAAAGTATTATAATTGTAATTTCAAATAAAGAATATATTTTAGTTTTGGCTATTGACTTTTATTAAGTATATGGCGTAATTTTAAATTTAGCACAGGCCCCCCAAAATGTCAGGTAGCCTGACTACGAGGCAAAATCATTGCATGCTTACCGTATGGTCATCAGCTATTTGAGCCAGTGAAGGGTCTCGTATTATTGATATGACTGGGATCACAAATGCATAGGAGCCTCCGATAATGGTCGGAAGCCGAGTTCCAAACAGAGTTTGGAGCAGTGTGTTGATCCCAGTCACAAACAGCATGGTTTGCACCACCTTTGCTTTGTCATGCTGGGAGCAAACAAAACAGACAAAGATGTACACGTCAGGATGGACTCTGAAACAGTAGCTAGAAACATCATTACCCAGAAAGACGAACGCTGGATGCATGCAAGTGACCCACTAATTCGAGGATGGACTCTGAGCATCTTGAGATGCTAAATGGAACAGGAGATACTAAATTCTTTATTAGTTCTATTAAAACAAAACTATTTATCTCATAATATAAAATTCTACAAGCTAACTACAAGCTACTAAACACATATCCAATGCAAATAGCACGCTTCAGCAGAATAATATTGAATTCTGACATTCATTTCAAGCTGAACACCCAAATGAATTAAAGCAACCGTGTATGGCATCATTGATAATAACAGAACAGTAAAAAGATTCTCACAGCGTTTCCACCCATGAGGGGAACCAGCAGTGTGGGGATCATCACCGCAGTCCCCAAGCAAAGGATGTAATGCTGGAACCCCAGCGCAATTGCCTCCCCTGCACCCTCCAAAAAGAACTCAAAATTAGTACAAGACAGACGCAAATAGATTAATCAACCATACAATCCTACAAGCCTAGGCACATGAGTCCAATGCCACACTTACCCCAGGACGGGTTGGAGTCTATGCAGTACTCCAAGCCCTGCAGCTGGTCCATGGGCGGGTGGCTGATCTCTTCTGGCTTCATGTCAGCCATCTCCACAGAAGACACTTCTTTTTTTGTTCAAGATGATCAAAATAGTTGCAACAATAAACAAGCAGGGAGAGAAAACACCTTCAAAACTTATTCCACTGAGCAGTTTAATAAGGTGGGAAAGCAGTAAAGCTGCAAGCTTTAATTAGCTTTATTGGCCCAGAGAACCAGATGCCACAAGAACACCCCAGAGAAACAAAGGCCCCCTTTTAAGCCCACAAAGATGCAATCTTCTATGTCTACAACAACAATCCGGATGGCTGCAAAAAAATAATCTTAATCTCCCAAACCATGGAACTAAAATTGGAAAAGCAAGATTTAATGAAAGATCAAAAACCAGTCTACAAAAACAGAGATGGCACACAACTCTCTCTCTCTCTCTCAAAGATGATTGCAGCAACCCATAGAGAAACTCAGCACCACAGAACGACCAAGGGACCAAAGAAAAAAGTACCGCATAAAAATGCTCACCAAAATCGCCTTGAGAATGTGCTCGTTCAGAGAGAAGAAATTCCCAAGAACAGCGAAAGCAAGAACCACGAGTACGAAGCAACCAGGATCCAGGAAGGTGCGAGCCTTATAGCCTCCTCCACCCGAGATAGTAACGAAAAAGTAAATGATTAATGCCAAGATCGGTTTCTTGAAGATTTTCCGGTGGATGGAGGAGGAGGCAAAGGCGTTTAGGCGGAGTGTCTGTAGCGCGAGCAAGTGGCGGAGTGTCTGTAGCGCGAGCAAGCCAGGAAAGGAGGAGAGGAGAGGAGAGGGGAGGAGGCTGCTCGCGCAGGCCGTGCTCCGGGAAATGTAAAAAAGCTGTGGGCAAAAGAGCAAGAGCCAGCAATGTATGAAAAGGAGTAAATGGAAAGGTTTAGAGAGTAGAGGATGAGAGAGAGTGGGGGAAGGGAAGGTACTCCAGACGCATTGTATGTACATGTGTATGCAACGATGCATTACTTGCATGCACCTACTGCTCCATTACTCTCCTCTCCTCTCACCTCCCCTTTCTCCCTCCTATTAACCCCACTGGCCACTGGGTTATCCTCTTTCTTCAGTCTTCTCTCTCTAGGTGAGAGAGAAATTTTACAGATACTTTCCTTGTCACAGGAGAGACTGTACCAGTGCGTCTACCTGTAAAATGTACCACTGCATGTGGGGCCCATGTACTAGCACAGGCAATTACAACAAGTTTGTCTGGCACTGTGGCAGTGGAGTTATCTTGCAGGGGATCTGAATTGGCCCGTTGGAATTTCTCTCTGACTAAAATGCCCTCCACACTCACGCCAAACAGCAGGGGGAGGGGCAGAATTCTGTGGCTAGCTGCACTGGCTGGAGCAGATGTTTGGGTTGGATGGTTATCCTTCACCAGTGCTTAATTAACTAATTAATGGAATTTACAATCTCTTGGTGCTTCCTTTTTTGGACTCTGGTTGGTCATATTCTACTGATCTTGTGATCTGGTGGCAGATATGCTTTTAATTTAAGCACATACAGTGTGCATCTACTTGGCAGAAGCCAAAGGTGGACGGCTGAAATAATCTTGATCCAATTTATTCCTGATTTTTGTTGGGAAATGGTAACATGATTGAATGAATGGTATGGCTAAGGTGAAGATCTCCAATCTTTTGCCATAAAATGGACTCCTCGCCTGCCGTCGGATCTAGATCTAAACGATGGAGGAGGTGTTGCACAAAGCCAACAAATACAAGCCAAAAAATCATTTAAATGAATTTTTTTTTGGAAAGTAATAAATAGTGAATAAATGGCATGACTAAGTTCGTGTCAATTTTTTTTTTTAGAAAATAGGCACCTTGTATGATGTCGGTTCCAGACGTAAGGTGTTGTATAAAAACAACAAATATGAGCTTAAAACAATGAAATTTGTAGACTAAGTGTCAAAGAGCTCACCGATTGGTGCTTGGCGATGATACAACAAGGTGGAATTGTCGGCACCATTGTTCACAGCAGTATGAGGTGGTAGCTACTGCTGGCTACAATGAGAGAAAGGCTTGCGCACCGCGCTTCCAATATGCTTCATTATTCTCATTAAATCAGATCCGAGATGTCCGACCACCATCTATGACCAAAGGAGAGGAGGCAATCAAGAAAGCCTACCATTGGGAAAAGTTACCATGGAGGGGTCGGTGGGGATGGGAGACTATGGTAATGTGGAGATGTGTGCTTCCCTTTCCTCCGTGACGCTCTTAAATAGAGGGAAAAGTTGGCTCGGATACTACTTGCAAAGCAACGCCCTAAGTGTCCGTAGTGCGACACGTGACTCGCCATCGCAAAGCAACATCCGGTGTATGTAGTGTGACACGTGACTCACTACTTGGCGAAAGTGTCTACAGCAGACACACGACTCACTTTTTTAATAAGAATATATTAAAAGTCCTACGTGTTGCCTCGAATACCGTTGGTGAAGTAACACCAAGTGTCTCAGAGTGCGATGCGTGACTTGTATTATCACTTAAGTCCCTATATTTGAAAATGATCAAGAAGTCCTTGCAGTTTTGCATTATGATTGCTTTTCTTAAGTAGCCTTCATAGCCAGATATAGGCTAGTTTTGACATTGTAGAAAGTAATAGCAGAGAATAATAACAAAGTCAAAAAATGAGGTGGGGGTGGGGGGATGGGCAAGTTGGGGGGGGGTAATGTGTAACATCCTAAAAATGACTAAATGCAAAAATACAAGATTTTTAAAACTTTTATGTAATTATTTGGGCCATCTTATTTTCTCCTGCATTCTCGGGAGTTATTTGATCTATGTCTTCTTTTGTCGGCACAGGTAACGTACAATAGAAACCCTAGAATACATAAACCTAAAATCGTGAACCCTAGACTACATAAACCTAAAATCGTGAACCCTAGAATCACAAATTGCGAAAGCAAAATGAACTTAAGGCATTGTCCTTTCAAATATTACATGAAGTAGAAGTCCTAAAGCAAAATCGCAGTCCAAACCTAATGCTCATATTAAACAAATGCCCAATCAGAATCCTTTAGTAAAAAAAATCAGAATTTACCTTTTATCAAGTGAGAATTTCCTAAAGAAAGTACTAGAATTTTAGCGACCCTAAAATTCTACTTTATTCCATATTTTTCAAGTTTTCCATGACCTTTTCTCTCCCTTCTACTATTCATTTGGTCAATACCTTGAGCCACCTTGGTTGCCACCAAGTCCCCTTGGTTGGCCGTGGCATCTTCCTTTCCCCCGTGCATCGCCATACCGCCCTGATACTTTCCCTGCCACTGTTCCTCCAACCAAGGACTCACCGAACCAGTGCAACCGAGATCGCACCCTAGTCATGGTCTGCCGAAGCGACTAGAGTCGACACCTCTCTCCTTTGCTCGGCGTCGACACCGCCGAAGTTCGGACGCCTGATGCGACAAGGCATATCTGTTGGCGATCATTGCCGCTCGGCCATTACTCACCATTGCTCAACCCATCACACCCATCGTGACTGCGTCACCGACTCTATGTAGATCGCCAACCACTCCTTCGATCTTGCAGCGCAGATACAACACATGCTCTCGACGACCTACACCCCTGCAGCTATAAGTAGCAGCCCCAAGTCTCCTCGTTGCCGTTCCTCGCCACAAGTGCTAGTTTCCTCACACTCCTCCATTCCTCAAGCGAGTTTGAGCCCTAGGTAAGGCTTGAGCGCTCGCTTTGGCTAAGCGCCACCACGATGTCGCCATCAGCATTAACGCCCATAAGTGAAGCTCCTCCCTTTCTTAAATACATCACCATCTTCCCGACCCAAGAGGCGCTTCCCTCATTTGATTCCCTCAGATTCATAGGAGCCGCCACGACCTCGTTCTTCCTCCCCTCCGACCAGAGTAGCCCAAGCAGTCGAATTGACCTCGTCGGCCATCACTACCGCTTGGAGCTTCTCCCGCCGTCGCAGACCATCATCGCCAAACCATCTCTGGCTAGCTCGCTTCCTCCGTGTTCTATCGGTACATTCATAGTGGTCACTAGATGCTCATTTTCACTCTAGATGCACGAAAGCATTGCCGGAATGACGAATGCATTGTAGACCCAAGTTGTAGTTGAACCCCTAGGTGGTCGAAACTCATCCTACTTGGAATGTAGTGGGACCTCATTCCGACAAGGTAGTTGTGCATCCTTTCGCCTAGGACATAGTTGTCGGGACCCAAAAAATACAATTCTGGACCCTCTGTGTATTCTGCACTAGTACAGATCACGTTAGTGCACACATTGTCAACATAGATGATATCGATCCACATAAAACGATTAATAGAATAAACGACTAATTTGAATAGCAAATAATGGTTTTGACCTTATGGTCGAGTTTACATTTATTAAGCCACGCAGGGCTGACAAAAGATAAAATAGCAGGAGCGGAATAGAAATAAACTTCAGCGAAATCCTATTAATTCACCACAGGCAACTGACTGGGATCAAGACCCTTAACGATCAACACCTTCGTAGAACTCCTCCTCAAATGCAGGCGAAGACTCCTCCACTTCTGTTGATTGTTTGAAGTAAGTATGAGAACACAACCGTACTCGCAAGTCATACCACATAATGCAATTTATAGTTGATGGCTTATTCCAAAGGAATGGCTTCTATGGTTCTTTTGCAGAAATGCAACATTTGCAATTGAATACGAATAATAGATTGAAAACATAATTCAAAATAAATAAATAATATTATGTTATCATTTGATTTCACAAAGACACACAGTCTAAACAAGTTATTCACACAACTATATGACTTAGATCACACAGCTCCCTTCCCAAGGTTTTATGAAAATTTACCCCTCGTGTGAAATCCCAGAGCATGTCCATGACCGCGGACGCGACTATTCGAATAGATTGATTTAACACTCTACAGAGGTTGCACACTTTACCCACAAGATATATTCAGTGTAGTTAGCACTGACCATAACAAAACATTTCAGAAACTTCATCTTAAACATTGACACTCCCAATGTACTTTACTGTTATCCAACTAATACACACAACGTTTGGTACGACACACACCGTTGGATAGGGATGCGACGAACCATCCCGCGACATGACCTATCTTGAAGTCCACACCTCCACCTATCACACAGCTAACCTACAACCTGAGTTGTCAATGGCAAGATTCCATAACCTACTAAGTTAGGTCCGTCCCATACCAGACATGTAGTTGTACAGTAAGGCTCAATTCAATGGCGCATAAAGTTAAGTCCTTAATTGACCAAGCCAAGACTTTCAATTTCTAACTAAGTGTCACACAGACAATAATCTCATTCACACAGTTTCCACCATCACATAGTATCCACCACTTGGCTCAGTCTAAATCTTTTCCCACCCTGTTGATTAAGTGCAACACATGCCATCAACGAGTAATAGCACATAACACACACAGTTTTATCACACAGATCCATAATCACTTAGTCGAGTTTATAATTGCAACTCACATGAAATGATGACTCGTGGCATGACTAAGCAATCTACTCAGATCTAACCAACCTACGCTGGTGCTACGATATTTCCAACTAATAATGAACCAACCTAGGGTTACAAAAGATCATGGCATAGTAATAGTCAAGGTGGATATAACAATTTGGATTAATAACTAACACAAAAGCATTTAAATAAATACTTAAAATAGAATGCAATACATTGAAACAAAGTATTTTGAAAACTCGGGTTCAATATGATCAAAGGTATAACTTTCCTTGAAATAGATTTAGGTAATCGATCTTGGTCTTGAGGCACTCCTTCAAAAGTCCCCGAAGAATTAACGTCTATTCGCAAAAGAAATAAATAAACAAAAAAATAGAGGCAAAACAAACTCCAAAAATTAAATAAAAATCATAAACAAATAGATCTTGAATTTATATAAATTTAGAAAATTTAATGAGCTCAATCGGAGTTCGGATGGAAAAGATATGGGTTTTGGAATATTAAATCTAAAGAAAACACTATTTTTTGATTTAATAAGAATTTCTGAATTATTTCTCTAAAGAAAAATCATATTATTGCGCAATCACTGACGTCAGCGAAGAATTTCTAGAAAGGAATAAGTAAAGATATTCGATGTGGGACCCACATGTTAGTGAGATGGCTCACGGTGGATTGAGTTCACCGAGCTGGCTGGAATAGAGACCGGTGGACCGTGCCACGCATGCGCTGACGAAGCAGCCACGTGGGCGCCATGTAGGCTCGGGTGCTGATGCAGATGCTGACGCAGACTCGCCACGTCAGATCGACGGCGGCGGCACTCGGGAAACGAGTGTTCCCGCGAACGGCGACGTCTCGCCGGCAGTGGATGGTACCATTGCGTAGAGGGTGACGCGGGGATCTCACTGATGAACTCATGGGAGCAAGAGATTGACTGGACTGGCCGAAGGCGAGGTCGTAGCAGAGGTGGCGCCACGGGCTCGACGGAATCTGCTCTCCGGCGACGCTCCAGTGGGACAAAGTTGACTAGAACGTGGCCCTTGCCTCGGCGATGCTGAAGGTGTAGACGATGAGGCTCGAGCGGCTCTGGTTGCGGCGGGATTGCTCGTCGGAGCTGGTGGCGGTGGGATTTTTTCTTCGAGCTCTAGCAGCGGCTAGGGTTTCGCGCTTGAGCTCTGGCGGCTAGGGTTGACGTGCAAAGCTCCAGGGCTACCCCTCCCTTTATACCCGGCGGCAAGGGAGAGTCAAGGGCGTGAACGCCCAAATTGGATACGCGGCAGTAGTAAATCGATCCCAACCAAATCGGAGACGAATAACAAGTGATCCAAAGGGTCCCACACGCCATCGACGGCGGCCATGAGTTCGCGTTACAAAGCGGCATGGGTGAAACTCGACCGGTGGGCTCGGTGCAATCTGCGAGTAGAGAGAGATGGTAGAGATTGACAGCGGGGCCACAGCCGCGGAGGCGAGGCGCGAGAGAGAGGGAGAGGTCGATATGCGAGGCCCGCATGTCGGTTGAACGGCAAGAATACAAGCCTGCTGATGGAAGCCGGCCGCATGTTGTTGGGTCGAGATTGGAATAGGGTTGGGTTTTGGCCCGACACTCATTCCTGAGGATTTTAAATAAATTTCTATTTTAGAAAATACAAAAATCCAAATAGCAATTAGAAAATAGCAAATAAACTTGGAAAAATTCCAGAAAATTCTAGAAAATATATCTAAGCACATAGAATCCAAATAAAATAGTTTTGACAATTTTTGATGTTGGGATTAATCATATTATATTATTTTGATGCTAAAGTCCATATTAAGCTTTAATAAAATTCAATAAAAATTCAAATGGTGAATTTTCCAACTAGCAACTAACTAAAAGATTTTAAAAGCCCATAAAATTGGGTTGTTACAATAGTCAAACTTCCAGGTAGTCGAATCCTCCCTCGCGTAGAGTGTGTCGAAGCTCCTTACGAGCAGATGGACGAAACTCCTTTGGAGTAGATGGACAAAAATCTTTTCGACCGGATGGTCGAGACTCATTTTAGTCGGATAGTCGAGACCCCCTTCTGACCGGATGGTCGAGACTCCTTCCGACTGAATGGCCGAGACTCTTTTTGACCGGATGGTCGAAACTCCCTCCGACCAGACAGTCGAAACACCTTTTGACCAGATGATCGAAACTCCTTCCGACCAGATGGTTGAAACTACTTCGACCAGATAGTCGAAAATCCCTTTCGACCATAGTCGAAAACTCCTTTCGACTAGCTTGTCTGACCAGTTGGTCAAAACTCCTTTCGACCAATAGTTGAAACTCCTTCGACTAGTTAGTCGAAACTACTTTTGACTAATAGTCGAAACTCCTCCAACCAATAGTTGAAACTTCATCGACCAGTTAGTCGAAACTCTTTCGACTAGCTAGTCGAAACTCTTTCAACCAGTTAGTTAAAATTCCCTTTCAACCAGTTTAGGGGAGGAACGGCCTGTGTTGCCAAAGAGTGCAGAAACCCCCATGAAAAACTAAAAATTCTGATTTTCTTATTAGCTCCTTCTCCCGAATTCTTTTTCTAGTTTCCCGATTAAATTTTGGGGTATTACATTCTACCCCCCCTTAAACGGAATTCGACCCCGAATTCCAACCAAGCTTAACAATCTAAGATAAAAACCACTAAACTCTTTACCAACATTATCACATACCTGCTGTGAATAATTCAGGATATTGCTCGCGCATACGAGACTCCAACTCCCAAGTAGCCTCCCTCTCAGCCTGATGTGTCCACAACACCTTGATGTATACCAACGTCTTGTACCTCAAATATTGCTCGACCTCTCCATAATACGCACCGGACACGACTCAATTGTCAGGTCTTGCTCAATAGCCAGTGGCTCCACTAAAATCTTATGCTCCAGGTCTCTCAAAAACTTTCTCAGCATCGAGACGTGAAACACATTGTAAACTCCACGCATGGACTCAGGAAAGTCCAGACGGTAGGCTAACTTTTCGATTCTTGCAATAATCGGGAACGATCCAACATACCTTGGGCTAAGCTTCTCTTTGGTACCGAATCAGACAATGCCTTTAGTGGGAGACACTCTCAAAAGCACCTGGTCACCCACCGCAAACTCCAAGTCACACCTCCTCACATCTGCATAGTTTTTCTCTCGCTAAGTCGCTAATGATTCTCGCCTCACCATGGTCACGCGCTCAACGGTCTTCTGAATCCAGTCCGGACCCAAAACTGCCTTCTCACCCACCGCATCTCAACAAAGTGGTGATCTGCATTTCTGCCCATACAAAACCTCGAATGGTGCGGCTCTAATACTAGAGTGGTAGCTATTGTTATAAGCAAACTCTGCAAGTGGCAACTGGTCCTCCCAACTACCATTCCAAGACAGAACGCAAGTCTGCAACATATCGTCCAAAGTTTGAATAGTACGCTCTGACTGCCTATCTGTTTGAGGATGAAACATTGTACTAAGACGAAACTACGTGCCCAACGCACTCTATAGACTCTCCTAGAATTTGGAGATAAACTTCGTGTCCCTGTCCGAAATGATGGTCTTTGGTATACCATGCAGTCTCACAATCTCACACACATAGATAGGAGCTAGATCGCTTGCTAAACTTGTCGTTCAGATAGGAATGAAGTGCACAGACTTGCTGAAATGATCCACTACTACCCAAACTGCATCCTTCCCTCGCGGTGAATGAGGTAACGCCACCACAAAGTCCATAGAGATATCATCCCAAGGCTATTGGGGAACATCCAGAGGCTGCAACAACCCTGCAGGACGCTTATGCTCGGCTTTCACTTACTGACAAACACCACAAGAAGCCATATAATTAGCAATATCCACCTTCATCCTTTTCCACCAGAAATTCTATTTCAGATCGCGATACATCTTAGTCTCACCAGGATGAACAGTGTACGGAGTGCGATGAGCCTCCCTCAAGATATCATCTTTGACCTCCGCCTTTTGTGGCACACAAAGGCGGCCTTTAAACCGCAAAGCACCAGATTCATCAATGCTGAAATCTCCATCGTTGCCCTCATCAAAATGATTCCTGACCCCCTGCAATAACCGGTCACTCATTGTGCTTCCAGACACGGCCCGAATAGTGACTTAAGGATCAATCAGATCTCAACATGTGCTGTTCCCGTATAACAATAAGATATCCCCATACAATCAAAATCAGCAATGAGGTAATCTAGAGTAGTGGGAGTCGCCTTGCGACTAAGAGCATCAACAACAACATTGGCCTTATCTGTATGATATTGAATAGTAAGATCATAATCATTGATCAACTCCAACCACCTCCTTTGCCTCAAATTCAAATCCTTCTGAGTAAAGATATACTTGAGACTCTTGTGATCTATGAAAATATCACAAGACTCGTTGTACAGATAATACCTCAAAATCTTGAGAGCAAAGACAACCGCAGCTAGCTCCAAGTCATGAGTTGGATAATTCTGCTCGTGCTTCTTTAACTGTCTCGACGCATAAGTAATCACCTTACCATCTTGCATAAGAATGCAGCCAAGACCCACACGAGACGCATCTGAAAAGACTGTGAACCGCTTCCCTGGTTCAGGAAGAGTGAGAATAGGAGAGGTCACCAACCTCTCCTTCAAAGTGCAGAAACTACGCTCACACTCATCACCCACCGAATCTCACACCTTTCGAGTAAGTCGAGACATCGGCCATGGCGATAGAGAAATCTGCATAAAACACCGATAGTAACCAGCCAAACCCAAGAAACTCCTCACCTCCTTCATATTAGTCGACCTCTTCCAATCCACCACTGTGGAGAATTTGCTTGGATCAACAGCAATGCCCTGGGGATTTATCACATGACCAAGGAAACTCACTTCAAAAATCCAGAACTCACATTTCTTCAACTTAGCATAGAACTTGTGTTCTCTCAAAGTTTCTAATACTAGCCTCAAGTGACGCCATAATCCTCATTGTTCTTGGAATAGATAAGAATATCATCAATGAACACCACCACGAAGTCATCCAAATACTCGTGCAACATATTGTTCATGGTCTCCATAAAAATAGCAGGTGCATTAGTCAATCCAAAAGACATAACTTTATACTCATAATGCCCATACCGTGGAGAAAGCGCCTTCTCTACATCTCGCCACGCACACGCATTTGATTATACCCCGACCGAGCTCGATCTTGGAGAACACCTGAGCTCCATTAAACTGATCAAACAGGTCCACAATGCGGGGTAATGGATATTTGTTCTTGATTGTGACTGCATTAAGCACACGGTAATCCACACACATGCGCCTACTCCCATCCTTCTTCTCTATGAACAGAACAGAAACTCCCTATGGCGATAAACTACGCCTAATCAAACCTTTAGCCAACAATTCGTCCAACTGCTTCTTCAACTCATCCTGCAGTGGACGTGCCAGTCGATATGGAGACATCGAGATGGGACGAGTACCCAGAACGAGATCAATGTGAAACTCCACGTCTCGCACAGGTGTCAAGCCCGGAAGCTCAGCCGAGAACACATCTGGATAATCACTAACTACTGGAATCTCCTCAATCTGCGAAGCCATGCTCGGCTTTCTCGGCCAAGAGCTAAAGAAGCCTAGTTTTCACCGCACGCTTACCTGGAAACAGTCCGACTAACACCGAAAGAGAGCGCGGAGGCGCACTCCCCTGAAAGGTCAAAGTCTCCCCAGACGGGATCTGCACAGAGACTGTCCTACAGGAACAGGATATCACGGCTCGGTAAGAGTGCAACCAATAAATGCCCGAGATAACATCAAACGGCTCCAACTGTATGACTATCAGATTCACCGTGAACTTCTCTCCATCGATAACAACAGAGCGCCCATGACAAACAGTGGAGCTCGCAATAATACCCCCTGGAGAACTGACCAACACTGACTAAGAAATCCACTGCATACTCAAATTTTCTCTCCTAGCAAACACCGTCGAGACAAATGAATAGGTAGCCCCTGAATAAAAAAGGACTAAAGTATCAAATGAATCCACAAGCAAGGTACCTGTCACCACGTCAGGACGACCTGCGGACTCCGCAATAGGTATGGCATACATGGCGCCATGGCGAAAGAAGACGACACCGGGGCGGCGAGAGCCCCAACAATCTGCTGTGGTGGTGTAGGTAAAGCCTATCGTGCAACCTGAAGCAGTGCAGGAGGTGGCGACTGCTAGTAGTACCCTATTGGAGGCGCCCAAGATGAAGGAAGTGGCGGCGCAGGAGGAGGAGCCATCATCTAGAAAGATCCTCGAGCAAGACCTAGTGCAGAAGAAGACGGCACATGCTCCCACTTGATCACACTGGCGGGGTTTTGGCAACACACCCGCTCCTTGTGACCCGATCAGCCACACTGATGGCAATCTCCCATCCAAGAGAACTCAGCAGCGCGGTGTCCATCACCACACTTGAAGCAAAGCATGCCCTGCCCTGGAATAGGACGAATGAGTGGAGTACCTGCAAAAGGATGAGGCGCCAAAGAAGAAAACGGCCTCGACTGCTTAGACTTGGAGGATTTCAGTCCTCCCTTGAATTTCTTGAAAGCAGGTCGCTAAACAGACCCACTCCCCTCACCAGAGCTCCTCTTCTGGTCACCACCAAAAACTACTACCCACCGAGGCTTGTCGCCTTTGTGAGTCAGCATCTCCAACTCCATGCCCCTAGCTTGCTCCACAACAGAGTCAGAGTCACGGAGTGGAGTAGCTTCAACACATGTCGGTACTCGTAGGTGAGACCCCGACGGAACCTCTTGGCTTTCGAAGATCATCATTCGCCATCAAGGGACAAAGCGAACCAAGTTGTTGAACTCAGCCTCATACTCAGCAATAGACCTCTTCCCCTGAGCAAAGGTCGTCAAGGCAACCTCCATCTTCTCAACAAAAGAGTAGGGGTAGAACTTTCCCTTGAATTGATCAACAAAGTCCTCCCAAGTGACTGGCCCTTGGGTGGCGGTCCTCAAGACAACACGCCCTCCACCAAATATCTCGCTGCCCTTTCAAATGAAAGGCTACAAACGGACCTCCGATGTGAAGACATCTCTAAAGCTCCAAACGCCTCTCCATGTAGCGCAACCATTCACGCTCGACCGGTGTGCCCGACCCGTCAAACGGATCCAACCTCAATCCCATCCACTCTCGGCGTCATCCGCCTCAAAGCAGTGGAGGAGCGACAGAGCAACAACGGATGCCGCAGAAGAATAGGGTCGCCGCGCTTGTTGACGAAGAGCACGGATCTCTCCCACCAACTCTCTCAAGAAAGCGGGGTCTCATCTCGACCCCAACCGAGGCGGGTCAACAAAGAACCCCTCGACCATCGACTCATCTCTCACAGGAGGTGGCTCCACTGAACCTCGCCCGCGCCCCGACCTCCACGATCCGCGCCACCACGACCACGCCCTCTACCCTCGGCATAGCTATCAACCACAATCAACAATACACAATAAGTTCAAAGGTCAAAATAAAATCATGCATCAATAAACAACATAACGGAAGCGTAAAACTATATTCGTACCTCTCTCTAACCTACTGTGCACTAGTGTGTCAAATTTTTTAGGTTAGTTAACCATTAGCAAATTTTAGTTGATTTACCATACTAAAACAAATTTTAACAATTTTAGTTTGCCTAAGTTGTTAATCTATTCACCACGGACCTAAAGCCCGCTCTGATACCAACTGTAACACCCCAAATTTCAACACTGAGCCTAGAATGCCACCACACTACTCTCTAAACTAATAATTATCGACACACTATAAAATTACAGCAAGAAAACAACAATAACCATATCCATGGATCACAAAAGAACATGTATAATTATGGATCAAACGATAATCAATAAGCAAGGGGAATATAACCAGGTAAATAGTCCAAAATAGCATCAACCAATGAATCCAAATTATTAAAACAAATAGTCTAGTCCAAAACGTTGTCCTAAACTTTATTCAACCTCTAACATGTCCAAGGGTAATCCAATTTTGAATGAAAAGATTCTTATGGCAAATGATCATGTGTTGTCCATGTGCTCTACTCGCCTCGCGATTCTGGCCCTCGAAGATCACCTAAAGACAACAAAAGAGCAAGGGTGAGTCCACGACTTAGCAAACACATCCATATACAACGAACAATAATAAATCAACAGCATTCAATAACTTCATTATCATCACAGGTACTTCTATTAATATTCTCATGCAGTTATCTTCTCTTTGATTCACATCCATTAATCTCATTTATGAATGCAAATCTAATCTACATGTCCACATGCACTTCTTTCACAGATACGGTATAGCATGAGTGAATGCTCGCGACAACATTCACTCTCAAGCCCGTTCCTCCATAAGGATCGGGGACCTCCTCCACTCCCGTGGAGTTGTGATCATTCATGATCACCTACTCATATGCAAAGATGCTTATGAATGCAAACATGCACACTCCATCGTAAACATCATATCCAACTTTTCATCATGTCCATTAACAATATAAATCCATACCATTCCATTGATTGCAATTAAATAAAATAAAAGCACAACAATAATGGTAATAGAAGATAAAGAAAACAGTGCTCAATCATTGATCGCTGTCTACTATGCACTTGCCTTTACTGGTTGCGACGCACGATTTGGCTAGAAGATGGAAATAAGCACGACGCCTCTCCTACATTAAATATTCAAATTTCAATACAAGCTACAGCATCATAAGAACAACAATCAATCGACATCGCTCCTACACGTTCCCAAATCTACCACGCTTCTCCGGTACCGAAAAGTTACCCATTGCTGTCTTGGTACTAAAACGAATGTAACTTTTGACTCAAAAGTCCGATCACGACAAACCACCCCATTCTGGATTCTTCATAAAATTATCCACATTTTCTTAGATTGCAAAGTCTTCTAATTAAATCATCTAACCCTCCGTTTTTAGCCCAGAAAACCGATCTGTCCGCTTCGGAACAGCGGGTCTTACTAAATTCATAACTTTTGTTTTACTCAACCAAAATGTGTGTTCTTAGATTCTACAGAACCATAGGACAATTATCTACATCTTTCATGTAGATCAAAAACTCTAATTAGTCTATTTACTATTTTTAATCTACAGTCTACCAAAACAGCACCGAACGACGACAACCACAAGGACAGCAGTCTTCCGAAAATCCTAACTCGAATTATACTTGTCCGATTGACATGATTAAATATGCTATAGAAACATATCGGAATTATCTATAATTAACTAGTAGATGACATTTCCAAAATTCGCCATTAAGGTATCCAAATAAATCGTACAACAAAATATCAGACTAAACCCATCTACTTTTCGATTTCTTCCCGAATAAAAACATGCTAAATAATTTCCCTTACAAACATGCTAGCTCTTCTCTCTCCATTAATTAACAGAACTAATTAAGCTACCCTTGTATGATTAGTTAATCACCATAGCTAACCAAGTGAACAAAACTGATTACCTACTAATGCCCACATGCATGCAGTACACTCTAATCAAGCTAGCAGCCAAACTAGAAAATTACTATCTTGCATTAAGTATTTCATGTCTCTATCTCCCGTACAGCTTGTGCTTCTTTCCTAATCACCACACTAATTTTGTCTAAGGTAATTAACTAGTAGCACCAAGTACGGGCATGCAACTGGTTCTTCACCTACCTAATCAGCCGGCTGGTTCTTCACCTGGTTTTTTTTCCACGCGCGCAAGGGCCGAGAGAAAACACAATGCAGCCCGCACCGCGACGGCGGAAGCAGCTCGGGCGAAGCAAGGCCCACGCGGCGAGCCGCTAGGCGGTGGGTCCCGGATGGCACGCGCACAGTCACGCGGACGGCGTCGACGCGGTAGATGCTTCACGCGGCCGAGAAATCCAAGCAGCGTCTTTGGCGGTAGCTTCACGCGCCGAAATCCAAGCAAAGCGCTTTGGCGTTCGGAAGAAAAAGCGAAGACTACGCGGTGTGTGCGCGGTGAGTGGAGAGAAAAAGAAAGAAAAAAAAGGCTAGGGTTTTCTAGAATTCCCACAATCTATTTATATAGCTCTTAAAAACTCTGAAATTCTATTTTTTATGTACTATTTTTTTATTTAAATACACATAGGCCCTTAAGAGGTTAATATTTATTTATTTAATTATTTCAGAATATTACATTCTACCCCTCAATGAATTCGACCCCGAATTCTACTCGCCGTGCTACTCAAATAAAAACTACACTGCGGAAATTAAACAATAAATAACACGTACCCGACGTGAACAACTCCGGGTATTGCTCGCGCATGCGAGACTCCAACTCCCAAGTCGCCTCTCTCGATCGATGATCGCCCACAAAGACCTTGACGTATACCAACGCCTTGTGCCTCAAGACTCGCTCCGACCTCTCCGTATCGCGCGCGGACGCGACTCAACCGTGAGGTCTTGCTCAATAGTCGTGGCTCTAATGAAATCTTATGCTCGATCTCTCAAAACTTTCTCAAGATCGAGACGTGAAACACATTGTGAACTCCACGCATGGACTCGAGCAGTCCAGCGGTAGGCTAACTTCCCAATTCTTGCAATAATCGGGACGGTCCAACGTACCTCTGCTAAGCTTCCTTTGCTACCGACCGGACAATGCCTTTAGTGGGAGACACTCTCAAGAGCACTGGTCACCCATCGCAAACTCCAAGTCACGCCTCTTCATATCAAGATAACTTTTCTGCGCTCGCTGAGTGCGCTAATGATTCTCGCCTCACCATGGCCACACGCTCAACGGTCTTCAATCCAAATCGGACCCAAAGCGCCTTCTCTCCAATCGCATCCCAACAAAGCGGCGATTCGCACTTCCGCCCATAGAGAACCTCAATGGTGCAGCCCTAATACTGGAATGGTAACTATTATTATAAGCAAACTCTGCAAGTGGCAACTGGTCCTCCCAACTACCCTTCCAAGACAAAACGCAAGACCGCAACATGTCCTCTAAAGTCTGAATAGTACGCTCTGACTGCCCATCTGTCTGTGGGTGAAACGCTGTACTAAGGCGGAGCTGTGTGCCCAATGCACTCTGCAGACTCTCCTAGAATTTGGAGACAAACTTGGCGTCCTCGTCGAAAATGATGGTCTTGGGCACACCATGCGCCTTACTATTTCACGCACATAAATAGGAGCTAGATCACTCATTGAATTTGTCGTGCGAATAGGAATGAAGTGCGTAGACTTGTCAATCGATCCACCACTACCCAAATCGCATCCTTCCTCGCGCGAACGAGGTAACGCCACCACAAAGTCCATAGAGATATCATCCCAAGGCCACTGGGGAACCTCCAAAGGCTGCAACAACCCTGCAGGACGCTTGTGCTCAGCTTTCACTTGCTGATAAACACCGCAAGAAGCCACATAATTAGCAATATCCACCTTCATTCGTTTCCACCAAAAATTCTGTTTCAGATCTCGATACATCTTAGTCTCACCAGGATGAACGATTATGGAGTGCGATGTGCCTCCCTCAAGATATCATCTTTGACCTCCGCCTTTTGTGGTACGCAAAGACGGCCTTTAAACCTCAAAGTACCAGAATCGTCCATGCTAAAATCACCCTCTTTACCCTCATCCAGATGCTTCCTAACCTCCTGTAATAACCGGTCACCCTGTTGTGCTTCCCGCACACGATCTGGAATAGCTGACTCAAGGATCAACTGTGTCTCAACATGTGATGTGCCCGCATAACAATAGGATATACCCATGCGATCAAAATCAGCAATGAGGCAATCTAGAGTAGCAGGAGTCGCCTTGCGACTAAGAGCATCCGCAACAACATTGGCCTTGCCTGGATGATACTGAATAGTAAGATCGTAGTCCTTGATCAATTCCAACCACCTCCTTTGCCTCAAATTCAGATCCTTCTGAGTGAAGATATACTTGAGACTCTTGTGATCTGTAAAAATATCACAAGGCTCGCCGTATAGATAATGCCTCCAAATCTTGAGAGCAAAGACAACCGCATGACCAACTCCAAATCATGGGTGGGATAATTCGCTCGTGCTTCTTTAACTGCCTCGACGCATAAGCAATCACCTTACCGCCTTGCATAAGCACACAACCAAGACCCACTCGAGACGATCTGAAAAGATCGTGAACCGCTTCCCGGCTCGGAAGAGTGAGAATAGGAGAGGTCACCAACCTCTCCTTCAAAATGCAAAATCGCGCACACTCATCACCCATAGGAATCTCACACCTTTACGAGTAAGTGAGACATCGGTTTGGCGATGATAGAAAATCTGCACAAAACGCCGATAATAACCAGCCAATCCCAAGAAACTCCTCACCTCCTTCACATTAGTCGGCCTCTTCCAATCCACCACTGTGGAGACCTTGCTAGGATCAACAGCAATGCCCTGAGGGTTAATCACATGACCCAGAAAACCCACTTCTGAAATCCAGAACTCACACTTCTTCAACTTAGCATAGAACTTGTGCTCTCTCAAAGTATCTAAAACCAGCCTCAAATGACGCTCATGATCCTCATTGGTCTTGGAATAGATAAGAATATCATCAATAAACACCACCACGAAATCATCTAGATACTCGTGTAACATGTTGTTCATGGTCTCCATAAAAATAGCAGGTGCATTAGTCAATCCAAAGGACATAACTTTATACTCATAATGCCCATACCTGGTGGAGAAAGCAGTCTTCTCCACATCCTGCTCACGCACACGGATTTGATTATACCCTGACTGGAGATCGATCTTGGAGAATACTTGAGCTCCATTCAATCGATCAAACAAGTCCTCAATGCGGGGCAATGGATATTTGTTCTTGATTGTGACCGCATTAAGCGCACGGTAATCAATACACATGCGCCAACTCCCATCCTTCTTCTCTGTGAACAGAACAGGAGCTCCCCACGGCGATACGCTACGCCTGATCAAACCTTTAGCCAACAAATCATCCAATTGCTTCTTCAACTCGTCCTGAAACGGACGTGCTAATCGATATGGAGACATCGAGATGGGACGAGTACCCGGAACAAGATCAATGCGAAACTCCACGTCTCGCGCAGGTGGTAAGCCCGGAAGCTCAGCTGGGAACACATCTGGGTAATCACTAACCACTGGAATCTCCTCAATCTACGAAGCCACGCTCGGTTTCTCGGCAAGAGCTAAAAGAAGCCTGATTTTCCATCGCGACGACCCGGAACAATCCACTAATATCGAAGAGAGCGCGAGGCGCACTCCTGAAAGGTCAAAGTCTCCCAGCACGGAGTCTCACATGCAGATCGTTCTACGTAAACAGGATATCACGGCTCGATAAGAGTGCAACCAATCCATACCCAAGATAACGTCGAACGGCTCCATTTGAATAACTATCAAATTCGCCGTGAACTTCTCTCCATCAATAATAATAGAACACGCAGGACACACAGTAGAGCTAGCAATAATACCCCCATGAGAACTAACCAACACCGATCGAAAATCCATCAGATACTCAAGTTCGCTCTCCTAGCAAACGCCGTCGAGACAAACGAAAAGGTAGCCCCGAATCAAAAGGACCAAAGCATCAAACGAATCCACAAGCAAAGTACTGTCACCACGTCAGACGCGACCCACGGACTCATTGTGGGCATGGCGTACACTCGAGTGGCGCCATGGCGAAGAAGACGACGCCGGGCGGCGAGCCCCAACAATCTGGCGGGCGGTGCGGTAAAGCCGGTCGTGCAACCCGGCGGTGCCGGCAGGTGGCGGCCGCGAGTACCCTACCGAGGCGCCCAAGCCAAGGAAATGGCGCTACCGGAGGAGTAGTCATCATCTGGAAAGATCCTCGGCAGACCCATCAAGAAGAAGATGGCACAGCTCCCACTTGATCACGCTTAGCGGGTTACGCGACACACCGCTCCTTGTGACCCGGCGGCCACACCGACGGCAATCTCCGTCAAGTGCACTCAAGCAGCGCAAGTGTCCATCACCGCACTTAAAGCAAAGCATACCCCGCCTCGGGACAGACGAAGAGCCGAGTACCGCAAAAGGACGAGGCGCCAAGAAGGAACGGCCTCGATCGCTAGACTTGAAGGATGCGGTCCTCCTTGAATTTCTTGAAAGGTGTCAAATGCACCCACTTCCCTCACTAGAGCTCCTCTTCGGTCACCACCAAAACTACCACCCACCGAGGCTTGCTTTGCCCTTTGTGAGTCGCATCTCCAACTCCATGCCCCTAGCTTGCTCCACAATGAGTCAGTAGTCACGGAGTGGAGTAGCTCCCAACACATGTCTGCACTCGAATTGAGACCCGACGTAACCTCTTGGCTTTCAAAGATCATCATTCGCTCATCAAGGGACAAAGCGAACCAAGTTGTTGAACTCGGCCTCATACTCAAAGAATAGACCTCTTCCCCTGAGCAAAGGTCGTCAAGGCAACCTCTATCTTCTCAACAAAAGAGTAGGGGTAGAACTTTCCCTTGAATTGATCAACAAAGTCCTCCCAAGTGACTGGCCCTTGGGTGGCGGTCCTCGAAGACAACACGCCCTCCCACCAAATATCCGCTGCCCTTTCAAATTGAAAGGCTACAAACTGACCCTCCGATGTGAAGACATCTCCAAAGCTCCAAATCGCCTCTCCATGTAGCGCAACCATCCATTGCATGGACCGGTGTGCCCGACCACAAACGGATCCAACCTCAATCCCATCCACTCTCGAAGCGTCATCCGCGCCTCAGGTGCAGGTGGAGGAGCGACAGGTGTGGATTTCATGGGGATATGCTCCAGATCTTAGGATGATGTGACAATTGGCAATGGCGTTTACGGTTTGTCGTTTCACGCGTTTTCGACAAAGTTCTGTGCTTCTCGCTCAGGGCGGTCCGACCGGTCCTTGCACGCAGGTCCGACCGGTCCCATATCGGTCGGACCGGCCATCCAAGGCGATCGGACCGCGATGACCAAAAGTGTTCAAATCGAGTGGGCCAAAAATAGGTGTTGTAGACAAGTAAGGGGATCCCAATGCACTTGGTCTCATGATTTTTGGAGCCTCCAAAGAAAAGTTCTATTGGTTTAAAGTTTCGAAGGTTTGGATTTTGGGAGCTTGAATTTCGGCTAAGTCCTAAGGCGGTCCGACGCTCATTGAGGAGGTCCGACCGCCATGGAAGCGATCCGACCGCTCACTGGAGCGGTCGGACCAGTAACTACTTGAACGTCGACCAACCGTGGCGATGTTGTTTTGTTAGGTCAAAGTCATTGGTTTCATGGCATATGATTTGCATGATGCATGTTTTGACTAACATGGGTCAAGTTGTGAAGAACTTGTTCCCGAATCGTGTTTTCTTATGCGTGGTTGTGCGGTAGCTTGGTGGTCAACGACGGTCAACGGCGAGGAGAATCGGGACTAGACTTGAAGAGTTGAGGTCGAGCGATCGACGATGCGGGTGAGGTCAACGACTCAAGCGTGACACAAGATGGACAAGGGTGACCTATTGGCGAATCCATGACGCATGGTGAAGCGGTTTAGGTCAAAGGTTAAAGACGGCGCTTCGCGAAGCGTGCGTGTGTGACCCGTTTGTTAGTGGGCCTTAACGGGAGCCCAATTAAGTCAAACCCTAAGAGTTTTAGGCCTCCACTATAAATAGGAGGAGATGGTGGCTGCACCTCTCTCTCTCTCACCTTTTTATGTTTCAAAACCCTAATTGTCTTTAGGGAGTTGAGGTGGAGGCTAGGGCTTTTCATGGTTTGAGGAGAATTTCGTGATCCTTGATTGTCTCTTGATCCATGATGGTGTGGATGTAATCCAAAGATCAACCACGAAATCAATCTATGCAAGGTTTGCTTGAGATAAGTCTCTTTTCGTTCTTGCTTTCAATTTCGTGTTTTTAGGGCTTTCTTTGATCCGCGAGTTTGTGATTGATTCTTTCACGTGAATTAGCTTGCTGTGATATGTGTGAATCTATCTAGCATCATCTTGATCATCAATCACTCACGAACAAGCAATAGGATCAAGTTTTCGTTCTTGCCCTGTTTTAGACCTTCGTTAATCAATTGACAATTGCTCAAGATCGTTCCAAGAATTATCATAATATTCGATTGGAATAGGTCCTCAATAGCATAGAGAAGGTGTGTGCAAAGTTTCGTGAAGTTTGGAGTTGAGAATCAAAAGTTAGACCTAATTGCAACCGTCATCGGGCGATTTTCTTTATTTGAGATCGGTTCAGATCACCGGTCCGACCGCCCATCACCACCGGTCCGACCGATTTGAGCGGTCCGACCGCCAAGATAATAGCAATGTCCGACCGCCCGCAATCGGTCCAACCGGTTCACTACTGAGGTCGACCGCCAAGATGCTTGTGTTGCTTTGATTCTTAGTTGATTATTGTCGCATTGCTTAGGGGTTTTTATTGGATTCAATACTAGTCTTCCGCTGTACTGGTATATTGATCTTCATAGCTTTCTAATAGCTACTGGAGTGAAATTGTATTGAGTTCATAATTTGTTAAAAAGTGAGCGTGCTCTATTCACCCCCTCTAGTCGCCTTTACGGTCCAACAAGTGGTATCGAGCAGGTTAGTTCAATCTTGATCTTAACCGGTCACCGAACTTTGGCGATGGATAAGTTTTCTACTAAACCGCATATCTTCGATGGGCACGACTATGCCTATTGGAAGAATCGTATGCGCGTCTTTCTTGAGCGAGGACAAGCTATTTGGGATGTTGTTAGAGCCTCACTGGTTATTCTGAAATTGCTACACACGCTACGCAATTCTTTTGGCTAACAACAATAAGGCTAAGAATCTTTTATATGGTGCACTTGGTAGACAAGAATATGATAGAATTTGCAATCTTTCAATCACATGAAATTTGGAACACTCTCGAAACATATCATGAGGTTCGTCCCAAATCAAAAGGTGCGCCAAACTGCATTTACAAGCGTGAGTACAATAAATTCGAGATGCGTCTGGAGAGAGCATCGATGACATTTTCATCGCTTTAATAAAGTAATTAATCAAATGAAAGTCGTTGATATTGAATATTCTCAATCGAAAATGCCACCCATCTCTTGGCCGCAATCAACACCAAGGAGTGGGAGATGAAAGCTCTTGCTATAGAAGAAAATGTTGATCTTTCAAGTCTTACTTTAGAATTGCTTTATAGTAAACTCAAGACTCATGAAATTAAAAGAGTTGATCATCCTAAGAAAGATAATTTAGCTTTGGTAGCGATCCTCTCAAAAGGCTTTTGATGACTCTTGTGAATCTTCTTCGGATTTTCATTTGCTTGTTTATCTGCTATTCATGAAGAGGAGCTTGAAAGTATTCTGAAGCGAGTTAGCTCTTCTAGCTAAGAAATTCACACGGCCTACAATAATGTGAGAAACAAAAGAGAGGTGGTCCGTAACATGCTATGAATGTGGTGAGCTCAATCATATCCGCAAATTGCCCCAAGTGAAAGGTAAGAGCAATCATAAGGAAGGAAAGCCGACTTGGAAGAAGCCTCCTTTCAACAAATCAAGGTATGAGGCAAATAAGCTTGTGAAGGCGCCACCGGTCCTTGCCGCTTTGAGGATCAATCCTTGAGCGATGTGGATACCGGGAGTGAGGAGGACAAGGAGGAGGAGATCCTCAAGGTAAAAAGAAAGGGAAGGCCAAAGATTTCACGGCATGTGCTTCATGGTCGACACTTTGACGACATTGATGATAATGAGGTATCTTTTTCTTATGATGAGCTTTCGCTAAATATGATTCTATAGTTGAGCAATTGCTTAGTCAAGATGAAGCGCTTGAATTTGTTATGACAAAAATAAGAAATTAGAGTCAAAAATTAGCAAACCGAAAGTAGAGCTTAAAGCCGCTAAGACTCTTGAACTCGATGAATGTTTATCTTGTCATGCTATGCATTCAAAATTACCAAGTTACAATCTGCTCATAATATTTGTGTACAACAACTTGAGAATGCTAAATCTGAACTAAATGAAATTAAAAGTGCTCCTTGTGAAAAATGTTTAGAATCTAGTAAATTGATTGCTTTTGATGTTTTTGATTCTAGCCCTTGCACTTCATGCTTAGAAAAGAACGTGAAATCAAAGATATCTTAGAAGTCGCTAGAGTCAAATATGCTAAGCTTAAGGACAATATTGAAAATACTACTTGTGCTTCATGTTCCACTCTTAAGCTTGAAATTGCTTTGTATAAGGAAAAATCTATGGATAAAACTTGTGATTCTTGTGTCAACTTGAGAAAAGAAAATGCTTACCTTCATGATACATTAGAGAAATTTTCTAAAGGTAAGAAACAATTAAACATGATTCTTGACAAGTCTAAAACTCCTTATAAGAAGCAAGGTTTAGGATTCAATTCTTTTCAAGACAATTCAAACCCAAAAGTCATTCAAGTCTTGGAAAAGGTTTAATTGAATTCAAAACCCAACTCGCAAAAACATCTTTTAAATCTGCAGGTTTTGCCCAACCTTGTATTAATTCAAATGGTGCTTCTTCTAGTGGTACCAAGTACCATTGCACTTATTGCAAAAAGGTGGACATTTGATTGAATATTGTTGGCGTAGTTGAAAAATGATAGGAAAAATTTTGATAGAATTTCATTCATGCAACCTAGAGCTTCTATGAGACATGGTAACACCGAAAAGAATAAACACGGATTAGGATTTTTATCTCATGCAAATCATTATGTTTCTAGACATCCTAATTCTAATGTGTATCAGATCAAGGCGGTCGATCACTGGTGCTCACCGGTCGACTGTTTTGGTCACCGATCGACCACAAGACAAAGCGGTCGAGACCGCCATGGACGATTCAAGTCTCATTTTAATTTGAACATTGCTCATAACCAAATGTTAAATGAAATCAAGGATAGTACTTCTGGTTTTGTATACTCCTTGCAGACGTGTGTCTCAGTACTGGATTCCTAAATCTTGTTTATCTAATCCCATGATTGAGACACATCGTTCTTTGCTCCTTGATTTTAGGATTATCGCGGAAGGGGAAGAACACGTGGTTCGTTGACTCGGATGTTCACGCCACATGACCGGAACTCAAAATGGTTCACCTCTTTCACGCGAGCAACAGTGATGACTTCATCACCTTTGGAGATGATACACAAGGGCGAATTGAAGGAACAGGATCAATTAGGGTAAACAACAAATTCATTCTAAAGGATGTCGCTCTTGTGGACAAGCTTAGGTATAATCTCCTTTCGCTTCTCACTTCTTGATGATGGGTATGAGACTGCTTTTAAGAAAAATGCTTGTCGTGTGCTTGATTCTCTTGGTGAGCTTGTGTTTGGAATCTCTAGAGTTGGTAGAATTTTTGAGCCGACTTTTCGTAATCTCTTCTTTGGATCTCTTAAATGTTTGCTTACATCTTCTTCTCGATTTTTGGCTTTGGCATCGACGTTTGGGGCACATTGGTTTTGATCATTTGACGCGAGTTAGCAACCTTGATCTCATGAGAGGTTTGCCTAAGCTCAAAGTCACAAAGATGTCAGATGTGCGCCTTGTAGGCATGGCAAACAAGTTGTTGCCTCACACCCTTCTCGTGACTATGGTTATGACCGACGGACGGTGACGGTTGCTTCATATGGATACCGTTGGTCCCGCTAGAGTCCGGCCGATTGGTGGAAAATGGTATATTCTAGTCATAGTCGATGATCTTTCAAGATATACTTGGGTGTTCTTTCTTACTTCAAAGGATGAAGCTTTTGGTTATTTTCATGATCTTGTTCTTCGCTTGGCTTCGAGCTTCTGGTGCTTTGAGAGCGATTCGCAGTGATAATGGCACGGAGTTCAAAAATGCTTCTTTGCTTCTTTTGTGCCGAGCGTGGTATTGAGCATCGCTTCTCCTCTCCACACGCCCTCAACAAAATGGCGTGGTGGAAAGGAAGAATAGGACCTTGGTCGAAATGGCTAGGACGATGCTAGATGAGTATAGCACACCTAGGAGATTTTGGGCGAAGCTATTGCTCTTGCTTGCCATATTGCCAATCGTGTCTTTTGAGACCTTCTTTAGGCAAGACTCCTTATGAGCTTCGCTTTGGTAGAAAACCCTCTGCTTCGCATTTTCGAGTTTTTGGATCAAAATGTTTTATTCTTAAAGCAGCAATTTAGATAAATTTGAATCAAGAACTTTTGATGGGGTATTTTGGGTTATCCCGCTCATTCGAGGGTTTTCGAGTTTTTAATATCGAGACTAACATTATTCAGAGACTTGTAATGTCACTTTTGATGAGACTAGCCACGAGCTAGATCAATTGCTCTGAGATGATTTACAGTGACAGAGTATTTTTGTGGAGGAAGATGAGGACGGTTAATGTCATTCCCTCATCTGCTTTCTGCTGCAAGCGCCCATATTGATACAAGAACTCGCTACGCCTACTTCACCTTCATTGAGGCTCTCACGCATCATCATCATCGCAGATACATGGAGGTCGAAGAAACGACATCTCACCCGGCGCTCCACTTCATTCAGAGACAAAGATCCTCCTAAGCAGATAATAGGTAATCTACATGAGCGAGTCACTCGCTCGGTATAATGATCCAAATCTCTACTCTCATTCGGCTTTTGTTGCTTCTTTTGAACCCCGCGATATATCACATGCTTTATCCGATTCTAGCCGGGTAAATGCCATGCATGAGGAGTTAGAGAATTTTGAAAGAAACAAAGTTTGGAACCTAGTAGAACCTCCTAGTGGTCATAATGTTATAGGAACCCGTTGGGTGTTTAAGAATAAACAAGGTGAGGATGGTTCGTGGTTAGAAATAAGGCCGATTGGTAGCTCGTGGTTTCACCAAGTTGAGGGGTTAGATTTTGATGAGACATTTGCTCTGTTGCTAGACTAGAAGCCATTCGCATTCTCGCTTGCATTTGCTGCATCAAAAGGTTTTAAATTATATCGATGGATGTTAAAAGTGCCTTTTAAATGGTTTCATAGATGAGGAAGTGTATGTTAAGCAACCCCGGTTTTGAGGATCCTAAATATCCAAATCGTGTTTTCAAGCTATCTAAAGCATTGTATGGTCTTAAACAAGCCCCTAGAGCCCGGTATGATAGACTTAAGACCTTCTTGCTTAAAAATAATTTTGAGATGGGTAAAGTGGATAAAACCCTATTCATTCTTAGACGTGACAATGACTTCCGCTTGCTCAAATTTATGTGGATGATATTATCTTTGGTGGTTCCTCTAATGCTCTTGTTTCCACTTTTTCGACACTATGTCTAGGGAATTTGAGATGAGTATGATGGGAGAGCTTAATTACTTTTTGGGACTTCAAATCAAGCAATGCAAGGAAGGAACTTTCATCCATCGACGAAGTACACTAAAGATCTTCTCAAACGCTTCAACATGGGTGATCGCAAGCCAATTTCCACTCCCATGGCAACTTCAACTGCTTTTGGATCCAGATGAGGAAGGAGAAGTCGTGGATCAACGCGAGTACCGCAAAGATGATCGGCTCTCTTCTCAGATTTGACGGCCTCGAGACCGACATTCACTTCACGGTATGCCTTTGTGCAAGATTTCAGCGTCTCCGAGAACTTCCCATCGCCAAGCCGTTAAGCGCATATTCGGTATTTACACTCTACCCTCTTATATGGCATTTGGTATTCTGCTCTTCACTTTGTCCATTAGAGGTTTTTCGATTCGATTTTATGGGTCGTCGGTTAGATAGGAAGAGTACCTCGTGCACTGTCACTTTCTAGGCACGTCTCTTGTATCTTGGTCTTCTAGAAAGGTCTTACATTGCACAATCCATCTTTGAGGCGAGTATGTTGTTTGCTAGTTCTTTGAGCCAAATTTTGTGGATGACGCCCACTTTGAAAGATTATGGGTTAAACTTTGCTAGTGTTCCTCTTTTACGTGATAACACTTCGCTATTAATATTGCTAAAAACCCAAGCAACATTCTAGGACTAAGCACATAGACATTCGCTTTCACTTCCTTAAAGATCATGTTGAAAAGGTGATATTGTGATGCACTTTGTAGAGTCCAAGCTCAATTGGCGATATTCTTACCAAGCCTTTAGATCAAACCAGATTTTCCTCCTTAAGAAGTGAGTTAGGGGTAATTTATCCTTATGGGTTGGTTTGAGGGGGAGTTTGATCTTTTCTTATCTTTCCTTGTTCTTTTGATCTTTTATTGTTCTTTTCCGAACTTAGTGATCTTTTCAACTTTTTAGTTTTTAGGCCTTTTAATTGCATCTCATTGTGTCATATTGCATTCATATGAAAAATACAACAAGTGGTATGAAAAATTCAAAAAAAAAATGCATTGTAATATAATTTTTTCTGCTTATATTTTAAAATTGATGAAGCTTTGCCTATTACCCTTTAGAGCTTTTGTATTTCAATTCTTGCTCAATGTCATGTCTAGTTCTTTGACTTGCTAGAATTATCATGCTTTTACATGTGTAGCTAAGTCTTTGCTATATGAGCTAGAACCTTTTAAACAACTCAAACTAAGAAATTGCAATTTGTGGATGTTTTAGCGAGTTGCGTAATTAGTGCTCCTCTTGTGACATTGGCCTGTCTGTAATTGCTTTGTTAGCTCTTTGATCTAAAATTGACCATTACTTGAGCTTTTGTGTTCTTGAGATTCTAAAAACTGCTCTTGTGAAAAATGAAAATCAAGATTGTCTTATGCTTAAATTGTGCCAAACTATTCTTACGAGACCGCTTGTCAAATGACATGAACTTGGAGATAGTTTGATGAACCTGACGATCTCATGGGGACCGCTTGTCGAAATGACATGAACCTCAAGATTTGTCGCCTTGTAGAAGCTTAGAAAGAGTTTGTGGATGGCTCCTAGTCCGTGATCTTCTTTACTAAGATATACCTTTAATCAACTTTTGGTCGAAGCTTAGGATGAGTTTGTGGATGGCTCCTAGTCCAGATCTTGTCACTAAGTTAGATCATTAGTCAACTTCAATATTCAATGCAAATGAGAAAATGTTGACAAATGGGCGTTTACAAAATATTGAGCAAAATGATTCAATACGGACTTGATTGACTCTTAATGTGGTCTTTGTTAGATTTTTGATCTCACTTTGACATTTTGACATGGCCAATTTCACTTTAGGATCCTCGTTGATGAACTTGTTTGAATTTGAAGCGTTGCTTAAATTGATAAAATCTAATGCTTTACTTTTGAGCCTTTGTGCTTAGCTTTGATATATATGTCTTACCATGATCTTGCTAGCGTTGTCGGGCTTGATATCTTTGTTGTGCAATATTAGAGAAACTACATTGTTCTTTTGGGTAATCTCCAAAGCTTCTTATCAAAAATTGAAAAATACAAAATTGAAGCCACCCATTGCACTTCATGCATATTCCTCTTTATGCTTCTTTTGTTTTTGCTTCTTCTTTATTCTCTATTTGTTATTCTGGATGAGAGGAAGGCGTGATTCCTTGATGAATCCATTGTCAAAGGGGGAGAAGATGTGTTAAATGAAAAGATATTTCTTTGGGAGAAGATGTGTAATATTTCTTTGCTACTCTTATTTGGAGAAGATGTGTTAATATTTCTTTGCTACTCTTATTTGGAGAAGATGTGTTAATGAGAAGATTGGGGGAGAAGTTTATACAAAGGGGAGAAAAAAATTTGAAATTTGATGATCATAGTGAGGGGAGTTCTTGAGTTGCATTCTTATTGTCTTATTGAATATTCTGAACTTGAATTGCATTCTTTTATACTCACAATGATCATAGGTCAATTGAACAATTGTTCTTTCATATGGACCTCATGTGAGAATTTTGACCCTTTTCTGGAAATCAAAGTTTTTATGCTTTCTTTTGCCTTGTCTCACATGCCTATACTATTCTGATGCCAGCTTGGTCATGTTCATTGCTTTTTCTTGCTTATGGACCAAGTTGTGCCTTTGTGCGAAACCGCGAGTAAACTCGCTTTCAAACCTCTTACTTACATTTTTCGGATAATTGCCAATGTGTTCATCAAGGGGAGATTGTGGATTTCATGGGGATATGCTCGGATCTTAGGATGATGTGACAATTGGCAATGGCGTTTACGGTTTGTCGTTTCACGCGTTTTCGACAAAGTTACTGTGCTTCTCGCTCGGGCGGGTCCGACCGGTCCTTGACGTGGTCCGACCGGTCCCATATCGGTCGGACCGGCCATCTGGGGCGGTCGGACCGGCGATGACCAAAAGTGTTCAAATCGAGCTGGGCCAAAAATAGGTGTTGTAGACAAGTAAGGGGATCCCAATGCACTTGGTCTCATGATTTTTGGAGCCTCCAGTGAAAAGTTCTATTGGTTTAAAGTTTCGAAAGGTTTGGATTTTGGGAGCTTGAATTTCGGCTAAGTCTAAGGCGGTCCGACCGCTCACGAGGGAGCGGTCCGACCGCCATGGGCGATCCGACCGGCCACCCGAGCGGTCGACGCCAGTAACTACTTGAACGTCAGCCAACTTCGTGGCGATGTTGTTTTGTTAGGTCAAAGTCATTGGTTTCATGGCATATGATTTGCATGATGCATGTTTTGACTAACATGGGTCAAGTTGTGAAGAACTTGTTCCCGAATACGTGTTTTCTTGTCCGTGGTTGTGCAGGTAGCTTGGTGGTCAACGACGGTCAACGGCGAGGAGAATCGGGACTAGACTTGAAGAGTTGAGGTCCAGAACGATCGACGATGCCGGGTGAGGTCAACGACTCAAGCGTGACACAAGATGGACAAGGGTGACCTATTGGCGAATCCATGACGCATGGTGAAGCGGTTTAGGTCAAAGGTTAAAGACGGCGCTTCGCGAAGCGTGCGTGTGTGACCCGTTTGTTAGTGGGCCTTAACGGGAGCCCAATTAAGTCAAACCCTAAGAGTTTTAGGCCTCCACTATAAATAGGAGGAGATGGTGGCTGCACCTCTCTCTCTCTCGCCTTTTTATGTTTCAAAACCCTAATTGTCTTTAGGGGAGTTGAGGTGGAGGCTAGGGCTTTTCATGGTTTGAGGAGAATTTCGTGATCCTTGATTGTCTACTGATCCATGATGGTGTGGATGTAATCCAAATCAACCACGAAATCAATCTATGCAAGGTTTGCTTGAGATAAGTCTCTTTTCGCTCTTGCTTTCAATTTCGTGTTTTTAGGGCTTTCTTTGATCCGCGAGTTTGTGATTGATTCTTTCACGTGAATTAGCTTGCTGTGATATGTGTGAATCTATCTAGCATCATCTTGATCATCAATCACTCACGAACAAGCAATAGGATCAAGTTTTCGTTCTTGCCCTTTTAGACCTTCGTTAATCAATTGACAATTGCTCAAGATCGCTCCAAGAATTATCATAATATTCGATTGGAATAGGTCCTCAATAGCATAGAGAAGGTGTGTGCAAAGTTTCGTGAAGTTTGGAGTTGAGAATCAAAAGTTAGACCTAATTGCAACTTCGTCATCGGCCGATTTTATCGCTTCAGATCGGTTACAGATCGCGGTCCGACCGCCCATCACCACCGGTCCGACCGATTTGGAGCGGTCCGACCGCCAATATAACAGCGTCCGACCGCCCGCAATCGGTCCAACCGGTTCACTACGAGGTCGACCGCCATGATTTGTGTTGCTTTGATTCTTAGTTGATTATTGTCGCATTGCTTAGGGTTTTATTGATTCAATACTAGTCTTCCACAGATCGGTATATTGATCTTCATAGCTTTCTAATAGCTACTGGAGTGAAATTGTATTGAGTTCATAATTTGTTAAAAAGTGAGCGTGCTCCTATTCACCCCCCCTCTAGTCTCATCCTGGACCCCAACCGGAGGCGGGTCATGAAAAACCCCTCGGCATCGACTCATCTCACTACAGGAGGTGGCTCCACGGAACCTCGCCCGCGGCCCGACCTCCACGACCATGCCACCACCACGACCACGCCTTCTCTACCCCTCGGCATAGCTATCAACCACAATCAACAATACACAATAAGTTCAAAGGTCAAAATAAAATCATGCATCAATAAACAACATAACGGAAGCGTAAAACTATATTCGTACCTCTCTCTAACCTACTGTGCACTAGTGTGTCAAATTTTTAGGTTAGTTAACCATTAGCAAATTTTAGTTGATTTACCAAACTAAAACAAATTTTAACAATTTTAGTTTGCCTAAGTTGTTAATCTATTCACCACGGACCTAAAGCCCGCTCTGATACCAACCTGTAACACCCGAAATTTCAACACCGAGCCTAGAATGCCACCACACTACTCTCTAAACTAATAATTATCGACACACTATAAAATTACAAAGAAGAAAACAGCAATAACCATATCCATGGATCACAAAAGAACATGTATAATTATGGATCAAACGATAATCAATAAGCAAGGGGAATATAACCAGGTAAATAGTCCAAAATAGCATCAACCAATGAATCCAAATTATTAAAACAAATAGTCTAGTCCAAAACGTTGTCCTAAACTTTATTCAACCTCTAACATGTCCAAGGGTAATCCAATTTTGAATGAAAAGATTCTTATGGCAAATGATCATGTGTTGTCCATGTGCTCTACTCGCTCTCGATTCTGGCGTCCTCGAAGATCACCTAAAGACAACAAAGAGCAAGGGTGAGTCCACGACTCAAAAACACATCCATATACAACGAACAATAATAAATCAACATCATTCAATAACTTCATTATCATCACAGGTACTTCTATTAATATTCTCATGCAGTTATCTTCTCTTTGATTCACATCCATTAATCTCATTTATGAATGCAAATCTAATCTACATGTCCACATGCACTTCTTTCACAGATATCGGTATAGCATGAGTGAATGCTCGCGACAACATTCACTCTCAAGCCCGCTCCTCCATAAGGATCGGGACCTCCTCCACTCGCGGAGTTGTGATCATTCATGATCACCTACTCATATGCAAAGATGCTTATGAATGCAAACATGCACACTCCATCGTAAACATCATATCCAACTTTTCATCATGTCCATTAACAATATAAATCCATACCATTCCATTGATTGCAATTAAATAAAATAAAAGCACAACAATAATGGTAATAGAAGATAAAGAAAACAAAGCTCAATCATTGATCATTTCTCTACTATGCACTTGCCTTTACTGGTTGCGACGCACGATTTGGCTAGAAGATGGAAATAAGCACGACGCCTCTCCTACATTAAATATTCAAATTTCAATACAAGCTACAGCATCATAAGAACAACAATCAATCGACATCGCTCCTACACGTTCCCAAATCTACCACGCTTCTCCTAAGATCAAAAGTTACCCATTGCTGTCTTGGTACTAAAACGAATGTAACTTTTGACTCAAAAGTCCGATCACGACAAACCACCCCATTCTGGATTCTTCATAAAATTATCCACATTTTCTTAGATTGCAAAGTCTTCTAATTAAATCATCTAACCCTCCGTTTTTAGCCCAGAAAACCGATCTGTCCGCTTCGGAACAGCGGGTCTTACTAAATTCATAACTTTTGTTTTACTCAACCAAAATGTGTGTTCTTAGATTCTACAGAACCATAGGACAATTATCTACATCTTTCATGTAGATCAAAAACTCTAATTAGTCTATTTACTATTTTTAATCTACAGTCTACCAAAACAGCGCCGAACGACGACAACCACAAGGACAGCAGTCTTCCGAAAATCCTAACTCGAATTATACTTGTCCGATTGACATGATTAAATATGCTATAGAAAGATATCGGAATTATCTACAATTAACTAGTAGATGATATTTCCAAAATTCGCCATTAAGGTATCCGAATAAATCGTACAAAAAAATATCAGACTAAACCCATCTACTTTTCGATTTCTTCCCGAATAAAAACATGCTAAATAATTTCCCTTACAAACATGCTAGCTCTTCTCTCTCCATTAATTAACAGAACTAATTAAGCTACCCTTGTATGATTAGTTAATCACCATAGCTAACCAAGTGAACAAAACTGATTACCTACTAATGCCCACATGCATGCAGTACACTCTAATCAAGCTAGCAGCCAAACTAGAAAATTACTATCTTGCATTAAGTATTTCATCTCTCTATCTCCCGTACAGCTTGTGCTTCTTTCCTAATCACCACACTAATTTTGTCTAAGGTAATTAACTAGTAGCACCAAGTACGGGCATGCACCTGGTTCTTCACCTACCTAATCAAATGGTTGGTTCTTCACCGTTTTTTTCCACGCCACAAGGGCCGGAGAGAAACACCAGCAGACCGCACCAAGACGGCAGCGAGCAGCTTCGCTCGGGCGGCGTCCCACGCTGCAGCGATCGCTCGGCGGTGGGTCCCGGATGGCACGCCGACAGTCACGCGAACGGACGGCGTCGCGCGGTAGATGCTTCACGCGCCGAAATCCAAGCGGTAGCGTCTTTGGCGGTTGGCTTCACGCGCCGAAATCCAAGCAGGTAGCGTCTTTGGCGTTCTAAGAAAAACGAGACGGCGCAGCAGTGTCTTGCTGGTGGGTGGAGAGAAAAGAAAGAAAAAAAGGCTAGGGTTTTCTAGAATTCCCACAATCTATTTATATAGCTCTTAAAAACTCTGAAATTCTATTTTTTATGTACTATTTTTTTATTTAAATACACACAGGCCCTTAAGAGGTTAATATTTATTTATTTAATTATTTCAGAATATTACATTCTACCCCTTAATGAATTCGACCCGAATTCTACTCGCCGTCTACTCAAATAAAAACTACATCATGGAAATTAAACAATAAATAACACGTACCCGACGTGAACAACTCCGGGTATTGCTCACGCATGCGAGACTCCAACTCCCAAGTCGCCTCTCTCTCGGACTAATCGCCCACAAAGACCTTGACGTATACCAACGCCTTGTGCCTCAAAGACTCGCTCCCGACCTCTCCGTATCGCGCGGGGACGCGACTCAACCGTGAGGTCTTGCTCAATAGTCACGCTCTAATGAAATCTTATGCTCGGATCTCTCAAAACTTTCTCAAGATCGAGGCGTGAAACACATTGTGAACTCCACGCATGGACTCAGCAGTCCAGCGGTAGGCTAACTTCCCAATTCTTGCAATAATCGGAACGGTCCAACGTACCTCGGGCTAAGCTTCCTTTGCTACCGAATCGGACAATGCCTTTAGTGGGAGACACTCAAGAGCACTGGTCACCCATCGCAAACTCCAAGTCACGCCTCCTATCAAGATAACTTTTTTCATGCGCTCAGAGCCGCTAATGATTCTCGCCTCACCATGGCCACACGCTCAACGGTCTTACGAATCCAAATCCGACCCAAAGCGCATTCTCTCCAATCGCATCCCAACAAAGCGGCGATCCGCACTTCCGCCATAGAGAACCTCAAATGGCGCAGCCCTAATCATCGAATGGTAACTATTATTATAAGCAAACTCGCAAGTGGCAATCGGTCCTCCCAACTACCCTTCCAAGACAAAACGCAAGACCGCAACATGTCCACCAAAGTCCGAATAGTACGCCTGACCGCCATCTGCTGTGGGTGAAACGTCAGTACTAAGGCGGAGCTGTGCCCAATGCACTCGCAGACTCTCCCGAATTGGAGACAAACTTGGCGTCCTGTCGTAAATAATGGTCTTGGGCACACCATGCGCCTTACTATTTCACGCACATAAATAGGAGCTAGATCACTCATTGAATTTGTCGTGCGAATAAGAATGAAGTGCGCAGACTTCTCAATCGATCCACCACTACCCAAATCGCATCCTTCCTCGCGCGAACGAGGTAACGCCACCACAAAGTCCATAGAGATATCATCCCAAGGCCACTGGGGAACCTCCAAAGGCTGCAACAACCCTGCAGGACGCTTGTGCTCAGCTTTCACTTGCTGATAAACACCGCAAGAAGCCACATAATTAGCAATATCCACCTTCATTCGTTTCCACCAAAAATTCTGTTTCAGATCTCGATACATCTTAGTCTCACCAGGATGAACAGTGTACGGAGTGCGATGTGCCTCCCTCAAGATATCATCTTTGACCTCCGCCTTTTGTGGTACGCAAAGACGGCCTTTAAACCTCAAAGTACCAGAATCGTCCATGCTAAAATCACCCTCTTTACCCTCATCCAGACGCTTCCTAACCTCCTGTAATAACCGGTCACCCTGTTGTGCTTCCCGCACACGATCTGGAATAGCTGACTCAAGGATCAACTGTGTCTCAACATGTGATGTGCCCGCATAACAATAGGATATACCCATGCGATCAAAATCAGCAATGAGGCAATCTAGAGTAGCAGGAGTCGCCTTGCGACTAAGAGCATCCGCAACAACATTGGCCTTGCCTGGATGATACTGAATAGTAAGATCGTAGTCCTTGATCAATTCCAACCACCTCCTTTGCCTCAAATTCAGATCCTTCTGAGTGAAGATATACTTGAGACTCTTGTGATCTGTGAAAATATCACAAGGCTCGCCGTATAGATAATGCCTCCAAATCTTGAGAGCAAAGACAACCGCAGCCAACTCCAAATCATGGGTGGGATAATTCTGCTCGTGCTTCTTTAACTGTCTCGACGCATAAGCAATCACCTTACCGTCTTGCATAAGCACACAACCAAGACCCACTCGAGACGCATCTGAAAAGACTGTGAACCGCTTCCCCGGCTCGGGAAGAGTGAGAATAGGAGAGGTCACCAACCTCTCCTTCAAAATGCAAAAACTGCGCTCACACTCATCAGTCCATAGGAATCTCACACCTTCTCGAGTAAGTCGAGACATCGGTTTGGCGATGATAGAGAAATCTCGCACAAAACGCCGATAATAACCACCAATCCCAAGAAACTCCTCACCTCCTTCACATTAGTCGGCCTCTTCCAATCCACCACTTTGTGGAGACCTTGCTAGGATCAACAAAGAATGCCCCGAGGGTTAATCACATGATCCGTAAAACCCACTTCTGAAATCCAGAACTTACACTTCTTCAACTTAGCATAGAACTTGTGCTCTCTCAAAGTATCTAAAACCAGCCTCAAATGACGCTCATGATCCTCATTGGTCTTGGAATAGATAAGAATATCATCAATAAACACCACCACGAAATCATCTAGATACTCGTGTAACATGTTGTTCATGGTCTCCATAAAAATAGCAGGTGCATTAGTCAATCCAAAGGACATAACTTTATACTTATAATGCCCATACCTGGTGGAGAAAGCAGTCTTCTCCACATCCTGCTCACGCACACGGATTTGATTATACCCTGACTGGAGATCGATCTTGGAGAATACTTGAGCTCCATTCAATCGATCAAACAAGTCCTCAATGCGGGGCAATGGATATTTGTTCTTGATTGTGACCGCATTAAGCGCACGGTAATCAATACACATGCGCCACGACGATCACGTCCTCTACCCCTCAGCATAGCTATCAACAACAATCAACAATACACAATAAGTTCAAAGGTCAAAATCAAGTCATGCATCAATAAACAAGTGATTGTAAGTTCTCCTACAATCACCCCCATTGTCGTAAGTCTTACTACAACTATGTCATGGTCGTAAGTCCTTCTACGACCATTACCCAGTCGTAAGTCCTTCTACGACTATTGTCCAGTCGTAAGTCCTTCTACGACTATTGTCCAGTCGTAAGTTCTGCTACGACCTGTACCTAGTCGTAAGTCCTTCTACGACCAAGTCAACCACGACCACCTTATAATCAATAAAACCTGCAAGCGAGTGGGTCCAATTGATTAAGGAATCCAGACGGTCCACATGCACTATTATTCTGCGCAGTAATAGTGCTTAAATACCCCATTACCTCTGAAAGATAACTGCCAAACGCGTGAAGGAGCCATTACATCGGTAATTATTGCCATCATGCGCCCATTACTGGTTTAATTAGGCGCCTCTTCAGCAGGGGAAAACGACTACTCCTTCACGACTATATAAAGGCATCAATCAGAAGGACAAAGGGAGGGAGAAACAGAGAACCAATCGAGGACAATCAAGGAGAAAGACAAGTACTGTTCTTTGTAATAGTCTTAGTTTCTGGCTTGATTGTCGAGAATACAGTCAATACCACACACACAGGAGTAGGGTTGTTATTCTCCCCGGAGAAGGCCTGAACCTGTATAAAAATCCCGTGTCAATCGCTCTGCGTGATTTCATCTCTAGGAGACCCCCCGAATCAAACAATCTTTACGTAAGATCGGTTCTAAAACACCGAAAGTTGGCGCCGTCCGTGGGGATCTTCCGGTAATCTCTTGTCAACATACTCTCTTTTTCCAAATCTCATGCACTCATGGTAGGGGAATGGAACGAGGAGAACCGGTTTGACTTGGCGGTCTTACGCAGACGCCGACATGGATGCCGCTTTCAACTACGAGCCGAACGATGCATCCTCCGATGGTGATGTTGCCTCGGAGATCATTCTCCGTGAAACCATCCCATCGATGGAGTTGAGGAGGATCCTTATCCCCACAACAATACGCCCAACAGAGGAGCCAATTCCTCAAAGGACAAGGGTCAATCCGACCGTAACCGCACCTGTGAGGACTTACAACACGACGAGAGTTTTTCCTCCAAGTGTCCAAGTCCCCCTAAGACGATCCGACCTGGTGAGACAAGTTCTGAGAGCCACCATTCCAGGACTCCACCAACATCTGGTGATCCTCTCTCCCAGGATAACTCCAGAGGGAGCGGGATCAAGCATGCTTTTCCTGCGAATTCGACCGTCTCTCCGCAGATCTCATTTGCGGACGGAGACAGTTATAACCCAGAGTTCCCCTACCTGGAGGGGGTTACTCCAAGTCGCCAGATGGTGTCTCTCGAATACTCCTCAAGCGGGGAGGCTTCAAGCGCAAGTGAGAATCATCAACGGGAGATCTTCGTCCTTCCCTCAGATCAGGGTCAGCCTTATGGAGGCCGAGATAAGAACACTCCCCGAAGATCACTCACTGCGCCCCCTTGTGATAATGGCAAGGGCATCACCGATGACGGGCAGAACCAATACTCTGATGAGCGCGAGGGAAATCCTCGACATTCTCGCACTCCATTGAGAAGGCCTCAGGATCTGATGAAGAGAATTTTGAGGCCATCCGACGGAGGAAGATTGCAGCTCAGAAGAACCTGCCTGGGCGCACCCAATATCAGTCGAGGGAGGTACAAGAACTCCAGGACATCAGAGACTTGCTCGAGAATCCCACTCAAGAGCTTGCTCGAACGCCAGGATACGATCTCTTCGCTGAAGAAATTGCGCAAAGGCTTCGAACCGTGATGACAAGACTGGAAGCACCTCGTTGAAATCATTCAGGTAGTCGTAGCAATACGACTTCCTCAGCTACCAGTCAATCAAACATTTCACCACGTAGAAATCGACACGGCCATAAGTCGCATCGATCCCCTACTCGGAGAAATATGTTTCGATTGACTGATGATCAAGAAGCCCCTCAGAGAGGTGATCGTTCGCCACTTCGACAAGGAAATCCGCAACGGATGGAGTACGAGGAGTATTCCTCTCGTAGAATCGAGACCTCTTGCGCAGACGGAGTCACCACATCGGGTATCGTCAGATACGAACACTGGTGACATTAACCCTTCTTTCCCGCAAAGAAGACGCTCAGAAGTTATTACGGATGCCGCATTTTCGCTGACCTTGAGCCGCTTACGCCACCTCATTTTCGACCAGTAAACATGGAGAAGTTTGATGGATCTCAAAATCCCATCGAATTTCTTCAAATCTATACAACAGCTGTCCGAGCAGCAGGAGGAGGAGAGCATGTAATGGTAAATTACCTTCCAACTGTGCTTGAAGGATCCGCTCGATCGTGGTTATTGAACCAACCACTCGAATCGATCCACTCTTGGCAACACCTCTGCGATCTTCTCTCGGCGAATTTCAAGGCACATACAACCGCCGGAAAGGAAGGCGACTTGCACCGATAAGATGAACAACGACGAGACTTTGCGCCAATTCATCAAACGCTTTAGTCAGGTTCGTAATTCAATTCCGGAAGTTTCTGACTCATCTGTTATCAGGGCTTTTAGGCAAGTAGTCCGTAGTAGAAGGATATGTGGATATCATGGGGATAGGTTCCAGATCTTAGGATGATGTGACAATTGGCAATGGTGTTTACGGTTTGTCGTTTCATGAGTTTTCGACAAAGCTACAGGCATTCTGGACAGGGGCGGTCCGACCGCCCTAGCATCGATCGTCCGATCGGTCCCAAATCGGTCGGGACCGCCATGTAAGGCGATCGGACCGTGGTGACCTAAAAGTGGCTCCTACTCGTGATCTTCTTTACTAAGATATACCTTTAATCAACTTCGTCAAGCTTAGGATGAGTTTGTGGATGGCTCCTAGTCCGTGATGTTGTCACTAAGTTAGATCATTAGTCAACTTCAATATTCAATGCATATGAGAAAAATATTGACAAATGGGCATTTACAAAATATTGAGCAAAATGATTCAATACAGGACCTGATTGACTCTTAATGTGGTCTTTGTTAGATTTTTGATCTCACTTTGACATTTTGACATGGCCAACTTCACTTTAGGATCCCTGTTGATGAACTTGCTGAATTTGAAGCGTTGCTTAAATTGATCAAATCTACTGCTTTACCTTTGAGCCTTTGTGCTTAGCTTTGATATACATGTCTTACCATGATCTTGCTAGCGCTGTCAGGCTTGATATGCTGTTTGTGCAATATTAGAAATACTGGCTAGCTCTTTTGGGTAATCTCCAAAGCTTCTTGTAATCAAAAATTGAAAAATACAAAAATAAAGCCACTCCATTGCACTTCATGCATACTCCTCTTTATGTGTCTTCTTTTATGCTTCTTTCTTTATTCTATATTTGTTATCTCTGAATGAGAGGAAGGCGTGATTCCTTGATGAATCCATTGTCAAAGGGGGAGAAGATGTGTTAATGAGAAGATATTACATTGTTGGGGGAGAAGATTATACAAAGGGGGAGAAACTGAAAATTTGAAAATTTCTGAAATTTGAGGATCATAGTGAGGGGGAGTTCTTGAGTTGCATTCTTATTGTCTTATTGAATATTCTGAACTTGAATTGCATTCTTTTATCCTCACAATGATCATAGGTCAATTGAACAATTGTTCCTTCATATGGACCTCATGTGAGAATTTTGACCCTTTTCTGGAAATCAAAGTTTTTATGCTTTCTTTTGCCTTGTCTCACATGCCTATACTATTCTGATGCCAGCTTGGTCATTTACATTGCTTTTTCTTGCTTATGGACCAAGTTGTGCCTTTGTGCGAAAACTGCGAGTAAACTCGTTTTCAAACCTCTTACTTACATTTTCTGGATAATTGCCAATGTGTTCATCAAGGGGGAGATTGTGGATATCATGGGAATAGGTTCCAGATCTTAGGATGATGTGACAATTGGCAATGGTGTTTACGGTTTGTCGTTTCACGAGTTTTTGACAAAGCTACAGTGCATTACGATAGGGCGGTCCGACCGCCCCCTAGCACGGCGGGTCCGACGGTCCCAAATCGGTCGGAAATCGGTGAAGCGGACTCGGGCCGGCCATGGGGCGGTCGGACCGGCGGTGACCTAAAAGTGGTCAAAACGAGCTGGGCCAAAAATAGGTGTTGTAGGCAAGTGAGGGGATCCCAATGCACCTGGTCTCATAATTTTTGGAGTCTCCAGTAAGAAGTTCTATCCATTTTAATTTCGTAAGGTTTCGAATTTCGTGGCTTGAAGTTCGGCTAAGTCCTAGGGCGGTCCGACCGCTCACGAGGAGCGGTCCGATCGTTAGGGGCGGTCTGACCGGCTCACATGGAGCGGTCAGACCAGTATTGACTTGAACGTCGGCCAACTTCGTGGCGATGTTGTTCTGTTAGGTCAAAGTCATTGGTATCGTGGCATATGGTTTGCATGATGCATGTTTTGAATAACATGGGTCAAGTTGTGAAGAACTTGTTCCCGAATACGTGTTTGCTTGTCTGTGGTTGTGCAGGTTGCTTGGTGGTCAACGACGGTCAACGGCGAGGAGGATCGGGACTAGACTTGGAGAGTTGAGGTCCAGAACGATTGACGATGCCGGGTGAGGTCAACGACTCAAGCGTGACACAAGATGGACAAGGGTGACCTATTGGCAAATCCATGACGCATGGTGAAGCGGTTTAGGTCAAAAGGTTAAAGACGGCGCTGCGGCGTGCGTGTGTGACCCGCTTGTTAGTGGGCCTTAACGGAGCCCAAATTGAGTCAAACCCTAGAGAGTTCTAGGCCTCCACTATAAATAGGAGGAGGTGGGGCTGCTCCTCCTCTCATTGCTTTTCACCTCTTTGTCGCTTTCAAACCCTAATTGGCTTAGGGGGAGTTGAGGTGGAGGCTAGGGCTTTTCATGGTTTGAGGAGAATTTCGTGATCTTGGATTGACCACTGATCCATGATGGTGTGGGTGTAATCCAGCAACGATCACGTTTTTTAATCTATGCAAGGTTTGCTTGAGATAAGTCTCTTTTCGCTCTTGCTTTCAATTTCGTGATTTTAGGCTTTCTTTGATCCGCGAGTTTGTGATTGATTCGTTCACGTGAATTAGCTTGATGTGATAAGTGTGAATCTATCTAGCATCATCTTGATCATCAATCTCTCACGAACAAGCATTAGGATCAAGTTTTCGTTCTTGCCGCTTTTAGACCCTCTGTTATTCAATTGGTAATTGCTCATGATCTATCCAAGAATTATTATAATATTCGATTGGAATAGGTCCTCAATAGCATATAGAAGGTGTGTGCAAAGTTTCATAAAGATTGGAGTTGAGAATCAAAAGTTTCACCTAATTGCAACTTCGCCATCGGATGATTTTATTGTTTCAGATGCTCGAGTCGGCCGGTCCGATCGCCCGTCATCACCGGCCGATCGATTTTGAGCGGTCCGACCGCCAACTAACAATGGTCGGACCGCCTGACAATCGGTCCAACCGGTTGGGTCCAGAGGTCGACCGCCTGTGCTTTGAGCTTTGCAATCTTAGTTGATTTTGTTATTTTGTTTAGGGATTTAATTGGATTCAATACTAGTCTTCCATTGTCTCGGTATATTGATCTTCATAGCTTCCTAATAGCTATTGGAGTGAAATTGTGTTGAATTCATTATTTGGGAAAAAGTGAGCGTGCTCCTATTCACCCCCCCTGTAGTCACCTTTTCGGTCCAACAGGATAACAGAGGATATTGCTTTGAATCCTCCCAACACTGTTGCCGAGCTCTTCGAAATGGCTGATCGATATGCGACTGCTTCTGAGGCGGTCGAGTGGAACAACATTATCGATCAAGAAACAAATACTCCTCGAGAGCTAGGTGAAGTTGGTGGAAAAAAGGACAAGAAAGCAAAGAAGTCCAAGAATAAGATAAAGGGTCAAAAACCACAAACCAGTGGTTCCAAGGAGGTCTTGGCTGTGAACGATAAAGAGCCACGAACCACCAAGTCGTACCCTGATCAAGGCAAAGGTAAGCGCCCTGATCGAAGGAATGACAAACCAAGGTGGTGTCCTTTTCATAAAAAGGAAGGACACGACCTCCGCAACTGCCGAGTTTTCCAAAGAAAACTCGAGGACTACTACAACGGCAAAGAACCACTCCCCACTCTCGAGCAGGTAGAGAATACGAGTGGCCAAAAGTCATCAGACGATGAAGAGATGCCGTTCCAAGATCTGCAACATACCGTTAAGCACATCTACGGAGGATCATCGACATACGAGTCAAAATGACAACTTAAAGCTGCCGGACGAGAGGTAAACTCTATAGATGCTCCTCTTGTCAATAATTTACCAAGTGGTCTGGTTACCATTTCTTTTGAGAAGGGTGATCGCCGATCACTAATCGATCAGTCGATATCCGATTGTGGTCGAACCCACCATCAACAACCGTCGGGTCAATCGAGTTTTGGTTGATGGTGGCGCCTTGAACATACTATTTACAAATGCCCTGGACGAGATGCAAGTACCGAGGACAAAGGTAAGACCGGTACGATACTCTTTTCATGGAATTGTACCGGGGTCTTCGGCTAAACCCATTGGCCAAGTTTCTCTTCCTTTAACATTTGGTTCACCAAGTAATTTCGTGACGTAGAAAATCTCCTTTGATGTTGTCGATTTCGATCGGATATAACGCCATACTCGGACGACCAACTTTGGCAAAATTCTTAATGGCTACTCATTATGGGTATCAATGTCTTAAGATGCCAGTCCCAAAGGAGTGATCACAATTCATTGTGACAAGAAGATGGCGATAATCATGACCGTCGATCCTCGAGATGGTTGGTCAAATACCAACTCGAGAAGAAAGTCACCGACTAGCAAGTCGGCCTAAAAGTCGATCAAAGCCGAACGACCAAGTCAAAGAGGTTCCTCCGACGAGAGAAACTCTCAAGATCTGCTTGCATCGGGAGACTTCCGACCCCAAATAGGAAGACACCCTCATCACCTTCCTCCGAGCTAACGCAGATGTCTTGGCGTGGCAAGCATCCGACATGCCCGAGTCCCGGTGGAGGTGATCGAGCACAGCTAGCTTTACTACCGATAAACTACCCAGAAACAAAAATTACGAGATTTGCCCCGATCGACGAGATGCTATTAAATCGAATTGGATAAGCTACTTAAAGCGGGCTTTATAAGAGAAGTCAACCACCCGAGTGGTTGGCTAACCTCAGTAATGGTCAAGAAGTCAAACGAAGCAAATGGCGTATGTGCGTAGACTTCACTGATCTTAATAAAGCTTGTCCAAAAGATGATTTCCCTTTACCTCGATCGATCAGTTGGTTGATTCTATTGCAGGTTGTGAAATATTAAGTTTTTTAGATGCATATTCTGGATACCACCAGATCAATATGTGTCTAAACGATGAAGAAAAGACCGCATTCATTACACCATTTGGTACCTTTAGCTATGTCAAAATGCCATTTGGTCTAAAGAATGCCGGTGCTTCTTTTCAATGCTTGATGCAATCAACTTTTTCATCTCAATTAGGCCGGAATCTGGAAGCCTATGTTGATGATCTAGTTGTAAAAAGCATTAAGAAATTTAATCATATCACTGACCTACAAGAAACATTCGACAACCTCAGAAAGCACTGCTTAAAACTTAATCCCGAGAAGTGTGTGTTTGGAATTTCTTCAGGAAAATTGCTTGGATTCCTAGTATCTGAACGAGGAATCGAAGCAAATCCTGAGAAAATAAAGGCCATCCTCCAAATGCGCCCTCCGACCACAAAAAGGAAGTCCGTAAACTCACTTTGGGTGCATGGCGGCTTTAAGTCGTTTCATCGAACGACTAGGAGAAAAAGGACTACCTTTCTTTAAACTTCTCAGGAGACATGAAAGTTTTGATTGGTCGAACGAGGCAAACGCTGCCTTCGAGGATGTCAAGAGGTACCTTTCGAGTGCTCTGCTCGGTTTCTCCAAAACCGAAGAGACGCCTTAATTTACCTAGCCGCCACGCCACAGCAAGAAAGCGCGATCGGGTCGTAGAGCGTGGCGTACGCATAACGACCGGTTTACTACGTCGTGAGTTTTACACGGGCCTAAGGAGCGTTACCCTCAGGTCCAAAAACTTCTATATGCCCTCCTCATGTCTTCGAGGAAACTGCGGCATTATTTTCAGGCGCACAAAATAGATGTGCCGTCTGAGTTTCCTTTGAGAGCAATCCTCCATAATAAGGAAACAGCGGGACGCATGGCAAAATGGTCACTCGAACTTGGGGAGTTCGACCTCCATTTCGTGTCCCGAACGGCCATAAAATCCTGGATCTTGGCGGACTTTGTCGCCGAATGGACAAATCTGAACTGCTCAGATCCCCATCTGATTCCCACGACCGCTGGATGATGTACTTTGACGGTCACTTACTTTAAGTGGCTCGGGGGCTGGGGTGGTCCTGGTATCTCCTACCGGAGAAACCTTAAAGTATGCCATACAATTAAACTTTCAGGCCACTAACAACGTGGAAGAGTACGAAGGTTTGCTAGCTGGCATACGAGTGCGAAGCACTCTCGATTCGTCGACTACTCATGAGAGGAGACTCTCAACTAGTCGTGAATCAAGTCGGAAAGAGTACCAAAGCTCTAACTTGACAATGTCTCGGTACTTATCGAATCGTACGTAGCTAGAAAAGCATTTTTAGGTTTCGAGGTACAATTTATCCCTCGAAGGATAATTTCCTCATGAGACCAACTTGCTCGGATGGCTTCTTCCGATCTGTAGTACCAAAAGGAGTTTTCTTGGAGCAACTCCAAAAGCCGCCTCGGTCGAAGAACCAGACACCTCCTATTGAGATGGCCTCACTAGATTACGAGGATACCGGATGACTCCCATCTACGAGTATCTTCACAAGGGTTCCGTGCAGAGGATGATCTTGAGGCGCATCGCTTATCCCAAAAGCCAAAATGTATACTTTGGTCGAAGGAGTCCTCTACAAACGAGGAACCTAAGGGATACTCATGCGATGCATTCCGCAAAACGAAGGAATAACACTCCTTCATGATATACACATGGCATCTGTGGGACGATGCTTCCTGAGTAACGCTGGCCGGTAAGGCCTTTCGACAAGGTTTCTCTTGTCAATGACTCAGACGATGCTAAAGAGGTGGTTAAAAGTGTGTCCAATGCTAGTTTCATGGTAAATGATACACCAACCACTCAAGCATTACAAACAATACCTCTTTCTTGGCCTTTTGCGACTGGGTCTCGATATCTTAGGACCGTTTCCCAAAGCTCCAGGAGGTTTCAATTTCTTTTGTGGCTATTGACACGTTCACAAAATGGATCAAGCCGAACTCAGAATCGATAACAATGGAAGCAGCAAAGAGGTTCATGATGAGATGCGTAATTAGCCGATTTGGAGTTCCGAGTCGGATAATTACAGACAATGGTAAACAATTTGCAAGTGCAAAATTTCAGGAATTTTGCGACGAGTTGGGTACCAAGTTATGTTATGCTTCTGTTGCACATCCCCAAAGCAACGGGGCATTCGAACGTGCAAACGGCCAAATAATGCGAGGAATTAAAACCCGAGTCTTCGACCAGCTCGTTAAGCGCTCGGGGGCTTGGGTACAAGAATTACCTTCTATATTATGGGCAGTTCGTACGACCACTAGTTGAGCGACAGGAGAAACACCATTTTTTCTAGTGTTCGGAGCCGAAGCCATGCTTCCTCCGGAGCTAAAATTGCGGTCGACACGAGTTGAAACCTTCAACAACTTCGAGCAGATGATATTAACCTACTCGAAGAAAGGAGAAACATGGCCTTAATCCGTTCAGCAGTCTACCAACAAGCCCTACGCAGATACTACGATCATAAGGTCCTACTCGCACCTTCTTGTAGGTGACTTGGTGTTGAGACTCGCCAATCCAAGTCTAATCGAATAAACTTTCTCCCAAGTGGGAAGGTCCTTACACGCTGGTCGGTCACTCGGCGTGGTCGGTACGACTAGCAATGGAAGACGGACAGGTTCTCTCAAATTCTTGGAACATCGACCAGTTACGCAAATTCTATGTGTGACCAACCTCTCAGGCAATAAAGGTCCAGGTTCCTTCTACCTCTTTTGTCTTATTTTTGAGTAGTGCTTTTATAATCTTTCGACTATGATCCAAAAACACCCAGTTTTCTTTACACTGGTCGAAAGGCGAGTAACATCATCTAGTCGAAGTCCTTCCTCTCTGCACGTGGTCCTGCCCACTAGAAGGAACTTCCTAGCATCAACCCGTTACTCACTTTTGTTGCCAATACAGAGAGCTCGGGTTCTATCTAGTCAAAATGTTCTCAAATCCAACTCTTCCTATCTTAGTTTTATTAATTTCAAAAAATATTCTAAGTAGAGTGCACTTTTTTATATTTATTCAACCACCTTTGGTGTACTCGTTTCGTTTTAACTGGTCGAAGGAAGAGACACACCTAGTCGAAGTCTTTCCTTTCTGCACGTGGTCCTGCCCACTAGAAGGAACTTCCTAGCGTTGCTCAGTCTCCCACTTTTGCTACTAGAAAAGACTTATCGAGTCCATCAGAAAAGGGCGAATGAATTATTAAAGTCCTCTAGACGTTTGCTTAACTCAAGTTGCTGTTTTTGGTTTGATTAAGCTAGTCGGAGATGGTAACATCACCTAGTCGAAGCCTTTCCTCTCTGCACGTGGTCCTGCCCACTAGAAGGAACTTCCTAGTGTCGAGTCGTTTCCACTCTTTCGACTAGTGCTTGACAACCTTAACAAAAACTATAAGTTAAACAAACCTCTCTTTCTATTTCACACACTATTTACTTGGATTGTCTAAACAAGCCAAGCAAATAGTCGGGGGCTAGGATAAAGTTATTAATTTAACTTCAGTTCTTGGTCTTTCATTCGTTAATTATCTTTTGAGTTGCTAACTACTCGACAAGATGATTTGCAGGAACAAGATGGATCACATATATTTCATTAACAAAAACTTGTCTGTCTTACAAAGTTATTGCAGATTACTCTGAAGAGGGAGAGCCCAGTTGTATTTACTCCACCACCTTTTTGCCAACTGATTGCATTTCTTCAATCAAACGACTACCTCGATTCAGAGGCGATCAAGTCGGCTTCGATTGGTTGCACATTAAGGCGGGGGTCATGGGCTTTAAGTTTTGCCAAAGCATAACTTACTGCAGCTTCGACAGCCTCCCTTATGGATTCAGCTTGGTTGGCCTTCAGAGTGGTCACCATTTCTTGCAAAGTTCCGACTTGTTCCCCGATGGTACTCATGTGAGCAGCTATCGTATCTTCTCGAGGAGTTTTTCCCTCAGTATGTAGCTCACCAAGTACATGGTTCAGGAGTGTGATGTTGCCTTGAAGGTTAGTCTTCATTGATTCCATCTCTTGTTGGGAATGAGTCGAAGCCTCGCGAAGTCTTTTGTTTTCGACCACTTGTTCTGAAAAGAATAAAACTGGTCAAACAAAAATAAAACTTCTAGAGGAAGAGAACACAAATATAATTATAGGTAAAACATTTCTTACCTACTAGTCGAGAATCCAACTTCTTGATTTCTTCTTTATGGAAAGCAATGGTTTCAACATGCTTTTTCTCCCATGTTCTAACGTCCTCTGCATTCATCTTGGCAATGCGGACAGACTCGTTACAGATCGGAGTTTTTTTTCATTAATTTCAGCCTCGAGGCTTCTCAATTCTACATCAATTTCTGAAAAAGAAATTAGCATTAGAAAAGGGAAAATACTCGAAAAGAACAACAAGTAAAGAATTGCTTACCTGTTACTCGAGTTTTCAGTCCCTCGAGTTCCTGATTCGTATTCTTAGTAATACGAGAAAACTCCTGAATGACCAAAGCTTTCTCTCCAACTTCAGTCCGGAGCTTCTTCATTTCATCTTCTTTTTCTGGAGAAGAAATGAGAATCGAGTAAAGGTCAAAGTCAAAAGCAGTCTTAAGTTCAGCACTTACTGTTTATTTTTTCCTGCAATCTTTTGGTTGCAGAGATGGCTTCTCAAAGTTTCTTCGAGAGGTCTACTACTTCCTCTCTCAGATTTTTCGACTCCTCTTTTTCATAATCGAGCGAGTCAGCTAAGGACTTTGTGTCACTTTTTAACCTACAAAGGATAAAAGTGGATATGAACATCGGTCAATCGGTTGTAAGTTCTTCTACAACCATCGACCTGGTCGTAAGTCTTTCTACGACAAAGCCTCTGATCGTAAGATTTTTACGATCAATACCTTGTCATGAGTTTTTCCATGACAAATCTCGTAAGCACTATATAAGTAGTCAAGTCGAAAACGACTATGAATAACAGTGACTTACCATCTCTCTGCCTGTATGCAGAGTTCCTCTTTTCCTTTCGGAGCCTCTAGAAGTTGTCGATGATACTCACCAACAACGGCAATTTGCTCTAGAGCTTTCTGCAAAAGGAAGACAGTGAGAAGAAAGGGAAAGCCACATATATAAGTATCCTAAAAATACTTACATTCATGGTCGACCTAGCAAATGCCGAATAAACCATCTCCGGGGTCTTCAGCTTGTCCACCTTCGCAACTTGATCCCACCAAACCTTCTCAAGACATCCATTGTCAAAAATGTTTCCTCTATTGGGAATATCTTTGGGATGGGGGACTCGGTCGCGAGATCCGAAAGCGTAAGACCCTCGACGGTAGCGAGTCCAAAGAAGTCGACCGGTTGAAGTATCCTTCTTCCTCGATTACAGAGTCTGCAGCTTCTCTTTGGATCTTGGGAGGAACGCTGCCACAATTTCCTTCCCAAATACGTGTACTGTGCTCGTCACCGCCTTGACCAGAGGCCTCTACAATCGCCTTCTGTTGTCTCTACGACCTCGATGAGTCGTAGTTGCTACTTCAACGATCGTAGCTACAACCTCGTGGTTGTAGGAACCATTCTGGGAGCCACGACTTCATCGGCCACCGGGCCAAGGATGATCCTTCGACCACCTCCATTGTTACCTCTTGACAAGAATCAAGAAGTGGCAATGGGCTTCTCGACTAAGCATTCCCGGGTTTGAGGAGTCGGACTAAAATAAAGAAAAGCAAATCAGTTGTGAAAAGGAAAAAGGTAAATGTTGTTCTTACACTTTAGTACATTTCGCATACCTCGCACTCGGTCTTAACCAGAACTTAGGAGCAATCCTCCCAGCGGAGGACTTCTTCTTCTCTACGACCACGCCGTCGAGGTTCAATAATGGGCCCGGCTACGACCACGTCCGTCGTAGAATTTGAACAGAACCACATCTCTGTCTCTGATTTTACGGATAGCCGAGACCGCCTCGACCACTCCAAGAGCAAAGACTACCCTCAATCTGCAGTGTCTTTGCCGAGCATCGATCCTTTACAAAAGACATAAAATCTTTCCGCATTTCCTTTTCGGCTTGCTTAACAAAACTAGGAGTGGCAGAAACTGCGAAAGATCTCTTGTCATAGTAGAAGGGTACCTTAGCCCTGCGGGGTTTGTGCTTAAGAGGTTCAACTGCTTCAACCCCCTCGGCTTCGACGGCTTCAACCTCGGCTTCAATTATGGCTATGTCCACCGCAGGTTTTGTTGAAGATCTGGTCGAAAAACCAGAGCTCGAACTTGCTCCTCCCTTGTCAGCGGATTTCGCAAGTCGACGTCTCTTGGACGGAGGAGCCGAGCCTTTGTTTTTCGACAACGCTGCACCAATGGTTATCAGCGCAACTTCCTCGTCGTCTGGACGATTTTCCATGCCTACTTTCTGTAAAGCAAAACAGAAAAAGAAGAATTACTAACCGGTCGTAAGTTTTTCTACGACCAGTGTCAAGTCGCAAGTTTTTCTACGACATTTTCTTGATCGTAAGATATTCTACGATCACCACTAGTCGTAAGTTCTTCTACGACTATAAAGTCCTAAAGAAAAAATCAACTTTTGATTACCTTTAGGCGCTTTATCCTTTCATTTGCGGGTAAAGCCGCAATGATTTGAGGAATCACCGCTCGAGGTGGCGGAGACTTCTCACAGATGAGTTTGACCCTAGCGTCAATCTCCACCTGTGGAAGATCTGTGTAAACAGATAAGAACGTTAGATAACTTTGAGAAAGACCAAACCAAGAGCTATGTCGGAAGTTCACTTACCCTCATCATAGTCCCTGGTCGGGTCTCCTCTCCCCGAGTATCTCCACATAGGAGATGCTCGTTTCTTCGAGGGACTGATTCGGCGTGTGATGAAATCTGTCACCACATGCCATCCGGTCAACCCCTCCTCCTTCAAGTCCTTGATGGCTTGAATGTAGGGGGCAATCCGACTAATATCTTCAGGGGTTGAGTCCATGAAGATTTCTTCTCAGCGACCTTCCCCACGAAAGAGAGGCTGTCTTCTGAGGTGACTTTACAGTAAAACCACCTCTTCCTCCATCCCGGCCATGAAGACCGAGTGAAACTCTGAATATACTCCCTCGACTTCAAGTCATGGAGCTTCAGACCGCAACTTCCGGTAATTCCGGTTTGTCGAGCCATCCCGTAATAATATTGGAAAAGCTCGAGGTCCGCCGGATTCCCCAAGTACGCCTCACAAAGGTACACGAAGACACTCAGTATAGTAATGGAATTAGGACCTAGATTCACTAATTCCACTCCAAAGTGCTCGAGTACCACCGTAAGAGAGGGGTGAGCAGGCAGTCGGAGGCCCCACTCACAGTACGCTTGCAAAACGGGGATTTGCCCATTTTCCCCGACGGCCATCTTTGTCCGATGGCGGAAGCCATTTCACCAGAGCTTTCTCTGGAATCTTCCCGGCGTCGACCAAGACTTTGATCTTTGCCGCATCCATCTCCGACTCTTCCCACTCAGAAACTTTCTTGGCCATTTCTCTCAGAAACAAGAAGTTTTGGATTGAAACAAGAAGTTTAGGGTTGGCGGCGGAGAAGGCGAAAAGACTCGAAGAACAGTGGGAGCGAGTTGGGGAAAAGGTAAAAATCCAAGTCTAACACCCGGTAAGTTTTATAACCGCACGATTGCCACCGCTTCGGGAACCGTCTCATCGATAGGTCTGTGGGAGTCGGTTGCAATTCCCTAGATGGTCTGTTCGAGAAAATTAGGTTCGTTTCGTCACCTCCAAGCGAAATTACTTTCTTGACCAAGTCTTTCTGGTCGAATGAAGTATCAATCGAAAGGGTTTTTCTCCGATCGCCCTACTACGACCACTTCACAGTCGTAGGGGTTTTTACGACTATTTGATAATCGTAAGCAACCTTTCCTGACCAAGCAAATTCCTGGTCAAAGTAGCACTCAAATGTCGAAGAGTTTTTCCTTCGACCATTATTCTGCGACATTTTCATAGTCGTAGGACCATTTGCAAATCCTTCACCAAGTAAGTTACTTTCACTTGAAGCTGGGGGGCTAGATGACGAGGATCTGATAATCCTCATTTTATCTTTTATCTATAATTCTTATTATGGGTAAATATGATGTCACATAGTCCCCAGAAGTACCCCTTATATTTATAAGGGAGGGGCCTTCCAAGTGATTGTAAGTTCTCCTACAATCACCCCCATAGTCGTAAGTCTTACTACGACTATGTCATGGTCGTAAGTCCTTCTACAGCCACTACCTGGTCGTAAATTCTTCTACGACCATTACCCAGTCGTAAGTCCTTCTACGACTATTATCCAGTCGTAAGTCCTTCTACGACTATTGTCCAGTCGTAAGTCCTTCTACGACTATTGTCCAGTCGTAAGTTCTGCTACGACCTGTACCTAGTCGTAAGTCCTTCTACGACCAAGTCAACCACGACCACCTTATAATCAATAAAACCTGCAAGCGAGTGGGTCCAATTGATTAAGGAATCCAGACGGTCCACATGCACTATTATTCTGCGCAGTAATAGTGCTTAAATACCCCATTACCTCTGAAAGATAACTGCCAAACGCGTGAAGGAGCCATTACATCGGTAATTATTGCCATCATGCGCCCATTACTGGCTTAATTAGGCGTCTCTTCAGCAGGGGAAAACGGCTACTCCTTCATGACTATATAAAGGCATCAATCAGAATGACAAGGATAGGGCGAAACAGAGAACCAATCGAGGACAATCAAGGAGAAAGACAAGTACTGTTCTTTGTAATAGTCTTAGTTTCTGGCTTGATTGTCGAGAATACAGTCAATACCACACACACACAAGAGTAGGGTTGTTATTCTCCCGGAGAAGGCTGAACTCATATAAAAATCCGTGTCAATCGCTCTGCGTGATTTCATCTCTAGGAGACCCCCCGAATCAAACAATCTTTACGTAAGATCGGTTCTAAAACACCGACAGTTGGCGCCGTCCGTGGGGATCTTCCAGTAATCTCTTGTCAACATACTCTCTTTTCCAAATCTCATGCACTCATGGCGGGGAATGGAGCGAGGAGAACTGGTTTGACTTGGCGGTTCGCAGACGTCGACATGGATGCGGTTTCAACTACGAGCGAATGATGCATCCTCTGATGGTGATGTTGCCTCCGGAGATCATTCTCCAGGAAACCATCCCATCGATGGAGTTGAGGAGGGATCCTTATCCCCCACAACAATACGTCCAACAGAGGAGCCAATTCCCTCAAAGGACAAGGGTCAATCCGACCAGAACCGCACCCAGGAGGACTTACAACACGACGAGAGTTTTTTCTCCAAGTGTCCAAGTCCCCCTAAGACGATCCGACCTGGTGAGACAAGTTCTGAGAGCCACCATTCCAGGACTCCACCAACATATGGTGATCCTCTCTCGTGATAACTCGGAGGGGCGCGGATCAAGCATGCTTTTCCTGCGAATTCGACTGTCTCTCGCAGATCTCATTTGCGGACGGAGACAGTTATAACCCAGAGTTCCCCTACCTGGAGGGGGTTACTCCAAGTCGCCAGATGGTGTCTCTCGAATACTCCTCAAGCGGGGAGGCTTCAAGCGCAAGTGAGAATCATCAACGGGAGATCTTCGTCCTTCCCTCAGATCAGGGTCAGCCTTATGGAGGCCGAGATAAGAACACTCCCCGAAGATCACTCACTGCGCCCCCTTGTGATAATGGCAAGGGCATCACCGATGACGCGTAACCAATACTACGATGGCGAGAGAAATCTCGACATTCTCACTCCATTGAGAAGGCCTCGGGATCGATGAAGAGAATTTTGAGGCCATCCGACGGAGGAAGATTGCTGCTCAGAAGAACCTGCCTGGGCGCACCCAATATCAGTCGAGGGATGTACAAGAACTCCAGGACATCAGAGACTTGCTCGAGAATCCCACTCAAGAGCTTGCTCGAGCGCGGAGATCGATCTCTTATTTGAAGAAATTGCGCAAAGGCTTGAACCGTGATGACAAGACTGGAAGCACCTCGTCGACATCATTCAGGTAGTCGTAGCAATGCGACTTCCTCAGCTACCAGTCAATCAAACATTTCACCACGTAGAAATCGACACGGCCATAAGTCGCATCGATCCCCTACTCGGAGAAATATGTTTCGATTGACTGATGATCAAGAAGCCCCTCGGAGAGGTGATCGTTCGCCACTTCGACAAGGAAATCCGCAACGGATGGAGTACGAGGCGTATTCCCCTCGTAGAACTCGAGACCTCTTGCGGGGCGAGTCGGCTGTTCTTGGGTATCGTCGTATACGATCACCTGGTGACATTAACCCTTCTTTCCTGCAAAGAAGACGTCAAGAAGTTATTACCGGATGCCGGACATTTTCGTCTGACCTTTGAGCTGTTCGCTGGCCACCTCATTTTCGACCAGTAAACATGGAGAAGTTTGATGGATCTCAAAATCCCATCGAATTTCTTCAAATCTATACAACAGCTGTCCGAGCAGCAGGAGGAGGAGAGCATGTAATGGCAAATTACCTTCCAACTGTGCTTGAAGGATCCGCTCGATCGTGGTTATTGAACCAACCACTCGAATCGATCCACTCTTGGCAACACCTCTGCGATCTTCTACTGGCGAATTTCCAAGGCACATACAACCGCCCTGGAAAGGAAGACGACTTGCACCGGATAAGACAGAACAACGACGAGATTTTGCGCCAATTCATCAAACGCTTTAGTCAGTTTCGTAATTCAATTCCGGAAGTTTCTGACTCATCTGTTATCAGGGCTTTTAAGCAAGGAGTCCGTAGTAGAAGGATAACAGAGGATATTGCTTTGAATCGTCCCAACACTGTTGCCGAGCTATTCGAAATGGCTGATCGATATGCGACTGCTTCTGAGGCGGTCGAGTGGAACAACATTATCGATCAAGAAACAAATACTCCTCGAGAGCCAGGTGAAGTTGGTGGAAAAAAGGACAAGAAAGCAAAGAAGTACAAGAATAAGATAAAGGGTCAAAAACCACAAACCAGTGGTTCCAAGGAGGTCTTGGCTGTGAACGATAAAGAGCCACGAACCACCAAGTCGTACCCTGATCAAGGCAAAGGTAAGCGCCCTGATCGAAGGAATGACAAACCAAGGTGGTGTCCTTTTCATAAAAAGGAAGGACACGACCTCCGCAACTGCCGAGTTTTCCAAAGAAAACTCGAGGAATACTACAACGGCAAAGAACCACTCCCCACTCTCGAGCAGGTAGGGAATACGAGTGGCCAAAAGTCATCAGACGATGAAGAGATGCCGTTCCAAGATCCACAACATACCGTTAAGCACATCTATGGAGGATCATCGACATACGAGTCAAAATGACAACTTAAAGCTGCCGGACGAGAGATAAACTCTATAGATGCTCCTCTTGTCAATAATTTACAGAAGTGGTCGGAAGTTACCATTTCTTTTGAGAAGGGTGACTGCCCAATCACTTCGAATCGATCAGGTCGATATCCGATTGTGGTCGAACCCACCATCAACAACTGTCGGGTCAATCGAGTTTTGGTTGATGGTGGCGCCTCCTGAACATCTTTTTTACAAATGCCCCGGGCGAGATGCAAGTACCGGGACAAAGGTAAGACCGGTACGATACTCTTTTCATGGAATTGTACCAGGGTCTTCGGCTTAACCCATTGGCCAAGTTTCTCTTCCTTTAACATTTGGTTCACCAAGTAATTTCAGGACAGAGAAAATCTCATTTGATGTGGTCGATTTCGATACGGCATATAACGCCATACTCGGACCACCAACTTTGGCAAAATTCTTAATGGCTACTCATTGTGGGTATCAATGTCTTAAGATGCCAGGTCCCAAAGGAGCGATCACAATTCATTGTGACAAGAAGATGGCGTATAACTGCGACCGTCGATCCCTCGAGATGTTTGGTCAAATACCAACTCGAAGAAAAAGTCGACCGACTAGCAAGTCGAAGCCTAAAAAGTCACATCAAAGCCGAACGACCAAGTCAAAGAGGTTCCTCTGGACGCAGAGAAACTCTCGAAGACTGTTCGCATCGGGGAGACTTCCGACCCCAAATAGGAAGACACCCTCATCACCTTCCTCCGAGCTAACGCAGATGTCTTCGCGTGGCAAGCATCCGACATGCCCGGAGTCCCCAGGGAGGTGATCGAGCACAGGTTAGCTTTACGGCCTGACAAAGTACCCATAAAACAAAAATTACAGAGATTTGCCCCTGATCGACGAGATGCTATTAAATCAGAATTGGATAAGCTACTTAAAGCAGGCTTTATAAGAGAAGTCAACCACCCAGAGTGGTTGGCTAACCCTGTAATGGTCGTATTGCAGAGTCTTTCTAAAACTTTAGAAATAAAACAAACAATTTCCATTTCATTGAATAAATGTAAAGCTTTAATTGAAACTTACAAAGTTAAAAACATTTAAATGATTAAATCAAACTTTAATTAAAATCTAAACTGAGTTTAGTGTATTTTCTGGGTTTTCTCTGATTTTCTTCAAGTTGGTGTTGTTTCTTGCCACCCGGTCTGTTTTATTTCTTTTCTGTCTTCCCAAAATTTATTATTTTTTGTTGAAAAATTTAGTTTAAATTATTTAATTTAAAGTGGGGATTTATTTTGAAGCTTTAAAATTAAAACAATCATTTGGATTTTATCGGTTTAATTTAAAGCTTAAATTGAATTTTTGAAGGAAAAACATTTTAATTGGCTCAAATAAACTTAAAAAAATATATAACTATTTTATTTGATATTTTCAAGTTCCTAAGTATTTTGGAAAATCTCTTGAATTTTCAAATTTATTTTTACTTTTTGGGATTTTTCTTTATTCCCTTTCCTTCTTTCCTTCTTCTCTCCTCCCCTTTGCTGGTCATCTTCCCGTGCATGCTTTTATTCTTCCCGTGAGCACGTGCTGCCATGGGAGCACATGCCCTCTATTCCTTTGCCCATCTCCTGCTACCACCCCGAGCCTTGTGCCCTGCCGCGCCCTTGGAATCCTGCTACCACCCCATCTCCTTCCCTAGCACCCTGCCCTACTGCCCTGAGCCCCGCGCCCCGTGTAATACCCCGGAAATTTATTCAGGCAAATAGAAGAGGATTCAGGAGAAAGAATTAAATAGAAAATGGAAATTTTAGAATTTTCGAGGGGTTTTTTCCGCGAAGTCCCGCCAGCCTGGGCCTCGGGGCACGGTCCAGGAGGCCCAAGGGGGGGAGCCGACCAAAGGGGGGACGCCTCCCCCCAAACCCTAGCCGCCCTCCCACTCTCTCTCCCCACTCAGCCGCCCCCTTCCACCCCACGCACCTCTCCCTCCTTTGGCCACCGCCCTTGCCCCTCTCCCCTCCCCTGGTGCGCCTCCACCTCCCCCAATCTTAGATCCAAGTAATTCTCCATGGCGTCTCCCCCATTGCTGACCTAGGACTACCACCTCCCGGCGATCGTGGCAGGCTTTTGGGAAGCAGAAGAAGGAGAGAGAGAGAGGAGAAGAAGAAGGAGGGGAGGAGCACCTCGTGGGGAACTCATCCGGCTAGTACGTCTCCAAGGGTAACCCTCCCAATCCCGTTAGAATGATGTTTAATTTTCATGATTAGGCGATATCAGTAGTAGATTGATTTTAGTAGTCCGTAGAGATCGCCTGTTTCGGGGTAGTTAAAGATGGATTTTTACCGGGCGTCTCCTAGAGAGTTTTCGGTATCATTGCTAGCTCTTCATAGAGTTCAGGATCACTCAATTTGGAGTTGGGGATCTCGAGTTATGAATTTTGCATTATTGTTGTTCTAGGTTTCTATCGGGATTCTGACAGATCGTATCAATTGTTCAATAGGAATTAGATAATGAATTGTTTTGAGGATTCCACCAATATGAAAGTTGTATATATTTTCATAGTCTTTCTAGAGAGCTAAGGAACACATTTTTTGGATGTCTGCACTAGAAGTTACGTAGGTTTTAGTCTTGCTTTCCAAAACCTCAAACGAGATTTAATAGGTTGAGTAATCTGTTTAGTAGGGGCCGAAGAAGGCTGAATATGGGAACCTTGCCAACTAGCTTTTTGTGGGAAATTTTGTAAGATTTTCAGGTGATTAAAAATCACTAAATTTTGCTCAACTTATAGAAAGTTATGATTTTTAGAACAGGACTGTCCTGTTTTGGGACAGATTGCTATTTTTACGAGAAGGTGTTTTGGGCTGTGTTAGAGAGCGTAGTGTAATACCCCAAAAGTAAATCGGCGTATTAGAAGAAGTCTCGGGAGAGGGAGCTAATCGGGAAATCTGAATTTTCTTTTTGGTCGGGGGGTTTTTAGCATTTCTCCGGCAACCTGGGCTTGGGCAACCGCCAGGTGGGAGGCCCATTAGGGGGGCCGACCAAGGGGGGAGGGTCTCGTCCCCAAAACCCTAGAGACTCCCTCCCACTCCCCCTCCCCTCCCTTTCCCCCACTTGGAGCCGCCACCCTCCTCCCTGCCGTGCGCCACCTTCTCCTTCCCTCTGCGCCAAATTTGTTCGTCAGATTTGGGTAAGTTCCGTACGTTTTATGATCTGTCCACCTCTTAGAAAGTTGTATCCCTTGGTCTTAGCTTTCTTTAGGCACTAAGATCATCTGATTTGGAGTTACGGTTTAGGAGATATGGCCATTTTCGTGCATTTATTCGGAGAGTCGCGGGATTTGGCGGTTGCTTGTCAGCCATTATGAATTATTTAGATGCCGAATCAGAAAGGCTACCCAAACTTAATGTTATAGATAATTCAGTAAGATTTCCAAGTTGATAAAGAATATAATTTTTAGAGTTGGAAATCAAAAGTTATGGAATTTTAACCGCGCGCTGTTCTGTCTGAGATCTGGGGACTGTCGGTTTGTTCCTCGGTTTTGATCTAGATAGAGTCAGATTCAGAACTTCCACCCAACTAGGTTATTGTATCCCTTTAAATAATATTTCCAAGTTTATAAAGATCACCTCCATTGGATCATTAGATTGAAAGTTACATCAATTTCTTTGTTCTTTATTACGCAATGCAGACGGATGTTTGTCGATTGTTTTCAAGCGTTGTTTAGGCCAACGGTTTGGCGAATCAAAGAACCCCACCAACTAGAGTTTCGTATCCTAATACGTTAAGAGTATTTGAGCACTGGTTTCAAGTCATTATGATTCACAGATATTTAATTACGATATTTCTCGTACTGCTGATCAGAAGGGCTAAAATTGGGCTGATTAGTTAATTCGTCATTTGAGTCTTTGGTTATGTTGGGGAGTTAGAGGGTTTTGGTAAGACACTTGTAGCCACGTCATGTCTTGTTATTCTTATTTTGAATAAATATTTGTGTAGGCGGTGGGGCAGTGAGTAGAGAAACACCGTCATTGCCTCCTAACACGTCACAGCGCGGAAGGCAAGTGCCTTGTCTTATCCTAATGAATGGTGATGATTGGGTGTGGATGAATTGTTAGTATGGCTATTCATGTTCGTATGCCATGTATATTTCTACATTATGATGTGATAAGAGTTCATTGCATGAAGTTTATTCCGTTCATGCATTTGTTTCTTGTTGTCCACGGACGTGGAAAAAATTGTAAGTCCCATCAATTCCAGTATGGGCCTGTAAGACCCACCACTCCAATGTGGGCAATGTTGGCCACCACTCCAATGTGGGCAACTTCGGACACCCGTAGGAAGCGTTCTTCATACGGTGATTGGATCCCGGACTTTGTTAAATGCGGGCTTAAGTGAACACCGACGGTGTGTCACTCACTATCTGCAGTATAAGTTGTGAGCGATCCATTCCTTCATTGCATTATTCCATTCCATTCATTCCCATATATGTTCGAGAAGTTTTCACAAGTGGATTTTGATTGCTTTGTTAAGCAATGTTTACATTATTAGCTAAAGTACTTGCTGAGTCTTTTGCTCATCCTTGTTTTGTATGTTTATTTAGGTAAATGAGGAAGAAGGCAAGACCTTTTGAGGATAGTCGACCTGTTTGCACATCACTTTTATCAAACCAGAATAACTAGTGTTATCTTTCAGTTATGTCAACTATTTGATAAATTTCCAAATTGTAATAATCCAATTTTGGTAATGCCTACCGTACGTCTTTATTATGAATGTTTTCCATTCCTTCTCATGAAACTGTTAATCGTTTATCGTCGTTCCTTATGAGATATTGTTAATTGAGCCTGATTAACCTGGTATTGTTGTATATTCTTAGTGTTTGTTAGATTTGCGTGACATCTTGGCTTCCGAATAGCAGTGTTACACGTAGCTTGTAGTACATTTCTTTTTAGCAATGTCAAATCCCGAATTATTCTCTTACTAAGATTGTTAAAAAAATATTTAAGCGGTGGTGTGGTCTCAGGGGCAGCACCCTCTTCACGTCATCAAGCTTCGCATGGTTGAGGCAAGTGAGAATTAGTCGGTAACATTATGGTGGTGAATGCTTGAACATCTATTTTATGATTGTGTTTTTGTGCTCACGAATGTCACCCATGGATTGTCACATGTTTATGTTAGTTCTTTACTCAAGAATATCACTACTGAGTTGTTACATGTTTACAATGAACAATTGAGATGTCTCATATGCATCATATTGTACCCTTGAGACTTGGCCTTGCAGAGGCCAAGTATTGATTTTTGAGGTCTCCGTCATGATTGGATGGGCTTATGGTCCCTACACTCGTGGAGTGTAGGCTTGTGGTCCCTGTGCTAGAACGCACAAGCATGGGTATGCATCGACGGATGCATACTCCGCATTATTGGTATATGCAAAGAAAAAAGAAAAGATGCATTCAGTTGACATTTACATTGCATAAAGCATATGTATTGTTTTTTAGATGATTAATGTGAATGATTCATGGTGAATAAGTTGCAAATTATATTGTTGGGTTGTTGTCACTTGCTGAGTCGTGGACTCACCCTTGTTGTTTGTCTTTATTTTAGGTACCTCTTGAGCGGTCGACATGCATGGGAAGGGCTAGTGATTTGATTAGTCACACGCTTCCACGAACCTTCTTGAATGAATAAATTGGACTATGTTATTTTTTAGTAAACTACTAGGTTGTTTTACTGGAAATGCCTTATTGCTTTGAAAGATTTGTAATGGAGTTAATTATGGTATTTGGAAGTCGTTTATGTTTATGATGCAAGTTGGATGTTTAGAATCATTGTTAATGCTATTGTTAATCGACACGATCCCTTGTATGGCTAACTATACAAAGGAGGTGCTGTTGAAACTTACTGTAATGACTTAGGTTTTAAAATTGTTATCTTAAGTTTTAAATTCTACTTTACTATTTTAGTAGCATTCCAGACTCGTGCTGAGCTAGGGTTACAGTTGGTATCGGCGCCAGGTTGTAGGTCCGTGGTATTAGAAATTTTTTAATCTTAACACACTATGCACTGTAGGTGGAGTTTTGGGATTATTACATTTCATATACACTTCCATTAATGTTATAGTTTTTCTACTAATTGAGTTATTAGTTGAATTGTGTGCTAGATGGTTGGTTGTTTGTGTTTGTGGTGTTTAGCTATGCCTAAGTTCTTGAAGCCGAGGTCTCTAGTCACTTCTCGACCTTCAGCAGGTGCACCCATGCTTCGTCCAATTCCAGGGCTGGGCATGATATGTTTCAAGTGCGGTAACGGTCATCGTGCTTCTGAGTGTTCCTGGTCGTGCCCTTGCCATCACTGTGGTTAGGAGGGCCACAAAGCTTTGGGGTGTCGGCGGAATCCAGCTAGTATCATTAAATGGGAGCCATTTCAAGCGTCAGCGTCGGCCGTTTCTTCTCGAGGGTCAGTACATATGCTAGCAGCTATTACTTCACCATCTTGGGCTCTACCTCAGCCTTACTTCCCTATTCCTGGAGGGATTTCGCCACCAGGGTACTTCTGGCCGCCTACTCCAGCACCTCACCATCCAGTGGTGGTGTCTTCTTCAGCTGTTGCACCACCACACCACAGTGTTGGGCCTTCTACCGCACCAACACCTATGATCTATGCTATGCCTACTGCTGAGTCGGTAGGCCATCCTGATGTGGTAACAGGTACGCTCCTAGTGGATTCAGTAGAAGCTTATGTCCTTTTTGATTCAGGGGCTACATTCTTTTTGCATCATTAGAGTTCATTAGCAGGGCAAATTTGAGTATGAAGTGGATAGCTCAGTCAGTTTTGGTTAACTCTCCTAGGGGTATTCTTTCCAGTTCCACGGTTTGTTCTAGGTGTGTGATTTCTTTAGACGGGGATGAATTTGTTGCTAACCTGATGGTTATGAAGATGGACCCGTTTGATGTTATCCTGGGTATGGATTGGCTGCATTGTTATCGTGCTGTTATCTCTTGGTTCTGGAAGACAGTGACGTTGCAGGCCCCGTCTAGGCAAGAGATAGTCTTCCAGGGGAGCGCGCCGTCAGATTCACTTTTTGTGTTGGCTAGTTTGTTTCCTGGCAGTCGTGCGGCAAAGAATGGGTTTCTTCTATCCCTTATAGAGAAACCAAGTTTAACCCTGACTGCAAAAAATATCCCAGTGGTTCGGGATTTCCTGGATGTCTTTCCATCAGAATTAACGGGCATGCCTCCACCTCGCCCAGTAGAGCTCAGTATTGAGTTGGTTCTGGGTGCTCGACTGATTTCTATGACTCCATACCGTTTAGCACATCTTTTCTAGGAGGAATTAAATAAGCAGTTGGATGATCTAAAAGCCAAAGACCTCATTCGTCCCAGTGTATCCCCTTGGGGAGCTCCTATTCTTTTTACTAAGAAGAAAGATGGTAGTTGGTGCATGTGTATTGACTACTATGCCCTCAATCAAGTAACAATTAAGAATAAGTATCATCTGCCTCGCATCGAAGATTTATTTGATCAGTTGAGAGGAGCGAAGATATTCTCAAAGATTGATCTCCAGTCTGGTTACAATCAGATTTCTGTCCGAAAAGAGGATATTGAAAAGACGACATTCTCCACTAGGCATGGGCACTTTGAATTTAAGGTTATGTCTTTTGGACTGACAAATGCCCCTGCTGCTTTTATGGAGACAATGAACAAGATGTTGCACGATTATCTAGACGATTTTGTTGTGGTTTTCATTGATGACATTTTGATCTACTCAAAGACCCAGGAAGATCATGAGCGTCATCTGAGGCTACTATTGGAGACCTTAAGAGAGAATAAGTTTTATGCTAAACTGAAAAAGTGTGAGTTTTAGATATCAGAAGTGGGATTCTTGGGGCACATCATAAATGGCAAGAGAATATCTGTTGTCCCGGAAAAGGTTTCCACAGTGGTAGAATGGGGGAGACCGACCAGTGTCAAAGAAGTGAGGAGTTTTCTTGGATTGGTCAGATATTATCGGCGATTTGTGCATGATTTTTCTATCTTTGCCAAGCCCATAACTTGACTCACGTAGTTTCCATACCTTGAAATAGAAGCTGGTGACTGCTCCTATTCTTACCCTTCCTGAGCCTGGAAAGCATTTCACAGTTTATTCAGATGCTTCCCGAGTTGGGCTGGGTTGTGTTCTCATGCAAGAAGGCAAGGTAATCGCTTATGCATCAAGGCAACTGAAGAAGCATGAGCAGAATTACCCAACCCATGACTTGGAGTTGACCGCGGTGGTGTTTGCCTTGAAACTCTGAAGGCATTATTTGTATGGCGAGACTTGTGATATTTTCACAGATCATAAAAGTCTTAAGTACATATTCAAGCAAAAGGATTTGAATTTGAGGCAAAAAAGGTAGTTGGAGCTGATTAAGGATTATGATCTCTAAATTCATTACCATCCTGGCAAGGCGAACATGGTTGCAAATGCTCTTAGTCGCAAGGCGACTCCTCCTACACAAGATTCTCTCACTGCTGATTTTGATCGTATGGGGATATCTTATTGCTATGCAGACACAGCACTTGTTGAGACGCAGTTGATCCTGGAAGCACAACAGAATGACCAGTTATTGCAGGAGGTCAGGAAACGTCTGGATAAGGGAAAAGAGGGAGATTTCAGTTTTGATGATTCTGGTATTTTGCAGTTTAAAGGTCGCCTATGTGTACCACAAAACACGAAGGTTAAAGGTGATATCCTAAGGGAGGCTCACCGCACCCCGTACACTGTTCATCTGGGTGAGACAAAAATGTATCGTGATCTAAAACAAAATTTCTATTGGAAAAGGATGAAGGTGGATATTTCTAATTATGTGGCTTCTTGTGGTGTCTGTCAGCAAGTAAAATCTGAGCATAAGCGTCCTACAGGGTTGTTGCAGCCTCTGGAGGTTCTCGGTGGCCATGGGATGACATCTCCATGGATTTTGTGGTGGCATTACCTCGTTCACCGCGAGGGAAGGATGCAGTTTGGTTAATAGTGGACTATTTCAGCAAATCTGCACACTTTGTTCCTATCCGCTCGACAAACTCAGCGAGCGATTTGACCCCTATTTACATGCATGAGATTGTGAGGTTGCATGGGGTACCAAAGACCATCATTTCTGACAGGGACACCAAGTTTGTCTCCAAATTTTGGGAGAGTCTGTAGAGTGCACTGGGCACTCAGCTTCGCCTTAGCAAGACATTTCACCCACAGACAGATAGGTAGTCAGAGCGCACCATTCAGACATTGGAGGACATGTTGCGGTCTTGTGTTTTGTCATGGAAGGGTAGTTGGGAGGATCAGTTGCCACTAGCAGAGTTTGCTTATAATAATAGCTATCATGCCAGCATTAAGGCTGCACCATTTGAAGTTCTGTATGGACGGAAGTGTAGGACACCACTGTGTTGGAATGTAGTCGGCGAGAAGGTAGGTATTGGGCCCGTATTGGATTCAGAAGATGGTTGAGCGTGTTGCTTTGGTGAGCTTCAAGGTGAACTCATTGATTGTCTTTGAGTTCCCCATGTATCTCTCTTGAGAGTTTGTATGTGCGCCTTCTTGACACGATCTTCCCCGACACGCATCTCCTTGAGAGCATCCCAAGCCTCCTTTGTCGTCTCCTTCTCGGATATGGCCATCATAACGGCCTCCGGCACAACTTGGACTATGGTGGTGAGAGTCATCTGGTCTTTCTTCTTATCGATCAATTCTTTGCCCTCCACTGCCGCCCACACTCCTTGCGCACCCATGATGGTCTTCATCTTCACTGCCCACACCCCGTAATTACACTTTGTAAGCATTGGGTATTGAAGGGTCACAAACACCTCCCTCGCTGGCCCCCTTAATGTCACCAAGTCGCTGGTGTTGCAGCTCGCAGTGGCACTGCTTGGCGAATCACCTCCATGCGGCATAATCTTCAGCATCTCTTTGCGTCGAACCTCGCTCTGATACCAATTGTTGGGATCAAGCCCAAGAACTACACACACACGACGCTTACTGGAAGAAGATGAAGACACAGATTTCTTTTGTGTCGCTCAACTTCCTTATGGCTTTTGTTTCTTCTCTTATTTTAACTCGTGAAACAACTCCAAGTGCTTACATGCAGAGAGGCCAACCTAGCCAACACTTGCGCCACGATCCCAAAGACTCGTGCCATTCGGCGTACTGGGCATCGTGGTTCAACTAACCAGCGTACAAAACACCACACTCAATAACCTCAACGTGAACTAGCATGTTTCTAGCTACATGCACTTACATGCAACAAAATTTAACTAACACCACTTGCTATTATCTAGCTACATGCAGATTGACTAGAAACAAACATGTACTTGTACACACTGTCATAAATCCGTGTACTATGTGCCATGCAGGTCCTAACATGCGTGCAACACATGAATAACTAATAAAACAACAAGATTAATCTAACATGTATTGGAGTGGAGATTATTATGAGTGGATGCGAGTTATCGCGGTTAGAAGGTTCCAAAACCCTAATCGCTAGATTGATTCAGTGGAGAGTGGCTGCAAAGAAAGTTTGCGTACTTTCCATGGATTATCTACGAATTTCATCTACTATAGGAATTGTGGATATTTTTATTAGCATTCCACAGAGTACTTGAACAAACGATTTGGTTAAGTATATAAAAAGATATGATATTTGTAAGTTTGTTGTTGGGTGAAAATCGTCGTCAATTTGCAGTGTTGTGGTAAAGCCTAGATTAAATTTGTTAGGTGGTTTAGTTAGGGTTTTTGCTCTACATGAAAGCAATACTTGTTAAAGTTTTCCATAAAGTACTAAACACTAAATTTGGGTAAGTCGTTTAGGGGTTATGCCTTTGGAAAGGTTGCTGTCCACAAATGTGTCAGCCATTGGTAGTAGATGTGTCGATTGTCGTATTACTCCCAGTAGATGGTCGAATTAAAACGGGGGTTGTTGGTAAAGGGGAGGAGCCAAAAAAAAGTTTGGGTGATATTGGCCAACATACAGGGGGTGCTTAGATCTAAGGACCGTGGCACTTGCTTTCGATGTCTGTAATCTGGACACCATCAAGCTAGATGCACTAACCCCCAGTGTGCTACAAATGCAAAAAAACTAGGACATATGACATTTGGTCGTCCTGATGAAAAGAAAGTTCAGGGACTGAAGCTATGCGGTTTTGGGATTCCTGGACAAGGGTTCTACAGTCTTCAAGTGGCTGGTTTGCTGTTATCAGATCAACAAACTGCCAAGGGGGTTTTGAGTATTAAGGAAGGGGATGCTTCTGTGCAAAAGATTGAGGCTGAGAAGAAGCATTTAATTCAAGTGAATTGGGATTGAAAAGTGAGGAAAATTTCAGAGTCTGAATATGCAGTGGTTTTTCCCTCAAAAGAAATGCTAGATACTTGGTCTAAAGCTAGGGGTGTTGAATTGGTCGTTCATTCCATTAAGGCTAAGATAGATAAATATGCTTTAGACCCTGAAGCTTCTCTGTCCTTACTGCAGCTTGGATCAGGATTTATGGTATTCCTCTTCATGCAAGGAAAGTAGAAGTTGTCAAGGAAATAGCTACTATAGTGGAAGATCCTATAGAGGTGGATGAGATCAGTCTGATGAGGGTAGAGCCTGTTAGGGTTAAAGTGCTTAGTATGGATCCTTCAAACATCAATTGCTATGTAGATATCTTTATTAACTCAATGGGGTATGAGATGATATTTGAAACTGAAGGGGGTGGAACAAGTAAGAAGAAAGGCCCAGTATATGATCATTTTCATAAGATTCATGCTCATAAAAAAGAAGAGGATGAGGAAGATGAATCCAATGGGAGCAACCATAGGACTGAATGGTTAAAAATGGCATAAAAGTTTGGAGGGGAGACTAACTAATCTTCTGAACAAAAGAATGGGGGGATTCTAACAAAAATAGAAATAAGTAGCAGCAAGGATTTGAATCTTATGGTGGGGTAATGTGCACTAACATGACGGTGTACTCTTCTTATTATCATGCTTTGTTAGTGACCCATATAGATGTTAATACCACTGAAAATAAAGCTAAAGTTAACCTGGCAGGGGGTAGCATTCACCAAGAAAGGGAGAATTCCACTGAATTAGTGGGGGTGATCATCAGCACGTATCAGATTATAAAAATTGGGTGGAGACTTTAAAGATAAACATCAACAACAAGGCATGTCTGTTGGGTCGATCATTTCAGATAAAGGTGAGCACTTTGATAATCTGGAGTCTGTTGAAGAGGATTTACAGATTGCACCTCTTAATTTCAAATATCCTGATCATTTTGGTGAAGAAGAGAGTATAGAGAATACTAGGGCTATCAAAGTTCCTTTGGGGAGGGACTGAACTTATATGTTCTCAAGAAGTTAAAATCAAAATAGCAGTTCAAACAGAGGGGGACATAGTAGTTCACATAGAGGGAGGCCCTTCTCTACTAGCTGCATCTCTTTGGCCTTGTTTAAATACTCCTAGGAAAGATAGGAGAAATTTAGATTGTCATGTGCTCACAGGAGAATTGGAGTCCTTTACTTCTGATAAGCTCAAGTCTCATTATCCTCAGACTACTGGCCTGGGATGTATTATTTTAGATGATTTAGTAGATTTAGGTGAAGAATTGGAGATTGGTGAGGGGGTTGTTGTTGATCCCAAAAATACTGAAGGGGGCAAACAAGATCTGGTGGTGACTGAGACTGATCGGGTGGCAAAAGAGTTGTTATCTGCAAAGAAAAAGGGAAGGAAAAATATAATCATGGAACCTCAACCAGCAACAAGAAAAAGTTCTAGGATTCAGGACCAGGGAATCACCATGGAGAAGAAGGCCTCCAAGTTGAAGTCAATTCAGAATCTGGAAGCTTCGGGTAAACCTGCTAACTCTTTTAATGTTCTTAATAATGTGTTCTCTAATTATCTAGAACAAGTAGCTATCTTTTGTGGCATTAGCCTAGGGGATTCAAAAGAATTTGCTGGTAGCTCAGAGTAGACTAAAAGGTTATGCTGATGTAAGGAGGCGAGATTTGAAATTTGAAGTGGGGGATCAAGTGGTCTTGAGAGTGTCTCCCACTAAGGGTGTTGTGCGATTTGGAACCAAAAGGAAGCTTTGCCCGAGGTATGTTGGGCTCTTTTTTATTCTAGCACGGATTGGAAAATTGGCATATTGTTTGGACCTTCTAGAGTATATGCGTGGTGTGCACAATGTATTCCACGTTTCCATGTTGAGAAAGTACTTAAGGGACCCGGAGTAATTGAACTGTTAGAACCTTTAACCATTAAGCAAGATCTATCTTTTGAATATAAGCCAATTCAGATCTTGGAGAAGTCAGAATGGGTCTTAAGAAACAAAACGTGGAGGACTGCCACCTCCCGGTGATCGTGGCAGGGTTTTGGGAAGGAGAAGGAGGAGAGGGAGAGAGGAGAAGAAGGAGGGGAGGAGCACCTCGCTGGGAACTCAGCGGGCTAGTACGTCTCCAAGGGTAACCCTCCCAATTCCGTTAGATTGTTGTATAATTTTCGTGATTAGGCGATATCGGTAGTAGATTGATTCTGGCAGTCTGTAGAGACCGTCTGTTTTGCAGTAGTTAGCAGAGGATTTTGACCAGGGCGTCTCCTAGAGAGTTTTAGGTATCGTCACTAGCTCTCTATAGAGTCCTGGATCACTCCATTTGGAGTTGGGGATCTAGAGTTATGAATTTTGCATTGTTGCTGTTCCAGGTTTCTATCGGGATTGTTTAATAGGAATTAGATAATGAATTGTTTTGAGGATTGAACCAACATGAAAGTTGTAGATATTTTCATAGGCTTTTCAGAGATCTAAAGATCACATTTTTTGGATGTCTTTACTAGAAGTTACGTAGGTTTTAGTCTCGCTGTCCAGAACCTCTGACGAGATTTAATAGGTTGAGTAATCTGTTTAGTAGGGGTAGAAGAAGGCCGAATCTGGGAACCTTGCCAACTAGATTTTTGTGGAAAATTTTGTAAAATTTCTAGGGTATTAAAGATCACTAAATTTGGCTCAACTTACAGAAAGTTATGATTTTTAGAAGGGGATTGTCCCGTTCTGGGGCAAATTGATGTTTTTGGGAGAAGGTGTTTTGGGTTGTGTTAGAGAGCGTAGCTTGTAGTACATTTGTTTTTAGTAATGTCAAATCCCGAATTATTCTCTTACTGAGATTGTTAAAAAATGTTCAGACGGTGGTGTGGTCCCGGGGGCAGCGCCCTCTTCACGTCATCAAGCTTCGCACGGTTGAGGCAAGTGAAAATTAGTCGGTAACATTATGGCGGTGAATGCTTGAACATTTGTTTTATGATTATGTTTTTGTGCTCATGAATGTCATCAATGGATTGTTACATATTTATGTTAGCTCTTTACTCAATAATATCACTACTGAGTTGTTACATGATTACATTAAACAATTGAGATGTCTCATATGCATAATATTGATACCCTTGAGACTTGGCCTTGCAGAGGCCAAGTATTGATTTTTGAGGTCCCCGTCATGATTGGACGGGCTTATGGTCCCTGTGCTAGAAGGCGCATGCATGGGTATGCATTGACGGATGCATACTCCGCATTACCGGTATAGTACTCCGAAATAAAATCGGTAAATAGAAAAGAAGTCGAGGAGGGAAAAGACAAATAAAGAATTGGAATTTCCAGTTTCGGTGGGGGGTCTTCTGCTTTTCTTCACCAACCTGGGCCGCGGGCCGCGACCCAGGAGGCCCAAGAGGGAAGGGGGAGCCGGCCAAAGGGGGGGCGCCTCCCCCAACCCAAGCCACCCCACTCCCTCCTCTCCCCACCTCCAAGCCGCCACCTCTCCCTCTCCTCCACCAGGCCACCGCCCCTTCCCCTTTTTGCCGCCTCTCCATGGCTTGGACGCCCTTCCCCTCCTACACCCGAGCGCTCCTGCCGCTTCCCCCACGCGCTGCCATCTCCTGGGATCATCGGAACCTCACCGTGGTGGCCGGCCACGGAAGAACCAAGGGGGAAAGGGAGGAAGGAGAGGTGGGAGGAGGAGCACCTCGCTGGGTGTTTGTTGGGCTGGCACGGCTCCAAGGGTTTGGTGTTTAACTTTCGTGCGTAGGCGGTGTCGGTAATAGATCTATTCTGTCTAGTAGATTGCGTGGCCAGTTTCGGGTCGTTTGAAGACGAATATGGGATTTTCATCTCTTAAAGAATTGTACCCACGGTTGTTAGCTTTCCATGTCCACCAAGATCACTAAATTCCGATCTGTGGTTCAAAAGTTATGATAGATTCATTATTGCTGTCTTGAGAAACCTGACGAGTATTGTCAGTTTAGATGTTTTATGAAATATGAATTATTTAGGGGCAGATTCAGACTTATCACCCAAAAAGTTTTCTGTAGATAATTTCATTATCTTTCCAGATTGATAAAGAACACTCAAATTGGACTCATAGAGTAAAGCTATGTTATATTCTTTGTTGCTGTATTGATTGTATGGACATATGTCTGTCAGGCATTTTCAACTGCTGTTTAGTCAAATGTTTTGGCAGAATTAGGAAATCTTGTCAACTAGAGTTTTGTAGGTTTGCTCGTTAAGTTTCATTGGGCACTAGATTCATGTCATTTCGAGTTCCAGATCATTAATTATGAATTTTTCCGTGTCGCTGTCCAGAATTGTTTAGATGGGTGAATTGTATGTTTTCAATTCGGGTATATCCATTGTATTGGGTAGTCAAGGGGGTATTGTAGATCTCTGGTAGCATCGTCATATCATGTGTTCTTATGTTTGAATACGCATTCGTGTAAGCGGCGAGGCGGCGAGTGCATGAGCACCTTCGTTGCCTCCTAGTACATCACATCGCGGAAGGCAAGTACAATGTGTTAAGACATGTTGATTTCTATTGAATATTGTTAATGCGATGTTACTTCTATGATCTGTGTTCATACTTCATGTTATGCAGTTGAATGTTGTTGATGCGATGTATTTCTATGATCCCCGATTCATACTTCATGATAATTATTCGTTCTTAGTTGATAATCCATGTGAATGAAAAGGTGACACTCATTGCATATATTCATTCCATTCTTGTATTGTTCGTGTTCAGTCCATGGGAGTGGAATTGTTAAGACCCATCAATTCCAGTATGGGCATGTAAGACCCACCATTCTAATGTGGGCAATTTCGGACACCCGTATAAAACGTTCTTCATACGATGATTGGATCCCCGACTTATTAAGTACGGGCTTAAGTGAGCACCGATGGGTATGTCACTCGCTATCCCGGTATGAACATGTGTGTAGTCCTTTCCTTTCAATGCATCCATTCATTCCATTCATACTCATAAGTGTTCAGAGATAAGTTCAGATTTCGTATTGAGATAGACTTGTTCATAACCTTGTATGTTCAATTGTTTACTGTACTTGCTGAGTTTTGACTCATTCTTGCTTTCTTTATTTATTTAGGTGATCGTTGATGATGGCTTTGTTGGGGGGAGTAGACAAGCACATTTCACACAGTTCAACATAATTTACTTTCGTTAATAATGTCGTTTATGTCTTTCATTTGTTAACCGAGGAACTGTAATAAATAAGTTTTCTATTGCATGATATTTCCCTTCGTGTTAGGTTTTCTTGTTAAATGATGCTAGTGGTTCACTTCAATTATTCCCTGATTATGTTTGATGAATTCAGTCTTTATTCATGTTATGCTACTATTAAAGTTGGTCCCTATATATACTTAGAAGAGATTCAGTTTAAATTCTTCCACGGTTTGGTATGGTAGTTCTTTAGGTAGCGTTTTGTCTTCTGAATAGCCAGGGTGTTACAACCGGTATATGCAAAGAGAAAAGAAAAGATGCATTCAGTTGATATTTGCATTGCATGAAGCATATGTATTGTTTTTGAGATGATTAATGTGAATGATTCATGGTGAATAAGTTGCAAATTGTATTGTTGTCACTCACTTGCTGAGTTATGGACTCACCCTTGTTGTTTGTCTTTATTTTAGGTACCCCTTGAGCGGTCGACATGCATGGGAAGGGCTAGTGATTTGATTAGTCGCACGCTTCCACAAACCCTCTTGAATGAATAAATTGGACTATGTTATTTTTGAGTAAACTACTAGGCTGTTTTATTAGAAATGCCTTATTGCTTTCAAAAATTTGTAATGGAGTTAATTATGGTATTTTGAAGTCTTTTATGTTTATGATGCAAGTTGGATGTTTAGAATCATTGTTAATGTTATTGTTAATCGACACAATCCCTTGTATGGCTAACTATACAAAGGAGGTGCTGTCGAAACTTAGTGTAATGACTTAGGTTTTAAAATTGTTATCTTAAGTTTTAAATTCTACTTTGTTGTTTTAGTAGCATTCCAGGCTCGTGCTGGAATGGGGTGTTACACCGCCTCCTCCGCCCTCGGCCCGGCCTCGTGCTGCCCCGCTCGTGTGTGCCCCCAGGCACCAATGCGCCCGGCGCCGCCGGCTTTGCCCCACTGCAGCATTGCTCCCTCTCCCCTCGTTCTGCTCCTAGTGCTCCCCTCTCCCTTCCCTTCCTCCTCTCTATTAAACCTAGTAGCAGCACATCTCCCTCCTCTCCTCCCCTAATAGTGCTACTCCCTCCCAACTGATCTCTACGCCCGTTTCTCTTGCCTAGGATTCTTGCTCCCACCCCTAGTTGCCCCATGCCGCCTGCTGTTGCTGCATGTTGCTAGCACCAGTTCCCCTTGCTTTGCTCCTCCTTCCCTTCCTCTGCTCTATATCCAGCAGCACAAGCTCTTTCCTCCCCTCCAAACCAAGCTGGAGCTCCCCACAGTCGCAAGCCCTCTTCATCCTTCTCCAAGAAAAACAAGCAGCAACCTCTCTCCTGCTCTATAGAAACCAGCTACTTCCCCTTGCTTTGCTCCCTTCCTCTTCCAGTTCCTCCCCTCCCCTCTCCTTCCATTTCTTCAAAACCAGCAACTACCCCACTGCCGAGCTCACTTCCTCCCCTCCCAACCGAAGCTCCACCCGGGCTCCTCCCCCTGCTAGCCGTGGCAGCCGATGCACTGCCATTGCCGACCACCAGCTCCATGCTGCAACCCTTGTGCTGCTCCCTTTCTCCCCTTGCTTCCTCTATGTAAAGGCTGCATGCTCCTTCCCCATGCTGCTCCTGCTCCTTGCCGCCCCATGCTCATGCTTCTTATTCTTACCGAGCCAAGCAACGGCATATGCACACCACTAGCTTACATACTTAGCTGGTACGCACTAACCCACTAACAAACCCCACTTCTAGTCATCTCCCAAGATTTGTACATGTTCATCTCACCCTCCTTCTCTCTTTCAAATCTCCACCAAAAATAAAGAACCGAGATATGCATGATATGCAGCGGTGTTCCTCGCCTCAAGAGCAAGCCATTCATCCAATTAGTTCTTGCATGCATGACACAACTAGATACATGTTCAAGATTATTTCCAACACTCCTCCCTCTCATTCATTCTCCCTCCTCAGTTGCTCATTTCCCGAGACGATCGCGTTACGGTGAGCCCCTCGGCTTCCTCTCCCTCCTCCCAGCATTCGCCCCTCTCTCTAGCTTCCGTTTCTCCGCAATTGAGATTTTTCGGTCGTAGGCCGAAACTCTTTCGTCCTCGTGTTCTGCTGATATCGATCATCCCCCGGTGACGTCGTCACCGCCGTTAGCTTCGCCTCGCGACATTCTACACTGTGCTCCCTTCGCCTTCGCTGGCGCATCGCCGCAACACCGTTGCTTCCTTGCACCCGGACTGTAGGATCGTTAACGACAATCGAGAGGGTGAATGATTGTAAACCGCAGCGAACCTTTTTTTTTTAAAGAAACTATTGCCTTTTGATTGTTCAACCTGTGAACCCAGTTAAAAGCACAGAAACAAAAGACAGCAAAAAAAAATTCTAGTATTGTAGCAATTTTGTGAACTGTAGCAAATAGTGATGTATGGTTACGGTAGCATCGGTAATATATGTTACTGTAGCTAATTTCAAATTGGCAAGACAAATTGCTTACAGAGGTTGATGTTGCAATAAAAAAACGAGTATATATGTATGCAGTACTTATTAATATTTATGTCCTGATTGACATCAACAATTAGTAAGAAGTACAGATGCAATTAACATTATCTTGATCTTGGATTTAATGATCGCTTCATCAAACATCACACCATGCATGCGAAGACCACAGAGCAAAAATAAAACAACTCAAGCACTGTCACCTCATATAGCAACTTTATTATCTAGAAGTGCAGCACGTCCATTCATCTTACATAAAGAAACGAAAAAACAAATAGTACTCAAGTCTATTTCATGACCATCAAGTAACATCAATCACCTTTTAAGCTTCAGTAGCTATGCATGCAAACACAAGCGCGTCTTCTCGGCTGGCCCTGCGCCCGGTCGTGGCTCCCGACCGCTCAGTCGAGACCACGCCACTTGCACACCGCCAAAAAAACTTTCTTGTCTTGGCGCCTCTTGAGAAAAAAAAGCATCTGTCTTTCGCCGCACGTTCCTTCTTATTCATCCGTCACCCCATCTCATACGGTTTGCTAGTCCTACTCCGTAAACACCAAGGAGACCCTGTCCTTTACGACACGACTGCACTTTTTTTCTCAATCCGGCCGCACGTTTCTCGATCAAACAAAACCGGTACGACCCTTTTTAACTTCCAGCTAAAAAGCTTTCTATACAGCCCGTCTCAACTATATATATATATATATATATATATATATATATATATATATATATATATATATACATACACATCCGACAAATCAAATCATGCACGCTTTTATCTCCATGTGCTCCAACTCGAGCTCGACCGCCTCCTCCAGCATCCTCGACCTTCTAGACCATGACTTCGCACCAAGCCATCTCCTGGTCACCGCCGTAGACCACGATCGCCTCCGAGTTATCCTGCACATGCAAAGACCAAAGCAATATATTTTCCCGGCACAAGTTCTTTCCAACTTGACCAATATAAGTCCACACACACCACACGCCTCAAATAACATTGTCAATTATTCATCAACTAAATTATATTAGACCTAACCACATGGTCTAACAATCTCCCCCTTGATGAATACATTGACAACACTTCAAAAAACGAGAGTTGAATTTTTTAAAAAGAAATTTTTATTTTTATTTTTATTCAAAAAATGAAGTTTCAAAGCTGCAAAGCAAACCAGTTCAAAAACCACAGTGAGAAAAAAAAACTCCCCCTCAACACAAGGAAAGCAAATTTCTCCCATTTTTCTCCCCCTTTGACAATGTAATCATCAAGAACTTTAGAGAAAGAATAATTCTGAAACAAAAGAGCAAAGAGAGTAAAAATCGAGAAGCTTTGTAGATTATCCAAGTCACTTCGCATTGATTTATTAAATTAACCAAGCCATCCTTTTTAGTAGAGCTATCTGGATCATATAAAGTCATATACCATATAGCAATGTCAAAACAAGTCTTTAAAATGATTAAGCAAGTTAAATTAATGACAGGCATCTCAACAATGACAAAGACGATTATAAAGAGCACAATGAGATATCACATTGAAAAGTTAAAGCCTAAAAGTGAAGCAGACTTTAAATTTAGACGAGCTAGCAATCTCTTATAACAGCCTAATGCTCCACACTCAATTCTTAAGCATGTGGCATGCTTGTAGCATACTTCTTTTCAATGGTGGCATGCTTGTAGCATACTTCTTGTCAATTGAGCACATTTTATGCTCTCTCTTTTTTTATACATAGATATGTATGGCATGCTTGAAGCATACATCTTGTCATTTGAGCACATTTTATACTCCTTTTTTTGTATACATAGATGTGTATGGCATGCTTGAAGCATACATCTTTTCAATTTTCTCTTTTTTTTTATAACATGCCAAATTGAGAGAACATAAAAAAAACTGTAATTAGAAACATACGAGCTTCAAAGTCAAGATTTAAAATAAGATTCACAATCAAGCTAATCTTTTTCAAAGAACATCGCAAGGTACTAACTATAATCAATCTAGTCAAAGTATACCGCCATGTCATGTTTTAGTTCAAATGTGGCTAATTAATTATAACTAGTCATGAGCAACGCTACACAGCACATGAGTAAATATGATAAAGAGAGCTCTATATCTCATTTGATTTAAATGGCTTGGACTTGATTATTTGTTTGACAAGTATAATAAACAAAGCTTCTGAAATTTTTAAACAACAAGCTCCCCCTCAGAATAATCCCATCGGGTGCAACACACCCAACTCACTTCGTAAACAAACAAACCGAGAAGAATCCAAAGGTTTTGTGAAAATGTCATACCGATGTTCAAGATATCTATATGATGAAGCACAACATTCCCTTTATCCACATGATCTCGAAGAAAGTGAAATCTTATATCAATATGCTTAGTTCTTGAATGTTGCAATTTGGGTTCTTAGCAATACAAATAGCACTAGTATTATCACGTAAAAGTGGAACATTATCCAAAATTATCCCATAATCTTCAAGTGTGGCTACTATCCAAAGTATTTATGAACAACAACTAGCAAAGACTACATATTGATTCAAATGGATTGAGCAATGAAGATTGTTTTCTAGATGACCATGTAATAAGTGAATTACCCAAAAAGTGACATGAGCGGATGTACTTTTCTATCAATTCTACAACCTCCAAAATCAAGATCGACAAATGATCTTAAACTAATACGGAAGAAGCGAAAGCCATATGCCAAAATTTTGAGTACCATGTAGATACACGAAAATACGTTTGATGACTTGTAGATGAGAAACACGTGGGAAGCTTGAAAGCGAGCACATAAACATACAGAGAATTGTATGTCCGGCCTCAAGCGATAAGATATAAAAGTGAGCCAATCATGCTCCTATACTCTTTTGATCAACAACTTCACCATCTTCATCAGGATCAAGGGTCGAAGCAGCTCCCATAGGTGTCATAATAGGCTTGCAATTTTTCATCCCAAAACGACCTAGAAGATCCTTTGTATACTTACTTTGATGCACAAAAGTTCCCTCATTTGTTTGTTTTATTTGCAATCCCAAAAAGTAAGTCAACTCTCCCATCATACTCATCTCAAATTCTTTACTCATCGTTGCTTGTTACTCTTTCGTTTAAATCTCCAATCATTTGTTCAGGTGGGTGTCTCCTTTGAATGTGACGAGGCGCAGAAATTTCTGAAACATCTTCTTGTTCATTTTCTATATGTGTAGATGAAGTAGTAGCTTGAGGATGTCCAACTGTAGCCGCAGTAGTAGAAGGTGTAGAAGGAACTACAGGCGGAGAAATACTAGGAACCATAACCTCGTCTTCATCATCCTCATCGTCATCAACAAATATGCTCTCCCCCTGAACATATGCACTTGTACCTGCATCACTTAGACTAGTGCCTGGACTAGCCTCATCAAAAGAAACTTCACAGGTTTCTATTATTTTGTTAGTCTCCAAAACAAGCACACGAAAGCCACGTGAATGAGCAGGGTATCCAAGAAAAATACCATCAGTTGATCTAGCTTCAAATTTATCTAAGATTCCAGATTTTAACACAAAGCATTTGCACCCAAAAACTCGAAATGAGATACACTAGGCCTATGCCCAAACCAAGCTCATATGAAGTTTTACCAAGTTTAGATCTCAAGAATACACGATTTGAAATATAGCATGCAGATATATAGCTTCATTAAAATTTCCTTGGAGTTTTATATTCATCTAGCATTGTTCTAGCCATCTCAACCAAAGTTCTATTTTTCCTTTCAACTACACCGTTTTGTTGAGAGCAGATGGTGATGAAAATTGATGATCAATTCCTTTTCAAAGACAAAAATGATTAAAAGAAGAATTTTTAAATTCAGGCCCATTATCACTTCTAATAGCTCTAAGAGATCTGGAAGATCGATAGTTAATCTAAGAACAAGACTTCTAAAATGACTAAAAGCCTCATCTTTAGATGCCATAAAGTAAACCCAAGAATATCTAGAGAAATCATCAACAATCACTAGTACATACCACTTACCACCAAACGACTGAACTCTCGATGGTCCAACTGTGTCAAGGTGTAGGAGCTGTCCCGTGCATTTGTCATGACCATAGTAAGCGGAGGATGTGAACCTGCACACATCTTACCATGTCTACAGGAAGAACATACTATATCACTTTCATTCTTAAGTTTAGGCAAACCACGTATAAGATCCATACCACTAACACGCGTGAGATGATCAAAACCAACATGTCCAAGTCTACGATGCCAAAAAAATAAATCTTTAGAAATATTGGCAACTAGACACCTAAACTTAGCATCATGTGAAACATCAAAATCAGCTTTAAAAACTCTTCCAAATCTTAAAATTTTAAAAACTAGATCACCTGAAGCATCTAACACTTTACATTCACCTTTCTTAAAACATACTTCAAGATCTTCATCAATCATTTGTGAGACTGAAAGCAAGTTGAATTTCAAGTTCTCAACAAGTGCCACATCTTTAAACATAAACTTTTCATTTACCTTCACTGTACCTTTTGCCAAAACAGATGTAGAAGTAGCATCTCCAAAAGTAACACTTTCAGCTCGAGATGTATGCGAAAGAGAGGAGAACCAACTTTTATCACCGGACATGTGGCGTGAGCATCCGGAGTCCACTAACCATATGTTCTCCTTCCTCGCACGAGAAGCCTACATAGAGACAGAAGATGTCGAGGCCTCAGCACTGGGGTTAGAAATAAAACATTTAGGAATCCATCTTCGACACACACACAAGTAGGCGCAACACGAGTATTCTTATGTAAAAAATCAGATTTAGCATTACTCATATTTCTAGTCACAAAAGAATGTGCATTCCTCAAATTAGACCAAGCCTTAGCCTTTTCTTTCATTTGTTGTTTGGCTAGTCTAAAGCAAAATTGCACAAGATGTCCATCTTTACCACAATGACTACAAATGTACTTAACTTTATGTTTAACCTGAGAAGTAGAAGAAGCATTTGCATTCACTTGATTAGTAGAAGATATAATACCAGCAGACTTAAAAGCAATTTGTTTTGGTTCAGATGTTACTTCAATTTTTCCAGGTTCAAGAAGCTTAACAATCTTAGGAGGATTATTCTTGGCATGCTCAATAGAATTAAATCCTAGACCACGATTTTTCACACTTGTTTTTGACTTATCTAGAATCATATTCAAATTTTTCTTGCCAAAAGAAAATCTCTCCAAAGTGTTCTTAAGATACTCATTTTCTTTAGCCATAGTGGGACAAGTTGTGCATTTAACAAGTTCATTCACAAGATTCTTAGAAGCACTAGACTGAGCCAATCTTTCTTTTTGAGTAAAATCATTAAGTTGTCTAGTCAAGGCTTCTATTTCAGTGTTAAGCTTAGGACAATTAGAGCAAGAGGATATCTCATGATAAAGCATCTGTTGAATTATTTCTTGAGATGAGTTAAGTCTAGCTTTTAGCAATTCACAATTAGAGCAAGTTTTAGATTTAGCATTTGAAGTACTTGACTCTAAACATGAAGAAGAACTAAACTTGAGCTTTCCAATTTCATCATTAGCATATTTCAATTTTTCATTACAAGAGTCATGTGCTAATCTTAATTCATTAAATTTAGCAGTTACATCTCTAATTTGATCCATGTTTAAGGCATTAAGTGACCTAGCATTCTCTAACTCAGAATGTAAAATTTGACAAGACTCACAAGATCCATCATCGAAATTAAAACTCTAAGTCTTTCAATTTCGTAATTTAGAGATTCAATCAAAGTATCGTACTTCTTAATCTTTTTATCTTTCTTTTCTAGCACGAGTACCAAGTTTAGCAACGTTAGCTAAATCATCATAAGAAGGTTCTACCTCATTGTAGTTATCATTGTCAAGATCATCACTTTGTCGGTGGAGCTTTTGCTACTTGCCATTAAACACAACCCAATTAACTCTTTCTTGCTTTTGGGAACATCATCCTCATTGTGCGTGTCCACATCACTCAAATTAATTTGCTCAAGAGCCGAAAGAACACGATGCACCACCTTGCGATTCATATAGCCCTTCTTTTTATTCTTCATTTTCCTTTCTCCATCTCTTCTTCCTTCTCATTATCTTCCCTTGCAAATCTTGCTAGAAACTTTGGACATTTGGGACGAATATGATTTAGATCACCACACTCATAGCACCTTTGAGGACCAAAATTTCCTCTCTTTCTTGATCTCACATTCTTCAAAGCTCTTGTGAAGCGTGTAGAGAGGAGTGCCAAATCATCTTCCGGGAGTTGCTCTAGGCATTCATCGCTTAGTGAAGATAAAGAAGACAAAGCATAGCTAGTAGAAGAATTATCACCATTAGACTTGCAGATTGTGAAGCTAAAGCAATTGATTTATCACCATTATTTTTTCTAGCAAAAACATCTAATTCATGAGTTTTTAACTTAGAATAAAGTACATCTAATGTAAGTGTACTCATGACAGTAGATTCTCTAATGGATGTAACCTTCATCTCCCATATAGACATATCTAATGCTCCAAGTAATTGACGTGCATTTTCAGCATCAGTATAAGTAACATTAACAAAGACGTAAGTTACTAAGAATTTTATTAAACCGAGCAAAGAAATCATCTATTGATTCACGAGGTTTCATCTCAAAACGCATGTAATCCTTTTTGTACATATCTTGACGTACCTCTTTAATAGTAGATGAACCCTCATGATAATCACATAATGCTTTCCATACCTCATATGCAGATTTAAGATGCACAACACGATCAAAATCACTCATTTCTAGTCCTTGAATTATCAGGTTTCTTGCCTTGCTATTTGCCTCCACTTGTGCTATATTTGCTGCTGACACAGCATCGTTCTCGGGCACTTGATAAGGCTTGTAGACCTTCTCCCATATTGCAAAGCCTTGAGCTTGAATGTATGCCTCCATCTTTGCTTTCCAATACTGAAAATCAACACCATCGAAAACACAAGGTTTTGTGGAATACCTATCCGTCGACATGTTTTCTAATCACCGGTTAAGATCAATTAGAAAAATAAACCTGCTCTGATACCACTTGTAGGATCGTTAACGACAATCAGAGGGGGGTGAATGATTGTAAACCGCAGCGAACCTTTTTTTTTTAAAGAAACTATTGCCTTTTGATTGTTCAACCTGTGAACCCAGTTAAAAGCACAGAAACAAAAGACAAAAAAAAAAAATTCTAGTATTGTAGCAATTTTGTGAATCAGAGCAAATAGTGATGTATGGTTACGGTAGCATCGGTAATATATATTCTCAGTAGCTAATTTCAAATTGGCAAGACAAATTGCTTACAGAGGTTGATGTTGCAATAAAAACGAGTATATATGTATGCGATTACTTATTAATATTTATGTCCTGATTGACATCAACAATTAGTAAGAAGTACAGATGCAATTAACATTATCTTGATCTTGGATTTAATGATCGCTTCATCAAACATCACACCATGCATGCGAAGACCACAGAGCAAAAATAAAACAACTCAAGCACTGTCACCTCATATAGCAACTTTATTATCTAGAAGTGCAAAGACGTCCATTCATCTTACATAAAGAAAAAAAACAAATAGTACTCAAGTCTATTTCATGACCATCAAGTAACATCAATCACCTTTTAAGCTTCAAGTAGCTATGCATGCAAACACAAGCGCGTCTTCTCGGTGGCCTGCGCCGGTCGTGGCTCCCGACAGCTCAGTCGACACCACGCCTTTGCACGCCGCCGCCAAAAAACTTTCTTGTCTTGGCCGCCTCTTCGAGAAAAAAAAACTGTCCTGTCTTTCGGCCGCACGTTCCTTCTTATTCATCTGGTCACCCCATCTCATACGGCTGCTAGTCCTACTCCGTAAACACCAAGGAGACCCTGTCCTTTACGACACGACTGCACTTTTTTTCTCAATCCGGCCGCACGTTTCTCGATCAAACAAAACCGGTACGACCCTTTTTAACTTCCGCTAAAAAAGCTTTCTATCTGACCGTCTCAACTATATATATATATATATATATATATATATATATATATATATATATATATATATATATATATAACACACACACCATCCGACAAATCAAATCATGCACGCTTTTATCTCCATGTGCTCCAACTCGAGCTCGACCGCCTCCTCCAGCATCCTCGACCTTCTAGACCATGACTTCGCACCAAGCCATCTCCTGGTCACCGCCGTAGACCACGATCGCCTCCGAGTTATCCTGCACATGCAAAGACCAAAGCAATATATTTTCCCGGCACAAGTTCTTTCCAACTTGACCAATATAAGTCCACACACACCACACGCCTCAAATAACATTGTCAATTATTCATCAACTAAATTATATTAGACCTAACCACATGGTCTAACACGGACACTGCTTTGCGCACCGCTGCTGCACCGAACATTCACTGTCGACGTGAACACCACCATTGGGTCCGTCTCACTCTGAGGATTTCATTTTGCTAGTTCGCAGGCCACCCCTCCCTTTCCCTCGCCGACGCCATCATTTTTGCCCGAGCCTGCACTATTCATGTCTGCTGATTTTCTATATTTCATGTGAGGTCAAACTTTCGGATATTCGTTTTCCTTCATACGAAATCCGATTCAGTCGATTTTTGGTTCTAAATTCAGCCACTATCTTTTGCTTCTAATTTTGTAATTTTTTGGATTTTATTTGGATTTGTTATATTTGGCTCTTTCGCACGTATAGATTTCGATGTTCGAACGAATTCTTGGACCCGTCTACCGAAGCGTCTCAACTCTTCAATGAAGGCAAGTCGTAGACCTTTGATCATGTTGTACCCATTTTATAAAATTATATTATTTTATGTCAACATGCATAACTAGTTTTATAATAACTAGTTTCGGGAATAGTTAATTACCTGATTGCCATCATGCCTCCTTAATAAATTGAGAATGACATGTTCCCTTGAATGACATAAATTCTTGGACTCCTTAGGATGGTTAATTATTGGTTGGACATAATTGTATTACCAACATGGGCGCGTATTATGCTTAGCCATGCTTTAGTTACCCGATGAGATTCATGATCACATGCTCAAAGAATAATTGAACTTGACTAAAGGAAATTTGGAATTGTGGTGTAGCCACTATTGTTAAAAGATATTGTACCATGGCAAGGGTTGTCATTTAGTCAGATTGAACTAAACATAATTTATGCTCGGGCGAGTGGGCGGTAGTGAAGGTGGGTGCGGGAAGCACATTGGGACGAGGTAGTCTCGCCTGAGCAACCACTAAGGACTTAACTTTGTACGTCATTGATCTGGGTCATACCGTGCAACCACAAGTCCATTATGGGGTAGACCTGGCCCACTAATTAGCAAAATTTTGAGTCGGTTCTGTTTGGGTTGATGAGCGGCGCAAGGGGCCAAGAAGGCGAATCCTTGGCGAGCAGAATCGAGTCAAAACGGAACTTTGTAATGGCCGTGTCACGTACTCTAGACTGCTTATCTAAGATAGTGAGCGGTGGTATCGACGGATTCCAAACAAACTAGAGAAGTAGTGTCTTGTGGGAAAAGTTGTACAAACTCTGCAGAGTGTCAAAAACTATTCGAATATCCATGTCCCCAATTATGGACATGCCTGGTGATTTCACGCAAAGGGTAGATTTTACATAAAAATGTTGGAATGGTTTGGTTAGAATGGTTGGGAAGTGAACGGGATGTTCACTATTTGTTTCAAATAACTTGATTACTTATGTATTAATCTTTTAAACAATGCTTTGCAATCTACTTACTGTATTTACTATCAATATTGCTTTCTGCAAAATAGCCATAAAGCTGTCCTTGTTTAAGCCTTGCATGAATACTATTTGCATACATTTCCCTATGACTTGCTGAGTACTTTATATACTCACGGCTATACGCCACTTGTTGATTCGTCCCCGTAGAAGAACCAGGGAACACCGAGTTCTACGAGGAAGGCTACTTTGAAGACTTTGCGATCTAGGTCGCGTCCTCCACTCGATTTCCTATGGGCATGTCGATTGGCCTCTATGAGATGTTTTGGAATTCCACTGCAAGTTACTCTTTTGCTATTAAGCCCTGTGTGGCGACCTTTGTAAGACTTGACCATAAGGTCCTTTTGTTGCTAATTAATATTACTCTGTCTGCTTCATTAGCTCCTTTGTTGTATGGATATGATAACATCATTGTTGCAACTGTGTGAGCTAGCTACTGATCTGGGACTAGTTCGGAATACACAGAGGGTCTCCGGGTTGCATACCTAGGGTCCCGACAGCTTTCGACCTTAGGGTTTTTCATGTAACATTTCAAAGGCAATACTTATAAGTAAATATTACTTTTACTTGATTCTTTTGCTTTTACAATTTATGTTTATAGGGTTTTCGTGTTTAGGGTTTTTATTTTTCATCACTTATGTTGGCAAAACAAAGAATGCTGATCAAATAACTTTAAAAAATGTGGGCAAAAAGTATGATAACATATATCACACAAATTTTTTTAAAAATCCCATATTTTTGTATTTAGTAACTTTTGGGATGTTACATGACATGACTCACTCATCCTCTTGTAGAAGGAAGTGATGTCTTGTTGACTTGACTTGGAGCCTAAGATGTTCCTTGAATTGCTCTGGTGTAGAGATTTTGGCTGGTGTAGCTCACAAGTTGAATGAAATTGGCGTCGGGGCTTGCTTTCGTGGGCAATTATGGGCATAAAGACCTTTCTTGTGGCACTTATAGCAAATGACCCCTGAGAGTGGACGATTTGTTAATGAAGCTTTCTTCAGTGGCAATTGTTGGCATAGTGGCCTATCTTATGGAAGATGAAACATGTAACTACTATGACATGAGAGGAGTTCTTCTATGACTGGCCTCCAGTGGATGTGTTGGGGAACAAAAAGCTGGACGGTTGGTTCACTGTTGTTTCTTGAGGCATATGCAAGCTTACACTCTTGTATCTTTGTGGTTCGAACAAGTATCTACTATTGTTTTTACTTTCGGCTACTGGTGTTATGGTTGTGATCAATATAGCTTCTGGAATGCTGTCCGGGGTGACTACTAAGCGTCTTTGTGGGCATTCCTGGCAAAATGTCCCATAACATGACAACTGAAGCATTTTATTCCTACCTTTGATGTCTTATTCTTTTGAGGTTGACCACCATTGTTGTCACTGAATATCTGCATCAGTGGACGTGGTGCTAATCCTGAAATCATTACAGTGGCTGTTGTTTGTGCTCAGATGAGTTGAGGTTGAATCACACAAGCCTTGGGGTTTCTTACAACATATTACCCATGTTCCATCATCTTCGTCTTGTAACAATTGTCCTGCTGATGGTAGGTAGCTTCTAAATTGAGCGCCTTAGGATTGATTATGTTGGATTTTGGTTCCTTTGATTCTGGGGATAACTTGGTAGAACTAACCATGGTCCTTCCTTCCTTTGCTGGAATGAGAGCAGTTTGATAATTTTCACGCTGCTCTTGTAATATAGAGGTCAATACTGTCTTCAAAGGGCATTGAGCTAGGTAATGATCTTCACCTTCACATAAGTAACATGTAATCTTGTTCATGGGACATTCTTTGAGTGGATGATTTCCTTCACAGCTTGAGAAACTGATTTCATGCTCACTAGCAGTATGTCCTATCTCTCCACAATGGATACATGCACAATTCTTAGACTTGTTCAGTGGGTAGAACCATAATTGTCTCTGCTTAGCTTCCGTTGCAATGATGTGGCTCACTGGGCTTCTTATGATGAGTTGAAAGATCCTTGCTGCTTTGTGCGGCGTTCGAGGTTCGGAGGAGTTGGAGAAGGTAGGTGGTTGCGTCCTTATGAACTCCATCAACTTTGACTGCGGGAGGGATGGTGGTGGTGGCGGCGACATGGCAACTACTTGATTTTTCTGGTTCATCATGTTGATTAGGGCTGCAGTAGTATGATTATGTAGATTCATCATTTGATTCATATTCTACATCATGACATTCACTAACTGAGTCTAAGTTGCCATAGACTGACCCAAGCCTTGCGGCCTGTGGGGGTGGTGTGTCTAGATTAGCACTGGTGTTGGGATCCACTGGTCCGCTGTGACTTGCTGAGTTGCGGGTCTGAACCATCTGAAACAACTCTTCCCATGTTTAATAGATGAGAGAGAGAAAGCACGATAGGTGAGAGGGGAAAGCACGATAGATGAGAGAGAACAAAGAAGAAAGACAGAAACCAACTAATTGGGGGAAAGTCAATTAGACCCAAAGAACAAATAGCCAAAAAGCTATTAAGAAGCAATAAAATACGACACTCAAGCAAGAAGATCCTATTACATGGACTAAACGATACTAAAACTGAGAAGGGCAACTTTGGTACGACACTACTAATCAAACTTATATGGATGGTTGACTTGATACAATCGGTAGATCTTGAAAATTTGAGGACATCCATTGCTTGATCACCGAAGACTCGAGTCGGCTATAGGGATTTCTAAGGTAAGGGGGTCAAATTAAATTCAAAAACAGATTTCAGAAAATATAAGAGGTAACAACCTAAGAATGATATGAGAAAAGATTGGAATAAGATGAGAAAGAAATAGAATAAGACGAGAGAAGAATAACAATTCATGTCCATAGGTTGGTCTGATTTATAAAATGAATTTTGAAATTTTTGACTAAATGACTATGCTAACTATGGTTGTGTCCTACAGTCAATTCATCTCTGATACCAACTCTGCCGGGACCTGGATTTCCGGATCCAGAAACCTCTGTGTATATCTGGACTGATTTCTAGATCAATAGCTAGTACACACAGTTACATCGTTGAATATCAACACATATCATGCAAACATCAAACTATTGTGTAATATTGAACAAAGAGTGATGACATTATGGTCGAAGCTTACAATTACTACCTTTTCAGGCTAAACAACTTGAATAAACAGCAGCGAAAGAAAACAACTCGTGGTAGCCATCCAACATGCCCACATGTAATCGAGTGGGGGAGCGTATCCCAATTCGCACAGTCTTCAAAGTACTCCTCTAAAACTCTGGATTTCTGGATTCTTCCTCAACAACTGATCAACAATGACATAAAGTCGTGAGTACATAAAGTACTCAGCAAGTCGTAGGGAATGGTATGCAATAGTATTAATGCAAGGCTTGAGCAAGGAATGGTTGTATGGTATTTTGCAGAAAGCAGTATTGACATTGAGTACAGTAAATAGATTGAAAAGCATAATTTAATAGATTAAATACATAATTAAACAAGTACTTTAGAACAATTAGTGAACTACCTGTTCACTTCCCAACCATTCCACTATCCAAACAATTTTAAGAAAATCTACCCCTCGTGTGAAATCACGAGGTATTGTCCATAACTGGGGACACAGCTATTCAAATAGTTTCTAACACTCTGCAGAGGTTGTACAGCTTGACCCACATGAGATAATCAACTTATAATGTACGTCTGACACACTTACGAAGGTGTGCGACTAAGTGATTATCACAAGGCTTTTGTAATATTTTATCCTCACATTAGCTCGCAAGATGAGCTTAACCCCAAGTCATGGATGTCATCTACCATCGACCCGAAGCTCACCGTTGTGGGGGATAACTTACCCGGGCATGGACATCCCTTACCATTGCCCGACGCAAGCCCCGATAGACATGGAAGTTCCTTACCATGTTGCACGACCCAAGGTATGGAAGTACACTTACCATAACTCGTACATCTCAAGATATGGAAGTACATTTACCATAATCAAGAGAACACCTATTACTATAGCCTGTGAACTTAATGCTTGGACTCGGTAAATTAATTAGCCAGGTTCATCCCATACTTGACATGTGGTTGTATGGTAAGGCCCAGATCAATGGCGCACAAAGCTAAGTCCTTAGTGACTACTCAGGCGAGGCCACCACATCCTAATTCCATCCCCTTTACTGCACGATCATTCACCAGAGTATGAAACCATTTTTGTTCAACTCGGCCAAATGGCAACCCTTACCATGACACAACAAATTTTAATAATAGTGGCCATACCACAATTCCATACATCTTCAAGCTAAATTTTCATGATTAATGATTGTGAAGGAACCCATCGTACAACTAAAGCATGGCTAAGCATAATTACATTTTCCCATGTTGGTATTACAATAATATCCAGCTAATATCAACCCATCCTATGGTGTCCAAGGATATATGTTAATCATAATTATTCAACGTGGCATATTATCAAATAGGTATTTAACTATTCCCGAAAACAATTGATATAAAATTAGTAATGCATGTTGATATAAAATAATATACTTTTGTAAAAATAGGTACAACATTATCAAAGGTCTACGACATTCCTTCATTGAAAGTTGGTGATACTTTGGTAGACTGATCCACGAAAGCTTCAGAAACACCGGATTCTATACACACAAAACTAGGTGAATAAATACAATAAATCTAAATAAAATCCAAAAATTGTAAAATTAGTATCTAAAGAAAGATAATGAATTTATAAACAAGAATTGATGAATCGGAGTTCGTATAAATGGAGAACGAACATTCGAAAGTTAGAACATCACATGAAATGATGAGAATTCTAAAAAGGAGTAATATTCCCTGGAATCTTCTTTTTCAGGAATTAAGGATTAAAAGAGAGGCTTACAGCCGGACCCCACATGTAAGCGAGAGAGAGGTGACAAGAGAGAGGAGGGGCCGTGTATGACAAGTGGGTCCCAACTGCTGTAGACACAAAGAAGCAACACATAGAGAGCATAAACAAACAGAGGAGCTCGCTGAGGCTCGGGAGTAGCGGCGGTGCGGGGCGACTGGCCAACGGCCAAAATGGAATCCCGGCAAGGTCCTCTATGCACAGGTGGTGACGACGATGCCGGAGACAGCCTGAGGTGGCGGCGGCGCAAGCAAGGGCTGCGCTCGACCACGGGAAAGGTGCAGCGATGCTTGGGAAGGCCGAAGAATGGCCAAGGAAGAGGGGTGATGGAAGCTGGCGGCAAGAAAAGAGTCGTGGCGGTGGCGGCACTCCACGGTGATGGAGAAGACGAATTAAGGTGGGGTGGGAAGAGGAGGACCGGGAACGTGTGGGACGTGGTTCACACGACGAAAATCTCATTAGGGAAGAAGATCGATTGTCGGAGGTGAAATCAGACTTGTGGAAGGAAAGGATGAAATTCTGGTGATGCGCTGCAGCAAAGCGAAATTGATTTAGGGGAAATGTTCCACGGCCTCGGGAACACGATGTGACACGCTTGGAGACTCGAGGACTTCACTGGAGCGACGGGAACGGCAAGAAGGGGTGGCGGTCGGTGACGGGGAAGACGTGATTCCAGCGGTGACTGGCTCCGGAGGACAATGGAACTTGGAGGAGAAGGCAAATGGGTGGAGGTGCTCAGGGCTTCCTTTTATAGACGCGGCGTGAGCAAGATTCGCGGTGCTGCCAAGGCACGCATGGGAGGTGGGATGTGGGCTGAGGGGAGGCAGGCACGCAGCGGTGGGGTGGCGCACGGAGGAGGTGGCTGGGGTTGGCGGCTTAGGGCCAGTGGGCGAGGCGTAGCGTGGAGAGAAGAAAGAAGGAAAGGAAAGGAAAAAAGAAAGAGAAGGAAAAAGAACAAACAGGGGAAAAAGAAAAATAGAAAAAGAAATGGGCTGGGGAAAATTCAAAATTCAAATTTTGAATTTGGAATGTTGGCGACGACCTTGAATTCGAGAAAAGGAATTTTGATTTTGATTTGGAGCGTTGAGATGAGATTAGGGATTTGATTTGAATAATAAACATATAAGCAATAATTCTAAATTAAAAGCCAACACTTTGAAATAATTAATTGAATTAAATTTTACCAGAAAGAAAAGAAATTTTGGGAAAACAGAAAAGAATATAAATAAACTGAAACTCCAAGAAATGACAAAAGAACTTGGAGAAATCCAAGAAAACCCAGAAAATCAAATAAACCAAATTTTGAATTAATTGAGGTTTGATTTATTTAGATTAAATTGTTTTAATTTATAAAATTTCAAATTAAGCTTTAAACAAATCAAGAAAATTCAATTGGTTCCTTTTATTTTGAAATTTTCAAAAAGATCCAAAAAATGAGATGTTACATTCTGAAATGCCAATTTTGAGATAGTTTCTGACGAGATCCGATGAAAAAAAATAGTGGGTTAGCCCGCAATGCAGTAAGTAACTTAACACTAAACTAAGTAATTCGACATGAATTACATAATTCTCAGGATTGAGTAACCCAACATTAGACAAAGTAACTAAACATGGATTACATAGTTTTCCCAGGACTTACAAATTGTCACAGGGTAGACGATCACACAAGAGTCTAATATACTCTTATCATGCATGGATTTGACTCGTGGTCCGTAGAGGAGGCAAAGGGAGGTCTGGAAGATGACGGTGGAGAAGGGGAAGGGGGGGGGTGCGGCTGATCCATGTTGGTTTGGAGGAGCACCGGCGCAGCAGAAGACGGAGACGGCGAGCAAGAGCCAAGGGTTAGGCTGATCATACATTGTCAAGTCAAAGACCAATCACTAAATTACCCATGTTTACAAAATTTCCTCTTTTCAAATCAACGGTTGATTTTTTTTTAGAGAGAAGATACTTCAGTTACCTTCCAAGCACCGGATAAAGTATGGTCATGAAGCGTTTTATTTACTCCGCCCCTCGTCATGTTTTTTATTTCAGATCTACTCATGTACAACACTGTTCTAATTGAGGATGTAACTCAGAAGCAGACCAAATTTGACCCATCGTATAATTTTATTATCGACCAAATTGATCTAATACATCAGACAATACTATTTCATTTCCATCATGTTTCAGCAGGTGTTCGTATCATCGTTGCTGAAACAACCATTAATTTGAGTTATTCCTTAATTTCCCCCACTGTTCCTCTCAGGCACCGAATGAATGAAAAAACTTTTTTCACACTGAGGATGATGACATGAGCACATCCACAGAACCCTGTGGGTTGCTGCTCTTGCCGCACGGCTGGCGCTTCTCTTATCCTTGCTGTTGGATTCAACGAAGCTACCTATCCTTTCCGTATGCCTCCCAAACCCACATGTCATCTTTTCTCGATGAAAATGAAAATTCAGAGAGGCATGTCATCGTACCTTTGTATGTGGTGTCTAGCCATATTGTATCTTTCCATGTATTCTGAGGCAAGCTATTACGCATATATGCCTTACGATTACATTGGATATGTACCATTGATCTTGTCATCAAACGGCTAAGAGTTACTTAGGAGGCACCATGGAGGTAAGAGTGAACAAAGGGAGCCAAGAAAGAAACTAAGGTAAAGAGCCGGAAGCAGAGGACGAATCGAGAGCTATATAGTCTGAAAAGGTTGGGTTGGTTCCAATTGACGAAACAAGGAGGTATGAGCTAGCAGTAGTTGAACTGTATTGAACGCGACGCGTCGAGCAAACAACACAACTACTTTACTGGGCAAACGTAGATGCAATGGCACAGTATCAGTGACAGTAAATCCGTATCCAAATCAGTTAAGTCTGGAAACCAACTGACGATGTGTGTTTGATTAACCTTCATTAGTTGTGTAACATAACTTTGTATGTTGCCCCCACATAGCTTACTTTGGAGATCTGCTCCTCTGTTAGGAGACTACCGTAGGGATCAACAGGAGCACTTAAAAGATAACAGATATCTCATCTGTCTTCTCCAGAAGCCTGCTAAGTCGATTATGTACTTGCCTGTTCGTACAGATGAAAACTTCTTGCTCGAGTACTTGAACAATGCGAATAATTCGCTACTATTTATCTTATGCAGTATTATGTGAGTGAAAAATCTAGGTGGCATTAGATGACACAATTGTATCATATTTGCATTGCCTTGGCAAGGAAGAAATAATAGTTGTTTCACGAGGCTCCCAGTGGCAGACGAGAAACAAACATGAAGCAGAGCAGAACAAATTGGCTGTTGAGCGTGAACTTGAGTGGAGAATGCTAAAGAGCAGCAGCAAGCAGATGTACCTAGAGTGGTTCAAATTCATGGTACTAAAGTTCAGTCTTTGCTTAATGCACCTTTTTCCCATTCTCGGCAATCTTGGCTGTGGCATGGAAGGTTGTCAAAATCCCGATCCTGAATCGGATAGGAGGTTTTTAAGCAGGATCGTGGATCGTAGAATGGACGTACAATCTAAAATCCTATCTGATTCTACCAAACAAATATTTTTTAAAATATATCTTGTATTTCAAAACTTCTACATTTTTAAAACTATACTTTTAGAACTTTTGTTTACCAAAATGTAGTGCAAAGAAAATATTATTTGTTATTTATGCAAATTATAATGGACATGAAGAAGTAAAAAGTAAAAATTTACAATGAAATGGATATATGCAAATAATTATTTATAATAAATCACTAAAATCAGGTAAGATCGCATGAAAATTTTAATCATGAATCTACAAAAAAAAAGTAATAGTATTAAGATAATACCAAATTAAGACTTTACTATAGAATCAGATTGATCCAATAAATTTGGGTCGTAAAAACATATAATACTAAAATCAAGATTCTGATAGCCTCGGTGGCTCAGCAACCAGCACACTTACGATGCGTAGGGGCATTTCCAATTGCTGAGTCCATGGAACTGAACTACGCTTTCCTGATGCCTCCACCGTTAGACCCACCGTTGTTCACCACATGGTGTATATATCGTAATATATAATAAACAATTGGAAATGCTGATTTATCTCTAGGCCTAAATTCTTGAAGCTGTGCCAATCGCTTCCATATATATATTTTTGCACTACAGAGCTGTACATTTTTGTAACCTTGGATACCACGGGAGCATATGTAAAAATAGCACATCGACTTACGTGCCGATATGCGGGAAGAAACCTGTAGATATGCAGGAGGGGCCAACAGACAATACGTGCCAAAGGAGGGCAACCTGAACTCTTGAGTTCAGGGCCAACGAGAACAATTTCCACTTGAAAACACATCTTACAAATCGTATAAGCACTAACAAAAAAAGAAATCACACATCATAGCCCAAATGCATCTTTAGCCATATCATACACTAGAACAGAGGTGGAATCGGACCGGGCCATTCCATGCCCGCCCGAGGCCCGGCTCGCTCAACTCAACAAGCACGCCCGTAACGCCGCATGGCGGGCGGGCTAGCACGGTTCGGACGGCAGGCGGTGGGGCTGGAAGACAACCTGACGGGCGGCACGCACACGGCCAGTGTGACGTCCGTGTCTCGCCGACCCGCATGCCTAGCCGCCGAGCCGAGGCGGCGGCGCCGAGCCGTGCGCGCAAGGCCGAGGCGAGGTCCGCGCCAGGAGGCGTGGCGAGAACCGGACCGTAGCGGCCGCCACCTCCTCGTCGCCTCCCGCCGCCGCCTGCCTCCTCAGAACTCCCGCAGCCACCTCCTCGCGACTCCCGCCGCAGCCTCCTCGTCGTCTCCCGCCGCAACCTGCCTCCTCGGAACTCCCGCCGCCACCTCCTCGCGACTCCCGCCTCGGCCTCGTCCCCTCCCGCGGGCTGCGGGACGGCGAGAGGGAGGAGCCACGGGACAGCAGGAGGGACGAGATGAGGGGGCGGGTCCGTCGGTCCGGGGGGGAGATCGAGAAAGAGCCGCGGGACGGCGAGAGCAGAGAGCCCAAGAGGGAAGAGATAAGGGGGAGAGAGAGAGTCGGGCCCGGGGGGAGGATAAGGTCAGGGGCGCGGGGTCTCGGGGGAATGGGGCAGATAAGGCCGGGTGATGCGGGGTGCCCGATCTTCTCGACGTAAAACCTCTCGATAACTTGTGTATCTGACGAACCACCAGCTGATCTCCCGCGCCAATGCACGGACTTGCAACTCTATGGAAAATTCGCCCAAACACACACTTGATTGGATCCTCGCTGACCACAAGCGAAAATCGTCGAACCCTCAATTCTCAGCGGAAAAACAAGAACGACCCCTTATCCTCAACGCCCAATTCCCTCTGTTTTGGCTATAAGCACAACAGGAGAATCAAGCAAAAGCTTTGAAAATACATTAAACGTGGTCTGAAGTTACAATGGGGGTCTAACCCTCAATATATAGTGTCCCTTCTCCTCCTCATGGCTGGCCAAGAGGCCCTACTCCTACTCTAATTCGGAATTAGAACTCCTACTCCAATTCCGACTCAATCTAAAACAAAAAGGAAACTCTAATTTTACAACCGTCATATTGTTTTGGTCATATCTTTAAACACAGGAGAAATTTCGGAGCAAGGGAGAATCCATTGGATCGGGCTTGAAGTTATCTTTCTAATAAGCCCAAGAACACTCAAATCGAACTTCGTTTGTGAAAGTTATGACCATTTTATTCCGGGCTGTCCTACTGAATCCGAATCCGAATTTGATGCTAATTCCGAATCCGAATTTGATTATGAGTTGATTTCGAATTTGATTTCGGTTGGGGTTATGGGAGATCTGATTTGGGCTTGAAAATCTTATCCAAAACTTGAGCTTTAAGTACTTGGGCTTCCTCCCCTTTTACTCTCATATCACACGGCTTCCTTTCTCCTTGATCAGCCGCATGGGCTGCTTGACTTTCTCCTTCCCAACCGCTTTAACCTTCTTGTTTTTCATCACTAGACAACAAATACGGGTACCCTCCTCCTTGTGCCCCTCTATTGCTTTGGCTCCGACCTCCCTCTCGGCTCCAAAGACTTTAAACTTGTCAAACCTAAGAATGCACAAAGTATTGCTTTTACGTAGTATCCAATTCTCACAGAAAACACAAAGAAACTTGTTAAGAAATAATTGCACCTGTTGTTTGAGAAGTGTAGCTCTTGCTTCATAAACAGCCTCATAAGTAGTCGGGATATCCCTATCATCCTCCATTTCTTAAAAAAAAAAGCCGTCCTCGGCTTTTGATAGCCTGAAAATGTGCTACACAAAGAAAACAACGTATATGCATGGTATATGTATTTATCATCCAAACAAGTTACGTGTAGCGCATGATGATTTACCGAACATGTATTAAATAAAGAGAACAACGTATATACGTGATATATGTATGAATCAATTGTTGTGTTATTCGCGTTGTTTTGCACAATCGATAGCTCGAAATCACATTTCAAATTGCACAACTGACTCATATGAAAAAATTTCACCTTCCCAATATCAAAGTCAAGTAAAGTGGGTGAAAACCAATTGATACCATTCCATACTCCAACTGCGCTACTCTGATTAGTTATACATTTAAGAGATAAACAAGTAGGCATCATGTTGTGTTCTAAACAATAGACACTTGTATTTAAACCCATCTTAAAGAGACCGTGACATTACTCAATAGATGGTTTGCACAAAACATGTCATTTTAAATCAACAAGATTATCACAGGTAATGCATATTCGATAAACTTGAAACATGTTATTGTCTACACCAAAATCTCCGATCAAATTGAATTTATATGTGTGTATGTAGCTATTTACTAGAGATCTTAAATATGAAATTTCAAGAACCTTCTTAATAACACTAACTACCTCTTTTGGTTTATCGAATATGATATGACACAAAGAATCATTAAGGGATATTCTAGTAAGAACTTCTGTATGAGTAATCAATTCCATATTATGCAAATTAAGCATATCAAATTTAGAACTTGGAATCATCAAAGGAATAATGGAGTTCTCAGTTTTACGCACCTTGTCTTGATGATATATTGATTTAGTACCAATAGTGTTACCTTGATCGTCCTCCTCAGTTGATGTAGGTGTCGCGGGTATCGTAATGTCATCATGTAACCACGGGGTATCATGTATTCCCTCTCTAACCATGGTTATATCTTCATCTTTCTCTTCCAATGGTGAGGGATCTTGAATGTCCAACTCCTTATTTGCTTGGTCCACTTGCACAATGTGTGATACAACACTAGAAATAGAGGGTAAGTTGTTAGGTTCAAAAATAATCTTACTTGTCCTATCATCTATCGTTCTCTTTTTCTTTTGGTGTATCTCTCACACTCTCAATTGGGATGCTCTCAACCTCGCATATGGTGGAATCACACAGCTCACTCTTTTTATCACTCTCACTCAATTTGGCTATGTGGCTCTCATTCTCACATGGGTTTTGATACATCTCATCGTTGTAAGACCGTGGGCCAGCAAGGGCACAACTAACACCAACCACGACCTCCTCACGTGTTGCGGGTTGTGACGGGGCAGCACTACTCATCACCTCGGTCGAAGAAAAATTCCCATGCTCGATCTTCTTCTCAAGTGACACACCAGTGGATGAATAAGAACTAAAGAGCCGGCGCATATTTAATTGATGTGATTGCATGTGTTTAAGTCTCTTTTCTGCTTTCATATCATATTTCACAAGATCTTGCAGACTACGAAAATATTCATCTTGAAGTGCAGCAACGATCTGATAATTCAAGCCTGGTTTGAAGTATGTCTTTTCTTGATATGCACTAGTGATATTGGCACGGCGCATTGCATGATTCAATCAATATAGTAATCTTGGACAACTTTGCATCCTTGTGTAATGCTCTCCACGTGGCGTAGTAGTTCCCGCTTATAATAGGATGGAACAAATTTTCTTCTCATAACCCTTTTTAAATAGACCCAAGATGTAATGAATCACTTTCCACTTAGTTGTTGCCACCAACTAGAGGCATAGTCCGTAAAAAATATAGTGGCCACTCTCACTTCCTTGGCTTCTGATTCAAACTTATGGGATTCAAGCTCGAACTCTATATTTTGTACCCACTCAAGATACTCCTCTGGATCATTACTACCATAGAATGGAAGATACGTATACTCACGATCTGCCATTGTTAACAGCAAAGCAAAAAATATGTATGTAGGTGTATGTGTATCTCTCAAACTCACTTGTCTTACCAAATTACATTATTACCTTTCCGAAATGAATTGAGGTGACAAACTCACACTTGATATTACAGGTTAAAACAACGTGAGAAATGGGCGAATTTCAAGAGCAAGTCAAAGCACGACAACGGGTGTTTTGTGGAGTTTGGTATGGATACCTAATTAATTTAAAAATTTTAGGTATTGTAAGGCTAAGTAAATATCCAAACTAGAATTCAATGCCTAGTTGCCGATCACAAAGATATAAGTGAAAATAAAAACAACTCACACGCAAAGATATTAGAACTTAGTGCAATCAAGGAATAAGATATGCAAGATATAAGTGAAGAACAAAATAGCTCGTATTGCACAAGTTATAGAAAGACGCTAGCTAGTTGTAAATAATGAAACTAAGGCACAAGATTGCACAAAATATTGATATTCTAACAATTGAATCAAGAATGAGTGGAGATTCTTGCTCAAGTTTATGGTTCGGCTATGCGCTTTCTTTTTCCTTTTCTCTTTTCTCTTTTCTTTTTCTCTTCTTTCTTTTTTTTCTCTTCTCTTTTTCCTTCCTTTTTTTCAACTATTGCCAAAATTCTTGTTCTACCAAAAATGAGCAAAAATTCTTTCCCACCTTTTGATCTTTGAACAATTGCAAGAACACAAATATTAATATACAACCCTAAGCAACGATTTAGCTAGTCTTAAATAGGTTCAAAGTATTCGCAAAGGATTGAAAGTTTCACAAAGGATAAATTGATGTCTCACTTCTTTTTTGTGTTATTATTTTTTATAAACACGACTAAAAAATCAAACTAGGCTCAAATAAAAAGCAACGCAAAAAATTCAAGATCAGCAAACTAAACTTGATTCTAATGGACAAAAACTTAACAAAACTCACTAGAATAACAAATTAAATACTACGGAGGAAAAAAATTTGTATGGCCTTTTCGTGTATAGGAAAAAAAATTAGATAACTGGATAAAGATCCTACCGAGTCAACAGAGCTTTGATACCACCTGATGCGGGGTGCCCGATCTTCTCGACATAGAACCTCTCGATAACTTGTGTATTCTGACGAACCATTAGCTGATCCCCCGCGCCAATGCACGGACTTGCAAATATATGAAAAATTCGCCCAAACAGACACTTGATTGGATCCTCGCTGACCAGAAGCGAAGATCGTCGAACCCTCAATTCCCAGTGGAAAAGCAAGAACGACCCCTTATTCTCAACGCCCAATTCCCTCTGTTTTGGCTATAAGCACAACAGGAGAATCAAGCAAAAGCTTTGAAAATATATTAAACGTGGTCTGAAGTTACAATGGGGGTCTAACCCTCAATATATAGTGCCCCTTCTCCTCCTCATGGCTGGCCAAGAGGCCCTACTCCTACTCTAATTGAATTAGAACTCCTACTCCAATTCGACTCAATCTAAAACAAAAGGAAACTCTAATTTTACAACCGTCATATTGTTTCGATCATATATTTTGGCGCATGAGGAATTTGGATATCCATTTTTGAATTATCTTTCCAATCAATTTGATTGTGACCGTTTTATTCGAATCCGAATCCGAATTTGATGCTAATTCGAATCGAATTTGATTTTGATTTGAATTTGATTTCGGTTGGAGTTATGGGAGATCTGATTTGGACTTGAAAATCTTATCCAAAACTTGAGCTTTAAGTTCTTGGGCTTCCTCCCCTTTGCTCTCCCATCACACGGCTTCCTTTCTCCTTGATCAGCCGCATAGGCGGCTTGACTTTCTCCTTCCCAACCGCTTTAACCTTCTTGTTTTTCATCACTAGGCAACAAATACGGGTACCCTCCTCCTTGTGCTCCTCTATTGCTTTGGCTCCGGCCTCCTCTCGATTCCAAAGACTTTAAACTTGTCAAACCTGAGAATGCACAAAGTATTGCTTTTACATAGTATCCAATTCTCACAAAAAACACAAAGAAACTTGTTAAAAAACAATTGCACCTGTTGTTTGAGAAGTGTAGCTCTTGCTTCATAAACAGCCTCATAAGTAGTCGGGATATCCTCATCACCGGGGAGACCGAGGGATAAGGCCAAGGGGAGAGAGAGAGATAGAGTATTCTGTGGTGGTGAGTGGTGACTCGTGATTCGTGAAGTCGCGAGACCTAGGACTGGTGAGTTCTCCCGAACGTTGCGCAACGTTCGCCCGAACGTTGAGCAACTATAAAAATCAACTCATCGTGCCTCATTTCTTCACCATACATACACTCGTTTCTTCACCATTCATCCACTCTCATTTCTTCATCATCCATTTACTCTCCTTATTTCTTCAACATCCATCTACTCTCCTCATTTATTCACCATCCATCCATTATATTACCAAGGAGTCGGAGCACGAAGGAGCTCCCGAGCAATATGCTACCGAGGAGTCAGAGCACAAAAAGGACAACAGGGCGACTTAGTGTAAGATCTCGCCGCCGCTTCCCTAGTCCTCCTCCGGCTGCGACTCCCATTGATGCTCGCTAGTTCTCACCAAGCATAGGAGACTACGGCATGGATGACCGTCATATGGATGGTACGGAGGGCTACGAGGAGTACCAGGGCGGTCCAGAGCCAATGGGGGCTTCATAGTTCTCTCCCGCGTCCACGGACGGCAACATTGGCGGGTCTAGACGAAGGGAGAATTGCTGGAAGTATATGACTTAAGTCATGAAATCTAAGACGGTCAAACGGTAGATATCGCAACCTGTAATTATTATCAAGCTAAATTATCTACTCGTGCAGGTGCAGGGACATGACACTTGAACCAGCACTACAAATCATGCTTGCGCAAGACCGGGGTGCAGAGCTGAGGGGGAGGAGTACAAACACAGCTAAACTTCGAGGCTGATGGCTCTGTAAGTACTTGGGTATACAATCCGCTTTCTACCAATGAGGAAATTGCTAAATATATTATTGCGGAAGATCAACCGATTAGGATGGGTGAAAGTCGCGCGTTCGAAAGAATGATCCAACGCGGTTTTTGTCTATAGTACCAACATATTAGTAGGAGAACCACTGCATCTGATATTTTACGGATATATCATAAAAACTAGCAGAGTTAAAAAACTATACCCACCTCTACACTAGAACAAAATGACAAACAATGCCATTACAACGTTTGGATCTATAGATGAATTCCGGTTAGTTAACAAATAGGTCAAAATATAGATAAATTTTTTTGCGAGACGGTCCGGCCCACCTGTCTGCGCGGCTTACACAGGCCTTTAAGTAGTATAAAATGATTTTGGCCTTCCTTTTCGGCCTTTTATTCCTGTGGGACCCACACATTAGACAAATATCAAAGCCACCCGCACATAACGCTTGCTTATGTCACCCGGCTGAAAGCCTCTCATCGTCCATGCTTCTCTCGCCCCAACATACGCCGGTCACCGCCGTACGAAGCTTGATTCTCTCGCCACGCGCCCACGCCGCATTCTCCGTGTCCACGCGCCCCTCGTCACCGGCTTCGTCACACCGCACAGCCCGGCCGTGCGCCCTCGTCGCCTGCCTCATCGCGCTGCGTGGTCTCGGCGCCAGTCTCTTCACACTCCATGGCCACCTCAACATTCCTGCATCGGCGTGTTTTCTTCCATTTTGGCGTGATTTCTACCAATTTTGGTTGAAAATCTCGGGGATCCCCGAGATTTCTGATTACTGGCTCGACCACCATTTCTTTTTTGGTCACCGGAAACCAAAACCCTGTTTCCAACAACACATAGGCCTTCTATGACATCGCTCCTTGTTAGGCTTTTCCTGCCATCCATCCTTCCGCCCAGCCTCTTGCAGTTAGGATTGCAATGTAGGCACCACTAGGCCGAGGTCTCCAAATTCCGGAAGATACTCGTAAGAAGTCGTTTACCACTCCCCGTTTCATGTTGCAGCAACAGAACTATGCTTTCCTGAAGCCTTCCAAATATTGAAAATATAGACAATATTTTAATTTCATATTTAATTATAAGGTAAAGAACATAAATAATTAAAAATACATAAAGCGATATCAATAACAGTTAACTCATTGCACTTCTAAACATAACCAATAATATGATTATAGTAGAAAAAACTGGTGAAAACTATTAACTTACAGTCAGACTTGATGGAGAACACGAAATAGTGTAGACTCGATGCAGTGCAGATCGTAAATATCACGGTGAAACGAGTTGTCATGGGATGCAGTGCAGAGAGCGGTCGCGCAGATGTGCTGCGTAGAAACCTTATTAATGCCCTATGCAGGTGAACTCTACGATAATAGTTCAGAGATATTCGCTCGCTCTCCTTCCGGTGCACGCCGAGGAGAAGGGATGGCTTGATTCGACAGCTCAATTCTTCAGCACAATTGATCAGAGAGGAAGATGGAAAAAAATAGAATGAAATCGATCTTTTTGGTTTGGACATCTCCAGATCCATTTAAGGTTGGGTCAATTACTCTCTAGTAACTGAATAATAAAGCTCATATTAAACTACCGGTAACTGCTAATTCAAAACTAATTAAGCAGTGTTTATTATATTCTGATTATACACTGGTCTACAGTTTCGACCATTTGTCTACAGCTTCGACCAGTGTATTACAATCACACTGGTCTAAGGCTTTGACTCCATTGGTCTATGGATTTGTCATATTGGTCTAAGACCTCTGGTCTAAGACATCGACCATCATGGTCTTAGAATTCGACCACCTTGGTCTAAGACCCCTGATCTAAGACCCCCTGATTTAAGACTTCGATCACTTTGGTCTTAGAATTCAATCACCCTAGTTTAAGACTTCGACCACCCTAGTCTTAGAATTCGACCGCCCTGATCTTAGAATAAAACCACCCTGGTGTAAGACTTCAATCACTCTAGTCTTAGAATTCGACCACCCTAGTCTAAGACCACTGGTCTAAGACTTTGCATGCTTTGAAATTTTAGGAATGAATGTGTCTTTACATATATGGGTCCAATTCCAACAACCCCCCCACCAATTCCAAGGCAAGCAGGAAAAAAGAATGATTGAGATTATTATACTGAAGAGTTGTTGATATACTAGTTTTTCTGTAAGTCCCGTACGAGTTGAACTAGCACCTAGAATAACAAGATTCATCTTCTCACAACTGATGAATGGACTATGCCTTGAAATCACAGTCTTTCGTGATTAGATTCCACTTGAAATCTTAACTGATATTAGGCTGTCAAAGAACCATACCTAAACGGAGCATTATTTAGTCATGCTCCCTTATCTGCTCATGAGTTTTCTAGATAATACCTTATTTTCGTGAACTGCGACCTTACAGTTAAGCTCAAATAGGTGTATTCATTTTAGGTATCCTACAGGCTAATACATTTCTCTCTCATTGGGCACTAGAATACATTAAGCCTTTTAGTCATCCTTGCATGCAGTTGAGAGTACTTATTCTATTTGGACATGGGTACACATATTGTTATAATGTACTATCTTGTTCCAACATCAAACTGTTTTTTCCATTGCCTAAGTCACGGGATCTTCAATCAGAAAGGTATGGGTTACTGTTGAGTTGTAACTTCAATGAGCCTCATTCCCATGTCCATAGATGCAACGGAAATCACCTTCCGTGCTAGCCCCTTTGTGAAAGGGTCTGCCAGATTTTTCTTAGTGCGAATATAATTCACAGTAATCACTCCAGAGTTCCTTAGTTTTCTAACAGATTTAGGCCTATGCTTCACATATCTGGAGGACTTCATGTTATCCTTAGTTCTTGTAACCTTAATCAACATTGTTTGATTATCACAATACATTAGGATTGCCAGCATTGGTTTCTCAACCAGTGGTAAGTCCAACAGAAGCTCTCTAAGCCATTCAGTCTCAACAGTAACTGTGTCTAGTACTACAAATTCTGATTCCATGGTTGGCCTCATCAATATGGCATGTTTACACGACCTCCATGAAACTGTAGCACCTGCTAGGGTAAAGACATACCCACTTGTAGTTTTGATCTCATCTGTATCAGAGATCCAATTTGAATCGCTATATCCTTCTAATATAGATGGATACCCAGTACATTGAATTCCATATAAGGTTGTGCCTCTCAAGTAGCGCAACACTCTCTCAATTACCTCCCAATGATCATCTCTTGGGTTAGAAGTAAACCGACTTAATTTGCTCATAGCAAATGATATATCTAGTCTTGTGGCACCAGATAGATACATAAAGGAAACAATAATTTATAAATATCTAAATTGATCTTTGCCTAATCCATTATTCTTTCGAAGCTTAACACTAGCATCACAAGGGGTTGGGGAAATCTTGCAGTTCTCAAAAGTGATCCGGCTCGAGATTTTCTCAGCATAATGGGATTGGTTCAAAGTGATCTCATCCTCATTTTTGATCAATTTGATATTCAAAATAGCATCTTCCTCTCCTAGGTCTTTCATATAAAAGTATCTAAATAAGAAAGATTTGACATCATCAATAGCAATAGTGTTTGTCCCAAATATAAGTATGTCATCGACATACAAACACAAAATCACTCCTTGACCCCACCACAATTGATGAAGATATCATGACTACTTATGAGGCTATTTATTAAGCAAGAGCTACATTTCTCAAGCAACAGATACAATTCTTTCCTAGCAGGTTTCTTTGTATTTTCCGTGAGAATTGGACACTACGTAAAATCAATACTTTGTGCATTGTCAGGTTCGACAAGCTTAAAGTCTATGGAACCGAGAGGGAGGCCGGAGCCAAAGTATTAGAGGAGCACAAGGAGGAGGGTAACCATATTTGTTGCCTACTGATGAAGAACAAGAAGGTCAAAGCGGTTGGAAAGAAGAAAGTCAAGCAACCCACACGGCTGATCAAGGAGGAAAGAAGCTCGTGTGATGGGAGAGCAAAAGGGGTCTTAAAGCTCAAATTTTGGATAAGATTTTCAAGCCCAATTCAGATCTCTCACAACCCCAATCGAAATCAAATTCGGAACCAACCCAGAATCAAATTCGGATTCGGAATCAGCATCAAATTCAGATTCGGAATCAGCAGGACAGTCCGAAGTAAAACGGTCATAACTTTCACAAACGAAGTCCGATTTGGTTGTTCTTGGTCTTGTTGAAAAGATAATTTCAAGCCCGATCCAACGAATATTCCCTCACTCTGAAATTCCTCCTGCGTCAAAAGATATGACTGAAACAATATGACGGTTGTAAAATTAGAGTTTCCTTTTTGTTTTAGATTGAGTCGGAATTGGAGTATGAGTTCTAATTCCGAATTAGAGTAGGAGTAGGGCCTCTTGGTCAGCCATGAGGAGGACAAGGGCACTATATATTAAGGGTTAGACCCCCATTGTAACCTCAGACCAGTTTATGCATAAGAATAGAAACATAGCTATTGCTTGTTCTTTCGAAACAAGAATTCATGCAAGGACTTTGAGAGAGGACTAGGTGATCCATTGGTTCATTCTGCAATTCAAGGTCAAGCCGTCGTTCCATTGGGAATTGGGTACTTGGCGATCGTCGTTCGTGGTCTCGCGACGATCAACTATCTGGTGTGTTTTGGGCGTATTCCAAAGAGTTGAGGGTTCGTGCATTGGCGCGAGTGTTCAGCTAGCGACATCGTCTACTTCGCATCATTTATCCATGGTTCCTCACCGAGAAGATCGGGCATCCCCCGTATCATATGGTATCAGATTCTAGGTTTACTCGGTGAGAGCTATTTTACGCTTAGTTTAGATTTGTTTTTCTGTCCTATAGCCCATTAAACTGAAAATTGCAACACAAAAATTCCAAACCCTAGTTTCAATCTGTTATTTCTTGTGAGTTTTGTTAGGTTTTAGTCCATTAGAATTTTTTGTTTAGTGCTTGTGGATTTCATGGGGATATGTTCCAGATTTTAGGATGATGTGACAATTGGCAATGGCGTTTACGGTTTGTCGTTTCACGTGTTTTCGACAAAGTTCTGAGCTTCTTTGGGCGGCGGTCCGACCGGTCTTAGCACGGCGGTCCGACCGGTCCCAAATCGGTCGGACCGGCCATGTGGGGCGATCGGACCGGCATGACCAAAGTGGTCAAAGCAATTTGGGCCAAAAATAGGTGTTGTAGGCAAGTGAGGGGATCCCAATGCACTGGTCTCATGATTTTTGGAGTCTCGATAAGAAGTTCTATTGGTTTAAAGTTTCGATGGGTTTGGATTTTCGGGCTTGAATTTGGCTAAGTCCCAAGGCGGTCGGCCGGCTCACGAGGAGGCGGTCCGGCCGGCCATAAAGCGGTCCGCAAACTCACTGGGCGGTCGCCGTGATTGACTTGAACGTCGGCCAACCGTGGCGATGTTGATTGGTTAGGTCAAAGTCATTGGTATCGTGGCATATGGTTTGCATGATGCATGTTTTGACTAACATGGGTCAAGTTGTGAAGAACTTGTTCCGAATTCGTGTTTGCTTATGCGTGGTTGTGCGGTTGCTTGGTGGTCAACGACGGTCAGCGGCGAGGAGAATCGAGACTAGACTTGAAGAGTTGAGGTCGAGCGATCGGCGATGCGGGTGAGGTCAACGACTCAAGCGTGACACAAGATGGACAAGGGTGACCTATTGGCGAATCCATGGCGCATGGTGAAGCGGTTTAGGTCAAAAGTTAAAAGGCGGCGCTTTGCGAAGCGTGCGTGTGTGACCCGTTTGTTAGTGGGCCTTAACGGAGCCCAATGGAGTCAAACCCTAGGAGTCTAGGCCTCCACTATAAATAGGGGAGGTGGTGGTTGCACCACCTAGCTCTTTTCTCTCTCGCCTTTTATGTTTCAAAACCCTAATTGTCTTTAGGGAGTTGAGGTGGAGGCTAGGGCTCTTGATGGTTTGTGGTGAATTTCGTGATCTTTGATTGTCCATCGATCCATGATGGTGTGGATGTAATCCGACATCAATCACGAAATCAATCTATGCAAGGTTTGCTTGAGATAAGTCTCTTTTCGTTCTTGCTTTCAATTTACGTGTTTTTAGGGCTTTCTTTGATCCATGAGTTTGTGATTGAGTCTTTCACGTGAATTAGCTTGCTGTGATATGTGTGAATCTATCTAGCATCATCTTGATCATCAATCTCTCACGAACAAGCTTTAGGATCAAGTTTTCGTTCTTGCGGTTTTAGACCTTCGTTAATCAATTGACAATTGCTCAAGATCGTTCCAAGAATTATCATAATATTCGATTGGAATAGGTCCTCAATAGCATAGAGAAGGTGTGTGCAAAGTTTCGTGAAGTTTGGAGTTGAGAATCAAAGTTAGACCTAATTGCAACCGTCATCGGTGATTTCTTTGTTTGATTGGTTACAGAGATCGGTCCGACCGCCGTCACCACCGGTCCGACCGATTTGGAGCGGTCCGACCGCCCGATATAACAGGGTCCGACCGCCCGACAATCGGTCCGACCGGTTCGATCTGAAGAGGTCGACCGCTTGATGCTTGTGTTGCTTTGATTCTTGCGATTTTTGTAGCATTGCTTAGGGTTTAATTGAATTCAATACTAGTCTTCCATTTGTCTTGGTATATTGATCTTCATAGCTTTCTAATAGCTCTGGAGTGAAATTGTATTGAGTTCATAATTTGTGAAAAAGTGGCGTGCTCCTATTCACCCCCTCTAGTCGCCTTTACGGTCCAACAAGTGGTATCGAGCCGGTTAGTTCAATCTTGATCTTAACCGGTCCTTTGAACTTTGGCGATGGATAGATTCTCTACAAAACCGCATATGTTCAATGGACAAGACTATGCATATTGGAAGAATCGTATGCAGTATTCCTTGAGAGCGAGGACAAGCTATATGGGACGTTGTTCGATCCCCGCTCATTATTCCCGAGGTTGAAACTCCCTGCTTCTGTGGTTCTTTTGGCTAACAACAACAAGGCCAAGAATCTTTTATATGGTGCGCTTGGTAGACAAGAATATGATAGGATTTACAATTTTGCGACTGCACACGAGATTTGGAACACTCTCGAAACATATCATGAGGGTTCGTCCCAAATTAAGAAAGTGCGCCAAACAATCTATAAGCGTGATTATAACAAATTTGAGATGCGTCCTGGAGATAGCATCGATGACATTTTCAGTCGTTTTAATAAAGTGATTAATCAAATGAAAGCTGTTGATATTGAATATTCTCAATCTGAAAATGCCACCCACCTCTTGGCTGCAATCAACACCAAGGAGTGGGGATGAAGGCTCTTGCTATAGAAGAGAATGTTGATCTTTCAAGTCTTACTTTAGAATTGCTTTATAGTAAACTCAAGACTCATGAAATTAAAAGAGTTGATCATCCCAAGAAAGATAATTTAGCTTTGGTAGCAGATCCTCTCAAAAAGGCTTTTGATGACTCTTTTGAATCTTCTTCTGGATTTTCATTTGCTTGTTTATCTGCTATTCATGAAGAGGAGCTTGAGAATATCCACGAGGTTGAGTTAGCCCTTTTAGCTAAAAAATTCACACGGGCTTACAACAATGTGAGAAATAAAAGAGAGGTGGTCTGTTACTTGCTATGAGTGTGGAGAGCTTTACCACATCAAGAGCCAATTGCCCCAAGCTAAAAGGTAAGGGTAAGCACGGGGAGGAGAAGACGACTTGGAAGAAGCCTCATGAGAACAACTCGAGTATGATCTTTGTCAAGCTCATAAAGGCGCTCACGGGTCCTTGCGCTTTTGGAGAGCAATCCGTTAGCGATGTGGACTCGGGGGCGAAGAGGATAAGAAAGGGAAGGCCAAGGACTTCACCCATGTGCTTCATGGTGACAAGCGACATTGATAATGATGAGGTATCTTTTTCTTATGATGAGCTTTCTGCTAAATATGATTCTATAGTTGAGCAAGTGCTTAGTCAAGATGAAGCGCTAGAATTTGTCATGACTAAAAATAAGAAACTAGAGACAAAAATTGGTAAACTGAAACTAGAACTTGCAAATGTTAAGACTCTTGAACCTGATGAATGTTTATCTTGTCATGCTATGCATTCAGAAATTACCAATTTACAATCTGCTCATAATATTGCTTTACAACAACTTGAAAATGCTAGAACCGAGCTAATTGAAATTAAATATGCTCCTTGTGAAAAATGCTTAGAGTCTAGCAAGATGATTGCTTCTAATGTGATTGATTCTAGCCCTTGCACTTCATGCTTAGAAAAAGAACGTGAAATCAAAGATATCTTAGAAGCTGCTAGAGTCAAATATGCTAAGCTTAAGGACAATATTGAAAATACTACTTGTGCTTCATGTTCCGCTCTTAAGCTTGAAATTGCTTTGTATAAGGAGAAATCAATGGATAAAACTTGTGATGCTTGTGTTAACTTGAGAAAAGAAAATGCTTACCTTCATGATACATTAGAGAAATTTTCTAAAGGTAAGAAACAATTAAACATGATTCTTGACAAGTCTAAAACTCCTTATAAGAAGCAAGGTTTAAGATTCAATTCTTTTCAAGACAATTCAAACCCAAAAGTCATTCAAGTCATGGAAAAAGGTTTAATTGAATTTAAAACCCAACCTGTAAAAACATCTTTTAAATCTGCAGGTTTTGCCCAACCTTGTATTAATTCAAATGGTGCTTCTTCTAGTGGTACCAAGTACCATTGCACTTATTGCAAGAAAAGTGGGCATTTGATTGAATTCTGTTGGCGTAGGTTGAAAAATGATAGGAAAAATCTTGATAGAATTTCATTCAGGCAACCTAGAGCTTTTATGAGACATGGTAACACTGAAAGGAATAAACCTGGATTAGGATTTTTCTCACATGCTAATCATTATGTTTCTACATATCCTAATTCTCATGTTCTTGATGCTCCGGTCGACCACGGTGCTCACCGGTCGACCGTTTTGTCACCGATCGACCGCCAAAGACAACACCGGTCGGAATGCCTGGGCGATTTAATTCCCATGTTAACTTAAACATTGCTCATAACAAATTTTAGATGAAATCAAGGATAACATACGCTTTGCATACTACTCATGACGTGTGTCTCGATCTTTGGTTCCCAAGTCTTGTTTAACTAACTTGATGTCGAGACACATCGTTCTTCATGCCTTGATTTTTCAAGATTGCCGCGAAAGAGGAAGAGCACGTGTTTTGTTGACTCATTTGTTCACGTCATATGACCGGAGACTCAAGATGGTTCACCTCCTTCATGCGGTCGACGGGTTTCAAGCATCTCAGAACTTCCCATCGCCAGGTAGTTAAGCTCTTATTCGGTACTTACACTCTACTCTCTTTGTATGGCATTTGATATTCTGTTCTTTATCCTTGTCCATTCGGGGTTTTCTTATTCTAATTGTGCGGTTGTCGGCTAGATAGGAAGAGTACCTCAAGCGCTTGTCACCCACTAGATTCTTCTCTTGTATCTTGTTTTTATCCTCACCAAATCTTTAGACCCAACGAGGTTTGCCACCTTGAGAAGCGAGTTAGGGGTTATTTATCCTTATGGGTTGGTTTGAGGGGAGTTTGATCTTTTCGATCTTTCCTTGTTCTTTTGATCTTTTATTGTTCTTTTTACGAACTTAGTGATCTTTTGAACTTTTTAAGTTTTTAGGCTTTTATTTGCACCTCATTGTGTCATATTGCATTCATATGAAAAATCCAACAAAGTGGTAACAACAAGTGGTTCTGACAAGTGGTATGAAAAATCCAAAAGATGCATTGTAATATAAGATTTTACGCTTATTTTTAAAAATTGATGAAGCTTTGCCTATTACCCTTTGGAGCTTTTGTATTTCAATTCTTGCTCAATGTCATGTCTAGTTCTTTGACTTTCTAGAATTATCATGCTTTTACATGTGTAGCTAAGTCTTTGCCATATGAGCTAGAACTTTTTAAACAACTCAAATTAAGAAATTGTAATTTGTGGATGTTTTAGCGAGTTGTGCAATTAGTGCTCCTCTTGTGACATTGGCCTGTCGTAATTGCTTTGTTAGCTCTTTGATCTAAAATTGACCATTACTTGAGCTTTTGTGTTCTTGAGATTCTAAACCGCTCATGTGAAAAATGAAAATCAAGATTGTCTTATGCTTAAATTGTGCCAAACTATTCTTACGAGGCCTTGTCAAATGACATGAACTTGGAGATAGTTTGATGAACAGAACGATCTCATGGGGACCGCTTGTCGAAATGACATGAACCTCAAGATTTGTCGCCCGGTAGAAGCTTAGAAAGAGTTCGTGGATGGCTCCTAGTCCGGGATCTTCTTTACTAAGATATACCTTTAATCAACTTTTGGTCAAGCTTAGGATGAGTTTGTGGATGGCTCCTAGTCCGGATCTTGTCACTAAGTTAGATCATTAGTCAACTTCAATATTCAATGCAAATGAGAAAAATGTTGACAAATGGGCGTTTACAAAATATTGAGCAAAATGATTCAATACGGGACTTGATTGACTCTTAATGTGGTCTTTGTTAGATTTTTGATCTCACTTTGACATTTTGACATGGCCAATTTCACTTTAGGATTCTGTTGATGAACTTCTTTGAATTTGAGCGTTGCTTAAATTGATCAAATCTCTCGCTTTACTTTTGAGCCTTTGTGCTTAGCTTTGATATATATGTCTTACCATGATCTTGCTAGCGCTGTCAGGCTTGATATGTTGTTTGTGCAATATTAGAGATACTAGATTGTTCTTTTGGGTAATCTCCAAAGCTTCTTTTAATCAAAAATTGAAAAATACAAAAATAAAGCCACTCCATTGCACTTCATACATACTCCTGTTTATGCTTCTTTTATTTACTGCTTCTTTCTTTATCATCTATTGGTTATCTCTGGATGAGAGGAAGGCGTGATTCCTTGATGAATCCATTGTCAAAGGGGGAGAAGATGTGTTAATTAATGAGAAGATATTTCTTTGGGAGAAGATGTGTTATATTTCTTTGCTATTTTTATTTGGAGAAGATGAGTTAATGAGAAGATATTTCTTTGTTGGGGGAGAAGATTAAACAAAGGGAGAAATTTTGAGATATATATATATATATTTTGTTTTACAAAGGGAGAATGGCAAAAGTTGAAAGTTTTTGAAAATCGAGGATCATAGTGAGGGGAGTTCTTGAGTTGCATTCTTATTGTTTTATTGAATATTCTGAACTTGAATTGCATTCTTTTATCCTCACAATGATCATAGGTCAATTGAACAATTGTTCTTTCATATGGACCTCATGTGAGAATTTTGACCCTTTTCTGGAAATCAAAGTTTTTATGCTTACTTTTGCCTTGTCTCACATGCCTATACTATTCTGATGCCGGCTTGGTCATTTTCATTGCTTTTTCTTGCTTATGGACCAAGTTGTGCCTTTGTCTGGCTGCGAGTAAACTCGTTTTCAAACCTCTTACTTACATTTTCTGGATAATTGCCAATGTGTTCATCAAGGGGGAGATTGTGGATTTCATGGGGATATGTTCCATTTTAGGATGATGTGACAATTGGCAATGGCGTTTACGGTTTGTCGTTTCACGTGTTTTCGACAAAGTTCTGAGCTTCTTTGGGCGAGGCGGTCCGACCGGTCTTAGCACGGCGGTCCGACCGTCCCAAATCGGTCGGACCGGCCATGTGGGGCGATCGGACCAAGAATGACCAAAGTGGTCAAAACGCAGTGGGCCAAAAATAGGTGTTGTAGGCAAGTGAGGGATCCCAATGCACTTGGTCTCATGATTTTTGGAGTCTCGATGAAGTTCTATTAGTTTAAAGTTTCCGATGGGTTTGGATTTTCGGGCTTGAATTTGGCTAAGTCCCAAGGCGGTCCGACCGGCTCACGAGAGGCGGTCCGACCGCCATAGGCGGTCCGACCGGCTCACCTGGAGCGGTCAGACCGGTATTGACTTGAACGTCGGCCAACTTCGTGGCGATGTTGATTGGTTAGGTCAAAGTCATTGGTATCGTGGCATATGGTTTGCATGATGCATGTTTTGACTAACATGGGTCAAGTTGTGAAGAACTTGTTCCCGAATTCGTGTTTGCTTATGCGTGGTTGTGCGAGGTTGCTTGGTGGTCAACGACGGTCAGCGGCGAGAGAATCGAGACTAGACTTGAAGAGTTGAGGTCGAGCGATCGGCGATGCGGGTGAGTCAACGACTCAAGCGTGACACAAGATGGACAAGGGTGACCTATTGGCGAATCCATGGCGCATGGTGAAGCGGTTTAGGTCAAAAGTTAAAGACGGCGCTTTGCGAAGCGTGCGTGTGTGACCCGTTTGTTAGTGGGCCTTAACGGGAGCCCAATGGAGTCAAACCCTAGGAGTCTAGGCCTCCACTATAAATAGGGGGAGGTGGTGGCTGCACCACCTAGCTCTTTTCTCTCTCGCCTTTTTATGTTTCAAAACCCTAATTGTCTTTAGGGGAGTTGAGGTGGAGGCTAGGGCTCTTGATGGTTTGTGGTGAATTTCGTGATCTTTGATTGTCCACTGATCCATGATGGTGTGGATGTAATCCAGCATCAATCACGAAATCAATCTATGCAAGGTTTGCTTGAGATAAGTCTCTTTTCGTTCTTGCTTTCAATTTCGTGTTTTTAGGGCTTTCTTTGATCCGCGAGTTTGTGATTGAGTCTTTCACGTGAATTAGCTTGCTGTGATATGTGTGAATCTATCTAGCATCATCTTGATCATCAATCTCTCACGAACAAGCTTTAGGATCAAGTTTTCGTTCTTGCGGTTTTAGACCTTCATTAATCAATTGACAATTGCTCAAGATCGTTCCAAGAATTATCATAATATTCGATTGGAATAGGTCCTCAATAGCATAGAGAAGGTGTGTGCAAAGTTTCGTGAAGTTTGGAGTTGAGAATCAAAAGTTAGACCTAATTGCAACTTCGTCATCGGCCGATTTCTTTATTTGATTGGTTACGTGGATCGCCGGTCCGACCGCCCGTCACCACCGGTCCGACCGATTCGAGCGGTCCGACCGCCAAGATATAAAGATGGTCAAACCGCCGTGAATCGGTCCGACCGGTTCAATCTGAAGGTCGACCGCCATGATTTGTGTTGCTTTGATTCTTCTTGATTTTGTAGCATTGCTTAGGGGTTTAATTGAATTCAATACTAGTCTTCCGCTGTACTGGTATATTGATCTTCATAGCTTTCTAATAGCTACTGGAGTGAAATTGTATTGAGTTCATAATTTGTGAAAAAGTGAGCGTGCTCCTATTCACCCCCCTCTAGTCGCCTTTACGGTCCAACAGTGCTGATCTAAGTGTTTCATTTGCGTACCTTGCTTCTTGTTTCCTTTAAAAAAAAACAAAAAAAAAATCCAAAAATCAAATTCGGTCCCTGACTCAATTTTCGTTAAATCTGAGTTCAATTGGTACACAGTTTTATAAATCGGTTGTAACTTTTGCGTCCAAACTCCAATTGAGGTGCTTTTTGATTCGTTGGAAAGCTTACAACGAGATCTCAAACTTTACTGTTTTGGTCAAATCCAAATTCGGAAGTCTTCTATGTGTGTTCGAGCCTACAAGTTTCTTAAGTATTGTAATTGTTGAGAAGCTTCACTTATATCCTTTCATCTTGTGAGACTAGCTTTTGATATTGTATTAGGGCTGCTCATTGAATATTGTTTACACCTTGCTGAATTGTTGGGCTTATGCACTTACGAGGGTAGCAAAACACTTTCGGCCATTGAGAAAAGAAGAGAAAAAAAAGGTAGCCTGAAAAAAAAAGAGTATAAAAAAAACTAAGAGCAAAAACATAATTTTTGAGAAAGAAAAGAGGAAGAAAAAAATAATTCTTTTGCCGATTGATACAGTATCATACATTTTATTGGTTGCTATAGTACCAGCCCATCATTATTTCAGATTGTGTAGTCATATTTTTTTTCTTTAAACAATCTTGTGCCCTACTATTTTCAATTGCAATTGGCTAGCGTCTCTCTTTGTACTTGGTGCAAAACGAGCTAGCTTAATCTCATTTTCAGATCCCGTCTCGCTAGCTCATTCCTTTGTTTGCATTGAGTCACATTTGTCTTTACGTGTGCGTTCATCCTTTTCACTTAAACCCATTGGATCAGCAAATAGGCAAAAGAATCTAGCTTGGATCATTACTTAGATTTACAACAACTTGAATATCAGTTTGCATAGGTTATACACATACCTTACCAAGCTCCACCTACACCCGTTCGTGTACTACCTTTGCTCTTGGTTACGCTCATACATTACCGGGTTGAGGTCGTTCGCTATCACAAGTGTCGTTTTGCAGTCCTTGATTCACTTTGGAACGGTAAGCTTGTCTTATTTTTAGGATAGTGAGTTGCGAGCGTAGAGAGAGAGCTATTTTTGTTTTATTAACTAGGATATAATCGCGTTTGCTATTTGTGAGTTGTTGCCATATCAGGTCATCAGGAGGATCTATCGGTTACATCGTAGGATGCTACAAAAGCAACTTCTTGATCGTGATAATGGTGTGCGCGATGAGCTTGTTGCCGTTCGGTATAAATTGAACAGCCTCGGAGAGGAGGTTACGCATCTACGTACGGATATCAACAACAACTTCTTGGAGCTACGCGCCATGTTCAACCACCCCAACATCCATCGTAAGGATTTTGTCACTAAGCCTAAATTTTCTATCCCTATATTTTCAGGTAGTGCAGATGTGGAAGAATACCTTAATTGGGAGCTTGAAATTGATACGATATTTCGGATGCACAACTATTCCAATGAGAGGAAGCTCTTATTTGCGTCCAATGGTTTGGTTGATTATGCCACACATTGGTGGGAGCGATTTGTTCGTAAGCGTATGGAGCGCCATGAATTGCCGATTATCACCTGGGAGCAGGTGAAACAGCATTTGCGTGCACGTTTTGTACCTTACCACTACAAGCGTTCCCTAGTGGAAAAGTTGACAGGGCTGCGACAAGGTTTGAAGTCCACTTGTGTGACACAAGAGAAGGAGACTGAGCATGGGATTTTCCCTTCGGTCCTGGATTCATGTAGTATTGCTCCATTGCTTCATGAAGAGATTGTGGTTACTCGTGATTGCTCCGTTGCTGACCCACAATCTTTGGTGGATGAGATGTATCCAAACCCATGTGAGAATGAGAGCCACATAGCCAAAACCAAATTGAGTGAGAATGATAAAGAGTGTGAGCTGTGTGATTCCACCAAATGTGAGGTTGAGAGCATCTCCATTGAGTGTGAGAGAGATACACCAATAGAAAAGAGGGAAGTAGATGACAACCAAAGTGACATTACTGCTGAAATTAACGATTTACTCGCTACTTCTAGTGTTGTTTCTCACATTGTACAGGTTGATATTAAAGAATATGAGTTGGCTGTTCAACAACCAGCACCGTTGGAAGTAAAAGACGCGGAGATAATCACGGTTGTGGATGGAATGCTTGCTGCCCCGTGGTTTCACGATGACAATTTGATACCAACAACACCTGCAATAATAGAGGAGGACGTTAAAGGTAACAATAATGGTGTTGAATTGAATATTCATCACGCCGAGGTACTTAAGAGTGAAAACTCTAGTATTCCTTTGAATATTCTATGTTCTAAAATTTCTTCGCTCAATTTACATAATGTGCAATTGATTACTCATAAGGATATTGCTACTAGCATATCTCTTAATGAAACTTTATACTATATCATGTTCGATGATCCTAGAGAGCTATCTAGTGTGATTGAAAACCTTGTTGACGTTTCATGTTTAAAATCACTAGTTGGTCCTTCTGCCTACACATATACGTTCAATTTGATTGGAGATTATGGTGTAGATGACAAGTTCTATATTTATCGAATGTGCATTGCTTGTGATAATTTTGCTGATTTTAAATTGCATGTTTTGCGCAAACCATCTATTGAGCAATGTCATGGTCACTTTGAGATGGATTTGAATACAAGTGCCTATTGTTTAGAACGCAACATGATGCCTACTTGTTTATCCTGTACCTATAAACAGAGTAGTGTAGTTTAAGCATGGAAGTCACTAAGAATTTTCTCCCCCAAATTTGAACAACTTGACCTAGCTCGTCCCTTTTATATTTTGTCCATGTGCTTAGAAAAGTCGAGTATGACTTTTTCTCATAGGAGGGAGAATGATGTGAATGAAGGTACCGCAATGTATATATCAAATATATCCTACGGTTGCAGTTGTGTTACTTATTTTGTACAAAACAACGCAAATGGCACAACAATTGATTCATACATATATCATGTATATACGTTGTTCTCTATTTTTAGTACATGTTCAACAAATCATCATGCGCTACACGGAAGTTGTTTGGATGATAAATACATATACCATGCATATACGTTGTTTTCTTTGTGTAGCACATCTTCGAGCTATCAAAAGCCAATGACGGCTTTTTTTTAAGAAAGGGAGGATGATGAGGATATCCTGACTACTTATGAGGCTATTTATGGAGCAAGAGCTACATTTCTCAAGCAACAGATGCAATTCTTTCTTAGCAGGTTTCTTTGTGTTTTCCGTGAGAATTGAACACTACGTAAAATCAATACTTTGTGCATTGTCAGGTTCGACAAGCTTAAAGTCTTTGGAACCGAGAGGGAGGCCGGAGCCAAAGTATTAGAGGAGTACAAGGAGGAGGATAACCATATTTGTTGCCTACTGATGAAGAGCAAGAAGGTCAAAGCGGTTGGGAAGAAGAAAGTCAAGCAGCCCATGCGGCTGATCAAGGAGGAAAGAAGCCCGTATGATAGGAGAGCAAAGGGGGTCTTAAAGCTCAAGTTTTGGATAAGATTTTCAAGCCCAATTCAGATCTCCCACAACCCCAACCGAAATCAAATTCGGAACCAACCCAGAATCAAATTCGGATTCGGAATCAGCATCAAATTCGGATTCGAAATCAGCAGGACAGTCCGAAGTAAAATAGTCATAATTTTCACAAACTGAGTCTGATTTGGGTGTTCTTGGGCTTGTTGAAAAGATAATTTCAAACCCGATCCAACGGATCTTCCCTCACTCCGAAATTCCTCCTGCGTCAAAAGATATGACCAAAACAATATGACAGTTGTAAAATTAGAGTTTCCTTTTTGTTTTAGATTGAGTCGGAATTGGAGTAGGAGTTCTAATTCCGAATTAGAGTAGGAGTAGGGCCTCTTGGTCAGCCATGAGGAGGACAAGGGTACTATATATTGAGGGTTAGACCCCCATTGTAACCTCAGACCAGTTTATGCATAAGAATAGAAACATAGCTATTGCTTGTTCTTTCGAAACCAGAGTTCATGCGAGGACTTTGAGAGAGGATTAGGCGATCCATTGGTTCATTCTGCAATTCAAGGTCAAGCCGTTGTTCCATTGGGAATTGGGGACTTGACGATCGTCGTTCGTGGTCTCGCGACGATCAACTATCCGGTGTGTTTTGGGTGTATTCCAAAGAGTTGAGGGTTCGTGCATTGGCACGAGTGTTCAGCTAGCGACATCGTCTACTTCGCATCATTTATCCACGGTTCCTCACCGAGAAGATCGGGCATCCCCCGTATCAACAATGATAATACACACACTTACCTGCCTCATTCACACAAAAATCAGCAGAAGTTAAAGTTTTATCAAACTTCTCGTGCCACTGTTTAGGTGCTTGCTTTAGGCCATACAAGGATTTGATTAATTTGCATACCTTATTTTCCTATCCAGAAATCACAAAACCATCCGGTTGCTCTATATAGATTTCTTCTTCTAACTCTCCATTAAGGAAATCTGTCTTCACATCTATTGATAAATGTGTAGACTATGGGAAGAAACTAATACAATGAGCACTCGAATGGTGGCCAATCTGGCAACAAGAGAGTAAGTATCAAAATATTCCTCACTTTCTTTCTTGGTATAACCCTTGACCACAAGTCTTACCTTGTACTTATCAATAGTACCATCACGCCTCATTTTCTTTTTAAAGATCCACTTCCATCCAACATGTTTGCACCTGATAGGACGATCAGTGATCTCCCAAGTCCCGTTAGCCATGATGGAATCCATCTCGCTATGTACTGCCTCTTTCCAACACTCAGCATCAGGTAATGCATAAGCATCTTAAAGAGTGTTTGGCACATCATCCATGAAATATACAATAAAGTCTTCTCCAAAGGTTTTCTCAACCCATTGTCGCTTGCTCCTGCGAGGAGCCTCTTCGACTAAATTGTTATATTCCTTAGGAATATCACAAACTGGTGGTATAACACTCATTGACTCAGAGATGGTGGTAGGTTCAAAATTATTGAATAAGCTTAGATGAATGTTTTGGACTTGTATTTTCGTTCCAAGGCTTTGGAATTATTGGTTTGGTGCTGTTTGACATTTTACCTTGCTATGTTTTACTCATTTTTTTATTCATGTTTGACAAGTATTTATTCATGTTCTATTGTGACCCGTGGACGGGTTTCATTAACGCTTTGGTTGCTGGAATTTTATAGTGAGTAGTCGAATTTTAGTTAGGTTGGGTAGTTTAGTGGCATTTCAGGCTCCACGTTGGGTTGGGGTGTTACACCACCATTGTGAGGGATAACATACCCGAACATGGATGTATGTTACCATCGCCCGGAGCAAGCCCCGACTGAAATGGACATCAATTACCATCATCTGCACAATCCCAAAAAGGAACACCTATCAACTACAGCCTGCATTCATGTCCTTCCCATTTAGGACATATGGTTGTACAGTATTGCTTAGTTTGGATAGTCACAAGCATCGGTCCTTTATATGACTTGGGCGGAACTTGACATGATAAAGATCTCGTGCTCTAGTTGCACCCGTCTGACTTACCATCCGCCCAAGTCTAAACAGATTTTTACCATTTTATTTTATTTTATAAAACAATGATAATACCTATTGGCATACATTTCTCAAACTGATTAGCATAAATGGTAATAATAATTCTCACCCATAGGATAAACATGATAGAAATAGCTTGTCTAAGCAGTTCTACAGTTTTATATTAATCCATCAAAAATGTATTTGTATAATCCAACAATAATATATTTCTATAATCCAATCATGATATAATCCTATGATCCAACAATGATATATTTCTATAATACAATAATTATATATTTATATAATCCATCAATAATATAATCCTATGATACAACAATGATATATTTCTATAATCTAATAATTGTATATTTCTATAATCCATCAATGATATAATCCTATGATCTAGTAATGATTTATTGAACCATCCAACAATGAAGTAATCCGATAATGATGTATTCTAATAACCCAACAATCACTTACTATAATCAATTTAATTCAACTAAAATTAGGTTTAGATCCAATCTCTCCTTTCGATCCCAAATAATCAAGTCAGTACTTCATGTTTAGATACTTCCATGGTATAATTGGTTTCACTAAGTTAAATTTATATTCGTTCTCAATAATCTATATAATCCACAAAAATATCATTCACTATATATATTCATCAAATTCCGCAATATTGCATTTCCATTATCTGCCAATAGTGTATTCATTACTGAGGATTTTATGTATTAGGGCAACAAAGGATCATAGATAATCAACATTAAATGATAACAATATCAAGTTAGGATTAACCAACAACTTAGGATTTGGACTTATCATTTTATGTAAATAGCAATGCATATTTATTTTGAAACTTAAAACAAATATGGTCAAAGGAGACTCGCCTTTATTGATGTTGGAGGTTAATGCTTCCGGTTGGTCCAAACTGGTATCAGCGCCGTAGCATTCTACACGCGCGAATCGAACCAAAATAAATAATAGAAAATAAATAATATCTAAAAATTACAAAATAAATACTAGAAGGTAGATATTGAATTTATAGGAATTTAGGATAAATAATCGACTGGTTCGGAGTTCGTATGAAATAGAATGAACATCTAGAAGTTGGATCTTCACAAGAAATGATGGAAAATATTGAAACTAACTATTCTGGAATCGTATTGTTCTGATGACTAACTTGCAGAACAAAAGCCTTGAGAGACTGACATCAAGGGTACACTTGCTAGTGAAATACCAGAGAAGAATTGGAAGGAAATGGAAGGGGCCAATGACCATGGGACCACCATGTTAATGACTCAAGGAATGAACACAACTCAGTCAAAGATAGAGAAAATAGAGCAGCTCCCAGTGGCGCGGGCATGGCGGCGGTTGTAAGATCGAGGAGGCTGACTAGAGGGGGGGTGAATAGGCGGTTTTAAAACTTCTTTGGCTAAAATCGATTTCTAATGCGGAAGCGAATAATAATACAGTTTTGCACAATTAAAGCCTAAATCAACTAGTCTTTACTAAGTGTACTAATAATCAAAGACTATTGATAATTATAGCAATCATACAAATACACGTAATCAATTTAATTCTATGAATGTAAATTACAATATAGTAAAGCACAAGAGGAATAAACCACAAGGACACAATAATGTTTTACCATGGTGTTCAGAGACTTGCCGGTCTCCCCCCTAATCCACGTTGAGGTAAGCCCAAACTAATTAGACCGGCTCCACAAATTAAGCCAACACCTCCGAGGTAAGTCCAACCACTTGGACCGACTCTAACACGAACCAACACATCGATCCACTCGGGGTTGCTCTTCCTCCACTCCAAAGATAGCGAGCACCAAACTACTCACAACCGCTCGGGCCTTCTCACAACCTTCTTTGAGAAGATCACTGGCGCAACTCCTCCAAGTCGTCTAGGTATCGACAATGTAACACCCTGACTATAAGGAAGTCAAGATGTCACCTACAATCACTAGTCTTTAGGAAATTCACAACAATAAGTATTACTAGAATCGACGTACCACAAGGATATACGTGAACAGGAAATCATCAACAGTTTAATCAACGGATTGGAAATAAACATTTCAGGGAGATAAGATAAATACGGCCATGTTGGCTTATTACAATTCAACACAGGGTATAAATAGAAGACAATAGTAAGTTCTCAAATATTTTGAATTATAGTAGTGAGTGCATCGTGTTGATCTACCCTCCATGAAACCGTTCTTCCTTGTCATTTACCTAAATAAAACAACAAAGCAAGAATGAGCCAAAGACTCAGCAAGTACTTGAAAGTAACAATCAACATCCAATGAACCATATACATTATCACAGATTGAACATTTATTGGATACAATTCTTATGAATGGATGAAATAAAATGATGCAGTGAAGGAATTGGACATATTGCAACATATACCGGTATAGCGAGTGAAACACCCGTCGGTGTTCACTTAAAGTAATCGTATGAAGAACGTTTCATACGACCGTCCAACGTGGCCCACATTGGAATGGTGGACTCACGTACCCATTCTGGAATTGATGGGATTTTCAAGTGCCCATACTGGAATTGATGGGTCTTACAAAGGTAATTTATGCATGTCATGATGTGATCCCATGGCAATATTGAATAGTACTCATAAATGAAAAGATACACACGGCATTCATCTACAAATACGAACAAATATAATCATTCATTCACACATCACATAATGCATCAATCATAGTATACAAGTTACTTGCCTGCCGCGCTGCGACGGGTTGGGAGGTAATTGAGATACCCCTCCACTCACCGCTTCACCGCCTACAATATAAAATAATCGAAATGAGGACAAACGAGCAAGACATTGCTACACGTGCCCTCCTACAACCTCTAACCAAACTAACCAAACAAAAGGTTCAATTTGATCCATTCGCCCAAACATTCCAAATACCCCTAAACTGGCAGTTTTACTAGAAAATTCACCAATAAATAACCGTAAGTCCAAAAGACCTGAAACTAGTGCTCAACTTCTCTTAACGTAACGGGCTACGAAACTCTAGTTGATGGTAAACTCTAATTCGGCCAAAACAGAGGTCTAACCATCCAATGAAAAACTATAACTGCAGTCTGCCCAGAATTCAGAACAGCCCTAAAGAAAAGGCTCTAACTTTTAAACCACTGATCCAAATAAAGTGATCTTTATCAGCCTGGAAACATGGTGAACTTATCTTCATAAATCTAGTTGGGTGGCCGACCTGATTCTGAATCTAACTAGATCAAAACCTAGGTGCAACCGACTATACCCAGAATTTCTGATAGACAGAGCAGTACGTGGAAAAACAGTCATAACTTTTAAACTACTGGGTGAAAATTCGTGATCTCGGTGCCAAAAGAAAGCTAACGAAACCAGGAACATATCTCTAGGAGAGGTCAACCCGAGATTCGGCCTCTAAAGGGTCGAAACTGGCCGCGCAAGGAGACGTATGCGTTCTGGAATCTCCAGGACAGAACCCGATTTAGATCTAATCCACCATTAATCAACAAAACCGAATCAAACTACCACTAAAACATTCGTTACCCTTGAAGATCTGCAGGGAGACGTGGATCCACCTCCCAAGAACCTCCTCCCTTCTCCTCCCTTCCCTCTCCAAGACCGCCACAAGATCGCCGTGAGCGGTCGGGCGCCGTTGGAAGAGGAGGCAACGGCTTGGGGAAGCTTGGGCGACGCGGGGATCTCCGCAGACAAGACGCCACAAAGAGCAGCAAGAAACACCGGAGAGGAAAAGAATGGGGGTGGAGGCTCTAGGGGGGAAGAGGAGGGAGTGGGGAGGCAGCTAGGGTTGGGCGCCTCCTCTCCCTTGGCCGCCCCTTGGGCGCCTCCCCTCTTGGGCACTTTGGGCGCGACTGCCCAGGTTGTCGTAAAAATGCAAAAACTCAAAACCGGGTATTACAGACAAACACCAAGAGTAACAAGTCGAAGATGCTCACTTGAATAAATCAAGTGTCTATGCTCAAGTGGATACACAATTCCCTACCTAAAGCAACATATGCACTTAGGGTTTGCCCTCTAAGCTCACTAAATACAGCACATGCACATAAGAGTGTAGAGAGCTTACTATTTGCTCAAGGAATAGGTAATAGCACCAGCTACCTTCCCTACAACCGGCCAAGCTAGGTATTTATAACCCACACACAAAAAACTAGCCGTTGGAGAAAAGATTCTGAAAAAATCAGCACGAGCGGTAGTATCGCCGTTCATCGGCCGGTGCTACCACACTTCCTCTGGTGCACAATAACGGCTATAAAAGCCTTTGAAATAACCACTGAGAAATGTAGCATGGTACTACCGCCATTGAACATGCAGTATTTCCGCTCGTTGGTAATTCCAAAACACAAGGGTGGTACTACCGCTTCCTTTAGGGGTCCAAAACTGGCCCACACTGAAAATAATGTACCGCTTCATAAATCGGTTATACCGGGTTGCGGTAGTTCCACAATAAGCACTGTGGTCGTACCGCGATGCGGTAGTTCCTCCAAATGAACACCGGTACTACCGCTTTCCAGGAGAGTAAAACACGCTCAGAAGCTGTCTATCTGGAAAACATGTACCGCCAACTAAACTTCGGTCCTACCAGGTTGCGGTAGTACCACACCACTTTTTCGATCATACCGCGGTGCGGTTGTACCGCCAACACAACGTCGGTACTACCGATTATCCTAAGAAAAAGATTAGTCGGCTTTCAAAACAAACTCAATTGCAAAACACATTTGCCAATTGATGAGTGATGCAAACAAGGGTTAAAGGCAAGATTCTCAACAAGTTGCAAAACACATTTGCCAATTTTTAGAATCAACGCCACAAAGAATAAGGTACTTGGACTTAAACCATTTGCAAAACACATTCGTAAACTAAAGTCACATGCAACAAGGATTATGTGTGAGCCTCGACTATTTGCAAAACACATTCGCAAATATCGGCAACATGCCACAAGGAGTAGTTGCATGGACTTCAACCATTTGCAAAACACATTTGTAAATTATAGTCTCATGCTACAAAGATTATGATGCATGAGCTTCAACTATTTGTAAAACACATTCGCAAATAATAGCACCATGCATAGATGAGCTAGAGCAAGCACAGCAAGCTATCAACACATGACTAACTTAAGCTACTAGTCAATACCCCTCTTAATAGTACGACAACATATACTAGCAATCTAGTCTCCAACCAAACACCAAGACCGGTAAAAAACTAGGAACACATCCTTAGCTCTAGCTAATTATACATTTGTCTTAAACATCTTTTTGAAGCTTAATGACGCACATCTTTACTTTAAGTCTGGGTTCTTGACTTTGATAATCATAAATACATGATGATCTCCTTTACTTCAAGTTCTTGACTTGAATATGCATCAACCTATGATACATTCTTTCACTTGGCCTCTATCAACACATAATGAGTCTTCTCTTGACTTGATGATCAACTCATGATCATCTCCTCTTCTTGAATATCATCAACACATGATGATTTTTTTTCTTCGAGATCTTGATACGCATCAACACATGATGCATCATTTACTCCAAGCTCTTGACTTCAATATCATCAACACATGATGATCTTATTCACTTCGGGATCTTGACTTGAACATCACTAACACATGATGATTACCTTCATTCTGAGTCTTGACTTGATGACGATCGACTCATGATGTCATTCAAAGTCTCGATTATCATGAAACATAACCTATTCATTCAACTCATGGAAAATGTTAGTTCCACAATATGATTATCATTAATTACCAAAACATACCATTAACTCATAATAGTGGGACAAGATATTTCAATCTTTTCCTCTTTGGTAATTTATGATAACCACTTCAATTGCAAATAATTGAATGTAGATAAATATGAGTATATATGAACTACATAAGTTTTATATACTTAAGGATATGTTTCAAAGTGGAGATCCCCAATATATGTGGAAAAAGGAATATGGATCAATACTAATGAAACCACAAAACATAGTGAACAACCCCTAAATGTGTGCATACACAAATGTGTAATAAAAACATATGCATATTATTGAAGTTAGATTTTTAGTAGAGTTCAACATATATTTTGGATCCGAGAAATGCAACAATATATAAGAATATGATGTTGAGTGCATACCTCCATGATTTTCACCTTTTTATCCAAATAAAACTACACAATAGGTATATAAATAAAAGTGTTGGTCTCACATATAGATTTGTCATTAATCACCAAAATACTCCATTAACTCATAATGGTGGGTCTAGATTCTTCATGGTGTTGGCGAGGAGGGGGGGGTGACGGCGGCCGAGAATCCCAAAAATGGATTCCCATGGGGTCGGGGAGGCCATAGGCGGTGGCGGCGGCGCACGGGGCTCGCGGCGATGGCAGTAGTCCAGCGGCGCAGAGAGGCAAAGGAGGTGAGCACGGGCTTCACGCCGGCATGGGGATGCTTCAGAGACAAACGGGGAGACCGGAGGTTCGCTAAGGTGTCGGCTCCACAGCGACCGGTGGCAGCAAAGAGATAACGACAACGACGACACTCCACGGTGCAAAATTGAACGAATTGAGGCAGGAATGGGTAGGAAATCTTCGGGAACACACGTTCACGTGGTCGATTCGGCGAGAAACTCACCGGTGAACGAGATCGATTGTCGATGATGAATTCGGCCTAGAAGAAGAAACAGCGAAATTACAATGATCCATTGCACGAAAATTGAAATTGATTGAGGGGTACTGATCACCGTGCCCGAAAACACGTCGTGACGCAGTGGACACATCAAGAAAATTACTGGATTGAAGAAATCACAAAATGGGTGTGGTGGCCAACGTTCCGGAAAACGGTGAATTTGTCATCGTCGGAGCTCCGGGGGTCCCGTGGTTTTGAGGGGGTGCGAAGGGGGTAGAAGGGGTGTTAGTGCTCCAATTTATAGCCTCAGATGGTGTTTGAATCGTCGAGAACGCGAGCGATTATCAGCGTCGGTTTCAGGTTGACATTGAAAGCCGACGAGAAACTGAAAAATTGGGTTGGTGGAAACGTGTAATTGATGGTGTCAAGACGTGGGTGATGATGATGGGGTTGTAACGCTTCAGACGGAATTGGAAACGGAGCTCCGAGTGCAAAGACTGAAAAATGGAGGTGTTGGCACTGTGGTTTCGGACAGAGAACAGAGAGTATGACGTTCAGAGGGAAAAGACAAAGGAAGAAAGAGAAGAAGAAAGAAAATACAAGAAAATAAAATAAAAAATAAATAAAAATTCCACAAAAAATCATTGAAACCTGGAAAAGTGTGAATAAAAATAATTTTGAATTTAATTTAAGTTTATTTTAACCATTTAAAGTTTTTATTTTCTAAAATTTCAAATTAAGTTTTAAATTAATTCAATAAAATACAAATAATTTATTTTATTTTTAAAATGTCAAAAATCTCTGAAAATTAAAATGTTATAGTAATCTAAGATAGACGCTCTTTTCTACGGAAATAGATCCCTAGGATGGTAATATGTTTTCTAAGGTAATTTTAGATTTTTGGTTCAGATCACTGGATGTTTTATCAGATAGGATAATTTCATAAGGTTACGAAGAATTTCCAGTAATCCTGCGAGCGAAAGCACCCTAACTCCCTAAGTATCTAAATTCCAAAGAAGTAAAGAAGGAAATATTCGGCTAAAATAAATATATAAAAAATCCGCTTACCAAATTGCCCTTTCGTCAGGCTCACTCATCTCGTGGCTCCTCACGATCAGAATATCAGATCCCCTCCCCCAGATCCGAAGCCGCGCCACCTCCAAGACTCCAAGGAAATCTCCTCGCCCCCTCCAACTCCTCCCCTCGACTGGACCGGCGTGGAGTGGAGAGGAGATCCGTCCATCCGAACTGCCGATTTCTTTTGTTGGTAAGAAAACCCCCGCAACCAATTTGTTCATGTTCTTTTCTTGCTGTGCCTTTGAACAATCAAATCCAAATCTTTCTATTGGATTAAGGAACATGTTTAACACAGATCTAGGTGTAGTGCTTTCCTTGCTTTCAAGTTTGAAGGGCTAGTGTTCCAATAAATAGCTCCTAGGGATGCAATTACCTCTGTTCTTTTTCTGTTCTGAAAATTATTAGTTTTGTTGGATAATTGTTTGCTGATTGAATAATTGGTTTTTCCTCCAGCAGGCGCATAATTTGTGGGTTTGGTTTAAATAGTTCCGGGGACCGACGAAGCTATTAAAAATGGTATGGCTGATTGCTTTGACCCTGTCATTTTACTTGTGATTCTCTCTACATGTAGTGTTTATAAACTGAGTTTGATCTGGCTATTGATGGTTTTTTTTCTGATGTTAATGAACATGTTGACATTTATTTATTTTGCCCATGTTATGTAGTTGAATTTTATTGTCTAGAGGAGTTAATTGTTTTTCTGTAACTCCAGGTGGTTCTTGCTGCTTCCATCATTTCAAAGTCCGGAAAAGGTGCGGTAGTTCGAAAATTTGAGTTATTCAAATCTTGTATTATGCCCAATTCCCAAATAAATTGACTTCTTATCTCCTTTAACATAGCAAAAGGAATCTAGGTATATTTGAACGGTTTTGTTAATTCTAGTCACCTCGTGCTAATTGAGTGATAGCATCCTATTTTTAATTGGTGAAGCAGCAATATTGAACTAGCTGTTATGATATTGCTGGCTCAGTAGATTCTTAACTTCAGTAACCTGTGGGTTTGCTTACTATAAACTGCTATGTGGTTGACAACTTATCTATCTTTTTTCCATAGTTGTTAGCGTTTCTGTCGGTACAGTTAAGGGTACTAGTCTGAAGGTTATTTTTTCTGTGCCTTTCAATTGCAGCACTTGTTTCAAGACAATTTGTTGACATGTCTCGCATAAGGATTGAAGGATTGCTTGCAGCCTTCCCAAAACTGGTTGGAACTGGGAAGCAGCACACTTATGTTGAGACTGAAAATGTTCGTTATGTTTATCAACCTATTGAAGGCCTATATCTGCTGCTTATCACAAACAAGCAGAGTAATATTCTTGAAGATCTGGACACGTTGAGGCTACTCTCCAAGCTTGTATCCTTTTTCATATCTTTAGTCTTCTGATTTTTTAAATCTGCCTTACTGATAAAATCTTATTTAATCAAACACCAAAACGGGATGATATTTTTGGTAACTTAAATAGCAAATAATGTTATTGGGTAATCTTTGTTTTGACGGGATAGAATGAAGGGTAAGATCACATACCCAAGCTGAGATTGGTAACAGTTATTATCAAGGAAGCAAAAATGACACAAAAAGCAGTAAATTGGCACTCTTCATCTTTGATGGAAATATGCAAACAACCTTTGCAAATGTGAGCCTGTCTCATGTTTGAGACCTAGGTGTATCCATTGACCTTTATTAATGCTACTATGCTGCGCCATTTTTCTTTCTTGGCAATAGTCCAGTGTCTCGTCTCCTTAACATTTGTGAAGGTGCCTGAATACTCCCCCTCGCTGGATGAGGAGGGTATCTGTAAAACAGCATTTGAGCTTATATTTGCTTTTGATGAAGCTATTTCTCTTGGAAATAAGGAGAATGTAACAGTGCAACAAGTCAGACAATACTGTGAGATGGAGAGCCTTGAAGAGAAGGCACACAAACTGATGATGCAAGCCAAAATCAATGAAACCAAGGATGTCATGAAGAAGAAAGCTAATGAACTTGACAAAATCAGGGTCTGTCCTACACTTATCTGCAGACTAAAAACATGTATTCCATCTGGGAGAAAATAAGATGACGATTGAGTTGATGAGCTTTAGCCGTTAGGTGAAGGGAAAAAAAATTGTTACCTCTAGTCAGTCCTTTTGGATCATCTGGAATATTTTGTTGTCAACATGGACTTAGTTTAATTCGTTACAGTTGGTACAATTCATGATCACATGTTTCCTTAGGTAGTTTACAGTTAGCACATGTTTGGGCAAAGTTTAGTTTTTCATAAAGTAGCATATATAACAAATCCATTACTAACATAGGTAATGCTAGCAAACTTGTATTATAAGTTTATAACCCAATGAAGAAATTGGGTCGAGTAATAACTAATAAAAGAAAACTAGGACCAAATCGCAGAAAATTTCTAAAGGAAATGTTTGTTTTGAAACCATAATGTGTTTCATCAATTACCTTGCTATTTACTTGTTTTTATCTATGCAGATAATATTTATTGTTAGTGTACCTGCAGATGGAAAAAGGCAAACATGACAAAGGAGGATACTCATCAATATCTGGTCCCCGGGTAATTGAAAAAACTTTCAGTGATATGAGCATTACCGGTACTGGCTTTGGAAGTGGTTCTGGATTAGGTGGACTGAGCACTGATATGGACTCGTTTGCTATCAAACCTAAAGGTAACTTAAGGCCTCTTTTGCCTTTTTGTCTTTTTGGCAAATATTACATTTCAGCATTAAAGAAAAAATTTATCGTGTCAATTTATGTTGTGGGGTTAGCAATTTTTCTTTGTATTGTTTGCATGTAGTTCTATTTTATCCTGGTGTTTTCCTCATATCTATGAAATACATTCACCTAGCTTGTTAGACTTATCCCTTAAACTCTGTAATGTAACGTCTTCTACATTTTTGAGTTTTAACAAAAAAAAAAGAGCTGAAAGATGAGTTTATATGTTCATTAATAAGAACAACTGAATCAGCTTACCTACCACATCTCACTTTCATGCAACATTTTGTGATCTAGAGCTATGTAGTTGTATAAGTAGGTTGGATTCAAGGTATTTCTTTAATAAAAACTAGCCTTTATTATTTGCATGTTTCAATTTTGATTATGCCCTGATAGAACAATCTTTGGGTTTCTTATCTTTGTCTCGTACTAAATTTTATTCAGATCTTTCAAGATTTATTATTAGCAAAACAGTTTTCTCATGTTAATGGTCGGGCTTGTGGACATTTTGGGCAACTATATTACTTGCTTTCTACTCTAACTGCTACAGAGAGTTCAGGCAGCTATATTGCCTGCATTTTATTCCAATTGATAGCAACATTTCTACAGGTCGTCCATCTGCAGCTGCTACTGCTCCTGGTAAAGGTTTTGGTATGAAATTAGGCAAAACACAGAAGGCAAATCAGTTCCTAGCATCTTTGAAAGCTGAAGGAGAAGTCATTTTGGAGGATGTACAACCAAGTTCAGTTCAGTCAAAGTCGTCACCTCTTCCACCAAGTGATCCTATCACAGGGACTATTGAAGAGAAGCTCAATGTAATAGTTAAAAGAGATGGAGGTGTTAGTAACTTTGATGTTCAAGGAACCCTTGCCCTTCAGGTCCTTAATGATGCAGATGGATTTATCCAGTTGCAGGTAATATTCTTTCTGAATTTCTAGCATTCTACTTGGATTCTTTTTTGTGTATGGAAATTTGGATCCCTGGAGAAGAACAAAAGAATATAAGAACATTTTATTGGCTTTTTCATGTGAACCTATTGTGATATTGTACTCTCTAAATAAATAGAATATTTCATATCTATTGTGGTCCTTCCAGCTACGATAATTCCTGTACAACTCTTCTTTCTAGCTAAGATCTTACTGATAACATTGACCTTCATTTATGCTTCTAGTACTATGTATTTGTTGCTAATGAGCAACCCTATTGCATAGTATTATGCTTAATCATATTGTCCATGTTATAACTATTAGGAACTATTTTTTCTATTATCTTGTGTGTTGTAGATTGAAAACCAAGACATACCTGGACTTAGCTTCAAAACACACCCCAATATCAATAAGGAGTTGTTTAACAGTCAGCAAATTGTGGGAGCAAAAGATCCAAACAGGCCTTTCCCAAGTGGTCAAAACGAAACTCCGCTCGTGAAATGGAGAATCCAGGGGATGAATGAGTCGTCTTTACCTCTATCAGGTGCACAAGCACTTATTCACTTTGTTCTATTATAGTTGTTAGAGATATGTTAGAGATAGGGTACTAGAGATATGTTAGAGATAGAATCTATCTCTAACATATCCTTATCTATACCACCCTATATATTTTGCCCTTTGGGCCTCTTCAATAGTTACACACATTGATATGTTAGAGATAGGGTACTAGAGATATGTTAGAGATAGAATCTATCTCTAACATATCCTTATCTATACCTCTTGTACCCTATATATATTGCCCTTTGGGCCTCTTCAATAGTTAACACACATTATTCATAACATGGTATCAGAGCTAAGGTTCTGAACCTAGCCTCTAACCTAGCCTTCATTGTTTTCGCTACCCCCGGGAGGAGCAATCTCCGCTCCTGGGGGCAGCCTCTCGTCGTCGCCTCTCGTGGTTTGCCGCCGGGCTCTGCATCTTGTGCTCGTCGCCGGATCTTCCGCATCGCGTGCTGGGCAGGAGGAAGATCGGCGCGAGGTCGAGGCCCCAAGTCCGTCGCCGCGCGGCTGCGGAGGAGGCCGCCGCCGCAAGATCGAGAATCGCCGATCGCCAAGGAGGAGGTCGCCTCGCCTCGGCCCGCCCAAGACCATCGCTGCGTGCCTCTCCACGGCCGCCGCCGCCACGAACTCCTACGCCGCTCTCTTATTCCTGCGGAGAACCGTCGCCGACGGATAGAGGTGTGGATGATGGCTTCAGCCACGACCAGACGCGGCTAGTCTTTGGCATGGGACGCCGCCTCCACCCCGAGCACGCCTCATCCGCCATCGCCGGATCCACCGCCCACTCGGATCCGCGTCTCTCCCGACGAATCCGCCGCTGGCCTTCTCGCCGAATCCGGTCGCGGCGCTTCGGATTCGCCGCTGGCCTTGGCTTCTTCCTCGCCGACCGCCTTCTTCGCCGACCGGCTTCTTCTCGCCGGATTCGCGCGCGATGCCGCCGGGACTCATGCGCAGTCCGCAGACCACCTCGTCGCGGTGACCGCCCGACGGGTTTCCTCTGCCTCTTCTCTTGTTGAGGAGATGACGCATCTGCGAGGCGATGAAGTCGTTGAGATCCGACGCTGCAGTGGCCGACGAGAACTCGCTTTCGACGACATCGCCGCGCCAATGGCCGGACTTCCAATCGATCCACGGCCGCTCATTGGATTCCTCTTTCTTTGGTGGTCTTCTCTTCTCCTCCGCCTGAGGCATCTCCCTCGAAGCTCACTCGTGGGTGTTGGCTTCCCTCTAGTGGCACCGGTGGGTCTTGGGTTACTGCTATCACGAGAAGGAGGATGGTTGGGAAGCCTCGATTGTATCCCGAGATGTGCCTATTCGGGTGTCGAAGCTTCGCGTTGGTGGAGATCGAGTTTTTGCTGCTGCTATTTACTGCTAATTATCTTTAGGTTTTTCCTGCTTTGTGTCGTTGCTTCCGTTGCGTCCATCCAAGTCCGTAGCACTCAATTTTTGCGTTCGTCTAAGCCATGCTAGTCCACAAAATTTATTATCAGTCATAGAAGCATAGGAATTGCCTTATGCATGGCAGCAGCCGCTGCTCCCGCTGCTATTTTCTTCGAGCCGCTGCAGATCTGCCGCTCCAAGCGTTCAAGGCCGCCGCGCTTCTTCCACACTGCGTCTTCGTTGTACTTCTTGTGCATTGCGCCGCTCTTCTTCTGCACTGCGCCTCTGTTGCGCTTCTTGTGCATTGCGTTGCGCTTCTTGTGCATTGCGTCGTCGCCGTCTTGGGCTACGATCTGCGCCGCCATGCTTTCACCTATTCCTATTCGACTTGATTTGACAGTTCTCTCTATTCATGTCAGTTTCATCATCTTCTTTGACATGTTGCCGCGGTCGACTTTGCTCCTGCACCGTGTGCTTTATGAGCCGTCACACGACACCGGATGGGAGGAAATCTTTTGGTACTTGACATATTTTCCAAGAGCTGCATGCTACGACGACATTATCAAGACTCGAACTTTGGATTTTCTATATTTTAGTATCAGCTCTTTCCAAATGCAATGCTATTGCATACGCCTTGCATTTTAGGGGGGGTGTTAGAGATATGTTAGAGATAGGGTGCTAGAGATATGTTAGAGATAGAATCTATCTTTAACATATCCTTATCTATACCTCTTGTACTATATATATATTGCCCTTTGGGCCTCTTCAATAGTTACACACATTATTCATAACAATAGTATCTATTAATTTGGACATTCAGTCACTTGCTCTTGTTTTGTGTAGTCAATTGCTGGCCATCGGTATCTGGAAATGAAACCTATGTTAACATTGAATATGAGGCTTCTGAGATGTTTGACCTGCACAATGTTGTGATATCTATTCCTCTACCTGCACTTCCGGAGGCTCCAAGTGTTAGACAAATAGATGGAGAGTGGAAGTAATGTTTCGAGTTCCTCTTTAATTTACTTTTTTTGTAATGTTTACATTACTAAAAGAATCTCGCAAAAAATCTGTGACAAATTTTCTATATTTTTATGAGATGCATGCATTTTCAAATCCAGGCTATGCATGGCGTTTGATGGAGTCTAGGCTGCTAGCACAATTTTTTCCCTGTTTTTTGGCAGCTAGGGCTACAACAGTGTATGGCCATTACCAAATTTAGTGTTAATGTTAATATTAACACATACCTTGTGAGAACTACCATTTTAGCTATTGGTCTTGTCACTAGTGTTGCAGAATGTTAGGGGTGGACTTTGTGGAAATAGAGCTTAACATTTGTATCCTATATGGTGATACGGTAGATAGACTCAAAAAGCTCTGGTGTCATTGTATTATTCTCATTTTCTTTCTTATGTGGGATACACCATTATAAAATTGCAACTGTCTCCCTTTGGAGGCCTTCAGCTGCATATATTCTCGTTTGTCGTGCTTTTTGGTGTTTCACTTTTCTTTGTGAATACAGGTATGACTCAAGAAACTCTCTGTTGGAATGGTCTATTCTTCTTATTGATCAGTCGAATCGCAGGTGCATGAAATATATGAATTCATAGAATCATGTTTGTTTTTCTATTGTGTAGTTTAATGATTTAATCCCTTGTTGCTTACGCTAGTTTTGTTGCCTTCGCAGTGGTTCGATGGAATTTGTTGTTCCCCCTGCTGATCCATCAGCATTTTTCCCAATATCCGTTGGATTTTCTGCATCGAATACTTTCAGTGATTTGAAGGTTGGTTTCCCCATATTGGTTGACTGGCTCAGCTTCATAAGTTTGATGATCTCCCCATTCGGTCCCTTTTTTGTTAATCTGGTTAATTGAAAACTTTTCAGATTACTGGGATTCGACCTCTGAAGGAAGGTAACCCTCCAAAGTATTCAGAGAGGGTTCGTTTGGTCACTGCTAACTATCAAGTAGTTTAATGCCGAATCAATGTTGATTGATGTTTATCTTTAGTGGCACAGGCATATTTGTTGTGTACAATGTATTTTTGCCATGATCTGTTAAGAAGCCATGGCAAGGAGGTTTATCTCTGTTTCATATGTAGCATGTTGCATAAAATTGATACTGACTTGTTTTGTACTGCAACCTGAGAGATAAGGGAATACCCTGGTTGGCTGCTGTTTTGTATCTCTTCTTTTTCTTGTGAGAATGCTGTTTTGTATTTTTGCAGTGATCGTTTCTGAGTGCACATTGTTGAGCGTGCTTTCAAGATAGATCTTTGCAATTTTTACCAATTATTTGTTGCTCTGGCTGATTAACTTATGGGGGTTTGAAGCATAAAGCCTATCAGAAGATCTTCTGAAGGTTTTTTTTCCTCGAGTCTTCTGCCTTCATCGTTCGCTAGCCACAAAGTAGAAAGAGACAAGAAACCAGTATTGTGACAATGCCGAATTGCTATGAATCCTTGGTAGATATAACACCGTACAGGTTATATGTGAGTCGTATTTGCACATATAGTACTGTTGTTGCACTAAGTTGTCGCACGACTGTCGTGCAGTAATATCTTTTTGCGCGCCACGTCAGTTGTTACCGTACGGTTGCCGTGCGGCAACGCCTCTGTCGCCGCCACGTAGTTTTCCCATAACTGGTTGAAAGGTTTTGACTACACGACTGGTCGGAAGGTTTCGACTACATGACTGGTCGAATGGTCATGTGGTGGAGGCGTTACTGCACGGCGGTGTGCGGTAACAGCTGACGTGGTGCGTGGAGAAGTATTGTCGTACGGTGGTTGTATGGTTAATACTGCAAATACGATTTACGAGTGATCAATACAGTAAATAAGCATTGAAAAAGTACTATATTAGTCAAAAGCTCTACTAAGTGACAGTATAGATATGCAAGAAACTTGTAGAGCATTTATTTAGAGCAACTTTTCATCGTTTCGGCAAACGTAGGTGTGACCAAGGTCCAGTGTAAGGCGACGAAGGCCGAGTTTATTTTATTTGACAAATCAAAGGCTACCCTAGATAGATTAATGGTGTGCACAGGAATACCTCCAAGGCAGCTATCGGAGTCGCTTCGTTGCTATTGCTTTCTGTAACATCTATGTGGCAGATTACGGCGAAGTTTTTTTTTTTCAACCGTCCACGAAAGCAAAAGAGAATGACGTGACAGGAAAACAAAAAAAACTTATATGAAAGGATGAATGTCCTAAGGATTAGTGAAAAACAGATTCAACTACATGCTAATGCAAAGGACATGGCAAAATTATTGAGAAGGAAAAAAGCAATTTTATTTTTTATATATAGTTTTAATTTTTTTTCATTTATTAGTTTTCATTTTTTAAATTTTCACACCAAGGAAAAGCCTAAGTCACCCAATCACCATATTTAGCAATGAAGTTCACAACCCAAGGTGCCAGCCAAGGACTAGCAGCAAGCTAAGATAACAATGTAGATCAACATATCTTTTTAATGCAATGGTAGAGAGTAGCAGTGCAAACAAAGTGGATAGTTCCTGACCGTCAATCTGGCCGAAGGCTTTCGCAGCGAATTTGGAATGAGGAAATGAATATCTAGAAATTTCATCATAATTTGAAGTCGGAGTCATAGTTTGTCTCGGATATGGGATCGGATTCGGGAGAGAGGTATTCATCGGAGTAGGAGCTATCCAGGAATTTTATTAGAGCTATCTGGAGCTACTCTCATAGGATATCCAGGATTCATTGGCCTAGGCCCAGTCGCCCGGTAACCGAGTGTGTGAGCGTGAGGCCCATGGCCCAATAGCCGGTGACCACCACTTGACCTCTCAGCCCTCAGCAGTTAGCCCCCAGTTCACCCTTGCTACCCCCAAATCGACTCCACTTAGGGGAGGGGATGCCACCGCCGCCGACCTCCCTTGGCACCTCCCTGGTCCCCGACAACCATCGCTCTCCTCCCTCGCCGCCTAGAACTCCCTCGCCTCATCGAGTTGTAGGAAGCGGACGACGAGACCACGGAGCACTAGGACATCACCACCTCCGCACCACAAGCCCAAGCCGAGGTCAGGGTTGACTGTAATGCCCCAAACCAATATGATCAAAGGTATAACTTGCCTTGGAATAGCTCAAAGTACTGGTCTTGATCTTGAGGAGGTGCTCCTTCTTCAGCAAAATTTCCCGAAGTATCGACGTCTACTCGCAAACGAGACAAAAGAAACCAAAAACAAATAAATACAGAGGCAAAACAAACTCCAAAAATCAAATAAAATTCATCATTAAATAGATCTTGATTTTATATGAATTTACAAATTTGAATGGGCTCAATCGGAGTTCGGATGCAAAAGATATAGGCTTTGGAAGTTTGAAAATCAAATAAAACCCTAATTTGGATTTTATTGAATTTCCCGAATTATTTTTATAAAGGAAATTCGGATTATTGCGCAATGCTTGCGTCAGCCGGGAAAAGAAAATAAATAAAAAGCCAGTCGACACAGTGGGCCCTTGTCGACCTCTCGCTCACGGTGGACTCGGTCCACCGAGCCGAGGGTGAGGGGTGGCGGTGGACAGCTCCACGCGGCAGCTGATGCGGGCACACGCAGGTGCCACCTCGGCCGATGCTGCAGTCGTGGCTGGTGACCTGGTTGCCACGTCGGCCGGAGGGGTGAACAGAGGGAGGCGATCGGTCGGTGACCTTGCCGGCGGCGGCGACGGCGAACGGCAGAGAGTCGGCGGCGGTGGAGGGGTAAAATGGATTGCCGAGAGAGAGACGGAGCTGCTGGGGTGGCGGCTGGGCTCGGGAGGCGATGACTCACCGGCGGCGGTGACGAGCTTCCGTTGTCGGATGGTCCGGCAACGGCGATGGAGGCGTCCTCGGGCGAAGGCGACAGTGGCACCGAGTAGCTCCAGCTTTTGCGATCACGAGGGTAGCGGTGGCACGGACAACGAGGGTCTGGAGGCGGCGTAATCCGGCGGCGAGGAGCTTCGACCGACGGTGACTTTCGGCAATTGCAGTGCAACGGCGACGAAGCAGGGGCTGGCGGCTTGGGGATCTGGAGGAGGAGGCAGAGGCGAGGAGCTAGGAGGGGGCCGGGGGCTTTATATAGCCGAGAGGAGGAGACTGGGGAGGATACGGCGCGGCAGCCAGAGGGCGGAGTCAGCGCGGAGTTCGGGAGGAAGACGATCCGACGGGCGCGAGGCGGGCCACCGGCCGATGAGCAAGGCAAAGCGGCATGATCTTGCAATGGCGATGCCGATCCAACTTGATCGAGCGAAGCGCAAGCCTTGGGCCGAGGAGAAACTGGTCAAAGCGAATAGTATTGGGATTCGCCCAAGATCGCTCCGAAGATTTTCTTTTAGTTTTTCTTTTAAATAAATCCAGAAAATACAAATAGCAATTAGAAAATAGCAAATGGTATTGGAAAAATTCTAGAAAATTCTATAAAATATATCCAAGCAAATAGAATCTAAATAAAATAAGTTTGGCCATTGTTGATATTGGAATTAAGCACATTTAATCGGTTTGTCCTTAAAGTCCATATTAAGCTTTTAAATTAATATTCAAATAAATCCAAATGGTGAATCTTCTCACTACCACTATTTAAAGTATTTTTAAAGCTCTGAAAATTAGGATGTTACAAATATATCACAACTTTTAATCTAAAGCTCCGATTGGGGGTGTTCTTTATCAATATGGAAATGTTATAAAATTTTCTACAGTAACCTAGTTGGGTGAAAACCGTGAATCTGTCACTAACTTATTCATATTTTAAAAGACAACTAGACAGTTCATTCTCGTCAGGCAATCAGGACAGCATGGAAAGATTAAATCATAACTTTTGAAACGTAAGTCGGAATCTTGTGTTCTTGGCGGCTATGGAAAGCTAAGAAAAGTGGCTACAAATATATAGCATGTGGAAATCTCCAATTATGCCTCTAAGGACCCGAAATCGGCCGTGCAACCTACTGGACAGAATCTGAATTTCTAACAGCATCAATTCAATCCAATCAAACTAATCGAATTCGCAACTAAACAACATCAAACAGCGGGGAAGTCGCCTCGTTACCCTTGTAGAACCTTAGGGAGACGCTGGTTGATCCCACAAGAAGAAGATCCCTCGTCTTCTCCTCCTTTCTCCTCCTTTGGCCGGCCTTCCAACGGACGTCTCCTCGCCTTCCTCCCAAAGGGCAGCAGCAAGAGCGTCGCCGGGGAAGATGAGACGCTGCTGGAGGTGCGCAAGGGGAGGGGTGGCGCAAGAAGCAGGGGAGGAGGCTGCCAAGGGAGATGGGAGGAGTGGGGGCGGCTAGGGTTGGGGAGGCGCCCCCTAATGGCCGGCGCCCCAAGGCCAGTTGCCCCTCTTGGGCCTCCTCTTTAATCTGGAAATTCTAGTTCTTTAATTGTATTTTCTCCCCCTGGGTTCTTTTCTAATTACTCGATTCGTTTCTGGTGTATTACATATCAATAGGGAAGTTGGTCCTTATTTCAAAACCTACAGGGGTTTGAGACAAGGGGATCCTCTTTCCCCTCTTATCTTTAATTTAGCTGTTAATGCTTTAGTAGAGATTATTAATATAGCTCAGGATAAGGGAATGGTGAAAGGGTTGATATCTCATTTGGTCCCTAGAGGGGTGTCTATCCACCAATACGCTAATGACACTGCGATTACGGTGGAGTGTGAGGATGAATACTTCCTACATCTTAAATTTCTACTTTATTGTTTTGAATGGATGTCTGGTTTGAAGATTAACTATCACAAGAGTGAAGTTTATGTCCTAGGGGTGGAAGAGGAGGAAGCTTCTCATGCAACAAACACTTTTTATTGTAAATTGGCTCAGCTACCCATGACCTATTTGGGCATTTTAGTTGGGGATAGACATGTTGGTATGAGAGCTTCTGATAAAGTGATTGACAAATTGAACAAAATGTTGGATAATTGGAGAAATAACTTGCTTTCTTCTGGAGGTAGATTATTTTTTGTCAATAGTAGCTTGAGTAGCCTCCCCATCTACACTAGGATTTTATAGATTTAATGAGGAGGTGCATAATAAGATGGACACTGTTAGGTCTTTTTTTAGGGCTGCAAGTGGTAAATTTAAGTACCACAAGGTGAAGTGGAAGGTTGTCTGCAGGCCCAAAGACTTTGGGGGTTTAGGGATTGTTAACACAAGGGTTATGAATGATTGTCTTTTGGCTAAGTGGATTTGGAAAAAATGCTCAGCTAATAATGAGCTCTGGTTTAAAATTCTTAAAGCCAAATATTTTCCCAGGAGTTTAGGGAATCTAGAACTTTAAATGGTTCTCAGTTTTGGAAAGCCATGCTAAAAGTTAAAAATTTGTTTAATAGGGGAGTAAGGTATAAGATTAGAAATGGTTGTAGTACTTCTTTTTGGGGGATGCTTGGTTGGGAGAGTGCCCTTTGAGGGTCAAGTATAACAATTTGTTTAACATTTGTCAGGCTCCTGATCTTTTTGTTGCTAAGAGTCTGTGGGGGGTATGGAATATCAATTTTAATAGAAGTTTTGGGGAGGAGGAGACTTCCTAGTGAGAGAATCTGAAAAATTATATCATGGAGGTTGACCTCAATGATGAAATGGACAAAGTAATCTGGTGTTTGGAGAAATCTGGGGTTTTTCTGTTAGATCTCTTTACAGACAGATAGTTTTTGGGAGTGTTATTTGTAGAAAAATGCAAAAGCTGTGGAAAAGTAAGCTTCCTTTGAAAGTCAATTTTTTGTGGCTATGCTATCATGGCAGTATCTAGAGTTTAGACCAACTTAAGAAGAGAGGATGGAAAGGAGAGAATAAATGCTCCCTGTGTGGATCTGAAGAAAATCTTGATCATATTCTTTTTTCTTGCATTTTGGCAAAGTTTTTCTGGTGCTGTGTTAAAGAGGTGTTAAGCTGGGAACGCGTTCCAATTTCTTTAGATGATTTCCAACTGAATTAGTTGGAGAAGAGGGGAACTAATGAATATAATTTTGTTCCATTTAGTTTTGCAACTTCAGCTTGGAATCTCTGGAAATATAGGAGCAAAATGGCGTTTGACAAGATTTTCCCTAAGCAACCTTTGGATGTGATTTTCAGTTTTCGATCTTGTTTGCAACAATGGAGTATCCTCATCAAAAAGGGTGATAGTGATCAGATGGGGTGTTTCTTTAAGACTTTTGAAGACTGGATTAAAGGATTTTGCGTTCTGAACAGTGCTGATCATATTTGTAATAGGCTAGATTGACCTATGTTTAGCTGTATTTTTGTGTGTAGTCTGGAAGGAGTTTGGTTTGACTCTCAGTTTCTGAACTATGTTGGCTATTTTAAGTTGGCTTCCCTAGCGTCTTGTTTGTTCTTTTCCTTGTAAGAACTGTTATGTGCTTTCCATAAAAAGCTAGGTTTTCCCTTGTCAAAAAAGATGGTCGAATTAAATTATAATCATAACTAGCAAAAGTTATAACATTTTGTTTACTTTCCAGAAGTATTATTGTTTGCCACTTTAAGAGGTGATCGAATTAAATTATGGTCATAACTAGAAAAAGTTAAATAATTTTGTTTGTTTTTCAGAAGTAGTATGGTTTGCCACTTTTTGTGTAACACCCCGGCCTAACACTGAGCCAAGAATGCCATTAAACTACAGTAACTATCAATTTTAACATCAATTAATAGTAAATTATAGCAAGTATATCAATGGAAAAATCTGTCCACGGGTCACACTAATTGTAACATCCCAAATTTCAGAGCTTTAAAAATCTTTTAAATATTGGTAGCAAGAGAATTTACCATTTGGATTATTTGAATATTAATTTAAAAAGCTTAATATGGACTTTAAGGACAAACTGATTTAATATGCTTAATCTCAACATCAACAATTGTCAAAACTATTTTATTTAGATTCTATATGCTTGGTTATATTTTATAGAATTTTCTGGAATTTTTCCAAAGTCATTTGCTATTTTCTAATTGCTATTTGCATTTTCTGGATTTATTAAAAAGAAAATCTATTTTAAATTCCTTGAACGATCTTCGGGCGAGCCCAACACTATTCCGCCCACTCACTCCCAAATGGATCGCAATCGCACCGCTACCGCTCGCTCGCTTTGCCCCATTGGATCTCCGCCGCGTGTCCTTTCGATCGATCCCGCCGCTCGCTCGCCCGCGTCTCGCTCTCGCTGACTGGTGGGCCCGCGATCGAGTCGTCGTCTCCGCGGGATCTTCTTCCTCCTCGCGCCGCGCCCGAGTCCGCCATTCTTTGGAGCTTCAAGTCTATCCGACAACGCCGATTCTCTCGATTTCTTGAGCCGACCCGCCAAAACGTGTCTCCTGTTATTCCATATCCGTTTCAAACCAAATCAAACCCGAATCGGTTTCAATCTCCGAAAATCTTGGAATTCAAAACCCACTGCTTCGGATCCGAATTGGGGTTTCAAATCTCGGCGTCTCAAGCCTATAAGTACCCCGTAGCACCGCTCGACCTCCGCAACCCTTAGCCGCCACTCCCATCGCCTGATCGCCTCTAGCGCCGCCAGATTCCAAGTTTTAGGGTTTTCGCCGAACTTCTTCTCCGGTGGATTGCGCCGCCATCGTCGCCCTTGCTCCACCGACCGCACTGCTGTGATCAGCAAGTCTCAGGCTACCTCGTGCGCACCTCCTCGTCGCCGGAGCATCGCCGGAGCGCCCGTCCGACAAAACCCGAGCCCTCGCCGCCGCTTCTCCCTCGCCGCCGGCCATCTCCGTCAACCTCAGGTGCTCAAACCGGTGCCCTCATGTGCGCAATAACCCCCTCTACACATTGGTACCACTCACCGCCGGCGAAGAGCCGCTGTTCGCCGTTGCCATTGGTTCCCGAGCGCCGCCCTCGCCGCCGTAGCCCGCGTCAGCGTCCACCTCAGCCCCTGTGTGTGCGTGTCAACCTTGTTGGCGCCGCGTCAGTGCCACCCGCGCGTGGGTGCGCCACCTCAGCCCCGACCCGGATCCAGAGGCTTGGTGGATTTGGTCCACCGTGAGCCCAGAGACTGACAGTGGGTCCCACCTGTCAGTACGGTTTTTAATTATTTCTTTTTCCGGTGGAAATTCATTGCTGACGTCAGCCGACGTCATTAATCCGAATTTCCTTTATAAAAATAATTCGGGAAATTCGAGAAAATCCAAATTAGGGTTTAATTGATTTTCCAATCTTCCAAAGCCCATATCTTTTGCATCCGAAGTCCAATTGAGCCCATTCAAATTTGTAAATTCATATAAAATTAAGATCTATTTAATGGTGAATTTTATTTAATTTTTGGAGTTTGTTTTGCCTCTGTTATTTATTTGTTTTATTTCTTTTGTCTCGTTTGGGAGTAGACGTCGATACTTTGGGGAATTTTGCAGAAGAAGGAGCACCTCAAGACCAAGACCAATATCTAGATCTATTCCAAGGCAAGTTATACCTTTGATCATTTTGAACCCAGCCAAAATACTTTGTTTCAATGTATTGCATTCTATTTCAAGTATTTATTTAAATGCTTTTGGGTGTAGTTATTAATCCAAATTGTTATGTCACCTTGTCTATTGTATGCCATGATCTTTTGTCACCCTAGGTTGATTAATTATTAGTTGGTATTATTGTAGCACCAACGTGGGTTGGTTAGATACGATTAGACCGCTTAGCCATGCCACGAGTCATCATTTCATGTGAGAGTTGCAATTATAAACTTGACTAAGTGATTATGGAACCGTGTGATGAATCTGTGTGTCTTTGTGTGCTATTACTCGTTGATGGCATGTGTTGCACTTAATCAACGAGGTGGGAAAAGATTTAGACCGAGGCAAGTGGTGGATTCTGTGTGAATGGTGGAGCTGTGTGCTTATTAAACTTTGTGATTTGGGTTAAAATGGAAGTCTTGCCTTGGTCAATTAAGGACTTAACTTTGTGCGCCATTGAACTGGCCTTCTTGCACGACCACATGCCTAGTATGGGCCGGGCCTGACTTAGTAAGTTATGGAGTCTTGACATTGACAACTCAGTTGTATTTAAGCCGTGTGATGGGTGGAGGTGTGATATGTCACATCGCGGACTGTTCATTGCATCCTCGCCCAATGGTGTGTGTCGTTCCAAGGGTCGTGTGTACAAATTGACGGCGATAAAGCACACCAGAGTGTCATTGTTTGAGATGAAGTCTCGAAAGGTTTTGTTGTGATCAACTCGATCCGGTTGGTTTCATCGTGTGGGTAAAGTGTACAACCTCTGCAGAGTGTTTAAACCAATCTATTCGAATAGCCGCGTCCTCGCTATGGACATGCTCTGAATTTCACACGAGGGTAGACTTTCATAAAACAATTGGGAAGGGTCACCGTGTGAGATAACTTGTTCATTGTGTGAAAGAACTTGATTAGACTGTGTGTCCTTTGTGAAATCAATTGTTAACTTATTATTGTCTATTTGTTTTGAATTATGCTTTCAATCTATTATTTGTATTCAATTGCAAATGTTGCATTTCTGCAAAACAACCACAGAAGCCATTCCTTTGGAATAAGCGATCATCTATAACTTGCATTCTGTGGTATGACTTGCGAGTGCGGTGTGTACTCACTCTTGCTAAACAAATCAACAGAAGTGGAGGAGTCGTCGCCTGCTTTTGAAGAAGAGTTCTACGAAGGTTGAACGTTAGGGTCTTGATCCCACCTCGGTTGCGTGGTAAATTGATGGGAGCCACCGAGTTTATTTCGTTTCATTGCAGCTTTATTTCTTTATTGTCGACCTTGCATGGCTTAATAAATGTAACACTCGACCGTAAGGTCCCAACAGTTATTTGTTATTTAAAGGTACTCGTTTATTCTTATATTCGTTGTATGGATGTGATATTTCATTAATGTTGACACTGTGTGCACTAGCGTGATCCTGGACTAGTGCAGAATACAGAGAGGGTCCAGATTTGCATATTTGGGTCCCGACAGAGGTGGTATGAGAGCCATACTGACTGTAGGTCTTGACCCTAGTTAGATTGGCCGTTCTTAGTTAGTCCAAAACTATTTTCTAAAGCAAATATTAACTTGCAAGATTAATTGAACTCTTTAACTCATCTCATGTCTCTCTTGACTCAACTATTGCTGAAATTCTTTCTCTCCCCGCTGTTTTAAAGTTGTTTTCTTATCCTTGTCCATCTTGACAGATGCCTCGTCTTCAGAGTTATGGAGAGCGCAAGGGAGGACTTGCCGCCGAGCTTTGGAAGTTGCTACAAGTACTTGGAGGGTTCGATCGTCCATTGTACCGTGGCAGTGCTTGGATTGTGAACGGCCGAGATCGTGGAGTAATCTGCCATTTGACCATCTACGCTAGGCAGAACACCAAGGCGAGTAAACCATTGAACATCTTGAACATCCAGGAGTCTTCACGCCTTGCCATCCTGAGGATCTGCAACATTTACTCTCGAGAGCTTCGTGACACAGTTTTTCGTTATCATCCCCGCACTTCCGACGTGGATCTTGCTGCACGTTTTCCGTCTACGGAGGGAGAAGACAACGTCACCGTCGTGCATCTTGCCCAGTTCGCGGCTGCTCAGGAAGAATCGTTGGAATTAGCCGCCACGAGTCGAGGTACCTATGAGACTCTTCAGAGAGTCAAGAAAGGATCGCCATATTAGAAGAAACTCTTTATGGACGACACGATCACGACGAAGATACTGAAGAGGAAGACCCAGAAGAAGCTGATGGACCGGCGAGAACTGAAAGAGCCAAAGAGAGGCAACAGAGCCGAGGAACCACCCGACTTGCACTGTGGACACTGCTCCTATTGCACCATCCCGGGACATCGGATCGGTTTGCAAGGATGCCACCACTTTCGTGTCTACAAAGAAAGCGGAGCACCGTCAAGGCCGTTGAGGCTATTTGATTGAGTAGTCTGTTCGCGTTGTTTCAGGCTTAGCCAGTTTTATGTCTTGAGTCGCCCTTTAGGCAGTAGTTTGGTGTGCTTAAGTTCGTCCTTATTTTTGTGTGCAAGTATGAGCTGCAAGGGCCCTTAGGCATTTGTTGCAAGACATACTATTATCTTAATCAATATAAGAGTTTCAGTTGAGCTTTCTTAAAATATGTTGTTGGGTTTTACCTACCCCGATTAGTTCTACACCTTATCTTGTGCTTGCTACCTTATCTAACCCCTGGAGATTCACCAGATGGTTCAGACTCGTCAAGCTGCTGCAAGTGGTTCTGATACTCCAGTGTCAGAAGGACAAGAGCAAATCCCCGGAGAAGCAGTTCCACCACAAGCACCTTCAGTTGATCTGCAGAATTTTGGAGCATTCATGACAGCTCAAACCCAGCTGATGTACACCATGATGAATCAGATGCAAGCTATGAATAACCAGAGCAACAACAATCAGCATCACAATGGAACCCCAGTTGCTCATGGTCATATTGGATCATCCAAGTTGGTGAGTTTATGAGGACCCGCCCACCAACCTTTTACGATATGTCTCACCAAGAGAAGTCGATGATTGGCCGTGTCATTGAGAGAAAGCTGCGATCACTCAATGCGCGATCATGAAAAAGTTCTGACGCCTCTCACGGATGGAAGGCATTGCCGCGAATGGTGGGAAAATTTTGTGCAACGCATGGAACGCCGCAAGACATTACTTGGGAAGAGTTCATAATCGCTTTTAGCCAAAGATCATGTACCGAAGGAATCATGGATCCAAGAAGGATGAATTTCGTGCTCTCAAGCAAGGAGGAATGTCGTTGATCGACTACCTCAACAAATTCTCTCAACTTGCTCGATATGTCAGCGAAAATGTCGCCACCGACAAGGCTCGTCGAGTCGTTTTACGAAAGGATTGAACATCGGACTTCAAGTCAACTTGATCGCCCACACCTTTCCCGATTTTCAAGAGTTGATCAACAAGGCTTTGATTCTAGAGGATAAGCGCAAGGAATTGGAAGATCATCGTAGCGCAGAATGGCTCAAGAAGGAAGTCACCAACCCACCGAGGGCAAGAATGATTCCACCGCAGTTTAGCCGTTTTCCACCACGCACTGCGCTGACCACCCGCACCAACTTCAACACCTCGCCCGCTTGCTCGTAACTTTCGCAACCCCGCACTACCAACCCCAATCCAAGAAGCAACCCACGAATACAACCGAGTTTGCTTTACAGCCGTCGGCCGGGCATTTTGCCAACCGATGTCCGCAGAATGGGACTATCACTCCAATGACGCTTCAACCTTGGGAACACACGGCCAAGACACCAAGTACAAGGCAACCATCAAGGAACTTCTCAAGCTACGGTCAATCCGGAGGAGCACCGCCATCGCTGGTCGAGGTCGTGTCAACCACGCCACTCTGAAGGAGCCCAAGAAGCACCCGACGTTGTCTTGGGTAAGTTCCTAGTAAATTCAAGACCGCATCGCCTGCTTTTGATTCGAGCTTCGCATTCGCTTGTTTCGGAATTTTGCAACTAAGAACAAATTAGAAGTTATGCATCTTAAGCATACTCTGTTAGTCCAATACCGGAGCAGAGCTAAGTTCTAAAGTTGGATGTTTAGGAGCTAGGCTACTCATAGTCGGAGTTGAGTTTCTAGCCAACCTAATAGTTCTAGACACTCGCACCATAGATGTCATCCTTGGTATGGATTGGTTATCCAAACATAAAGCGATGCTAGATTGTGGCAAGAGCCGTGACAATTGAGGATACCACAGAAAGAAAGTAGAATTTCTAGCCACCTCGATGCGTGATGGACATTTGGTAGTCAACGATCAAGACAGCTTTGGAAGACGTACTGTAGTCGAGATTACCCAAATGTATTTCGGAAGAATTACGGGAATGCCACCGACCGTGACATTGAGTTTGTCATCGATCTAGTGCCGTGAACAAAGACCAATTTCTAAGAGACCCTATCGGATGCGGTCGATGAACTTGTGGAAATGAAGAAGCGGATAGAAGAACTCTCGGAGAAAGGTTTTGTAAGACCTAGTTCGCCGCCATGGGGAGCACTGTTTTGTTCGTCAAGAAGAAAGATGGAAGTATGAGAATGTGTATCGATTATCGTTCTCTCAACGAAGTCACCATCAAAAACAAGTACCCATTGCCCGAATAGATGATTTGTTCGACCGGATGAAAGGAGCCGAGTATTCTCTAAGATCGATCTGCGATCGAGGTTATCATCGATTGAAGATTTGCCCTAAGGATGTACCAAAGACCGCTTTCAACCCTGTATGGACATTATGAATTTCTAGTCATGTCTTTTGGATTGACTAATGCCCTCGCCTATTTCACGAACATGATGAACAAAGTATTCATGGAATATTTGGATAAGTTCGTGGTAGTATTCATTGATGATATTTTGGTATACTCAAAGTCAGAAGAAGAACATACAGAACATTTGAGATTAATCCTAGAGAAGCTCAGAGGACATCAGTTGTATGCCAAGTTCAGCAAGTGTGACTTTTGGAAGAAGAAAGTTGATTTTCTCGGTCATGTAATGACAGCCGAAGGAGTAGCAGTTGACCCCGGAAAGGTTAAAGCTGTAATGAATTGGGAGCAGCCCAAGACGGTTACTCAAATTCGTAGTTTCTTGGGAATGGCAGGATACTATCGTCGTTTCATTGAAGGATTCTCAACGATTGCTAAACCTCTTACGCAATTGTTGAAGAAAGAGAAGAAGTTTATTTGGACCCCAGCTTGTGAAGAAAGTTTTCAAGAATTGAAGAAACGTTTGACTTCAGCCCCAGTGCTAGTTTTGCCAGATATTAGTAAGGATTTTGATATCTACTGTGATGCTTCGCGTCAAGGATTAGGATGTGTCCTTATGCAAGAAGGAAGAGTCATGCGCTTATGTGTCAAGGCAATTAAGGCCTCATGAAGAGAATTATCCTACCCATGATTTGGAATTAGTCAGTAGTGCATGCTTTGAAGATTTGGCGACATTATCTCATCCAGAATCGCTGTGAAGTCTACACGCATCATAAGAGCACAAGTACATATTCACTCGACCGATTTGAACATGAGACAGAGAAGATGGTTGGAATTAATAAAGGATTATAACCTTGGAATCCATTACCATCCTGGTAAGGCCAATGTAGTTGCAGATGCACTGAGTCGCAAAAGCTACCGCAATGCTCGAAGCAAAAGAGATTTGCCCTAACTTGGGGGAATTCCGAAGCTACTGACTAGAAGTTGTTCCTAAGGATTTGTGGCCAATTTGGAAGTACAGTCTACTCGAGAAACAGATTCGTGAAGCTCAACCTAAGGATTCGAGTTTGTCGATCTCAAGAAGAAGATGTCGAAGGAAAATTTAAAGACTTCACCATAGATGATCGGGATATACTTGTGGATCAATGGACGTATCGTGTACCGGATATGGATGGATTAAGACAAATGATTACGAAGGAAGCCCATGACTCAAAGTATTCAATTCACCTGGAAGCACTAAGATGTATCAGATGTTAAGAATAAGTTTTGGTGGCCAAACTTAAAGCGAGGCGTCGCGAGTTCGTTGCCTTATGCGACGTGTGTCGAAAGTAAAGGCCGAACATCGAGACCAGCAGGATTGCTACAACCGAAGATACCGAATGGAAGTGGGAAGAGATCGGTATGGATTTTATTACGGATTACCCAAGACTCAATCGGTTATGATTCGATTTGGGTAATAGTGGATCGCTTGACTAAGGTTGCCCATTTCTTGCCAATCAAAACCACTTACTCGTGAGACCGCTTGGCGGAATTGTATATGTCAAAATCGTCGACCGCACGGTGTGCCTAAGAAGATAGTGTCGATCGAGGATCTCAATTCACCTCTCGCTTTTGGCGAGTCTACATGAAGCCACGAACTCATCTAAATTTCAAGATCGCTTATCATCCACGCATGGATGGACAGATGAAAGAGTCAACCAGATATTAGAAGATATGTTGAGAGCACGTGCCTTAGCTAATGCTACCAGTTGGGATAAAAGTTTGCCGATGCGCAATTCTCGTACAACAACAGCTTATCAAGCCGCTTGCGATGTCACCATTTGAAGCTCATGCGGTCGTACTGCAGAACTCCGTTGAATTGGTCGAGACAAATTGAACGTGTAGTGTTCGGGCGGATATTATTGAAGCCAAGAACAACTTGCTATGATCGAGAGAGGTTAAGGATAGCCCACCGAGCAAAAGAGTTATGCCGATAATCGCTCGTCGTGACCTCGACTTTGAACCGAGGATTTTGTGTATCTTGAGTTACTCCGCCGAGAGTGTTAAGAGATTCCACACAAAAGGGAAGCTTGCTCCAAGGTATGTGGGTCCATTCAAGGTTTTGGAACGCCGTGGAGAAGTTGCGTGCAGCTTGGAGCTACATAGCGATCGTTAGCGAGGAGTGCATGATGTCTTTCATGTCTCTCACCAAAAAGTGTCTTCGTGTGCGGAAGAGCGCACTCGTTGGAGTCAATTGAATCAAGGAAGATCTCACGTACAAAGAGCACTGTCAAGATTTTGGATGTCGCAGAGCGCCGCACTGTAAGCAAGACTTCGTTTGTGCAAAGTCGATGGAGTAACCACTCGTAAGGAGAAGCAACGTGGGAACGTGAAGAAGAGTTGAAAGCCAGTTCCCTAGCCTTTTCTCTAGCTAGCCTAATCTCGGGACTAGATTCGTTTAAGGGGAGGTTTGTAACATCCCAAATTTCGAGCTTTAAAAATCTTTTAAATATTGGTAGCAAGAGAATTTACCATTTGGATTATTTGAATATTAATTTAAAAAGCTTAATATGGACTTTAAGGACAAACTGATTTAATATGCTTAATCTCAACATCAACAATTGTCAAAACTATTTTATTTAGATTCTATATGCTTGGTTATATTTTATAGAATTTTACGAATTTTTCCAAAGTCATTTGCTATTTTCTAATTGCTATTTGCATTTTCTGGATTTATTAAAAGAAAATCTATTTTAAATTCCTTGAACGATCTTTGGCGAGCCCAACACTATTCAAGCCCACTCACTCCCAGCCGTTGGATCGCAATCGCACCGCGCCTGCGTTCGCCCGCCTTGCCCCGCTGGATCTCCGCCGCGTGTCCCTTTCGGTCGATCCCGCCGCCGCTTCTCGCGCCTCTCGCTCGCCGATGGTGGGCCCGCGACCGAGTCGTCGTCTCCGCGGATCTTCTTCCTCGCGCCGCCCCGAGTCCGCCATTGCCGAGCTTCAAGTCTATCCGACAACGCCGATTCTCTCACGATTTCTTGAGCCGACCCCACCAAAACGTGTCTCCTGGTTATTCCATATCCGTTTCAAACCAAATCAAACCCCAAATCGGTTTCAATCTCCGAAAATCTTGGAATTCAAAACCCATTGCTTCGGATCCGAATTGGGGTTTCAAATCTCGCGTCTCAAGCCTATAAGTACCCCGTAGCACCGCCGGACCTCGCAACCCTTAACCGCCACTCCCATCGCCTGATCGCCTCTAGCGCCGCATTCCAAGTTTTAGGGTTTTCGCCAACTTCTTCTCCGGTGGATTGCGCCACGCCATCGCCGCTCTTGCTCCACCGACGCACCGTTGTGATCGGCAAGTCTCGGGCTACCTCGTCGTACCTCCTCGTCGCCGAGCATCGCGAGCGCCGTCCGACAAAACCCGAGCCCTCGCCGCTTCTCCTCGCCACGGCCATCTCCGTCAACCTCGGTGCTCAAACCGGTGCCTCATGTGCGCAATAACCCCTCTACACATTGGTACCACTCACCGCCGGCGAAGAGCCGCTGTCGCCGCTGCCATTGGTTCCCGAGCGCCGCCGCGCCGAGCCAGCGCGGCGTCCACCTCACTCTCAATGCGTGCGTGTCGCCTTTGTTGGCGCGTCAAGTGCCACCACGTAGCGTGGGCGCGCCACCTCGACCCGGATCCGGAGGCTTGGTGGATTTGGTCCACCGTGAGTTTCAGAGATCGACAAAGGGTCCCACTTGTCGACGGTTTTTAATTATTTCTTTTCCGGTGGAAATTCATTCTTGACGTCACCGACGTCATTAATCCGAATTTCCTTTATAAAAATAATTCGGAAATTCGAGAAAATCCAAATTAGGGTTTAATTGATTTTCCAATCTTCCAAAGCCCATATCTTTTGCATCCAAGTCCAATTGAGCCCATTCAAATTTGTAAATTCATATAAAATTAAGATCTATTTAATGGTGAATTTTATTTAATTTTTGGAGTTTGTTTTGCCTCTGTTATTTATTTGTTTTATTTCTTTTGTCTCGCTTTGCAGTAGACGTCGATACTTTGGGAATTTTGCGTAAGAAGGAGCACCTCAAGACCAAGACCAATATCTAGATCTATTCCAAGGCAAGTTATACATTTGATCATTTTGAACCCGTTTTCAAAATACTTTGTTTCAATGTATTGCATTCTATTTCAAGTATTTATTTAAATGCTTTTGGGTGTAGTTATTAATCCAAATTGTTATGCCACCTTGTCTATTGTATGCCATGATCTTTTGTCACCCTAGGTTGATTAATTATTAGTTGGTATTATTGTAGCACCAACGTGGGTTGGTTAGATACGATTAGATCGCTTAGCCATGCCACGAGTCATCATTTCATGTGAGAGTTGCAATTATAAACTTGACTAAGTGATTATGGAACTGTGTGATGAATCTGTGTGTGCTGTGTGCTATTACTCGTTGATGGCATGTGTTGCACTTAATCAACAGGGTGGGAAAAGATTTAGACTGAGGCAAGTGGTGGATTCTGTGTGAATGGTGGAGCTGTGTGCTTATTAAACTTTGTGATTTGGGTTAAACTGGAAGTCTTGCCTTGGTCAATTAAGGACTTAACTTTGTGCGCCATTGAACTGGCCTTCTTGCATTTACCACATGCCTAGTATGGTTTGGGCCCGACTTAGTAAGTTATGGAGTCTTGACATTGACAACTCAGGTTGTATTTAAGCATGTGATGGGTGGAGGTGTGATATGTCACATCGCGGACGGTTCATTGCATCCTGTCCAATGGTGTGTGTCGTTCCAAGGGCTGTGTGTACAAATTGGACGGCAGTAAAGCACACCAGGAGTGTCATTGTTTGAGATGAAGTCTCTGAAAGGTTTTGTTGTGATCAACTCGATCCGGTTGGTTTCATCGTGTGGGTAAAGTGTACAACCTCTGCGAGTGTTTAAACCAATCTATTCAATAGCCACGTCCTCGCTTATGGACATGCTCGGAATTTCACACGAGGTAGACTTTCATAAAACAATTGGGAAGGGTCACCGTGTGAGATAACTTGTTCACCGTGTGAAAGAACTTGATTAGACTGTGTGTCCTTTGTGAAATCAATTGTTAACTTATTATTGTCTATTTGTTTTGAATTATGCTTTCAATCTATTATTTGTATTCAATTGCAAATGTTGCATTTCGCAAAACAACCACGAAGCCATTCCTTTGGAATAAGCCATCATCTATAACTTGCATTCATTGTATGACTTGCGAGTACGGTGTGTACTCACTCTTGCTAAACAAATCAATGAAGTGGAGGAGTCGTCACTTTGCTTTTGAAGAAGAGTTCTCTGAAGGTTGAACGTTAGGGTCTTGATCCCATCGGTTGCACGTGGTAAATTGATGGGAGCCACCGAGTTTATTTCGTTTCATTGCAGTTTATTTCTTTATTGTCAGCCTTGCATGGCTTAATAAATGTAAAACTCGACCGTAAGGTCCCAACAGTTATTTGTTATTTAAAGGTACTCGTTTATTCTTATATTCGTTGTATGGATGTGATATTTCATTAATGTTGACACTGTGTGCACTAGCGTGATCCTGGACTAGTGCAGAATACACAGAGGGTCCAGATTTGCATATTTGGATCCCGACACTAACACAAGCATAATGATATAGCAATCATAGATGATTAATTCTTAGGAAGCATTGCAAGATAATAAACTAGGATCAAATCAAAACCAATCGAATCAAGTCTATTAAATGAATAATCAACTCCAACACATCAATTAAGGCTAAGCAATAATATGAAGTCCTGATTATAAATCATCATGCTAATAAAGTGTCTCATGGCCAATGTTTCAATTCTTTGAATGTATGATGTAGTTCCAAGTACGCTAGCCCTTCCCATGAGCAACGTCGTCAACAGTCACCTAAAAACAATTATAGAGCAAAGGTGAGTCTACGACTATGCAAACACAATAATAAACAATGAGCAATGATTAATCGATTGTAAATCATATCATCATTGTGGATATCATGGGGATATGCTCCAGATCTTAGGATGATGTGACAATTGGCAATGGCATTAACGGTTTATCGTTTCACGAGTTTTCGACAAAGTTCAGGCTTTCTGGACAGAGGCGGTCCGACCGGCCATAGCATGGCGGTCCGACCGGTCCCAAATCGGTCGGACCGGCCATGTGCGTGGCTCGACCGCCGTGACAAAATTGGTCGTAATGTCGGGCCAAAAATAGAGGGTGTAGGCAAGTGAGGGGATCCCAATGCACTTGGTCTCATGATTTTTGGAGTCTCTAGTAAAAAGTTATTCGAGATATAAAATTCCAGTAGGGTCTGGGATTTGAGGGGCCAAAATTTGGCTAAGTCCCATTGGCCGGCCCGACCGCTCAGTGTCAAGGATCGATCCGTGAGGGGGTGATCGACCGCCCCGAGGGGCTGATCGACCGGTTGTCACTTGAACGTCGGCCTTCGTGGCGGCGTTGTTCGTTGGTTAGGTCAAAGTCATGAGTTTCAGTGCATATGTGTTGCATGATGCATGTTTTGACTAACGTGGGTCAAGTTGTGAAGAACTTGTTCCCAGATTCGATTTGCTTGTCTATTGTTGTGCAGGTTACTTGGTGGTCAACGACGGTCAACGGTGAGGATGATCGGGACTAGGCTTGGAGAGGCGAGGTCCGTAACGATCGACGATGCCGGTGAGGTCAATGAACTCAAGTGTGGTGCGAATAGACAAGGGTGACCGAATCAGACGATTCGGTCGCGATCGGTTTGATCAAGCGGCGCGGGAGTCGGTGCAAGTGCCATGGTGATTTCGGTGGGAGCCGGATGGGAGAGACTTGCCGACATGGAGAGAGCCGTTGATCATCCTACACGTGGCGGAGCAGGCGAAGTGCTTCGCACAGATGGACTCGGTCTTCGGAGAAGGACCGAGAAGGGGTATTTTGGTAATCTTACCAAATACCACCTTTGTGACCTTTTGCCAACCCGCAGCGCAAGACGACGCAAAGAGAAGCGGTTTAGGTCAAGAGGTGTTGAAGACGGCGCTTTAAAATACGTGCGTGTGTGACCCGTTTGTGTTGGGCCTTAACGGGAGCCCACTTAAGTTAAAACTTCTAGAAGGTCTAAGTCTCCACTATAAATAGAGGAGGGAGGTGGCTGCACCCCTTCCAACCGTTTCATTATTGTTGAAACCCTAGTTTGGCTTAGAGAGAGGATTAGTGGAGGTTAGGGTTCTAGAGAGTTTTGATTTGATTTCGTGCTCTTGGATTGAGCTTTGTCCTCCATTGATGGAGTGGCTGTAAACCCAAACCCTATCAAATCAATCCAAAGAAAGTTTGATCAAAGATGTGTCTCTTTGCCTTTCTTCTCTCTATTTGGTGATTTTGAGTCTTTCTTTGATTCGCATGTTTTTGCATGATTGCTTTACATGATCTAGCTTGCTGTGACATATGGGAACACATCTAGGATCATCTTGATCATCAATCACCCACGAGCAAGTTTTTAGATCTAGTTTTCGTTTTGACTCGGTTTTGAACCATCCTCCTCTCAAACTGAAAAAGGTCGTAACTTTTCCATGGATCTTCACGATCTTCGATTGGAATAGGTTCCTGACATCCTAGAAAAGGTGTGTTCCAAGTTTCATCAAGTTTGGAGTTGTAGATCAAAAGTTACATCTATTTGTAACTTTATTTTTCGGGCTGTTTTTACTGTTCATCAGACTGGAGGTCAGACCGCCCCTGGTGACCGGTCCGACCGCCCAAGGCACCGGTCCAACCGCCATTAACACAGAGATCAGACCGCCCAACACTTAGAATTTTAGCCCGTGTTGATTTCGGTTGTTTTGCTTCGGGGTTTAGATTGGATTCAATACTAGTCTTCCGCTGTACTGGTATATTGATCTTCATAGCTTCCATAGCTATTGGAGTGAGATTTGGATTGAATCTGGTCTTGGTTGAAAAGTGAGCGTGCTCCTATTCACCCCCCCCCCTCTAGTCGCTTTTTCGGTCCAACAATCATCAACTGGTTTCTTTTCTTTATCCTCATAATCAATCATCAAATTCTCTTTTCATTTAATCCATCCCTACACTACATGTCCACATGCACTTCTTTCGCATATATTGGTATAGCGTAAGTGAACACTCGCGACAATGTTCACTCTAAAGGTCGTCCTCCAAAAGGACCGGAGACCTCCTCTACTCCCGTAGAGTCTCTACCAATAAGGTAGATATATGATCACCGCGATCACCTTCTCTTTATGCAATGATGCTTATGAATACACAAGTTAACATAAGTTCATCAATAATACCATTTTCCAACATTCCTGAATTCATCAATGCAATTAATATCATAACCATTCATATTGTTTGCAATTAAATAAGATGAAAGCAGAAATAATATAATAGTAATGAGTGATAAAGAATACAACGATCCACCATCGATCACTGTCTACCATGCACTTGCCTCTTTATCCATATGAAGTTGGATAGCAAAGCGATGGCAAGGCACTAGAGGCCACACTCCCTAGATAAACATTGCAAGACATAACTCAAAATCACAACATTACAGCACTCACACTTTACACTTATCGTCATCGCACGTCTATGCCAAACCGACCTAACTAATCGAAAACTACCGGATGCACTACCCGTTATTCCAGTAGTAAAATAGCTCTAATTTATACATCTGAACTCTAAATCTCAACATCCATACCTAAATGAATTATCATGAAAAAAAATTACTACAGTACCTACAACATGGTGGTCGTGTGGTTTTAGGCGCTACAGCGCGCCACCTTACGGTGGCCATACGGCAGCGGCCATGTGTCACCTCCTGCGCCTCCACCATCATACGGCAGCGACCAGGAGTCACCTCTTGCGCCTCCACCGTGCAATAACCGTGCGGCAAGTCACCATTTTTACAAATTTTACGCGAAGACAGTCATTCTTGCAAACACAGGGCAAATTTGCACCAATACGGCCAAAAAGTCCAGGTTGTGTACCCTGGGTTTGTTGAAACTTTTACCCCAAAACCTAGGGTTCCATGAAATATATACATATATATGTATATATATATGGGAACGCATCTAGTGCTAATGGGTAATTCAGTGCTAAGGTGTTAATACCAATCGTGACTGTTGGATCTGGATCTTGACTGTTGGAGGTGGGAGCATACAAGGTGTTTAATGAAGATACATTAATGAAAGTGCATTGAATGTGGGAGTATGCAAAGTTATTAAATGGTTTAGAGGTGGGAGCCCGCATTAATCTTGGTTGTTCAATTCAGATTCAACGATATATATATATATATATATATATATATATATATATATATATATATATATATATATATATAGGAAGCCTTTTTTCTACTCCCGGGATTAGTTACTCCCTATTCCTTATCTCATAACCTAGATAGTATCTTGCGCAACCGAGAGTATGTATGTGTAGTATACGAGTATATAAGACCATCTAGGTGATATTCACACATTTTCAGGGGTAGTATGTACAAATTTTTAGACATACTCCTTTTTAGTACAAATATGAAAGTATTTACAAAATATGCTAAAAACTAATGACTTTCTTACAAATTTTTCATGTGGTTCGCATTGGAATATCTTATAATTAGTATATGAGTATACCCAAAGTGATAAAAGAGTACGTCAAGTTCTTTTAGGTGGTATATCAGAGGTGGAAGTAACTACACCCGAGAGTAGAAAATATTAATCCTATATATATATATATATATATATATATATATATATATATATATATAACTTAGGGTTTTTTGCTTTACTGTTGCCTCGAAACCAAAGGTTTTGCCAAATTTACCCAAATATAAACAATGGATAAGTAGAAGAGCTAAACTACGCGTCTTTAAATTGAAGCACGACATAGGGCCAAAGGCATCACCTCCGTGCTTTACAGCCACCATACGTACACAGTACACTGGCTATCCCACGATCCCCACCAGACCAACATATTTGACATTATAATAGCTGAGATATTTAAAAAAAATGTGACGCCCAGAAATACGCATCCAGAAACAATGAACAGTTGCCCTATAAAATACAAAACATCAATCTCACCAAAAAAATAAAAATAAAAAAAGACTACAAAACAGCAGCCAAGCAGCGTGAAAGGAGAATCCATGCGCTTATTTCTCAGATAGCAGTACAACTAAGCAAACATTTGGTCCAAAATGATCCTTCCTTGCCATGACTACTTAACAGCTCGTCCAAAAAAAAAATCATATATCACAAACATGTACCGCTAAAGTGAAACAACAATCAATCCTTAATAGGGTGCTAAACTACTTGATAATTAGCGGTGACCAAACGAACCCTCTGTGAGTACTTTGGTGGGTTACCTTCCTTCAGAGGACGGATTCCAGTAACCTGAGAAATTTCGAATAAACCAAATTAACAAAAAAGAAATGAATTGAAAGATCAGCAAACATACAAAGCAGAGTGAGCCAACCAATATGGGGAAACCAACCTTCAAATCACTGAAAGTATTTGATGCAGAAAATCCAACGGATATGGGGAAAATGTTGATGGATCAACTGGGGGAACAACAAATTCCATGGACCCGCTGCAAAGGAGGAAAAAAAAGAGTTGCAACGAGGGATTAAACTACACAGTAAAAAAACAAACATGATTCTAAGAATTAAAATACTTCATGCACCTGCGGTTCGACTGATCAATAAGAAGAATAGACCATTCCAACAGAGAGTTTCTTGAGTCATACCTGTATGCACAAGAAAATGAGAAAAAAAAACAAAAAGCATGACAAACAAATAAACATATGCAGGCAAAGGCCATAAAAGGGAGATAGGTGTAATTTGTAATGGTGTAATTTCCAGATAAAGGACACCACAGCTTTTCAGTACTATCTAGTGTTATGCCATCTAAAATATAAAAGTTAAGCCCCATCTCCACAAAATTCCAACCCTTAACAGCTGAAATACCAGTGATAAGAACATAGGCAGGAATGCTAGTTATATAACAGATAAGTAAACTAAAGAGGGACTTGAAACATTACTTCCACTCTCCATCTATTTGTCTAACACTTGGAGCTTCCCGAAGCGCAGGCAGAGGTATAGATATGACAACATTATGCAGGTCAAACATCTCGGAAGCTTCATATTCGATGTTGACGTAGGTTTCATTTCCAGATACTGATGGCCAGCAATTTACTACACAAAGCAAAAACGTTACTGAAAGTCCAAATTATTTAATACAAGAAGAGAATAAAGTGATTTTGCACCTGACAGAGGTAAAGACGACTCATTCATCCCCTGGATTCTCCATTTCACCAAAGGAGTTTCATTTTGACCACTTGGGAAAGGCCTGTTAGGATCTTTTGCTCCCACGGTTTGCTGACTGTTAAACAAGTCCTTGTTGATATTGGGATGTGTTTTGAAGCTAAGTCCAGGTATGTCTTGGTTTTCAATCTACAACACACCAATAATTAGAAAAATCAGCTCCTACAAATTGTAAATTATGCTTCATTGTTCAAAATTTGAAAAAGAATCCAAGCAGAATGCTATAAGTTCAGAAACAACATTACCTGCAACTGGATAAATCCATCGGCATCATTAAGGACCTGAAGAGCAAGGGTCCCTTGAACATCAAAGTTATTAACACCTCCATCCCTTTTAACTATTACATTGAGCTTCTCTTCAATAGTCACTGTGATAGGATCACTTGATGGAAGAGGTGACGACCGTGACTGAATTGAACTTGGTTGTACATCCTCCGAAATGACTTCTCCTTCAGCTTTCAAAGATTCTAGGAACTGATTCGTCTTCTGTGTTTTGCCTAATTTCATACCAAAACCTTTACCAGGAGCAGTAGCAGCTGCAGATGGACGGCCTGTAAAAATGTTGCTACAATTAGAATAAAATACAGGTAATATAGCTGCCTGAACTCTCTCTAGCAGTTAGTTGAAGGCAGGTAATATATTGCCCAAATTCTCCACAACCAAGGCCATTGACATGAGAAAACTGTTTTACAAACAATAAGTCATGAAAGATCTGAATAAAACTTAAGTATTGGACAAAGAAAAGAAACCCTAGATTCATCTATCAGCACAAAAATTGACACGCTAAGTTTGCCTTTAATGCTGAAAATATAGTATTCGCTGAAAAAGGCAAAAGAGGTCTTAAGTTACCTCCTTTGGGCTTGCTAGCAAATGAGTCCATATCAGCGCTCAGTCCACCTAATCCAGAAGCACTTCCAAAGCCAGTACCAGTAATGCTCATGTCACTGAAAGTTTTTTCAATTACACGAGGTCCAGATATTGATGAGTATCCTCCTTTGTCAAGTTTGCCTTTTTCCACCTGCATGAACACCAACAATAAAAATTAACCTCTTGGATGTTAACAAATAATGCTCAGCAAAGAGCATCTTAATACCATGGCAATTATTGAAATGCATTACGAGTTAAAAAAAATTGTATTTACTTTAGATATTTTGTGATATATGTCCTCTGTTGTCTTCTACTACTGAACCTAATTTTTCATTGGGTTATTTGACAGATTTGTTAGAACTTAGGAGTACCTACATTACTAATGGATTTGTTATATATGCTTACATGTTCTAAAGCCCAACAAGTGAACTTAGGAAAACTAAGTTTTCCTAAACATGTTCTAACTGTATGCTGTAAGTACTTAAGGAAACATGTGAGATTGCAGGAACTAATACCAACTGTAACAGGATAAAATTAAGGTCATGTTGACAACAAAATATCTCAAATAACCATAAGGAGTAACTAGAAATTACAATGCACTTTTATTTGGTCAAAAGGCTAAAGCCCACTAAATTAACCATCATTTTATTTTTTTCCCCAAGATGGAATACATATTTTTAATCTGGAAAAAAGAGTAGGGCAGACCCTGATTTTGTCAAGCTCACTAGCTCTCTTCTTCATCACATCCCTGGTTTCATTGATTTTGTTTTGCATCATCATCTTGTGTGCTTTCTCTTCATGGCTCTCCATCTCACAATATTGTTTGACTTGCTCCACTGTTACATTTTCCTTATTCCCAAGAGAGATGGCTTCATCGAAAGCAAATATAAGCTCAAATGCTGTTTTACAGATACCCTCCTCATCAAGAGAGGGTGAGTATTCAGGCACCTTTACAAATGTTAAGGAGACAACATCACCGGATTATTGCTAAGAAAGAAAAACAATGCAGCATAGTAGCGATATAACGGTGGATGGATACAGGTTTGTGTTTCTGAAGGTTGTATGTAGATTTCTGTCAAGTATGAATATCTAGTGCTTTTTATGTTGTTTTTGTTTCCGGGTAATATCTAATGACAAGCTCAACATGGATATAACATTATAACCTTCATTTTATCTCCCAACACAAACATTACTCAATAACATTATCTGCTATTTAATTATTATGAAGAAAAAGATCAGTACACTACCCTAAAACATCCCTCTTTTATGTGTTTCATTACATAGGATTGTATAAATAAGGTAGATTTCAAAAATCAAAAGACTAAAGATACAAAAACAGGATACAAGCTTGGAGAGTAGCCTCAATGTGTCCAGATCTTCAAGAATATTACTCTGCTTGTTTGTGATAAGTAGCAGATATAAGCCTTCGATATGCTGATATACATAACGAACATTTTCAGTCTCAACAAAAGTGTGCTGCTTTCCAGTTCCAACCAGTTTTGGGAATGCTGCAAGTAATCCCTCAATCCTTATGCGAGACATGTCAACAAACTGTCTTGAAACAAGTGCTGCAATTGGAAAAGAAACAGCCTTCAGCCTAGTCCCTTAACTTTCTTGAAAGAAACACTGACAACTAGGGGTAAAAAATAGATGAAGTTCTTGACTACATAGCAATTTTATATTAAGTGAAGCTGCATACGAATATACTATAGAAGTTAAGAATCTACTTAGTTAGCAATACGATTAACAGCTAGTTCACTATCCAGGTTTCACCATGTTGTGGACTCTTTCTTTAGCAAAACATATCAGTGCCGTGCGCAGCAAGTTCCTCAAAGCAGCAGCAGCACATAACGCAAGGAGATTAGGAAAGAGGCAGTTAGGAATACGATTAGGACTCTAGAGTTTGAGTATGTTAGTTATCGGATAGGTATTGGACTCTAGGATTAGCCGATTGTCCAGCAGGAGTTTATGTCCTATAAATAGGGACTTATACCTTGTAATCAAGTAAGCAATAATAGATCAATCTTTCTCAACCTCTTAGACGTCCTCAGAGCCTCTCGCTGGCTGGGAACGAATCCCGCCGAGCGCAGGAGGGCGAGCTCGTGTCCCATCGTTATCTGTTGCGTTCCAATCCCGAATCCAGTTAGCACCTTCTTCCTCCTCTAGCCATACACAGGAAACCTCACAGACGGCTAACCCATAACAATTTGGTATTAGAGCTTGATGCCACGCCTTCCATCATGACCGGCAACGATTTCACGGCTGTGGACAACAAGGACGACTCCGCCAAGCTGGATCAGATACTTGCACAACTCACCACGTTGAACAAACGTTTGGATAGCCATGACACGCGTATTTATCACACGGAGAAGTTCCAATCTGATGAGATGCTGGCCGATCAACATGGGCCTCTGATCCATCCAACAGCACCTCGCAAGACACACAGTTCTGGAGGAGATGAACGATGGCTGCCGCGATATCACAAGCTTGAATTTCCCTCCTTTGACAGGGAAGACGACCTTTTGCCTTGGCTCAATAGGTGTGAGCAGTTTTTCCGAGGCCAGCAAACCCTAGAAGAAGAAAAGGTTTGGCTTGCCGCCTATCTTTTCACCGGAAATGCACAACTGTGGTACTGCCAGTTAGAACGTGATGAGGGCATACTGTCATGGCACCATTTTGCGGACTTTGTCAACATGCGCTTCAGATCACCATTGAGAAGTAATCCGCTAGGTGAATCTCATGCCAAGGCAGCAGGTGCAACTTTTTACGACCGGTTTGCTAAACCCATTAAAGACCAATGTCGAGCTTCAAAATCCGTCCAATCTGCAAATAGCCATGAGCTTGGATCATGCGTACAAGCGTCGGAGCGAGGAGATAGGACAGGAGACTAAGTCAGATCAAAAGTCCTCACTTCGGGCTCCAACGTTTCAGCGCAGCTCCACGCCCGTCCCAATGACCACTGCAAAAACCAGGGTGTCTCCTGGAAACACATCCCTTGGTGTCTCGGGGACCACTCCGACAGCTAGGGCTACGCCTTTGGTTTCCAATGTGTCGAACACACGCTTCAAACGACTGACTGCAGAAGAGATGAATGAGTGTAGGCTTAATGGCCTGTATTACAATTGCCCTGAAAAATTCACTCAGAACAATGAGTGTTCCTTCAAGGGGATTTACCTGTTAGAGCTTGATGACGGTCCGGGATATGGAGCAGTGGCCGACGATGTTGAGATTTCTTTGCATGCCTTAACAGGTATATGTACTGGCCACACCATGCAGCTTCCGGTGACTATCTCTAGCATTTCCCTGGTGGCACTTGTCGACACGGGTTCAACTCACAACTTCATCAATGCGGGCACCGTGCGACGCATCAATTTGCCTCTTCAGTCACGCTATGATCTTCATGTTAAGGTCGCCAATGGAGACCGCATAACTAGCTCGAGTGTTAGCAAGGGGCTCGGCATAATCATTGGTGATTAACTCTTTGATGTAGACTGTTACACAATTCCACTTGAAGGGTTTGACATCGTGTTGGGTGTCCATTGGCTGCACACGTTAGGTCTTGTTCTCTGGGATTTTGATCGCCTAACCATGTCCTTTTGGTGGCGTGACCATCTGGTGGCATGGCGTGGTCTGGCAACAGTGTCGGGAGCTCCCCATCTTCGTACATGTACGACAGAAGACTGTATGGACGCATTGCCGCAGGAATTTGCAAAGTGTTTGAAGCACCTGTTGGAAATATGCCCTAGAGGCAATCATAGAGATGATGATATTTCATTATGTTCATGATTTTGATAATATGTTATCGTGTTCCTTGAATGAATCATTTGTTATAGATCAATAAGTATGTGACTTGTTGGTGGAACTCTTTAACTTATATGATGTCATTCTAAATGTATCCCTGGTCGAAGGTCACTGGTCGGAACACCAGTGACTCTATGACTAGCACATGTATTGATTGATGACCTTGTTTCACCGGTCATGGATATGGAGATATCGAATCAATAATGTGAGCACATGTTAGAGAACATGGGGTTGGATAGACCCATCATTGAGACACTATTGAGATTGTTATGAATCTTTGTGTCATTAGTTGATCTCAAGTAATGATGATGTATAATACTTAGACCTGAGATCAGCATGGTTCCCTATATGTGTAATAGCACTCTTAGGGGTTGTCAAACGCTACTCGCAACTGGGTAGTTATAAAGATAGCTTTCGAGTATGATATGAAACATGCGGAGGGATGTGACTGGTTGAGATGAGATTTGCCCCTCCTAACATAACAGGAGAGATGACTCTGGGCCCCTCGTGGTGATCGGATAAAGAAAGTGCATGGCCATGCAACTAGTGGTCGAAGTGTCGACACATGAAGTTATCCGACACTCAATCGAGAAAGTATTAAACAGTCCATGGATGACACAATATCTCACCTGGAGTTCAACCAGGCATCGTGAGGCAAAGGGAGAATGCATGAGTAGGTTGCTTAGTTCGATCAGTTACGGACTAGTCGTAGGGAGATACGAGCTGATCGTAGATTGGTCGAACGTAATCATGGAATGGTAAGGACCTGATCGTAAGGAGTTACGAACTGGTCGTGACCAAATACAACCTGGTCGTATAGAGATACGAACTGGTCGTAAGTGATGAGAACCTAATCATATATCATATTACACCAAGGTTCGTCCGATATATTCTGTGTCTTTGGGAATCATTATGTGCTGCTAGGTACCGCTGACGACTAGTGGTCGGAAAATAGTTTCCGAGTCATAACCGATTACACATGAACCTGTGGGGTCACACATTTAAAGGGCAAGGATCTATTTTGAATGGTGATCCGAATTCGTATAGGCCACGAGTTCCTAATGGGCCTCTAGGTCGAGACCCATCATGGATGCTTATATAAAGAGGGGCGGTGGCTTGGGGTGGAAACACGAGAGGATGATCTTTGGAAGAACTCCCGAAACCCTAATAGCCACGCCTTCTCAACCACGCTGCCGGTGCTAGCACTCCAGCGCATGGTGATCCTGCCCCGTACATGTGGATACCTCGGAGGTGTTGTTGCGAAGCATAAGCACTAGGACGATCCGCAACTCGTTACGCTCACCGGAGTCGGAGGAGAAGTAACGTGACGAGTACAACCACTCGGAGGAGCAGACGCGCGACGAGTACCACTACTCGAAGGAGGAGACGCGTCGTGAGTACGACTACGACAGCATCAACTCGCTACAACGACTTTACTTCCGCTACGAGTCGGCGCGTCTAGCGGTAATCTCGTGATCTATTACTTGCGGTGGTTCCTTGGTTGCGCGGTAAAAATTTTGTTTGTGCTATCGTAGCATTGCCGCGTTACCCAACAGCACCCCGGGGGCTACCATCGACTCGACAACACAATCATCATATCCATCTCCTGCCTGGTACCACACCAATTGCGGTACGTCCATACAGGTACCCACAACTATTGAAAGACGAAATTGAGTATCAATGTGATGACATGTTGACGTAAGGTATTATTTGTGAGAATACTTCCACTTTCTCTTCGCCCGTACTCCTGGTGAAGAAACATGATGATACTTGGCGTTTTTGCGTGGCTTATCGAGCATTAAACGACAAAACGGTCAAAGATAAGTTTCCGATTCCAATTGTTGATGAGCTGTTATATGAGCTTAAGGGGTGGGTTTCTTCACCAAACTTGATCTCCATAGCGGCTACCATCAAGTCCTCATGCACCTGCGAGACATTGAGAAGACAGCTTTTTGCACACACCATGGTCACTTTGAATTCCTAGTGATGTCCTTTGGGTTGACCAACTACTTTTCAGGCGCTCATGAATGACATACTTAAACCGTTTCTTCGTCGTTTTGTACCAGTATTTTTCGATTACATTCTGATCTACAGTTTGTCCTGGGCGAAGCACCTCCAACATGCCCGGGCAGTCCTCCAGGTGTTGCACCACCATGAGCTATTTCTTAAGCATTCGAAGTGCTCCTTTGGCGAGAAGGCGGTCACATACTTGGGCCACATTATATCCGGTCAAGGCGTGGCCATGGATCCCAACAAGGTGGCGGCCATGTCTAATTGGCCAATTCCGCAGTCAGTATGTGCCCTGCGGGGTTTCCTTGGCCTCACCAGTTACTACCGCAAATTTATTAAGGATTACGGTGCAATTGCAGCTCCACTTACCAAGCTCACAAAGAAGGAAGCGTTTCGGTGGAGCGAAGAAGCCGAATATGCTTTTTAGGCTCTCAAGACAGCCCGCACTTCCGCCTGAGATCTGCAGCTACCTGACTTTGATAAGCCATTCACAGTGGATTGCGATGCTTCTGAGACAGGATTCGGGGTTGCTCTGCACCAGGGTGATAGACCATTGGCATTCTTCAGTCAGGCTGTGGCGCCACACCATGTTAAACTTGTAGCATATGAGTGGGAACTTATTGGATTGATTAAGGCCGTACAACATTGGCAACCATATTTGTGGGGACGCTCTTTCCTCGTTCGCACGGATCACATTGCTTGAATTTTTTACTCGATCGACGACTTTCTACTATTCCACAACATCAGTGGGTGAGCAAGCTTTTTGGGTACAATTTTACAGTGGAATACCGACCAGGACGACACAATGCAACAGCAGCGGATGCGCTCTCGACGAACGCAGGATGCGCCAGATAATGCAGTTGGGGTGTGTGCCATCTTAACTCCCCAATTCAGCATTTTTGACTAGTTACGTGCGGAGGATTGAACAGCCCTGATTTGATTCAATTACATGACAAAATTGTGGCTGATCAGTCCGCTATCGGCTGGAAGATCGTCGACGGTTTGCTGGTTTTCCGTGATCAAGTGTTTCTGCCAGCTGATTCCCCAGTGTGGTCTATGTTGCTCAAAGATGTACATGGAGCTGGCCATGAGGGTGCGCAGAAAACATTGCGTAGCTTACAGGCCAATTTTCATGTTCCCAACAAGCGACGTTTGGTCCAGGACTTTGTACGTGGGTGTGCAATTTTTCAGCGGAATAAAACGGAACATCTTCATCCGACTGGTCTTCTCCAACCGTTAGAAGTGCCGCATAAAATTTGGGTGATATTTCATTAGATTTTATCGAAGGCCTTCCAAAGGTACATGGTAAATCCATCATTTTGACAGTAGTAGATCCATTTTCAAAATATGCTCAATTCATCACCTTGAGCCATCCTTACACAACTAGTTCAGTTGCTAAGGTTTTCTTTGATCACATCGTACGTCTTCATGGAATTCCTTCTTCTATTGTCAGTGACCGAGACCCTGTGTTCACAAGTTCTTTTTGGTCTGAATTATTTCGGTTGACTAGAACAAAGTTACACCTCAGTTCTGCTTTCCACCCGCAGTCCAACGGCCAAACGAAGGTGGTCAATCACATTTTGAGCATGTATCTTCAGTGTATGTCGAGGGATTCAGAACAAAACAACGGCATCCTTAGGCCGACTTTCCACAAGCAAGTTGTCTCCACGCTTCTATGGGCCTTACAAAATTGTGGAACGTATTGGATCAGTTGCCTATCAGTTACAACTTCATGCTTGCGCTCCCATTCATGATGTTTTTCAAGTTTCAATTCTTAAGCTGTTTCATGGGGAGCCACAATCTGATGTGGTGCCCTTACCGGACTTATATCATGGTCGGGTTGTACCTAAGCCCGATCATGTGTTAAGGGCTAGGTTCCACCGCAGAGTTTGGGAAGTGTTGATTAAATGGAAAGATCGTCTCGCAATAGAAGCTTCATGGATGCCTGTACCAGCATTTCGGGAAACCTACCCACAATATCAGCTCGAGGACGAGTTGTTTCTTCAGGGTGGCAGAAATGTTGTGGACTCTTTCTTCGGCAAAACATATCAGCGGCGTGCGCGGCAAGTTCCTCAAAGCAGCAGCAGCACATAACGCAAGGAGATTAGGAAAGGGGTAATTAGGAATACGATTAGGACTCTAGAGTTTGTATCAGAGATCATTGCATTTGGTATCAGAGCCAACACCATGGCTTCTGCTGCTGATGAGATCAAGTCTGTAAGGGTTTGCATGTGACCAAATCCTTGCAAGGTTGCAAGAGATAAGTGCAGCGATCGAGGAGGCAAGGCATGCTGGTGCAATGAACGCGTCGTAGCCATCAACTTCGGCGTTGGTGCCATCACTGGACACGATGTCTTTGTCGAGGAAGGTCACTGTTGTGTCGTGGTCGCCTTCTCCAAGCCACCGACCGTTGTCGTGCCTTTGGAGGTGCGGAACACGGTGGGTGACGTGTGGGAGGTCGCGACGTAGTCGCATCTCTCACCCATCTGTTGCGTCTTGTGGCGGAAAGGGCAACAGCACTACCCTGCGCTTGTTGTCTTCATCGGTGGTGTCTTCGTCAATGTCGGGCAATGTTAAGATTCCCGCGCCTTCGCTATCAACCGTCGTCAACTACCTGTTGTGCAATGGAGCAAGGCGTCGCGGCCGCTCGCCGAGGTGGCGCTACCAAGGATGGCTGCCACCACAGCTCGAGGACGAGCTATGTCGAAGGGCGGGCGAAGTTGTCACGTGCTGGAATTACTATTCATGTGTGTAAACAGTACCACAAGTACGGTAGAAACCGCATGCTGTTCATGCAGGCCCGCGGTTGCATTATTAGTTGGAATATATATTGTTTCTTACAGCTCGAGTCGAGTTATCTCTATAAAAGGGGAAAAGAAACAATAGTTCATCCCCGTCTATATCTATCTTCCTCCTCTAAAGCCTCATCCCACTGAGCCGACGCCGCCCGGCCTTCTTGGCCGTGTTTACCCCGCTTGGTCATAACACACCAATTTGCATAGAATGCTATCACTTCAATTAGCAAGAGGTGACTAGAATAAAGTCATTAACAAGCCCGTTCGAAATATAACAAGATTTTTTTTTGGCTAAGTTAGAAGAAGATAAGAAATCAATTTCTTTGGGGATTAACAAGAATATAAGATCTGAATAACTGAAATTTTCAAACCACCTTACCTTTTCCAGACTTTGAAATGATAGAAGCAGCAAGAACCACCTGGAAGAACAGAAAAACAATCAGCTTTTCTAAACAATGAAATTCAACTACTTATAGCAGGAAAAAGAGAGAATTAAATATCAACATGTTCCTTAACATCAGAAAGCATCATCAGTAGCCATACCATTTTTAATGGCTTTGTTGGTCCCTGGAATTATATAAACCAAGTTCACAAATTAAGCTCCTGCCAAGAGGGGAAAAAACAATTATCTAATCAACAAACAAACCACAAAGATAATCCGATGAAACTAATAATAGTCAGAAGTAAAAGAAAAGGAACCTTTCAAACCAAGAAAAGCACTACCACTGGGATGTCAGTTATATATGTTTGTCTTTTAAAAAATCCAACAAGATCCCACAAACTTCATCAATGTGAACAGGGTGTGCATCTGCTGTTTCACGTGTTTCGGAGAAAAAAAAACATAGTACCACAAGGGATTTCAATTTAGGTGCCTCACTACAAGGACAAATACAAAACTAGAAATGAGCTCAAACAACCACCATAATACGGAGATATAGCTGCTTCATTACTAGAGTACCTACCCTAGAGCTTGCTGATGCGATTACCACCATACAATAAACATCAAGTAATTAAAGATCAAATAACAAAATGAAGGAAAAGGGCCAAAAGAAAAGAAAAAATTGGCGCAAACCAACCCAGAAGAATAGCACTACCCCTGACTTCATTCGCCGTATCGCATTGCAGGATGAAGAACGTACTGTAACGCATGGCATCCACAACAGAGGCAGAAAGCAAAATTTAATTTTGCCAGAGGCAGACCGCATCTACAGCAGCACAGCAATGTAACGCAGGGTGAAGGCACCTTGGGCCCTATCCTACGGGTCACCGTATGGATCTTGCACGCGCACAACAAGAACAAGAAACGAACCGAGTCGAGTACCAGACTATTTCCTCCCAATAATGGGCCGGTATTCTATACCAATTCGACATAGTATATCAGAAACAAAGATTCAGGTTTGATTACCCGCAGCAAGCAAAGGCAAGAGCAAATCGAGGAGATCAAACAAAGTGAAATCGATCCAAGCGAGATTACCAGCAGAAAAGATCGGCAGTCCGGATGTAGATGGATCTCCACGCAGATGCAGTGGAGGAGGAGAAGGAGCGAGGATAGTTCTTGAAGATGGCGCTCGGCGGCTTCGGATCTGGCGAGCGATGGATCTGAACTCCTCTTCTTTTTAACTCAGGGAGGGGCTCTGAATTCTGAATATGGTGCGGTGCGATTTGCGAGACGGTGGGCGCTGGGAACAGGATGGTCAGCTGCGGGACCATGAATGATGAATCCAACCGTTGATTGTTTATCATTTAATATTTTATTAGCAAACCCGCTCATCCTACCCTTTAATTTGGCCACGCCGCCGTTGTGGGCGTGGCAATGCCTACCGCATGCCACCCCAAGTGAGATCGGTTGGTTGCCTAGTCACAGGGGGGATAGCGAGCACAAATGCAGGGAAGGGGAAAGCACAGCACAAAGCAGGAGAAGCAGAGGAGCGGCTCGGGCGGCGCTCGCCACCGGCGAGGAAGATAACGGCGGTGGCCGTGGGTGGCGAAAATGGAATTGGGACGATGAGTTGGTCCTATAGGTGGTGGTGTCGAGGGCTGGGCGATGCAGGGGCGGCTGGGCGGAAGTGCACGGCGGCGAGCCAGGGGAGAGGAAGAGTGGTGGCGGCGCACAGATGGAACAGGGGCGGAGGTAGGGGAAGCATGAGCACGAGGAGGTTGCTGGGAGCTCACCCGGGCAATTGGAGGCAATGGGGAGGAACCGTGTCGGGCTGGCGGTGAGAGCTCCTTGGGCGCGGCGGGCTCAGCATGGTGGCGGTGCTAGGGCGGCGGAGGGCTCCAATGGACGTTGGAGGAAGAAAGAGGGAGGCAATGTGATGCTCTGGGAGGGATGAATTGGGTCGGGACTCACCAGTGGAGAAGTGGTGATGGTGGGTGGAATTCTGAAATTGGCTGAGGTGAAAGCCTCCTCGAGGTCTAGACCACACCGTGACGTGGCTAGATCAGGGTGAGGCTCGTCAATTCACCCGGAATGACGAGGGAAGGCTGCGGACGCAGCGTGCCGCAGCTCACATTGAGCTTCAAGAGGAAGAAGCGGCGGAGAATATGATGATTAATGAGAGAGGGAGGAGGAGGAGGCTGGGGCGTAGCTCGGGGTGGGGGGTAGCAGAGTGAGACACGGCATGGGCAAGGAGTGACGATGCTACGGGAGTTGTCAGCGTTGTGGTTGGCGACTACGGATGACGACGTAGATGCGGGCGACAATGACGGGAGCAGGTGGGATTGATGGGCGACATTGTGGCGCCAAGGGTGGTGACGATATGGGGCAAGTAGCGCAGCATGGGACTAGAGGTGACGGTCGAGGGAAGGAAACAGAGGAGGGAGAAGGAAAGTAGAAAGAGGGACTGTAGGACCGTAAAGGCGACTAGGGGGGTGAATAGGCGCTTTCTCAACTTTCTCGCTTTAATCAAATTCAACACGAACCTTACTCCTTTAGCTATGGAAGCTAAGAAGATCAGTAAGCGCACAGTGGAAGCCTTGTGCTGAATTCGATAACCCCGTTAACCACACGACACAAATATGGAGAAATGATCTCACTAGTCCGGTGCAGGCATCGGCGGTCGACCGGCCAGATCGCTATCGGACCGACGGTTAACGAGCTGGCCGGACCGGCTACTAATCAAGCGTCGGACCGTTGAAATCGGTTCGACCGCCACTACTCGGGCGATTCAAAAGCGGGCGGTCGGATCATTGCATAAAACCGGTCGACCGATTTAGTCCAAGATCTTGAAAAACAATGCCCAAATCCAAAACGAAATTTGGCCCAACTTTTGATTCAACCTATGAAACTTGACCAAATTTGGAGCACACCTCCCTAAGAATATTAGAGACCTATTTCTAGCGACGATCCTCTAGATCCGCTTCACAGAATCGATCTCTGACGATTTTATCAAAGAAGTGCACAAACCCTAGAAATATGAAAAACTTGATTCAAGACTTGCTTGTGGGGGTTGATGATCTAGATGATTCTAGGAGTATTCCCACACATCAAAGCAAGAGAAAATAGGTCAAGAGACCAAGCTTAACCACTTGAATCAAGAAAGCACCAAATTCATCCAAAAGAGAGAAGAACACAAAGGAGACAAATAATCTCTCAAGCAAGCATCACAAGATTGATTGATCCCACAAGATGCTTACAAAGCCACTCCAACAAGGAGGACAAGAGCTCAACAAGGAGCACACACAATCTCTCCAAACCCTAGCTTCTCCTCTACTCTCCTCCAAACCCTAGAAAAAGATGAAAGGGGCCAAATGAGTGCTTAGGGGTTTTACATCTCCCCCCTTTCTATTTATAGGAGAGGCCTAGGGTTTCACTTTTGGGACCCACTCACACATGGGACCCACACACACATAACTATTGAACCAATCTCCTGCTTCACCACGTGTAGGTTGATCAACGGCTCTCATCCTGTCGGCAAGACTCTCCCGTCCAAATCCCATCAGAAACTCCTAGAGACTTGCACCGACTTCCGCACCGCCTGATCCAACCAGCTGCACCGAACTACCCGTTCGATCCATCTTGCTCATTCTGCACCATGCTTGAGTTACACGACCTCACCCGGCATCCATGATCGTTCTGGACCTCAGCTCTCCAAGCGTAGTCCCGATCCATCTCACCGTTGACGTCGTTGACCTGCAAGCCACCTACACAGCAATAGACAAACAAATCGTTTCCGGGAACAAGTTCTTCACAACTTGACCCACGTTAGTCCCACAATGCAATATGCAACAATAAAGCATTGAAGTTCATACAATAAACACAATCAAAACACATCAATGCCAAGAAGGCTCACCTTCAAGTGATCGGCGGTCTGACTGCCCCACACAACCGGTCCGACCGATTTCAGGCCGGTCCGACCGATTCCACAACGACGGTCGGACCGCCCGAAAAGACTTAGCCAAATTTTCACCGAAAATCCAAACCTTCCGAATTTTCAATCGAATAGAACTTTTGACTGGAGCTCCAAAATGATGTGACCACATCCGTGAGACTCCTCACTTGCCTACACAACCTATTTTTGACTCAGCTCCAAAAACCACTTTTAAAGAATACCGATCGGACCGACCACCACGGCCGGTCGGACCTTTCCACGGCGATCCGATCACTGAGCCACCGGCCGATCGCACTGTGGTCCGACAAATTTTGAAGCAAAACTGAAAACGCGAGATTTTGCAAACCAACAAAGCCATTGCCAATTGACTCATCATTCTAAGATCGTGCACATATCCTCACGATATCCACAGGGACTGACGGGTGGGCCAAGAGGAAAAAGGAGGGAAGGAAAAGAGAAAAGGGAAGGGATGGGAAGGAAAGGAAAGGAAAAAGAAAAAAGAAAAGAAAGAAAGAAGAAAATAAAAGGAAGGTGGTCCGGACTAGCTAGTTTTTCGCTCACGCTGACTTATTTTCCTTCTTAACTTCCCAATTCATAATTTTCGGTTTTAATTCAAATTCTGGTTTGGCGATTTAAATTTAGATTATAGTTTTAATCAGTTTTCATATTTCATTGATTTAAGTTAGGTTTGGATTTTCCTAGTTTGATTCCTTAAAATTCATTGCTCGACAATTATCCTCAAAATAAAATCCAGAAAACTCGAATATCAACAAGGTACATTAGAAGTTTTTAAAAACCTATAATTATCAACAAATTTGAAATACCTCAAACTTTAAGGTGTCACAGTTTCACTGTAGTTTCAGAGAAACCATTCAATTCTTGCGGGAGCCAGAAACCATCTCGCACTCCAAACAGGGCCCTCTGCGTGGCATAGAATTATATACCCACCGCGGCCCATCTTCCCCCTTTGTCGCCCATGACGACCACGAGGCCCACTCCATCCTTGTCCTGGCGATGACGTCCCACACCTTGACTTGGAAGCTCTTGAGCAGCTGCGCCTTGGCCGTGTCAGAGGGCGCGGTGTCCCTAAGGAGGATGACGACGCGCGACCACGTGCTCCCCGAGGTACCCGTGATGCGGGGTGCCCGATCTTCTCGACGTAGAACCTCTAGATGACTTGTGTATCCTGACAAACCACCAGCTGATCCCCCGCGCCAATGCACGGACTTGCAACTCTATGGAAATTCGCCCAAACACACACTTGATTGGATCCTCGCTGACCACAAGCGAAGATCGTCGAACCTCAATTCCCAACGGAAAAGCAAGAACGACCCTTGTTCTCAATGCCCAATTCCTCTGCTTTTGGCTATAAGCACAACAGGAGAATCAAGCAAAAGCTTTGAAAATATATTAAACGTGGTCTCAGGTTACAATGGGGGTCTACCCCTCTATATATAGTGCTCCTACTCCTCCTCATGGCTGGCCAAGAGGCCCTACTCCTATCCTAATTCGGATTTGGAGTCCTACTCCAATTCGACACATTCCAAAACAGAAAAGGAAACTCTGATTTTACAACCGTCATATTGTTTCGGTCATATCTTTTGATACAGGACGAATTTCGGAGTGAGGGAGGATCCGTTGGATCGGGCTTGAAGTTAGCTTTCCAACAAGCCCAAAAACACTCAAATCCGACTTCGTATGAGAAAGTTATGGCCTTTTTACTCCGGACTGTCCTGCTGATTCCGAATCCGAATTTGAGGCTGATTCCGAATCCGAATTGAATTCTGAGTTGATTCCGAATTTGAATTTGGTTGGGCTTGTGGAAGTTTCGAATTTGACTTGGATTCTTGGGCTTCTCTCCCCTTGCTTGTCTCCCACGAGCTTCTCCTCCATTGTGACGGCCTTTCTTCAAGAACAACCTCATATCCTTCATCTCCGCTCATTCTTGAATCTTCCAACTGAGCATAAGCAAAATACTAGTTTTAGGTAGTATGAAATTCTCAACTAATTTAAAAGGAAATTCAAGGAATGATTCACCGTTGGATAAGCTTCTCTTGTTTTTCAACTCTCTTAGCAAGCTCATGTTGTTCTGAGGTATTTAATGAATTGAAAATATTATATGAAACAACATAGCTAAGGATGTCCGCATCATCCTCCTTTCTTCAAAAAGCCGCCCTCGCTTTTGATAGCTCAAAATGTGCTAGACGAAGAAAACAATGTATATGCATGGTATATGTATTTATCATCCAAACAAGTTCCGTGTAGCGCATGATGATTTGCCAACATGTATTAAACAAAGAGAACAACGATATACGTGATATATGTATGAATCAATTGTTGTGTTATTCACGTTGTTTTGTACAATCGATAGCTCTAATCACATTTCAAATTGCACAACCGACTCATATGATAAAATTTCACCTTCCCAATACCAAAGTCAAGTAAAGTGGGTGAAACCAATTGATACCATTCCATAATTCAATCAAGTACTCGATTAGTTATACATTTAAGAGATAAACAAGTAGGCATCATGTTGTATTCTAAACAATAGACACTTGTTTTTAAACCCATCTTAAAGATATCATGACATTGCTCAATAAATGGTTTGCGCAAAACATGTGATTGTAAATCAACAAGATTATCATAGGTAATGTATATTTGATAAACTTGAAACATGTTGTCTACACCAACATCACCAATCAAATTGAATTTATATGTGTGTATGTAGCTATTTACTAGTGATCTTAAGTGTGAAATTTCAAGAACCTTCTTAATCACACTAGATACATGTTTAGGACTATCGAATATGATATAACACAAAGAATTATTAATGTGTATTCTACTAAGAACTTCTTTTGAGTAATCAATTTCACATTATGCAAATTAAGCATATCAAATTTAGAACGTGGAATCATCAAATGAATAATGGAGTTCTCGCTTTCGCACCTTGTTTTCATAAACGACCAATTCAAGACAAATAGTGTTACCTTGATCTTCGTGTATTCCTCTCCATCCATGGTTAGCTCTTTATCTTTCTCTTCCAATGGTGAGGGCTCTTGAATCTCCAACTCCTTATTTGCTTGGTCCACCTGCAGAATGTGGGATACAACACTAGAAATAGAGGGTAAGTTGTTAGGTTCAAAAATAATCTTATTTATCCTATCATCTATCTCTCCCTTTTCTTTTGGTGTATCTCTCACACTCTCAATTGGGATGCTCTCAATCTCGCGTATGGTGGAATCACACACTCACTCTTTTATCACTCTCACTCAATTTGGCTATGTGGCTCTCATTCTCACATGGGTTTTGATACATCTCATCCTTGTAAGACCGTAGGCCAAGAAGGGCACAACTACCACCAACCACGACCTCCTCACGTGTTATGGGTTGTGACGGGCAAGACTACTCATCACCTCTGGTCGAAGAAAAATTCGATGCTCGATCTTCTTCTCAAGTGACACACCAAAGGATGAATTAGAACTAAAGAGCCACAGCAGATTTAATTGATGTGCTTGAATGTGTTTAAGTCTCTTTTACGCCTTCATAGCAAATTTCACAAGATCTTGCGGACTACGAAAATATTCATCTTGAAGTGCAAAGAACGATCCGATAATTCAAGCCCGCTTTGAAGTATGTCTTTTCTTGATATGGACTAGTGATATTGGCACGACGCATTGCATGATTCAACTCAATATAGTAATCTTTGACAACTTTGCATCCTTGTTTAATGCTCTCCACGTGTCGTAGTAGTTCCCGCCATAATAGGATGGAACAAATTCTCTTCTCATGATGCTTTTAAATGCACCCAAGATGTAATAAATCGCTTTCCACCTAGTTGTTGCCACCAACTAAAGGCATAGTCCGTAAAAACAAAGTGGCCACTCTCACTTCCTTGGCTTCGATTCAACTTATGGGATTCAAGCTCGAACTCCATGTCTTGTACCCACTCAAGATACTCCTCTGGATCATTACTACCATAGAAGGGAAGATACGTATACTCGCGATCTGCCATTGTTAGCAGCAAAGCAAAGAATATGTATGTAGGTGTATGTGGATATGTAGAGGTCACTCAACTCACAATCCTAACAAGGTGAAGTTTCTTTACCGTTAGAAAGGAATTAAGATCAACAATACTTACACTTCAGTAATAGGAACCACAAGGTGATGTGTGAGCGAATTTCAAGAGCAAGTCAAAGCACGACAACGGTGTTTTGTGGAGTTTGGTATGGATACCTACTTAATTTGAAAATTCTAGGTATTGTAAGGCTAAGTAAATATCCAAACTAGAATTCAATGCCTAGTTGTCGATCACAAAGATATAAGTGAAAATCAAAACAACTCACACACAAAGATATTGGAACTTAGTGCAATCAAGGAATGAGCTATGTAAGATATAAGTGAAAAACAAAATAGCTCGTATTGCACAAGTTATAGAAAGACGCTAGCTAGTTGCAAATGATGAAACTAGGGCACAAGATTGCACAAAATATTGATATTCTAACAATTGAATCAAGAATGAGTGGGGATTTTCGCTCAAGATTATGGTTCACCATATGCTTTCTTTTCCTTTCTCTTTCTCTTTTCTCTTTCTTTTCTCTTCCTTTTTTTTCTTCTCTTTTTCCTTCCTTTTTTGAACTATTGCCAAAATTCTTGTTCTACCAAAAATGAGCAAAAATTCTTTCCCACCTTTTGATCTTTGAACAATTGCAAGAACACAAATATTAATATGCAGCCCTAAGCAACGATTTAGCTAGTCTTAAAAAGGTTCAAAGTATTCGCAAAGGATTGAAAGGTTCACAATGGATAAATTGATGTCTCACTTCTTTTTTTTGTATTTTTTTATAAACACGACCAAAAAAATCAAACTAGGCTTAAAAAGCAACGCAAAAGAATTCAAGATCAACAAACTAAACTTGATTTTAATGGACAAAACTTAACAAAACTCACTAGAATAACAAATTAAATACTACTACCGAACGATTTTTTTGTATGGCTTTTTCGTATAGGGAAAAAATTATATAATCGGATAAAGATCCTACCGAGTCAACTGAGCTCGATACCACCGATGCGGGTGCCCGATCTTCTCGACGAGAACCTCTAGATAACTTGTGTATCCCGACAAACCACCACCGATCCCCGCGCCAATGCACGGACTTGCAACTCTATGGAAATTACCAAACACACACTTGATTGGATCCTCGTGACCACAAGCGAAGATCGTCGAACCTCAATTCCCAACGGAAAAGCAAGAACGACCCCTTGTTCTCAATGCCCAATTCCCTCTGCTTTGGCTATAAGCACAACAGAGAATCAAGCAAAAGCTTTGAAAATATATTAAACGTGGTCTCGAGTTACAATGGGGTCTACCCTCTATATATAGTGCTCCTACTCCTCCTCATGGCTGGCCAAGAGGCCCTACTCCTATCCTAATTCGGATTTGGAGTCCTACTCCAATTCCGACACATTCCAAAACGAAAAGGAAACTCGATTTTACAACCGTCATATTGTTTCGGTCATATCTTTTGATACAGGACGAATTTCGAGTGAGGGAGGATCCGTTGGATCGGGCTTGAAGTTAGCTTTCCAACAAGCCCAAAAACTCAAACCGACTTCGTATGAGAAAGTTATGGCCTTTTACTCCGGACTGTCCTGCTGATTCCGAATCCGAATTTGAGGCTGATTCCGAATCCGAATTGAATTCTGAGTTGATTCCGAATTTGAATTTGGTTGGGCTTGTGGAAGTTTCGAATTTGACTTGGATTCTTGGGCTTCTCTCCTTGCTTGTCTCCCACGAGCTTCTCCTCCATTGTGACGGCCTTTCTTCAAGAATGTACCTCATATCCTTCATCTCCGCTCATTCTTGAATCTTCCAACTGAGCATAAGCAAAATACTAGTTTTAGGTAGTATGAAATTCTCAACTAATTTAAAAGGAAATTCAAGTGAATGATTCACCGTTGGATAAGCTTCTCTTGTTTTTCAACTCTCTTAGCAAGCTCATGTTGTTCGAGGTATTTAATGAATTGAAAATATTATATGAAACAACATAGCTAAGGATGTCCGCATCAACCCGCGTCACGATCACCGGGATCCTATAGCTACCCTTGCTAATGATCACAGGTTGCTATCTAGCTTTTTCTTTTTTCTTTTTAATAAGAGTTGCTACCTAGCTTTTTATATATATATATATATATATATATATATATATATATATATATATATAGAGAGAGAGAGAGGATTAATACTTTCTACTCCCGGGTGTAGTTACTCCCACCTTTGATATACCACCTAAAACAAAATACCACCTCTGAAAAGGTGTAAATACCACTTAGGTGGTCTTATATACTCGTATACTACACATACATACTCTCGGTTGTGCAAAATACTCCCTACGTTGTGAGATACGGAATAGGGAGTAACTACTCCCGGGAGTAGGAAAAAGGCTTCCTATATATATATATATATATATGAGAGTTGCTACCTAGCCAGTAACTACTGTATTATTAACTAGCTACGACAAGGATCACCTCGTAGTAACTACTCTCATTGGCCGAAATCTTGGACGGTCCAGAAATATATCCTACCGGCCCACCCACCTAATGGCTTGTTTGGATAGAGAAAATTTTGAACTAATCTCCTTTCGGATTGGAAGAAATTTTACTTTAAATTCTGAGTTCATCCAAAGGAATTTAGCCGGATCACAATGTATCCAAACAAACTCTGAATCTGTGTGTATCCGAGCAGCGCAGACTGGATCATGAATATCCAGTGCCATCCAAATTTGGTTCTGCATGAGTTTTTTTAATAATACATATTTATTAATATTACACAAACAATAGCTCGGAACAAAAGTTTATGTAAACATACTATTGCTGCCGTTTGAAATGACATTAATAGCTCTATCACCCATCAAAATGGCGACAACAAAACGTAATATCATTTGAAATGGCGACAACAAAATGTATCATTGTTTGAAATGGCGACAGGGGCCCGCACCCTCTGTCGCCAAACCACTCTATTCAAACCGCAAAAAAGGGGGCCAAATTCACTTTTATTCGGAAAAATGAGAGAGGGGAGAAGAGAGAAGAGGACAGGGAAGGGGAAGACGAGGTGGAAGAGGGGGAGAAAGGGGATCTCTTCATCCTAGAGGTGAGTTTTCTGTTTCTTCATCCTAAGGCGGAAGCACCGAAGGTTGACACGTTGCGCTTCCTACGCTCGGGGGGCGGAACCCCGGTGAGCAGCGCGGCAGACCAGATGAGTGAGGGGACTAAGCTGCGCGACGTGGAAGGTGGTGGGCCCGACCGCTTTCCGTGCCATAGGAGCGTGGTACGTTGTCGGCGACCTCATGTGGTACCGAGGCGCATGATGTGTGCATGAAATTAATTTCCTTTGCTGAATGCATGCATGCATTAAATGCAAATTGCAATTTTCTTCTCTCGCACGCAAACTTTGCTGAACGCATGCCTTGTGCGCTCGGGTGGCGCGGAAGGGACCCGACCACCTCTTGCGCTTCGGTGGCATGGAAACGGTCCTGACCCGCCACTCTCCGTGCGCGCCGCTAGGTCCCTTCCTGCGCTTCATAGATGTTTCAATAACATTTTTATACAATTTCTCATAAGCTTCAAGATATATCAATCTAATCCATGAAACTTGCCGTTATGTGCCAACAAAAGCTAACTAACAACTACTTGATCGAGCTTGTCATTGTGTAAGGAAGCAGATCAGAGTCCTTAATCATGAACCAGAAGCCCCTGCATATATAGGAACCATGTGGAGGAATTACCAACTGTCTATGCATCATGCACTGGGAACATATTCTTTGCATTTGGACACGACTAGACGGTATATATAGCACGGCATCATCCTTTTTTGCTTGACAAATATTTTCATGTATATTTTTTTCCCCACGAGGGGAATCTATATATTCATCTAATACCCCTCCTCGACCTGCTCGGTTTAGTTCAAACCTTACTTTAAACTTCTAACCAACCGAAATTAAGGAGTAAGTACGAAGTTACAAATGGAGATCTAAGATTGAGTATGTGGATATCGTGAGGATATGTGCACGATCTCAGGATGATGAGTCAATTAGCAATGACTTTGTTGGTTTGCAAAATCTCGTATTTTGGTTTGCTTGTTTTGTCGCACCACGTGCGGTCCGACCGGCGTTAGGGGGCGCTGCATCGCCTGCGTGGACTGGCTTGGATCGGCGGTGGTGGCCGGTCGGACCGGCCTGATCTAAAATTGGATTTTGGAGCTAATCCAAAAATAGGTTGTGTAGGCAAGTGAGGGGAGTCTCCTGGATGTGGTCCCATCATTTTTGGAGCTCCCAGTCAAAAGTTCTATTGAGTTGAAAATTCCAGAAGGTTTCGGATTTTCAAGCCAGAATTTTGGCTAAGTCCTTGACCGGTCCGATCGCCGCAGCGAGCGGGCCTTGTGGGGCGGTCAGACCGGCATTGACTTGGAGGTGAGCCAAGTTTGCATTGATGTGTGTTGATTGTGTTTAATGTCTGATTATCAATGCTTTATTGATGTATATTGCATTGCGGAGTCGACGGGTCAAGTTGTGAAGAACTTGTTCCCTAAACGGCTTGTTTGTCTATTGTCGTGCACGTGGTTTGCGTGTCAACGACGCCAACGGTGAGTGGATCGACTACGCTTGAGAGCCGAGGTCCGTAACGGTCATGGATACCGGTGGTCGTGTGACACAAGCATGGTGCGTAATGGGCAAGATGGATCGAACGGTGGTTCGGTGCTTGGTTGGATCAGTGGTGCGGATATCGCATGAAGTCTCGGGAGGTTCTGGGATTCGGACAAGAGAGGCTTGGCGACGTGATGAGAACCACGATCAACCTACACGTGTGAAGCAGCGATTGCTTCAACAGATGTTGTGTGTGGGTCCCATGTGTGAGTGGGTCCCAAAGTGAAACCCTTGTCCTCTCCTATAAATAGAAGGGAGATGTAAAACCCCTGAGGCATTCATTTGGTTTCCTTCCTTTTCTAGGTTAGGGTTTGGAGAGGAAGAGAGGAGAGATTGTGATTGCTCCTTGGTGAGCTCTTGTCCTCCTTGAGGGAGTGGCTTTGTAAGCATCTTGTGAGATCAATCAATCTTGTGATGCTTGCTTGAGAGATCATTTGTCTCCCTTTGTGTTCTTCTCTCATTTGGATGAATTTGGTGCTTCCTTGATTCAAGTGTTTAAACTTGGTCTTTTGACCCACTTTGTCTTGCTTTGATGTGTGGGAGTACTCCTAGAATCATCTAGACCATCAACCCCACAAGCAAGTCTTGAATCAAAGATTTTCATATTTCTAGGGTTTGTGCACTTCTTTGTTAAATCCTTGAGAGATCGATTCAAGAAGTGGATCAAGGATCGCCGCTAGAAATAGGTCTCTAATATCATTAGGGAGGTGTGCTCAAATTTGGTCAAGTTTCATTGGTTGAATCAAAAGTTGGATCAAATTTCGCTTTGGATTTGGGATTGGTTTTTCGGCTTCTAGATCGAACCGGCGATCGGTGTTGCAACGGCGGTCCGACCGCCTGTATTCGAGACATTGCTCACGGGTCGAACCGTGCCCACCGGCCCGACTGTCGCTTAGTTGCCGGCCGATCATTGTTGACCGCCGGCCGACCGCTGTGCTCAGATCGCCCTTTGAGATTAAGTCTCCACTTTTGTGTCGTGTGGTCATCGGGGTTATCGAATTCAGCACAAGGCTTCCACTGTGCGCTTACTGATCTTCTTAGCTTTCATAGCTAAAGGAGTAAAGTTCGTGTTGAATTTGATTTAGGGGAGAAAGTTTAGAAAACGCCTATTCACCCCCCTAGTCGCCTTTACGGTCCTACAGAGTAGTACACACTGTTGGAATTGAATTAAATGGGCTAGGCCCATATTATAATATTCAATTTAATTCCTGGTAAATCTCAAAAGCTCATATGCTTGTGCTAAATTGTTTAGTCCCATATGGACAATTGAAGGGGAGGTGCACCTGTTTATAAAGTGGAACGTGAGACCTCTTCTTGTGGAATTGGAGAGAGCCAAGAGACAACACACGCACGCTCGCTCGCCTCGCCTCGCCGTGCCGAGCCGTGCCGTGGCGTGTGCGTGTAGGCGTGTCTATTTGAAAATCGAAACGCTCTGATATTGATGGCGACTGTTGGTCTCTAGTCTCTTTATTTTTGCCATTAAAAGAACAACGTTCTGGTCCTTAAATGGTAACTGTTCGCCTTTTACTTTTGGTAACTGTTGTCTTTTGATTTCGCAATCGTTGGCTTTTAGTTTCGCGCTCGTAATCATGGCCTTTGGTTTCGCAATCGCTGGGCCTTTGACTCGAAGTTTTGGCTATAAAAGGAACAAGTGCGCTTCATGGTGTTTTTTTTCCCATAATACGCCTACGCTCTTTGTTGTTATCTTCGGTAATCTCCATCCCTGCGAGACGCTGTACAATGCCGCACCGGAGAGCAGCTCAGAACCCTCATCCTCAAGGCTTGCACGAGCGAGGACGAATAAGGTTTTGGGAGCGTTCGCGCGATCGCCACCGCTACGTCTACATCATCAACGCTCTGCTACGTTCTACATCAACTGCCTGCTACTACATTCTACATCAACCATACTACTACTACCACTACGTCATGACGAACGACGCAATCATCAAGAGTACTGCTGCATCTTCCTCTGAATCTGGGTATGCCTATATCTTTCTTGTTACTTGTTTTGCTTCAATGTTTATTGTTGTCTTGAACATTGAGATAGAATTGCTAGCTTCTGTTCTTCTAGAATCTGAATCTGGCATTCCTATAGTGTTCTTTGTGATCTGCTTTATGCATATGTTTCATCTATTATATTTCTGGATTAAAGTAATCCGAAAAATGCTTATATATTCAACACACACAATATCAAGTACCACAGATACTTGGTGTGTCAACTATAGCTTACTAATATTTTTTTAAAAAAACGCTTACTAATTTTTTTTTAAACTATAGCTTCCTTCTTCTTTTCCTTTTTTTCTGGAACAGTTTTCCCTTCTTCTTTTTTGATAGAATCCAACTACTAGTTAGGTGGTGTGGTATTTTGCAGTACTGTGTCATCTCGTCACCTAACTACTAGCTAGCAAAGCGTGAAGCGAGATCACATGCAGTCCCAGATAGATTTTTTTAATTAATTAGCTCTTTATTTAATTTTAAAATTAACTCTCACGAACTTTATTTACAATTCTGATCCCTTTGATCACGCCACATGCCCTTTGGTTATGCCACCATCTGTAGTGTGATAAAACAACATTGTCATATCAGTCCGTATCTAGATAAATTCTTGTCAAGCCACCTTGTCACCCGTAGCGTGATGGTGTTGTTTGGTTATGTCATCACCAGTGGCGTGATAATAAAATGCTATTTTAGCGGACTTACCTTATGACATGACAATGTTATTTTGTCACGCTACCAACCCGTGGTGTGACTAAAGAGATCAGAATTAAAAATAAAGTTCATGGAGGTTAATTTTAAAATAAAATTTTAAAAAAGATTATTTAATAAAAAAGTTCTCATCGGTCCAGATATACTCCATGTTGCTTTTTTGCTTGACTGCAAGCATTAATGCTCATTTTCCTTTCTTTAAATCACTGAAAAACAATTATACCATTATACAAAATTTTTGTGAGTGCAGCTGACAGTTAAGAAGAAAAAAAATGAACTAATAGTACTGGTGATGAGTCTCATCACCAAAGCATCGTCGATGTATCGCCACCTGGATGGGAAACACGGACAAGTTCACCGTCGATGGCGGAGCAGTGCGTTGTACAATCGCGTCCAGGTGCACTGAACGTAGTACAAAACGATCGGCGAAACGAGATTGCTTGCGACAAGAGGACGCTGCCGTACTCCCATGCGACTAGCTGGTCCCGGAGGCGGAGGTTGGTGGTGCCTACGCATCCTGACGGGTGCAAGCAAGCTGAATTTTTTTTATATTAATTAACTTTTTTAATTTTATTTTAAAGTTAATTTCCGTAAATTTTATTTCAAATTTTAACCTCTTTGGTCACGTCATCACCTGTAGTGTGACAAAACAACACTGTCACACCAGTCTGTATCTAAGAAAACTCTTGTCACACTACCACCCGTGACGTGACAGTGTTGTTTGGTCAGTCACAAAAAGTGCTATTTTAGCGGACTTATCATATGACATGATAATGTTATTTTGTCACGCTACGGGTGGTGGCGTGACCAAAAGGTCAAAATTGAAAATAAAGTTCACGGAAAGTTAACTTTAAAATAAAAATTAAAAAAGATTAATTGGTAAAAAAAATTCAAGCAAACTCATGTTGCTACCAACAAATTTACAGAGTGGAGAACATGCCGGCCGGCTCACTTTCGTCAGGGATGCCAACATGGCGTCTGGGAGACAAGAGAAGAGATCCTAGTACTAGGTGAGGTGCACGTTGTGCTGTTTGCGTCAACCAGGCGACACCCAAGAGTTTGAAAGACCCCTCAACAAATAACGTAATCATACGTAAAATTTCACTGCCCAGCATATATGTTTCAATATAACCTTTTTCTGAGGTAATCATATGTAAAATTTATTTATTTTAAAAACAGAATCGTCGCGCTGGAAGGCGTTGCAAATGAGCTTTAGTTTATTTCTTTTTTTACAAAAATGAACTATTTTTTGCAACTCGATATATTGGCCTTACGAGGTTTGCATTAAAATAATGGTTTTTATTTAAAAAAAACTGTTCTGATAAAGGGTAAACATATTTCCTTTTTTCTCTGTTTTATTTTCTAACTAACAAAACAAATACACAAAATTGATTGGAGTGTTGAGTATAAGCAATTTTCAGTTGATGTTCAGAGCTAGCTAGCGTAAGTATGTAGATTGTAGAGTCTAGCGAGCAAGTTGGGTGGAGAGCGAGTGTTTACCATTCACCATTCAACCCCAAAATGAAAAGAGAAAAACCACAGAAACAACATTACACGAAAATATTTCCTACTGATCTTTGACTTTACATGGAGTATCACCACAACTACCGGTCTTACATCGATCGAGCAAGTCTAGTGCTACTAGTAGTATTTAAAGGCAATGGGCTGGCAGATTTCTCTGAGAAGAGCAAGATCCTGGTGATCGGCGGCACGTACGGGTACACCGGCAGGCACGTCGTGGCGGCGAGCGCGCGGCTGGGCCACCCCACCTTCGCTCTCGTCAGGGACGCCGCCCCCTCCGATCGACGCGGCCAAGGCTCAGCTGCTCAACTCAAGAGCTTCCAAGACGCCGGCGTCACGCTCCTCAAGGGCGATCTCTACGTCATCGCCGCCATCAAGGAGGTGGACGTCGTCATCTCCACGCTCGGCGCGCTCCAGATCGCCGACCAGACAAGGCTCATCGCCGCCATCAAGGAGGCCGGAAACATCAAGGTTAGACCGACGTCTAACACTTACCACGTACTCCACTTAGCTACCTACACTGGATATATGTTGACGCATTCATGGCTCCATGCAGAGGTTCTTGCCTTCGGAGTTCGGGCTGGACGTGGACCGCACCAGCGCCGTGGAGCCGGCCAAGTCCATCTTCGCCGCCAAGGCCGGCATCCGCAGCGCCGTCGAGGCCGAGGGAATACCCTACACTTTCCTGGTATTTTGGAGACCCTAGGGTGAGACAAAATGAGAGACCCTTTATTCTAACATAAATATATAATACTACTTTTTATATCAACTACAAAGCTATTTAATACATCAAAAAGATACAAACTACTCATAGAAAGCAATTTCTTCTAACATTTCTAGATGCAAAGTCATTGATACTAGTTGGGTGGGCCTTAGTTGCCGATTAAATTTCTGAGAGGAAAGAGAGAATGAGCACCTTGAGATCCATTAGAGGAGTCTCTTCTTCAGCTGTAGTCTCTAGAGCCAGGCAGCCTATCGGCAAGACTCTCCCGTCCAAATCCCATCAGAAACTCCTAGAGACTTGCACCGACTTCCGCACCGCCTGATCCAACCAGCTGCACCGAACTACCCGTTCGATCCATCTTGCTCATTCGCACCATGCTTGAGTCACACGACCACCCGGCATCCATGATCGCTCGACCTCACTCTCCAAGCGTAGTCCCGATCCACCTCACCGTTGACGTCGTTGACCTACAAGCCACCTACACAGCAATAGACAAATAAATCGTTTCCGGGAACAAGTTCTTCACAACTTGACACACGTTAGTCCCACAATGCAATATGCAACAATAAAGCATTGAAGTTCACACAATAAACACAATCAAAACACATCAATGCCAAGAAGGCTCACCTTCAAGTGATCGGCGGTCTGACCGCCCCACACAACCGGTCCGACCGATTTCAGGCCGGTCCGACCGATTCCACAACGACGGCCGGATCGCCTAAAAGACTTAGCTAAATTTTCACCGAAAATCCAAACCTTCGAATTTTCAATCAATAGAACTTTTGACTGGGAGCTCCAAAAATGATGTGACCACATCCAGGAGACTCCCCTCACTTGCCTACACAACCTATTTTTGGCTCAGCTCTAAAAACCACTTTTAAACAATACCGGTCGGACCTCTCCACGGGCGGTCTGACCGCCCGAGCCACCGGTCAGACCGCCTGTGGTTTGACAGCCTTAAAGCAAAACTGAAAATGCGAGATTTTGCAAACCAACAAAGTCATTGCCAATTGACTCATCATTCTAAGATCGTGCACATATCCTCACGATATCCACAGGGACTGACGGGTGGGCCAAGAGGAAAAAGGAGGGAAGGAAAAGAGAAAAGGGAAGGGATGAGAAGGAAAGGAAAGGAAAAAGAAAAAAAGAAAAGAAAGAAAGAAGAAAATAAAAGGAAGGTGGTCTGGATTAGCTAGTTTTTCGCTCACGCTGACTTATTTTCCTTCTTAACTTTCCAATTCATAATTTTCGGTTTTAATTCAAATTCTGGTTTGGCGATTTAAATTTAGATTATAGTTTTAATCAGTTTTCATATTTCATTTATTTAAGTTAGGTTTGGATTTTCCTAATTTGATTCCTTAAAATTCATTGCTAGACAATTATCCTCAAAATAAAATCCAGAAAACTCGAATATCAACAAGGTACATTAGAAGTTTTTAAAAACCTATAATTATCAACAAATTTGAAATACCTCAAACTTTAAGGTATCACAGCCATCGTAGTTTCAGAGAAACCATTCAATTCTTAAGGGAACCGTAAACCATCTCGCACTCCAAACAGGCCCTCTCAAGTGGCATAGAATTATATACCCACCACGGCCCATCTTCCCTTTGTCGCCCATGACGACCACGAGGCCCACTCCATCCTTGTCCTCGCGATGACGCCCCACGCCTTGCCTTGAAGCTCTTAGCACCGCGCTTGGCCGTGTCGAGGCGCGGTGTCCCTAAGGAGGATGACGACGCGCGACCACGTGCTCCCCGAGGTACCCGTGCCGCCGATCACCGGGATCCTATAGCTACCCTTGCTAATGATCACAGGTTGCTATCTAGCTTTTTCTTTTTTCTTTTTTCTTTTTAATAAGAGTTGCTACCTAGCTTTATATATATATATATATATATATATAGGAAAATGGTTTGGTACTCCTGGGAGTATGTACTCCCATCTCTCATATACCACTTAAATCGTATGATAATACCTCTTTATCTATTTGAGTATACTCCAATAATGATTATAAGATACCCCAAAGTGAGTTTTATGAAAAAAAATCATTAAAGTCCATCTTTTATAGCTAAATTTGTGTATATACTTCTTTCATATATGAAAAAGGGTATATAGCAAAAAATAAAGGACCCCAATAAAAAATTTTCAATCAAGTCGCATTGGAGTATCTTATAATTAATATTTAAGTATACTGAAAATGATAAAGAAGTATAATATATTTATTTAAGTGGTATATTCGAAGCGGGAGTATGTACTCCCGGGAGTACGAAACGGGCGTCCTATATATATATATATATATATATATATATATGAGAGTTGCTACCTAGCCAGTAACTACTGTATTATTAACTAGCTACGACAAGGATCACCTCGTAGTAACTACTCTCATTGGCCGAAATCTTGGACGGTCCAGAAATATATCCTACCGGCCCGCCTAGCTAATGGCTTGTTTGGATAGAGAAAAATTTAAACTAATCTCCTTTCGGATTGGAAGAAATTTTACTTTAAATTCCGAGTTAATCCAAAGGAATTTAGCCGAATCACAATGTATCCAAACAAACTCTGAATCTGTGCGTATCCGAGCAGCGCAGACTGGATCGAGAATATCCAGCGCCATCCAAATTTGGTTCTGCATGAGTTTTTTTTTAATAATACATATTTATTAATATTACACAAACAATAGCTCGGAACAAAAGTTTATGTAAACATACTATTGTTGCCGTTTGAAATGACACTAATAGCTCTATCACCCATCAAAATGGCGACAACAAAACGTAATATCATTTGAAATGACGACAACAAAATGTATCATTGTTTTGAAATGGCGACAGGGGCCTGCACCCTCTGTCGCCAAACCGCTCTATTCAAACCGCAAAAAAGGGGACCAAATTCACTTTTATTCGGAAAAATGAGAGAGGGGAGAAGAGAGAAGAGGACAGGGAAGGGGAAGACGAGGTGGAAGAGGGGGAGAAACGGAATCTCTTCATCCTAGAGATGAGTTTTATGTTTCTTCATCTCGAGGCGAAAGCATCGAAGGCTGACACGTGGCGCTTCTTACGCTCGGGGGCGCGGAACCCCGGTGAGCAGAGCGGCAGACCAGATGAGCGAGGGACTAAGCTGCGCGACGTGGAAGGTGGTGGGCCCGACCGCTTTCTGTGCCATAGGAGCGTGGTACGTTGTCGGCAGCCTCATGTGGTACCGAGTCGCATGATGTGTGCATGAAATTAATTTCCTTTGCTGAATGCATGCATGCATGCATGCATTAAATGCAAATTGCAATTTTCTTCTCTCGCACGCAAACTTTGCTGAACGCATGCCTCGTGCGCTCGGGTGGCGCGGAAGGGACCCGACCACCTCTTGCGCTTCGGTGGCATGGAAACGGTCCTGACCCGCCACTCTCCGTGCGCGCCGCTAGGTCCCTTCCTGCGCTTCATAGATGTTTCAATAAACATTTTTATACAATTTCTCATAATTAAGCTTCAAGATATATCAATCTAATCCATGAAACTTGCCGTTATGTGCCAACAAAAGCTAACTAACAACTACTTGATCGAGCTTGTCATTGTGTAAGGAAGCAGATCAGAGTCCTTAATCATGAACCAGAAGCCCCTGCATATAGGAACCATGTGGAGGAATTACCAACTGTCTATGCATCATGCACTGGGAACATATTCTTTGCATTTGGACACGACTAGACGGTATATATAGCACGGCATCATCCTTTTTTGCTTGACAAATATTTTCATGTATATTTTTTTCCCCACGAGGGGAATCTATATATTCATCTAATACCCCTCCTCGACCTGCTCGGTTTAGTTCAAACCTTACTTTAAACTTCTAACCAACCGAAATTAAGGAGTAAGTACGAAGTTACAAATGGAGATCTAAGATAGAGTATGTGGATATCGTGAGGATATGTGCACGATCTCAGGATGATGAGTCAATTGGCAATGGCTTTGTTGGTTTGTAAAATCTCGCTGGTTTGCTTCTTCTTTGTCGCACCACAAAGCGGTTTGATCGGCGTTGTGCTGGGCGCATCGCTTGGATTGGACGGCGGATCGCCTGTGGGACTGGCCGATCGGCAGCGGGGTGGCTTCATTCGACCGGCGACCTAAAATTGGATTTTGGAGCTAATCCAAAATAGGTTGTGTAGGCAAGTGAGGGGAGTCTCCTGGATGTGGTCCCATCATTTTTGGAGCTCCCAACCAAAAGTTCTATTGAGTTGAAAATTCCAGAAGGTTTCGGATTTTCAAGCTAGAATTTTGGCTAAGTCCTTTGACCGGTCCGACCGCCACAGCGCGCGGTCCGACCGCCTCAAACCTGCCTGACCGGCCTTGTGGGGTGGTCAGACCGGCATTGACTTGGAGGTGAGCCAAGTTTGCATTGATGTGTGTTGATTGTGTTTAATGTCTGATTATCAATGCTTTATTGGTGTATATTGCATTGCGGAGCTGACGTGGGTCAAGTTGTGAAGAACTTGTTCCCTAAACGGTTTGTTTGTCTATTGTCGCGGCAGTGGCTTGCAGTCAACGACGCCAACGGTGAGTGGATCGACTACGCTTGGAGAGCCGAGATCCGTAACGGTCATGGATACCGGGTGAGGTCGTGTGACACAAGCATGGTGCAGAATGGGCAAGATGGATCGAACGGGTGGTTCGGTGCAGCTGGTTGGATCAGGTGGTGCGGATATCAGTGCGAGTCTCTGGGAGGTTCCGATGGGATTCGGACAAGAGAGGCTTGGCGACGTGATAAGAACCGCTGATCAACCTACACGTGGTGAAGCAGACGATTGCTTCAACAGATGTTGTGTGTGGGTCCCATGTGTGAGTGGGTCCCAAAAGTGAAACCCTAGTCCTCTCCTATAAATAGAAGGGGGGAGATGTAAAACCCCCTTGAGGCATTCATTTGGTTTCCCCTTCCTTTTTCTAGGGTTAGGGTTTGGAGAGGAAGAGAGGGAGAGATTGTGATTGCTCCTTGGTGAGCTCTTGTCCTCCTTGAGGGAGTGGCTTTGTAAGCATCTTGTGAGATCAATCAATCTTGTGATGCTTGCTTGAGAGATCATTTGTCTCCCTTTTGTGTTCTTCTCTCATTTGGATGAATTTGGTGCTTCCTTAATTCAATTGTTTAAACTTGGTCTTTTGACCCACTTTATCTTGCTTTGATGTGTGGGAGTACTCCTAGAATCATCTAGACCATCAACCCCCACAAGCAAGTCTTGAATCAAAGATTTTCATATTTCTAGGGTTTGTGCACTTCTTTGTTAAATCCTTGAGAGATCGATTCTGAAGTGGATCCAAGGATCGCCGCTAGAAATAGGTCTCTAATATCATTAGGAGGTGTGCTCAAATTTGGTCAAGTTTCATTGGTTGAATCAAAAGTTGGATCAAATTTCGCTTTTGGATTTGGGATTGGTTTTTCGCTTCGATCGAACCGGTCGATCGGCAGTTGCAACGGCGGTCCGACCGCCGTATTCGATCATTGCTCTGGGTCGAATCATTGCCCACCGGTCCGACCGCTGCTTAGTTGTCGGCCGATCATTGGTTGACCGCGGTCGATCGCCTGTGGTAGCTTGGCCGATCACTCGTGCTCAGATCGCCTTTGAGATTAAGTCTCCAATTTTGTGTCGTGGTCATCGGGTTATCGACCAAGACAAGGCTTCCACGCGGCGCCATCGATCTTCTTAGCTTTCATAGCTAAAGGAGTAAAGTTCGTGTTGAATTTGATTTAGGGAGAAAGTTTAGAAAGCGCCTATTCACCCCCTAGTCGCTTTTACGGTCCTACAAGTGGTATCGAGCTTGTTAGCTCTTCTCATAGATCTTAACCGTCTTTGGAGCCATGGCGATCGAAAGATATTCAATCAAAGCCACATGTTTTTGATGGAGTTTATTTTGCTTATTGAAGGCCCGAATGCAGCCTACATCGAGGCTCAAGGGCACGCAATTTGGCTTAAGGTGAAACACCCTTATGTCGTGCCACCGATGACAATTTGACCACTCGGATGTGGAGAACAACAAACAGGCTCGGAATTTTTGATTCAAGGCCTTAGTCGATCGAAGTTTGAGCGTGTCGCTCATTTGTTGTTCTGCTCATGAGATCCGCGACTCTTTGTGATTATCATGAAGGGTCCATCGCGATCAAGGAAGTGAGATGTAACCACTAAAGAAAGCATACCCAAGATCGAGCAAAGACTCGTGAATCTTTAGATGAGCTGTGGGGGAGATTTTCTAAAATTCTTCATGATCTCCGCGCTGTTGATCTTGTTTTTTCTGAGTCTGAAAATGCACGCCAGCTTTTGGGTGCTTTGGATGTGAAGGTCTGGGAATGAAGATCATCGCCATAAATGACAACATCACATGAGTGAGCTTACCATGGATAAGCTTTACTCTAGATTGAAGACGCATGAGATTGATTTTATCTCGCATCTTCCCATGACTGATTCGATGGCTTTAGTGGTCGACCAATCTAAGGGTAGATACTCTGATTCTTTTGATGTTAGCTCATCTGGCTTTTCTTTGTCTGCTTTGCATTCTTTGAGCGATGAGCAACTTGAGAGACTACCTGAAGATGATTTAGCCCTCCTATCCACAAAATTCACGAGAGCTTACAACAATGTGAGGAGTAGGAGGAGAGGTGGACCTATCACTTGTTTCGAGTGTGGTGAGCCAAACCACATTCGCTCTAGATGCCCCAAGCTGAAGGGAAAAGAGGAGGAGTCACAAAGGCATCCTCAAGCGAGGGATGCTAAGTCCAAGAAGACAAACTATCGCAAGTTTGTCAGCCGAGTCCTTGAAGCTCTAGAGGATGTGAGCATGGAAGATGTGGACTCGGAGATGGAGGACGACAAAAGTGACTCCCGTGGCAAGAAGAAGGCACGTGATTTCACAGACATGTGCTTCATGGCTAAGAACAGCCACGACAGCGACTCCTCCAACAGCGAGGATCCTTTTAGTGATCCCGATGAGGTATGCCCTTCACTTCTTGACATGAAAATGGCTTTGGTGCTTGCTGAACAAAAAATGCGTAAGCAAGTTAAATTTATTAAGAAACAGGATACTATGATTGATAATTTGAACCTAGAAGTTGTTAGGCTCAAATCCATTAATCCTGATGATTTCTGTGAATCATGCTCTAGCTTGCTTAATGAATTGTCAAGCTTAAATTATGCTCATTCCTCTGGTGAAACGCAATTGAAAAATGCTCTTGTCAAACTAGAATCTCTCAAGTCTAGTTCTGTTTGCATGGATGTCATTCCGCTTGGTGTGACTACCTTGGATGCTATTCCTTTAACTTGCTCAAATTGTGCCTTGCTAGAATTAAAACTGGATAGCTCTTTGAAAGAATTGCAAAAATTTGATGCTAGTCACACTTGCTCTCATTGTAAGAACAATAGGATTAAAATGCAAGAGTTGACCGAAATGGTCGTTTACTCTAGAGCTGCTTCATGTGAAAATTGTCCTAAGCTTACAATTGAGATTGAAGCTTTAAACAAGACTCTTGAAGAGAAAACTAAAATTGAAAGATCCATGTCTCTTACTGCTTCCAAGAAAGTCATTGATTCTTCCTCTTGTATGTTGCATGCTGAAGTTGAAACTGTAATTGGTAAGATACAAGAGGCTTTTAGAGTCAAATTTAAGGAGCAGTTGATAGGATTGGAGAGTCCTATTGTGTGTCTTGTGAGGCTCTCAAAGTGGAAGTGGATCTTCTTAAGAGCAAACATGTTGAGGTAATCAATTCTGAAAAGTGCTCCAATTGTGGAGTTTTGGCAAAAGAGAATGATTATCTCAAAATGACTCTTGAGAAGTTTTCTAGTGGGAAAAAGAAACTCAACTTGATTCTAGATCAATCCAAGGTGAGTGTGAAAAACAGTGTCCTAGGTTCTAGGTCCCTAGAGCTTTCCAAGAATCTATCACCAAAGATTGCTAGAGCTGTGAGAAGTGGTTTGGTTGAGCAAGAACCTCCTATGACTTCAAAGGGTGTTTTTAAATCTGCAGGTTCTGCTCAAACTCTGTCTAGCAAGAAAGGTGCTTCTGTTTCTCCTGTACGGACCCCTCAAAAGGTCAAGTACCATTGCACCTTCTGCAAGAAAGAGGGCCACACTGTTGAGTTTTGCTTTCAGAGAGCAAAGATTGAGAGGAAAGAGAGAATGAGCACCTTGAGATCCATTAGAGGAGTCTCTTCTTCAGCTGTAGTCTCTAGAGCTAGGCAGCCTATTCAGCGTACCACATATAGGCCTAGGTTTGTAGAGAATTTTGTTGACTCTTCCGTGGGTCCAGTGCGTAGCTTGGCTTTGGATATCGTGAGGATAGACCACGGGTGGCACCTAGACAGGGGAGTATCGGCCTTTTGGTAGATCGCTTGGAGAGGTCCAGTGGTGCTCATGGGCATTCTTATGACTTTGTGCCTAATCATCTTTCTCACGCTTCTTTTGCTATTCCTGCATCGTCCATCTCAGTACTGGACACCTAGATTTTTTATTTCAAATCCCAGTACTGAGGCATGGATGTTTTGAGGGAATTTGCTCTTTTTGCATTCATTGTATCATAATGCATTTTTATTTCAAATATCTTGCATTGCATAATAAAACTTGTGGAGCTTTGATTATTATCCTGGTATGGCTTGACTTCATACTCTATACCGTGTCATATCAAGTGATGGTCTGCTAGACTTCTTTTATGGCTCTTCGTGTTTTAGCTTAGCTTTCTCCTTGCTAGCTTTATATCTGTGAGCAATATGAATCAAATCATGTCTTGTTGGATCTTGTGACTAGTTTTGCTCTAGTGATCCTTTTATGATTCTTGCCATGTCATATAGGTTGAATTGAGTCTTGAACTTATTTTGAGATGAAAATGAGCTTTTTATCTTCTTAAGTCAAGCAAATGGAAAATGAGATTTTCTGTGCGAAAAAACTGGTCTCACCAATCCTTTCTCATGAGACGGCTTGCTTGCACTAGGCATGAACTCAGGGGGAGGTTTGGATGACCTAGACCACTCTTTTAAGCTTATCGCTTGAGATGGTCGCGGCAAGTCTTGAGATCTAGCATGTTGAAAAGTCTTTTTAGAAAATGCTCAAAATGCTAAGTGCTTGAGTTTTGCTTCAAAAGAATACTCTTAATGCTCAAAATACCTCAGTTCTTGTTTTGAGTCTCTTTTTACTTATAGACATGGCTTGGCTCATTTTTGGTTGCTTTTAGTGAATCTATGACATTGAGCAACCTTTCATGGTTTTAATTCTTTTAATCTCATATTGCTGCTATTTTGGTTTTAGCTTTGCAGTACATGTTTTGCCATGATTGAATATAGCTTCTTCATCTTTTATGGCTTGGTATATTTCTTGTACTGTCTACTTCGATAATGGTCATGGCTCCTTTTGTTAAATTTCAAATAAAGTCATTTCTTCATGCTCTTTCTTTTTCCTTGCATCTTGATGAATTCATTGTCAAAGGGGGAGAAGGATTGAAGAAAATGCTGTTTTGGAGCTTTTGGTTTACATAAGGTTTCATACATCAAAGAACACACATAAAAAAATGTGAACCTTTTGAAAATTTGTGATCACAGTGAGTTGAGTCTCTGGGTTTTATTGCCTTTTTCTGATCTTAATTGCAATTGAAGAAGACTCACAATGATCAAAGGTCAAATAGAATATTTTGTCTTTCATACGGACCTAAGTGAGATTTTTGGCTACTTTCTGGAAATTGAATCCTTTTGTGCTTTCATTGCCTTATTTCACTTGCCTATACTATTCTGAAGCCAGCTTGGTCGGTTCCTAGGCTTTTTCTTGCTTATGGACCAAGTTGTGCCTTTATACGAAAACGGCGATTTTTTACTTTTCATTTCGAAAAACCACATTTTCTGGAGAATTGCCAATGTGTTCATCAAGGGGGAGATTGTGGATATCGTGAGGATATGTGCACGATCTCGTGATGATGAGTCAATTGGCAATGGCTTTGTTGGTTTGCAAAATCTCGCTTTTGGTTTGCTTCTTCTTTGTCGCCGCACCACAAAGGTCCGACCGGCGTTGTAGGCGGCCGACCGCCGGTGGACTGGCCGATCAGAGTGGTGGCCGGTCGGACCGGCCTGACCTAAAATTGAATTTTGGAGCTAATCCAAAAAATAGGTTGTGTAGGCAAGTGAGGGAGTCTCCGGATATGGTCCCATCATTTTGGAGCTCCCAACAAAGTTCTATTGAGTTGAAAATTCCGAAGGTTTCGGATTTTCAAGCTAGAATTTTGGTTGTCTTGACCGTCCGACCGTTACAGCGAGCGGTCCGATCGTTGAAACCGGTCGGACCGACCTTGTGGGGCGGTCAGACCGGCATTGACTTGGAGGTGAGCCAAGTTTGCATTGATGTGTGTTGATTGTGTTTAATGTCTGATTATCAATGCTTTATTGGTGTATATTGCATTGGAGTCGACGTGGGTCAAGTTGTGAAGAACTTGTTCCTAAACGGTTTGTTTGTCTATTGTCGTGCGTGTGGCTTGCGTGTCAACGACGCCAACGGTGAGTGGATCGACTACGCTTGGAGAGTCGAGATCCAGAACGGTCATGGATACCGGGTGAGGTCGTGTGACACAAGCATGGTGCAGAATGGGCAAGATGGATCGAACGGTGGTTCGTGCGCTTGGTTGGATCGGTGGTGCGGATATCAGTGCGCGTCTCTCGGGAGGTTCTGATGGGATTCGGACAAGAGAGGCTTGGCGACGTGATGAGAACCGCTGATCAACCTACACGTGGTGAAGCAGGCGATTGCTTCAACAGATGTTGTGTGTGGGTCCCATGTGTGAGTGGGTCCCAAAAGTGAAACCCTTGTCCTCTCCTATAAATAGAAGGGGAGATGTAAACCCCTTGAGGCATTCATTTGGTTTCCTTCCTTTTCTAGGGTTAGGGTTTGGAGAGGAAGAGAGGAGAGATTGTGATTGCTCCTTGGTGAGCTCTTGTCCTCCTTGAGGGAGTGGCTTTGTAAGCATCTTGTGAGATCAATCAATCTTGTGATGCTTGCTTGAGAGATCATTTGTCTCCCTTTTGTGTTCTTCTCTCATTTGGATGAATTTGGTGCTTCCTTGATTCAAGTGTTTAAACTTGGTCTTTTGACCCACTTTGTCTTGCTTTGATGTGTGGGAGTACTCCTAGAATCATCTAGACCATCAACCCCACAAGCAAGTCTTGAATCAAAGATTTTCATATTTCTAGGTTTGTGCACTTCTTTGTTAAATCCTTGAGAGATCGATTCTCAAGTGGATCCAAGGATCGTCGCTAGAAATAGGTCTCTAATATCATTAGGAGGTGTGCCGAAATTTGGTCAAGTTTCATTGGTTGAATCAAAAGTTGGATCATATTTCGCTTTGGATTTGGGATTGGTTTTTCGCTTCGATCGAACCGGTCGATCGGTGTGTTACGGCGGTCCGACCGCCTGTATTCGAGACACCGTTTTGCGGGTCGAACCGCGCCCACCGGTCCGATCGTCGCTTAGTTGCCGGCCGATCATTGGTTGACCGCCGGCCGATCGCCCGTGGTAGCCGGTCCGACCGCTGTGCTCAGATCGCCCTTTGAGATTAAGTCTCCACTTTTGTGTCGTGTGGTCATCGGGTTATCGAATTCAAGACAAGGCTTCCATCAGGCGCCATCGATCTTCTTAGCTTTCATAGCTAAAGGAGTAAAGTTCGTGTTGAATTTAATTTAAGGGAGAAAGTTTAGAAAGCGTCTATTCACCCACCTAGTCGTCTTTACGGTCCTACAGAGTAGTACACACTGTTGGAATTGAATTAAATGGGCTAGGCCCATATTATAATATTCAATTTAATTCCTGGTAAATCTCAAAAGCTCATATGCTTGTGCTAAATTGTTTAGTCCCATATGGACAATTGAAGGGGAGGTACACCTGTTTATAAAGTGGAACGTGAGACCTCTTCTTGTGGAATTGGAGAGAGCCAAGAGACAACACACGACGCCGCCGCTTCGCCGCCTCGCCGTCTTGCCGCGTGCAGCGCGGTGCGTAGGCGTGTCTATTCGAAAATCGAAACGCTCTGATATTGATGGCGACTGTTGGTCTCTAGTCTCTTTATTTTTGCCATTAAAAGAACAACGTTCTGGTCCTTAAATGGTAACTGTTCGCCTTTTACTTTTGGTAACTGTTGTCTTTTGATTTCTGGCAACTGTTGGCTTTTAGTTTCTGGCGTCTCGTAACGGTTGGCCTTTGGTTTCCTGGCAACTGTTGGCCTTTGACTCGAAGTTTTGGCTATAAAAGGAACAGCGCTTCGCTTTTGGTGTTTTTTCCATAATACGCCCACGCCTTTGTTGTTATCTCGGCAATCTCCATCCCGGCGAGACGCGTGTATACAAGACCGGAGAGCAGCCTCCGAACCCTCATCCTCGAAGGCTTGCACGAGCGAGGACGAATAAGGTTTTTGGGAGCGTCGCGCGATCGCCATTGCTACGCCTACATCATCAACGCTCGCTACGCTCTACATCAACCGCTCGCTACTACATTCTTCATCAACCATACTACTACTACCACTACGTCATGACGAACGACGCAATCATCAAGAGCATTGCTGCATCTTCCTCTGAATCTGGGTATGCCTATATCTTTCTTGTTACTTGTTTTGCTTCAATGTTTATTGTTGTCTTGAACACTGAGATAGAATTGCTAGCTTCGCTCTTCTAGAATCAATCGCATTCCTATAGTGTTCTTTGTGATCTGCTTTATGCATATGTTTCATCTATTATATTTCTGGATTAAAGTAATCCGAAAAATACTTATATATTCAACACACACAATATCAAGTACCACAGGTACTTGGTGTGTCAACTATAGCTTACTAATATATATTTTTTTTAAAACGCTTACTATTTTTTTTAAAAAAACTATAGCTTCCTTCTTCTTTTCCTTTTTTTCTGGAACAGTTTTCCCTTCTTCTTTTTTGATAGAATCCAACTACTAGTTAGGTGGTGTGGTATTTTGAAGTACTGTGTCATCTCGTCACCTAACTACTAGCTATCAAAGCGTGAAGGAAGATCACATGCATTCTCAGATAGATTTTTTTAATTAATTAACTCTTTATTTAATTTTAAAATTAACTCTCACGAACTTTATTTACAATTCTGATCTCTTTGATCACGTCACATACTCTTTGGTTATGCCACCATCTGTAGTGTGATAAAACAACATTATCATATCAGTCCGTATCTAGATAAACTCTTGTCACGCCACCTTGTCACCCGTAGCGTGATAGTGTTGTTTGGTTATGCCATCACCAGTGGCGTGATAATAAAATGCTATTTTAGCAGACTTATCTTATGATATGACAATGTTATTTTGTCACGCTACCAACCCGTGGTGTGACTAAAGAGATCAGAATTAAAAATAAAGTTCATGGAGGTTAATTTTAAAATAAAATTTTAAAAAAGATTATTTAATAAAAAAGTTATCATCGGTCCATATATACTCCATGTTGCTTTTTTGCTTGACTGCAAGCATTAATGCTCATTTTCCTTTCTCTAAATCACTGAAAAACAATTATATCATTATACAAAATTTTTGTGAGTGCAGCTGACAGTTAAGAAGAAAAAAAAATGAACTACTAGTACTGGTGATGAGTCTCATCACCAAAGCATCGTCGATGTATCGCCACCTGGATGGGAAACACGGACAAGTTCACCGTCGATGGCGGAGCAGTGCGTTGTACAATCGCGTCCAGGTGCACTGAACGTAGTACAAAACGATCGGCGAAACGAGATTGCTTGCGACAAGAGGACGCTGCCGTACTCCCATGCGACTAGCTGGTCCCGGAGGCGGAGGTTGGTGGTGCCTACGCATCCTGACGGGTGCAAGCAAGCTGAATTTTTTTTATATTAATTAACTTTTTAATTTTATTTTAAAGTTAATTTCCGTGAATTTTATTTCAAATTCTAATCTCTTTGGTCACGTCATCACCTGTAGTGTGATAAAATAACACTATCACACCAGTCTGTATCTAAGAAAACTCTTGTCACAATACCACCCGTGACGTGACAGTGTTGTTTGATCACAAAAAATGCTATTTTAACGGACTTATCATATGACATGATAATGTTATTTTGTCACGCTACAGGTGGTGGCGTGACAAAAAAGGTCAAAATTGAAAATAAAGTTCACGGAAAGTTAACTTTAAAATAAAAATTAAAAAAGATTAATTGGTAAAAAAAAATTCAAGCAAACTCATGTTGCTACCAACAAATTTACAGAGTGGAGAACATGCCGGGCTCACTTTTGTCAGGGATGCCAACATGGCGTCTGGGAGACAAGAGAAGAGATCCTAGTACTAGGTGAGGTGCACGTTGTGCTGTTTGCGTCAACCAGGCGACACCCAAGAGTTTGAAAGACCCCTCAACAAATAACGTAATCATACGTAAAATTTCACTGCCCAGCATATATGTTTCAATATAACCTTTTTCTGAGGTAATCATATGTAAAATTTATTTATTTTAAAAACATAATCGTCGCGCTGGAAGGAGTTGCAAATGAGCTTTAGTTTATTTCTTTTTTACAAAAATGAACTATTTTTTGCAACTCGATATATTGGCCTTGCGAGGTTTGCATTAAAATAATGGTTTTTATTTAAAAAAAAAACTGTTCTGATAAAGGGTAAACATATTTCCTTTTTTCTCTGTTTTATTTTCTAACTAACAAAACAAATACACAAAATTGATTGGACTGTTGAGTATAAGCAATTTTCAGTTGATGTTCAGAGCTAGCTAGCGTAAGTATGTAGATTGTAGAATCTAGCGAGCAAGTTGGGTGGAGAGCGAGTGTTTACCATTCACCATTCAACCCCAAAATGAAAAGAGAAAAACCACAGAAACAACATTACACGAAAATATTTCCTACTGATCTTTGACTTTACATGGAGTATCACCACAACTACCGGTCTTACATCGATCGAGCAAGTCTAGTGCTACTAGTAGTATTTAAAGGCAATGGGCTGGCAGATTTCTCTGAGAAGAGCAAGATCCTGGTGATCGGCGGCACGTACGGGGTACACCGGCAGGCACGTCGTGGCGGCGAGCGCGCGGCTGGGCCACCCCACCTTCGCTCTCGTCAGGGACGCCGCCCCATCCGACGCGGCCAAGGCGCAGCTGCTCAACTCAAGAGCTTCCAAGACGCCGGCGTCACGCTCCTCAAGGGCGATCTCTACGTCATCGCCGCCATCAAGGAGGTGGACGTCGTCATCTCCACGCTCGGCGCGCTCCAGATCGCCGACCAGACAAGGCTCATCGCCGCCATCAAGGAGGCCGGAAACATCAAGGTTAGACCGACGTCAACACTTACCACGTACTCCACTTAGCTACCTACACTGGATATAAGTTCACGCATTCATGGCTCCATGCAGAGGTTCTTGCCTTCGGAGTTCGGGCTGGACGCGGACCGCACCAGCGCCGTGGAGCCGGCCAAGTCCATCTTCGCCGCCAAGGCCGGCATCCGCAGCGCCGTCGAGGCCGAGGGAATACCCTACACCAGGGTTGTTCCTGGTATTTTGGAGGCTCTAAGGCGAGACAAAATGAGAGATCATTTATTCTAATATAAATATATAATGCTACTTTTTATATCAACTACAAAGCTATTTAATACATCAAAAAAATACAAACTACTCATAAAAAACAATTTCTTCTAACATTTCTAAATGCAAAATCATTGATACTAGTTGGATGTGCCTTAGTTGCCGATTAAATAATTTAGGCTCATGCCCTGGGCTCCTGGCTAGCTCAATGCCTCAATCTAGTATATAGTTGTGCAGCCATGCAGAGCAATTAAGCGTATACAAAGTATACAATACTATATATACGTATACGTATATATAGTATGACGACGTAATCGAGCCTTTCACTACTACGTAACACGCCATCACGCACGGTTCGTAATCACATCACGCATTTGGTTTCCAACCGTCTATATTTGTTCGTCTGTGATAACAAGCGCTTATCACAGCACGGTTAAAAATCGTCTCAGGAGATTATTATCACGCATTTGGTTTCGCTTACAAACCGTCTCGTGATAGTGGTTATCATGCACGGTTTTATGTTGAAACCGCTCGTGGTAATAGCCTTCACGCATTTGTTTCAACATAAAATCGCTCGTGGTAGTGAGCGATCCTAGCTACATTGTTTGTTGCTTTTTGGCCACCGTGAATTGTTAGCCATGCCCTCTCGAATACAAGCATTTACAAAAAAGATACATCGCAGATAATCAATTGTTGACAACTCAAATTGATCATTACTCAAAATAAATTAATAAAGATCGAATTTGTTGAAGTATTTTCGCTATAGTTGTACAATTGGATTACAATTAAGTCAATTGTTTGCGTGAATCTCTGGGTGGCGATGGAGTGAAACTCTCCTTTGTCAACTATTTCGTCATGATAAAGGTGCATAATCGCCTCGAACTTCCACGAGCTCTTGCATTAACGAGTCCATGTAAATCTATTATCAAACCCCGCCGCTAGGTCAAGAAAAATGGTAAGGATATATATTTGAATTTACAATTACAAAAAATTATTTCGAGATTGACAAACCTCGTGATTCTTCATCTTAGCACTAATGATTTGTCGCATATGATGGCAAACGAGAATGCACATAGCTCATCATTTTTTTGTCAAGGACCGCAAAAATAGAATTACATATATACGTATAGTCGATTGAAGACACATTTTTATGAAGTATGATATACATAGGATTATTGTGTTGTAGCGCTGCATCGAAATTTCGTCCCTGTGTTAGTTGGGCTGGATCCATCAGATCTTCCTTGTTGGCTAACATAGGAGATGAACGAACTACATAATGGAAAAAGTTATCCTCGGGCATTTCAAACGAAGGAAGACTACAATAGAGTTATGTATGGAGGAAATGATCATACTTGTCGAGTATTTCTTGCGCACGTCAAGTCGTGATCGCTTCGACTAGGGAATCAAGATATATCACGTTGTTCCTCCGGTATAATGACTAAAAGGATCCAAGGGTACCTACTCATGTATGTCGCTATAACTATTAAACCTAAGTACAAATGAAATTTGAATAGCAAATAGTGAAGCACTTACCCCTGGTTGTAGGGCACCAGTATGTAGTCCTTGCGAGTCTGAAAAAGCAATACCGCCGTTATGTAGTTCTCGACGAAGGTCGCGTCTGCTTCGATGGTTTGCATAGATACCACGTGTGGGTCGAGGAAACCCACCGGTTCTCGCCCTTCCCGGGCATATTTCATCATGTATCTATACATAAGCAATGAGTTGCGATATTTATCGGTATTACATGAATGTAGAACTTGATTGTACACACTTACAGTGTCCAACATCGTAGAAGCAAGGCGTCGAGGGCTTCGAGATTGAATAGGTTGAATAAGTCGTTGAAGCCCACCACGAAGTTGCCCGGCCCGTTGAAGAAATGCTCATCCTTGTATGCGACGGTGATTCCAGTATCGCACCCCTTCTTTGCGGTATTCGCAGTACTGTGCATGCAAAGCCTGACAAGCAAATCCAGCGCGGGCTAATTGTGCGTTAGGGCACAACGGTTTTCCAATGGAGTACTTCCCGTGCTTCTGGGACCTAGGAGGCAGCTTAATGTTCGTCGATTTCGATTTGGCCTTAACGATTGGCAGCGTCTTCCTGCGAGACGACTCGGGAACCGATACGGTAGCACGCTTTTCTTGTTCCTTCTAAGGTCTTCTCCACGGAACCGGCGAGGTGGCCTTCGAGGCGAAATATGAGGTGGAGTCATGGAGGGTTCCGTTGGAGAGGAATGGTCCTGTCGAGATTGCGGCACTGCTGGGTCCAGGACGATGTCCGTCTTGGGCCACTGGATAAAACTGTGCACGGCATCCCCTAGTGTTGTGATCTCTTCGTTCGGGCGAATGTCCAGCGGGACGGCCATGAAATGTTGATGTACCATGTCCACCTCCACCCTTGCGTAACCATGCGCCACCTGGACACCGTGATGCACTGCTCCTTCCTGGTATGGATGCACCTTCCCCCGCCCAGCCTCAATTGGAATGGACCCAACTAACCAGACGGGACTTTCACATCGTGCAAGCTCTGGCACAATTCATTTCTCTCGGCCTTGGACAGAGTGTAGCAAGCTGGGGGAAGGTACGTCGTCTCCAGATCGGTCTCTTTCGGTGCTAACTCGGTCCTTATGTTCATATCGACCAAGTCACGCTGTGCGTTAACACCATACTTTGTTTTGCCACTAATGTTCAGCAAGAGACCAATCAAGCTATCACATACATTCTTCTTTACGTGCATAACGTCGATGCAGTGGCGAACTTCTAAGTACTCCCAATAAGGCAAGTCCCAAAAAATTGACCGCTTCTTCCAGATGTTCTTCTCACGGGTTCTTAATTTACGTCCCTTCCCAAGCACAACATCGATATCCTTAACCATATCATAGACCTCTTTCCCACTAAAAGCCCTTGAAGTGAACCGCCTTCCTTATTTCCGTCGAATTGTTTCTTCATCTTGCGGTATGGGTGACTCTCTGAAGGAACCTACGGTGACGATATATACGCTTTGCGCGAGTTGTTCAGCCATACACTCTCGGTACCATCTAAGCAGTGCGGACAGGCTGTGGCTCCCTTTGTACTGATCCCCGACAGGTTACCAAGGGTAGGAAAATCATTGATGGTGCAGAATAACATGGCGCGTAAAGTGAAGTTTTCTCGTTTGTACGCATCCCATACTTGTACCCCTTCGGTCCAAAGTGTCACAAGATCTTCCAAAGAATGGTGCTAGGTACACATCAATATCGCTCCCAGGTTGCTTCGGCCCTTGGATAAGTAGTGACATCAAAATGTACTTCCGCTTCATACACAGCCAAGGAGGAAGGTTGTACATACATAGATTCACGGGCCAGGTGCTATGTCGGCTGCTCATGTTACCGAAAGGATTCATTCCATCCGTACTCAACCCTAACCTTATGTTCCTCGCTCCAGACCGAACTCTTCAAGCTCGATCAAGTTTCTCCACCGCGTAATCGTAGGGTGTCTTAGCTTTCCATCTCTCTTACGCCCTCTGAGTGCCAACGCAGCAATCTTACCTCCTTTGGGTTCGCAAATAAACGCTTCAAACGTGGGATTACAGGCAGATACCACAACATCTTAGCAGGAGGTCCTTGCTTCACCTTAGCAGTATTTTGATGCTTGTATCGGGATGCTTTGCACACGAACATATATGCATGTCTCGCATACTCTTTACTAGAGGATACAATCGTTCGGACATCATGTATTCTTTCTACTTCCATTCCCAATGGGCAAATAACCTTCTTTGCTTGATAGGTGGTGTTTGGGCAACACGCTTCTCCGGAAGGATGTCCGCTAAGAGACCTAACAACGCCGTGAAACTCTTATCGACCAACTATTGCTTGCCTTCAATTTCAGCAGCTTCAAGCACGGTTGACAACCTTGTGTATTCCGGCTTGCGGCCAGGAACAAAGGTCTCACCGAGTCCTCCCTTAAGCCCTCGAATTTACAAAACTCTCTCTCATCAGTAGTTCTCTTACGCATCGCAGAGCATCCGATCCAGTTGTCATCGTGCCCCTATCCTCATCAAAAGCACACCACATCCGCAAATCGTTGACTTCCTGCGATGTCGCCATTATTAACTCGTATAATCTGCTCTTCACCGTGGATCGTCCAACATGTATACCCTTTTTGAAACCCCTTCAATCAAGTGCGCTTCGATCCGCGCGTTGTTAAACATCTTCAGATTACCGCAATCAATGCACGGACAGTACATAAAATTTATCCCCTTCTTCAACATATCCTGCTCAGCGGCTCTTCTAAAAGCAACCACGCCATTAATGTAATCTTGACTCACACGGTTCACACCGTACATCCAGTTTTGATCCATCTACACTACGCATGTAACAAATTAGTGTCAAATTGATTAGCGATTAATTTATAACAAACATAAAGGGTTATAGATCGTTACCCTCAGAACTCACGAAGAAAATATCTAATATCTCTCGATAATCCCTACCTCTCGACACCGATATCTATCTCAATTGAACAATCATGCAACCCAAATATAGGCATCATCTCATACAACACTTATTAACCTAAAATACCGGAACCGTAAATGCAATATTGCTTGACCCAAACCCCACCGTACTGTGAACCGGTGTGTAAATTTTATTTTTTTAAGCCAATTAATTATCCTAACTCAAATTTTAGTGATTATTAGACCTAATTCAATTTTATTAAGTTACCACTCCTAAGTCAAATTTTAGTTCATTAGTTATAAGGGAAACCATTATTCGAAACTAAGATTTGCAGGGCTAATATTATTTATTCCAACATTGACGGTGCAAGATCGATCATGTGCTAAATCTTTGTGTCATCCTCAAAGATCACCTAGAAATAGCAACAAAAAAACAAGGGTGCATAAGTCCAAGACTCAAACAAGTATGTAATAAATCAATAGTAACAACACCATTCTCAAATATTTTCTCCTTTCTTTTAGTCAATGCATTAACACACAATACAATGCCAAGTCCACAAGCATCTCCAAGCTCATACCAATTAGAGGAGGAGCCGCAGTTGGAGGAGCTAGGCGTGAAGTGACGCTGGAGCGGTAGACACGGCCTAAGGCGGTGAGGGATGTCTCGGCTCAATTTATATGAAGACAGAATTCACAGACAGTTCTATTTCGTAACCGTCGTGATAGTAATTATCGCGCACGGTTACGAAATAGAACCGTCAGGATATTACATGCACGTTATTATTGGGAACCGTCAGGATAATTTACTATCACGGACGGTTCACAATAACAACCGCTCTGTGATAGGCTCGCCGCGCTAAAATAAAGCCAGACAGATTTAACGTATACGGTTCCAAAGGAACCGTCTGTGATGGGCCGTCTGCTATAGCCTCTTTTGTAGTAGTGTTTGGCTCTGGTGGACCCTGGGCGGTCGCCCTGCCGCCCTCTCTCAGGAACGGCCCTACCCTACACCTACGTGGTGGCCAACTACTTCGCGGGCTACGCGCTCCCCACCATCGGGCAGGTCTTCTCACCGGCACCCCGACAGACAGCATCGCCATCCTCGGCGACGGCAACACCAAGGTCGTCTTGGTGGAGGAGGGTGACATCCGTCAGGGCGGCGGATGACCCCGGGCGGCGAACAAGACGCTGTACATCAGGCCGCCGGCCAGCACGCCGTCGCACAACGAACTGGTGTCGCTCTGGGAGAAGAAGACCGGCAAGACGTTCCAGAGGGTCTACGTCCCCGAGAGACGCCGTCCTCAAGCACATCCAGGGTCAGTAACGAACACTGGATCATCTACATGTATATTTCGAAACCGGACACATGTGCATGAACAGTTAATCCTCCAATGTATGTCTAGCTGGTTTTCCTTTGCAGAGGCCCCAATCCCGATGAACACCGTGTTCTCGATCGCGCACGCGGCCAACATCAAAGGGGACCAGACCAACATCCAGATCGAGCCGTCGTTCGGAGTGGAGGGAGGCGAGCGAGCTGTACCCGGGCGTCAACTGCACCACCGTCGATGCCTACCTCAACAGGTTCCTCTGAAGATATAATATGCGGTAGTCACTAGTCAGTTACTGCTGTTGCTATGCTACATGCGTCTATGTGTGAGATGATGGCAAGTATGTACGTGCACTGGCCAGAGCTAGCCATGCCAATGCATGATTTCCTCCCTTTCCCATGACTGATGAGTCATCTGCAAGCTGGTTCAGTTTGATGGTTCGTATTGGGTAATGTATGATTAACTATGGGCTCCGTCTGTCGATCAATTTTTGTTTCAAGGTAAAGGGAAGTCATCTACTGTACACATACGCCAGTTGTTGTACCTGCTGCAGCAGAGATGGCTTGCAATTTCTTGGTAATGGTGGTTGGAGTAGTGTTTCTACTACCAGAAGGATCAACTTACAAGCTCTATCTGCTTCTTAATTACTGGTTGGAGTGTTTCTACTACTAGAAGGATCAACTTACAAGCTCTATCTGCTTCTTAATTACTGCCTTTGCCTAATGTACTTACTATACGCGCGAGCGAAAACTTTAGTTACTTAAGGTCTTCTGGCTCACTTTGAGTGATGCGAATGGATCAATCAAACCTGACTGAATCCGCCTGTCTTATCTTGCAAAAGATAAGAAGATGCATTTTGGACTGAACAACAATTCTGAAGAACCAGCTGGAACTTTAACAATGAACTACGCACGCAAGATTCAGCCGGTCAAGCATAATTAACGTGGGTGGCCATTGTAGTTGGAAGCAAAGCAATCGAATGATATCCATGAATGCGATCTCAGTGAACAGCTTAGTTGGTTGGTTCTGTCGGATCCGGATTTTCTAATCCCGAATTCTCTGCGAATACACTGTACTATTCTTTGAATCAGTATATAGCACTCACAGATATATCACTGAATCATTTCATACATAGCGTAACACCATACCATTGATTAATTCAACACATCAGAGTTTACATAAACCGCATCGGGTCAAGTTTTACAATAAAGACCGAATAGGCCAAATGATTACATCACAAAGTAGCGGAAGCGACAACGGAAGCAAAAAAGGGTGAGGGTACATCTCTCCACAGGCACGCGACTGGGGAAAACCTGTGTACATCCGATATTACCTGAAAACTCATATAATATAGGATGCACCTAGGTACCAGCGGAGTAAGCTAGACCGGGGCGATACTAGAACAACTAAGGACTAAATTACACTTCAAGAACTCCTGGGTCTTCAGACATCTGGTTCCTCGTAGTAGTCGTAATCTCCAATATTTCTTGCTTCTGAGGGTTTGGGGAAAGAGCGAGAATGAGCACAACCACCGTGCTCACGAGCCAACACACAGTATGCAATAGTATACATGTAAGGCTTAACAAGGATGGCTCAGGTTCTTTTATTTGCTAAAGCAACATTTTCAATTATCATAAATACAAATTCCTATGACTTAGCATTTTAAACAAGTTGTATTTTCATTAAAGAGAATAAGTGCAATATTACATAACAGTAGAGGTTACCTCCACCTCATGCTTAATTTTGATAACGGCTACATCCACCGACTATCAACACTGGGTATGGCTACCTAGGAAAAATTCAAAATAAGAGCTAGATGAGCCCACTACATTTTTAATCCACCCACAAATGTTTTTGAAATAGAACTAACTCAGGTTAAGTTCCCATGTCCGCTTTTGACCGTAGGCGCGACTGTTTAAACAGTTTAGACTCTGCAGAGGTTGTACACTGTACCCACAAGAGATAATCGTACTCGTTACCCCACATGATTCCTTAGTCATGTAGTTGAGTGATCGTCACAGTAACGTTTCAAACAACCTTGCCCCTTCCGTCATCTCACCCCTATGGCCAATTCCATAAGATGTGCGAGATGTATACCACAACGACTAGCGCAGCTGGCCCCGACCACAACGACTAGTGCAGCTGGCCCCGACCACAACGACTAGTGCAGCTGGCAACTTCACCGTTCCCGGTGTCCCTTTCAAGCTAGCATACGTCCTGCCGCTTGCACACTTCTAAACACCAGTTGTGGGATGACATTCAGGGTTCAATAATTTTACTAAGCCAAGTTGCACTTTGCAGACTTGCGGTTGTACTTATTTTACACGGAGGTCATGACAAGATTAAGTCCTTAATTCATCTGGACGGTTTATACCACATACCAACTATTCTCGTGCTATATCCGCACCCACCACTCTTTCCATCCGCCCAGATGTGGTACTAGCAAGTTGTTTAGGGTTTTGGGAAGGAAAACCAATTAACGCAACACACCAGTCATCTACATCCAATAACTACCCAAAACCATTTTCATGTTTAAAAGATGATGATTGGGACATTTATTGTCCCATTACTTAAGCAAGACTAGCATGTCGCTTAAGTACAACCTATACTAGTATTTACCACATATTTACTAGGGTGACAAAGAATACTGGGTTCAATTATCAAAGGATGGGTAATAATTAATTAATCATCAAATGGGTGTTTAACTACCTTAAGGTTTAACATACATTTGATTACAGAATTAAAGCATACAACTTTGATATTTTAAATAAACATAGTTTGCATAAAACGTAGGCTCAAAATGATCAAAGTATTGACTCGCCTGGGTTAGGTTATCGCGGCCTTGATCTTACTCAGGGCCTTCTCTGCCAAGGGTTTTGAATTCTGGTTTTGCGTCTTTATCTGAATCTTGATCCTGCTCGAGTCGCTGCTTTTTTCTGAACCTCGACTCCTAATTACACGATACAAGCAAGAACAACAAATAAATCCAAAGAACTTCCAAAAGACCAAATATAATAGGAGAACTTTAAATAAGTTTTGCGACGAATGAGCTTAAGAGACAAGATTCAGCGAGGCGGGGATGTTTGACAAAGTCAAACGATCAGCTGAGTACACGAGGCAAAGGCGGAGATACTCTGCTGAGGAAAAATAAGGGGGAAACAAAGTCGAAGGAGCTTGCGTAGGGATACTCTACTTCGGATTTGAAAGATGGCAAAATATTGCCGATCGACTAACGACACAGCTAGACCTAAGTTTAAAAGAAGAGCTTTTATTAAAATAATGGATATTATTCGATCAAGATATTGAGATTAACATGTTAATCCCGAATAGCTCCCCAATATATTTTGAGAAAATGCAAGTTCATTTCAAAGTATTTTACACAAACGCGGGAAATTTGAATAAATTTGTTTTAACAAAAGTTGACGTGATTGCGGAGACGATTACGAAGGTCATTTGCATAACTTCGATTTCCCGAGATTTTGCAAATTACGCTTCTAATCGATAGCTCTCAAATAGAAGCGAAATGGATAATTCTGTTAACGCGTGTCAATCGGTGAGTTAACAATTAATAACGGTTAACCGAATCGTCGCAATTCACAAGACAATCGCAGAGAATAATTATTCTGGAAATGTTTTCGCCAAAATAGAAAGCTACTAGTCGTCCGAGGATTACAAAACAATACATGCACGATCGCCATACAAACTTCCATACACAAAACTCAATTTCCGCGGCGCTTCACGACTACCCTGCACAGAGTTAACAAGACAATACAAGATCAATACACACATCGATAATACATAGATCGACAAGGCTACTGCCAAAACTTGCTCCATTGCTCTGCAATCCACGAGGGGGCCCACAACCAGAGAGACAGAGAGCAGGGGGAGGCTCGGCCACAGGAACAGAGGAGAGGGGGGGGGGAAGCAGGTCGGTTGGACCGAGGGAAATAAAAGAGAGGGGGGAAATGGAGGAGGCTGCTGCCAGCGGCGGGTGGTGGCCGGAGGGGCGGCGGGGTCGGGCAAAATGGAGTGCCTGCGAGGAGGGGATGCCAAGGGAGGCGGCGGTGCGGCCGTGGCGGCTCTAGAGAGGCGGCAGCGGTGACTGGAGCGCACGGGAGCAGAGGCTGAACGGCGGCGATGGCGACCGGAGGGGAAAAGAGGGAGGGGAGGCGCATGTGGGCACCAGGGCGGCGCGGGGAGCTCACCGTGAGGTCGGCCGAGGCGGGGGAGCGGTGGAGGCAGCCGACGACAGGAGCCGAGGCGAGGTCGGGGGAGGCACACGGGGGCGGCGAACTGCGGCGGCGGGGAAGCTCGTCCGTCGGGCGGAGGAGCGTCAGTGGCGAAGGGCGGAGCTCCCGGTGGCAGCGGATTGGCCGGAGCAGCGCCGGAGGGAGGGGAGAAGGGTGGCGGTGGCGGCACCGAGAAGAGGGAGGCGCAACGAAGAGGGGAGGGAGAGGAAGGAGCCTCGGCTTTTGTAGCCGGGGAAGAGGCGGAAAAACCGACGGAGGCGGCGGAAGCGGCGAAGATTGGGGGAGAAAAGCAGAACGACGCGGAAGGGGGCGAGGTCAGCGGACGGCGCGGGGAGTCGGCGCGCGGTGCGGAGCTGCGGCAGAGGGGGCGCCGGATCCGGAGGAGGCGGGGGTTGTCGGGGCGGGGCTCGGGCGAACGAGCGCGAGAGGGGAGAGAAGAGCGAGTGGCGGCGCGGCGCTGTCGATGGGAGCGCACGGGGGGAGGGAGAGATGAGAGGGGAGAGGAGAAAGAGAAGTCGGGCCGGGCGATTCGGCTGGGTGGGGGGAATAAGGTCGGGGGAGATGGGCCGGCTGGGGTGCGGTCGGGCCGACTGGGCCGGGAGGGAGAGAAGAGAGAGTGGGTCGGGAGAAAACCCGGCCCAAGAAGAAAAGGATGGACTCAGAATTTAGAAATGGAGAATTCAACTTAAAATTTTGAATTCGGAATTTGAAGAAAGGTTTGAAACACAAACCCGAGCTTAACGGAAGTTAGGATTTTTTTTAAAATTTAAACAAAAATTTGAAAATTCGAATAAAAATCAGAAACCAAGGTAATTACTATTTATCGACTGAAAACGGGATGTTACATGTTCCTAGCTTGCATGATAAACGATATATGAGAAAAACTCAGATGATTGATTAATTAACTGTGGGACGCGATTGTGGTGGCCACTGGGCAATTTCTCCCGCGCGGGCCTGTCTAATAATCATGCTAATGGTTTTTGGGATCAAAATCAGTCACTTTTCTAACCATTGGATGAAAAATCAGCGGCTTGGGCATGATATTTGAGATGGAGATTGCAAGGTTAGAAATTCGAATGATTTGCAAAAACAAATCATGCGCATGATATATAGCAATTTTGTTGAAGACGTCCGGCTCGGCTTTGGCTACTCCGTGCAAAGGGGCTTGCCGGAGCGCCGGGACGTCAACCAGCAGGTTGAGATTCTTCTTTAGATGCTGGTTGTCGTCCACCGACTCCCAGAGCTGCCGCTCAAGATCAATCGCGTCACCGGTAGAAGCCGCCTACGAAGATGATCTCGTGTCCAGCTAGACGGCGCGGGGGAGGCCGCCATGGAGAGTCCATGTCCTCGGGAATCGGGATCGGCCATGGGATGCGATCCGGGCTATGGAAGCTCATTCAGATGTGTGGAATCATATCATCCGTATTTTCTCGTCGGCCTAAATTTTTAGATGAACTTTTGGATAAACTATTTAACGCTATTACACAAAACTTCATCACAGACGGTTCTAAACATAGACGGTTCTATTCACGACGGTTCGTAAATAGAAAATCAGAGGCGAATCTAGCCGGGGCTTCATCAGGCTGAAGCCTACCTTCCGTCGGCGCCATAACTCCCCCCATCAAAACCAACCTTCGGCTTCGCCACTGCCGGTTGCCATGGCTGCATGCCTACATCAAGAAGAAGAAGAAGAAAGAAGAAGCAGGAGCAAATGGGTCTTTGCACGGTTGCACCCTCGCCGAAGAAGTGAAGCCCAGTCCAACTCGCATCCACCCATGTCCCCACTGGACACGGACACACTCCCACCTCACGTTCCCAATTCGGTGTTCTCTGAATCCCCTCCAAAATTCCCCAATCTCAATCTGGCAATCAATTGAGCGAGTAGAAGCGCACCGGAGGAGGCCGAGGCAGGAAGCCGGGTGAGGGAGCAAGAGCGGCGATGAGATGAGATCTGGGCAGCCGGTGGGCCTCTGGACTGGGGTCACGGAGCACCTGAGGGCAGCCAGTGGGGTGGCCAGGCGTGGGAGCCGGTCCAGGCGTCCAAAGGGGGGTGTACAGTCCAGACTCCAGAGGTGTCCAGAGGAGGGAGCCCAGAGGCTGGGAGTCGCCGATGCTGAGGCGGCGAGACCTGAAGGGGGGCAAAACCGCGGAGGAGCGGCCGCCGCCCGCTGGTAGCCGACCTAGAGCTCGTCTGCCGAGGAGGGGCTAGGAGGCGGTCCTGTCTCCATCCTGAGGAGGAGTGGAGGCTGGGAGGAGGCGAGCTGGCGAGGCGAAGAGGGCCGAGTCGCTGAGACGACCGACTGAGGGGCAAGGAAGGAGGCTCTGGCGGCCAGCGTGACGCATGATGGAACATATGAAGCAAAGATCAAATGCAAAGCCACGGTTGTTACTATATTGACTAACACATTCTTATCTATTTGTTCATGGGTATTCTAGTAATTTTGCTTTAGCCTTTGGTCTTTGAGATAACATCAAACACGCCATGTAATTATCAACGGAGGGAGTACTTTGTTTGTCCACTTGTCATCTTTTACATTTTTATCACCAATGCAGTAATCCATCTTCCTAATTTTTCTGTACATCTAGGTTATTGCTGAGCGTCTTTCAGAAGAGATTGCTGGGTTAAGAGAAATGTTCAAATCAATGGACACTAAAAACAGAGGCGTGGTTACTTTTTCTGTACATCCAGGTCATTTATTTTGAATGTTTATGATCATTTAATTACAATTTACTATTGTATCACTAATTTTGCTAACTTTGAAGTACAGATCGTTAACCACTGGAACCATATTTATAGGTTTTGAAGATGCACTTTTCATTAACGAGGTACCTTCATTGTATTTCTTTTTTTTTTACTTTGCTTTGATTTTATTCATGTACGAATTTGATTGCACAAGAATACAAGACTATGTTCGTCTGAAATTAGCTTAGTTATCCGAGGCTTCGAGCCCACCCTCTATTTTCATTCTGGCTTCGCCACTGTCTGTGATAGTCTATTTTCATAGAGGTTCTAAACAAGAACCGTCTGTGATAATAATTATCACAGACGGTTCTTGTTTAGAACCGTCTGTGATGTTTGGAGCTTCCCGAGCCTCGTGAATGAATCTGATGTGGATTTTTGGATTGAACTTTTCGTTAACTTTCCCACAATAGCCATAGCATCACAGTAGCATCAACTCAATTCATTCACAGAGCACTAAAAACAATACAACATCACCCGCATCACAGTAGCATCAATTCAATCCATTCACAGAGCACTAACACATCACAAAGAAAAAGGGGAGAGTAGAGAGAGTGAGGTCGTTGGAGGCTGGGGCGACGAGGTCGTGTGAGGCTGGTGATGACGAGGCCTGGGCAAGGTGGAGGAGGCCGCGGGCGACGAGCTCAAGGGAGGACGGAGCGACGAAGTGGAGGAGGCCGGGGGCGACGAGGTCGTGGGAGGCTGGCGACGACGAGGCTGGGGCGAGGTGGAGGAAGCCGCGGGCGACGAGCTCGGGGGAGACCGGAGCGCAAGGTCAGGGCGAGACGGAGATGGCAGAGGAGAAATGACAGAGAAGAAGATGGAGATGGCAAAGGAGGAGATGGAGGACTCTGTTAATATAAAGAGATTTTCGGCAGCCCGCCCATTAAGTGCAAATTTTTGTTTTTTCGCCCAACAAAATAAAAGTATCATAGACGGTTTTATACAAAAAATCGTCTGTGATAACATATCACAGACGGTTCGTATCATGAACCGTCTGTAATAAGCATCTCATCACAGACGGTTCTTAATACAAACTGTCGGTGATAGAATTACGAAAATACTAGTCGGAAGGAGATTTCGACTACCTGGTCGAAGGAAGGTTTCAACAACTTGGTCAGAAGGAGTTTCGACTAACTGGTCGAAGGAGATTCTGACTACCTGGTCAAAGGAAAGTTTCAACTACTTGGTCGAAGAAGATTTCGACTAGCTGGTCGAAGGAAGGTTTTGATTACCTAGTCGAAGGAGACGTCACCATCATCACAGACGGTTTGTATTAAGAACAGTCTGTGATGAGATTCTTATCACAGACGGTTCATGATACAAACCGTCTGTGATAGGTCCATATCACAGACGGTTCCAAGAGAACTGATACGGGGTGTCTAATCTTCTCGACATAGGATCGAAGATAACTTGCACGCTTGACTTGACAAATTGTAGTTGCTCACCCGTTGCCATTGCATGAACTTGCAACTCTTTAATTCGTCTAATCTCACGTGTACTCCACCCGACCACCAAGTGGAGTTTTACCGATCCCTCAATTCCCAACAGAAAGATAGAACGGTCTTTGGAAGAAAACGCTCTATTCCCCTTCAAGTCGTTGGCCTTCACCAAAATTCTTGAAAGAATCAAGCGTTGATGCAAAGAGCAATTAAAATCTTTAATCGTAGTCTGAGGTTACAATGGGGGTCTACCCCTCAATATATAGTGCCCTTCTCCACCTCATGGCTGGCCAAGAGGCCCTACACCTACTCTATTTCGGAATTAGGAGTCATACTCCAATTCAGACAAAATCTAAAACAAAAAGGAAACTCTGATTTTACAACTGTTACATTATTTTGGCCATATCTTTTGATACATAACTAATTTGGGACTGAGAGGGGATCCATTGGATCGGCCTTGAAGTTATATTTCCAACAAGCACAAGAACAACCAAATCGGACTCTTTTTGTGAAAGTTATGACAGTTTTACTCCGGACTGTCCTGCTGATTCCGAATCCGAATTGAATCCAAACCTTCCTAACTTCAATTTCATTAATTGAAACGATTTGAATTCGAATGAAACTGGAGAAAGAGACTCTTGTGAACCTTTGGAAAGTTATGGCATAGCTTGTTATCTTCCCAAGATATTGTATATGCCACAGAATCATCAACTTTATCAACTCTCGCGCATTGGTTGGTCTGAATGTGTAGTATGTTCTCGAATAGCCATAACTTGTTATAGAAAGCTCTAAATCACATGCCGTTTGATATATTGGAAAGTAGACTTGATAAGCTTTCCAAATATATATATTGTGTATGCTAGATCCTTTCGATTTTCTGCGAAGACCATCGTGAACCTGAGAAGCATCGTGTTCTTTATCTTCCAATAAACCTTCTCATTGAAACCTGATAACAAGCGATAACCCGATATTAGGCAGTATAATATTCTCTACTAATTTAAAAGAAAATTCAGGAAACAGATTCACCTGTTGGATAAGCTTCTCTTGTTTTTCAACTCTTTTAGTAAGCTCATGTTGTTCTGAGGTACTTGATGAATTGAAAACACTATATGGAACAACATAGCTAAGGATGTCCGCATCAAGAACCGTCTGTGATGAGGCGTCTTCTATAGGCTGTTTTGTAGTAGTGTAATCCATGAAACTCAATATGGTAATTGAGCCTATAGGTCCCGAGTTCAAGACCTAACTAACGCAATGGCCCACTTCGAGTCCACATCACTGGCTTGGGGAGTGTTGAAGTATATTGTCTGCATTCCCTTATCAGTTTAAGTTTTTTGGTGAACTTGTTGGTGCATGCAACTCAATAGGACGCTAATCCAAGTTGAGAAGGGCACAAATGATAAATTATGTTGATGCAGGGTCGCTTTTGTAAAACATCCTCCGCTACTCGTTAATTTCGACTCGATTTTGGCCGCGTAATCTTGACTAAACGGTTCATGCCTAAGTTTTTTTTAAATAATATATTTTGTTATTATTAATAATAGCCCAAAAAAATTCACAAAAAAATTTATCTATCCCCGTTTGAAATGGTGATTGCACATTGTCGTTGTTTGAAAAGGAAATAGATGATGTAGAGCTCCAGCGTGGCAGGAAGTAGCTTTCTATCACCATTTCAAATGACGACAGAACTCTGTGGTCGTTTGAAAGGGTGGTAGAGATCGTCATTTGAAAGGGCAACAAATACTTCGTCACCTTTTCAAATGGTGACAGAGGTTATTTTCCTTTTTTATTTGTTTGAGTATTTTATGTCGGTTTTAGACGGTTGTAATGTTCGTCTATCATATATAATTTGAACTACCGGAGACACATGTTGGAAGAATGATCATATGGTAGATAGAGAAAATTAGAACCATCGAAAATTAGCTATTTTTTATTATGTGATCAATTGGACATATATTTTGTAAGCTTCAGTTTGAGGGAGAATAGAGCACCGATGATAATATTTCAAGCCCGATATAACACTTGATAAATAAGGTGTAATTTACATAGCATACAGGGTTTGGTTAGGTGCGTATATATGTTTCCTCACTGCTCCCTATGGTACAAATGGCAACATACACGAACCATGAACCCACACTACAACTGAGATATTTGCGGCTTTTGGAATCGAAAACACTTGGCGAGTGGGGAAAAAATGTCAATCTTGAGGACTTGCTCCCCCTACGGGCGCGGGCCTCCCAATACTCATCTCGAAGGTCTTTTCGGGCCTATCCTCGTTTATAATAATCTTCGGTGTAATAGGAGCATCAGAGACCATCGGTGTCTTTCTCTTGTCTTCCCTGTTCCTAGTTGTGGGATGTCTCCAACGGGTAAACACCTCGGATACAACTGCATAGCTCAACATATATTTTTGCTGAATAAATACCTTATTGTACTTCCCTGGGCCATCGATCTATTGGAAGAAGTAGCAACGCTCCTTCGGCTGCCATGCACGGACAAAGTTACCGATTTTTAAAATGCAACTTGCAATGTGTAATATGGGGAGACATCACTTACGCAGAAATCCCCGCATATGTAGTAAGCCTGGGTGATAGTACACAGGTGTGTGGATTGCTTGATCCAGGTTGGGTTACCTCGATCACACTAGGCACGTGAAAATTTTGGTGGTACAGGAGCATCCTTGTAAGAACTATTTGGGTATGTTTTATGCCTTCTTGCTAACCCATTTTCACTTCTGGGGCATCTCCCTGTAGTCCGACATCCCCAAATCGGGTGGAGTGGCCTCCTCTACCACTCTTCTCCATCCCCTCTTCATGTTTTCAAAATTAGCTCGAATGGAGTGTTGCTTGTAGTGGTGCAGTGTGCCCCAGATTTATAGGAGATGATTGTGTAGTTTTGAGGTACTAAATTTTTGTGAGTGGAAGTGCACTCACATCCGTGAGAAGGTATCTTTCGGTACATGATAGCTCAGCGAGTTTTCAATTCATTGAGAAAAGCTGGTCAGCGAGTTTTCAATTCATTGAGAAAAGCTGGTCAGTGCGCGTAGCTATATATGCATTATAGCATGGTGTTTTCACTTGTCGCTGAAAAGGCTACATATTCATCTTGTCGTGATGCATAGTGTTAGCATTACCTCTTTCTCACGATGCTGAGAAGGGGATCAAGATGTCTCCTAGTAATAATGGGATTCATGTAGTACCCGCGGTTCTTCCTAGGTGCTATCCCACGAGTGGCCCTAGCCTTGGGCAGGCGCTGTCCATGACCTGATGGATATATAGATCCAGTGGTCTGGTGCCTACCACGATCTGGCAGGGCGAGCAAGAGGTGCTGCAGTCACGATGCGCTAGCTGCTAGGTCTGCTGGCTAGGTAGCGACTTGTGATCATTAGTAATTTGGCTGGTGCTCGATTGAACCAGTTAAAATAATGTCACCTGTGGCAGGCCGGCCGCCAGGGGGAGGAGCAGCAAGGGTAGATGTAGGATCCTGGTGATCGGCGGCGACCGCGCGGCCGAGCCACCCCATGGCCAGCACCATCCTCGTCAGGGACACCGGCCGCGCCCTCCGTCACGGCCAAGGCGCATGCAGCTGCGATCAAGAGCAATTCCAAGGTGAGGGAACAAGGAGGGAGCGGGCCTCGTGGTCGTCGTGGGCTACGGAGGGGGAACATGGGACACGGTGGGTGTAGAGGAGGCGAGGAGGAGTCGCGGTAACGTTGCAACGGAGAGAACAGAGGGATCGGATCGGAGAAGAAGGTGCGTTGTTATGTTGTGTCGACCATGGTGCTTTTTAAGGGGTCCATCTTTAATTCTCATCCCTTCGATCTATAAGATGGATGGCCACGATGCTCCAGATCAGTCAGGTACTTTCCTTCCATATACACCTTAAATTTGAAACTGATGCTTTTATGTTGGTATAGACGAATTACCCAATCTCTTCGCTAGTTTAAGTATTCGTTCTGAGGCTCTGTTTGAGTCTCGAGAATTTTTCGTTATTCCCACAAGAATTGAATTAATTGTTTCTATATATGAAACTCCACTGAAACTCTTGTGAAATTACTATTTCAAATGTGTTTCAAAGGGTGACTGAAACATTGTGATTCTTGAATGAATTCTATCTATCGTAGTTGCACTCTTCCTCGAAAGGTTTTGCGGTCCAATTAGGCCCTAACTTTATATTTATAAAAAAGTTCATCTTCCTAGCAACTATTCAATAACTGTGCCTGGTTTTTTAAGAGAAGCTTTTGTATGTTTTGTTGAAGTATTCCCCAAGCCATTATTCTCTTGCACCGGAAATATCAAATCAAATTTCAAACCATTACTATATAAAAGTTGTTTTTCCTTATGTATCTTACTCTACAAGTCGTGTAGGGCCTAATATCGTCTTCAGCACAGACAGGCCCGCAGTTGCCCTGTACAGGCCCCCAATTGCCCAGAACAGGAATGCAACCAGCTGAGCGTGGTAGGCATCGGGAAAAGATATGCGACGAGCTTGGATGACAGCCTTGTCTGGAATTTTTTTCTTCCCAAGTAGCTCCGCGGTGCCATCGTTAATTACAAAAATAACTTCTTTAGCATCGAAATTCCAAAATTAACCCCTTCCTAAGCGCGAAGCATCGGAGGCTAACATCTCCTTTGACTTCATGGTTACGGAAGTACACAGTCGAATACAGCTTAGTTGTGTTCAGCTCGTTTGAACTTGTGTTCCGGGGAGTAAACCCAGTTGGACCTCGGTATGCGGCCAGGATCCGATTCTACAAGTGGTATCAGAGCCCAGGTGTCTAATATCTCCTTGGACTTCATGGTTACTGAAGTACACAACTGATGTGTGAGGGTGAGAATATTAGAAATAGTTCCACATCAATTGTGGGAAAGGAAAAAACATAACTTATAAGTGTGAGGGAAACATCACCCATTGGATTAGTCTTTTAGGGGACAAGACCCAATACCATTTATAAGGCTATTGCTATAGGATTTGGATACGATAGCCCGTGGGCTTAGTTGTGTTCAGCCTGTTTGGACCTATGGCGTGGCATGCGCCGCGTCAGTAAACCCCAAACGTCTAACATCTCCTTTTTGGACCTGTGGCGTAGGGAGTAAACCCAATTGGATCTAGGCACACGGTCAAAGTCCGATCCCACAATTAGTATTAGAGCACAAACGTCTAACATCTCCTTCGACTTTATAGTTGCTGAAGTACAAACCTAAAACCCTAATTGAAAGAGTAATAAAACCCGTTGCTGTCAGTGCATACTTACTGGATAATCTAGAATTAGTAGAGTGGCTACGTACGTGCCCTGGTGTGGTCGAAGCATGATGGCGTGCAGTGATAACAAGATCATTAATCTACGGATGAAATATCATGATAGCAAACCAATACGACTATGTAGCACCAATCAAGCCTTCGTCAAGTAGAGTTACTGTCGAGTCCGGTACTTATTTTGGCCTGATGCCTCCCAAACCCAAACTGTGCTGTCCTGCCATATATATAATTGAATGTGAATATGTGATCTTGTTACCATATATATTGGATGCCTAGAGATATTGGGAATCTGGACAACACGGATGCATGGAACTCTTAATTTGGACAGTATGATGCGATAAAGCATCAGAAAAAGTTAAGAGCCGCATTGTAATGTTAGCCATGCATGAAATATCGAAGAGGGGAAGGGTGGCAATGGAGCCAGGACTGCAAGAATACAATGGCTATATGCATATAGCAGGAGAGGTTGGCTCATTAATTGAACTATACAGGACATGGTAGGTTGCATGAGTTAAAGAATTTCCAACTCAAAATAGACGAGCAAGCAGGTTTGCCCTGGAACCTAGCAACTGTCCATAGGTAAAAACATTTCAGTCGGCTCACATACACAATCAAAGTGAAGAAACAAGTACGTACCCCTTGTTAAAAGCATGAGAGGTTTTCCTTGTATGATGGACCTAGTCACATCTAGGTAGCACCTTAAGCTTATTTAGAAAGGCTTAATTGAGTTATATATAATTCTAAGATTGAGCCGGGCATTTCTAATTAATGCAAACCACCATGTAGTTGTAATAATCATGCGTACAAAAGGCAAAGCAAATCGACGCTTGCTTTTCCTAATTAAGGCATAACTAAATGTTTGGTGCATGGAGCTTACAAACTTAAATGTTTGGGTAACATAAAATTTATGAGACTATTCTTTGATATACCTAAACCCCTTCAACTGACATGGCCCTCGGCCGGCCCAGCGCTTTTCGGTCTAAATTCAGATTCCAGCTGGTATTTTGACGTTACAATTTTGACTTTTACCTGCATTTTTACGCTGGGCCTCAGGGCCCGAGGCTAGTAACATCTATTTACGCAAATAGCCTATTGATTAGGCTTATGCAAGATAACTTCATAATCATAGCTACGAATGCCACACATATACACCCTCCTCATCAGCAGGAGGTTTGTGATTTTTAACAGGGGTGGCCGCTAGGTCCGAAAATTGGAAAATTTCCATCAATTTCAGCCAAAATTTTCAAATCAAAATTTGAAATTTTCAAAGTTAAGATGTAAAAAACTAAAAACCTGTGTGGTTTTTAGGGTTTCAACCCATGATATGTGATTAGACATGGTTTCAAATTTATTTTATATTAAGCAAAATTCATTCAAAATAATTTTTTTTGGCTGGTTTGGATTTCTAGCTGGGTGACGAGTAACACCGATTTTTGGCCGATTTTTTGAACCGTGCTCATCACATCCCAACGGAGGGATCCCAGGTCATCTCTCTCTAAGTCAGGAAGATGCCACCGCTGGCTCCTTTCTTCCAGATCACAGGACGATTGATGCAAAAGTTTTGTAACCTATGTTTCCATGATGCCTTCCAAACCCAATTAACAATTTCTTTCGTGTCAACATAAATGGAAATTAGCAATGTAATGTGCACAAATACTGGATGCTAAATTAACTTTTCGTGGAAAAATAGTACGTAGCATTCTAATTCCATATTTGGTTATCAATGGTTGGTGGACTTGCACCTCTAAGAGTTACTTATGTCCGGTATATATATAGACAAAAGCTCTAAGAGTTACTTATGTCCGGTATATAGGGAAGAGGGAAATGGAAGAAAAGACGTACGGATGTAAATATGTAGCACTAGGTCTTGGTACATGTGAATTAATGGAGCCACAAAATAGTAGATGAACGACAGTAATTGGAAGAGTTAACATCTGTATCAAACACCAATCTATATGCCAGTATAATAGCTACAAACAATAATGTGATCCACTTTTTTTTGCCATCAGTCACCAAACATTCTGAAGAACTTTACAGAGAGCATAATGGGCATAGTAGAACTTCTTCAGCACATTGCGCGCGGCTCAACAGAAGAAACATGAACTTCTTCAGCAGTTCTAATATAGTTGCTGTGCGTGGATAATGCAGCGACACCGATCGTCATTTGATTTAACACTTAGGTATCCATGGCATCCTAATTTGTTACAACATCCCAAGTTAAACTAATCGATTCCTTAGAAGCAATAAATGTTTTCGATTCATTTCAACTTAGGCAAATCGCAGTTCATCTCCATCCTTGTTGCATGCAGCCATTCTTCAGGGGCCATCTACTATAGCTCTCCTCCTCCTTTGTTCATGTTCACTGGAGTTCCTACTCAGCATAATGAGCAGCCTACCCTGATATCAGCAGGTATCTTTCCCTTTTCCTGGTGCCTCCTAAACCCAAACTGCCGTTTCGCTATCCATGGAAATCAAGATTGAGTTTTTTGAGATCAAATCAAGGTTGAGTTAGATTTGTCAATTTACATCTGGGGGAAAAAAATGCTTGATCTATATATACAATCAGTAATAAAAAAAACACGCAGTTTGTTTAGACGGTGACAGCAATGAAGAAGACAGACAGATTGTTGAGTTCATTGGAAGCAGAGTACAAAAGAGTTGTAAGGAACAAAAGAGAGGCCGGTTCAACACTTCGAATTAATTGAATTGGGACATAGTAGTATTTGATCTACCATGAATTCTAGCTGAAAGGCTAAATCTATATATAGCCAGTACCACAGCTTTTTTTTTGTCGCCAACACCTGTCCGGGTAAATACAAGTAGATTGTGTCAATTTCAAAAAATAAATAAATATCTTTACATATCTAGTAGTAATGATATTTATTTTCCGTGATCTGTTCATTTCAGGATTCAAGCTCCACTATAAAGAACAGAGCAACAAAGGATCACCTACCACCGCCTGTCCCTTGGCTTGCGCTTCCCTTTTCTCGTCTCATCTTATGATCTGAATAAGCCTAGCTAGTTATTAGCTAACAACCTCAAACAGGAAAGCGCTGGTAAAATTCGATTGTTTTCTCTGTAAAAAACTATCATATTTTAAAAGTTTATTTACAACTCTATTATACATAAATTACAGTAAATTATTTATGTAATTTTGATTCTTGGTCAATGTAATATTCTTGAAAGTCTTAATAACTCATATTTTTATCACATGATTCAAAATCTCATATGTACTTTGAGAGGTCGAGTAAAAATAAAGATAAAAAATAAAATTATATACCAACAAAATTCAATAATGTGGTGAACCCGTTATGTTCTTCATACGTACTTTGAGATGTTGAGCAAAAATAAAGATAAAAAATAAAATTACATACCGATAAAATACGGTATTGTGGTGAGCCCGTTATGTTCTGATGAAAAAATAATAATAAATTCGGATCAAATTCATCAGATGGGAAAAGTGCAAATCTCAAAACATATCAGACGAATGAAAATTCGACTATTATGATTTTTTTTTTCTTACAACGCATCAACAACACGAATCTTATAGCACATCTAGCGAATAGAAAAGTGACAGTTTTAACTTCAAAAAATCGTCGAAAGTTATATAGCAATAATGGAAGCTGGTAGACGTGCACAACTGAGCAAACATTTCAGTCGTTAATTAAAAATTTCCAACCCACAAATCAACTACGAAAACACTCCACAATATATACTTTCTAACAACAGTGCACCATAACGCAAGTCATAAGTACATTCATGCCTACCTTCTTGTTATCGTTATATTGAAGTAGCTAGCAACTAGTTCTTTCCTGAATCCCGATACATCCTTTTTTTTGTGTGGAGCACATCGATGAACGCTGAAATTAGTCAAACAACGATCAAGCGTGGTATATATGTACTTCCCCTATTCTGTGTGGTGGTGTATGCGCACTTGCAAGCGATAGATCAAGGAAAGAGGTTTGCTGTGGAGCTAGCAGTACACTGAAATGAAAGGGATCTGTAAACAGCGTAGATGTCAGCTCGAAATAACCGAAGTACAACGCGTAGTAGTTCGAACTGTAGTGAATACTACTGCAGATGTTGGCTGCAATGCGACGATCACTGTGCGTGTTTTATGAGTGGTGAATACTGTAGTAATAGTGGAATTAATATTTACTACAACGGTTTCGTTGTAACGAGAAAATAATGCGGTTACAGATCTGAACCTTTGTTTTTTGATCGAAGGTGGAGATCACGTGCTAATACATAACATTGTAGATCCTATGCATTGATATCTTCAATGCAAAGGATCCATTTCCCACCTTTTTTTGTAAAAGATGTTCTTTTGGAAAGAATTGAAGGACTATTCAAATGTTCCTCTCTTAGTATAGTAGCACTATCTTACACTCAGAGGTGCAAACGGAGTGGATAGTTCGCATCCGTCCATCCGAATAAATTCAAATATTATTCGAGTGTGAAACTAGATATCTGGGATTCCAAGTCGGATAGTTCTTGCTAGATACATAAATGGATTCAGGAAGGAGGTATCTGTCGGATTTGGAGCTATCCAAAAAATTTATCAGATAGTATTAGGTAAACACTATCCCGGATATCCGGTTTACTCTACGCCAATGGACCAGAGAAAGAAATCAGCCCATATGACTTTTCCAGTATTTAAATTAGTTTTTATTTTTATAAAATACAGGAAATCCAAATAAGCCAATAAAAATAGCAAATGAACTCGAAAAGATTCCAAAAAATTTAGAAAAATACTTTTGAATGCAACAAATTTAATTAAAAACTTTTGAATTTAGTGGATGTTTATTTATTCGTATTAAATAATTTTAATTTCTAAAAATTCTATATAAGTTTTGTTAAATTCTAGAAACTCATGAAAAATTTATAAAACCTTATTTTAAATAAAAGATTTTGAAAAACTTGAAAATTGAGATGCTACACACTTGCTACCAGTCAATGTCCTGTATATATATTGTATTTGTCCCGTCATGTAGTTGGCTAGTTACATTTTGGATATCTTTTGTACTGCTATCACTATGACTTGCTACTTGCTAGTAACTACTTCTTTAACTAGCCACTGTGATAGTGTGATGTAGCTAAATTTGCTTGTTGAATTGCTAATATGGTTGCATTTTAGACATGTAGTATGATTGATTGATCTTTATATGTACAACATATATGGTTTCTGTTTTCATGCAATATCTTATTAATATTCGTGTTTGAGACAATCCGTATTCGATTCAGCGTGTATTCGCTCCATACTCGTGATCGAGACTATCAACATTCGTATTCATATCCGACATTGAATTACTAATGTAGTTGGATTTTGGACATGTAGTATGATTGATTGATCTTTATATGTACGACATAAATGGTTTCTGTTTTTACGCAATATCCGACTAAATATTTGTGACTAGGACAATCTGTATTTGGTTCGGCGTGTATTTGCCCCGTATTCATTATCGAGACTATCTGCATTCGTATTCGTATCCGGCATTGTCCGTGTCTGTGGATATCATGGGAATATACTCCAGATCTTAGGATGATGTGACAATTGGCAATGGTGTTTACGGTTTGTCGTTTCACGTGTTTTCGACAAAGCTACAGGCATTCTGGTCAGGGGCGGTCCGACCGGTCCCAAATCGGTCGGACCGGCCATGTGCGGCGGTCGGACCGTGATGACCTAAAAGTGGTCAAAGCAGTGGGCCAAAAATAGGTGTTGTAGGCAAGTGAGGATCCCAATGCACTTGGTCTCATGATTTTGGAGTCTCGACAAGAAGTTCTATTTGTTTTTAATTTCGTAAGGTTTGAATTTGGGGCATGAATTTGGCTAAGTCCTAGGGGCGGTCCGACCGCTCACGAGGAGCGGTCCGACGAGAAGAGGCGGTCCGACCGCTCACATGGAGCGGTCGGACCGTGTATTGACTTGAACGTCGGCCAACCGTGGCGATGTTGTTTTGTTAGGTCAAAGTTATTGGTATCGTGGCATATGGTTTGCATGATGCATGTTTTGACTAACATGGGTCAAGTTGTGAAGAACTTGTTCCCGAATTTGTGTTTGCTTGTCTATGGTTGTGCAGGTTGCTTGGTGGTCAACGACGGTCAACGGCGAGGAGAATCGGGACTAGACTTGGAGAGTTGAGGTCGAGCGATCGGCGATGCGGGTGAGTCAACGACTCAAGCGTGACACAAGATGGACAAGGGTGACCTATTGGCAAATCCATGGCGCATGGTGAAGCGGTTTAGGTCAAAAGGTTAAAGACGGCGCTTTGCGAAGCGTGCGTGTGTGACCCGTTTGTTAGTGGGCCTTAACGGGAGCCCAATTAAGTCAAACCCTAGACAGTTCTAGGCCTCCACTATAAATAGGAGGAGGTGGTGGCTGCACCCCTCTCTCTCGCTGTTTTTTCACCTCTTTTGTCGCTTTCAAACCCTAATTGGCTTAGGGAGAGTTGAGGTGGAGGCTAGGGCTTTTCATGGTTTGAGGAGAATTTTGTGATCTTGGATTGACCACTGATCCATGATGGTGTGGGTGTAATCCAGCAACGATCACGTTTTTAATCTATGCAAGGTTTGCTTGAGATAAGTCTCTTTTCGTTCTTGCTTTCAATTTCGTGATTTTAGGGCTTTCTTTGATCCGCGAGTTTGTGATTGATTCTTTCACGAGAATTAGCTTGCTGTGATATGTGTGAATCTATCTAGCATCATCTTGATCATCAATCTCTCACGAACAAGCATTAGGATCAAGTTTTCGTTCTTGCCCGGTTTTAGACCCTCTGTTATTCAATTGGCAATTGCTCAGGATCTATCCAAGAATTATCATAATATTCGATTGGAATAGGTCCTCAATAGCATATAGAAGGTGTGTGCAAAGTTTCATAAAGATTGGAGTTGAGAATCAAAAGTTTCACCTAATTGCAACCGTCATCGGTGATTTTCTTGTTTGGATCTGCTGCGAGTCGGCCGTCCGATCATTGTCATCACCGGTCAGACCGATTTTGGAGCGGTCCGACCGTCAGTACAACAGCAGTCCGACCGCCCGGCAATCGGTCCAACCGGTTGGGTCCAGAGGTCAGACCGCCCGTGCTTTGAGCTTTTGCAATCTTAGTTGATTTTGTGTTTTTGCTTAGGGATTTTAATTGGATTCAATACTAGTCTTTATTTGTCTTGGTATATTGATCTTCATAGCTTCATCATAGCTATTGGAGTGAAATTGTGTTGAATTCATTATTTGGGAAAAAGTGAGCGTGCTCCTATTCACCCCCCTCTAGTCGCCTTTTCGGTCCAACAAGTGGTATCAGAGCCAGGTTAGTTCACTCTTGATCTTAACCGGTCCACCGAACTTTAGGCGATGGATAAGTTTTCTACTAAACCGCATATCTTCGATGGGCACGACTATGCCTATTGGAAGAATCGTATCACGAGTCTTTCTTGAGAGCGAGGACAAGCTATTTGGGATGTTGTTAGAGCCCGTGGTTATTTCGAAATTGCAACACACCTGGCGATTCTTGTGGCAAACAACAACAAAGCTAAAAATCTTTTATATGGTGCGCTTGGTAGACAAGAATATGATCGCATTTGCAATCTTACCAAGTCGCATGAAATTTGGAACACTCTCGAAACATATCATGAGGTTCGTCCCAAATCAAAAGGTGCGCCAAACAGTTTACAAGCGTGAATACAATAAATTCGAGATCGTCCCGGAGAGCATCGATGACATTTTCAGATCACTTTAATAAAGTAATTAATCAAATGAAAGTCATTGATATTGAATATTCTCAATATGAAAATGCCACCCATCTCTTGGTTGCAATCAACACCAAGGAGTGGGAGATGAAGGCTCTTGCTATAGAGGAAAATGTTGATCTTTCAAGTCTTACTTTAGAATTGCTTTTCATGAGAGACCATGTGAGAGGTCCTCCACTCACGAGTGATGAGTATTTGACATCGTGGTTGAATAGGTTGAGAGTTGAGTTTTTAGGTATGGGTGTTTACATCTTTGAATCGGAAATCGGAACTACATTGTGTATGGGCGGAAGTTCGATGTCGAACTCTGGCGTTGGAAATAGGAACTTCCGATTTACAGGGTTTTGAGTTGGTGAAGGAAATCGGAACTTCCGCACAAGGGTAGCGGAGTGTCAGATATCTTGACATTGAGTGTTCCTCGAGATGGTAATCGGTTTGAAAATCGGAAAGGCGGATGTTAGAAGATCGGAAGTTCCGCGATGTTAAGCGGAACTTCCGATAATCGACAAGTGCGGATGTTAGAAATCGGAACTTCCATTTGTGGTAAGTCGGAACTTCGATTGTGTCGAGCTGTGCGAGAGAAGGTTAATTTGTGATTTTGATTACGTATGAGTTTGAGTCTTATACAAATGTTGATGCTATGATATTGTGCAATGCTATGTGATGTGTTTTTATGCATGTTGTTGCGGGACATCGAGGCGAAGTCGTGGTGGGACACGAGGTGATCGGACTAAGCGCGAGCGGCGTTGAGGTCGAGCGGTCGGATGTGTCGAAGGCGGCGTGAATCTTGAGGTGGTTGCGTGTCAAGGGCGGCAAGGTGTGCGGAGGCTTCGGAAGGTGCGCAAGAGGCGAAAGGGTCTTTTATAGCGGCAAAAGTGGAGGCGGTTCCGTTGGGTAGCGGGCTTAATGGGTTGGAGGCCCATTAGCAAAGGCTATAAATAGGGAGAACCACAGGTTAGGGTTGGCATACGGAGATAAAATTAGGGTTTGCTTTGGAGAGTTTGTTTTGTTTTTGGAGAGTGTTTGAGTTGGAATGTCTGAACTGAAATCTATTGTAATCATTCCTCTTTGCTTTACCTCTGTAATCCTTGTTTCAATCCAATGAAATCGAGGTTTTGATTACTTGATTTTGCAACTCTTCCTCTCACTTTGTTTTTCGTTGAATATCTAGGGTTGGTGTATCTTTTGATTTATCTTATGAGAGTGCATGAAACTTGAGAGATAGAGTCGTTTTGATATTGCTAATATATCCTCAATGTTTCATGAGCTAAGAATCTAAGAATCTCTCGATTCACGGGTTTTGGTCTTTCTTTCGTATTCCTCAAGAAACCCGATTTTGCTTTGTTTGTTGAACCTTTGCTAGCAACTTCTTCTCAATATGGTCAAGATGTTGTTTAGGATGATATCTGTGAAACTTGACGAGAGAAGAACAACAGATCAAAAGTAGTTTGGATTTTTGGGCAAAAACCGGCGTTACATTCTTGATCGGGATAATCAGACTTAGATTTTATCACGAAATACCGCTAAGCGGAACTTCGCGCCATACAACTGCGGAACTACATGGCGGAACTTCCGCACCTTCTTGGCGGAGCTTCGATTTCGGAAGAAACGGCCGAGGCTTGTTTTGTTATTTGATCTTGCTTCATTTACTTTCTTTAGATCTCGAGAGATCTTTGTAGGCTTGTTTAAATCTGATAAAGGGAGTATTAATTTTTAGGCACCATTCACCCCCTCTGTTGCCATTTCGGTCCTTCAATTGGTATCGAGCGGTTAGCTCTTCTTTATAGATCTTAACGGTCGGTTGAGCCATAACAGCGGACAAGTATTCCACCAAGCCTCCGGTCTTTGATGGCACAGATTACCCCTTACGGAAGAGCGAATGGAAACTTACATCCGAGGCTCGGGGTATGCCATCGGAGAAAGGTGAAGGTTAGATTTCTTTGTTCTGCCGATGAAAAAACATCAATGTGGGAAACATGCCCGATGTTGAGGCAAATGCTAAGGCAAGGAACATTATCATTCGAGGTTTGGCGAAGTGAGTTTGATCGCATTTCTCATTTGATTTACGCTTACGACATCAGGTGACCCTCGATGCATACCATGAGGCACCACCCAGTTAAGACGGTTCGACAAGACCGGTTCAAGCGTGAATCTGATAAATTTGAGATGCTTCTTTGGTGAATCTCTTGGCGAGTGCTTTTGGCGTTTTCACAAGATTTTGAGCAACCTCCGGCGGTCGGTCTTACATACCCGACTCGGATAGCGCTCGACGGATGCTTTCGCACTTGATCTTCGTGTTTGGGAGATGAAAGTGACTACCATCAAAGATAGCACGGACCTCTCGACCACGACTCTTGATGCGCTTTACTCGCGTCTCAAGACTCACGAGATTGACATTGTCTCTCGAAGGTCGAAGTCACGATCGATGGCTTTAGTCAGATCCCATACGGATCTTCTTACGAGTCGATCGTGGGTTCTCCTAGTTGCTCTCTGTGACATAGCGATGATCGATTAGAGCGACTTGAGGATGAGCAGCTAGCCCTCCTAGCTCGGAAGTTTTCTCATGCTTACAAGAGGAGGAGGGATGGTAAAGAGGAGGTCTGTGATTTGTTTGAGTGTGGTGGCCCCAACCACATCAGAGCAAACTGTCCCAAGCTTGGGAAGGGCAAAGGTGACTATGGCGGTCCAAGCAAGAACGACTACATCGACAAGAACCGCAACACGAAGCCCTCAGCACCTGATCAAGGCAAGAAGAAGTTCCGCAACTTTGGGAAGGCAAAGAAGCTGTTCCATCGCGTCCTCACCGCCCTCGACGAACTGGACACCGGCGAGGTGGAGGGTGGAGTGGCGATGATGGGAAGGGCGATCATGATCCCAGGGCGGCGGCAACTTCTCGGCATGTGCTTCATGGCCCTCGGGCGAATCGAGCGACGCAATGAGTGTACTCCGACTCAGATGAGGTTAGTCCACTTATGACCAACAATGATGCTTTTCTTAAGCTAGGTAGATTTCATGCTAAGTCTAGGGCTAAGTGTGCTGAGTTGGAGAAGGAAGTAGTTAGATTATCACGGGAGCTTACTTTACTTACATCTGCTCCCTCTCGTGATGAATGTGACACATGCTGTGCTTTGATTAATGATATGGAAAAACTAAGGACCTTGCATGATAGTGTGTCCTCTGAACTTGACATGATTAAGGTAGAGAACATTAGCCTTCTTCTTTGAATTAGAGATGAGTAGGGTAGCACCTCCTTCATCCACTACTATTGAGGCTCTTGCTTGCACCTCATGTGAGGTTAAGGACAATTCGTTTAGAGGTCTTTATACCATGTTGCTTGATGCACTGAAACTTGTGAAAATTGTAATAATCTCAAGATGAACCTAAAGCAGGCGGATCACAAAATTCTTGAATTCAAGGCTGCGCTACTAGAGCCTATTGTTTCTTGTTTAAAGCTGTCCTAAGTTAAGCTGTTGAACTAGAATCGTATCTAGCGGTTTCAAGAAATGATTGATCACGATAACAAATTGGCTCATGCTTCTAAGGATCTTGTTAGCTCACCATGCAAGCAATGTAATAAACTAAAATGTGATTTGATTGCTTTGGATGAAAAATGTGTGAAGCTAACTAAGGACCTTCTAGAGACACAATCATCTGCTTGTATTGTGTGTCTTTGGGAAGAAGTCTAAGGGTTTGGTAGAGGCGCCTAGCAGCGTGAACCAATCATTAGCGATGGGATTTGTTCCCCAAAGTCGGTTGTGCGTGCACAAGCCAATCTTTCCTCTGTTGTTGGTTCTTCTTACGCTCCCTTACCTTCTGCTGTCCCTTCTTCCCCTGCTCTTCTTGCACCTCTCTCTTTGGAGTGTCGGTATCTTATGAACACTCTCGAGAGGTTTGTAGGAGGCAAGAAGAAGCTCAATCTCATTCTAGACAAATCTAAAATTTGCAGATTTAATCGGGTCTAGGATATGATATCCATGAGGATATGAGGAAGCATCCACTGTCGTGCTCAAAACCATAGCACGGTGTGATCAAAACTAAGCCGGGGTGAGAAAGTCAATTTTGAGTCGTGGGCTTTGTTCAAAGATTTACGACGACAAGGTGATTCCATCTGCGGCTTGGCCCCTCGAGGCGAAGTATCATTGCACCTTACATCGGAAAGATGGACATTTAGTTGATCATTGCTTGGTAGCGCCAAGATCGCGCGTAGAGGCCGTGTTGAGTTTCTTAGGCACATTCGAGGTCAGCCCGGATCTTGAGTGCACCTAAGACCAACACGAGGTCTAGGTTTGTTCCATCGATGATTTTGGGCGACATCGAGGACTTGGTTTTTACGAGTTTTCGATTTTCATCCTCATGCTCCCTTTGGTCGTAACTTCGCCGTCACGAGGTAGATCTCGTTTTCCTTTGAGATAGCTACCCGGCGAGATCGGCTATTCTTGGCGCCGACTCGCTCTCCCATAGCGATCGGATCGACCAACAGTGAGATCTTTGACTTGTTGAGTGGCGAGGCGTAGGGTAGATAGAGTCGGTCTTGCTTGACTACTTCATCACATTGCGTGTTACTCGGTATTGGGTGCCCAAATCACTTTGTTGATTCACCCGATCTTGAGACTTCACTCTTTGTTTGACTCGAAGTCGCGGTTTGGGAAGGAAAGGTGCGGATTGTAGACTCGGTTGTTCTCGCCATATATTGGAGATTCTCGTTGGTTTTCTTCCTAGCCGTGCTCGGTGATGAGACAATCACTTTGGAGATGCTTCATTTGGGCGCGTCATCGCTAAAGGTCTTGTGAGCATTAATGATTCCTTTATTTTAAAAGATGTTGCCTTAGTAAGTAAGCTGCGGTATAATCGCTTTGATCTCTCGACTTACGATGGCGGTTTGAGTGAGCTTTAAGAAAAACAATTGCAAAATTCTTGATTCTTGGGTAGTCTAGTTTGCGGGATTTCTCGATATGGGAGGATCTTTCGTGCTGATTTTTACGAGTCTTACGGTGATCCTCTCCGGTGTTTAATTGCTACGAATCCGTGATTTGACTTTACGGCATAGGAGACTAGGTCATATAGGCTTTGATCATTTGACACGAGTCGTGACCACGATCTCATTCGTGGGTTGCCAAAACTCAAGATGGTCAAGGATCTAGTTTGCTCTCCATGCCGCACGGCAAGATGGTTCTTGCTCCTCACTCTCGATCCACGGTGACAATGGTGATGCACGGGACAAGCTGCTCCATATGGATCTGATTGGTCGGCTCGAGTCTTGATCGGCGGGAGGAAGTGGTATATTCTTGTTGTGGTCGATGACTTCTCGAGGTACTCTTGGGTGTTTTCTTAGCCTCGAAGGATGAGGCGTTTACTCTTTTCGCGGTCTTTTTAGTAGGCTTTCTGTTGAGCTCCCGGTGCATTACGAGCAATTCGCGGTGATAATGGCACCGAGTTCAAAATTCCTATTTTGAGAGTTTACGTGGTGAGGCAGTGTAGAGCACCGTTCTCGTCTCCATCGTCCCCCAACAAAATGGCGTTGTGGAGAGGAAGAACCGTACCTTAGTCGAGATGGCGGGCGATGCTTGATGAGTACTCTACACCTAGGAAGTTTTGGGTGAGGCAATTACTCTTGCTTGTCATGTTTCTATGAGTTTTCTTGGGCACTCTTGCATCGCACTTCTTATGAGTTGAGATATGGCGAAAACCAGTCTCGCATTTTCGTGTGTTTGGATGCAAGTGTTTTATTAAAAGTGCAGGAACCTAGATAAGTTCAGTCACGATCTTGTGATGGGATCTTTACAGGTTACTCGACTTCTTCTCGTGCCTATAGAGTGCAGGCTGAGTCTAGTAAAATGGTAGAAACACAGTGAAGTGACCTTGATGAGGCGGTCAGGGACTAGGCACGATATCTCGAGTTCTTTAGAGCGATGCGAGTCCATCTTTGTGGGCGAAGAGGAAGATGGAGATGAAGGTTGTCTACGATCAAGTTCTTCCTCCTCCTCTTGAGTGCCTTCTTCCACTTGCACCTCGAGGAGATCGACCCTTACCTTCGCATCTTACGAAGCTAGTGGCTCTGTTCCTATCTCATCGCTAATGAGGTAGAGGCCACTTCTTCATCTCACCTGGACCTCCAAGACACATTCAAAGGACCATCCTTGAGCGAGATAATTGGAGACCTCTTGAGCGTGTCACACGTTCCAAAGGCGGCTTGTCTCTCTTACATCTCCATTACGCCTTCGTCGCCTCTTTTGAGCCCAAAGGCGTTTGTCATGCTCTATCGGCGAGTCTTGGACAAGCGCTATGCATGAGGAGTTGGAAAACTTTGAAAGAAACAAGGTCGGTCCCTTGTTGAGCCCCTCAAGGTCACAATATCATTGGGACCAAATGGGTGTTCAAGAACAAGCAAAGTGAAGATGGGTTAGTCATTGAAACAAGGCTAGGTTTGGTAGCTCGGGGTACTCTCAAGTTGAGGTCTAGATTTGAAGAGACCTTTGCCCTGTAGCTAGACTTGAAGCCATTAGAATCACCTTGCCTTTGCGGCTTCTAAGGGTTTCAAGCTTTACGAGATGGATGTCAAGAGTGCCTTCCTCAATGGCCTTATTGAGGAAGAAGTCTATGTCGACTGACCTCACAGTTTCGAGAACCCCAAATACCTAACCATGTCTCTGAGCTTTCCAAAGCTTTGTATGGACTCAAGCGAGGCTCCCGAGCTTGGTATGAAAGGCTTAAGTCCTATCTGTTTGAGCCATGGTTTTGAGATGGGTAAAATTGACAAGACCTTGTTCATCCGCCGTCTTGGCACGATCTTACGCTCGTCGGATCTATGTGGATGACATTATCTTTGGCGGCTCCTCGCATGCTCGTTTCCAGTTTCCGATGTCATGAGCTCGGAGTTTGAAATGAGCATGATGGGCGAGTTGAGCTTCTTCCTTGGCTTCCAAATCAAGCAGACTCGGGAGGTACCTTTCTTCATCAAGGCAAATACACTCGAGACCTCTGAGCGTTTCGACATGAATGATGGAAAGCGATATCAACTCCGATGGCATCTCTGGTGCTCTGGATCGGATGAAGGCAGCGAACACATTGACCAAAAGGAGTTCGGGAGCATGATTGGCTCTCTCTTGTACCTCACGACCTCGAGACCGGACATACATTTTTCGTGTGTCTTTGTGCTCGGTTTGAGCTTCTCCTCGCGTATCTCATCGTCGGCGGTGAAAGCGCATCTTCGGTACCTTGAGCTACCATTGACTATGGCATCTGGTACTCTTCCTCTTCTTGTCTATCTCTTAGAGCCTTCTCCGTCACGGACTTTCTTTGGTGTAGGATAGATAGGAAGAGCACTTACGGCACTTGCCAATTCATTGGCACTTCTCTTGTCTCTGGTCGTCAAGGAAGCAATCCGGTGTTGCGCGATCCGCTGCGAGGCGAAAATGCGTTCTTTGCGACGATTCTTTGTAGCCAAGTGCTTTGGATGGTCTCGACCTGCGAGGATTTTGGGTTATCTATCATTGCGTTCCACTCTTTTGTGATAACACGTCTGCGATTTGCATTGCCAAGAACCCGATGCAACATTCTCGGACCAAGCATATTGATATCGGATATCACTTTCTTGAGACCATGTAGAGAAGGGTGACATTGTGCTCGGTTTGTGGAGAGTGAGCACCGGTTGGTGATATCTTCACTAAGCCTCTGGGCGACTCTCGGTTTTATTTCTGCGGGAGAGCTTGGGGTGGTTTGTCCTTACAATTTGTTGTGAGGAGCTTTGTGCTACTCTTGTATTATATTATATTATATTATACTATTACTCCTTTACAGTTACATTTCTTTTAATATTTGGGTTGAAGTCCTTCGGCATAGGTTAGAGTGGTTCTCTTGCCAAATTGCTTTGTTGCTATTTCTTATCTTGTGCTTCTAGGATCTTGCTTATTAGTTGTCTTTTCCTTCTCTAAGTAGAGCTTACTCACTTCTTATAGGTTCTAGCGGTCGGGCCACCCTTGGGTGAGCGAGGGCGATGTTTGCTCCTTAGTGTATGAGTTGATCGGTGATAGTCCTAGAATCATATGGGGTAGATAAGAACACATGCGGCGATAGTTTTCTCTATATCTTTCTATGCTCTAAAGGACGCCTTTTACATTTCTCTTATCGATTCTCGTTTTTGTTCTTTTGGTTGGGGAGTTCATCTTGGTTATTCAGTTCTTAATTATGTCATAACTCAACTTTGTAATTAAAAGATGCATCTCATTCGAAGGAATCGGATTTTCGTGCATTTCATCATGCATTGCATTATAATCAAATGGAGCCTTGTTTATTATCCCTTATGATCTGTTTTCACTTTTTTACATCTTGCCATGATTTATGCTAAAGCGCTAGATCTATCATGACTTTTTATGTGTAGCTTAGTCTTTGTCATGCTAAGGTGATTAAAAATGCTAAACTTGAATTAAAATCTTGTCATGATAGCTCTTGAGACTAGTGCAGTTGAAGCTATCCTTTTATGATTTTCGCCATGTCAAGTAGGTTTGAGTTGAGTCTTGTATCTCCTTTGAACTTTTGAGTAAGCTATATCGGTTTGTTAAGAAACTTGACTTATCTTTAAATCATTGGTCTAAAAACTTCAAAAGCAAAAATGATCTCTTTTGTGCGAAAAAGCTGATCTCACCAAATCTTTCTCATGAGGCCCTTGCCATTGCACTAGGCATGAACTCGGGGAGCCTTGGATGACCTAAGATCACCTCCTTAAGTCTGTTGCTTGGGTGGTCGCATAAGGCTTGGGATCTAGCACATGGTTACAATTTGAAAAATGGTTGAAGCTCAGGAGGCAGTTGTGGATGGCACCTAGTCCAGAGCTTGCTTTACTGAAATAAAACCGTAAAAAGCCTTCAGAAAAAGAAAAATGTGCTAAAATTGCTTATCATTAAAAGACCAAGTTACGGATAAAATGAGTCTTTCTTCAATGGTAGCACTCTAAACTGTTCGATATGAGTCTTCTTGGCTCAACTTAGATTATTTGACATGGCTTGTATCATCCTTTGATATCTTTAGCTAGACTTCAATCTTGGTTTATTTGACTTGCTAAAGAATTGGATCATTAATCAGATAATGGACTTTCTGTCTTAGCTATTCTATACATCAATTGTCATGATCTTGATAGCATTCTTCTGTGTTATGGCTTGGTGTAATTATCTAATAGTCATTTTGGATAATCTACATGGCTCCTAATGCTTAAAATGAACATCATATAGTCTTCTCCTTCCTTTTCTACATCTTGATGATTTTATTGCCAAAGGGGGAGAATTTTGGAGAGAAAAAGCCTTCTGAAGAAAAGCCTTGAGTTTTGTGCGAAAATTGCTCTTATCATCTCATCTCAAGTCTTTCTCTTTTGTCAACATAGTCTTGAGCTTAACTACTCTTGTTTAGACCTTGGTTGATTTTAAACTCAAACTCATCTTATGCTTTTTGGTGTTTGTCAATATACTCATCAAGGGGAGATTGAGAGACCATGTGAGAGGTCCTCCACTCGAGTGATGAGTATTTGACATCGTGGTTGAATAGGTTGAGAGTTGAGTTTTTAGGTATGGGTTGTTTACATCTTTGAATCGGAAATCGGAACTACATGTGTATGGAGCGGAAGTTCGATGTCAGAACTCTGGCGTTGGAAATAGGAACTTCCGATTTACGAGGTTTTGAGTTGGTGAAGAAATCGGAACTTCCGCACAAGGGTAGCGGAGTGTCAGATATCTTGACATTGAGTGTTCCTCGAGATGGTAATCGGTTTGAAAATCGGAAAGGCGGATGTTAGAAGATCGGAAGTTCCGCGATGTTAAGCGCGAACTTCCGATAATCGACAAGTGCGGATGTTAGAAATCGGAACTTCATTTGTGGTAAGTCTTGAACTTCCGATTGTGTCGAGCTGTGCGAGAGAAGGTTAATTTGTGATTTTGATTACGTATGAGTTTGAGTCTTATACAAATGTTGATGCTATGATATTGTGCAATGCTATGTGATGTGTTTTTATGCATGTTGGCTGCGGGACATCGAGGCGAAGTCGTGGTGGGACACGAGGTGATCGGACTAAGCGCGAGGCGTTGAGTCGAGCGGTCGGATGTGTCGAAGGCGGCGTGAATCTTGAGGTGGTTGCGTGTCAAGGACATCAAGGTGTCTGGAGGCTTCGGAAGGTGCGCAAAGGCGAAAGGGTCTTTTCGCAAAGCGGCAAAAGTGGAGGCGGTTCCGTTCGGGTAGCGGGCTTAATGGGTTGGAGGCCCATTAGCAAAGGCTATAAATAGGGAGAACCACAGGTTTAGGGTTGGCATACGGAGATAAAATTAGGGTTTGCTTTGGAGAGTTTGTTTTGTTTTTGGAGAGTGTTTGAGTTGGAATGTCTGAACTGAAATCTATTGTAATCATTCCTCTTTGCTTTACCTCTGTAATCCTTGTTTCAATCAATGAAATCGAGGTTTTGATTACTTGATTTTGCAACTCTTCCTCTCACTTGTTTTTCGTTGAATATCTAGGGTTGGTGTATCTTTTGATTTATCTTATGAGAGTGCATGAAACTTGAGAGATAGAGTCGTTTTGATATTGCTAATATATCCTCAATGTTTCATGAGCTAAGAATCTAAGAATCTCTCGATTCACGGGTTTTGGTCTTTCTTTCGTATTCCTCAAGAAACCCGATTTTGCTTTGTTTGTTGAACCTTTGCTAGCAACTTCTTCTCAATATGGTCAAGATGTTGTTTAGGATGATATCTGTGAAACTTGACGAGAGAAGAACAACAGATCAAAAGTAGTTTGGATTTTTGGGCAAAAACCGGCGTTACATTCTTGATCGGGATAATCAGACTTAGATTTTATCGTGAAGTACGCTAAGCGGAACTTCGCGCCATACACCTGGAACTACATAGCGGAACTTCCGCACCTTCTTGGCGGAGCTTCGATTTCGGAAGAAACGGCCGAGGCTTGTTTTGTTATTTGATCTTGCTTCATTTACTTTCTTTAGATCTCGAGTATGCGTGTTTATCTTTGTTCACCCCCTCTGGCTTTCGTTTAAATCGAGCCGTTAGCTCTTCTTTATAGATCTTAACGGTCGGTTGAGTATTAATTTTTGATGGCATTACCATTCACCCTTACATCCGTCTCGTTGCCATTGAAGGTTAGGTCCTTCATCAATTTCGACAAGACCAGTTCAAGCGTGAATCTGATAAATTTGAGATGCTTGTGGTGAATCTCTTGACGAGTGCTTTTCGCGTTTTCACAAGATTTTGAGCAACCTCGAGCGGTCGGTCTTACATACCCGACTCGGATAACGCTCGACAGATGCTTTACGCACTTGATCTTCGTGTTTGGGAGATGAAAGTGACTACCATCAAAGATCGCACAGACCTCTCGACCACGACTCTTGATGCGCTTTACTCGCGTCTCAAGACTCACGAGATTGACATTGTCTCTCGAAGGTCGAAGTCACGATCGATGGCTTTAGTCAGCGATCCCACTACGGATCTTCTTACGAGTCGACACGTGGGTTCTCCTAGCTGCTCTCGTGACATAGCGATGATCGGTTAGAAGCGACTTGAGGATGAGCAGACTAGCCCTCCTAGCTCGGAAGTTTTCTCATGCTTACAAGAGGAGGAGGGATGGTAAAAGAGGAGGTCTGTGATTTGTTTGAGTGTGGTGGCCCCAACCACATCCGAGCAAACCATCCCAAGCTTGGGAAGGAAAAGGTGACTATGGCGGTCCAAGCAAGAACGACTACATCGACAAGAACCGCAACACGAAGCCCTCAAAGACTGATCAAGGCAAGAAGAAGTTCCGCAACTTTGGGAAGGCAAAGAAGGCATTCCATCGCGTCCTCACGCCCTCGATGAACCGGACACCAGCGAGGTGGAGGGTGGAGTAACGATGATGGGAAGGGCGATCATGATCCCAAGGACGCGGCAACTTCTCGGCATGTGCTTCATGGCCCTCGGGGCGAATCGAGCGACAATGAGCATACTCCGACTCCGATGAGGTTAGTCCCACTTATGACCCGACAATGATGCTTTTCTTAAGCTAGGTAGATTTCATGCTAAGTCTAGGGCTAAGTGTCTTTGAGTTGGAGAAGGAGTAGTTAGATTATCACGGGAGCTTACTTTACTTACATCTGTTCCCTCTCGTGATGAATGTGACACATGCTGTGCTTTGATTAATGATATGGAAAAACTAAGGACCTTGCATGATAGTGTGTCTTCTGAACTTGACATGATTAAGGTAGAGAACATTAGCATTCTTCTTGAATTAGAGATGAGTAGGGTAGCACCTCCTTCATCCACTACTATTGAGGCTCTTGCTTGCACCTCATGTGAGGTTAAGGACAATTCGTTTAGAGGTCTTTATACCATGTTGCTTGATCTGCTGAAACTTGTGAAAATTGTAATAATCTCAAGATGAACCTAAAACAGGCAGATCACAAAATTGCTGAATTCCAAGCTGCGCTACTAGAGCCTATTGTTTCTTGTTTAAACTGTCCTAAGTTAACTGTTGAACTAGAATCAGTATCTAGCAGCTTTCAAGAAATGATTGATCACGATAACAAATTGGCTCAAGATGCTTCTAAGGATCTTGTTAGCTCACCATGCAAGCAATGTAATAAACTAAAATGTGATTTGATTGCTTTGGATGAAAAATGTGTGAAGCTAACTAAGGACCTTCTAGAGACACAATCATCTCGCTTGTATTGTGTGTCTTTGGGAAGAAGTCTAAGGGTTTGGTAGAGGCGCCTAGCAACGTGAACCAATACATTAGCAGAGGAATTTGTTCCCCAAAGTCGGTGTGCGTGCACAAGCCAATCTTTCCTCTGTTGTTGGTTCTTCTTACTCCCTTACCTTCTGCTGTCCTTCTTCCCTGCTCTTCTTGCACCTCTCTCTTTCGGAGTGTCGGTATCTTATGAACACTCTCGAGAGGTTTGTAGGAGGCAGAAGAAGCTCAATCTCATTCTAGACAAATCTAAAATTTGCAGATTTAATCAGGGTCTAGGATATGATATCCATGAGGATATGAGGAAGCATCCACCTGTCGTGCTCAAAACCATAGCACCAGGTGTGATCAAAACTAAGCCGGACTGAGAAAGTCAATTTTGAGTCAGCGGGCTTTGTTCAAAGGATTTCTGACAGCAAGGTGATTCCATCTGCAGCTTCGGCCCCTCAGAAGGCGAAGTATCATTGCACCTTCTGTCAGAAAGATGGACATTTAGTTGATCATTGCTTCAGGCGCGCCAAGATCGCGCGTAGAGACCGTGTTGAGTTTCTTAGGCACATTCAGGGTCAGCCCCAGATCTTGAGTGCACCTAAGACCAACACGAGGTCTAGGTTTGTTCCATCTGATGATTTTGGGCAGCATCGAGGACTTGGTTTTTCTGAGTTTTCTGATTTTCATCCTCATGCTCCCTTTGGTCGTAACTCCGTGATCCCGAGGTAGATCTCGTTTTCCTTCGAGATAGCTACCCGCGGCGAGATCGACTTGTTCTCGGCACCGACTCGCTCTCCCATAGCAGTCGGATCCAGCAACAGGCTGAGATCTTTTGACTTGTTGAGTGACAGAGAGCGTAGGGTAGATAGAGGTCAGTCTTGCTTGACTACTTCATCTGTTCGCCGTGTTACTCAGTATTGGGTGCCCAAATCACTGTTGATTCACCCCAGTACTGAGACTTCACTCTTTGTTTGACTCAGGGTCGCCGGGCTGGGAAGGGAAAGGTCTGGATTGTAGACTCCGGTTGTTCTCGCCATATATTTGGAGATTCTCGTTGGTTTTCTTCCTAGCCCGTGCTCGGTGATGAGACAATCACTTTGGAGATGCTTCATTTGGGCGCGTCATCGCTAAAGGTCTTGTGAGCATTAATGATTCCTTTATTTTAAAAGATGTTGCCTTAGTAAGTAAGCTGCGGTATAATGCTGCTTTGATCTCTCGACTTCTGATGAGCGGTTTCGAGGTGAGCTTTAAGAAAACAATTGCAAAATTCTTGATTAGTCGGGTAGTCTAGTTTGCGGATTTCTCGATAAGGGAGGATCTTTAGTGCTGATTTTTACGAGTCTTCCGTGATCCTCTCGGTGTTTAATTGCTTCGAATCCGTGATTTGACTTTACGGCATAGGAGACTAGGTCATATAGGCTTTGATCATTTGACACGAGTCGTGCCACGATCTCATTCGTGGGTTGCCAAAACTCAAGATGGTCAAGGATCTAGTTTGCTCTCCATGCTGCAACGCGGCAAGATGGTTCTTGCTCCTCACTCTCGATCCACGGTGACAATGGTGATGCACGGGACAAGCTGCTCTATATGGATCTGATTGGTCGGCTCGAGTCTTGATCGGCAGGAGGGAAGTGGTATATTCTTGTTGTGGTCGATGACTTCTCGTGGTACTCTTGGGTGTTTTTCTTAGCCTCCAGAGATCTTTGTAGGCGTGTTTAAATACAGTAAAGGGGAGTATTAATTTTTAGGCACCATTCACCCCCCCTCTGTTGCCATTTCGGTCCTTCAATACATTAGAGAAATTTTCTAAAGGTAAGAAACAATTAAACATGATTCTTGACAAGTCTAAAACTCCTTATAAGAAGCAAGGTTTAGGATTCAATTCTTTTCAAGACAATTCAAACCCAAAAGTCATTCAAGTCTTGGAAAAGGTTTAATTGAATTCAAAACCCAACTTTAAAAGATCTTGTAAATCTGCGAGTTTTGCCCAACCTTGTATTAATTCAAATGGTGCTTCCTCTAGTGGTACCAAGTACCATTGCACTTATTGTAAGAAAAGTGGGCATTTGATTGAATTCTGTTGGCGTTGGTTGAAAAATGATAGGAAAAATCTTGATAGAATTTCATTCAGGCAACCTAGAGCTTTTATGAGACATGGTAACACTGAAAAGAATAAACCTGGATTAGGATTTTTCTCACGTACTAATCATTATGTTTCTACATATCCTAATTCTCATGTTCTTGAGTCACGGTCGACCATCGTGGTGGTTACCGGTTCGACCGATTTGGTCGCGGTCCGATCGGCCTTGACTGTAGCCGGTCGAGCCACCGACGATTTAATTCTCATGTTAATTTAAACATTGCTCATAACAGAATTCTAGATAAAATCAAGGATAGTACTTCTGGTTTGTATACTCCTTTCAGACGTGTGTCTCAGTACTGGATTCCTAAATCTTGTTTATCTAACCCCAGTATTGAGACACATCGTTCTTCTGTTCCTTGATTTTCAGGATTACCGTGGAAAGGGGAAGAACACGTGGTTCGTTGACTCCGGGTGTTCACGCCACATGACCGGTAACTCAAAATGGTTCACCTCTTTCACGCGGGCAACAGGTGATGACTTCATCACCTTTGGAGATGATACACAAGGACGAATTGAAGGAACAGGATCAATTAGGGTGAACAATAAATTCATTCTAAAGGATGTTGCTCTTGTGGACAAGCTTAGGTATAATCTCCTTTCTGTTTCTCAGCTTCTTGATGATGGATATGAGACTGTTTTTAAGAAAAATGCTTGTCGTGTGCTTGATTCTACTGGTGAGCTTGTGTTTGGAATATCTAGAGTTGGTAGAATTTTTGGGTGATTTTGAATCTCTTCTTTGGATCTCTTAAATGTTTGCTTACATCTTCTTGATTTACGGCTTTGGCACCGACGTTTGGGGCACATTGGTTTTGATCATCGGCGAGTTAGCAACCTTGATCTCATGAGAGGTTTGCCCAAACTCAAAGTATCAAGGATCTTGTATGTGCGCCACAGTAGGCATGGCAAACAAGTTGCCGCCTCACACCCTTACGTGACTATGGTTATGGTAGCGGACCGGGACGGTTGCTTCATATGGATCTTGTTGGTCTGCTAGAGTCCGATCGATCGGTGGAAAATGGTATATTCTTGTCATTGTCGATGATCTTTCTAGATATACTTGGGTGTTCTTTCTTTCTTCAAAAGATGAAGCTTTTGGTTATTTTCATGACCTTGTTCTTCGCAGCCTTCGAGCTTCACGGTGCTTTGAGAGCGATTCGCGATGATAATGGCACGGAGTTCAAAATGCTTCTTTTGCTTCTTTTTGTCTTGGCGTGGTATTGAGCATCAGTTCTCCTCTCCACCGTCCCTCAACAAAATGGCGTGGTGGAAAGGAAGAATAGGACCTTAGTCGAAATGGCTAGGACGATGCTAGATGAGTATAGCACACCGAGGAGATTTTGGGCGAAGCTATTGCTCTGACTTGCCATATTGCAAATCGTGTCTTTTGAGACCTTCTCTAGGCAAGACTCCTTATGAGCTTCGTTTTGGTAGAAAACCCTCTGCTTTCGCATTTTGAGTTTTGGATCAAAATGTTTTATTCTTAAGACAGAGCAACTTAGATAAATTTGAATCAAGAACTTTTGATGGGTTATTTACAGGTTATCTGCTCATTCGAGGGTTTTGGGTTTTTAATCTGAGACTAACCTTATTCGGAGACTTGTAATGTCACTTTTGATGAGACTAGCCACAGGCAAGATCAATTATTACAGATGATTCACAGTGACAGAGAGCATTTTGTGGAGGAAGATGAGAACGGTCGATATCATTCCTTCATCTGCTTTTCTTGGCGCACATATTGATACAAGAACACCTTTCGTCTACTTCACCTTGATTGAGGCTCTGCTGCATCTTCATCATCGGTAGTACTGCGGAGTCGAAGAAACGGTATCTCACACAGGCGCTCCACTTCGCATTCAGAGACAAAGATCCTTGGATCGGATAATAGGTAATCTACATGAGCGAGTCACTCGCTCGGTATAATGATCCAAATCTCTACTCTCATTCGGCTTTTGTTGCTTCTTTTGAACCCCGCGATATATCACATGCTTTATCGATTCTAGCCGGTAAATGCCATGCATGAGGAGTTAGAGAATTTTGAAAGAAAAAAGTTTGGAACCTAGTAGAACCTCCTAGTGGTCATAATATTATAGGAACCGTTGGGTATTTAAGAATAAACAAGGTGAGGATGGTTACGTGGTTAGAAATAAGGCAGATTAGTAGCTCGGGGTTTGACCAAGTTGAGGGGTTAGATTTTGATGAGACATTTGCTCCTGTTGCTAGACTAGAAGCCATTCGCATTTTGCTTGCATTTGCTGCATCAAAAGGTTTTAAATTATATCAAATGGATGTTAAAGTGCATTTTAAATAGTTTCATAGAAGAGGAAGTGTATGTTAAGCAACCCCTGGTTTTGAGGATCCCAAGTATCCAAATCGTGTTTTCAAGCTATCTAAAGCATTGTATGGTCTTAAACAAGCCCCTAGAGCACAGTATGATAGACTTAAGACTTTCTTGCTTAAAAATAATTTTGAGATGGGTAAAGTGGATAAAACTCTATTCATTCTTAGGCGTGGCAATGACTTCTGCTTGCTCAAATTTATGTGGATGATATTATTTTTGTGGTTCTTCTAATGCTCTTGTTTCAACTTTTACGAGACTATGTCCGGGAATTTGAGATGAGTATGATGGGAGAGCTTAATTACTTTTGGGACTTCAAATCAAGCAATGCAAGGAAGGAACTTTCATCCATCAGGCAAAGTACACTAAGGATCTACTCAAACGCTTCAACATGGGTGACTGCAAGCCAATTTCCACTCCCATGGCAACCTCATTTTTTTGGATCGGATGAGGAAGGAGAAGTCGTGGATCAACGCGAGTACCGCAGACATGATCGGCTCCCTTCATATCGGCGGCCTCGAGACCGGACATTCACTTTACGGTATGTCTTTGTGCAAGATTTCATGCGTCTCCGAGAACTTCCCATCGCCAAGCCGTTAAGCGCACATTCAGGTATTTACACTCTACCCTCTTATATGGCATTTGGTATTCATGCTCTTCAGCTTTGTCCATTAGGGGTTTTTCAGATTCTGATTTTGCGGGCTGTCGGTTAGATAGGAAGAGTACCTCTGGCACCTGTCACTTTCTAGGTACTTCTCTTATATCTTGGTCGTCTAGGAAGCAGTCTTCTGTTGCACAATCCACGGCTGAAGCGGAGTATGTAGCTGCTGCTAGTTGCTGTAGCCAGATTTTGTGGATGACGTCCACTTTGAAAGATTATGGGTTAAACTTTGCTAGTGTTCCTCTTTTCTGTGATAACACTTCTGCTATTAATATTGCTAAAACCCAATTGCAACATTCTAGGACTAAGCACATAGACATTCGCTTTCACTTCCTTAAAGATCATGTTGAAAAAGGAGATATTGTGATGCACTTCGTAGAGTCCGAAGCTCAATTGGCAGATATTCTCACCAAGCCTTTAGATCAAACCAGGTTTGCAACCTTAAGAAGTGAGTTAGGGGTAATTTATCCCTATGGGTTGGTTTGAGGGGGAGTTTGATCTTTCCTTGTTCTTTTGATCTTTTATTGTTCTTTTTCTGAACTTAGTGATCTTTTTGAACTTTTTAGGTTTTTAGGCTTTTTATTGCATCTCATTGTATCATATTGCATTCATATGAAAAATCCAACAAGTGGTATGAAAAATCCAAAAAGATGCATTGTAATATAAGATTTTCTGCTTATCTTTTAAAATTGATCAAGCTTTGCCTATTACCCTTTGGAGCTTTAGTACTTCAATTCGTGCTCAATGTCATGTCTAGTTCTTTGACTTGCTAGAATTATCATGCTTTTACATGTGTAGCTTAGTCTTTGCTATATGAGCTAGAACCTTAAAACAACTCGAACTAAGAAATTGCAATTTGTGGATATTTTAGCGAGTTGCGTAATTAGTGCTCCTCTTGTGACATTGGCCCTGTCAGAATTGCTTTGTTAGCTCTTTGATCTAAAATTGACCATTACTTGAGCTTGTGTGTTCTTGAGATTCTAAAACTGCTCATGTCAAAAATGAAAATCAAGATTGTCTTATGCTTAAATTGTGCCAAACTATTCTTACGAGACTGCTTGTCAAATGACATGAACTTGGAGATAGTTTGATGAACCAGACGATCTCATGGGGACTGCTTGTCAGAAATGACATGAACCTCAAGATTTGTCGCCCTGGTAGAAGCTTAGAAAGAGTTTGTGGATGGCTCTTAGTCCATGATCTTCTTTACTAAGATATACCTTTAATCAACTTCTGGTCGAATCTTAGGATGAGTTTGTGGATGGCTCCTAGTCCAGGATCTTGTCACTAAGTTAGATCATTAGTCAACTTCAATATTCAATGCATATGAGAAAAATGTTGACAAATGGGCATTTACAAAATATTGAGCAAAATGATTCAATACAGGACCTGATTGACTTTAATGTGGTCTTTGTTAGATTTTTGATCTCACTTTGACATTTTGACATGGCCAACTTCACTTTAGGATCCCTGTTGATGAACTTGCTGAATTGGAAGCGTTGCTTAAATTGATCAAATCTACTGCTTTACCTTTGAGCCTTTGTGCTTAGCTTTGATATACATGTCTTACCATGATTTTGCTAGCGTTGTCAGGCTTGATATGCTAATTGTGCAATATTGGAAATTCTGGCTAGCTCTTTTGGGTAATCTCCAAAGCTTCTTGTAATCAAAAATTAAAAATACAAAAATGAAGCCACTCCATTGCACTTCATGCATACTCCTCTTTATGTGTCTTCTTTTATGCTTCTTTCTTTATTCTATATTTGTTATCTCTGGATGAGAGGAAGGCGTGATTCCTTGATGAATCCATTGTCAAAGGGGGAGAAGATGTGTTAATGAGAAGATTATACAAAGGGGGAGAAACTGAAAATTTGAAAATTTCTGAAATTTGAGGATCATAGTGAGGGGAGTTCTTGAGTTGCATTCTTATTGTCTTATTGAATATTCTGAACTTGAATTGCATTCTTTTATCCTCACAATGATCATAGGTCAATTGAACAATTGTTCTTTCATATGGACCTCATGTGAGAATTTTGACCCTTTTCTGGAAATCAAAGTTTTTATGCTTTCTTTTGCCTTGTCTCACATGCCTATACTATTCTGATGCCAGCTTGGTAATTTACATTGCTTTTTCTTCCTTATGGACCAAGTTGTGCCTTTGTGCGAAAACTGCGAGTAAACTCGTTTTGAAACCTCTTACTTCATTTTCTGGATAATTGCCAATGTGTTCATCAAGGGGGAGATTGTGGATATCATGGGAATATGCTCCAGATCTTAGGATGATGTGACAATTGGCAATGGTGTTTACGGTTTGTCGTTTCACGTGTTTTCGACAAAGCTACAGGCATTCTGGTCAGGGGCGGTCCGACCGGTCCTAGCACGGCGGTCCGACCGGTCCCAAATCGGTCGGACCGGCCATGTGTGCGATCGGACGGCGGTGACCTAAAAGTGGTCAAAGCAGTGGGCCAAAATAGGTGTTGTAGGCAAGTGAGGGATCCCAATGCACTTGGTCTCATGATTTTTGGAGTCTCGACAAAGAAGTTCTATTTGTTTTAATTTCGAAGGTTTTGGAATTTGGGGCATGAATTTCGGCTAAGTCCTAGGGGCGGTCCGGCCGCTCACAGGAGGCGGTCCGGCCGGTCAAGAAGCGGTCCGACCGCTCACATGGAGCGGTCAGACCAGTATTGACTTGAACGTCGGCCAACTTCGTGGCGATGTTGTTTTGTTAGGTCAAAGTCATTGGTATCGTGGCATATGGTTTGCATGATGCATGTTTTGACTAACATGGGTCAAGTTGTGAAGAACTTGTTCCCGAATTCGTGTTTGCTTGTCTATGGTTGTGCAGGTTGCTTGGTGGTCAACGACGGTCAACGGCGAGGAGAATCGGGACTAGACTTGGAGAGTTGAGGTCGAGCGATCGGCGATGTCGGGTGAGTCAACGACTCAAGCGTGACACAAGATGGACAAGGGTGACCTATTGGCAAATCCATGGCGCATGGTGAAGCGGTTTAGGTCAAAAGGTTAAAGACGGCGCTTTGCGAAGCGTGCGTGTGTGACCCGTTTGTTAGTGGGCCTTAACGGGAGCCCAATTAAGTCAAACCCTAGAGAGTTCTAGGCCTCCACTATAAATAGGAGGAGGTGGTGGCTGCACCCTCTCTCTCGCTGTTTTTCACCTCTTTTGTCGCTTTCAAACCCTAATTGGCTTAGGGAGAGTTGAGGTGGAGGCTAGGGCTTTTCATGGTTTGAGGAGAATTTCGTGATCTTGGATTGACCACTGATCCATGATGGTGTGGGTGTAATCCAGCAACGATCACGTTTTTAATCTATGCAAGGTTTGCTTGAGATAAGTCTCTTTTCGTTCTTGCTTTCAATTTCGTGATTTTAGGGCTTTCTTTGATCCGCGAGTTTGTGATTGATTCTTTCACGAGAATTAGCTTGCTGTGATATGTGTGAATCTATCTAGCATCATCTTGATCATCAATCTCTCACGAATAAGCATTAGGATCAAGTTTTCGTTCTTGCCCGGTTTTAGACCCTCTGCTATTCAATTGGCAATTGCTCAGGATCTATCCAAGAATTATCATAATATTCGATTGGAATAGGTCCTCAATAGCATATAGAAGGTGTGTGCAAAGTTTCATAAAGATTGGAGTTGAGAATCAAAAGTTTCACCTAATTGCAACCGTCATCGGTGATTTCTTGTTTGGATCTGTTAGAGTCGGCGGTCCGATCGCCGTCATCACCAGTTAGACCGATTTTGGGCGGTCCGACCGCCATGATAACAATGGTCCGATCAGCGCAATCGGTCCAACCTGTTGGGTCCAGAGGTCAGACCGCACGTGCTTTGAGCTTTTGCAATCTTAGTTGATTTTGTGTTTTTGCTTAGGGATTTTAATTGGATTCAATACTAGTCTTCCGCTGTACTGGTATATTGATCTTCATAGCTTCATCATAGCTATTGGAGTGAAATTGTGTTGAATTCATTATTTGGGAAAAAGTGAGCGTGCTCCTATTCACCCCCCCCCCTCTAGTCGCCTTTTCGGTCCAACAGTGTCCGATTATGATTCCGAGAAAAAATATGGAATATGATACGTGTAACACCCCAACCCAACAAGAGCTTGGAATGCTACCACCACCTGAACATTTTCAATAATCTTACTAAGAGAACATGTTTGGACAAGGCTTCTGATTCAGTCACAGCAGTTCAACGATTCTCTAATCAACAACAATTACGAATCTAACATGATCCAAACAGCGGGGAGATGATCGTTACCCCTTGAAGACGCGTGAACCTACTAAAATTCCCGCGAGGCGCTCCTCCCCTCTTCTTCTTCTCTCCCCTCTCCTTCCTCCCGACGGCCAGCCACAGCAGGGAACGATGTCCACTCGGAGATGGCAGCGAAGAGATGAGGCAACGAGGGACGGCGAGGCACCAGGGGAGTCGGCCACCAGCAGGGAGAAGGGGCGGCTCAAGGGGAGGAGGGGTGGAGGGAGGTGGTGGCCACAAGAGGGAGGAGGGAGGGGGAATGGGGCGGCTAGGGTTTTGGGGGAGGAAGGCCCCCATTTTGGCCGGCCCCCACTTGGGCCTCCTGGGCCATGGCCTGAGGCCCAGGTTGGCGGATTTTCACAGAAAAATATTTATAAAAATTTTATTCCCTCTTTTGCTTGCTTTACTTCCTTAGAAATATTCGGAGTATTACAAAGGGAGAGAAGGAGAGGGGAGGAGAGAAGCTAGCGAAGCGCTGCTTGTCCAGTTGCTCACCTATCATGTAATTTTTTTTTAACCGAATGGATTACATAGTTTTAGTTGTACGGTTACGTAGTGTAGTACGTTGTATATAATAATTTTAAGTGAGTAGTGTAGTTTTAGATATGTGGTCAATCGTGGAAATATTCTTTATAGTGCAGTGTGTTAAATATGTCAGACGTCACTAATTTCAAAAGTTACTACGGCCAGGGAACTATTCTGGAGGGTCCCGAGGGGATTGATTTCTGTTATTTCTAATCGGCGACTGTGCCCCTACCGAGAGCAGAGGGGTGTACATGGGGCGCTATGATGCGGTGGTTGTTTCACGCATTCCAAGTGGACCGTGATGTGTATGATCTGAGATCGAGTTGCCTTACCTCGATCAGCTAACCCACATATAGGGAGTTTGGGCAGTTGAAGGGAACAAGGTCATGATAGTCATATGTAAGCATGGTGAGGGAGGGAGGGTGTGATTTGGTTCTTCTAGCCCAGGCATATGCCAAGCCCGCTCCTGCATCTGTGGCTGAGCAAGAAGGGGGTAGTGATGCCAAAGAAGAAGTCCGGGAATCCAGCCACAGCGTGGTGCACGTAATGGCTGAAGGTCCAGGAGTAGCTGTTCCTGTCGGTGAAGACCCCGTGGAAGGAGCTCCTTCAGTCAGGCAAGCCAGTGGACTTACTAACGAGGGTGAGGAGGTGGAAGCCGTAGTGCAAAGGATGGATTTTGAAGACCAGGACTACATGGTATTGTTAGAAGATGAAGTATCAGACGATGGAGATGATGTGGACAAGTAGGCGGTTCCAGCCGAGTGGAACACATGCCAGTTCGACAACCTCATCGTCGATGAAGGCTCCCGTGTGTCCTAAGAGTATAACCAGAGTGAGGTCAGGCAAGGAACTATGTACAAATGCAAGGAGGCCTTGCAGGAGGCGGTCAAATTCTGGGCCTTGTCTGTGCAGCGTACATTCACAGTCGTCAAGTCTAACCCAAGATTTTACGACATGAAGTGCGACATAGAGGGATGTCGTTGGCGAGTGCACACATTTCAGCCTAAGTGGGATAGCTACTTACTGGAATTGCTCTATAGTGCTCCCTCACACGTCTGTCATCGTTGAGTCAGTGCAGTCCCACAGAAACCTGTCATCAGACTTTATCACCAACCTCATGTACGGTGAGATCGTGGATATTCTTGATTTTGAGCCACGGTCTATCATTGAACAATTAGGCAATGTTCCAGTATACAGTCAGCTATGCCAAAGTGTGGAGGGCAAGACAGAAGGCATTAGAGTCAAGGTTCGATACTTTTGAGGACTCCTGCCAAAACCTCCCCGAGCTACTCTGAGTCATAAAGATAGGAATGCCAACGGTCCTGTCGGTATTCAAGATTCTGCGCATCCAAAGTGGGCCAATAGGAGGGTACTATAGCGAGCATTCTTCACCTTTGGTCGATGCATAAATGCATTCCAGCACTGCCATCCAATCTTGAGCATGGATGGTACATTCATGATCGGAACGTACAAGGGCCAAATACTGACTGCAATAGCGATGGACGGCCACAATCAATTTCTTCCTGTGGTATTCGCTTTCATTGAAAGCGAGAACAGGAACAACTGGTTGTGGTTCCTAAAGAATGTGAGGATTTCTGTTGTACTGGGTAGTCCAAACATATGTGTCATTCATGATCGACATGCAATAGCGATGGACGACCACAATCAATTTCTTCCCGTAGCATTCGCTTTCGTTGAAAGCGAGAACATGGACAACTGGTTGTGGTTCATAAAGAATGTGAGGATTTCTGTTGTACTGGATAGTCCAAACATATGTGTCATTCATGATCGGCATGCGGGCCTACTGAGTGTAATAACTTAGCTACAATAAGGAGAGAATGAACCACTTCCATGGTGGATATACAGAGCAGGTGGTGCATGAGGCACTTGGGTGCAAACTTCTACAAGCAGTTCCGTAACAAGGACTTGATGAACCTGTTTAAGCGGCTATGCAACCAGAACTAGCAGCGGAAGTTTGAAGCTCTCTGAAAGATTCTGGATGAGCGGACCTAGATGCACGGAAAGGAGGTAGCAAAAAGGGACACCCCAAGCATTGACCAGGCCCCCGAAGCATTGCCACAGCTACCCACAGATGGTTCCAGTGTCACGAGGAAGACGGGGAGGTCAAATGCTTCTCGAACTGGATCAAGCACGAGCCTAAGGAGATGTGGTCGCTGCTACAAGACAAGGGTGATGCACGATATGGTGTCATGATAACTAATCTAGCCGAGGTGTACAACTGGGTCATGCGTGGCGTATGGTGCCCCATTTGGTTGGTATTGTGGAGGCAATTCTCCGTGGTACCATAAACTACTTTGTTGACAGAAGCAACAACGCGTCGCTCGCCATGGCAAATGACAGAGTTCTCTACTCCGCCATGGTCACCAAGTATATGGAGGAGAAGAGCAACAAGGGTTAGATGCACTGGGCATTCAAGATGGGCACAAGGGAGTTTCGCTTCGAGATAATGTGGACACCACGGGACGAACCACGAAAGGATCACCCACGAGTGCACGCTACGTCACGCTAGTTGCGTATGCACTTGCAACAAGCCCCTTCTTCTACATAGGCCCTGCTCCCATGTCATGGCTGTAACATCCCAATTTTCTGATGTTTAAAAATCTTTTAAATTGTTAGTAGTTGGAAAATTCAACCTTTAGATTTTATTTGAATTTTAATAATGCTTAACATGGACTTTCAGTATCAAAACAATTTAATACGATTAATGACAACCTCAACAATTGTTAAAACTATTTTAATTGGGTTTTATGTGCTTGGATATATTTTTAAGATTTTTAAAAGAAATTTTCCAAGTTCATTTGCTATTTGCCTTTTCTGTAATTTCTAAAAAGGAAAATCTATTTTAAATCTCAGAACAGTGTTGGGCTAAAGCCCAGTCTTTTACAGCCTTTCTCTACACGCCAGCCCGCTCAGCCGTACCGCACCTTTCCGCTGATGTGTGGGTCCCACACCGTAGCTTCGTCCCCGTACCCGTCTTCCTCGCGGAGCCGTCGCCTTCGACCGCTTCCGCCATTGTCGGAGCTCGATGCCTCATACAACCACGAGATATCTCCAACTAAACCTTATATAGAAAGTGCATAGGATCTTATATCTATCTCTCCCACACCTGTTTCAGTTAAAATTGTATCCCGTAACCCTCCCTATCTCCGGGATTGCATCGTGTTCGTTTTGGACTCGATTTGGAGATTTCCAAATCCGGTACGCACGAGGCATATAAATAGGACCCCTGGGTTCGCCTTCTTGCCCTGATCCCGACGCCCATGCCGCTGCACCCCTCGAGCTTTGGCGCCGTCGCATTGGAAGTTTTAGGGTTTCCATCGCCGCCGCTCATTTCTTCAAATTGTGCCATCATCTTCGTCGCCTTGTCATCGTCGATCACGTTGTCGTCTTCGCCTTCACCAGAGCTATCTCTAGCACCCCTTCACGACTGGTGTTTGTCGTCAACAACAGCCGCACTTGCTTCGCCGCTTCGTCATTGATTCCACCCAACTCCGGTGACTTTCCGTTCCAATACTCGTACCAGTATCTGCGTAATAGTGTGTTCTACCCAGTGCGCGCATCCGCCGCCAGCGAAGCGCCGCCGTTCGTCGTTGCGGTTTAACCCGAGTCTCACCGTCATCTTGTCGTTGTGTCGTGCCACTGTGTCCTGCCACGTTTACTCGTGAGCACATGTGTCGTGCCACATGTGCTCGAATCGTTCGCGTGTTTGCTCAATCAGCCACATTAGCACCCCGCAACTCTAAACCAGATCCGATCTATTTTAAACTCAGTCCACCATACTCCGTGTATATGGCATGTAGGGTCCACCAGCCAAATCTCTTTTTCGTAAACCCGTGAGCTATAGGACCTTTTCATGACCAGATAGTCGTAATCTTCTACAACCAAATAGTTATAGCATTTCACAACCAGATAGTCGTAATCTCTCTACGACCAGGTAGTCGTAGCCTTCCACGACCAGGTAGTCGTAGCCTCCTACGACCATGCAGTCGAAACTCCTTTCAAGTATGCATAGTTGAAAGCTGTGTACAGTACTCGATGTACAGTGCTCGGTGAACAGTGCTCGAATTCCTTTTTGAGTATTTTCTTTAGATTTATAACTTCGAAGCCATACCTTCTTCATCTGAACTCCGTTTGAGCCCATTCAAATTCCTAAATTCATCTAAATTCAAGCTCTATCTTTTTGAGACTTTTATTTAATTTTTGGTTTTAGTTTTCCTCTCTGTTTTTATTTATTTTATTTGCGAGTAGACGTTGATACTTCAGAGAATTTTGTAGAAGAAGGAGTTCACCAAGTCCAAGACCAGTACCAGATTTATTTTAAGGCAAGTTATACATTTGATCATGTTGAACTCAGTTTTCCAAACTACTTTGATTTAATGTACTGCATTCTACTCTAAGTATTTATTTAAATGCATTGAGTTTAGCTATTCACCTATTTGATTATACCCACCTTTCCTATTTTATTGCCATGATATTTTATCACCCTAGGTTGGTTCATTATTAGTTGGTATTATGATAGCACCAACGTGAGTTTGCTAGATGAATAGTACTTCTTAGCCATGCTACGAGTCACACATATTATTCGAGTTGCAATTATAAATTTTACTAAGCGACTATGAAACTTTGTGTAAAAATATGTGCTTTGTGTTATTACTTTGTGATAGCATGTGTTGTACTTAACCAACAGGGTGGGAAAGGATTTGGACTGAGGCAAGTGGTGGATATTAAGTGATATGGTGGAGCTTTGTGAATGTGAATGATAATCTTTATGGCATAGTTAGAATTTGGAAGTCTTGCCTTGGTCAATTAAGGACTTAACTTTGTGCGTCATTAAACTAGGCCTTCCGTACAACCACGTGACTGATGGGACAAGCCTAACTTAGTAAGTTATGTAGTCTTGACATTGACAACTCAGATTGTAGGTTAGGATCTCAGTGATGGGTGGAGGTGTGTTTCAGTCTCAGTGGCAACTCACATCGCGGGACGGTTCGCCGCTTCCTATCCAACGGTGTGTGTCGTGCTAAGCACTGTGTATGGGTTGGACGACGGTAAAGCATACCGAAAGTGTCAATGCTTGAGATGAAGTTTCTAAAAGGCTTTGTTATGATTAGTGCTAGCTACATTGATTGTATCGTGTGGGTAAAGTGTACAATCTCGCAAAATGTTAAACAATCTATTCGAATAGCCGTGTCCGCGGTCATGGACATGCTCGGGGATTTCACACGAGGGTTAGATTTTCATAAAAATATATGAAAAGGGAGTTATGTGATTTAAGTCATATGGCTATGTGAAATAAATTGATTAGACTTTGTGTCTTTGTAAAAACAACTATCAAACTATTATTGTCTATTTGTTTTAAACAAGTTTTTCAATATATTATTTGTATTCAATTACAAATGTTGCTTTATGCAAAATAACCACAGAAGCCAATCCTTTAGAATAAGCTATCATCAATAAATTTCATTCTGGGGTATGACTTGCGAGTACAGTTGTGTAATCATGCTTGCTATAAAGAATCAACAGAAGTGGAGGAATCATCGCCTATCTTGAAGAGGAGTTCTACGAAGGTGCTGGTCGCTAGGTCATGATCCCAGTGCTGGTCGCTAGGTCATGATCCCAGTCGGTTGCTTGTGATGAATTTATGGGATTTCGCTGAAGTATATTTGTTTCGCTGCTTATTTATTTATTGTCAGTCTGTGAGGCTTAATAAGTGTAAACTCGACCATAAGGTCAAAACCCTTATTTGTTATTCAAATTACTTATTTATTCTATTATTTCATCTTGTGTGGATCGATATTCATCTATGTTGACACTGTGTGCACTAGTGTGATCCTGGACTAGTGCAGAATACACAGATGGTCCAGAATTGTATTTTTTGGTCCCGACAATGGCCGTATGTTCGACGGTGGCGCATCATGCCAACCAGTACCTCTTGAAGAATTTAGACAAGCCATTATGAGTTAATAGAGTATTTTGGTGATTAATGATAAATCTATTATTGAGACTAACACCTTGATTGTTATACTCACTATTTAGTCTACATTGGATGAAAAGTTGAAAAATCAAAGAGGAATGCATTCGACATCATATTCCTATATCTTGTTGCATTCCTCAAATACAAAATATATGTTGAACTCCACTAAAAGTCTAACTTGAATATGTGCATATATTTTTATTACACATTCGTGTATGCACACATTGAGGGGAAGTTCACTCTATGTTTTGTGGTTTCATTAGTATTGATCAATATTTTTTAATCCATATATATTAAGGATCTTTACTTTGAAACATATCAAATGAGTATATAAAACTTGTGTAGTTCATATATCCTCATATGACTTTATATTCAATTGTTTGCAATTGTGATAGCTGTCATCAATTACCAAAGAGGGAAAGATTAGGGCATCTTGACCCATGATTGTGAGTTAATGGTATGTTGTGGTAATTAATTACGATAACATTATGGGGACTAAAATTTTCCATGAGTTGGTGAAATAGGTTGAGTTCCATGATGATGATGACTCGAGATGACATCATGAGTTGATGGGCATCAATTCAAAGTTCAAGAAATGGATGCATTATGTGTTGATGCACATGAAGATCCCGAAGGAGAGATGATCATGAGTTGATCATCTAGTTAAGAGAAGACCCATCATATGTTGATGGAGGGCACGTGAGGAATATCATCACGCGTTGATGATATGCAAGTCAAGATTCGGAATGGAGGATATCATCATGTGTTGACGAGCATCAAGATAAGATCCCGAAGTGAAGAAGATCATCATGTGTTGATGACATTCAAGTCAAGAACCCGGACTTGAAGTAAAGATGTGTGTCATCAAGCTTCAAGAGGATGCTCAAGGCAAAGGTAAGACTATCTAGGGCTAAGGATGTGTTCCTAGTCTTTTACTGGTCTTGGTGTTTGGTTGGAACACCAGATTGATAGTATAGGTTATCGTACTATTAAGATGGGTCTTGACTAGTAGCTTAACTTAGTCATGTGTTGATAACTCTTAATGCTTGCTCTAGCTCTTGTTAGCATGTTGCCGATATTTGCGAATGTGTTTTGTAAATAGTCACAGCTCATGAATAATCTTTGTACCATGTGACTTTAGTTTGCAAATGGTTTAAGTACATGTACCTTATTCCTTATGGCATTGATTCTAAAAGTTGGCAAATGTGTTTTGCGACTTGTTAAGAATATTGCATTCATCCCTTGTGTGCATCTTGTGTCAATTAGCAAATGTGTTTTGCAAAATACATTCGCAAATAATAGCATCATACCACGGAGAGCTAGAGCAAACAAGATTGAGCTATCAACACATGATGAGACTCAAGCTATTAGACAAGACCCCTCTTAAAAGTACAACAAACATATACTAGCAATTCGGTCTTCCAAACAAACAACAAGAACGGTAAAAGACTAGGAACACATCCTCAGCCCTAGCTAGTCATACCTTTGCCTTGAACATCTTCTTGACTAACATTAAAGAGATATCAAAACACGATAGTAGCATAGTAATAGTTGTTCAAAAATTAATATTTACATGGCATGACTGACATTTAGAGGAACAAATATCTACTGGTAGCCCTTCTTGGGGCATACCTCGCGTGTCGCCCCAAGCCTCGCCCGGGGTAGCTGTCAATGCTGGTGCAAGTATGTCAGAGGGTCAGGTTGTCGTGGTACCCGACCGACGCGAGTAGTCACTGCAGTGGAGGTGGTAGTGGTTACCCTAGCGAACTCAGAGACGGTCTCTGCCCTCTCACGCACTACAGTCACTAAGGTTGCCCCTGCTCGTCCAGCTGAGCGCAAAGGGCCTTAGCACCCGCTTCACTGGAGGCGAGGGCCTGTCGGAGCTCGGTAAGCTCCTTGAGTTCCTCCACATACTCACCGTCTTGGACTTGTGTCAATCGCACCTGATGTGTCCGAGGTACGGGTCCTCGGCAGCTGCAATGTTGCGGATCTCGCAATGGGTCTCTCCCTCTTGGAGGGAGGGAAAGAAGCTGAACAGGGTAGACATCACCACAGTCGTACGAGAGCTTGGCGAGCGACATCTTGGACGACGGAGGCGGAGGTACTAATCTCTGGTGCTCTGTGCGGAAAGTGCGAGGCTCGCACTCCCCCTAACGAGCATAGAGGAAGACTTCCATGGTCTAGGTCTCATGGTCCTGTCCCCCGACTTGCGACCCCCTGTAAATGGGACGCGGTCGGTACTACAGGTGCTGGAGCAGCATGCCAAACACCTCTGTATAGCCGCCCCACGGATATTCCTCCCCGTGGGAGTGGTAATCCCAACGCTCGAGCATCGTAGGCTCTAGCATCTGTAATTTTGAATCGAATATGAGCTAGTGATCAGTAAATACTACTGAGTTTCAACCACTTAGTTTTGACCACACGGTTTCGACCACTGGGTTCGACCATTGAGGTTTGACCACTGAATTCGATTATGGAGTTTCAACCATAGGGGTCTATGCTTTCGACCACTATGGCTTAGGCTTCGACCAATTTGGTTTAAGACCGTTGCTGTTCGGAGACTTCGACCACACTGGTCACACTGGTCTAAGACCTTGCATGCTTGGGGTTCTTAGGAATGAATGGGCCTCTACTAGTATGTTCCCAATACCATTCCAACCAAAATACATGCATACATGTATAGAGGGGAGGCTGTTACCCTTAACAGTGTATTCATAAGTTCTAATCGACCACACTAGCTAAGACTTTTATCCTTTGATACCAAGTCTGTCGGACAAAATTTTTTAATCTGGAATCCACTGTGTCAAACCGTGTCATTCCCTGGATCAGTATATAGCACACACAGATACATTCTTGGATGAATTACATACATCGCATTCATAACCAAATATATTACATAACCGGTCGTACGACCATTGTTTTACAAAAGGCGCAAATGCCACTACTAGATCCAAGTACAGAGTAGGGGTAAGTGCGGAAGCAAAAGAAGTAGTGGTGGATCCTATCATCGTGCATAGTATTTTATAGATTACTACTCAATTGAAAATATATGAAAATGACTTAGTTTTGCTATTGTTTCCATGAAATCTAAATACCTTAAATATTGGAGAGGAATCCATTACCTATATGCATTTGCATTTCTTTTAGATCCTAGGGGTAAAATTGATGCATTTGGTAGTGTACTTAATCTTCTTAGTGAGGCTATAGGGTTAGACTATACTGATTATTTTGCAGAAGTTTGTTTTGGGTTATACGAGGTTTACCAAAGGTATGAAAATAAATTCCGGGGAATCCTCTCTTAGCGACCTCTAGTATCCCCGTCTCAAGTGGCAAGACAAATATGTAGGGCAAGATCTTTGGTGGCTCTTCCTTCAGGTCCAGGTCTTCTTCTTCTATACCGTCGCCTGCTTAGCCAAGACCAACAAGGAGTAGGGAACTATCCACCTATCTGGACAGCGATACGGTGGATTTCAACTCAGAAGGCTTCGAGATCTTGCAATGGTGGCAAGCCCACAAGTTAACATATCTCGTGCTATCCTTACTTGCACGTGATGTGTTAACTGATCCTATCTCTATGGTTTTCTCTGAGTCTGCTTTCAGTCTTTTTGGAAGAATATTGGAGTAGAGAAGAACAAGTCTCACAAGTGAGAAGGTGGAGACACTTATAACCGTGAAGGACTGAGAACAAACTGATTCACGAGCATAACACTCTGTGGAAAATTCAGAGTTGTCGGAGGTGTTCGTAAATCTGTACTTGGACAATGACACCGACACGTAGAACAAGGATGTATCATGTATGTAGAGTTATAGGTTGTACTCTTTTTCATTTGACAAGGTTTTCTCATTTTGAGTTTTTACTTGGCGAAGGTTTTAACGAGACAGCCAGTTGGACATTAATAAAGCTCTTTATTATATTTTCAATATGATTGTCTCATTTTTTTTCCAATTTTCATGTCTACTTCTGAATTCTACACATTTTTCTACATTTTTTTGGATTTTTTGTTCTCTGAGGCCAAACGGGCTAAACAGGCCAGACTTGGCCCGCTGGGCCAAATGGGCTCGTGCTGGCCCAGCACAACACGAACCTCTGACGGGCCATGCCTAGACTGCCTCCCCGGCATCTAGGCCAGCAACACGACTAATCTAATAGCTGAGCTAGAACAGGTCGTGCCGAGATGAGCCGTGCTCGGTCGTGCTCGTGTCGTGCCGGGCCAGGCGGCCCATTTGGCCAGCACTAGGTTTGGGCAGCTATATAGTTAAATCCAAGTAGGAAATAGACAAATAGTATTCATTCTTCTTGGATTTGATTTAATTTTGCATGCATGCAACACTTGATTCATCCCGATCTTCAATTTTGAGATTACATTTCTCTATTTGGGGTTATTGTTCATAATATTATGAAATAAAATTAATATATGACAAACAAAATACTAATATTTAGAAAATTGACGGTCCAACCGGTGAACTGACGGTTGGACTGGTAAATTAGTAGCCTTACTGGTTTGGTCCAACTTTTTGTACTATGAATAGTAGATGGGGTGGAGTGGCAAACTGGAAGGGAGCGAGTTGTGGCCACGTTTGAGGGCATATACAACAGTTTGTCTCTTATACCGTCTCTAAACATGTCACATATACGAACTAGAGACATCTACTACAACAGTTTGTCTCTTAACACTAGCCTACATAATAAACACAACAATATTTTATAATTTTTCTACCTCTGGACCTATATGTCAGCTTCACCATTTACTATTAAACACCCTTTCCCACCTCTCCCTAAGTCATCCTTCCCATCCAGTTCGCCGCCACTCTCACTGCTCCTCACCATTGCCCCTCCCCAACCACCAAACCGCAATACCTAGCGCTGCCGCCTCTCCCTCCCTCACCGCCATCTCCTCCGCCACCTGTACCTCCTTCGCTCCCTCTCCGCCCTCCCCCCGCCGCCTCACCTCCTCCTCCCCCCTCTGCCCTCCTCCCATGCCTCCCCCACCACCGAGCAATGCCACCTCATACTCCCTCGCCTACCACGCCGGCGCCATCCTACACCTCCTTGTCACCCTCCTCGTGCATGGATCCACCACATTCTCACCGAGCCAGTCGTTAGCATCGTTGACTCGTCAACTCTAGTTCGTGCCATCATGTGGAGCCCACCAACCGCGTGAGGAGTAGACGACACCGCTCCAACAGTTAGTTCCCTCATTGCTTCCCCTCTTGTTTTGTGTGCGCGACAGTCGCGTAAGGAAACGACAATCTCTTATCTCTCTCCTCCCAACTTAGTTTTTTGGTGATGTAGCAAGCTAATTGACGCTTAGGTGTGAGCATTAGAGATGCCTAGAGTTGAATATTCAGGTGAATCACAAGTGATGATAAAACTACAGTGATCACTAAGGGCATTTCCAATAGCTTGATACTAGAGGAGAGAGAATGGCTATATGAGATTTTAGACGCAACCACTCAATAGATTGATATTAAAGTTTGTATTTAGATGAGAGAGAATAACTAGTTTGGAAAGAGATGGCCTTACTAATTTCTTAGTTTCCTTAAAAGGTTTGATACCTGTAGGAGTATCAATCTTCTTATCTCTGTTTCCTCTCACTTCCACCTCACTAAAAAGTTGACATGACATAGACTAGATATCAAGAAAATTTGCTAGCTAGGAGTACACAAGGGCTCACGGTATCATGACTCGAGCAATTCAGATACCACTCATTGATTGTGTTCGATTCACATGGGGATGGGTCTACATGTTTGTGATTTGAGCTATGCACGAAAACGAAATGGGTCTACATTGTTGTTGTTTAATTCGATATTTATTGATATCGAACCATACTTAAAAAAACTATTGTATTTACCAAACTAACAATACTGTGTTAAAAACATACCGAACCATATATGAAAAAACAGTCGTATTTTTTGAACTAACGGTACCGTATTTTTTCAAAAAAAAAAACACCGTATGACCAGGCCTGGAGAATGTGCAGACGGTTCCTAGGTTTCCAGTTCACTAATACTTACTGCAATGATAATTGAACTGTAGCTAACGGTGGTGATTCTAGTAATATGAGGCATGTACACACCTAAAGGCAATACACCACTTTTCTTGGTGCGACTAGCCTTGTTATCCCCCGTCTGTCTATATTGTGCCAGTGTCAATCCACAAAACACCAAGCGTTCGTTCATATACAACAACGTTTGAATAATAAAGAGCTGCATGAGCAGGGATTGAGCAAGTTCACAGGGTAACAACTAACAATACTAACTCAGATTTCACCAGGAAAAGTGTTTTCGCACACCAAGTCCCCGGCAAAACTATAACATTGAAAAAATTACACTCGTCACTCAAGTGCTCAGGGTATCATGACTCAGGACAGTTCAGATATCACTCTCTCGCACTTCTCCTCTAGGATCTTCACGGCCTCTGTGAAGAGCAACTCCGGGGGTAGAGCTCCAGTAGACTCGATAGTAACTAGCCAGGGGAAACAATAACCAACAGTGATTAGAACCGGATAAGCTGATACGGCGACAAGTTGAACGGACGCTTGACGATGGAATCACTGTACACTATGTGCAAAAATTAATCAGTTTGTTCACTACTTACAGATGAAGTGGTCCCTAACACGCCTCAGTTCCACTTGATCCCCGGTTTCCACTTCATCCCCGGTTTCCACTTCATCACACATAACACATTGCCTACAAAGCGTGCATGCTCTTGGCTTAACAACAACGGCCCTCTTTTCCCCTGCAAATGGGAAAAAAAGGAGGGGTAATATAAACTGCGGATAAAAACACACCTTAAACTATGAATTGGAAGACTAAAGCAGCAATAATTTACACAAGGGACAGTTCCAGGTCGATGTTGCCTCACAAGTTGCTTTGGATGATTTGATCTCTTAGCCCATACCCCCTAACCTTTCGGTAGCTAACAGAGGGGCAGAAGTTTTGGACCCAGTGCTTAGCAAGTCTGCTACAGTATTCAGCACGGCACTCATCGTTCGAATGAACTGTTGGAGCCTAGGCAGAGTGCACGCATGAAGATGCAGATGTCCGGTGATGAAGACTCGGTTCAGAAGGCTACACTGCGGGCTAGAGTTCGTAATCTCGAACTTGATCCAAGTAAGTCTAGTAATACATTTTCATTTTTGTCTTTTGATGAGCAAGTTATTGAAAAAGTTACCAGCATTGGTATTTCTCTAGGAGTTGATAATGTTTAGGTTGCTAGTTCTATTAAAAATATTAAGGATCTTGAATTAGGACGATTAAAAAATAAGGGAATTGTAGATGTTGAGGAGTTGGTGGATGAGAATATAGATTGCAACGATTTCTCATCCCTTTATCATTTCTATATTGATTTAGATGATGATTTGTTGGAGGACGACCACTCTAATTTTATGCTGGTAGCAAATAAAAAGAGGTCAAAAGGAAAAAAATTCTTACAATAGGCCAATCAAATTAAGGTTAAAATTAAAAGTCTTTTTTTAGAATAGCAGAGGTCTAGGAGACTTGGCTAAACATCGCTACATTTGTGAAGTGGTTAACGAGCAGCATTTAGATTTTGTGGCCATCCTTGAAACTGGTAAAAAAGACTTTTCTGTGTCTAATCTTAAACCATCTTTGTGGTGATCGGGAATTTTTGTGGAATTGTTCTCCGCCACAAGGTTGGTCCGGGGGTATTCTTTTAGGGATGGACCCTCGGGTTTTCGATGTTAGTTCTATTGATGCTGGTGACTTTTATGTAAAGTTTCACCTAAAAAATAGAGAGGGTGACTTCCAATAGATTCTTGTGGCTGTTTACGGTGCAACACAAACTCAATTCAAGGAGAAATTCTTTACTGAATTGGTTCATGCCTGTAGGAAAGATTCTCTTCCCATTTTAGTTGAGGGTGATTTTAATATTATCAGACATGCATGCGAAAAAACAATGATAGCTTCGAATATAGATGGCCTTTTTTGTTTAATGTTGTTAATAATTTGGATTTAAGGGAAGTAGATTTATCTAGAAGACAATTTACGTGGGCCAATTCGTTCGCTAATCCAACCTTTGAAAAGCTGGATAGAGTTTTAATGAGTACAGACTGGGAGGGTAAATTTCCTTTGGTCACAGTTAATGCTCTTGAAAGGTCATTGTCTGATCACACACCATTGCTTTTAAATACGAGAGTGGCATCTTATAGAGGTAGTCACCTTTATTTAAATTTGAATTAGGCTGGTTATGTAGGGATGGGTTTAGGGAGATGGTGGCTGATGTGTGGAAAAAGGAAACTAGAGGTTAGTCTGCCTTACAAATTTGGCAATATAAAGTTAGATCTGTCTAAAAATAGCAGTGGGTCTTATAAGAAGGAAAAGCTAGAACTCGATTTGATCATTGATAAGCTTGATAAAAAGCTGAGCTTTTGAGATTATCTAATGAAGACCTTTCTCTTAAAAATTTGCTAATAAGAAGAAAAAATTAAATGGTACCAACGGTCGAAGGCGAAATTTTTTTGAGGGAGATAGAAATACACGTTATTATCATTTGATTGTGAATGGTAAGCATAGAAGACAAAGAATTTTTCAAATTGAACAAAAGGAGGGGATAATTCGAGGTGATGTACAGTTTAAAAAGTATATCACAAATCATTATAAAGGTATGTTTGGACCATCCGAAGTTAATCATTTATCTGTGATTGATTCTTTTAGGAATGATATTCCTCAGGTTTCGAATGCTGAGAACAAATTCCTAATAGAACCTTTCACGAAGGAGGTAAAAGAAGCTATCTTTCAAATGGAACATAACCAAGCACTTGGACCAGATGGCTTCCTAACTGAGTTCTATCAGGTGTTTTGGGAAGTCATTAAAAATGACATGATGGTTATATTTCATGAATTTTATACTTGTTCAATGCCTCTTTTTAGCTTGAATTTTGGGATCATTACATTACTTCCCAAAAAAAACGGATGCTAAGCAAATACAACAATATAGACCTATTTGTCTTCTAAATGCAAGTTTTAAAGTTTTTACTAAAGTTGCTACCAATAGAATTATTGGTGTAGCTCAAAAGGTTGTCCGATCTTCCCAGTCGGCGTTCATGCATGAGAGATTTATTCTTTATGGAGTTGTTATCCTTCATGAAACAATCCATGAGTTACATAAACAAATTTTGGATGGAATAGAATTCAAGATCGACTTTGAGAAAGCCTACGACAAAGTAAAATGACCATTTTTGCTTCAAACTTTGAGAATGAAAGGCTTTTCAACTAAGTGGTGTTCTTGGGGGGAAAGTTTTGTTAAAGGAGGGAGTGTTGGAATAAAAATCAATGATGATATTGGATCCTTTTTCAAACCCAGAAGGGTCTTAGGTAAGGTGATCCTATGTCCCCAAATCTTTTTAATCTAGTTGTGGACAGTGGCGTAGCCAGGATTTGTAGCTACGGTGGTCTATTGTCTAAATTTTTTTAAGCGCTATAAATTTACACTAAGATAGGCAATCAGAGGGGGTGAATGATTGCGGAAACTAAAACCAAATTTTAATACTCCCCTTTTAACACAAAACCTATTTAAGCCTTATTTAAAGTTCTGGACAGAACACTGTATCCTTAGTAAAACTGATCTCGATAAAAATCCGTAACTCCGATCAATCTCAAACTTTGTCAGAATAAACTAGAGACAGTTATTGAACTAACCCAACTGGAATTATGTCAATCGGAGGTCTAGAACTTGAGATATAAAATAAACAATATTGCTGATCCAGATAGTGACGAGAATAAATTAAGCCCTAATTATGCAACTAAGCAAAATCCGTAAGGAATCAACCAAGCTTTCCAGATCACAAACTTAATGCCCTTAGTCGTTCAATCGCAGGGTGGTCCGCGGCCCACAGGGACCACCCTGTAGCTCCGCCCCTGGTTGTGGACATGCTTGCCATTTTTATTTCCAGAGCTAAAAAAGGTCTTTTATCGGGAGTAGTTCCACACTTGATTGATGATGGGTTGTCCATTTTATAGTATGCTGATAACACTATCCTCTTCTTGAATAATGATTTAGAACAAGCAAAAAATATCAAGCTTATTTTGTGTCTTTGAACAATTATCAGGTTTAAAGATTAATTTCCACAAGAGCGAGATTTTTTGTTTTCGTACTGCCAAGGAGGTTGAATCACAGTATACTTAGTTATTTGGTTGTGAAGTAGGTGTCTTTCATTTCAGGTACTTAGGTATTCTGATTCACTTCAAAAAATTAAGGAATTGCGATTGGAAAGGGGTTGAGGATATAGTTAAAAAGAAGCTTAGCAGTTCGAGAGGAAAAAATGTATGTTGGTGGACGATTAGTACTTATTAACTCGGTGCTTAGCAGTCCACCAATGTTTATGTTGTCCTTTTTTGAAGTTCCTAGGGAGGTTCTCAAAAGATTATATTTTATCGCTCTCGGTTTTACTAGCAGAGCGACAGTCATAAACGAAAATATAGGCTTGCTAAATGGAGTTTAGTGTGTTTACCCAAAGAGCAGGGCGGCCTAGGTATTTAGAACTTAGACATAAAAAACAAAAGTTTACTAGGAAAATGGTTGTTTAAGTTAATTAATGAAGGTGTATGACAATCTATGTTAAAAAGAAAATATTTGGGTAGGAAGTGTCTTTCGCAGACGGTAAACAAGCATGGAACTTCCCATTTTGGTCAGGTTTCATGAAAATCAAAGAACAATTTTTTCGTTTTGGTTCATTCCATATTAAAAATGGAATGCAAACTAGGTTTTGGGAAGATATTTGGTTAGGAGACACTCCACTGAAAAGTCAATATCCAATCCTTTATAATGTGGTAAGGAGAAATGATGATACAATAGCAAATATTCTAAGAACAACTCCTTTAAATATCTCTTTTCGAAGATCTATTATTGGGCATAAGTTACATGCGTAGAATGAGTTAATTTTGAGGATTGCTAATTTACATTTAATCTCTCGAAAATATGTTTTCAGGTGGAATTTGAATGAGTCTGGGCTTTTTTCAGTACAGTCTTTCCATGCGACACTAATTGGAAGTTCTCAAATCCCATTAGGAACTTTTTTTGGATACTTAAAATTCCATTAAAAGTAAAAATATTCCTATGGTATCTCAAAAGATGGGTAGTTTTAACTAAAGATAATCTGCTCAAAAGAAACTAGAGGGAAAACAAAGAGTGTTGTTTTTGTATTAACAAAGAAACAATTCATCATCTTTTTATTGAATGCCCCTTTGCACGTCTTGCATGGTGGGCCGTTCAATGTGCATTTAATTTATCTCCTCCTATGAGTATAGCAAACATGTTTGAAAATTGGTTATCCGGTATTCCAAAAAATTTAAAGAAACAACTCCTAGTGGGAGCTAGTGCCTTGTGCCGATTTATTTGGCTATGTCGGAATAATGTTTTTACAAAAGATTGTCACTAATCCCTTGCAGGTTATCTTTTTTGGTGAAAACTGGCTGAGAGCTTGGGCAAATTTGCAGAAACTAACCCAAAAAGAGTCTATGTTAACCAAAAGTGGCAGGCCAGAGGTAGTGGTGAAGCAAATTTTAAGCATTCATGGATGTTTAGTCACAGGATTTGTAATAACCGAGTTTAAATTTCAGTCGTCGTTTGCTTGTAAGGCTTCAAGCCACTTTTAACAGCTTTAGCTACTTTGGTGTTTTAACCTCTCTAATAAAATGGGCTGTGTGCATCCTTGATGCAGAGACCGGGAGAGGTATTATCTTCCATTATCTAAAAAAATAGCCCTAACCAAAATTTAGAATGGTTTCTTAATGAAAATACCGGCAGACCTATATTTCTGCAAATTAAATGCCAATGTTGGAGTTAAGCGATGCGTGTTGAACGGTAAGGATTGGCCAGTCTTCACAATCAGGTGACAGGTGTTTATTATTGTGAAAGATATACCTACCCACAGAGTATGCTATCATCCTCCCTCCCTTCACCCACCTAAACAACCCAATCAGGCACACCGAGAAAAGAAGCCAACATTACAGACAACACCTCTAGTTCCTCTATCAAGATAAGCAGATCTCCCAGTGGGATTGGCCACCGCTCCCTAACTAGCCCACAATCATTGATCTCTCACTGCAATGCTACCTCAGCATCTCAAAACAGAAAAATAAACAGAAGTTACCATTTCCCAGGTCTTCAATGTCAAAAACATTAACCGGACACTTCTTCACTAGTTTCTCTGCATCATCATCTTTAATTTCTTTGAGAAGAACAACCTATATGGTAATACAACAATAAGTAAGGTACAAGCAATGATGCAGTTGATCACCATTTTCTTATGGAACAAGTCCATTTGTCCCCCTTAGATATTGCTCAAGTCCGGAAATCAACCCCCAACTACAAAACAGATATTTGACACCCTCCAACTCTCAGAACCATTCACTTTTCACCTCTAGTCTGGTTTTTTTAGTGGTTTTCAATATGTTGGTGGCCACATCACTAGTTTTAGCTGTGTGGACAGCCATGTCAGCGCTGAATCACCTCATAGTCAGCTAATACATACATCTTAATGAAAATTAATCCTATGGTTCATGATATTTTTTTTGGGGGTGGGGGGGGGGGGGAGTAGGTGAAATAATTTGCTGACTTAATCACGTTGACGTTGGGTTGATTTGTAAGACATGTCAGCGTATCCGAGCTTACTGGGACGTCGCATCACCAAAAACCGGTCAAAAGCAACGGTGGTTTTGTGTGAGGGGGTGATTTGCCCAGTTTTGACAGTTGACGGGTGTCAAATATCCAGGTTTGAAGTTGGTGGTTGATTTCCGGACTCGGGCAAGAGTTGAGGGAGGTAAGATGGATTAACTCCTTTTCTTTTTGGAAATGCCATAGTGAAAGTATTTTACCTCAGGGAGCATCCTGTACCAGGCTGTAGCAACTGGAGACCACTTGGCATGAACTTTCCCCACTCCCTTAACGGCATGTGCCTCGAGCTCAATAGCCTAAAAATAGAACAGATTATATTAGAAAGCACAATGGTTTACAGATAGCATCCCATGAAAATATGTAGAAGAATTTCAGAGTAATAGATCATCTATAAGCAAATATCTTTACAAATGTTTCTATCATGTATGCACCTGAAGTCAGGCTTGATGAGTTAGAACTCTGAATTAACTGGGTTGAATCTTTTTTATACCAGGTGGACTTAACGAAGTACCTTTGTCCAAAAATATTGAGTCCAGCATAGCACATATAGCTACCGGCAGCTACTCCTATCATAATGGTACCATGGAAAATAACTACAATAAAGATGTTACCTGTCCTGGCCCAAGCCTGGCAATAGTTATATCTTTATACTTCACACCAAGAGAGCTTATAGAGATCTCCTTTTGGCTTTGACTGAAGGATGTGTAGGTTTTTTGTTTGTCCACAGATTGCACAGGAGATGCCATATTTAATTGGCTACCTTCAGGCAACCACTCCAATTGACCAGACTTCACTGTGCAATCAACAAAGCCGTGAAGACTTGATACAGTGGAAAATCTCAATAAAAAAAACTTCCGATAAATAAAATTGGCTTATGCTGAGTTACAGAGAAGTAGAACAAGAGAGTTAAGAATTAAATGTTTAATTTATCATTTATATAAGTTTTAGCACAGTAATTACTTAGAGGATTGATTAAATACATAGAGCTTACAACTTACAAGATAGGACACCCCAAGCTTTCCATTAAATAAATGGGCATGAATAAGCTGATGTACAGTACGAAGAACTAAGGATTAACTGTTTGACTCATCATTCATACACTATCAGCAAACAAGTTTGTTAGGTGATTGATGTTGCACATGAGATATTATTATAAAAGTATAAGTTAACTTATGCTTTTTTCTCAAAAGCATTGGGCAAAAGTGGCTAAGAACAATAAGCTGGAGCTGAATATTGAGGAAAAAAAAACATTCTCTGAAACTGGAAATGAAGCATCACAAGGTTGTGGAGGAACAACTCCACTTTGTTGCCAAAAAATAGACAGCGAGCTTTGATACCAAACTGATGCAACACAAGTTAGGGGCGGACCAGCCATTATGGCAAGCTCTGGCATCTGCCAAAGCTTCCTTAGTTCCTCCAGTCCGGAAAACCCCCCTACGGTCCTTCCTCCCTACTTGCCTCCCTAGTACCACCAGCGTTGGAGAAGAGATTGGCTATTTGGCTCCGAGTCTCCGACCTTCAATCCTCCTTGTACCACACGACCCTCCATTGCTGGGTTGGCCATGGGCTGACTTCACATCTTCACGGCCAACCCAGCCCAACCGAGAACCGAGTGCTAGCGTGCAAGCGTGCAACTCAGCAGTGTGCCTCAGTGCCTCTCCAATCCCCATTTCCCAAACAACTCCCAACTCCCACTCTCTCTCCCAACCCTATGCGGCGGCGGGGCGAGGCGACGGCCGGCGAGCGGGGGTGGGGGAGGGGACAGAGCGCGGGCACCTCTGCTCCTGAGCGCTGGGCGACGCTGCTCGGCTTCTCCCTAGCGCTAGCGTGGGCGGCGGCAGGCTGGGCTCTGCTCCTGGGCTGGCAAGGGGCGGCGTACGGTAGCCGGCATAGGCCGTGGCCCGTGGGCGGTGGCAGCGTTGTGCGGTAGCAATGTCAAAATTTAAGCCAAGTAACAGTAAGTACTCTGTCCATTGGAATAAAACCAAAATCAAATGCTAAAAATTGTCTCACGTTAGCCGTCATATGAATTAGTTCTCCACTTTTTATCAATATTATGATATGGATAATGGATTAGTTGTTAAAATTGAATTGGACAGAAAGAGTGTGGTCACTTGGATAAGCTGCCTGCCTCTAAAGTAGACAGAAAGAGTGACACTATTCCCTGGCAAAAAATTGCATTGGTAGCAGGGTTTATGATATTCCCATGTTTTATGTTTATCTAGTGCTCCAAAACATCTTATTGTGTTTACTCATAAATGACATTCTATTTGGAAAATAATATGATAAATGACATTCTATTTGGTAAAGAAGCTTGCAGGTATATCCATCCTATGCTTTTTAAGACAACAAAATTTATGCATGTTTCTCTTGTTTAAATTCTGCCTATTTATCCTTCTTTTATTTCTAGTTTGAATTCTGTCGGACTTCAAGTCGTCTCCGGACCCGAAGATCAGAACAGATCAAGGAAATAAAACCGGCTTCCTTCATGGTGAATTCAGGATATTCAAGAGTAGACCATTGTCCGCGGCCGAGAACAAGCAGCAGTGAGGTATTTCTTGGTATCCTGTCTTTATCTTCACTTGTTGATTTCATTTAGTGTCATATACTCGTGTGAGTGCGATTGCAATATTGCATATGTGTTCTTTTGCTGTTGGGTAATATTCTTTGGTCCACGCTTACGACTCCGCCATACCTAATATTTAATCCTGGGTCCGCCACTAACACAGGTATTGGAGGAACTTCTCCAACGTTGATGGATAGGAACAACACAAAGTGTTGAAGGAACAACTTCAACGTGCTGAGCTAGATATCGTTCTAGAGACGAAGATAAGCCAAAAGGCGGCAATACGAATCCACGGAAGGCAAGAGCTTAATCCAAAGCCCCTTAGGATACAAGATCTAGTCCATGATATAAGACAAGAACAACATGTTCTATTGATGGGTAAAGAGTACATGAACCAAGTTACAAAACTAGAGGGCTTTGCCCCAATTTATAGTTTATCATGCCTCATACAACTCATATACAACTATTAAACAAATAGATGACAACTCAACTGCACCTACTTAAGAATACATATGCAACTCATACTTGACAACTAATCTAAATGATGACACCATCAATGACATCATCATTCTCAGTAACTAAGTACTCTAGAAATATAAACTACTAGAAGCAAAACTCAAATTGGTTTCTAATTCTGAAGTGTCTAAACTAGTAGTAGCAAAATCTATATTTGCTTTAAACTCTGAAAGTCTATAAACCACCCCATGTATATGCAATGATTGTCCATACATTATGAGACTTCATTAATGCGAATGGTCTTAGTAAGTATCTCCATCTATTTAATTCCCACTTTTAACCATGCACAACTATATCTTATTGCTTGATAAGCTATTTCTTGGTCTAGTTGAAATTGAAGGCTCAATTTGGACTTGATGTCCCGCATCAGGAAACTGTACAGTATAGGTTGCAGGCAAATAAGATATACCTGTAAGTCGTTGGGAACCCTTTTCACATGAAACATGCAGTTTATACACAATAGTGTTCCTTTCATTTGGGACATCATTTTCTACAGAACAGAATGGAAGAATAAGATTGATCTTATTGGAATTATGCAACCCAATCTATGGATGTGAAACTAGAACAGTTTATGTTACTGACCTGAGATGAAATCAAAAAGCCTTGGATCCGCATCAAGTGGAATAAGGCCTAATCTATGTGAAAGAACCTCGTCTGCTATAACTGAGGTGTTGTCAACCATGAAGACTTTCTCAATTGCCATTGTAGGAACCTATTGATCGAAAGAAAGAAGTATATGTTAAACGTTTAGATATTGAACTGGAACCCCCAAACATATATCAAGTGTTAGAATACAGCAAACAGTTTTCAACTATCTGATGGTACACTTGACAACAATGTGCATACCTCTGCAATGAGGATTCTCCGGAAAGCATTAGCTATCGATGCATCAACACCAATCATATCAAACTCCATATCTTCTTTTGTAAGTCGATTTATCTCAACTTTGAAGTTATTGCTAAATTTCTCCACTGATACACTAGTATCAACTCCCATAGCAGCATAAGCACCCGAGTATTGAAAACCTTCCGTCTTTTATAAATTATAGCATATAAGTGAAAACATAAAAAATATTAGATGAGACCTATCGATACAATCGTAGTACACACTGCAATTATAATAAAGAGAAAATTTTGCTTCACAAAGAATGATGTAAAAGAACAAAATGAAAACAAGATCTGTCGAGTCTGTATTCAGAGTAGCAAATTAACCAGTACAATCGGACAATTTTGAAACAACAAAATACTCAAAACCTCAAATGATCATTTCCATTAACAACCACATCCTGAATAAATATGCCATCCAAACAACCTTTTATTTGAAAAAACACAACTAGACTAGCAGAAAGATTCAAGATAACATGTTCAAGCCTTTATCAAAAGCAAACTAGCACATCAACTCAATGATGTAACATAAATCCTCTTCTTTTCAATATTCTGTAAATTAGCCAATTAAATGCATATGGTAGAAAGATTTGTGCTGCTGTGAGAAACTAGGTTTCTATGTACGAACAACTTATGATTTGTGCTGCTGTGAGAAACTAGGTTTCTATGTACGAACAACTTATGATAACACATAATTTCTACGAACAAATGTGTGAATTTATCAAACAAACAATTTAACACCAGAAACATGCAGACAGGCATCCAGGCATATCATAACTACGAAATGCAAGGAAGTAAAAGAAAGAGTAGCATATAAATGGATACATGAGTGGGGGCATCAGCACTGCAGACAACACGGGTGCGCTGGAGCTCAAGGTGGTCAGGAAGCTTATTGTGCCGTTGATTGGGCACATCATCCTTGTCCTTCTTCAATTTGGCACCCTTCTTCGGCATCCTTCCTTGCCTGCTTGTTCACTCTTGTACTGCTGTTATGTCCTGTTCTTGAGGGAGGAGCAGTGAGAGTGTGCATGTGTTCAGGTTAGTTACAGTTTTAGGATATCGAGCACATATTTCTGTATGCATTGATTTTGTGTTGAGCACAGGTTGGCTGTTCCCGCACCTAGGATGAACAGTCAACAGCTTATTTTTCTCTTTGTTCACTGTCTTTCTGCTACTTATCTTCTCTACAAATCCAACATGGGCATATAACAAACCTGTAAACATTCTTTCACTATGTCAATAGAGGCATCACAATGAAATGAAATGCCAATCAAAATAAACAAAAAGAAATGAAATTATTGTACACCGCCATCTCTTTGCAGTAACAAAAACACAGGTATTTCCCACTAGCCACCAAGTCGGATCTTGTATGTGAAGAACACTTGCGAGCATCAGCAAGGAACAAAAGAAAAGAAAAAAATGTGTGTTTCTAACAGATCATGGAATGCCACAATACAAATCCTTAGCAGAAAACTGCATAACACCTACATATTTCTAGCTTCTAACTTGTGACCATCAATTTTGCTCAAACATAATTAACTTGGGGATATAAGAACTTGTGAGCTGCATGTCAACTGAAAGTTGAGCACATTAGAAGCGAAATCCTGAGCAAGAACTCATTTGCCAAGCACAACCCAACCTAATCACGAAAATGAGATGAACTTTCAATCCGTGCCCTGTTTACCAAAATGAACTATCAGCAAGAAGGCGGCGCAGGGGGGAGGTGGGGCGGGTGCTCAGTTCTTTTTCAGTCCATAAAAAATCTCATCTATTCATTTATTTCAGTTTTTCGTAAATTTCAGTCTCGGAAAATCGCAAGCGAATCGAACAAATAGGCTCAATGCTAACAACCATCAAACCGAGTTGAGAGGTACGCTTATTTCGCCGCGACGGCGCGGCGCCGGACCCGAATAAAGGAAGAATCAAAACTGAGCACTAGAGAGAGAAAAAGAGAGCAATCTGACCTCCCCACGAGGAGCAGAGCACGGCACGCGAAGGTACTGCCCACCTGGAGGGAGGAGGGTTTGGGCAGGGGACGCAGGGTACTAGCGCGGCTGTGGTTGCGGCTGCGACGGCCTACTCGGAGACTTAAGGGATTCGAGTCGGAGACTTAAGGGATTCCAGAAAAGAGGTCCACGTTATGGGCTGGGGATCCCATCGGGTGCGGCTAGGGTTGGGCTGGTCGCCTAGTATTCCTTGGGCCTATGTGAGCCACTGCAAGCAACCGAAATAACCTGCTCGAAATAACTACGCCCAAGGTTATTTCAGTTGCTTGCTGCAGTGGCCTACACGGGCCCAAGGAATACTCAGCGACTGGCCCAACCCTAGCCGCACCCGACGGGATCCCCACCCATAACGCGGGCCTCTTTTCTGGAATACCCTAAGTCTCTAACTCCGAGCAAAGTAGGCAGCTGTAGCCAACCTAGATACCCTGTGTCCCCTGCCCAAACCCCCCTCCCTCCCTCCGAGTGGGCGACGCCATCGCATGTCGTGCTTTTAGTTTCGATTCTTCCTTTATTCGGGTCCGGCGCCACCACCGTCGCGGTGTAATAAGCGTACCACTCAACTCGGTTTGATGGTTGTTAGCGTTGAGCATATTTGTTTGATTTGCGATTTTCCAAGACTGAAATTTACGAGACTGGAATAAATGAATAGACGAGATTTTGCGATTTCCTCCTCTCTATCCTCTAGTTTTGTTCATCACATATTCTCTCCCGATCAAGCCATTTGTTGTTTATCTACCACCGGTGGCTCAATCCTAAGCAGGGATCCAAGAACCGAATCCGGCGGAACTCCTAGCCGGCGGCCGGTATCGGTAATTGCCCGGCTACGGAAAAAACCTGGTCAAATTTCGACAAACAAATTTTGAACTGCGATTTTCCCGAAACCAAAAAAATGGGTTGAAAAACCGGAAAACATAGAAAATTGGTAATTGACAATTTGAAATTTGGAATAATGCAAATATTAAAGAGCTAATTTATGTTTTAATAATGATAAATATACTAAAAATTAATATTTCAATACGTGATCTAGCGTAACAATTCCTAAATCAACTAGGGTAAGACATTATGAAGTCAAAAGTTCAAATTTGAATTTAAAAGTAATCGACTGGTTTTTTCCAACCAGAACCAGCCGATAAAACCGGTTACCAGTTATTTTTTCTCTGATCCTAAGGGTTACTGTTGTCCTCGTCTAGATAAAAAAGTCATGGTTGTCCTCCCACTAAGGGGCGGAGCCAGAAAAAAAAAACGTAGCATGAGCAAATCTACAATGAATCACCTTCTTGCTTCGGCGTGCAATGAACTGTACTGGAGTTCGTCGCGGCCAGCCGCGGCACCCGGTGACCTCCCACCCACTGCTCACCGCCCCGCTACTCCTTCTCGCCCGTCTCCGCCGCCTGCTAGCGCCCTCGCCGGACTGCTCGCCGCCACCGCCGCCTGGAGCCTGGAGGGAGTGAGGAAGGGAGGTAGGAATTAGCGGTTGGCTTGGGTTGCAGCGGGTGCTAGGGTGGACTCATTTGCTATGGAGTGGCCAAGTGGTCTTCGGGTAGCTAGCTAGTCTTGGCCCAAGACGAGCGACCACACACGCCACCTCACGCACACCCTAGGCCCAAGAGCGTGGCCCGTCTACCCAGGAGGTCGTCTTTAACCCAGCCGCGCATGCACAACATCCATAGTGCCCCCAATTCTTCGTGTTACTCCAGGGGGTCTAATAGCTCTCTAGATCGAAGCCCGGACAATTGTCCACCATGTTTGGATGGTTGTCATCAAATCTCTAATACCCCAACCTATCAGTGTGGCGATCCATGTAGCTTAGGTGTTATAGTGTGGTGGAATTAGTCCCACACGGACATATGAGATAGGATTGGGCCAATATATAGACTAAGTGTTTTAGCTTTTAAACATAGTATCTTTGGGTTAACTTTTTTATACGAAGTGAGAATTAAAGTATAAGCGGGGTGTTATGCATGTGTGGACCTGCCCAATGGTGGACAAGATTTTTTAGCAGATTTTGGCCTAGGTTATTACAGATGGTATCAAAGCATCAACCTTCACTCCACAGGCACGTGCATGACAGATGCGCGAGCGTATAGCGCATGGTGCATGTGGCACGGAGTGGACATCAGTGTTCAGAATTTCGGCCAGAAATAGAAAATTTCGGCCATATTAGTGAGGCTAGTAGGAATACAAACCGGTCCCAAAAAGTTTGTTTAGATGAATTTTGTCCCCCAAAAAATTGAAATTGAATGGATTTTGCTTGAATTTTAATTCCTTAAAATTTAAAATACAAAAATTTTGAATTTTGAATTGAAAATTTCGCCCTGCCCCCCCCCCCCAAATGTTTTCGATATCGAAAACCCTAGTGGACATAATTGTATGACATATTTGATGGCATTGGACGCATGCACGTGTAACGAAGGGTGGTTCTAAGCATTTGTCGTGCATGCAGTGTGTTGACGAGGGCATCAGGCCTTAAGGGGATGAATGTAATACCTGGCCCGTTATTGTGGTGACTCATGTGGTCTACATATTGTAGAGGTGGGATTAGTCCCACATAGAGAGTTGAGAAGGTTTAGATCAGTATATAGACCCAAATGTTTTAAATAAAGCACCTCTATGTTAACCCTTTTATATGAAGCAACGACAAAAATATAAGCGGTGTGCTATATATGGATGGACCTACCCGTGCTGGGCTAGTCTTTGAGCAGATTTTGAACTACATGTTACAAAATCTGCGGTGACAGGGGCTTGCTGGAATAGCCTCAGGCAACTACGACTCTAGGAATGAATGGACGGAGATCACTCATTTCGGTTGGATCTCATGCTGGTTAGGTGGGGATTGGAGTCTTTTGCTTGGACTTCGTGCTAGATTGGAGTTTTCCCACATGAAACATGCACATCTTGTACTTGCATTGGGTTTGGGTAGAGCTGGCTAGATGGGTCGTGCTCGCTGGGCGACCTGACCAGACTGCAAGATCAGGGTCCACCAGCACCGCGCAGACGATCGTCATCGTTCATGGGTAATGTTGGTCCGGCACGAAGGCCGGTGACGTGCTTGGACCGCTACCATGGTACGGTGGCCCGGCCCGGCATGGCATGAACAGTGCAAGGTCAAGACGCCCAAGAGCCAATGCCGCGCCCACCCAGATGCTGAGCCGGAGCGCCTGGGCGGTCTTGGCGCGGAGGAAGAAGGGCGGCGCGGGAGAGAGTCGGGAGGTTCGGGAGGAGGAGGAGACGAAGAACGGCCACCGGGCGGGAGGGAGCCGAGCGAGAGAGAGAAGAAGGAGGGCCGTGCAGCGAGGAGGCGAGCAGGCGGTGAGGGTCGTGTGGTGAGGCGGCGAGGAGGCGGTGCGGGTCGTGTGGTGAGGAGGTGCGGACGAAGAGGCGTTGCCCGAACCGGAGCCGGAGAGGAGACAATGTGTATGTAAGATCGAGGAGGCCGACTAGAGAGGGGTGAATAGGCGGTTTTAATTATTTTTTTTGGCTAAAACGATTTATAATGCGAAAGAGTAAGACAAATTGGTTTTTTGCACAAATAAGGTCTAAAACAACTAGTCTCACTAAGTGCACCAACAATACAGGACTATATCAATAATAGCAAATTTACAAAGACATAATGATGTTTTACCGTGGTGCTCGGAGACTTGTCGGTCTCCCATAATCCACGTTGAGGTAAGCTCAAACTAACTAGACAAGCTCCATGAATTATGTCAAGCACCTCAAATCCACTAGTGGTAACTCTTTCCCGCTCCAACCTTCACAACACGCCGGGCCTCTTCACATTCTTCTTTGAAGATATCTCCGGGCACGACACCTCCAATGCCGTCTAGGAGTCGGCAAACTCCAATAGTAATAAGTCAAGCCCCTTTCTTGACTCTCACCACGTGCAACGAATACACAAGCTCAAGTAGATACGAAATCTAACTCTAGATGCAACATATGCAACTAGAGACTTCTCTCCTTACTCACAAGGTGCAACGAATGCACAATTGAGAGGAGAATCGCACACTAGCTCAATAGAATGAAATAGAGTGCCAAAAGGTTGTTTCACAATCGGCCAAAGGGGTATTTATAGCCCCACCATAAAAACTAGTTTGTTGGAACAAACATCCTAAAAAAAAATCAGGATTTCTGGTAGTACCGCTGTTCAGGGCCGGTACTACCGCATCGAGAAACAACGATCGACTGTTGTACATTTAATGCGACTAAAATAGCCATTACAAAAAAATTGTGGTACTACCACCAACTACAAATCGGTATTACCGCACTGCTGTAATACTGCTCGGCTTATCGGTATTACGAATTTCCAGAGGATCTAACAAACACAAGAAAAACACCATCTCTGGAAAAGTCATACCACCAAGTATATAGTAGTACTACCACACACCGATAGCACCACTCAGATCATGCGGTCATACCTATTCTCAGGGGAGATCAAAACTCCCAAAAACACATTCTCTGTAATTTACGTATCGCCATCTATATTTAGGTACTACTGACCCTGTGGTAGTACCGCCATTCAAATGTGGTCGTTCCAATTATCAAGCTTCAAGAAAAACTCCCAAAGACAACCTCTTTGTTAAAAACATACCGTCAAGTAGATTTTGGTACTACCAACTTGCGGTAATACTGCTCATCAAATGCAGTCATACCGATTTTGGGATTTCAAGAAAACTTTCTCTTTGAAAAATTCATACCTCCATGTAAACTTCGGTATTACCGACCTGCGGTAATACCGCGCAATACTTGCAATCATACCGGATTTTCTGAACATTTTTTCAGAGTAAAAACAAATGCAATGCATGAACCCTAACAAGTTGTGAAACACATTTGCAAACTTGGATCATGCAACAAGGAGTAGGTACATGGACTTCAACCATTTGCAAAACACATTTGCAAAGTATAGTCACATGTTACAAGGATTAGACGCATGAGCATCGACTATTTGCAAAACACATTCGTAAATAATATCATCATGCCACAGTGAGCTAGAGCAAGCGAGATTAAGCTATCAACACTTGATGAGACTCAAGCTACTAGACAAGACCCTCTTAATAGTACGACAACCTATACTAGCAATCCGGTCTCCAACCAAACACCAAGATCGGTAAAAACTAGGAACACATTCTTAGGCTAGCTAGTCGTACTTTTGCCTTGCACACTTACTTGAAGCTTGATGACGTATATTTTCACTTCAAGTCCGGATCCTTAACTTGATATGCATCAACCCATGATGCATCCTTCATTCGACTCTCATCAATACATGATGATCTTCTTCACTTGACTTGATGATCAACTCATGATTATCTCCTCTTCATGATCTTGATATGCATCAACACATGATGTATTCACTTCTTGAACTTTGACTTGATGACAATCAACTCATGATGTCATCCAAAGTCTCCATCATCATGGGACAACCTATTTGACCAACTCATTGAAAATGTTAGTCCACAATGTGATTATCACTAATTACCACAACATACCATTAACTCATAATGGTGGGTTAATATACTTCAATCTTTCCTTCTTAGGTAATTGATGACAACCATCATAATTACAAATAATTGAATATTAAGCAATATGAGTATATATGAACTGCACAAGTTTTATATACTTGAGGTATGTTTCAAAGTAGAGATCCCAAATATATGTGGATAAGGAAATATGGATCAATACTCATGTAACTACAAAATATAGAGCGAACTCCCCCTAAATGTGTGCATACACGAATGTGTAATAACAACATATGCACATATTCAAGTTAGACTTTTGGTGAAGTTCAACCTATATTTTGGATCCGAGGAATGCAACAAAATATAAGAATATGATGTCAAATGCATACCTCCATGATTATCATCTTTTCATCCAATTAAGACTAAACAATAGGTATAACAATTTAAAGTGTTAGTCTTACAAATAGATTTTATCATTAATCATCAAAATACTCTATTAATTCATAATGGTAGGTCTAGATTCTTCAGCGTACGGTGCGGCACGGTCGCGTAGAGGTGAGGAGGTGGAGCAACGGGCCGGCACTGAGAGGAGGATGAGGAGGTGAGGAGGCGGCGCGGTGGGCCAGCGCTCAAAGGAGGTGAGGAGGCGGTAGTGCCATGCGGCACTGTGCGCGGCACGTGCGGGCAGGGGGAAGAAGAAGGGGACAAGGTAGGCAAGGAAGGGGCGGGGCGGGCCGGGCAGTGTGCTCGTGGGACGTTCCTAGCACAGCACGACCAAAGAAGAATCCGACCGTTAGGGCATTTTGACCATTTTTTAATCTTTTTTGACTATTTGCGTCATAAACAATAGCAAAAAAATTCATAAAGTCCCAAAAAATTTCGTATGATAGCCACCATAACCCCCCCTCAATCAGCACCCTTTCATTCTCAATTCTCTCTTTGCAATTTTGTTGTGCAAATTCAAATACGTGTTGAGCTAATTTGGCAAAATTAAAAAAATTGTGCCAAATTTTGAAAAAATCATTTTTCGGCAGCAAGTCAGCAAAAGAGGTGGAATAGTATTTTTTTTGCATACTTTTATTGTTAGTTATTGTTATTCTAAGATGAAAGTAATAATAGTGTTAGTTTCGGTTTTTCAGTTTTCGTTATGGACACCCCTTACGACAGCTTTGCTCTTAGTGATTATGGACTTTCATCGGAGGAAATTGCATCCATAGATGTGGCTACGGCTACCTCAAGCCAACTAGAAGCGGAAGGTGGAATTTTGTCATCAGGCTCCATGGCAGCATTAGGCTACATCGGGAGTGTGGGAGCATTTCGACAGGACAACCAAGCAAGACGACAGGAAATAAGGTACCATTTGCTATTTGTAAAATTTGTCGCAAGGAACTGTCTACAAAGTCTATAGGTGGAATGAGGCACTTGCTTAGACATGCTACAAGATGTCGAGCCAAGCAAGAATTGTTGATGAGGCAAACGCAGCTGCAGTACAACTCCAACGGTACGGTACGTAGCTGGGACTACAATCCTTAGGTAGCTCATCAATATCTCTGTCGCTTAATTGCTTATGAGGATTTACAGTTAGGCTTTGGCGAGTCTGCTTCTTTCCAAAATTATATTAGGACTGCGCATAATCCTAGATTTTCTTCCGTTTCTAGACAGATAACAACTAGGGATATAGTAAAATGCTACAATGAACGTTGTAATAAAATAAATGAACTATTTACTACATGCATATTTTCGGTGGCCCTGACCTCGGACATGTGGAGTGGTTGGGATAGGGAGGATTACCTTAGTGTAGTTGCGTATTATGTTAATGACAATTGGGTAATAGAGAAAAGGATTATAGGTTTAAAATTAATTGATGTAGCCCACACGGGTGAGAATATTGTGAACTGTATTATTAAAGCCGTGGAAGACTTTGGTCTTACAGATAAAATATTATCAATTACTTTAGCAACGCCACTTCAAACTCTAGGGTCATTGACATTTCTTCTCCAGTGTTGAGTACATACCATTACTACAAAAAGGTAATCACAGATGGTTCAAAATCGTCATCACAGATAGTTTTTTGAACTGTCTAACTTTACAGGTCAGTGATACTATATGGTCATTACAGACAGTTTTTTAACCGTTTGTGAAATAAGTTGTCAGAGAACCGTCTTTGATAGTCAATTACCACAGACAGTTCTGAATAAGAACCGCCTGTGAAAATAGGCTATCACAGACGGTTTTTTATAGTAAAAACCATTTGTGATAGTTTTTTGTATTACAAAAAATAAATAAATTTTGAGCCAAACCAATCAATTGCTAGACAGTAGTTTCCATATGCTCTTTCGATAGTTTGCAAGAAGGTAACTAAAAGATATTTTCTCTCTCTCTGTCTTTCTCTCTCAATCTGTGGATTTCATGTGGATATGTTCCAGATCTTAGGATGATGTGACAATTGGCAATGGCGTTTACGGTTTGTCGTTTCACGCGTTTTCGACAAAGCTACTGAGCTTCTCGATAGAGGCGGTCCGACCGGTCCTGCACGGCGGTCCGATCGGTCCCAAATCGGTCGGACCGGCCATGTAGGGGCGGCTGGACGGCGATGACCAAAGTGGTCAAAATGAGCTGGGCCAAAAATAGGTGTTGTAGGCAAGTGAGGGGATCCCAATGCACTTGGTCTCATAATTTTTGGAGTCTCCAGTAAAAAGTTCTATTGGTTTAAAGTTTCCAGAAGGTTTCGGAATTTGAGGGCTTGAATTTCGGCTAAGTCCCAAGGGGTGGTCCGACCGGCTCACAGGGAGCGGTCCGACCGGCTCACCTGGAGCGGTCAGACCGGTTTCTACTTGAACGTCGGCCAACTTCGTGGCGATGTTGTTTTGTTAGGTCAAAGTCATTGGTATCGTGGCATATGTTTTGCATGATGCATGTTTTGACTAACATGGGTCAAGTTTTGAAGAACTTGTTCCCGAATTCGTGTTTTCTTGTCTGTGGTTGTGCAGGTTGCTTGGTGGTCAACGACGGTCAACGGCGAAGAGGATCGGGACTAGACTTGGAGAGTTGAGGTCCAGAACGATTGACGATGCCGGGTGAGGTCAACGACTCAAGCGTGACACAAGATGGACAAGGGTGACCTATTGGCAAATCCATGACTCATGGTGAAGCGGTTTAGGTCAAAAGGTTAAAGACGGCGCTTTGCGAAGCGTGCGTGTGTGACCCGTTTGTTAGTGGGCCTTAACGGGAGCCCAATGGAGTCAAACCCTAGGAGTCTAGGCCTCCACTATAAATAGGGGAGGTGGTGGTCGCACCATCCACTCTTTTCCTCTCGCCTTTTATGTTTCAAAACCCTAATTGTCTTTAGGGGAGTTGAGGTGGAGGCTAGGGCTCTTGATGGTTTGTGGTGAATTTCGTGATCTTTGATTGTCCACTGATCCATGATGGTGTGGATGTAATCCAGCAACAATCACGAAATCAATCTATGCAAGGTTTGCTTGAGATAAGTCTCTTTTCGTTCTTGCTTTCAATTTCGTGTTTTTAGGGCTTTCTTTGATCCGCGAGTTTGTGATTGATTCTTTCACGTGAATTAGCTTGCTGTGATATGTGTGAACCTATCTAGCATCATCTTGATCATCAATCTCTCACGAACAAGCTTTAGGATCAAGTTTTCGTTCTTGCCCGGTTTTAGACCTTCTGTTAATCAATTGACAATTGCTCAAGATCGTTCCAAGAATTATCATAATATTCGATTGGAATAGGTCCTCAATAGCATAGAGAAGGTGTGTGCAAAGTTTCGTGAAGTTTGGAGTTGAGAATCAAAAGTTAGACCTAATTGCAACTTCGTCATCGGGCTGATTTTACTGTTTCAGATCGGTTACAGATCGCCGGTCCGATCGCCCGTTACCACCGGTCGATCGATTTGAGCGGTCCGACCGCCAAGATAACAGCGGTCCGACCGCCGCAATCGGTCCGACCGGTCACTACAGAGGTCGACCGCCAGATTTGTGTTGCTTTGATTCTTGCCGATTATTGTCGCATTGCTTAGGGGTTTTTATTGATTCAATACTAGTCTTCCACAGATCGGTATATTGATCTTCATAGCTTTCTAATAGCTACTGGAGTGAAATTGTATTGAGTTCATAATTTGTGAAAAGTGAGCGTGCTCCTATTCACCCCCTCTAGTCGCCTTTACGGTCCAACAAGTGGTATCGAGCCCTGCTAGTTCACTCTTGATCTTAACCGGTCCACCGAACTTTGGCGATGGATAGATTCACTACAAAACCGCATATGTTCAATGGACAAGACTATGCCTATTGGAAGAATCGTATGCGAGTATTCCTTGAGAGCGAGGACAAGCTATATGGGACGTTGTTCGATCCCCGCCATTATTCCCGAGGTTGAAACTCCCGCTCGTGGTTCTTTTGGCTAACAACAACAAGGCCAAGAATCTTTTATATGGTGCGCTTGGTAGACAAGAATATGATAGGATTTGCAATTTTGCATCACAAGACGAGATTTGGAGCACTCTCGAAACATATCATGAGGGTTCGTCCCAAATTAAGAAAGTGCGCCAAACAATCTATAAGCGTGATTATAACAAATTTGAGATGCGCCCGAGAGAGCATCGATGACATTTTCAATGCTTTAATAAAGTGATTAATCAAATGAAAGTCGTTGATATTGAATATTCTCAATCTGAAAATGCCACCCACCTCTTGGCTGCAATCAACACCAAGGAGTGGGAGATGAAGGCCACTGCTATAGAAGAGAATGTTGATCTTTCGAGTCTTACTTTAGAATTGCTTTATAGTAAACTCAAGACTCATGAAATTAAAAGAGTTGATCATCCCAAGAAAGATAATTTAGCTTTGATAGCAGATCCTCACAAAAAGGCTTTAGATGACTCTTTTGAATCTTCTTCTGGATTTTCATTTGCTTGCTTATCTGCGATTTCTGAGGAGGAGCTTGAAAATATTCCTGAGACAGAGTTAGCCCTTTTAGCTAAAAAATTCACACGGCTTACAACAATGTGAGAAATAAAAGAGAGGTGGTCCTGCATTTGCTATGAGTGTGGAGAGCTTTACCACATCCGGGCCAATTGCCCCAAGCTAAAAGGTAAGGGTAAGCACAGGGAGGAGAAGACAGCTTGGAAGAAGTCTCATGAGAACAACTCTGAGTATGATGCTGTCAAGCTCATAAATGCCGCTCACCGGGTCCTTGCCGCTCTTGGAGAGCAATCCATTAGTGATGTGGACTCCGGGAGCGAAGAGGACAAGAAAGGGAAGGCCAAGGACTTCACCGGCATATGCTTCATGGCTGATACCGACGACATTGATAATGATGAGGTATCTTTTTCTTATGATGAGCTTTCTGCTAAATATGATTCTATAGTTGAGCAAGTGCTTAGTCAAGATGAAGCGCTAGAATTTGTCATGACTAAAAAAAAGAAACTAGAGTCAAAAATTGGTAAACTAAAACTAGAACTTGCAAATGTTAAGACTCTTGAACCTGATGAATGTTTATCTTGTCATGCTATGCATTCAGAAATTACCAATTTACAATCTGCTCACAATATTGCTTTACAACAACTTGAAAATGCTAGAACCGAGCTAATTGAAATTAAATCTGCTCCTTGTGAAAAATGCTTAGAGTCTAGCAAGTTGATTGCTTCTGATGTGATTGATTCTAGCCCTTGCACTTCATGCTTAGAAAAAGAACGTGAAATCAAAGATATCTTAGAAGCTGCTAGAGTCAAATATGCTAAGCTTAAGGACAATATTGAAAATACTACTTGTGCTTCTTGTTCCACTCTTAAGCTTGAAATTGCTTTATATAAGGAGAAATCTATGGATAAAACTTGTGATGCTTGTGTTAGTTTAAGAAAAGAAAATGCTTACCTTCATGATACATTAGAGAAATTTTCTAAAGGTAAGAAACAATTAAACATGATTCTTGACAAGTCTAAAACTCCTTATAAGAAGCAAGGTTTAGGATTCAATTCTTTTCAAGACAATTCAAACCCAAAAGTCATTCAAGTCTTGGAAAAGGTTTAATTGAATTCAAAACCCAACCTCGCAAAAACATCTTTTAAATCTGCAGTTTTGCTCAACCTTGTATTAATTCAAATGGTGCTTCTTCTAGTGGTACCAAGTACCATTGCACTTATTGTAAGAAAGGTGGGCATTTGATTGAATTCTCATTGGCGAGGTTGAAAAATGATAGGAAAAATCTTGATAGAATTTCATTCAGCAACCTAGAGCTTTTATGAGACATGGTAACACTGAAAGGAATAAACTCGGATTAGGATTTTCTCACATGCTAATCATCATGATTCTACATATCCTAATTCTCATGTTCTTGAGTCACGGCCCGATCACCGGTGGTCACCGGTCGACCGATGAGTCACCGGCCCGACCGCCAAAGACAACGCCGGTCAGACTGACGAGGATCTAATAATCCTCATTTTATCTTTTATCTATAATTCTTATTATGGGTAAATATGATGTCACATAGTCCCCGAGGTACCCTTATCTATAAGGGAGAAGCCCAACAAGTGATTGTAAGTTCTTCCACAATCACCCCATAGTCGTAAGTCTTGCTACGACTATATCATGGTCAAGTCCTTCTACGACCACTACATAGTCGTAAGTCCTTCTACGATCGCACCGGTCGTAAGTCCTTTTACGATCGCTACCGGTCGTAAGTTCTCCTACGACTGTAAACTTCACCACCTTATAATCAAACCTACAAAGCGAGTGGGTCCAATTGATTAAGGAATCGAACGGTCTACATGCACTATTATTCCGCTTATTAATGGTGTGTAACTACCCCATTATCTCTCGAAGATAATTGCCGACGGCGTGAAGAAGCCGAGGCGTCGGTAATTACGCCATCATGCGCTCACATCGGATTAATTAGGCGATCTCCGCAGACAAAACGGCTACTTCTTCACGACTATATAAGGGCATCAATCGAGAGAGAGATAAGGGGGCAATAATAAGGGCGAGTCAAGTAGAAACACAAGCGCGATTCTCTGAAGAGTCTTAGTCTTTACTTGATCATCAAGAATACCATACACACAGGATTAGGTTATTATTCTCTCCGAGAAGGCCCAACTCGCCTAAACATCCGTGTCAATCCACTCGCGTGATCTCATCTCTAGAGACCCCAATCAAACAATCTTTACGTAAGATCGGTTCTAATACACCGGCAGCTGGCGCCGACTGCGGGGAGCTTCCGTAATCTCTTGTCAACATACTCTCTTTTCCAATCTCATGCAATCATGGCGGGAGAATGGAACGAGGAGAACTGGTTTGACTTGGCAGACACGCAGACGCCGACATGGATGCCGTTTCGACTACGAGCCGAGTGATGCATCCGCCGATGGTGATGTTGCCTCCGAGATTATTCTCCAGAAACCATCCCATTAATAGAGTTGAGGAGGATCCTTATCCCCACAACAATACGCCCAACAGAGGAGCCAATTCTCTCAAAGGACAAGGGTCAATCCGACCAGACCGCCTCCTGTGAGGACTCACAACACGACGAGAGTTTTTCTCCAAGTGTTCAAGTCCCTTAAGACGGTCCGACTTGGTAAGTCAAGTTCGGGAGCCACCATTCCAGACTCCACCAAAGATCTAGTGATCCTCTCTCGTGGTAACTCCAGAGAGGGTGGGATCAAGCATGCTTTTCCTGCAATTGACCGCCTCCCGCAGATCTCATTTGCGAACGGAGACATTATAACCCGAGTTCCCTACCGGAGGGGATTACTCCAAGTCGCCAGATGGTGTCCTCGAGCACTCCTCAAGCGGGAGGCCTCGAGCGCAAGTGAGAATCATCAACGGAGGTCTTTGTCCTTCCCCAAATCGTGGTCACCTCATGGAGGCCGAGATAAGAACACTCCCGAAGATCACACACCGCGCCCCTCGTGGTAATGGCAAGGGCACCACCGCTAAGTGAGAGAACCAACACTGATGAACGCGAGGAAATCCTCGACATTCTCGCACTCCACTAAGAAGGCCTCAAAGACTGATGAGGAGGATTTTGATGTCGCCGAAGAAAGAAAATTGCGATCGTAAGAACCTCGCTCAAGATTCAACATCACGGAGGAGGTACAAGAACTCCGTGACATCAACGACTTACTCGAGAATCCCACTCAAGAGCTTGCTCGAACGCCAGGGTACGATCTCTTTGCTGAAGAGATTACGCAAAGACTTCGAACTGTGATGACAAGACTGGAGGTACCTCATCGACAACATTCAGGTAGTCGTAGCAATACGACTTCCTCACCTACTACCAATCGAATATTTCTCGAGGAATCGACACGCCATAAGTCAAACGATCCCTATTCGAGAAATACATTTCGATCACCAAGATCAAGAAGCCCCTGAGAGGTGATCATTCACCACTTCGATAAAGAAATTCACAACGGTGGAGTACGAGGAGTATTCCCTCGAGAACCGAGGCCTACTACGTAGCAGTCACCACACGGTATCGTCGATACGATCACCTGGTGACATTAACCCTTCTTTCCTACAAAGAAGGCGCCAAGAAGTGATTACCGGATGCCGCATTTTCGCCGACCTTCGAAAGCATTCACGCCACCTCATTTTCGACCAAGAAACATGGAGAAATTTGATGGATCTCAAATCCCATCGAATTTCTTCAGATCTATACAACAAATGTCCGAGCAAAGCGGAGGAGGAGAGCATGTAATGGCGAATTACCTTCCGATCGTGCTCGAAGGATCCGCTCGATCGTGGTTATTAAACCAACCACTCGAGTCGATCTACTCTTGGCAACACCTCTGTGATCTTCTACAGGCGAATTTCCAAGGCACATACAACCGCCCTGGAAAAGAAGACGACTTGCACCGGATAAAACAGAACAACAACGAGACTTTGCGTCAATTCATCAAACGCTTTAGTCAGGTTCGTAACTCAATTCGGAAATTTCGATTCCTCCGTGATCGTGGATTTTAAGCAAGGAGTCCGCAGAGAAGAATAACGGAGGACATTGCTCAATCCTCCCAACATCATTCTTAGAACTCTTCGAGATGGCCGATCGATATGCAACTGCTTCTGAGGCAGTCGAGTGGAACAACACTATCGATCGAGAAACATATACTCCTCGAGAGCCAGGTGAAGTTGGTAAGGATAAAAAAGCAAAAAAGTCCAAGAAGAAAATAAAAGTCAAAACCACAAACCAGTGGTTCCAAGGAGGTTCTAGCCGTGAAAGATGGAGAGCCCTAAACCACCAAGTCGCACTCGATCAAGGCAAAGGTAAGCTACCGATCATAGGAACGACAAACCAAGGTGGTGTCCTTTTCATAAAAAGGAAGGACATGACCTCCATAGAATCGCCGAAGTTTTCCAAAGAAAGCTCGAGGACTACTACAACGAGAAGCACCACTCCCTACTCTCGAAAGGTAGGACATACGAGTGGCCAAAAGTCGCTCGGATGATGAGGAGATGCCGCTCCAAGATCCGCAACATACCGTTGAGCACATCTACGGAGGATCATCGGATACGACTCCAAACGACAACTTAAAGTCACGGACGAGAGGTAAATTCTATACATACTCCTCTCACAATAAATTACCAAGTGGTCGGAAGTTACCATCTCTTTTGAGAAGGATGATCGCCCAATCACTACGAGTCGATCAGTCGATATCCGATTGTGGTCGAACCCACCATCAACAACTGTCGGTCAATCGAGTGTTGGTTGATGGTGGCGATTCTTTGAACATATTATTTACTAATGCCCCGGGCGAGATGCAAGTACCGGACAAAGGTAAGGCGATGACGATACTCCTTTCATGGAATCGCACGGGTCTTCACCAAACCTATTGGCCAAGTTTCTCTTCCTTTAACATTTGGCTCACCAAGTAATTTCGTGACGAGAAAGTCTCCTTTGATGTGGTCAATTTCGACACGGCATATAACGCCATACTCGGACGACCAACTTTGGCAAAATTCTTAATGGCTACTCATTACGGGTATCAATGTCTTAAGATGCCAGTCCCAAAGGAGTGATCACCATTCAGCAGACAAAAGATGGCGATAGTCACTGCGGTCGATCCTCGAGATGGTTGGTCAAATACCAACTCGAGATGAAAGTCACCGACTAGCAAGTCGGCCTAAAGTCGCACCAAAGCCGAACGACCAAGTCAAAGAGGTTCCTCCGACGCAAGAACCTCAAGACTGCTCGCACGGGGAGACTTCCGACCCCAAATAGGAAGACGCCTCATTACCTTCCTCCGAGCTAACGCAGATGTCTTTGCGTGGCAAGCATCCGACATGCCCGAGTCCCTGTGGAGGTGATCGAGCACGTGCTAGCTTTACGGCCGATAAAGTACCAGAAACAAAAATTACGGAGATTTGCCCCGATCGACGAGATGCTATTAAATCGAGTTGGATAAGCTACTTAAAGCGGGCTTTATAAGAGAAGTCAACCACCCGAGTGGTTGGCTAACCTCGTAATGGTCAAAAAGTCAAACGGCAAATGGCGATAAAGTGCGTGGACTTTACTTGATCTTAATAAAGCTTGTCCAAAAGATGATTTCCCTTTACCTCGTGACGATCACCGTTGATTCAACCGCAGTTGTGAGATATTAAGTTTTTAGATGCATATTCGATACCACCGATCAATATGTGTTTAAACGATGAAGAAAAGACCGCATTCATTACTCCATTTGGTACCTTTTGCTATGTCAAAATGCCATTTGGTCTAAAGAACACCGGTGCTTCTTTTCAACGCCTAATGCAATCGACTTTTTCATCTCAATTAGGCCGAAATTTGGAAGCCTATGTTGATGATCTAGTCGTAAAAGCATTAAGAGACTTAATCATATCACCGACCTACAAGAAACATTCGACAACCTCGTAAAGCACCGCTTAAAACTCAATCCAGAAGTGTGTGTTTGGAATTTCTTCAGAAAATTGCTTGGATTCCTAGTATCCGAACGAGGAATCAAGCAAATCTGAAAAATAAAAGCCATCCTCCGGATGCGCCCTCCAAACACAAAAAGGAAGTCCAAAACTCACTTGGGTGCATGGCGCTTTAAGTCGCTTTCATAGCACGACTAGGAGAAAAGGACTACCTTTCTTTAAACTTCTCAGAGACATGAAGGTTTTGAGTGGTCGAACGAGGCAAACGCCGCTTTGAGGATGTCAAGAGGTATCTTTCGAGTGCTCTGCTCGTTTCTCCAAAGCCGTAAGAAACGCCTTAATTTACCTAGTCGCCACGCCACAGCAAAGAAGCGCGAAGATTAGTCGTAGAACGTGAAAACGCATAACGACCGGTTTACTACGTTAGCGGTTTTACACGCCTAAGGAGCGCTACCCTCGTGTCCAAAAACTTCTATATGCCCTCCTCATGTCTTCGAGGAAACTACGGCATTATTTTCAAAGCGCACAAAATAGTTGTGGTTGCCCGAGTTTCCTTTGGGAGCAATCCTCCATAATAAGGAAACAATGGACGCATGGCAAAATGGTCACCGAACTTGGGAGTTCGACCTCCATTTCGTGTCCCGAACGGCCATAAAATCCCGATCTTGGCGGACTTTGTCGCCGAATGGACAAATCTGAACCTATTCAGATCCCCAAGACGATTCCCACGACCGAAGGATGATGTACTTTGACGGTCACTTACTTTAAGTGGCTCGGGGTCGGGTGGTCTGGTATCTCCTAACGGAGAAACCTTAAAGTATGCCATACAATTAAACTTTCGTGCTACTAACAATGTGGCGTAGTACGAAGGTTTGCTAGTCGGCATACGAGCTGCGAAAAGCACTCTCAATTGGCCGACTACTCGTGAGAGGAGACTCTCAACTAGTCGTGAATCAAATCGGGAAAGAGTACCAAAGCTCTAACTCAACAATGGCTCGGTACTTATCGTAAGTACGTAAGCTAGAAAAATATTTTTAGGTTTCGAGGTACAATTTATCCTCGAAGGATAATTTCTCATGCACCAACTTGCTCGGATGGCTTCTTCCCGATCCACGCACTAAAAGGAGTTTTCTTGGAGCAACTCCAAAACCGCCTCTCGTCGAAGAACCGTAAACACCTCCTCTTGAGATGGCCTCATTAGATTACGAGGATACGGATGACTCCCATCTACGAGTATCTTTACAAGGGTTCCGCCAAGATGATCTTGAGGCGCATCGATTATCCCAAAAGCCAAAATGTATACTTTGGTTGAAGGAGTCCTCTATAAACGAGGAACCCAAGGAATACTCATGCGATGCATTCCGCAAAACGAAGGAATAACACTCCTTCACGATATACACAAGGGCATCTGTGGGACGATGCCTCCTCTGTAACATTGGTTGGTAAAGCCTTTCGACAAGGTTTTTATGGCCTACACCAGACGATGCTATGGAGGTGGTTAAAAAGTGTGTCCATGCCAATTCCATGGTAGACAGATACACCAACCACTCAAGCATTACAAACAATACCTCTTTCTTGGCCTTTTGCACTGGGGCTTGATATCCTAGGACCGCTTCCCAAAGCTCCGTGAGGTTTCAATTCCTTTTGTGGCTATTGACACGCTCACAAAATGGATCAAGTCAACTCAGAATCGGATAACAACTAAGCAAAGAAAAGGTTCATGATGAGAAGCGTAATTAGTCGATTTGGAGTTCCGAGTCGGATAATTACGCATAATGGTAAACAATTACGCAAGTGCAAAATTTCGTGAATTTTATGACGAGTTGGGTACCAAGCTATGCTATGCTTCGCTGCACATCTCCAAAGCAATGGGGCGGTCGAACGTGCAAGCGGCCAAATAATGCGAGGAATTAAAACTCGAGTCTTCGACCACTTCATTAAGCGCCGGGGCTTGGGTACAAGAATTACCCTCCATATTATGGGCGGTCAGACGCCACCAATGATCGAGCAACAGAGAAACACCATTTTTCTAGTTTTGAGTCGAAGCCATGCTTCCTCGGAGCTAAAATTGCGGTCGACACGAGTTGAAACCTTCAACAACTCGTACCAGAACGACTTCGGCGAGATGACATTAACCTACTCAAGAGAGGAGAAACCTAGCCTTAATCCGCTCGGCGGTCTACCAACAAGCCTGCGCAGATACTATAATCGTAAGGTCCAACCTCGCACCTTCTTGTCAGTAGGTGACTTGGTATTGAGTCTCGCCAATCCAAGTCTAATCGAATAAACTTTCCCTAAATGGGAAGGTCCTTACGATGGTCGAAGTAACTCACGGCGGCCTGTGACGACTAGCAATGGAAGATGGACGAGTTCTCTCAAACTCTTGGAACATCGACCGATTCACGTAAATTCTATGTGTGACCAGTTTCTCGAGCAATAAAAGTCCGTGTTCTTTCTACCTCTTTTGCCTTATTTTTGAGTAGTGCTTTTTAATCTTTCGACTATGATATGAAAACACCCGCTTTTCTTTACACCGGCCAAAAGCGAGAAACGCTATCCGTCGAAACTTCTCCTCTCTGCATGTGGTTCTGCCCACTAGAAGGAATTTCCTAACATCGACTCGTTACTCACTTTTTCTGCCAATACAAAGAGCTCGGGTTTTATCTAGTCGAAATGTTCTCAAAGCCAACTCTCTCAATCTTAGTCTATTTTTTCAGTAAATTCAAAAAATATTCTAAGCAGAGTGCACTTTCTTACATTTGTTCGACCACCTTTGGTGTACTCGATTTGTTTTAACTGGTCGAAGGAAGAGACACACCTAGTCGAAGTCTTTCCTCTCTGCATGTGGTCCTGCCCACTAGAAGGAAACTTCCTAGTGTCGCTCGATCTCCTACTTTTGCTCTTCGGAAAAGACTTATCAAGTCCACCAAAAAGGACGAACGAATGACTAAAGTACTCTAAGACGCTTGTTTAACTCAAGTTGTCGTTCTTGGTTTGATTAAACTAGTCGGAGAAGGAACATCACCTAGTCGAAGTCTTTCCTCTCTGCGTGGTCCCGCCCACTAGAAGGAACTTCCTAGTGTCAAGTCGTTTCTACTCTTTTCGACCAAAGGCTTGACAACCGTAACAAAAGCTATAAGTTAAATAAACCTCTCTTTGTTTTCGTAAACCCCATTTTTAAACACTATTTATTTAGATTGTCTAAACAATCTAAGCAAATAGTCGGGGCTAGGATAAAGTTATTAATTTGACTTCAATTCTTAGTCTTTCATTCGCTTATTATCTTTTGAGTTACTAACTACTCGACAAGATGATTTTCGTGAAATGAGGCGGATCATATATTACTCATTAACAAAATTGTCGCCTTACAAGGTAGTTACAAGATTACTCAAGGGGAGAGCCTAGCCGCATTTCCTCCGCCACCTTTTTACCAATCGATCGCATTTCCTCAATCGCACGACTTGCCTCGATTCGTGACGATCGAAGTCGGCTTCGATTGGTTTAACATTAAGGCGGGTCTTGAGCTTTAAGTTTCGCCAAAGCGTAACTCATCTGCGACTTCGATCGCTTCCCTTATTGATTCACAGATTAGTCTTCGTGAGTGGTCACCATTTCTTGCAATTTTCCGACTTGTTCCCCAATGGTACTTGTGTGAGCAGCCTATGGTATCTTCTCGAGGAGTTTTTCCCTCAGAATGTAGCTCACTAAGCACATTGTTCAGGAGAGTGATGTTGCCTTGAAGACTAGTCTTCATCGACTCCATCTCCTGTTGGGTACAAGTCGAAGCCTCGCGAAGCTTCTTGTTTTCGACCACTTGTTCCGAAAGGAAAATATCTACCAAACAAAAATATACTTCTAGAGGAAGATAACACAAAGATAATTATAGGTAAAAGCTTTTTCTTACCTACTAATTGAGAATCCAATTTCTTGACCTCTTCTCGATGGGAAGCAACGGTTTCAGCATGCTTTTGCCCCCATGCTCGATGTCCTCTCAGATTCATCTTAGCAATGCGGACGGACTCATTGCAAATTAAGGTCTTTGCTTGGATTTCAGCCTCAAGGCTTCTCAATTGGGCAGCAATTTCTGAACAAGAAATTGTCATTAGAAAAGGGAAAATACTCAAAAAGGACAACAGGTAAAGAGTTACTTACCTGTTACTTGAGTTCTCAGAACCTCGAGTTCTTGATCCTTATTCTTGTAATACGGAAAATTCCTGAATGACCAAAGCTTTGTCTCCAACTTCATTCCGGAGCTTTCGCATCTCATTTTCTTTATCTAAAGAAGAAATGAGAGTTAGGTAAAGGTTAAAACTCAAAAGCAGTCTTAAGTTCAAGACTTCTCGCTTATTTTTCCTGCAATTTCTTAGATGCAGAGACAACCTCTCGAAGTCTATCCGAGAGGACTAATACTTCATTCCTTAGCCTCCTCGACTCCTCTTTTTCATAGTCGAGCGAGTCAGCTAAGGTCTTCGAATCATTGCTTAACCTACAAAGGACGAGACGGAGATAAAAATCACCAGAATGGTTGTGAGTACTTCTACAACCACCGACCTAGTCGTAAGTTTTTCTCGCGACTAAGATATGGTTGTAAGTCTTTCTCGACCACTACCTAGTCGTGCGTAGTCGTAAGCTTTTTACGACTAATACTTCATGAGTTTCTTCCATGACTATTCTCGTAAAACATTTTACGAATATAATAAGTCAAAAACAACTATGAATGATAAGTGACTTACCACCTCTCTGCCTCTGCGCAGAGTAGTTCCTTCTCCTGTCTTAGCTCTAAAAGTTGTCGATGATACTCACCGACAACAGCAATTTGCTCTAGAGCTTTCTGCAAAAAGAAAAACAGTGAGAAGAGAAGGAAAGTCACATATATAAGTATTTTGAAGATACTTACATTCATAGTCGTCCTAGCAAACATCGAATATACAAGGTCCGGGTTCTCGCTTTATCTATCCTCGCGACCTTGTCCCACCACACCTTCTCGAGGCGCTCGTTATCAAAAGTATTCTCCGTATTGGGAATATCTTTGGGATGGGGAACTCGGTCACGAGATCTGTAAGCAGCAGACCCTACGACGGAGGCAGGCCCAAAGAAGTCACCACAGAAGTCGAAATTTCCTCCTTCTGGTTCTGTAACTTCTCTTTGGGTAAGGGAAGGAACGCCTCCTACAATTTCCTTCCCAGAGTGGTGCCCAGGCTGGTCACCACCTTGACCAGAGGCTTCCACACCGCCTCTCGTTGTTTCTACGACTTCGATGAGTCGTGGCGGCCACCTCAACAAGAATACCACTACCTCAAGAGTCGTGAATTACGACTTCAGCAGATGTGGAGTCACTCAGGAGTCTCGACTTCATCGGCCACTGGGCCAAGGGTGATGTTGACCACCTCCATTGCTATCTCTCCAGTAGCTGAAGGGATAGCAATGGACTTCTCAGCAGAAGCATTCCCGGGGGCTGAAGGAGTCGGACTGAAATAAAGAAAAGCAAATCAAAGTTGTGAAAAGAAAAAGGTAAATGTCGTTCTTACACTTCAAGACATTTCACATACCTCGCACTCGGTTTTAACCAGAATTTTGGAGCAATCCTCCCAACGGAGGACCTCTTCTTCTCCACGACCACGTCCGGTCGAGGTTCAACAATTGGCTCAGCTACGACCACGTCTGATCGTAGAGTTTGAACAGGAACCAGAGCTCTGGTATCCTGATCTTCTAGATGGACGAGATCGGTCTCGACCATTCCGCGACCTTGCCCTCGCCTCGCCAGTTGTCTTGTGTGACGCAAAGATCGCCCTTCATAAAAGACATAAAATCCTTCCAGCTTCTCCTTTCCAGCTTGCTTAATAAAACTAGGAGTGGCACCAATCTGCGAAAAATTCCGTGTCATAATAGAAGGGTACCTTAGCCTTGCGAGGTTTGCGCTGAGAGGTTCAACCGCTTCAACCTCCTCGGCCGGCGGCACGCGCCTCGGCTTCAGATATAACTACACCGCCGCAGCCTTGTAGAGGGTTTGGTCGAAAGACCGAGCTCGAGCTTGCTCCCCCTTGCTCGGCAGATTTTACAAGTCGACGCCTCTTCGAGGAGGAGCCGAGCCTTTGTCTTCGACAACCCAATACTAATAGTCATCGAGCGACTTCTTCGTCGTCCGGCGATTTTCCATGCCTACTTTCGTAAAACAAGACAGAAAAGAAGAATCACTAATTAATCGTAAGTTTTTCTCGACTAGTATCAAGTCGTAAGTTTTTCTACGACTCTTTCTTGATTGTAAGATATTCTATCGATCACCATTAGTCGTAAGTATCTTCTACGACTATAAAGTCCTAAAGAAAGAATCGATTTACGATTACCTTTAGGCGCTCTATCCTTTCATCTGCGGACAAAGCCGCAATGACTTGAGGAACCGCCCCTCGGAGTGGCGGGGACTTCTCACGAGATGAGTCGACTGAGTCAACCTCACTGTGAAAGATCCGTAAAAGCAGATAAAAATATTAGACAAGGTTGAGAAAGACCAAACGGAGAGCTAAGTCGACAATTGCTTACCCTCCTCGTAGTCTCTGGTGGGGTCTCCTCTCCCCGAGTACCTCCACATAGGAGATGCTCGTTTCTTCAGAGGACTAATTCGGCGTGTGATGAAATCCTTCACCACATGCCATCCGGTCAGCCCTTCTTCCTTCAAGTCCTTAATGGCTTGAATATAAGGGCTAATCCGGCTGATATCTTCAGGGGTTGAATCCCATGAAGATTTCTTTTCAATGACCTTCCCCACGAAAGAAAGGTCAGTCTTGAGGTGACCTTCGAAAGAGAACCACCTCTTCCTCCAGCCCGGCCACGAAGACCGGGTGAAACTCTGAATGTACTCCTTCGACTTCGAGTCATGGAGCTTCAGACCGCAGCTTCCGGCGATTCCGGTTTGTCGAGCCATCCCATAATAATATTGAAACAGCTCGAGATCCGCCGGAATCCCCAGGTACGCCTCGCACAGATACACGAACACGCTCAACATGGTAATGGAATTGGGACCTAAGTTCACCAGTTCCACCCCAAAGTGTTCGAGTACTCATCAGAAGAAAGGGGTGGGCAGGCAATCGAAGGCCGCACTCACAATACGCTTGGAAGACGGGGATTTGCCCATTTTCCCCCGATGGCCAGTGCTGCCCGATAGCTGGAATCCACTTCACCAGAGCCTTCTCTGGAATCTTCCCGGCATCGACCAAGATCTTGATCTTAGCCGCATCCATCTCCGATTCCTCCCATTCAGAAACTCTCTTGGCCATTTCGCTCAGAAGCAAGAAGTTTTTAATTGGGTTGGCGGCGGAGAAGATGAAACCTAGTCGAGGATGGAGAAAGCAAGAGCTCGAAGAACAATGTGAGTGATTTGGGGGAAAAGTAACAATCCAAGTCTACCTCCTGGTAAGTTTTTATAACCACACGATCTCCGCCGCTTCGGAAACCGTCTCGGCTATAGGTCTATGATAGATGGTTGTACCGCTTCGGGAACCGCTTCATCGGACAAGTCTATGAGAGCCGGTTGCAATTCCCCAGATGGTCCGTTCGAGAAAAAATAGGTACGTATTGTCACCTCCAAGCAAAATTACATTCTTGACCAAGTCTTTCTAGTCGAAGGAAGTATAAATCGGAAGAGTTTTTCTCCGATTCCCCTACTACGACCGCCGGGCGGTCGTAGGGGTTTTTTATGACTTTTCGATAGTCGTAAGCAACCTTCCTGACCAAGCAAATTTCTGGTCAAAGCAGCACTCAAATGTCGAAGAGTTTTTCCTTCGACTATCATTCTACGACATTCTCAAGGTCGTAAGTCCATTTACGAAACCTTTACCAAGTAAGTTATTTTCACTTGAAGCTGGGGGGCTAGATGACGAGGATCTAATAATCCTCATTTTATCTTTTATCTATAATTCTTATTATGGGTAAATATGATGTCACATAGTCCCCAGAGGTACCCCTTATCTATAAGGGAGAAGCCCAACAAGTGATTGTAAGTTCTTCCACAATCACCCCCATAGTCGTAAGTCTTGCTACGACTATATCATGGTCGTAAGTCCTTCTACGACCACTACATAGTCGTAAGTCCTTCTACGATCGCACCGTCGTAAGTCCTTTTCGATCGCTACCGGTCGTAAGTTCTCCTACGACCAGGTAAACTTCGACCACCTTATAATCAAACCTACAGGCGAGTGGGTCCAATTGATTAAGGAATCCGAACGGTCTACATGCACTATTATTTCGCTTATTAATGGTGTGTAACTACCCCATTATCTCTGGAAGATAATTGCCAGACGGCGTGAAGAAGCCGAGGCGTCGGTAATTACGGCCATCATGCGCCCGTTCCTGGATTAATTAGGCGCATCTCCCGCAGGACAAAACGGCTACTTCTTCACGACTATATAAGGGCATCAATCAGAGAGATAAGGGGGGCAGCGAATAAGGGCGAGTCAAGTAGAAACACAAGCGCGATTCTCTGTAAGAGTCTTAGTCTTTTACTTGATCATCAAGAATACCATACACACAGGATTAGGGTTATTATTCTCTCCGGAGAAGGCCTGAACCTGTCTAAACATCCCGTGTCAATCCACTCTGCGTGATCTAATCTCTAGGAGACCCCCCGAATCAAACAATCTTTAGGAAGAGTACCTCAGGCGCTTGTCACCCACTAGGCACTTCTTTTTTCTTTTGTTTTTATCCTCACCAAATCTTTAGACCCAACTAGGTTTGTCACCTTGAGAAGCAAGTTAGGGGTTATTTATCCTTATGGGTTGGTTTGAGGGGGAGTTTGATCTTTTCTGATCTTTCCTTGTTCTTTTGATCTTTTATTGTTCTTTTTCTGGACTTAGTGATCTTTTTGAACTTCTTAGGTTTTTAGGCTTTTTAATTGCATCTCATTGTGTCATATTGCATTCATATGAAAAATTCAACAAGTGGTATAACAACAAGTGGTAACAAGTGGTTACAACAAGTGGTATGAAAAATCCAAAAAGATGCATTATAATATAAGTTTTTCTGCTTATCTTTTAAAATTGATGGAGCTTTGCCTATTACCCTTTGGAGCTTTTGTATTTCAATTCTTGCTCAATGTCATGTCTAGTTCTTTGACTTGCTAGAATTATCATGCTTTTACATGTGTAGCTAAGTCTTTGCTATATGAGCTAGAACTTTTTAAACAACTCGAATTAAGAAATTGTAATTTGTGGATGTTTTAGCGAGTTGCGCAATTAGTACTCCTCTTGTGACATTGGCCCTGTCAGAATTGCTTTGTTAGCTCTTTGATCTAAAATTGACCATTACTTGAGCTTTTGTGTTCTTGAGATTCTAAAAACTGCTCATGTGAAGAATGAAAATCAAGATTGTCTTATGCTCAAATTGTGCCAAACTATTCTTACGAGACTGCTTGTCAAATGACATGAACTTGGAGATAGTTTGATGAACCAGACGATCTCATGGGGACTGCTTGTCAGAAATGACATGAACCTCAAGATTTGTCACCCCGGTAGAAGCTTAGAAAGAGTTTGTGGATGGCTCCTAGTCCAGGATCTTCTTTACTAAGATATACCTTTAATCAACTTTTGGTCGAAGCTTAGGATGAGTTTGTGGATGGCTCCTAGTCCAGGATCTTGTCACTAAGTTAGATCATTAGTCAACTTCAATATTCAATGCAAATAAAAAAAAATGTTGACAAATGGGCGTTTACAAAATATTGAGCAAAATGATTCAATACGGGACTTGATTGACTCTTAATGTGGTCTTTGTTAGATTTTTGATCTCACTTTGACATTTTGACATAGCCAATTTCACTTTAGGATCCTCGTTGATGAACTTGTCAATTTGAAGCGTTGCTTAAATTGATCAAATCTATCGCTTTACTTTTGAGCATTTGTGCTTAGCTTTGATATATATGTCTTACCATGATCTTGCTAGCTACCGGGCTTGATATGTCTTTGTTTGTGCAATATTAGAGATACTAGCTTGTTCTTTTGGGTAATCTCCAAAGCTTCTTGTAATCAAAAATTGAAAAATACAAAAATGAAGCCACTCCATTGCACTTCATGCATGCTCCTGTTTATGCTTCTTTTATTTCTGCTTCTTTCTTTATCATCTATTGGTTATCTCTGGATGAGAGGAAGGCGTGATTCCTTAATGAATCCATTGTCAAAGGGGGAGAAGATGTGTTAATTAATGAGAAGATATTTCTTTGGGAGAAGATGTGTTATATTTATTTGCTATTTTTAGTTGAAGAAGATGTGTTAATGAGAAGATATTTCTTTGTTGGGGGAGAAGATCAAACAAAGGGGGAGTAACTAAAAAGTTGAAAGTTTTTGAAAATCGAGGATCATAGTGAGGGGGAGTTCTTGAGTTGCATTCTTATTGTTTTATTGAATATTCTGAACTTGAATTGCATTCTTTTATCCTCACAATGATCATAGGTCAATTGAACAATTGTTCTTTCATATGGACCTCATGTGAGAATTTTGACCCTTTTCTGGAAATCAAAGTTTTGATGCTTGCTTTTGCCTTGTCTCACATGCCTATACTATTCTGATGCCAGCTTGGTCATTTTCATTGCTTTTTCTTGCTTATGGACCAAGTTGTGCCTTTGTGCTAAAAACCGCGAGTAAACTCGTTTTCAAACCTCTTACTTATATTTTACGGATAATTGCCAATGTGTTCATCAAGGGGAGATTGTGGATTTCATGTGGATATGTTCCGATCTTAGGATGATGTGACAATTGGCAATGGCGTTTACGGTTTGTCGTTTCACGCGCCGACAAAGCTACATGCTTATCGATAGGCGGTCCGACCGGTCCTTGCACGCGGTCCGATCGTCCCAAATCGGTCGGACCGGCCATGTAAAGCGGTCGGACCAGCGATGACCAAAGTGGTCAAAATGAGTGGGCCAAAAATAGGTGTTGTAGGCAAGTGAGGGGATCCCAATGCACTTGGTCTCATGATTTTTGGAGTCTCCAGTAAAAAGTTCTATTGGTTTAAAGTTTCCAGAAGGTTTCGGAATTTGAGGGCTTGAATTTTGGCTAAGTCCCAAGGGGTGGTCCGACCGGCTCACAGGGAGCGGTCCGACCGCCATGGCGGTCCGACCGCCACCCGAGCGGTCGACCGGTTTACTTGAACGCCGCCAACTTCGTGGCGATGTTGTTTTGTTAGGTCAAAGTCATTGGTATCGTGGCATATGTTTTGCATGATGCATGTTTTGACTAACATGGGTCAAGTTTTGAAGAACTTGTTCCCGAATTCGTGTTTTCTTGTCTACGGTTGTGCAGGTTGCTTGGTGGTCAACGACGGTCAACGGCGAAGAGGATCGGGACTAGACTTGGAGAGTTGAGGTCCAGAACGATTGACGATGCCGGTGAGGTCAACGACTCAAGCGTGACACAAGATGGACAAGGGTGACCTATTGGCAAATCCATGACTCATGGTGAAGCGGTTTAGGTCAAAAGGTTAAAGACGGCGCTTGCGGCGCGTGCGTGTGTGACCCGCTTGTTAGTGGGCCTTAACGGAGCCCAATGGAGTCAAACCCTAGGAGTCTAGGCCTCCACTATAAATAGGGGAGGTGGTGGTCGCACCATCCACTCTTTTCCCTCTCGCCTTTTATGTTTCAAAACCCTAATTGTCTTTAGGGAGTTGAGGTGGAGGCTAGGGCTCTTGATGGTTTGTGGTGAATTTCGTGATCTTTGATTGTCCATCGATCCATGATGGTGTGGATGTAATCCAGCAACAATCACGAAATCAATCTATGCAAGGTTTGCTTGAGATAAGTCTCTTTTCGTTCTTGCTTTCAATTTCGTGTTTTTAGGGCTTTCTTTGATCCGCGAGTTTGTGATTGATTCTTTCACGTGAATTAGCTTGCTGTTATATGTGTGAACCTATCTAGCATCATCTTGATCATCAATCTCTCACGAACAAGCTTTAGGATCAAGTTTTCGCTCTTGCCCGTTTTAGACCTTCATTAATCAATTGACAATTGCTCAAGATCGCTCCAAGAATTATCATAATATTCGATTGAATAGGTCCTCAATAGCATAGAGAAGGTGTGTGCAAAGTTTCGTGAAGTTTGGAGTTGAGAATCAAAAGTTAGACCTAATTGCAACTTCGTCATCGGCTGATTTTCTTGTTTGTGATCGGTTAGATCGCCGGTCCGACCGCCCGTCACCACCGGTCCGACCGATTTCGGAGCGGTCCGACCGCCAGTATAACAGCGGTCCGACCGCCCGGCAATCGGTCCGACCGGTTCACTACAGAGGTCAGACCGCCAGTACTTGTGTTGCTTTGATTCTTGCTGATTATTGTCGCATTGCTTAGGGGTTTTTATTGGATTCAATACTAGTCTTCCATTGTCTCGGTATATTGATCTTCATAGCTTTCTAATAGCTACTGGAGTGAAATTGTATTGAGTTCATAATTTGTGAAAAAGTGAGCGTGCTCCTATTCACCCCCCCCTCTAGTCGCCTTTACGGTCCAACACAATCAATGACTCACTCTCTGACGAGGACGAGGTCAAGTAGATGCTTCCATCTAGAACCGAATCGACCTCCCTTGTCGACCACAGATGGAGGTCCTCATTGAGAACGAAATCTGACAGGATGCACGACAAAAATCAGAGTGAGAAGGAAACTAGGACGGGGATTTGGGGGCAAAACTTCATGCTCACCTGAGGCCGAGATGGGGGGCGGCCAAATCTGGCGGTACTGGTCGAGCCGCAATGCCCGCTCACCGGAGGTGCTGTGAAACAGGAGGCTGTGCCAAGTAACCTTAGCTGTCAGGAAGGAGCCAAGAAAAACATAGTAAGCAGAAAGAGAACGACGATCAGAAGGATCACTAACCCAGGTCGCATTAGAGGATGCTTGAAGCTGTAGTGAGGTGGAGCTAGGAAAAATAAACGACGAGAGATAGTCCCACGCAAGTAGCGAAGAATACGCAGAAGGTGACTGTAGTGTAGATGGGTAGGACGAGCCATGAACTGACTCAAGATATGAACATCATAAGCAATATCAGAACGAGTGCTCACAAGGAACACCAAACTCCCAACAAGATGATGATATTGAGTAGGATCATCAAGAAGATCGCCATCAGTGGAACGAAGCTGGAGGGATAACTCCATGGGAGTCTCAGCAGTGCGAGTGTCAGTCAGACCAGATCGGTCAAGAAAATCCTAGACATACTTCTACTGGGAGAGGTAGTAGCCCTCAAGCATGGAAGAGAACTCAATCCCAAGGAAGTACGTAAGAGAACCAAGACCAGTCATCAAAAACTGCTCACTGAGATTCTTCTTTACATACATGATAAATGAGGAATCATCACCAGTGATGAGCATATCATCAAAATACAGAAGAAACAGTGTTCTACCCCGAGGTGAGACATGGACAAAAAGAGCAGGATCGTGGGAACTGACAGTGAAATCGTCAGTAGTAATCACTGAGGTAAAACGCGCAAACTAAGCACAAGGAGTCTGTTTGAGGCCATAAAGAGCATGACGAAGACGACAGACGTGCCCATCAAGAACATAATACCTAGGTGGTGACTGCATGTAGACCTTCTCATGCAAGACATCATTAAGAAAAGTATTCTTAACATCCAGTTGAGAGATAGACCACCGGTGAACAGAAACAATGGCAATAAGAGTGCAATAGTAGTCATATGAGCAACAGGGGCAAAAGTCCCATCGTAGTCACGACTGTACTCCTGCTGAAAGCCGCAAGCCATAAGACGAGCCTTGTAGCGCTCGATAGTACCATCAGACCGGGTCTTAATCTTGTACACCCACTTGCACGTGATCGGACGAGCATGCACAGGTGTCGGTACAATATCCCAAGTCTTCGTACGTCGAAGAGCATCAAGCTTATCTGCCATAGCAAGTTGCCACTCAGAGTGAGGAGTGTGAAGGTTTGTGGAAGCGTTGAACCTCTCTTGAGGCCGCGTACTCTATTAATACATGCAGAGAACAGCCCTCTGCGTGGCTTACAAGTAATCAACCGTGATTCATGGATAGCCAGTACTATTTCTATCTATTGTTACAACAACCATATATATCTTTCTCTATCCTAGCATGCACGGCATCCATATATCACGGTTGGTTTGTTACCATACAAGGTAAAACTCCTATTGTTGCTAACATCCTCCCTCAATCTCAACCTGCTGATCCAAGTTTGAGATTGCATTTTAGCTCCTCCATTTTATAGACATTCAGTGGCTTGGTTAATCCATCAGCGACTTGGTCTCCTGTTCCAATGAACCGAATCCGCAATAGTCCTTGTGCTACTCTTTCTCGAACAAAGTGATAGTCGATTTCGATATGTTTGGTCCTTGCATGAAATACCGGATTTGCCGGCGTGATACGTCCGCACCAAGATTGTCACACCATAGTGTTGCAAATGATGGAGATTTGATGCCAAGTTCGCGCAGAGGATCAATCCAGATTATACGCCGTTGCATTTGCCAACGCCTTGTACTCCGCTTCAGTGCTCGATCTTGACACTGTGGGCTGCTTACGTGCACTCCATGACACAAGATTACCACCAAGAAATATGGCAAAACCACCAGTGGAGCGTCGGTCATCCACACACCGCCTAATCAAGGCCCCGAGAAACCATCGACTAGTGTAGACATAGATTTGGTAATCCTGAGTCCCAGTCCCAAGGTGTGCTGAATATACCGTAGTATCCTTTTTACTGCCTTCCAATGTATTGTTGTAGGTTTATGAAGAAACTGGCACACTTTGTTTACAGCAAATGAAATGTCTGGCCGTGTAAGTGTCAAGTACTGGAGTGCTCCTACAACACTTCTGAACCGAGTAGAATCTTCAGACCCAAAGCGTACTTCATAGGTCGATAGTTTTTCCGAGGTTGCCATGGGAGTATGACACGGCTTGCGCTTGAGCATCCTGTTCTTCTCAAAACATCCTTGTCAGATTTTGACCGAGTCATCACCATCCCATTATTGATTTTATTTACTTCAATGCCAAGAAAGTAATGTAGCTCACCCAAATCCTTGAGGGCAAAGTCGGACTGGAGAGCACGAAGTAACCCCTTGGTACCTTCTGCTGACGAACTGGCAACAATAATATCATCAACATAGATGAGAATAAACATGACCAAGTCATTGTTGCGGAAGTAAAAGAGAGAGGTGTCGCCCTTAGATGGTTTAAAACCTAACTCTTGCAACTTTGCACTTAACTCGTGATACTGTGCTCGGGCGCTGTTTGCACCATAAAGACGCTTTGTCAAGCTTGCAAACGTAATCGTGAACCTTTATCTTGATACCTGTGAGGCCGCCGCATGTAAACTTCTTCCTCTAGAACACCATGGAGAAACGCTGCTCGCGACATCCAAGCGACGTAGGCTCCACCCTTGCGATCATCGCAATGGAGAGAACCACCGATAGTTCTTTGCCTTGACTACGGGATCAATGTGTCCTCGTAGTCAATGCCATATCATTGCTTGAAGCCTTGGCCACTAGCCGGCTTTATACTGCCGATTGTGCCATCTGCACATCTTTTAATTTTGTACACCCACTTACAGTCGATGATGTTCCTCCCTGGGACAGATGGGACAAGCCGCCAGGTTTGGTTCTTCTGCAAGGCTGAGAATTCCACATCCATGGCATGCTTCCAATTTGTATTAGTGAGTGCTTCATCAAGAGTATTCGGCTCACCATTAGCAGCAAGGAGACCGTACTTGACAGTCCCATCAGTGAATTGTTTGGGCTTGCGAATGCCGGATTGGAGTCTGGTGTGAGGTCGCGGACGGTGGGCAGTAGGCGGCGATGGCACAGGCAATCCGGGCGAATCGTCGTTGAGGGAAGCGCCCGCTGCACCGGATCCGGGTGCGGGAGCTATGGTGGCTGGCCCGGCGTCCGTGGGCGCAGAAGATTCAGCGCCATCTGCTCCTCGCGGTTCGGCGATCCGCGGTTCGGGAGACAGAGGTCCGCGTGGCGCCCCGTCGTTCGCTCCTAGCGTGTCCGACGCGCCTGTCGTCGTGGATCACCGAACCCCGTTGTCGGCGTTGGTTGGTGGATCGTCTCCGGGAGACGCGCTAGGCGGTATACATGGCGTAAAATCACCGTTTCCTGCTGATTCTGCACCAAAAAATACTGGATTTTCTTCCTGGATTTCTTGGACACGGTTAGTGGGATTAGTATCTGGAGTATGCAACTCATTGTCATGCACTTGTGCACCCTGGAAGCTAGGAGCACTAGAAGGCAGCAAGAGGGATTCTGTGGTGAATCTGGTGCCGGCATTTTGGTGCAATTGAGCAAAGGGAGAAATATGTTCGTCAAAGACTACATCACGTGATATATAGATGCGTCCTGTATTGATGTCGAGACACTTGAACCCCTTATGCATGTTGTTGTACCCAAGAAAGGCGCATTGTTTGGAACAGAACGCCAATTTGTGCTGGTTGTATGGCCTAAGATTAGGCCAACAAGCGCAGCCAAAAATTCTAAGAGAACTGTAATCAGTCTCCTGATTGAGGAGGCGCTCAAGAGGGGTGGAATTGTTGATCACCCTACTTGGCAATCTATTGATAAGATAGGTGGCGGCTAGGAAAGCTTGATCCCAATATTTCAGAGGCATAGAAGCTTGGGCGAGTAAGGAGAGCCCGACTTCAACAATATGCCTATGCTTGCGTTCCGCGGAACCATTTTGTTGGTGCGTATGTGGGCAGGACACATGATGTGAGATGCCAAGTTGACGGAAGAAGGAGTTTAAGCTTTCATACTCTCCTCCCCAATCGGATTGGACGGCTAGGATTTTCCTATCGAATTGTCTCTCAACAAGGTTTTGAAACTCACGAAAGCGCTGGAACACATCTGACTTGTGTTTCAGAAGATAAATCCATGTGAATTTACTATGATCATCTATGAAGCTCACATAATATTGATAACGTCCAAACGAATCACAAGCTGAGCCCCAAACATCTGAGAAAATAAGTTCTAAAGGAAATGTAGATCGACTCGAGGACCTCGATAAGGCAATCGATGGCTCTTGGCCATTTGACATGAGTCACAAATGTAACCAATTCTAGGTCATGAGAGCATGGTAGTTTGTGTTTATTGACTACTTGGTCAACAATGCTAAAGGACGGATGACCTAGGCGATGGTGCCACCTCTCCAAGGATGGTGGGCGCCACTCGACATTAATCGAGGACATGTTTATTCTTGAAGGTGCGGTGGCAAAGGATAGAGACCTCCTTACATGTTCCCCGCAGAAGAATTTGCTTCGTTGCTCGGTCCTTAATAAAGAAAATATTTGGATGAAATTCAAGATATGCATCATTATCAGCAGCTAATCTATGAACCGAGACAAGATTCTTTGCGGCACTAGGAACATGAAGAACGTTCTTAAGATGTAGATTCCTACCAGGAGTGCGACAAATAACATGGCCAATGTTTGCAATGTCCATACCTGACCCGTCCGCTGTGCGGATCTGCTCATTGCCGTGGTAACGGTCATGGATGTGAAGCTTGTCCAGTTCGCCCGTGACGTGGTCGGAGGCACCCGAGTCGGTGTACCAGTTGGAGTCCACGCCATAGCTGCCATAGTTTGCTGAGTTCACGCTCTTTTCTTCTGGCACGACGAATTCCTCGTCAAAACGGTGCCAGCACTCGGCAGCGGTGTGGACGCCTACTTTCTTGCAGATCTGGCACTTGACCTTCTGTTTGCCGGAGTTGCTATTGTAGGTGCCGCGGCTTCGCCCTCCCTGATCTCCGCGGCCACGCGAGCCACGGCCACGCTGCCCGCGACCACCACCACGGGTGCGAGAAGCAGCGTTTGCCGAGGAGCCTGAGGAAGCCGAGCCGTTGTTGCCGTGGAAGAGGTTCACGCGCTGCTCAAAAGCTTGGAGCTGGACAGTGAACTCGGTGACGGTGATCGGCTCGGTACGTGCCAGCGCGGCGGAGATGACGGGGTTGTAGTCGAGGTCGAGGCCGGTGCAGATGTAGGAGACGAGTTCTTCATCGTCGACAGGCTTGCCTGCCGCTGCCATCTCGTCGGCGTAGCCCTTCATCTTGGTGACGTATTCGTCGATGGTCATTGATCCCTTCTTCGTAGTGGCGAGCGCAATGCGAATGTTGACCGCACGCACCCTGGTCTGGGAGGCACACAACTCCTCAATCGTGCGCCATAGATTAGCTGCGGTTTCACAGCTGGAGACCTGTTTCATCAGATCCTTACCCAGAGACGCGACGAGATAGGTGAAGATTTGCTGGTCGACTGCCAGCCAGGCACCATACGCCGGGTTGGGCACTTTGCCCTTGCCATCACTCCCTTCTACCTCTTTGGCCGGAGCCGGGGACGAGCCGTCGATCATGCCGACGAGTTGAGCACCGCGGATCGCAGGAAGAACCTGCAGCTTCCACAGCGCGTAGTTGTTCTTGGTGAGGCGCTCGGTCACTGGATGGGCGAGGGGCGAGATGAAGCTGTTGTTGGACGGCGTCGCCATGGCGACTGAGTTTTTTTTGGACGTGGCTCAGAGGAAGGCTCTGATACCATGTTAAATTGAATGCACTAACCAATTCACCCAAAAGCTTAAGCTGATGAGGAAAGGCGTACAATTCACTTATACTTCAATACTCCCCCTCACGTGTAGGCTCCTTTAGACCTAAGACGTGGAATAGAAGTGGGTTACAATTATTATTTTTAATTGCACCAACCGGGTCTTGAACTCAAGACCTCTTGGCTCTGATACCATGTGAAGGTTTGTGGAAGCGTTGAACCTGTCTCGAGGCCGCGTACTCTATTAATACATGCAGAGAACAGCCCTCTGCGTGGCTTACAAGTAATCAACCGTGATTCATGGATAGCCAGTACTATTTCTATCTATTGTTACAACAACCATATATATCTTTCTCTATCCTAGCATGCACGGCATCCATATATCACGGTTGGTTTGTTACCATACAAGGTAAAACTCCTATTGTTGCTAACAAGGAGCAGCCACACGATAAGGACTAGGCTCAGTGACAGAGAGGGCATGAGCTATCGAAGCAAATCCAAGACGATCAGGAGGGTGAAGGGATGTCCGGTCACGAAGAGCGTAACGAGGAGCATTATAAGGAGGATCAGATGTGGGTGTCGGCAAGATACCAGGAGAGGAGACTAGTGAAGGATGAGGACGTCTAGAGTAGTGAATACCAGAGAACCGAGATGGTGGTGCTGTTCACAAGATTTGTTTTAAAAGTCTTAAATGATTTTGTTTCTACTAATTAATGCATTATGTTTTCAAAATGTACAAAACCTTTGAAATAATTTCTAGAAAATTCAAATGACAAGTAGGTGCATCAAAAGTTTTTAAAAAGTTTATTTTTATACATTTGAAATACAAACTCAAGATTTGGAATGTTAAAACAACACTGACGGCACCAGCGAACATGTGCTCCTCACAGAGGAGGAGTGGCTTGCGTGCATGAAGCAATGCGAGTATAGCTAGGGCTCGTCTGGCGAACAGAAGCCCGACGGTGGCAGGTAGTTTCACGAGGAATCGTTGGAGGAGGACGGTCTTGGCTCATAAAAAGCCACGAGCGTGGACGCGGGCGTGGGCGAGGCGACAGAGGAGCATGTGGAGACTGGGCTAGGCAAGACGGTGGTGACAGATCCCGTGATAAGTCATATATCAAGTGTTTTGAATGTGACAAATACGGGCACTACGCGTCAGAGTGTCGCAACCACATAAAGTGCTTCAACTACGATGAGTATGTGCACTATGCTTCGGATTGCCGAAACAAGAAGAACAATGATGTAAATCTTACATGAGCTAGAAAAGATGACGAGTCGACCTTTCTTCTCTCCTTATGTGTCAACGAGGCGCCGGTCATGGTGTTGTTGAACGAGCAGAATGTAGTTCCTAAACTACGCACAGAGGGAGAAAACCACGATCATACTAATAAGTGGTACTTGTATAATGAAGCAAGTAATCACATGACGAGAGATCACTCCATATTCCATGAGCTCGACGAGAATATTTCGGGGAAAGTCGAGAATATTTCGGGGAAAGTCAAGTTTGGCGAAGGATCCACGGTGCATATAAGAGGCAAAGGATCAATGCTGCTACAATGCAAGAACAACGATCAGAAGATGTTGTTTGAAAGTTATTTTATACTGAGTTTGTGTAACAACATACTTAGTCTCGGGCAGTTGGCGAAAAAAGGGTACAGGGTGGGGCGCAGGACGAGTTCTTGCGTGTCTATGATAAAAACAAAGATTTATTGATGAAGGTGGAAAAATCCCCAAACCGGTTGTACAAAATTTACCTGAAAACTTGTAAGCTGGTTTGTGTGAAGGACAGTCTGTAGGAGCCAGAGTGGAACTAGAGTATTAAACCAGGACATGGCGGGACCCAGGAGTGGCATGCAGTTGGCATAGGGGGCGCACAGCGAAGCCTCGGGAGGTCCAGACGGCGCGCAATGCGCTCTAGGGGGCGGCGAGTGTCATGCGCATGAAGGGCGCGACGCACATGCAGTAGGCGTTGCTGGCACCAAAGACTCCCATGCACATGCAGAAGGCACAGGAGGTGCGCATACAGCTGACAGTAGGAGTAGAAATTTGGGAGGATCAGCAGGCGGCTGTTGTCCACATATCACGCAAGCAACTGGCAGTAATGCTAGCATCAGAGGTCCGGGTGGCTTGTCTCTTCGGTAGGAGCACGAAGCGCATGCACCAGTCGAAAGAAGCAATGATGCTAGCTCCAAGTTATTTCAGCAGCAGGGAATAAAAGTTGGAGGGACTCATATCGGCATTGCAGGGAACAATGAGCAAGAGAAAAAGAGTGATTCTCAGAAGATTAATGGCGAGAAAAAGAAAAGCAAGAAACGAGAGAAGATTGGTGTGATCAAGATGAAGAAACAAGATTAAGGGGTGATTGTTGGATTTAATCTTGTTTTAGTATTTCTTTGTTAGTTTGCCATATTCGAGTCGTTTTCATATGTCGTATACAATTTGGATGATGAGTCCATATACGAGTTGGGATTGAGTCCGAGTCTGTACATGACTATGTGAAACTCAGCCTTTATAAGTATCATGTAATGTGAGAAGTAGAGAATCGTAACAAAAGAAAATCCAAAAAATGCTACAGTGTTCGTTGGTAGGGAATCAAGCAAGAGCGAGAAGCAATAATAAAATCCAAAAAAAAACACTGCAGTGCTTCGTTGCATGCAGCGCCAAAGTTCCAGAGCTTCTAGTCGTATCCATCTCCTAGTCGCGTGCTATGCTTCGGGTTCTAGTTGTTCACGTGTACGAGTACGTGCATCTTCTCGTCGTTTGGCCAACAAAAACGTCTCTCATGTGAACAGATAGGAGCAAGTAACTACAACTATTATTGGTTTAATTTTGTAACGTTTGATTGAACAATCGCATGAACTAGTTATTTGCGACTTCTCACGCATTAGAAAAACGCGAAACAATATACTTGCTGTAAAGGGGATCCATACATCCGTACTAACATGGATCGATCTACCAATACGAAAACACTATTTTGTACGTAAGTTGGCAGCGGACACCCACCTCTTGTGACAACAAATTGGACGCCTTTACACCTCTTCCTGTAGGCAATAACTGGGAAATGACTTAATCTAAATACGATTAACTCTAACTCAGTTATGAACACCTAACCTAAAGCATTAGTGCGGAAGCAAAATCTCTTACACAAACCCTGAAGACGACGTACTAGACAATTGAACTTCTACCCAACTATACGCTTTTAAGTGTATATTTCCATAGTACTAGTAATCACCAAGAGGAGTCCGTAGACTGGAGAAGACGTTGGAACAACGAAGCAAGGTCCACAGTGAAACAAAGCAGAATTATATAAGGCAGCGGACTTTACACAAAATAATTAAGCCACGAGTTGGTGGTTGAACAGTTGAACTGCATCTGCTAGCCTCCCTGTTGGTATTCAGAAATAAGCAGACAAGCGTAAATGCATACGATAAATGCATACCACGTGATTAAGCCTCCAATATGATAACATGATGCATATGAACAAACTTTAAACCATTATAAACACGTATTTGTAGCAACATCATACATGAATAAAATCTACTCATACTTTTAGCATTCATAACATTCTAGCATCTATGAATAGCGCATGTATTCATAATACTAGCAAACATGAGCAATCACTCATGAATAAACTACCACTAATTGTACTTGTCTCAACCGTGCGAAGATGGAAGATGCGAAGAGGGCGCTTCCCCTGAAACCAATCCCCCACCTGAATTAATTTAACAAGCACTCTAAGATAGCAATTCTGGACAAAAAAAAAACTAGAAGCAAATACAAACTTGCTATAATCTCTAGCGCAATCCCAACTCCAAAATCTTAAATATCGATCTGTCCCATCGACAGACAGTCATAATCTAAAATTCATAACTTTTTTACCAGAGATCCAAATGAGGTGTTCTTGGACTTTCTGGAAAATTTATCAAATTCCCCACCTAAACCTAGTTGACGAGATTTCCAGATCCAGCCATCTTCTACCTTTACCAAATTGATTAACATAACGGATAATTCTCGTCAGGTTTTCTGAACAGTGGCACTAAATCCAACATAAGTTTCAGTACACAAGGCCAAATTTTATGTTCTTTAGCTTTCTGGAAAGCCTATAAAAATATCTACAACATTTGTTATGGTGAGATCTTGTAATTAATCAATTAACTATTCTCTAGTGATCGATTACTATTATCTGTCAGAATTAAGACAGAACAGCAGCGCTACAAAAATTATATGTCCCAATCTGCTCATCCAAACAACCTAACCTAATACTCTACAGAAAGGTAGCGACGTCACCCACAACTCTCTAGGAGGCGTCCATACCAGGAACTGCACTTAAATTCCTCTAAAATGTCGGCCAATACTGACTATCCTAAACAGATCTATTACTGACGTCGCCTAACTAATCAAATACACCACCAATCGAAAGGGGATCGAGATTACCCTTGAAGAACCACTGAAGAACATGAACCCAGCCAGCGATCCCTCCCCTTCTCTTCTCCCACCTTCTCCTTCCTCTTCTTGGCCAACCAAAACACTCGGGTGATTTGCCTTCTTCCTCCACTTGGCCGACAGCAACAAGGGGGAGCTCTTGGCCGGCAACATGGGCTTCACCAATGGAGGGAGGCACTGCTGGAGGGGAGGGGCATCAGGACCAGAGGGATGGCAGCAAAGGAGTGGGAGAGAGGGGGGTGGCTGCCAAGGCAAGGGAGAGGGGGAGAGAAAAGGGGTGGCTAGGGTTTTGGAGGAGGGTGGTGCTTGCCCCCCTATGGTCGGCCACCACATGCCTCTTGGGCCAAGTCCCAGGCCTAGGTTGTCTCCCTTTCGCAGAAAACCCCCTCTCTAACTACTGTTAATTCTATTTTCTATTTGGTTCTTCTCTTAATTCAATTATTCTCTCTCAAATTAACTTGGAGTATTATAGAAACAACCAGTGAACTTTCCATTCACTTTCCAACCAAACGAATGATAAGTGAATCGCCAATTGACCAATCGGCACAAACCAAGTGAATTACCCATTCACCGAACAAACATTATATTCCTCAAGTGAACTTCCCATTCACACTCCGACATATTTTATGAAGAAACTATGTCTCTCGTGTAAAATCCCCGAGCATGTCCATAACGCGGATACAGCTATTTGAATAGTTTTACACTCTGCAGAGATTGTACAGTTTGACCCACAAGACATGACTTCTCTAGTTTGTTTTGCATCCGTTGATACCACTGCTCACTACCTTAGATAAGTAGTCTCGAGCACGTGACAAATCCTTTACAAAGCTCTTTCTTAATCCAATTTTGCCCACTAAGATTTCAACATTGAATGTCTAACCGACCAGACAGGCCCGCCCCCTCTTGCGCCATTGTGAGTACGTCCCCCGTAACTCACACTTTCAAGACAGAATCAAAATTGAGATATTGCTAATTAATCAGTCAGGTCCCGCCCGTACATGACATGTGGTTGTACGGTTAAGGCCCAGTTCAATGGCGCACAAGATTAAGTTCTTGACAAGTTACTCAGGCGATCTTACCACAACCCACAACGTGCTAACCACGCCCTCAATCCACCATCCACTCGCCTGAGCGAAAAGCATTTTGTTTAGCCAATGACATCCCCTGTCATGGTACTTAAATTTGAGAGACCACGTGAGAGGTCCTCCATTGTGAGTGATGAGTATTTGATAGCTTGTTGAAAAGTTTGTGATGAGTACTTGAGTTTGTTTTTGGGCTTTCTCTGCGTAGTCGTAGCTAGGGAAGTATTCGACCACGTTGGCCGTAGTCGAAGTCTGTTTCGACCACGCCATAGTCGAAGTCTGTTACGACCATGTTTGTCGTGGTCGGAGGTCACTAGGGAAGTATTCGACCACGTTGGCCGTAGTCGAAGTCTGTTTCGACCACGCCATAGTCGAAGTCTGTTACGACCATGTTTGTCGTGGTCGGAGGTCACTAGGGAAGTATTCGACCACGTTGGTCGTAGTCGAAAGTCTGTTCCGACCACGCTAGTCGAAGTCTGTTCCGACCACGCTAGTCGAAGTGCATTAAAGCCACGCTAGTCGAAGACCACGGTGAGTCGAAGTCTGCTTCGACCACGGTAGTCGAAGTCTGTTTCGACCTCGTTAGTCAAAGTCTGTGTCGACCACGTTGCTATGTGATCTGAGGTCGGAAGGTTTTCGACTCCGGTGTATGTGGTCTGAATGGAGTCCGACCACGGAGGAAAGCTTTCGGTCGTATGTCCTCCAGAATCGGTCGTTCGAGTTGGGAACCGGTCGTATGGTTTTGTATTGCAGTCGTAGACCTTGTGCATTTGATAGTTCATCATTTCGACCGGTCTTGTTGCAGTCTAATCTTATTTCGAGCTCTGTTTGCAGGGTCTGGTTCTTTGTATTGTGTCGTGCTATGTGATGCTTTGTGTTTGATTTGGTTACAGGATCTTGGAGACAAGTCTTGGTGAGGTTTGGAGAGGTCGGGACTAGACATAGGAGATGTTGAGGTCCAGAACAACTGGAAACCACAGAAGACAAGTCTTGCAAGGTGATCGTAATGAGTTGACAGCAAGGCAAGAGGAAGAAGCTTCCAGTAAGACAGTTGAGGAGTATTTTGGACAAATACCTAAAGCTGCAAAGGGAAGCTGTCCCTCTGGGAAAGCAATGGAGTTGTTGGTGCTAATGGGCAAGCGGTGGAGCCGTTGTCGGATAATGTGGGTAAAGCAACGTGCCTCAGGGAAAGCTTCTTGTTGCTCTGTTAATGGGTTGTCAGTGTTTGAAACCCGATAGCTGAGGCTATAACAAGAGATGTTAGGTTTCAGACGAGGGTGACGAGAGTAGAGGATGTTCCGTGAGCGGCTCTGAGCTTTTTCTGTCTAATTTGTGTGAGTTGTCTATGGGTAAGAGCATGGATGCTCGTGTATCCTCAGTGGAGTGGTCGTATGAACCTCTATGATCAATCATACATTTATCAGTATCATTCTGAAGTTTTGCCTTGCTTGAGATGTTTTGATTGATTTTTTTGAGTCCTCCGTTTTCATTTAGACCATAGCATATTTGCCGTGATCTCTCTATCATCAGTGATTCGACCATGAGTTGGTGATCGACCAAGGCATAAGCTTTTCTGGATCATTGTTCGACCACGGGTGGTTTTCTCAGCTCTCGACCACGGCTATTATTGGATATGGTGATTCGATGTGAATTTTAATAGAGAGTTTTTTTAAGGCACCATTCACCCCCTCCCCCTCTGTTGCCATTTTCGGTCCTTCAATTGGTATCAGAGCCGGTTAGCTCTTCTTTATAGATCTTAACCGGTCAGTTGAGCCATGCCAACGGACAAGTATTCCACCAAGCCTCCAGTCTTTGATGGCATGGATTACCCCTTCTGGAAGAGCCGAATGGAAACTTACATCCAGGCTCAGGGGTATGCCATCTGGAGAAAGGTGAAGGTTAGATTTGCTGTTCCTGCCGATGAAAACATCAATGTGGGAAACATGCCCGATGTTGAGGCAAATGCTAAGGCAAGGAACATTATCATTCGTGGTTTGAGCGTATGAGTTTGATCGCATTTCTCATTTGATTTTTGCTTACGACATCTGGGTGACCCTCGATGCATACCATGAGGCACCACCCAGTTAAAGCAGTTCGACAAGACCGGTTCAAGCGAGAATCAGACAAATTTGAAATGCTTGTCGGTGAATCTCTTGGCGAGTGCTTTTCGCGTTTCCACAAGATTTTGAGCAACCTCCGGCGGTCGGTCTTACATACCCGACTAGGGATAACGCTCGACGGATGCTTTCGCACTTGATCTTCGTGTTTGGGAGATGAAAGTGACTACCATCAAGGATAGCACGGACCTCTCGACCACGACTCTTGATGCGCTTTACTCGCGTCTCAAGACTCACGAGATTGACATTGTCTCGAAGGTCGAAGTCACGATCGATGGCTTTGGTCATGATCCCACCTCTGGATCTTCTTACGAGTCGTCTGCGGGTTCTCCTAGCTGCTCTCTGTGACATAGCGATGATCGGTTAGAGCGACTTGAGGATGAACAGCTAGCCCTCCTAGCTCGGAAGTTTTCCCATGCTTACAAGAGGAGGAGGGATGGAAAAGAGGAGGTCCTGTGATTTGTTTGAGTGTGGTGGCCCCAACCACATCCGAGCAAACTGTCCCAAGGCGGGGAAGGGCAAAGGTGACTATGGCGGTCCGAGCAAGAACGACTACATCGACAAGAACCACAACACGAAGCCCTCAGCACCTGACCAAGGCAAGAAGAAGTTTCGCAACTTTGGGAAGGCAAAGAAGGCATTCCATCGCGTCCTCACCGCCTCGATTTAACCGGACACCAAATGAGGTGGAGGGTGGAGTAACGATGATGGGAAGGACGATCGTGATCCCAAGGACGGCAAACTTCTCGGCATGTGCTTCATGGCCCTCGGGCGAATCGAGCGACAATGTGTACTCCGATTCCGATGAGGTTAGTCCCACTTACGACCCGACAATGATGCTTCTCTTAAGCTAGGTAGATTTCATGCTAAGTCTAGGGCTAAGTGTGCTTTGAGTTGGAGAAGGAAGTAGCTAGACTATCACGGGAGCTTACTTTACTTACATCTGCTCCCTCCCGGGATGATTGTGACACATGCTGTGCTTTGCTTGATGACATGGAAAAACTAAGGACCTTGCATGATAGTGTGTCCTCTGAACTTGACATGATTAAAATAGAGAACATTAGTCTTCTTGCTGAATTAGAGATGAGTAGGGTAGCACCTCCTTCATCTACTACTGTTGAGGCTACTGCTTGCACCTCATGTGAGGTTAAGGACAATTCGTTTAGAGGTCTTTATACCATGTTGCTCGATCTGCCTGAGACTTGTGAAAATTGTAATAATCTCAAGATGAACCTAAAACGGGCAGATCACAAAATTGCTGAATTCGAGCTGCGCTACTAGAGCCCATTGTTTCTTGTTTAAACTGTCCTAAGTTAACTGCTGAACTAGAATCTGTATCCAAGCAGTTTCAAGAAATGATTGATCATAATAACAAACTGGCTCAGTATGCTTCTAAGGACCTTGTTAGCTCACCATGCAATCAATGTAATAAACTAAAATCTGATTTGGTTGCTTTGGATGAAAAATGTGTGAAGCTAACTAAGGACCTTCTAGAAACACAATCATCTGCTTGTATTGTGTGTGCTGGGAAGAAGTCTAAGGGTTTGGTAGAGACGCCTAGCAACGTGAATCAATCGCTAGCGATAGGATTGTTCCCCCAAAGTCATTGTGCATGCACAAGCCAATCTTTCCTATCTTTGTTGGTTCTTCTTATGCTCCCTTACCTTCTGTTCCCTCTTCCCCCTGCTCTTCTTGCACCTCTCTCTTTCGTGAGTGTCAGTATCTTATGAACACTCTCGAGAGGTTTGTAGGAGGCAAGAAGAAGCTCAATCTCATTCTAGACCAATCTAAGATTTGCAGATGTAATCAGGGTCTAGGATATGACTTTCATGATGATATGAGGAAGCATCCACCTGTCGTGCTCGAACCATAGCACGGTGTGATCAAAACTAAGCCCGGGGCGAGAAAGTAAATTTCAAATCGTGGGTTTTGTTCAAAGGATCTCTGACGACAAGGTAATTCCACAGTAGCTTCGCCCCTCGGAAGGCGTATCATTGCACCTACATCGGAAGGATGGACATTTGGTTGATCATTGCTTGGTAGCGCCAAGATCGCAGCGTAGAGACCGTGTTGAGTCTGTTAGGTACATTCGAGGTCACCCGGACCATGAGTGCACCTAAGACCAACACGAGTCTAGGTTTGATAGAACCGATGATTTAGGGCAACATCGAGGACTTGGTTTTTCTGAGTTTTACGATTTTCGTCCTCGTGCTCCTTTCGGTCGTAACTTCCATCGCTTTGAGGTAGATCTCGGTTTCCCTTCGAGATGGCTACTCGGCGTGATCGACATGTTGTCGAATTCGTGGCTCTTCCATAGCGATCGGATTCAACAGCGACTTCAGTCTGCACACGACCTTCCGACTTGTTGAGTGATAGAGGCGTAGGGTAGATAGAGGTCGGTCTTGCTTGACTACTTCATCATTCGCCATGTTACTCGGTATTGGGTGCCAAAATCATTTGTTGATTCACCCGATCGAGACTTTACTCTGTTTGACTCGGGGTTGCCGGGCGGGAAGGAAAGGTCCGGATTGTAGACTCGGTTGTTCTCGCCATATGACCGGAGATTCTCGTTGGTTTTCTTCCTAGCCCGTGCTCGGTGATGAGGCGATCACCTTCGAGATGCTTCTTTTAGGCGTCATCGCTAAAGGTCTTGTGAGCATTAATGATTCCTTTATTTTAAAAGATGTTGCCTTAGTAAGTAAGTTGCGATATAATCGCTTTGATCTCTCGACTTCGATGACGATTCTGAGGTAAGCTTTAAGAAAAACAATTGCAAAATTCTTGATTCTTGGGTAGCCTAGTTTGCGGATTTCTCGATATGGGAGGATCTTTCGTGCTGATTTTTCGAGTCTTACGGTGATCCTCTCCGGTGTTTAATTGCTTCAATCCCGTGATTTGACCTTCCGCATAGGAGACTAGGTCATATAGGCTTTGATCATTTGACACGAGTCGTGACCACGATCTCATTCGTGGTTTGCCAAAACTCAAGATGGTCAAGGATCTAGTTTGCTCTCCTCGCCGCAGACGGCAAGATGGTTGCCGCTTCTCACTCTCGATCCACGGTGACAATGGTCGCGCACGGTGACAAGCTGCTCCATATGGATCTGATTGGTCGGCTCAGTCTTGATCGGCGGGAGGAAAGTGGTATATTCTTGTTGTGGTCGATGACCTCTCGAGGTACTCTTGGGTGTTTTCTTAGCCTCGAAGGATGAGGCGTTTACTCTTTTCGTGGTCTTTTAGTAGGCTTTCTGTTGAGCTCCCATGTGCATTACGAGCAATTCGCGATAATGGCACCGAGTTCAAGAATTCCTACTTTGAGAGTTTTGTGGTGAGGCAGTGTAGAGCACCGGTTCTCGTCTCCATCGTCCCCCAACGAGAATGGCGTTGTGGAGAGGAAGAACAGGACCTTAGTCGAGATGGCGGGACGATGCTTGATGAATATTCTACACCTAGGAAGTTTTGGGTGAGGCAATTGCTCTTGCTTGTCATGTTTCTATGAGTCTTTCTTGGGCACTCTTGCATCGCACTTCTTATGAGTTGAGATATGGCGAAAACCAGTCTCGCATTTTCGTGTGTTTGGTTGCAAGTGTTTTATTCGAAAGTGCAGGAACCTAGATAAGTTCGAGTCACGATCTTGTGATGGGATCTTTACGGGTTACTCGACTTCTTCTCGTGCCTATAGAGTGCAGGCTGCGAGTCTAGCAAAATGATAGAAACACGTGAGGTGACCTTGATGAGGCGGTCAGGGACTAGGCACGATATCTCCTGTTCTCTAGAGCGATGCCGAGTCCATCTTTGTGGGCGATGAGGAAGACGGAGATGAGGGTGTCTAACAGATCCAGTTCTTCCTCCTCCTCTTGAGGTGCCTTCTTCCACTTGCACCTCGAGGAGATCGGCCTTACCTTCGATTCTTCGAAGCTAGTGGCTCTGTTCCTATCTCATCTGCTCATGAGGTAGAGGCCACTTCTTCATCTCACCTGGACCTCCTAGACACATTCAAAGGACCATCCTTGAGCGGATCATTGGAGACCTCTTTGAGCGTGTCACACGTTCCAAAGCTGGTTTGTCTCTCTTCTCTCCATTACCTTTAAATCGCCTCATTTGAGCCCAAAGACATTTGTCATGCTCTATCGGACGAGTCTTGGACAAGCGCCATGCATGAGGAGTTGGAAAACTTTGAAAGAAACAAGGTCTGGTCCCTTGTTGAGCCCCTCAAGGTCACAATATCATTGGGACCAAATGGGTGTTCAAGAACAAGCAAAGTGAAGATGGGTTAGTCATTGAAACAAGGCTAAATTTGGTAGCTCGGGGTACTCTCAAGTTGATGGTCTAGATTTGAAGAGACCTTTGCCCTCAGTAGCTAGACTTGAAGCCATTAGAATCACGCTTGCCTTTGCGACTTCTAAGGGTTTCAAGCTTTACCAGATGGATGTCAAGAGTGCCTTCCTCAATGGCCTTATTGAGGAAGAGGTCTATGTCGAGACTGACCTCGTGTTTCGAGAACCCCAAATACCCTAACCATGTCTCTGAGCTTTCCAAAGCCTTGTATGGACTCAAGCGAGGCTCCCAGAGCTTGGTATGAAAGGCTTAAGTCCTATCTGCTGAGTCATGGTTTTGAAATGGGTAAAATAGACAAGACCTTGTTCATCCGCCGTCTTGGCACTGATCTTCTGCTCGTCCAGATCTATGTGGACGACATCATCTTTGGCGGCTCCTCACATACTCTCGTGTCTCAGTTTTCTGAAGTTATGAGCTCGAAATTTGAAATGAGCATGATGGGCGAGTTGAGCTTCTTCCTTGCCTTCCAAATCAAACAGTCTCGGGAAGGTACTTTTCTTCATCAAGGCAAGTACACTCAAGACCTCCTGAAGCGCTTTGACATGAATAATGGAAAGCCAGTATCAACTCCGATGGCATCTCTGAGCTCTAGATCCGGATGAAGACGGCGAACCTGTTGACCAAAAGGAGTTCAGGAGCATGATTGGCTCTCTCTTGTACCTCACAGCCTCGAGACCAGACATACATTTCTCTGTGTGTCTTTGTGCTCGGTTTCAGGCTTCTCCTCGCGTATCTCACCATCAGGCGGTGAAGCGCATCTTTCGGTACCTTCGAGCTACCATTGACTATGGTATCTGGTACTCTTCCTCTTCTTGTCTATCTCTTAGAGCCTTCTCCGATGCAGATTTCGCTGGCTGTAGGATAGATAGGAAGAGCACTTCGGCACTTGCCAATTCATTGGCACTTCTCTTGTCTCTGATCGTCAAGGAAGCAATCCGGTGTTACCCATCGCTGCGGGCGAGTGCGTTCTCGCAGCGGCCGATTCTTTGTAGCCAAGTGCTCTGGATGGTCTCGACCTGCGCAGACTTTGGGTTATCAATCGATGTGTTCCACTCTTTTGTGATAACACGTCTGCGATTTGCATTGCCAAGAACCCGTGCAACATTCTCGGACCAAGCATATTGATATCGAGATATCACTTTCTTAGAGACCATGTAGAGAAGGGTGACATTGTGCTCCGTTTGTGGAGAGTGAGCACCGGTTGGTGATATCTTCACTAAGCCTCCGGATGTTCTCGGTTTTCTCTGCGAGGAGAGCTTGGGGTGGTTTGTCCTTACAATTTGTTGTGAGGGGAGCTTGAGTTTTTCTATTGTATTATATTTTAATTATGCTTACTCCTGTCTGGTTGCATTTCTTTTAATATTTTGGGTCGAAGTCCTTCCAGCATAGGTTAGAATGGTTCTCTTGCCGAGTTGCTCTGTCTGATAATTCTTATCTTGTGCTTCTAGGATGCTGCTTATTAGTTGTTTCTTCTCTCTCTAAGTAGAGCTTACTCACTTCTTATAGGTTCTAGCAAGGGTCGGGCCACCCTTGAGTAGACAGGGACAGTGTTGCTCCTTAGTGTGTTAGTCGATCAGCTGATAGTCCTGGAATCATATGGGGTAGATAAGAACCAGCCTGAGTGATTGTATTCTCTATATCTTTTCTATGCTCTAAGGACTGCCTTTTCTGTTTCTCTTATCAGTTTCTCGACTTTGTTCCTTTGGTTCAGGGGGAGTTCATTTTGTTTCTTCAAGTTCATATTTTTGTCTTAACTCAACCTGAATTAAAAGATGCAATTCATTCTGAAGAGGTTCTGGATTTTCGTGCATTTCATCCTGCATTACAATATAATCATATGGAGCCTTGTCTATTATCCCTTATGATCTGTTTTCACTGTCTTACATCTTGCCATGATTCATGCTAAACTGCTAGATTTATCATGACTTTTTATGTGGACTTTAGTCTTTGCCATGCTAAGGTGATTAAAAATGCTAAACTTGAATTAAAATCTTGTCATAATAACTCTTGAGACTAGTCGATGAAGTTATCCTTTTATGATACTCGCCATGTCAAGTAGGTGAGTTGAGTCTTGAATCTTTTGAGTTTGAGTAAGCTTTGTCGATTCGTTAAGAAACTTGACTTATCTTTAATCGTTGGTCTAAAAACTTCAAAAGCAAAAATGATCTCTTTGTGCGAAAAAAAGATCTCACCAAATCTTTCTCATGAGGCCCTTGCCATTGCACTAGGCATGAACTCGGGGAGCCTTGGATGACCTAAGATCACCTCCTTAAGTCATTGCTTGGAGTGGTCACATAAGGCTTGGGATCTAGCACATGGCTAAGATTTGAAAAATTGGTTGAAGCTTAGGAGGCAGTTGTGGATGGCACCTAGTCCAGAGCTTGCTTTACTAAGATAAAACCATAAAGAGCCTTCAGAAAAAGAAAAATGTGCTAAAATTGCTTATCATTAAAAAGACCAAGTTCTTGATAAAATGAGTCTTTCTTCAACTGGTAGCACTCTAAACTGTTCTATATGAGTCTTCTTGGTTCAACTTAGATTATTTGACATGGCTTGTATCATCCTTGGATACCTTTAGCTAGACTGCAATCTTAGTTTATTTGACTTGCTAAAGAATTGGATCATTAATCAAATTATGAATTTCCTGTCTTAGCTATTCTCTACATCAATTGTCATGATCTTGATAGCATTCTTCTGTGTTATGGCTTGGTGTAATTCTCTAATAGTCATTTTGGATAATCTACATGGCTCCTAATGCTTAAAATGAACATCATATAGTCCTTTCCTACCTTTTCTACATCTTGATGATTTTATTGCCAAAGGGGGAGAATTTTGAAGAGAAAAAGCCTTCTGGAGAAAAGCCTTGAGTTTTGTGCGAAAATTGCTCTTTCATCTCATCTCAAGTCTTTCTCTTTTGTCAACATGGTCTTGAGCTTAACTACTCTTGTTTAGACCTACTCTTGTTTAGACCTTGGTTGACTTTAAACTCAAACTCATCTTATACTTTTTCGGTATTTGTCAATATACTCATCAAGGGGGAGATTGAGAGACCACGTGAGAGGTCCTCCATTGTGAGTGATGAGTATTTGACAGCTTGTTGAAAAGTTTGTGATGAGTACTTGAGTTTGTTTTTGGGCTTTCTCTGCGTAGTCGTAGCTAGGAAGTATTCGACCACGTTGGCGTAGTCGAAGTCTGCTTCGACCACGCCATAGTCGAAGTCATTACGACCATGTTTGTCGTGGTCGGAGGTCACTAGGAAGTATTCACCACGTTGGCGTAGTCGAAGTCTGCTTCGACCACGCCATAGTCGAAGTCCATTACGACCATGTTTGTCGTGGTCGGAGGTCACCAGGAAGTATTCGACCACGTTGGTCGTAGTCAAAAGTCCGTTCCACCACGCTAGTCGAAGTGCATTACGACCACGCTAGTCGAAGTCTGCTCCGCCACGCTAGTCGAAGTCTGCTAAAGCCACGCTAGTCGAAGTCATTTCGACCACGGTAGTCGAAGTCATTTCGACCACGGTAGTCGAAGTCTGCTTCGACCTCGCTAGTCGAAGTCCGTGTCGACCACGTTGCTATGTGATCCGAGGTCGGAAGGTTTTCGACTCGGCGTATGTGGTGCGAATGGAGTCCGACCACGGAGAAAGCTTTGGTCGTATGTCCTTCGGAATCGGTCGTTCGAGTTGGGAACCGGTCGTATGGTTTTGTATTGCAGTCGTAGACCTTGTGCATTTGATAGTTCATCATTTCGACCGGTCTTGTTGCAATCTAATCTTATTTCGAGCTCTGCTTGCGAGTGCAGTTCTTTGTATTGTCTTAGTGCTATGTGATGCTTTGTGTTTGATTTGGTTGCGGGATCTTGGAGACAAGTCTTGGTGAGGTTTGGAGAGGTCGGGACTAGACATAGGAGATGTTGAGGTCGAGCATTTGAAACCACTGAAGACAAGTCTTGCAAGGTGATCGTAACGAGTTGACAGCAAGGCAAGAGGAAGAAGCTTCCGGAAGGCAGTTGAGGAGTATTTTGGACAAATACCTAAAGCCGCAAAGGATAGCCTGTCCCTCCGGGAAAGCAATGGAGTTGTTGGTGCTAATGGGCAAGCGGTGGAGCCGTTGTCGGATAGTAACGGGTAAAGCATGTGCCTCAGGAAAGCTCTTGTTGCTCTGTTAATGGGTTGTCGGTGTTTGAAACCCGATAGTGAGGCTATAACAAGAGATGTTAGGTTTCGAGACGAGGGTGACGAGTAGAGGATGTTAGTGGCGGCTCTGAGCTTTTTCTAATTTGTGTGAGTTGTCTCGGGTAAGAGCATGGATGCTCGTGTATCCTCGATGGAGTGGTCGTATGAACCTCTATGATCAATCATACATTTATCAGTATCATTCTGAAGTTTTGCCTTGCTTGAGATGTTTTGATTGATTTTTTTGAGTCCTCCGTTTTCGTTTAGACCATAGCATATTTGCCGTGCTCTCTCTGTCATCAGTGATTCGACCATGAGTTGGTGATCGACCAAGGCATAAGCTTTTCTGGATCATTGTTCGACCACGGGTGGTTTTCTCAGCTCTCGACCACGGCTATTATTGGATATGGTGATTCGATGTGAATTTTAATAGAGAGTTTTTTAAGGCACCATTCACCCCCTCCCCCTCTGTTGCCATTTTCGGTCCTTCAAAATTTTAACAGTGGCTAACCACCACAATTCCATATATCATTAAGTCAAGATTAGTCAGTATGACACATATAATAATGAACCCATCGTAATTAAGCTTGACTAAGCATTAACACGATACACATATTGGTGATACAAATATGTCCAACTAGAATTAACCATGCTAGGGTGACAAATGATTCATGGCATTCAAATAATCAAAGGAGGTATAGTGACAACAGGTGATAGCTAATCCCAAAACAGTTGATATAAAGATAGCATGTATTTGTATAAAATAATATACTTTTGAAATCATAGGTTCAATATGATCAAAGGACTACGGCTTGCCTTGGAATAGATCCTGGTACTGGTCTTGATCTTGATGTACTCCTTGCTCAAAATTTTCCGAAGTAGCAATGTCTACTCGCAAACAAAGTAAATAAAGAAAATAAATACAAAAATGAGAAAAAATCAACTCCAAAAATTAAATAAAAATCTTAGATAAATATATCTCGAATTTAGATGAATTTATAAATTTGGATGGGCTCAATCGGAGTTCGGATGCAAAAGATATGTGCTTTGTAAGTTTGAAATCGCATAAAATACTAAAAATCAGATTTTATGGATTTACTAGAATTATTTTTCTAAAGGAAAAGGGAATTATGATGTCAGTTGAAGTCAGTAGGGATTTTCGGCCGAAAGAAATTCAATATGACAGGTGGGACCCACTTGTCAATGACTTGGTCCATGATGGACTTAGTTTATGGACTAGGGGCTCGGGTGGAATTTTTTGGTGTGCCACATGGCTGCTGACGGAGGCACCACACAAGCGAACTAAAGACGTGGCCGCTGAGGTGGAGTTGAAGTGGATGCCACGCCGGCAAAGAGAGAAAAGCACAGAGAAGACAGAGGAGCTCAGGCCGGTGGTGGCGACGGCGAACGGCAGCGAGGCGGCTCCAGGGAAGTGGCAAAACAGAAAGCTGAGGAGACGGTGAAGCACTGGGAGGCAACGGCGTAGCAAGGGAGATGGCGGTTCGTTAGTGGCGACGACAAAGGCGACAGGGTACTCCACGGCTGCAGCGGCGATGGCAGAGGTGTGGAGCCCAAATAGAAGGAGAGAGAGCAACAGAACGGCGACGGCATCAGGATCATAGAGAGCCCCTTGGAACGACTGGAGATCGACCACACCGACGACAAGGAGATGGTGACCGGAGACGAAGAAGATGACCGGTGGCAGTATCTCGGTGAAAGAGAAGCAACGAGGGGAGAGTGGATTAGATGAGAATATCAGGGAGCACAAGATGACGTGTTTGAAAGAGCTAGGAGCTCACCAGCAATGTAGATCGGAGAAGAGAGGCGGTGGCTGGTTTGATGACGAAAATGAAAATGGTGCTTCGATGATCTTTGGAAGGCGATGATGCGAGCACCACGTAGCTCTCGTTGATGCGAATCCAATGGAGATGGAGGCACGGTCGGAGGTGGTCCAACAGCGAAGAAATCCGGTGGCGAAGAAACCTCAATGGTGTTCGAGTCTCCGGTGATGGTGGTGAAACCAGGATGAATCAGGGGTGGGGAATTTAGAGTTTCGAAAAATAGTGTTGGGCCGAAGAGATTGATGCGGAGGCCTTATACAGGGTAGGAAAGGAGGATGTGGATATCATGGGGATATGCTCATGATCTTAGGATAATGTTACAATTGGCAATGGCTTTAAAGGTTTGTCGAATCACGCGTTTTCGGCAAAATCTCAGTGCTGTCAGGTCTTAGGCGGTCTGACCGGCCAGGGCAGCGATCAGACCGGCTAGTGGCGGTCTGACTGGCCACCCCTGGCGGTCAGATCGGCCCGTGGTGGTCCGACCGACCATGGGCAGCGGTTGGACCGGCCATTGTAAATATTAGAGTTTTGAGCTGGGCCAAAAATAGAGGGTGTAGGCAAGAGATGGGATTCTCATACACTTGGTCTCATAATTTTTGGAGCTTCCAGTCAAAAGATCTATTCGTTGAAATTTCCAAAAAGGTTTCGGATTTCAAGATGTGAAATTTGGCTAAGTCCCTGGCTGGGCGGTCAGACCGGCCATGAGGGCGGTCAGACCGGCCCATGGGTGGCGGTCTGACCGATTTTCACTAATTCGTCAGCTTTCAAAGCGGCGATGTTTGTTTGATTAGGACAAGTTCATGGGTTTCAGTGCATATATGTTGTATGATGCATATTTTGACTAACGTGGGGTCAAGTTACGAAGAACTTGTTCCTGGAATCGATTTCTTGGTCTATTGTTGTGCAGGTTGCTTGGAGGTCAACGACGGTCAACGGCGAGGATGATCGGGACTAAGCTTGGTGAGCTGAGGTTTAGAACGATCGAGGATATCGGGTGAAGTCATTGGATTCGAGCATGGCGCAAAATGGACAAGGGTGACCGAACGAGAAGTTCGATGCGATTACATCAAGCGGTACGGGGGTCGGTGCAAGTGCCATGGTGGTTTTGGTGGGAGCCAGATGTGAGAGACTTGCTGACATGATGAGAGCCGTTGATCAACCTACACGTGGCGAAGCATGGAACTGCTTCATGAAGATTGGACTCGGTCTTTGGAGAAGAATCGAGAAGGGGTATTTTGGTAATATCACTAAAATACCCCTTAATTGCTTTGGCTAAACTGCGGCGCAAGACGACGCAAGGAGAAGCGGTTTAGGTCAAGAGAAGATGAACACGGCGCTTTAAAATGTGTTCGTGAGTTAAACCCATTTGTGTGTGGGCTTAACTGGTGCCCAATACGAAACTCTTCTAGAAGGTTAACCTCCACTATAAATATGGGAGGGTGCTGTAGCACCTCCTTGATCCTTTTACTTATTTGAAACCCTAGTTTTATTTTTGAGATTATGGAGTGGAGAGGTTAGGATTCTTGAAGAAGAGATTGATCGTGTGCTCATGTATTGAGTTTTATCCTCCTGGATGGAGTGGCTGTAAACTAGCATCAATCACAAATCAATCTATGCAAGTTCTATTGAGATGAGTCTCTTTTCGTTCTTGCTCTATATTTTATGATTTTAGGGCTTTCTTTGATTCTCAAGTTTTCTTTTGGCTTCTGCCTCCAATCTTGCTTGTTGTGACATGTGGGAACTCATCTAGGATCATCTTGATCATCTCTAACCCACGAGCAAAGTTTTGGATCTAGTTTTTGTTTTGACTCGGTTTTGAAACATCCTTCACTCAAACGGGAAAATGTTGAAACTTTGCCAAGGATCTTCATGATCTTTGATTGGAATAGGTTCCTGATATCCTAGAGAAGGTGTGTTCCAAGTTTCATCGATTTTTGAGTTGTAGATCAAAAGTTACACATATTTGCAACTACGTTTTTTGGGCTGATTTCACTGTTCATCAGGCTGTAGGTCAGACCGCCCAAGGTGACCGGTCCGACCGCCATTGACATAGAGGTCAGACCGCCCAACACTTGAAAATCGAGTTTTGGTTGATTTTGGTTGTTTTGCTCCGGGGTTTAGATTGGATTCAATACAATACTTCTGTTGTGCTTAGATATTGATCTCCATAGCTCTCATAGCTATCGGAGTGAAAATCATGTTGAATCCAATCTTTATGAAAAAGAGATCGTGCTTCTATTCAGCCCCCATCTAGTCGCCGTTTCGGTCCAACAGAGGAGTTCACAAGGGAGCCGGCGGCGCAAACGTCCTGCTCAGACATGGGCTCCAAGATTCCAAGGGAAAGAGAAGAGATGACGTGGCTGTCAAGGTGGGGCCACCGTTAGTGGAAGACAAGAGAGGGAGAGGCTGGGCCTCGATGCTAAAGAAAGAATGGCTGGGCTAGCTCGCTCGCGCATGGAGGAAGAAGGCGCAGGCCAAACCAGGAGTGGGCCAAGCAAAAGGGAAAGCAAAGGCCAAGGCGGACTAGGCCGAGAACTGAGGAAATGGGCCAAGGCTTATGGTTTCAGCCCGAAAACAACTCTGAGATGTTATTTAGATTTTTTTTTCTTTTTAGAAAATAGCAGAAAATCAAAATAGCAATTAGAAAACAGCAAATGCACTCAAAAAAGTTCTAGAAAAATCTAGAAAATATATCTAAGCACGTAGAACCCAAATAAAATAATTTTTGATAATTGTTTATATTGAAATTAATCATATTAAATTGTTTTACTTTTTAAAGTCCATATTAAGTATTATTTTAATGTAAATAAAACATTGATGAAGTTTCCTACAAAACTAGACTACTCAAAAATATTTTTAAACTTCAGAAAAATTGGGATGTTAAATCACCCCTCCGTGGGGTATAATGGACGTGTGGGACACTCCCCCATGCTTGGGCTAAGCCTAAACTAAATCTATTTGGCCCAAGTGGCCAAATTGGCTTCTAAGCCCAATCTAAAACTGAATTATTTAAAAAATATGTAAATTGTTATAAAATAGATACATGGCCCATTTAGGACCTCTCAAGTCATATGGCATGCAAGCCCATTATTTAATTCCTTGTGAACACAATTGGGCTAGATTGCTCAATTCAGACTTTTAACCTCTTTTGGCCCAAATTGAGTAGTTGGACTTGGATTCCTTCAATTCTAGCTGCATTGGCTTGTCTTGGCCTTCCCTTGGACCTGGGATAGGTGTAGGTGGGCTTAGGTGGCCACATGGACCTCCCTCCCTTCTTAGCTTGACCGCATGAGCCTCCTCTATCCTTGGCTTGGCTACCGCATGGGTTCCTTGGGCTTGCTTCCTCATTGCTGGCTGCATGGAAGGTCCTGGCATCCTCTTGTGATCCCCTTTTCTTATCTCTTGGGCCTGCCTCCCACTCCTCTCTCTCTACCCTGCACTATTTCTATAGCGTCCAGCATACCTACATTCACACAAGTAAAACCGTAATCACATTCTTTCAAGCAAACTATAATTATGAAATTAAGTTTAGCTTTAACCTTGTGATCGTGTTTGGAATCTTGATCTGTAGGTATGTATGTCATGAACCTAGGGTAATCCTCATCACCCAAGACCTACCTCTCACTTACATGCGGCCCCTACATGTCGATCAATCCTGGTCAAACCCTAGCCGCTTGAACCCGATTCACCGTAAATCTCTCCCATGCTGTGGACATGGTCCATGGACCAGTGGCCCACATGTCAATCCCTCATCCCATTTTATGGAATTATTTTAATTTTTGAAAATCCTTTTTAATTCCAATGGGCCCCACATGTCATTCTCTGGGTCTTTTCCAAAATTCTCTAAATTAAAGATTTCATGAATATTCCCCAGCCCCACTTGTTAGTCACTCATTATCTCACTCTCCCTTTTCCTTTGTTAGCATTTTCTTTCTGGTCAAACTTGTGAGAGCTAGTACGAACTCCGATTGAGCACATTCAAGTTTCTTAATTCATCTAAAATCAAACCCTACCTTCCAGTACCATTTAATTTCAATTTAGAGTTTATTTGATTTGTCTTTTAGAGTTTTGTTGTTTTGCGATTTCTCTCTCGTCAGACGTTGTCGTTCCAGAATCGCTGGAAGGGGTTGAAGGTCAAGGAAGTCGAAGATCGAAGATAAAGAACAATAGCATTGTTATACCAAGGCAAGCTGTGCTTTGATCATGTTGCAACCAGTTTTCCTAAATTATTTTGATTCAAACTATTGCATGCTAATTCAATTATTAAATTCCTTACTACTTTGGTATTAGCTATGCAACCTATTTGATTATGCTCACATTAATAATTGTATTTCCATGATCATTTATCACCCTAGCTTGGTTAACTACTAATTGGTATTGTTATAGCACAAATGTTGGTTTGTTAGACACGATTAGTATCCATAGCCTTGCAACGGGTCATTGATATTATTTTAAAATATTAATCTCATACTTGACTAAGTGATTATGGAACATGTTGTGAAAAGTTGTGTGTTGTATGTTGTCACCTGTCGATAGCATGTGATGCACTTAATCAATAGGGGAAAAGATTTAGACTGAGATGAGTGGAAATAATTGTGATATGTTGGAGCTCTGTGATTGGGAAATATGAATTGTGGTGACTTAGTTAGAAATTGGCAGTCTTACCTTGGTTGATTAAGGACTTAACTTTGTGTGTCATTGAATGTAGCCTTACTGTACGACCATATACCTAGTATGGGACATGCCTAGCTCATTAAGTTTTAGAGTCTCAACATTTGCTACGTCAGGTAGTAGGTTAGCTCTGTAACAAGGTGGGGGTGTGTACTACTCTGTTTGGGTTACATTTATGTGCGGTTCGCCGTCTCCCACTCCAACGGTGTGCGTCGGACCAACGAGTGAGGTTGGGGTCGACAATATGCACATCGAGAGGGTCATTGTTGAGATGAAGTTTCCGAAAGGCTTTGTTGTGATCTTCTACAATCAAGTTGATTGCATCTTGTGGGTAAAGTGTACAATCTCTGTATAGTGTTAACAATCTATTCGAATAGCCACATCCGCGATCATGAACATGCTTGGGGATTTCACACGAGGGATAGATTTTGATAAAACAATTGGGAGGGATAGCTGTGTGAGTAAACTTATGCAGCTATGTGAAAGAATAGAAATAGACTAAATGAGCTTTGTGGCATACTTGTTAAAATAATTATTACTATTTGTTTTCAATCATGTTTTCAATCTATTATTCATATTCGACTGCGACTATTGCTTTTTACGCAGAAGAACCATAAATGGCATATTCCTTTGGAATAAGCCATCATCTATAATTGTATTATGTGATGCAACTTGTTGAGTACTCTATATACTATAAAAAATATTGTTCAGTTGATGAAGACTACATTAGTTCATCATTGGTCAATAAGGTCTACTTCAAGGATCGTGAATAACTAGGTCGCGCTACCCCAGTCCATTGCATGTGGGCATATGGATGGGCTTCACTGAAGTTATTCTATTTCCTTCCTCTAAAGCTTATTTCAGATATTCTCCTTCTGAAACATTGATTGTAAGCTTCGACCTTAAGGTTGTTACTCTGATAATTATTGTTAAATTGTCCATTTCTTAGTTATCTTTGCATATAGAATGATATTTCATCGATGTTGTCACTGTGTTCACTAGCATGATCCTAGAGTAGTACAGTATATATAGAGGGTCCAGATTTGTATATTTAGGTCCCGACAGAGGTCATGTAAATAGACCATTTTAACGAGGTCAACCATGAAAGCAAAACTTGTAGCCCTAGACACAACCACTGTTGAGGCTAAATGGCTTAGAGAGCTTCTGTTGGACTTGCCACTGGTTGAGAAACCAATACCATCAATCCTAATGTGCTGTGATAACCAAACAATATTAATTAAGGTCACGAGCACTAAGGATAACATGAAATCCTCTAGACATGTGAAGCATAGGCTTAAATCTGTTAGAAAATTGATAAACTCCAGAGTGATTACTATGAATTATATACAAAGTGAGAAAAATCTAGCAGACCCTTTCACAAAGGGGCTAACACGGAATGCAATTTCCATTGCGTCTATGGACTTCGGAATGAGGCCCATTTGAGTTACACAACAACAACTCATACCTTCTTGATTGGAGATCTTGTGACTTAGGTAATGGGAAAAAATTGATGTTGTAACAAGAGAGTACATTTTAATTATAGTTATACATGTGTCCTAATAGACAAAGTACTCTCAACTGTATGGAAGGATAGCTTAAAGTCTTAATGTATTCTAGTGTCCAATGAGGGAAAAATGTATTAGTCTATAGGATATCTAAAATGAATATACCTACTTGAACCAAACTGTGAGGTCGCAGTTCACAAGGACAGGGCATTCTCTAGAAAGCTCATGAGTAAATAAGGGGGCATGACCATATAGGTGATCCTCTCGCGGTACGTCCTGTGGTGTCCTTTATCCCTGCACAGTATCTCGAAGTGTAGCTCCTTTACGGCCATCTTGAATGCCCGGTGCATCTCACCCTTCTCACTCTTCTACTCCATGTACTTGGTGATCAAGGTGGAGTACAACACTCTGTCATTTGCCATAGCGAGCGATGCATTATTGCTTCTATCAACCATGAAGAATTGCTTTCATAATACCAACCAAAGGGAGGCACCTGACGCCACACATCACCCAATTGTATACCTCAACTAGATTGATTGTAATGACACCATATCGAGCACAACCTTTGTCATGTAGAAGCGGCCACTTATCCTTAGGCTTGTGCTCCATCCAGTCCGAGAAGCATTTCACTTGTACCCCCATCTTCCTCGCCACACTAGGACCATTTGTGGGTAGCTGTGTCAATGCCTCGAGGCCCTGGTCAGCGCTTGTAGTGATCTTTTGCGTTGCCTCCCTTCTCTGAGGCCGGGTCCGCTCATCCAGGATCTTCCAGAGTGTGTCAAACTTTCGCTGCTAGTTCTGGTTGCATAGCCGCTTGAACAAGTTCATTAAGTCCTTGTTGTGGAACTGTTTGTAGAAGTTTGCACCCAAGTGCCTCATGCACCACCTGCTCTGTAGATTCGCCCATGGAAGTGGTTCGTTCTCTCCTTGTTGTAGCTGAATTATTGCACTTAGTAAGCCCACATGCCGATCATGTATGATGCATATGTTAGGACAGCCCTATACAACAGAAATTCTCAAGTTCCTCAGGAACCACAACCAGCTATCCATATTCTCGCTTTCAACAAATGTGAATGTCACAGGAAGAACGTGATTGTTGCCGTCCGTCGCTATTACAGTCAGTATCTGGCCCTTGTATTTTTCCAGTCAAGAATGTGCCATCCACGCATAAGATTGGATGGCAGTACCAGAATACATTGATGAATGGACCAAAGGCGAAGAATGCTCACTTTAGTACCCTCTTATTGCCCCACTGCTGATGTGTGGAATCTTGAATATTGACATGAGTGTCGGGATTCCTGTTTTGTATGACTCGGAGTTGGCCGGGGAGGTTGTGGTAGGAGTTCTCGAATGTACCGGACCTTGATTTCAATACCTTATGTTTTGCCCTCCTTGCCTTAGCAAAGCTGATTGTTGTGGGACCGTAAAGGCGACTAGAGGGGGGTGAATAGGCGCTTTCTCGATTTTTCGCCTTAATCAAATTCAACACACACTTTTCTCCTTTAGCTATGAAAGCTAAGAAGATCAGTAAATGCACAGAGGAAGCCTTGTGCTGAATTCGATTACCCCCTTAACCACAAGACTCAATAATGGATAATTGATCTAACTGGGCCGGTCGAACCGGTGTAGTGCTAGCGGTCTAATTGTCTAGCGGTCGGACCGGCGCTCAATTGGCGGTCTGATTGTCGGGCGGTCGGACCAGCGCTGAGAAATCGGTCAGACAGATTTAGTCCAGAGGCAGCGCACAAAGCCCAAATCCAAAATGAAAATTGGTCCAACTTTTGATTCAACCAATGAAACTTGACCAAATTTGGAGCACACCTCCCTAAAGATATCTTAAACCTATTTCTAGCGACGATCGTCCAGATCCACTTCAAATAATCGATCTCTTTAGGTTTTACCCAAGAAGTGTTCACAACCTAGAAATATGAAAATCTTGATCCAAAACTTGCTTGTGGGGGATTGATGATCTAGATGATTCTAGAAGTATTCCCACACATCATAACAAGGTAAAATCGGTCAAGAGACCAAACATAAACACCCGGATCAAGGAAGCACCAAAATCATCAAAAGAGAGAAGGAAACAAATGAGACTTCACCCTTGAGCAAAAATCCATAGATTGATTGATTCAAGATGTTGCTTACAAAGTCACTCCCTCAAGGAGGACAAAAGCTCAATCCAAGAGCACACACACAAATTTCCTCTCCTCTACTCTCCACTCCAAACCCTAACCCTAACTAGGGTTTTTGCAAATGAGTGCTTAAGTGCTTAGATGGTTTTTTCCATCTCCGCCCTTCTATTTATAGGAGAGGCTAGGGTTTCTCTCATGGGCTCCCATTAAGGCCCAACACAAATGGGATCCACACACACACATCTGTTGAAGCAATCGACTGCTTCACCACGTGTAGGTTGATCAGCGGCTCTCATCATATCGGCAAGTCTCTCCCGTCCGAATCCCATCGAAACATCTAAGGTACTTGCACCGACCCCCGCGCCGCTTGATCCTACCAGCTGCAACGAAATGCCCGTTCGATCCATTTTGTCTATTCTGCACCATGCTTGAGTCACAAGACCTCACCCGGCATCCATGATCGTTCTGGACCTCAGCTCTCCAAGCGTAGTCCCGATCCTCCTCGCCGTTGATGTCGTTGACCTGCAAGCCACCTGCACAGCAATAGACAAAGAAATCATCTCCGGGAACAAGTTCTTCACAACTTGACCCATGTTATCTCAACAATGCAATATGCAACAGTAAAGCATTGAAATTCATACAATAGATATCATCAAAACACAACAATGCCAAAATGGCAGAAGTCCAAGTGGAAGCCGGACTGACCGCCCTAACATGCCGGTCGGATCGATTTCCCAGCGGTCGGACTGATTCCATAACGACGGTCTGACCGCCCCAAAAGACTTAGCCAAATTTCAACTTGAAAATCCGCAACCTCTCTGGAATTTTCAACTGGATAGAACTTTCGACTGGGAGCTCCAAAAATTATGTGACCACATCCAGGAGACTCCACTCTCATGCCTACACAACCTATTTTTGGTTTAGCCCCAAACTCCATCATAAACTGTGGCCGGTCGGACCGGCAAGCTTTGTCGGTCGGACTATCACATGGCCGGTCGGACCGCCAATGACCTGACAGCACTGAAGTTTTCCGAAAACGCGAGATTCGTCAAACCAACAACGCCATTGCAAATTAACTCATCACTCTAAGATCATGCATATATCCCCATGATATCCACAATCTCCCCCTTGATGAACACATTGGTAATTTACCAGAAAATGGAGTTTGGTGGTTTGAAAAATAAAATACTCGCGGTTTTCGTGCAAAGGCACAACTTAGTCCATAAGCAAAAGAAAGCTTAGGAAACGACCAAGCTGGCTTTAGAATAGCATAGGCAAGAGAGATAAGGCAAAGAGAGCACAAAAAGCTTTAATTTCCAGAAAGTATCCAAAAATCTCACTTCGGTCCATATGAAAGAACAAATGTTCTATTTGACCTTTGATCATTGTGAGTCTTCTAGATTTGTAAATATAATCAGAAAAGGTAATAAAACCAAGAGAATCCACTCACAATGATAACTAATTTCCAAAAAATTTATTTCCATTTATGACTCCAAAAAGCTCTAAAAACCACATTTTCTCTAATCTTTCTCCCCCTTTGATAATGAATTCATCAAGATGCAAGAAAAAAGTTAAAGCATGAAGGAATGGCTAATTTTTTTGTTTTTGAACTTTAGCGAAAGGGGCCATGAAGATTATCCATGAAGACAGTACAAGCATTACACCAAGCCACATTAAGTGAAGAAGCTATGTTCAATCATGGAAAATCATGTACTGCAAAGCTACGACCAAAATAGCAATAATCTAAGATTAAAAGAATTGATACCATGATAAGTTGCTCAATATCATAGTTTCACCAAGGTATCCAAAAATGAGTCAAGCCATGTCTATAAGTAAAAAGGAGATCAGAAACCAGAAACTGAGGCATTTTGAGCATTAGGAGTTCAAATATGAAGCAATTTAATCAAGCACTTAGCATTTTTGAGCATTTTGCTTAAAATGACATATATATATATATATATATATATATATATATATATATATATATATATATATATATATATTATAGCATTGTGCTAGATCTCTGTGGATATCGTGAGGATATGTGCACGATCTCAGGATGATGAGTCAATTGGCAATGGCGTTGTTGGTTTGCAAAATCTCGCGTTTTCGGGTTTGCTCCAAGGCTGTCAGACCACGGGCGGTCTGACCGGTGGTGTCGGGCGGTCAGACCGCCCATGGAGGAGTCCGACCGGCCATGGTGGCCGGTCCGACCGCTAAAACAAAAAGTGGGTTTTTGGAGCTGAGCCAAAAATAGGTTGTGTAGGCAAGTGAGGGGAGTCTCCTGGATGTAGTCCCATCATTTTTGGAGCTCCCAGTCAAAAGTTCTATTCGTTTGAAAATTCCAGAAGGTTTCGGAATTTTGAGTTGAAAATTTGGCTAAGTCCTTTGGACCGGTCCGACCGCCGTTGTGGGAGCGGTCCGACCGGCATTAGCTTGAAGGTTAGCCAAGTGTTGCATTGAGTTGGTTTTGATTGTGTTATCATATGAACTTCAGTGCTTTATTGTTGTATATTGCATTGCGGACCTGACGTGGGTCAAGTTGTGAAGAACTTGTTCGGAAGCGATTTGTTTGTCTATTGTTTGTGCGGTGGCTTGCGGGTCAACGACGTCAACGGTGAGTGGATCGGGACTACGCTTGGAGAGCTGAGGTCCAGAACGATCAGGGATACCGGGTGAGGTCGTGTGACACAAGTATGGTGCAGAATGGGCAAGATGGATCGAACGGGTGGTTCGGTACAGCTGGTTGGATCAGGCGGTGCGGATATCGGTGTGAGTCTCTGGGAGGTTCCGATGGGATTCGGACAAGAGAGGCTTGGCGACGCGATGAGAACCGCTGATCAACCTACACGTGGTGAAGCAGGCGATTGCTTCAAGAGTTATTTGTGTGTGGGTCCCATGTGTAAGTGACCCCAAAAAGGGAACCCTAGCTCTCTAGTATAAATAGAAAGGGGGGAGATGGAAAACTAAGCCAAGCATTCATTTTAGCCCCTTCTTCATTTTCTAGGGTTTGGAGGAGAGGAGAGGAGAACTAGGGTTTGGAGTGTGCTCCTTGTTGAGCTCTTGCCCTCCTTGTTGGAGAGGCTTTGTAAGCATCTTGTGTAATCGAACATTCTTGTGATGCTCAATTGAAAGATCGTTTGCTCCTTTTGTGTTCTTCTCCTTTTGGATGATTTTGGTGCTTCCTTGATTCAAAGGTTCATGCTTGGTCTCTTGACCTTCTTTATCTTGCTTTGATGTGTGGGATTACTCCTAGAGTCATCTAGATCATCAACCCCCACAAGCAAGTCTTGAATCAAGATTTTCATATTTCTAGGGTTTGTGCACTTCTTTGGTAAAATCTTGAGAGATCGATTCTCATGGAGTGGATCGGACGGATCGTCGCTAGAAATAGGTCTCTAATATCATTAGGGAGGTGTGCTCGAAATTTGGTCAAGTTTTATTGGTTGAAACAAAAGTTGGATCAAATTTCGTTTTGGTTTTGGGTGGAGTTTTTCATTCGACTCTCTGGTCCGACCGACTTTCAACGCGGTCCGACCGCCTGTATTCTTTGCAGGTCGAACCGTGATCCACCGGTCCGACCGCTAGTTGGTTGTCGGTCCGATTTGACCGTCGGTCCGACCGCTTGTGGTAGCTCCGCCGCCTCCGATGAGGAACTGTGAGTTCTTTTCTCCGGTTGTGTCGTGTGGTTGAGGGTTTATCAAATCCAACACAAGGCTTCCGTTGTGTGCTTCTTGATCTTCTTAGCTTTCATAGCTAAAGGAGTAAAGTTCGTGTTGGTTTTGATTTAGGCGAGAAAGTTTTGAAAGCGCCTATTCACCCCCTTTAGTCGCCTTTCGGTCCTACAAGTGGTATCGAGCCGGTTAGCTCTTCTCATAGATCTTAACCGGTCTTTGGAGCCATGGCGATGACAAGTACTCAACCAAGCCACACATTTTTGAAGGAGTTGACTTTGCATCTTTGGAAGGCTCGTATGCAAGCATATATCGACAGCTCAAGGGCACGCTATTTGGCTAAAGGTGAAAAATCCTTATGTCGTGCCACCGATGACGATACGATCACTCGGATGTGGAGGCCAACAAAGAAGGCTCGAATTATTTGATCCAAGGCCTTAGTCGATCCGAGTTTGGCGTGTTGCTCACTTGCGGTCGCTCACGAGATCCGGACACTTTGTGACTATCACGAAGGGTCCACCGCGATCAAGGAAGTGAGACAGAACCACTCAAAAGGTTTACTCTAAGATCGAGCAAAGGCACGGTGAGTCTTTGGATGAGTGTGGGAAGATTCTCTAAGATTCTTCATGATCTCCGCATTGTTGACCTAGTATTCCACGAGTGCGAGAATGCACGCCGACTTACGGGTGCTCTTGATGTGAAGGTGCTGGGAATGAAGATCACTTCCATCAATGACAACATCACATGAGTGAGCTTACCATGGATAAGCTTTACTCGAGGTTGAAGACGCATGAGATTGACTTTATCTCGCGTCTCCCAAGATGTAGTCGATGGCATTGGTGGTCGACAAATCCAAGGGTTGTTCTTCAGAGTCTCTTGATTGTAGCTCATCTGGTTTTCATTATCTGCTTTACATTCTTTAAGTGATGAGCAACTAGAGAAACTGCCCGAGGATGACTTAGCCCTCCTTTCCACCAAATTCACAAGAGCGTATAACAAGGTGAGGAATAGGAGGAGAAGTGGACCTATCACATGCTTCGAATGTGGTGAGCCAAACCACATTCGCCTGGTGCCCCAAGCTAAAGGGCAAGGAGGAGAAGGAGACACGAAGACATCCCCAGGAGAGGGATGCTAAACCCAAGAAGACAAACTATCGAAAGTTTGTCAGCCGGGTCCTTGCCGCTCTTGAGAATGTAAATATGAGCGATGTGGACTCGGAAACGGAGGACGACGAGAGTGACTCTCGTGGCAAGAAGAAGGCGCATGACTTCACCGGCATGTGTTTCATGGCCAAGAACAGCCACGACAGCGACTCCTCCAACAATGAGGATCCTTTTAGTGATCCTGATGAGGTATGCCCTTCTATTGCTGACATGAAAAGGGCGTTGGTGCTTCTTGAGCGAAATTGCACAAGCAAGTAAAAATGATTAAGAAGCAGGACATTATGATTAATAATTTGAACCTAGAAGTTGTTAGGCTAAAATCTATTAATTCTGATGATTTTTGTGAATCCTGCACTAGCTTGCTTAATGACTTGACAAGCTTGAAATCTGCTCATTCCTCTGTCACTAATCAACTTAAGGATGCTCTCGATGAACTAGAATCTCTCAAGTCTAGTTCTGCTTGCTTAGATGCCATTTCACTTGATGTGACTGCCATGGAAGCTATCCCTTTAACTTGCTCAAATTGTGCTTTGCTTGAATTAAAGCGGATAGCTCCTTAAAGGAATTGCAAAAATTTGATCTTTGGTCACACATGCTCTCATTGTAAGAATAATAAGATTAAGATGCAAGAGATGAAAGCAATGCTAGTTTACTCTAGAGTTGCATCTTGTGAAAATTGTCCCAAGCTTACAATTGAGATTGAAGCCTTAAACAAGACCCTTGAAGAAAAGGTTAAAAATTGAAAGATCCATGTCTTTTCTTGCTTCTAAGAAAGTTATTGATTCTAACTCTTGTGCTTTAAATCTTTGAAGTTGAAACCATGATTAATCAGATTCAAGAGGCATTTAGAGTCAAATTTAAGGAGCAGTTGAATAGGATTAGATAATCCTATTGTGTGTCTTGTAAGGCCTTCAAGGTGGAAGTGGCCCTTCTTAAGAGTAAGAACAATGAGGTAATCAAGTCTAGCAAGTGCACTAGATGTGAGGGTCTAATGAAAGAAAATGATTACCTCAAGGTGACTCTTGAGAAGTTTTCGAGTAGGAAAAAGAAACTCAACATGATTCTTGATCAATCCAAGGTGAGCGTGAAAAATAGTGGTCTAGGTTTCAATCTCCTAGAGCATTCTAAGAAAAACCCACCTAGGATTGCTAGAGTTGTGAAGAATGGTTTGTTTGAGCTAGAACCTCCTAAGCCATCCGGGGTTGTTTTCAAATCCGCTGGTTTTGCTCAAACTCTTTACGGCAAGAAAGGTGCTTTCACTCATCTTTGTCTGAGTGCCTCTCAAAGGTTCAGATACCATTGCACCTTCGCAAGAAAGAAGGCCACACTGTTGAGTTACCTTGGGAGAGCAAAACTTGAGAGAAAAGAGAGGATGAGCGTCCTAAGATCCATTAGAGGAGTCCCTTCTCCAGCTGTAGTCTCTAGAGTTAGGCAGCCTGTTTATCGCACCACACATAGGCCTAGATTTGTAGAGAACTTTGTAGACTCTTTTGGTGGGTCTAGGCAGCATGTTGGATTAGGACATCGTGAGGAGAGACCACGGGTAGCACCTAGACAGGGGGAGTATCGATCTTTTGGTAGATCGTTTCGGAGAGGTCTAGGTGGTTCTCATGTGCATTCTTGTGATTTTATTCCTGATCATGTTTCTGCTACTTCTACTGCTGCTCCTAGACATCTTGCTTCTCAGTACTGGATCCCTCGATCATTTATCACTAACCCCAGTACTGAGGCACGGATGTTTTCTGATTGTACTTTTTAGGTCCGTCGTGCGAGGAAGGAGGACATATGGCTTGTTGACTCGGGTGTTCTCGACATATGACCGAGATTCTAGATGGTTCTCCTCCTCACACGTGCATCCGCAATGAATTGATCACATTTGGGGATGCTTCTACGGACCGTGGATCGCAAAGGGCACTGTCGCGCGTCAACGACAAGTTCATGCTAAAAGACGTCGCTTTGGTAAGTAAGGTGAGGTATAATCTTCTATCTGCTTCTCACCGCTTGATGAGGGTCTAGAAGTGAGGTTTAAGAGAGGTGAGTCAGAGTTCTAGATTCCTCGGGTGAGCTTGTTTTTGAGATCTCAGTTTGAGAAGATCTTACATGCAAATTTGATATTTCTTACATTTCCAGTCCTAGGTGTCTTGTAGCCTCGATTCTCATGACCTTGTTTTGTGGCATCGTAGACTTGGGCATATAGGTTTTGATCATTTGTCTAGAGTCGGTTGCAAGGACTTGATTAGAGGTTTGCCTAGGTCAAGGCTATTAGAGATCTTGTGTGCTCACCTCAGAGACATGGTAAGATGGTGTTTGCTTCCCACCCACCTCTTACTTTGGTAATGGTGATGGACTGGACTGACTTCTTCACTTAGATCTGATTGGTCCTTCTAGAGTTCATCACCGTGGGAAATGGTATGTCTTTGGTGGTTGTGGATGATTACTCCGGTATTCATGGGTTTATTTTCTTGCTTCTAAGGATGAAGCATTTGGATTCTTTAGAGATTTGGTCCTTAGAATTCTTTGTTGATATACCGGAGCTTTGAGAGCCATTAGGAGTGACAATGGGATGAGTTCAAGAATTCTTCTTTTCTACCTTCTCGCCGATAGGGAATTGAGCATCGTTTTCTTCTCCTAGAGTTCCTCAAACAGAATGGTGTTGTAGAAAGGAAGAACAGAACCCTTGTAGAGATGGCTTGGACCATGCTAGATGAGCATTCTACTCCTAGGAGATTTTGGGTGAGGCGATCTCTCTCGCTTGTTATATTTCCAACGAGGTTTTCTTGAGATCTGTGGTTGGAAAGACTTCTTATGAGCTTAGATTTGGTCATTCTCCCAAAGTCTCTCACTTCAAGATTTTTGGTTGCAAGTGCTTCATTCTTAAACATGGCAATCTTGATAAATTTGAGTCTAGATGTTTTGATGGCATATTTCTTGGATATCCCGCTCATTCTCGTGGCTATCGTGTTTTTAATGTTGACACTAACAAAATTGTTGAGACTTGCGAAGTCACTTTTGATGAGGCTAGTCACAGTACTAGACCCGATGCTTGGTACACACAGTTTACGAAATTCAAGGAAGCATTTTAAATCGATGATGATTACGAGGATGAAGAACCAAATCATCCTCCAGCTGCTTCTGAGTGGGGTGGAGAGCCTGCTACTACTACGTCAGTTTCAGCTGAGCAGCCTCCTCCTATCCCCACCGACGATCTGAGTGGCTCTGTTCCTACCTCCACAACTCATGAGGTAGAGGCCACGTCTGCACCAGAGCACCACTTCATCTGTGACAACATCCACTGAGCGGATGATTGGGGATCTTCAAGAGCGAGTCACTCGCTCGGGTTTATTTCTCCTGATTCTCATGCACATTCTGCTTTTGTCGCGTCTTTCAAACCCCGAGATATCACCCATGCTTTATCTGATGCCTCTTGGGTCAATGCCATGCATGAAGAGCTTGAAAATTTCGAAAGAAACAAAGTCTGGTTTTTAGTTGAGCGACCTTCCGATTCTCATGTTATTGGAACAAAATGGGTTTTAAAAATAAGCAAAGTGAGGATGGATTGGTTGTTCGCAATAAGGCTAGACTTGTAGCTCAAGGTTATTCCTGTAGAGGGCTTAGACTTTGAGGAGACCTTTGCTCCAAAGAGCTAGATTGGAGGCCATTCGCATTCTTTTAGCATTTGCAACATCCAAGGGTTTCAAGCTTTTTCAAATGGATGTTAAAAGTGCTTTCTTGAATGGCTTCATAGAAGAAGAGGTCTTTGTCAAGCAACCTCCTGGTTTTGAAAATCAAAATTTCCCAAATCATGTTTTTAAACTCTCTAAAGCCTTTTGAAACAAGCTCCTAGAGCTTGGTATGACAGCTTAAGGCTTCATAGAAGAAGAGGTCTTTGTCAAGCAACCTCCGGTTTTGAAAATCAAAAATTCCCTAATCATGTTTTTAAACTCTCTAAAGCCTGTATGGATTGAAACAAGCTCCTAGAGCTTGGTATGACAGCTTAAGAGTTTCTTGCTTGAAAATGATTTCAAAATGGGAATGGTTGATAAAACCTTGTTCACTCTCGCATGGCGGTGATTTCTTCTTGGTTCAGATTTATGTGGATGATATTATATTCAAAGTACTCGTTTATTCTTATATTCGTTGTATGGATGTGATATTTCATACAAAGGACCTTCTTGGCGCTTCAATATGGGAAGCGATGGCCAATGTCTACTCCCATTGCTACAACCACCGTGGCTTTGGACCACGATGAGGATGGAGAGTCCGTGGACCGGAAGGAGTACCGCATATGATTGGCTCCTCCTCTATCTTACGGTCGGTAGGACATACAATTCGCCGTATGTCCGTGCGCTCGATTTCGAGCTTCCTCGTGCTTCTCATCGTCAAGCGATGCGCGCATCTTGGTATCTTCAAGATACGCTTGACTTTGGACTCGGTATTCTTCTTCTTCGGCTCTTTCAATTCGAGCTTTTTCTGATGCTGATTTCGCCGGGTGTAGAGTTGATAGGAAGAGTACTTCTGGCACTTGTCATTTCTTGGGCACATCTATTGTTTCTTGATCTTCTAGAAAAGCAGTCTTACATTGCCTGATCTGGTGAGGCCGAGTATGTAGGCTGCGCTTGATGGTGCTCTCGAGTTCTCTGGATTTTGTCCGCCATGCGAGACTATGGGTTATCTTTGGGAAGTGTTCCTCTTTTCTGTGACAACACTTCTGCAATTAATATTGCCAAAAACCCAGTGCAACATTCCAAGACTAAACACATTGACATTCGATTTCATTTTCTGAGAGACCATGTTGAGAAAGGTGATGTTGTGCTTCACTTTGTAGAGTCTGAGCAACAGCTTGCAGATATTTTCACTAAGGCTCTTGACTCTTCGCGCTTTGTCGCTGCGGGGAGAGTTAGGGGTTATTAGTTCTATTGGGCTGTTTTGAGGGGGAAGTTGCTCTTTTTGCACTCATTGTATCATAATGCATGTTTCAATTCTTTTGTCTTGCATTGTATAATAAAATTAGTGGAGCTTTGATTATTATCCTTGTATGACTTAATTTCATCTTCTATACCTTGTCATATCAAGTGATAGTCTGCTAGACTTCTTTTATGGCTCTTCGTGTTTGGCTTAGCCTTTGCCTTGCTAGCTTTGTATCTGTGAGAGATTTGAATCAAATCATGTCTTGTTGGATCTTGTGACTAGTTTTGCTCTAGTGATCCTCTTATGATTCTCGCCATGTCTTACAGGTTGAATTGAGTCTTGAACTTATTCTGAGTTGAAAAATGAGCTTTTATCTTATTAAGTCAAGCAAATGAAAATGAGATTTTCTGTATGAAAAAATCGATCTCACCAATCCTTTCTCATGAGACGGCTTGCCATTGCACTAGGCATGAACTCGGGGAGTTTTGGATGACCTAGATCATTCTTTTAAGCTTATCGCTTGAGATGGTCGCGCAAGGCTTGAGATCTAGCACAAAAAAAAAAAAGCGAATTGCCCAAAAGGGCTAAGTGCTTGAGTTTTGCTTCAAAAGAATTCTCTTAATGCTCAAAATGCCTCAATTCTTGTTTTGAGTCTCTTTTACTTATAGACATGACTTGACTCATTTTTGGTTGCTTGGAGTGAATCTATGATATTGAGCAACCTTTCATGATTTTAATTCTGTTAATCTCGATTCTCGCTATCTTGGTTTTAGCTTTGCAGTACATGTTTAGCCATGATTGAATATAGCGTCTACTCTTTGTATGGCTTGGTATAATACTTGTACTGTCTCCATGTATAATGGTCATAGCTCCTTTTTACTAAAGTTCAAAAATAAAGTCATTCCTTCATGCTCTTTCCTTTTCATGCATCTTGATGAATTCATTGTCAAAGGGGGAGAAAGATTGTGAAGAAAATGATCTTGGAGCTTTTGGTTTCATACTCAAGGTTTAATATAAAAGAACTTCATAAAATAAAAATTTGAACCTTTTGAAAATTTGTGATCATAGTGAGTTAAGTCTTGTGGTTCTATTGCCTTTTCCTGATTTCATTTGCAATTGAAATATACTCACAATGATCAAAGGTCAAATAGAAAAATTGCCTTTCATTTGGACCTAAGTGAGATTTTTGGCTACTTTCTGGAAATTGAATCTTTTGGTGCTTCCATTGCCTTATCTCACTTGCCTATACTATTCTGAAGCCAGCTTGGTCGGTTCCTAAGCTTTTTCTTGCTTATGGACCAAGTTGTGCCTTTATGCGAAAACGGCGAATTTTTACTTTTCATTTCGAAAAATCACATTTTCTTGAAAATTGTCAATGTGTTCATCAAGGGGGAGATTGTGGATATCGTGAGGATATGTGCACGATCTCAGGATGATGAGTCAATTGGCAATGGCGTTGTTGGTTTGCAAAATCTCGCGTTTTCGGGTTTGCTCCAAAATTTGTCGGACCACGGCGCGTCTCGGCCGGTGGTGTCGGGCGGTCAGACCGCCCGTGGAGGAGTCCGACCGGCCATGGTGGCCGGTCCGACCGCTAAAACAAAAGTGGGTTTTGAGCCGAGCCAAAATAGGTTGTGTAGGCAAGTGAGGGAGTCTCTGGATGTAGTCCCATCATTTTGGAGCTCCAGTCAAAAGTTCTATTCGTTTGAAAATTCGGAAGGTTTGAATTTTGAGTTGAAAATTTGGCTAAGTCCTTTGGACCGGTCCGACCGCCGTTGTGGGAGCGCGGTCCGGCAGAATATGAATCGGTCGGACCGGCCCGAGGGGCTGATCGGGACGGCATTGGCTTGAAGGTTAGCCAAGTGTTGCATTGAGTTGGTTTTGATTGTGTTATCATATGAACTTCAATGCTTTATTGTTGTATATTGCATTGCGGGCTGGCGTGGGTCAAGTTGTGAAGAACTTGTTCCTGGAACGATTTGTTTGTCTATTGTTTGCGGTGGCTTGCGTGTCAACGACGCTAACGGTGAGTGGATCGGGACTACGATTGGAGAGCCGAGGTCGAGCGATCGGGGATACTGGGTGAGGTCGTGTGACACAAGTATGGTGCAGAATGGGCAAGATGGATCGAACGGGTGGTTCGGTACAGCTGGTTGGATCAGGCGGTGCGGATATCGGTGCGAGTCTCTGGGAGGTTCCGATGGGATTCGGACAAGAGAGGCTTGGCGACGCGATGAGAACCGCTGATCAACCTACACGTGGTGAAGCAGGCGATTGCTTCAAGAGTTATTTGTGTGTGGATCCCATGTGTAAGTGACCCCAAAAAGGGAACCCTAGCTCTCTAGTATAAATAGGAAGGGGGGAGATGGAAAACTAAGCCAAGCATTCATTTTAGCCCCTTCTTCCTTTTCTAGGGTTTGGAGGAGAGGAGAGGAGAACTAGGGTTTGGAGTGTGCTCCTTGTTGAGCTCTTGCCCTCCTTGTTGGAGAGGCTTTGTAAGCATCTTGTGTAATCGAACATTCTTGTGATGCTCAATTGAAAGATCGTTTGCTCCCTTTTGTGTTCTTCTCCCTTTTGGATGATTTTGGTGCTTCCTTGATTCAAAGGTTCATGCTTGGTCTCTTGACCTTCTTTATCTTGCTTTGATGTGTGGGATTACTCCTAGAGTCATCTAGATCATCAACCCCCACAAGCAAGTCTTGAATCAAGATTTTCATATTTCTAGGGTTTGTGCACTTCTTTGGTAAAATCTTGAGAGATCGATTCTGCGGAGTGGATCTAACGGATCATCGCTAGAAATAGGTCTCTAATATCATTAGGGAGGTGTGCTCGAAATTTGGTCAAGTTTTATTGGTTGAAACAAAAGTTGGATCAAATTTCGTTTTGGTTTTGGGTGGAGTTTTTCAGTTCTGGACTCTACCGGTCCGACCGAACTTTCAACGGCGGTCTGACCGCCCGTGTATTCAGACCGCTGGCTTGCCGGGTCGAACCGCCGTCCACCGGTCCGACCGCTAGTTGGTTGCCGGTCAGACCGCTGGTTGACCGTCGGTCCGATCACTGTGGTAGCCGGGTCGGACCGCCGATCTCGATAGAAGCTGTGAGTTCTTTTCTCCGGTTGTGTCGTGTGGTTGAGGGGTTTATCAAATCCAACACAAGGCTTCCGTTGTGTGCTTACTGATCTTCTTAGCTTTCATAGCTAAAGGAGTAAAGTTCGTGTTGGTTTTTGATTTAGGCGAGAAAGTTTTGAAAGCGCCTATTCACCCCCCCTTTAGTCGCCTTTCCGGTCCTACAATCTCAAGCCTTGCCGGGACCATCTCAAGCATGAAGCTTAAAAGAATGGTCTAGGTCATCCAAAACTCCCCCTGAGTTCATGCCTAGTGCAATGGCAAGCAGTCTCATTGAAAGCATCTAGGCCCCTAAAAATGGTTTTGGTAATTAATGATAATATGTGAATATGGGATTAACAAGTTTACTAAGAATGTGCAAGGTTAATTCCATTTGATGAACATGATGAAGCAAGGATGCATGCTAAAGGAAAATGTGAAGATCAACAAGGCTTAAAGTCAAGGTACAAATAGTCTAGGATCCTTTTCTATTTTACCTCTAAGGAGAATTGGTTGGTAGACCGATTATAGGATAAATGCCGTACTATTAAGGGGATCACGACTAGTAGCTTGATAGCTTATTCTTGTGCCATATGGATCAACTTAGGATCATGCATGCATTTAAAATTGGACTTGAATTTAAGTTAGAATGAATTCAGTGCTTTAATTCTGGAATCGGATGAACCGAAGACTTAGCAATGTTGTACCAAATCGCGGTTGTTCCGATGATATTTCGCGGTTGCAAAATAACAAAGACGAGTGTAATCTCCTTTGAAAACCGCTTTTGAGAATCGGTTTGTCACACGTATAATCGGATGAACCGCATCCCGTTGTTCCGATGATATTACAATGATTGCAAAATAACAGTACGAGTGTAATCTCCTTTGAAAACCTCTTTTGAGAATCGGCTGTACCGCACGTATAATCGGATGAACCGCAATACGGATGTTCCGAAATGTATTTGGCGGTTGTAAAATTCCAGAACAGATGCAAAATCTCTGGTTTAGAGACCACAAATCGGACGATCCGGTGTTTGCTCATGATGAACCGCAACTAAATCCAACGGCTATATCAGTGCATTTAATGCGTGTAACATAGCCGTTCTTGCATTGAGCGTAGCGCGGTTGTACCGATGCTAACACGCCGTTGTTCCGATATGTCTTTGAAATTTGGGAACTTCTTCCCAACGGCTAGAATTGTTTGGTGGAGGCTATAAATACCTCCCAATCGCACAAGGGACATGTTACACAGTGCATTAAAGATATCTCAACCCTTGTGAGCATTGTGCATTCAATTCTACTCCCAATTTACTCTTGCATTCATTGAGAGGGAGATCAAGTGCATTCATCTTTAGTTGATTCATTGGCACTTGAGTAAAGTCAAGCGAGGATCGTTGATCTATTCTCTTGGGGTGTTGCCGCACTCCTAGACGGCTTGGCGGTGAAGCACGGTGATCTTCTCAAGTGAAGCTTGTGAGAAGACCCGAGCAAGATTGTGAGTGGTTGGTGTTCACCATCTCGGAGCGGAGGAAGAACAACCCAAGTGATCGAGGAAGGCTTAATTGTGGAGCCGGCTTGAGTGATCAAGCTTCCTCAACGTGGACTAGTGAAGACCTGGCAAGTCTTCGATACCACGGGAAAAACATCATTGTGTCTTGTGGTTATTTCTTGTCTTTACAATTCCGCACTTATATTTCTAGCTTGCTTATTGTGATTAAATTGCCTAGCTAGGAGCATAACTTGTTAATTTGTTAAAAACTTTAAAAACCTCCTATTCACCCCCCTCTAGTCGGTTATCCTTGATCCTACAAGTGGTATCAGAGCTTGGTCTCTCCGTTGTTGGACTTAACCGTCTAGGAGAGCAAGGATGGCTAGTGAGGGAATGGCTTTAGGAAGGGCTCCACTCTTTGATGGCACAAATTATGCTTATTGGAAAATTAGAATGTCAATCTTTTAAAGGCCATGAGTCCAAGCATTTGGAAAATCGTAAATGATGGTTACACTATGCCTCTTAATCCACTTGAACCCACTGATCAAGACACGCGAACTCTCATTTAGATGCCCAAGCTATGAATGCTCTCTTTGGCGCTTTGAACGCGGATGAGTTCAATAGAGTGAGCAATTTGGAAACCGCTCATGCTATTTGGACAACTCTCTGAAATCCATGAGGGTACATCCACGGTCAAAGAAGCCAAATTGCATAGGCTTCGGATTAAATATGAGACATTCATAATGTTGCCTCATGAAAACATCAATGAGATGTATTCAAGACTCAACAACATTGTGAATGAGCTCAAAGGCCTTGGGACTAACCTTTCCGATGTTGATATTGTGCGCAAGATGCTTAGGGCTCTTCCTGACAAATATGAAACTTTGGTGACGCTCTTCATCAACTCTCCCGAATTGCCAAGGATGACACCAACGGCCTTTTGGGCAATCTCATCACAAATGAGTTGTTCAAGAAGGACAAAGAAGAGCTCGTGGAGACATCCTCCTCAAAGAAGAAAATTACCGCTTTCAAGGCCAAAGCGGAATCAAGTGATGATGAGGATGAAGGAGAAGATTCCGATGAGGAGTATGCACTCCTTGTAAGAAAAATGAAGAAGTTCATGAAGAGACGCCCAATAGAAGCTACAACTTTGACAAATACAAGAAGGGACAATATTCAAGTGACAAGAAGAGTTATAGCAACATTCGATGCTATAATTGTGATGAAAAGGGCACATCTCATCTCGTTGCCCGCAAAGAAGGATGACAAGGACAAGTCATTCAAGAAGAAAGAATATAATGGCAAGAAGAAGCTTTTCAAGAAGCTTCACAAGGATGGCAAGAATGAAGCTCACATTGGAGAGTGGGATTCAAATGATGAATCAAGCGACTCAGACTCAGATGAGGATGAGTCTTCCAAGAAGAAGGGACTAGTTGGCATTGCTATCAAAGAAACTCCTTCACTATTCTCCACTCCTACATGCCTCATGGCAAAAGGAGATAAGGTAAAATCCATTGATAGTGATGAACCAACTTATGAAGAATTATTGGATATGCTTGATGAATTAAATGAATTTAATGGAAAAGAGAAATCAAAATTTAAAGTCTTGAAGAAAGAATATCTCTCTAAAAGACTCTTTTGAGGAGCTAAAGAAAGCTCATGATTCTCTCATCTTAAAGAATATTGAAAAATCTCATTCACATATTGGAATTACTTGTGATTTAATGAATGAGATGTCTAAAGTAGATATTGCTTTAAATGAAAAATCCATGTCTAGCATTTCTACTTCATGTGATGATTTACTTGCCATGCCATGTTGCTCTAGTGATGATTCAATTGCTAGTTTAGCAAATACTTGTGATCCTTTACTTATTGTTGAGAACCATGAATTAAAAGAACAAGTCAATAAACTAAGCAAAAGTTTGGAAAGATGCTTTAAGGGTAAGGCCACCTTAGACAAGCTTTTGAGTGAGCAAAGGTGCTCATTCAACAAGGAAGGTCTCTGTATGTGCCTAAGAAAGGTAAGAAGCTGCAAATAAACCCACAAGGTATGTGAGGGAAAATGGTAAGTATTGCTATAAGTGCTTGGAAATAGGACATGTACAACAAAATTGTCCTAAAGGTAAAATTGCATCTTTTGGTATATATGATTCATGCTATATGCTTAGAAAGACTAAGGATGGTAAAATACTTGCTCATTTTATTGGCACTTCAATTTTAGGCGCTAAAAGAATGCTATTTGGGTGCCTAAAACCTTGGTCACTAACCTCCAAGGACCCAAACAAATTTGGGTACCTAAAAGAACTTGATTCTTGTTTTGTAGGTGAACTACAAGACCGTGGAAAACATTGGGTGCTTGATAGTGGTTGCACTCAACACATGACCGGTGATAGAAAAATGTTCACCACATTCGAGAATGGGAAAGGAATGGACAAAATCACATTTGGTGACAATAGCAAAGGAGAGGTAATTGGATTGGGTAAAATTGCTATCTCAAATGACCTTTCCATTTCAAATGTATCTTTAGTAGAATCACTAAACTTTAACTTGTTATCCGTAGCTCAAATATGTGATCTAGGACTAATTTGTTCCTTCTCTAAAGAAGGTGTTACAATTTCAAATGAAATTGATAACTCTTTAATTTTTAAAGGATTTAGATTTGGAAACCTTTATTTGGTAGATTTCACTTCAAATGATTCATGCTTAAAAACTTGTTTGATGGCAAAACCTCCTTGGGTTGGCTTTGGCATAGAAGGCTAGCTCATGTAGGAATGATTCAACTCAAAAAGCTTTTCAAACATGATTTAGTTGTTGGCTTGAAAGATGTGAAGTTTGAGAAAAACCGACTTTGTAGTGCATGTCAAGCCGGTAAACAAGTCGCTAATTCTCACCCTTCCAAAAGTATCATGTCAACTTCTAGACCATTGGAACTCTTACATATGGATTTGTTTGGGCCAACAACCTATAAGAGTATCGGGAAATAGCTATTGTTTGGTTATTGTGGATGATTACTCTAGATATACATGGGTATTCTTCCTAGATGATAAAAGTGAAACCTCCGAATTTTCAAAACTTTACAAAAGGGCCCAAAATGAATTTGATTTCAAAATAAAGAAAATCCGTAGTGATAATGGTTCCAGTTCAAAAATACTAAAGTTGAAGACTTTTGTGATGAACTTGGAATAAAGCACTAACTTTCCACAACCTACACCGGAACAAAATGGAGTTGTAGAAAGGAAAATCGTACATTAATTGAAATGGCTAGGACAATGCTTGATGAATATAATACTTAGATAGTTTTTGGGCGAAGCAATTAACACCGCTTGTCATGCCATAAATCGTCTTTATTTACATCGCCTTTTAAAAAAAACTTCCTATGAGCTTCTTGTAGGAAGAAACCGAACATCTCCTATTTTCGTGTCTTTGGTTGTAAATGCTATATTTTAAAGAAGGGTGTTGGCTATCAAAATTTGAAAGTAGATGTGATGTTGGTTTCTTGCTAGGTTATTCATCAAATAGTAAAGTTTATCGTGTCTTCAACAAAACTCCGGTTTAGTTGAAGAAAACATGATGTTCAATTTGATGAAACTAACGGCTCTCAAGAAGAGCATGAGAATTTGGATGATGTAGGCAATGAAGCTTTGAGAAGGGCAATGGAGCATATGCAAATTGGTGACATAAAGCCCAAGATGATTCATCATCCTCCACACAAGTTGAACCACCAACATCTTCTACAAACCAAGTTCAATTTGACAATAAGGAAGATGATCAACCATCTAACTTACCACCAAGAATCCACAATGCAATTGCTAAGGATCATCCAATAGACCAAATATTGGGTGATGTAAGTAAGGTGTTCAAACTCGATCTCGTGTTGCTTCTTTTGTGAATATTACTCTTTTGTCTCTTGTATTGAGCCAAAGCATGTAGAAGAAGCACTTGAAGATCCGGATTGGGTGAATGCTATGCATGAAGAACTCAACAACTTCACCCGAATGAAGTTTGGACATTGGTGGATCGACCCAAGGAACACAACGTCATTGGTACAAAATGGGTCTTTAGGAACAAGCAAGATGAAAATGGTTTGGTTGTTCAAACAAAGCAAGATTGGTAGCTCAAGGGTATTCACAAGTTGAAGGTTTGGATTTTGGTGAAACTTTTGCTCCGTAGCTAGATTAGAATCAATTCGGATATTACTTGCTTTTGCATCATGCTTTGATATTAAATTATTTCAAATGGATGTTAAAAGTGCTTTCTTAAATGGTAAAATTTCGAACTTGTATTTGTTGAACAACCTCCGGTTTTGAAGATCCTAAAATCCAAATAATGTCTATAAACTCTCTAAAGCGCTCTATGGCCTTAAACAAGCTCCTAGAGCATGGTATGAACGACTTAGAGATTTTCTAGTCTCAAAAGGATTCAAAATTGGGAAGATTGATTCAACCTTATTTACTAAAGTTATAGATGATGATTTCTTTGTATGTCAAATTTATGTTGATGATATTATTTTGGGTCTACTAATCAAGATTTTTGCAAAGAGTTTGGTGATATGATGTCTAGGGAATTTGAAATGTCGATGATTGGAGAATTAAGCTACTTCCTTGGATTCCAAATCAAGCAACTCAAAGATGGGACCTTCGTGAGCCAAACCAAGTATGCAAAAGAATTGATCAAGAAGTTTGGTATGGAGGATGCAAAACCCATCAAGACTCCCATGGCAACAAATGGTCATCTTGACTTAAATGAGGAGGTAAATCGGTAGATTTAAAGCTTTATAGATCTATGATTGGTAGTTTGCTTTATCTTACCGCATCTAGGCCCGATATCATGTTTAGTGTTTGTATGTGTGCTCGCTTTCAAGCAAATCCAAAAGAATGTCATTTAATGGTCATTAAAAGAATTCTAAGATATTTAAAGCATTCCTCTAGCATTGGCCTTTGGTTCCCGAAAGGTGCTAAATTTGACTTAATTGGATATTCTGACTCGATTATGCGGGATGCAAAGTGGATAGAAAAAGCACCTCGGGTAGTTGTCAATTTTAGGAAGATCTTTAGTATCATGGTCATCCAAGAAACAAAATTCAGTAGCCTCTATCCACCGCCGGCCGAATATGTTTCAGCGGAAGTTGTTGTGCTCAATTGCTATGGATGAGGCAAACATTGATGGATTATGGAATTAAAGCGATAAAATGCCTCTTTTGTGTGACAATGATAGTGCTTTGTGAAAATTGCTAATAATCTGCTCAACACTCAAGAACCAAGCATATAGATATTCGCCACCATTTCTTGAGAGATCATGTGATCAAGGGAGACATTGAAATTAGCCACATAAGAACCAAGACCAATTAGCGGATATTTTCACCAAGCCATTAGATGAAGGCCGCTTTTGCAAATTGAGGAATGAATTAAATGTCATAGATTATTCAAACATTGTTTAAATTTTTGTTATTACAGTGCTTTTTATTTGGTGTTATTTAAATATTTTGTAAAAGAATTTCTCAAATCTCATATTAAATTCACTATAATTATAAAAACTATGTTCATATATAATCTTCAGTATATTATATGCATAATGATCCCTAAATGATGTTTTATTGAGTGTAAATCTAAGGATCATTTGCAATTATTCAAAATTCCAAAGAAATCCGAGCTTTATCAAAATCCGTGAAAATCGGTACATCCGAGTTATGCGAATCCAGACGTCCATGATCTGCGGATCATCCGGCGTTATAATAGCGGGCGTCCGCTTTCCTTTTGACCTTATCACTCCAATGCTCGTCCGCTTTTTCTTTTCATCTCGGTCGCTCGGGTTCCTCTCTCTCCAGCCGAGCGCCTCTCAAACCCCTCTCTCAAATCGAGTGATTCTCTCGGTGGATCTCCAAGTCCTTGCATTTCCAGTGCTCTCCTTCCTCAAATCTCAAGGTAAAACATCTCTTGATTCGAGTTTTACCGCATTTGGAGCACTCGGGCGCTTTTAGGTTTTTGATAATGCGATTGATATCTAGAAATCTAATTGGGCAAAAGTGCTTCACCGGTGTCCTATGACCCTTGCGCATCCAGTTCTAGCACTCACTCTCTTAGATTCCATCAAAATCTCGAGATTCTTCAACCTAGTTTTCGTCAGGACAATCGGACGTTCGGTTCTTGAGAGCGAACGACCGCGATTCGACGTTCCGCCACATAACGGCGGATGATCCGATTATCTGACGGAACCGTAAATTGTCATTTCTTTCAATTCAATTCAATTCAAATCTGTTCCTTGACATCTTATAATCACTCCAATCTCTGTATAGATGCCTAGAATGCGAGGAACATCCAAGAAGTCTCAGGGATCGTCAAGACAAGGGTCTTCGGCACCTCAACCTCCACCGCAGGAAAAGGAAAGGAAAGAGACCACCTCGAACCGAATCGTAAAATAGCTCGTGAAGTAAATCTTTTGAGGAATCTGAATCCGAAGAAGAAGAAGAAGAAGAGGAAGTTCCTCCAAGGACAGCAGAAGATGATGATTTGATTGATCCTCCGGGGACTCCTCTTGACCTACATCTTCGTCACAGATGACTATGCCATCAAGCGCCATGTCAATCAATATCTTACAAGAATGACACATTAAATCCAAAATTCCACACAATCTTTCAAGAGCAAGTGTATGAGCAAATATATAGTAGGCACAAGAAATTTGCCGATCATAAATGGATTAATTGGTCAAATATTAATACTTTGGACAAATACAGTGGAGTCTATCAGCTTTTCTACAATGTGGGTCTTCATGATCTTGTGGGCATAAAATGAATTATGATGACAAGATCATTCGACGCTTTATGCCACACCGCATATGTCCCATGACTTGAAGACTTTTAGATGGTCGATGGTGTCGAAATGTGGAAAGCACCAAAGAGGAATTTGCGAGTGTTGAGAATTCATCCAACTCTTGGGACAAAATCTTTGAGAGTTCACCCTACTTGTTCTGCTTGGGCGGGCATTATGACTCTTCACCAAATGCAAGTTAGGGACAATTCTCGGATTGAAGCAGTGAGCATGATTAACGTGATAATTAATCATACTTTCTACCCTAAGAGTGGGAATTTCGATGCGAAGACGGGGCATGTTTGGAACATGATAGATCATATTGTGGAGGAGTTAAATTTGATGTAGTGGATGTTATTCTTCAAGGCATAGCCTCCTCCAAGAATGACAGAGTTAAAAGGATTTATTATGCTCCTTACATCATGGCATTGATTGTTAGAAAGATCGAGTACCGTGGTGGTTTGGGATCTACTCACAAGCCATATAAACCACGAGATGCCATTCCTCCTCAACAAGTCTCTAAGGATGCCCTGCCGAGGTTGATGCTCCTCCTGCTTCTTTGCTATGCCCGATGCAAGTGCTCTAGCGCAAGTACTTCAAAATCGCAGCCTATTATCAAGACTTTGCAGAAATGAAGGTGAACAAGTTGCCTTCGAGATGAGACTCGTCATAGGCTTACTAAGATGGCGGCTATCCAAAATGACTTCTTTGATGAGACTCATAACAGATTATCGGCTTTGTCCGAGGGCCTAAATGACTTAGAACATTTTCTCAAGACCCTCAATCGTTATGTTCGCCGACCTCCTCGACGCCCAAGGGTCCTTCTTCTTGGGCAATTTGCACCTATTCCAGCTCCTCCACTCCTACCACCCTCTCAAGATCTCAGATCCCGCGCCCTCTGTGTCGCCTTCTCCGGATCTGCACGATTCAGCTCACTTTCTTGCTTCTCCCGCCTCCTCCCCACCAGACCCGCTTTCTTCCTCTCAGACCCCCTGCTTGATGCTTTTGGTACTTTGATGCCAAAGGGGAGAAATTGTGAAGATGTGAAGACTTAGTTTTAGGGGGAGCTATGGGCTTATGTGATTTATATGTGTTTTGTAAAACTGGTTGATTGTTGATCTATTTTGTGCCTGTAATAGTTGGTAACTTTTGTTGAACTTGTGGAATGTGGTTATGTCTTATTATCTTTTATGCAATGCAATCAATTATTTGACATATCTTATAATGTATTGCTTCCTCAAGTTCATAAATGCAAAAGAAACTCCGCCTAAAATTTTCAATTCTTTACATATGCTTGCAAATTATTTACTATCCATATGCATTTGTTTAGGGGGAGTCTTCTTTTAATTGGATTTGACAAGAAAAATAATTCTCAAAATTTACTTATGCTCATTGCAAAGATTATTTTACTCACAAAAGACTTCAAAAGAATATACACTCTTAGTATATTCAAAACAACTTTTCTCACATATTAAGTGTGTTGTCATCAATTACCAAAAGGGGAGATTGAAAGCATCTAGGCCCTAAAAATGGTTTTGGTAATTAATGATAATATGTGAATATGGGATTAACAAGTTTACTAAGAATGTGCAAGGTTAATTCCATTTGATGAACATGATGAAGCAAGGATGCATGCTAAAGGAAAATGTGAAGATCAACAAGGCTTAAAGTCAAGGTACAAATAGTCTAGGATCCTTTTCTATTTTACCTGGTCTAAGGAGAATTGGTTGGTAGACCGGATTATAGGATAAATGCCGTACTATTAAGGGGATCACGACTAGTAGCTTGATAGCTTATTCTTGTGCCATATGGATCAACTTAGGATCATGCATGCATTTAAAATTGGACTTGAATTTAAGTTAGAATGAATTGATGCTTTAATTCGAATCGGATGAACCAAGACTTAGCAATGGTTGTACCGAATCGCGGTTGTTCCGATGATATTTGGCGGTTGCAAAATAACGATCAGTGTAATCTCCTTTGAAAACCGCTTTTGAGAATCGGTCGCATCAGCACAGATAATCGGATGAACCGCATCCCGGTTGTTCCGATGATATTACAGCGGTTGCAAAATAACGATCGAGTGTAATCTCCTTTGAAAACCTCTTTTGAGAATCGGTGTATCATACGATAATCGGATGAACCGCAATACGGATGTTCAAATGTATTTGGCGGTTGTAAAATTCGAAGCAATGATGCAAAATCTACGTTTAGAGACCTCAAATCGGACGATCCGGTGTTTGCTCGCGGATGAACCGCAACTAAATCCAACGGCTATATCGGTGCATTTAATGCGTGTAACATAGCCGTTCTCGTACATTGAGCGTAGCGCGTTGTACCGATGCTAACACGCGGTTGTTCCGATATGTGCTGAAATTTCGAACTTCTTCCCAACGGCTAGAATTGTTTGGTGGAGGCTATAAATACCTCCCCAATCGCACAAGGGACATGTTACACGAAGGCATTAAAGATATCTCAACCCTTGTGAGCATTGTGCATTCAATTCTACTCCCAATTTACTCTTGCATTCATTGAGAGGGAGATCAAGTGCATTCATCTTTAGTTGATTCATTGGCACTTGAGTAAAGTCAAGCGAGGATCGTTGATCTATTCTCTTGGGGTGTTGCCGCACTCCTAGACGGCTTGGCGGTGAAGCACGGTGATCTTCTCAAGTGAAGCTTGTGAGAAGACCCGAGCAAGATTGTGAGTGGTTGGTGTTCACCATCTCCGGAGCGGAGGAAGAACAACCCAAGTGATCGAGGGAAGGCTTAATTCGTGGAGCCGGCTTGAGTGATCAAGCTTCCTCAACGTGGACTAGTGAAGACCGGCAAGTCTTCGATACCACGGGAAAAACATCATTGTGTCTTGTGGTTATTTCTTGTCTTTACAATTCCGCACTTATATCTCTAGCTTGCTTATTGTGATTAAATTGCCTAGCTAGGAGCATAACTTGTTAATTTGTTAAAAACTTTAAAAACCTCCTATTCACCCCCCTCTAGTCGGTTATCCTTGATCCTACACTCATGAGAAAGAATTGGTGAGATCAGTTTTTTCGCACAGAAAAACTCATTCTTCATTTGCTTGACTTAAGAATTAACAAAGCTCATTTTACATCTCAAACTCCGTTCAAAACTCAATTTAACCTATATGACATGGCATGAATCATGAGAGGATCACTAAAGCAAAACTAGTCACAAGATCCAACAAAACATGATTTGATTCAATTTTGCTCACAGATATAAAGCTAGCAAGGCAAAAGCTAAGCTAAACAAAAAAAAGCCATAAAAGAAGTCTAGCAGACTATCACAGAACATGGCAAGGTATAAAGTATGAAAATATGCCATACAAGGGTAATAATCAAAGCTCCACAAGTTTATAATATAATGTAAGAAATTTGAATTTTAAAATGCATTATGATACAATGAATGCAAAAAAGAACAAAACCCCTATCAAAACAGCCCAAGAGGACTAATAACCCCTAATTCTCCCCGCAAAGTAGCAAAACGAGAAGAATCAAGCGCTTTAGTGAAAATATCTGCAAGCTGCTGCTCAGACTCTACAAAGTGAAGCACAACATCACCCTTCTCAACATGGTCTCTCAGAAAATGGTATCGAATATCAATGTGCTTAGTCCTAGAATGTTGCACTGGGTTTTTAGCAATGTTTATGGTAGAAGTGTTGTCACAGAAAAGAGGAACACTCCCAAAAATAAGCCATAGTCCCGCAGCGTGGACAAGATCCAGAGAACCTGAGAGCAACCACTGGCTGCAGCTACATACTCGGCCTCGGTATGGATCAGCAAATGTAAGACCTGCTTAGAAGACCAAGAGATAAGGGATGTGCCTAAGAAATGACACGTGCGAGAAGTACTCTTCCTATCCACTCTACACCCCGCAAAATCAGCATCAGAAAATGCTCGAATAGAGAGAGTAGAAGAAGAAAAATATCAGAGTCCAAAGTCAAGAGTATCTTGAAGGTACCTGAAGATGCGACGTACTGCTTGACGATGAGAAGCACGAGGGGAAGCCTGAAAGCGAGCGCACAGACATACAACAAATTGTATGTCCGGCCCCGACGCTGTGAGGTAGAGGAGGGAGCCAATCATGCTGCGGTACTCCTTCAGGTCCACGGGCTCTCCATCCTCATCAGGGTCCAGCACGGTGGTTGTGGCAATGGGAGTAGACATTGGCCTACTGCTTCCCATATTGACATATTGAAGCGCCGAAGAAGGTCCTTTGTATACTTACTCTGGTGAATGAAGGTGCCTTCTTTCAGTTGTTTAACTTGAAGACCAAGTAAGAATGTCAACTCTCCCATCATGCTCATCTCGAACTCACTGCTCATAAAATCTGAAAATCTGGACACTAAAGCATGAGAAGAACCACCGAATATGATATCTCCACATAAATCTGAACCAATAAGGTTTTATCAACCATTCCCATTTTGAAATCATTTTCAAGCAAGAAACTCTTAAGCCTATCATACCAAGCTCGAGGAGCTTACTTCAATCCATAAAAGGCTTTGGAGAGTTTAAAAACATGGTTTGGGAACTTATGATTTTCAAAACTAGGTGGTTGCTTGACAAAGACCTCTTCTTCTATGAAACTATTTAAGAAAGCACTTTTAACATCTATTTGAAAAAGCTTGAAACCCTTGGATGTTGCAAATGCTAGTAAAATACGAATGGCTTTCAATCTAGCTACAGGAGCAAAGGTCTCTTCAAAATCTAAGCCTTCTACCTGGGAATAACCTTGAGCTACAAGTCTAACCTTATTGCGAACAACCAATACATCCTCACTTTGCTTATTTTTAAAAATCTATTTTGTTCCAATAACATGAGAATCAGAAGGAGCCTCAACTAAGGTCTAGACTTTGTATCTTTTAAAATTTTCAAGCTCTTCATGCATGGCATTGACCCAAGAGGCGTCAGATAAAGCATGGGTGATATCTCGGGGTTCAAAAGAAGCGACAAAAGTAAAATATGCATGAGAATCAGGAGAAATAAACCTGGAGCGAGTGACTCGCTCTTGAAGATCCCCAATCATCTGCTCAGGTGGATGCAGTCGCTGAATATGAAGAGGAGCTCCTGGTGTAGAAGTGGCCTCTACCTCACGAGCTGTGGAGGTAGGAACAGAGCCACTCAAGTCGTTGATGAAGATAGGAGGAGGCTGCTCAGCTGAAACTGGAGTAGTAGTAGCAGGCTCTCCAACCCTCTCAGAAGTGACTGGAGGATGTGTCGGGTCCTCATCCTCAGAGTCATCATCGACGAAGATATTTCCTTAGATTTTAGGAATCTGTGTACCTGTAGCATCGGGTCTAGTACTAGGACTAGCCTCATCAAAAGTGACTTCGCAAGTCTCAACAATTTTGTTAGTGTCAACATTAAATACACGATAGCCACGAGAATGAGCAGGATATCCAAGAAATATGCCATCAGAACATCTAGACTCAAATTTATCAAGGTTGCCATGTTTAAGAATGAAGCACTTGCAACCAAAAATCTTGAAATGAGAGACTTTGGGTGAATGACCAAATCTAAGCTCAAAATAGGTCTTCCCAATCACAGATCTCAAGAAAACCCTATTAGAGATATAACAAGCGGTAGAGATCGCCTCAGCCCAAAATCTCTTAGGAGTAGAATGCTCATCTAACATGGTCCGAGCCATCTCTACAAGGGTCCTGTTCTTCCTCTCTACAACACCATTCTGCTAGGGAACTCTAGGTGAAGAAAACTGATGCTCAATTCCCCTATCAGTGCAGAAGGTAGAAAAGGAAGAATTCTTGAATTCTGTCCCATTGTCACTCCTAATAGCTCTCAAAGCTCCAGGAATATCAACAGCAAGTCTAAGGACCAATTCTCTAAAGAAGCCAAAAGCCACGTCCTTAGAAGCCAGAAAATAAACCCATTAATACCTGGAGAAATCATCCACAACCACAAGCACATACCATTTCCCACCAGCTGACTGAACTCTAGAAGGACCAACAGTGTCTAAGTGTAGAAGCAGTCTTGGTCCATCAGTCATCACTAAAGTAAGAGGTGGATGAGAAGCAGACACCATCTTACCATGTCTACAGGGTGACCACACAAGATCTCTAACAGCCTTCAGCCTAGGCAAACCTCTAATCAAGTCCTTGCAACTGACTCTAGACAGATGATCAAAGCCTATATGCCCAAGTCTACGATGCCACAAAACAAGATCATGAGAATCAGAGGCTACAAGACATCCAGGACTGGAAGCTGAAGAAATACTAAAATTTGCACAAAAGATCTTCTCAAATCTGGAGATCTCAAAAACAAGTTCACCCGAGGAATCTAGAACTTTACACTCACCACTTTTAAACCTCACTTCTAGACCCTCATCAAGCAGCTGAGAAACAGATAGAATATTATACCTCAGCTTACTTACCAAAGCGACGTCTTTAAGCATGAACTTGTTGTTGACGCACAGACAAGGTTCTTGGCGATCCACGGTCCCGGTAGAAGCATCCCCAAATGTAATCAATTCATTGCCAAATGCACGTGTGAGGGAGGAGAACCATCTAGAATCTCCGGTCATATGTCGAGAACACCCGGAGTCAACAAGCTATATATCTTCCTTCCTCGCACGACGGACCTAAAAAGCACAAGCAGAAAATATATGTGCCTCAGTACTGGGGTTAGTGATAAAAGATCTAGGAATCTAGTACTCAGATGCACGATGTCTGGGAACAACAGTAGAAGCAGCAGAAAAATGATCAGGAATAAAATCATAAGAATGCACACGAGAACCACCTAGACCTCTACGAAACGATCTACCAAAAGATCGATACTCCCCCTGTCTAGATGCTACCCGTGGTATCTCCTCACGATATCCTAAACCAGAATGTTGCCTAGACCCACCAAAAGAGTCAACAAAGTTCTCTACAAACCTAGGGCTATATGTAGTACGATAAATAGGCTGCCTGGCTCTAGAGACTACAGCAGGTGAAGAGACTCCTCTAATGGCTTTCAAAGCGCTCATCCTCTCTTTTCTCTCAATCTTTGCTCTTCGGAAGAAGAACTCAATAGTGTGGCCATCTTTCTTGCAGAAGGTGCAATGTTACTTGAGCTTTTGAGGGGTCTATACTGGTGAAACAGAAGCACCTTTCTTGCCGAAAGAGTTTGAGCAAAACTTGCAGATTTGAAAACAACCTTGGATGGCTTAGGAGGCTCTACCTCAAACAGACCACTTTTCACAACTCTTGCAATCTTAGGTGGATGATTCTTGGAATGCTCTAGGGGATTAAAACCTAGGCCACTATTTTTCACACTTACTTTGGATTGGTCAAGAATCATGTTGAGTTTCTTTTTCCCACTAGAAAACCACTCAAGAGTCACTTTGAGGTAATCATTCTCTTTAGCTAAATCCTCACATCTAGTGCACTTTCTTGACTTGATTGCATCATCATGTTTACTCTTAAGAAGAGCCACTTCCACTTTCAAAGCCTCACAAGACACACAATAGGAATCCTTAATCCTATTCAACTGCTCCTTAAATTTAACTCTAAAAGCCTCTTGTATCTTACCAACAATTGTTTCAACTTCAGCATTCAAGATACAAGAGGTAGAGTCAATAACTTTCTTGGAATCAGTAAAAGACATGGATTTTTCAATTTTAGCCTTTTCTTCTAGAGTCTTGTTTAGAGGTTCAATCTCAATTGTGAGCTTTGGACAATTTTCACATGAAGCAGATCTAGAATACATAACTATTTTCTATCATCTCTTGCATTTTAATCCTATTATTTTTACAATGAGAGCAAGTGTGACTAGCATCAAATTTTTGCATTCTTTCAAGGCGCTATCCAATTTTAATTCAAGCAAAGCACAGTTTGAGCAAGTTAAAGGGATAGCATCCAAAGCAGTCACATTAAGAGAAATGGCATCCATACAAACAGAACTAGACTTGAGAGATTCTAGTTCATCAAGAGCATCTTTTAATTGATTCACTACAGAGGAATGCGCAGATTTTAAGCTTGTCAATTCTTCAAGCAAGCTAGAGCAGGAATCACAAATATCATCAGGATTAATAGATTTGAGCCTAACAACTTCTAGGTTCAAATTATCAATCATAGTGTCCTGTTTCTTAATCCATTTTGCTTGCTTATGCAATTTCTGTTCAGCAGGCACCAAAGCCCTTTTCATATCTGCAAGCGAAGGGCATACCTCATCGGGATCGCTGAAAGGATCCTCGTCATTGGAGGAGTCAGTGTCGTGGCTGTTCTTGGCCATGAAACACATGCCTGTGAAGTAATGGGCCTTGTTATTACCACGGGAGTCACTCTCATCGTCCTCCGTCTCCGAGTCCACATCGCTCATGTTCACATTCTCAAGAGCGGCAAGGACCCGGCTGACAAACTTGTGATAGTTTGTCTTCTTGGGTTTTGCATCCCTCGCTTGAGGATGCCTTCGTGACTTCTTCTCCTCCTTACCCTTCAGCTTGGGTCACCTAGAGCTAATATGGTTTGGCTCACCACATTCAAAGCAAGTGATAGGGCCACCTCTCCTCCTGTTCCTCACCTTGTTGTATGCTCTCGTGAATTTGGTGGATAGGAGGGCTAAATCATCTTCATGTAGTTTCTCAAGTTGCTCATCGCTCAAAGAATGCAAAGCTGATAAAGAAAAACCCGATAAGCTAACATCCAAAGAATCAGAAGAGCTACCCTTAGATTGGTCGACCACTAAAGCCATCGACTATGTCTTGGGGAGACGCGAGATAAAATCAATCTCATGCGTCTTCAACCTTGAGTATATCTTATCCATGGTAAGCTCACTTATGACAGTGTTGTCATTGATGGAAGTGATCTTCATTCCCCAGAACTTCACATCAAGAGCACCCAAAAGCTGGCGTGCATTTTCTGACTCAGTGAAGGCGAGGTCAATAGCGCGGAGATCATGAAGAATCTTTGAAAATCTTCCCCACAACTCATATAAAGACTCACCAGGTCTTTGCTCGATATTGGAGTAAATTTTCTTGAGCTGGTTCTGTCTCACTTCCTTGATCGCAGTGGAGCCCTCGTGATAATCACAGAGAGTCCGTCAGATCTCATGAGCAGACCGCAAATGAGCGACACGCTCAAACTCCGATCGACTAAGGTCTTGGATCAAAAAATTCCGATCCTTGTTGTTGGCCTCCACATCTGGAGTGATCACATCGTCATCGGCTGGCATGACATAAGGATTTTTTTACCTTAAGCCAAATTGTGTGCCCTTGAGCCTCGATGTAGGCCTGGATTCGGGCCTTCCAATAAGCAAAATCAACTCCATCAAAAATATATGGTTTGGTTGAATACTGGTCAGTCGCCATGGCTCCAAACACCGGTTAAGATCTATGAGAAGAGCTAACCGGGCTCTGATATCACTTGTAGGACCGTAAAGGCGACTAGAGGGGGGTGAATAGGCGCTTTCTCAATTTTTCACCTTAATCAAATTCAACACTCACTTTTCTCCTTTAGCTATGAAAGCTAAGAAGATCAGTAAATGCACAGAGAAAGTCTTGTGCTGAATTGGATTACCCCCTTAACCACAAGACTCAATAATGGAGAATTGTTCTCACTGGGCCGGTCGGACCGGTGTAGTGCTGGCGGTCTGACTCCCTGGCGGTCGGACCGGTGCTCAATTGGCGGTCTAATTGTCGGGCGATCGGACCGGCGCTGAGAAATCGGTCAGACCGATTTAGTCCAGAGGCAGCGCACAAAGCCCAAATCCAAAACAAAAATTGATCCAACTTTTGATTCAACCAATGAAACTTGACCAAATTTGGAGCACACCTCCCTAAAGATATCTGAGACCTATTTCTAGCGACGATCGTCCAGATCCACTTCAAATAATCGATCTCTTTAGGTTTTACCAAAGAAGTGTTCAAAACCTAGAAATATAAAAATCTTGATCCAAAACTTGCTTGTGGGGGATTGATGATCTAGATGATTCTAGGAGTATTCCCACACATCATAGCAAGGTAAAATCGGTCAAGAGACCAAACATAAACACCCGGATCAAGGAAGCACCAAAATCATCAAAAGAGAGAAGGAAACAAATGAGACTTCACCCTTGAGCAAACATCCATAGATTGATTGATTCAAGATGTTGCTTACAAAACCACTCCCTCAAGGAGGACAAGAGCTCAATCCAAGAGCACACACACAATTTTCCTCTCCTCTCCTCTCCTCTCCTCTCCAAACCCTAACCCTAACTAGGGTTTTTGCAAATGAGTGCTTAGTGCTTGGAGGGTTTTTTCCATCTCCCCCTTCTATTTATAGGAGAGGCTAGGCTTTCTCTCATGGGCTCCCATTAAGGCCCAACACAAATGGGACCCACACACACACATCTGTTGAAGTAATCGCCTGCTTGACCACGTGTAGGTTGATCAGCGGCTCTCATCATGTCGGCAAAGTCTCTCCCGTCCGAATCCCATCGGAACCTCCAAGGCACTTACACTGACCCCCGCGCCGCTTGATCCAACCAGATGCAACGAACTGCCCGTTCGATCCATCTTGTCTATTCTGCACCATGCTTGAGTCACACGACCTCACCCGGCATCCATGATCGTTCTGGACCTCAGCTCTCCAAGCGTAGTCCCGATCCTCCTCGCCGTTGACGTCGTTGACCTGCAAGCCACCTGCACAACAATAGACAAAGAAATCGTCTCCGGGAACAAATTCTTCACAACTTGACCCACATTAGCGCAACAATGCAATATGCAACAGTAAAGCATTGAAATTCATACAATAGATATCATCAAAACACAACAATGCCAAAATGACCGAAGTCCAAGTGGAAGTCGGTCTGACCGCCCTACCATGCCGATCGGACCGATTTCCCAGCGGTCAGACCGATTCCATAACGGCGGTTTGACCGCCCCTAAAGACTTAGCCAAATTTTAACTTGAAAATCCGCAACCTCTCTGGAATTTTCAACTGGATTGAACTTTTGACTGGGAGCTCCAAAAATTATGCGACCACATCCAGGAGACTCCCCTCTCATGCCTACACAACCTATTTTTGGCCTAGCCCCAAACTTCATCATGAACTGTGGTCGGTCGAACCGGCAAGCATTACCGGTCGGACTGCCACACGGCCGGTCTGACCGGCGGCATGGCCGGTCGGACCGCCAATGACCTGACAGCACTAAAGTTTTCCGAAAATGCGAGATTCGTCTAACCAACAACGCCATTGCCAATTGACTCATCACTCTAAGATCATGGCCATATCCCCACGATATCCACAATTGTGTACTAGAACCTTACCTTAATCGCTTGAATATTGGATCATGGCTAAAAATCTAGATTATCCACGATCTTACCGTACATGATGTTCAAGATGATGCCTGACGATAGGTTCCTGTGGGACCGCACTGACTCAGCGACGACACATGTGTGAGGGGCCACTATAGAGCATTTTGAGTATGTGTCCCACTTAGGATGAAATACGCACACTCGCCAATGGTATTCCTCTATGTCACACTTCACATCGTAGCATCTTATGTTAGACTTGACGACTAGGAATATACGTCACACCGACAAGACGCAGAATTTGACTGTCTCCTACATGGCCTCCTTGTATTTGTACATTGCTCTTTGTCTGACCTCGCTCAGCTCGTACTCCCATGGTACGCGGGAGCCTTCGTTAACAACGAGGCTGTCGAACTGGTATGTGTTCTACTCGGATGGAACCATCTGCTATTCCACGACATCCTCGTTATTGGATCATTCATCTTCTGACAATGTCATGCAGTCCTGGTCTTCCAGATCCATTCTTTGGATAGGGCTTCCAGCTCCTCATCCTCATCAGCAAATCCACTAGCTTGCCTGACTGAAGGAACTCCTTCCGTAGGGTCTTCATCGACAGCATCAGCAACTCCTGGACCTTCGGCCATTCTGTGTACCATGCTGTGGCTGGAGTTTCCGACTTCTTTGGCATCAACACCCCCTTCTTGTTCAGCCGCCAATGCAAGAGTGGGCTTGGCATACGCCTGGGCTAGAATGTCCAAATCCCACCATTTCTCCCTCGCATTTGCGTACATATGACCGTCACGATCTTGTTCTCTTGAGCTGCCCTAACTCCCAATATGTGCCCTATGGTGCTCAGTTGGCAAGACAATTCAATCTTAGATCATATATAGCATGGTGTAAATCGAACGTGTGGAACAACTACCGTATCACAGCGCCTCATGTATGCTACTCTAGTCTTGTTAGGGTCACGGTCGTCGATTGGAAATAACGCAAATTAGTCCCGTCGAGACCCTCAAGAATAGTCCTCTGACCGTAGTAAATTTTAAAATTGGTGGCGTTCGACATATTTGACGTACTGCAATGTAAACAAGATTTTCACAATTAACCATATATCTAAAACTAAAGTACCCACCGAAATAGATTAGGTACAACATTCTACAGTACGTAATCATACATCTAAAACTATGTAATTCATTCGATTAAAAAAATTATCTAAAAAGTGGACAATCGGACGGGCAACGCTTCAATAGCTTATGTCCCCCCCCCTCTACTCATCTTTGCTCCTCTCCCTTACCGCCCCTCTCTCTGTTTTTTCTGAATAAAAGTGAGTTATGCTAGAATTTTTGGGGTCTATTATAGGGTGGATTGTGCCGCTATTTGGAATGACGACAGAGACTTGTAGAATCCTTGTCGCCATTTCAAAAAACTAATATTAAACAATTTATGGGCTTGCGGGGTCTCTGTCGCCACTCCAAATGGCGACAGGGACGTCTCTGCACTGTTCAGGTCACTGTCGTCATTATCTAGGCTACTGTCGCTGTTTGAAATGACAACAGTGGCTTGGTTTTGTAAAAAAAATAAGTACTTATTTTTATAAATTTTGTTTAAAATAATATTATTTTAAAAAAATTATGCCTGAGTTATGCAGATGGCCATTGGAATAAGTGCTCTAAAAGGGATCCACTAAGCCCTACATGACAAACGGTAGACCTACTCCCGTCGTTTAAATTTCCATCCTAGCTATGGTATAAATACCTTAGAAATATGATAGATAATAGTTTGTGAGAGAGTTACTTATAAATGCAAGAGAGAGAAGATATGATAAATAAGGGTAGAGAAGGAAAAACATCGATAAATTCATATGCACACCTTATATTTTGAAACAAATTTGCAAAAAAAATATACACCTTATATTTTGAAACAGAGGGAGTACTTGTTACCGCATAATCACCTATTAAGTCACTAAATCACGTCGATTGTAGAAGTTGTCTTTAGAACTGTCTAAATGATATGGAGGAATACTATAAACAATAGTTATATATACCATTGTACATATCCTAAGATGTCACCGGTGTTACGCTCGGAGCATTCTCTCGCAGACTGAGCAACTTGGCCAGCCTTATACCCCTTCCTGCTGCATCCCAAGCAAAAAAAAAAAACTTTTTTTTCCCGCAAGACGAACCTTCGGAGTGTATATTTCCAACTAGACATCAATTGAACTTCTACCAACTGTACGCTGTTAAGTGTATATTTCCATGGTACTAGTAATCACCAAGAGGAGTCCGTAGACTGGAGCAGATGTTGGAACAAGGAAGCAGGGTCCACAGTGAAGCAAAAGCAGAGTTATATAAGGCAGCGGACTTTACACAAAATAATTAAGCCACGAGTTGGTGGTTGAACAGTTGAACTGCATCTACTACCCTGCCTGTGGGTATTCAGAAATAAGCAGACAAGCGTGAATGCATACGATAAGAGCTAGCTTGTACAGAGTACGAAAAACGATTGAATACTCCACTAAACCGCATCGGCCACACTTCAGAACGCGAAACTGACAAGACATATAATTCCATCCGGGTCCGGTGTTGTAAAATGCGGTAGAGCTCGGGGTTACCGCCAGGACGAAACAGTAGAACGGTTGTAAAAAAAAAATTAACGAAAACATAGCGGTTGCAAGCATCCGAGACATCAGTAATGATGCATAAACCACGCAGGTTATCATGTCAGTTTGCATTGCAGGTTCAGCATAACTCTTGCACGCTAGGACACGACACATAAGAGCAGCAACATTACAAGGTCTGTGAGAACATGCACCAACAGAAACAACCAAAGACCCAGCATAGATAAATAGGCAGACAGATAGGCTTGGCTTCAACTTGATGCTCCGGGGCGCATACTAGGAAGAACATTATTTCTTGCCTCGCAGCTTTGTTCCAAGGGCCCTCTCAAGCTTGCCGATGATCTGCTGGTTGGGAATCGCCTTGCCCGACTCGTACTCCTGGATCACCTGTGGCTTCTCATTGATCATCTGTTCTAACAAAACATTGTTTTAGAATGTAACAAAGATAAGGGATAATAGTGTACATTCGTGCAATTTGTAAGCCACACCAAGATTTCTTGCCCATGTAAGCATGAAACCCCAGAAGTTCCAAAATCTTATGGTACAACTAGGTACCTGAGCAAGCTGTGCCTGAGTCATCTTCTTATCCAGCCTTGCTTGCATGAGGTTTTTCTTCAGGTCACTTGAGACACGCTCATCTAGCATGAGGTGAGGAGGGCATATCAGAATACTGAACTTCCGATGCACAAAAATCTATACTAAGGACAAACAAATTGATGTCCTATCTTGCCACCCTTCTAGAGAAATCACATTACTTTCGTTACCATAAACCAATTCGTACTGGGTGTCATCCTGCTTTTTTCTTTCTACACTCAATTCATTTCAATTTGAGAGGCAAACAAGTATATGTAAAAAAACGACAGCCCCTGACTGAAAAATACAATACTCAAGATTCAAGAAAAACTGTGAAATACAAATACAGTATGTAAAAGGACATGTTTAGGCATAAAATGAAAACCTATTTAGCTTGTAACATAGCAGACATATAAGTTCTGCTCCATTTCTGATACTACATCAACTAGTGAATTTTCATCCATCTAGCAGCACCAATGCTACAAAAGCAATTGAGTAATAATTACTTTATGGAAACTCCAGATTTTACTCATCACAGTATGTCGCCTTTACAGTCACACAGAAAAGATCAACCCCAAACAATGTCTCAAAAATAATATGCTGAAGATTTTAACATCGAACTATTTGTTTCACGATTACCACAGCCAACATGGCCCTCACCATTATATTTGTGGTTCTAATGTGTCCCATCCACCAACTATGTTCCCACATGTTTAGTGACAACTTCTTCTTTTTTTGGAATATGCCAGCACCAGAGGAAAATCTCAAAACCACAGTGCTTAAAAGTTCGAAGCCATATTCCAATGTCCGGATTTATAAAAAGATGAAACCAAATTTTAGGGGTACTTGGTTGATACAACTATACCTATCAATATTTGGTCAGCCAAATCTCAAAAACACACTGCTTGGAAGCTATCTTACAATGTATGAATGAATATATAAAATGATGAAACCAAATTTCAGGGGTGCTTGGTTGGCACAACTACCCCTAAATCAATATTAGTCATTATGAACCAAACAGCTACCAAAGTATTAGCTAGCCAAAGTTTGGCAAGCCAACATTGACCCTACAGACTTGTTTGATTGCTTGCCACACTTTTGGCCATTTTGGCCATTAACCAAACAGTTACCAAAGTATTAGCTAGATAACATTTGGCGAGCCAACGTATACCCTCTTCATGTCATTAGAAGAGAGGGGGACGGTTTGATTTGTGCCAAAATTTAGAATTACCAAAAATTAGTGATGAAATTGGTAACCCATGATTTGGCTAAAATTTGTCAAGAAAATGAATTAGACCGCCAATGTGAAAGGAATCTTGCCAAAATTTTAGTGGTTGCGTATTATTAGTTGCCAAATTTTGAAGGTACCAGATTTGGCATCCATTTGGTTTGATGTCAAAACTTTGGCAAGATTCCCTTCCCTTTGGCGCACTAGTTGATTTTCTTGTCAAAATATAGCCAATTCACATGCAGCCAATTTGACGAGTGATGACTAATTTTTGGTAATACCAAATTTTGGCAGAGATTGGCAAGGCAATTTCGCGAACCAACCAAAAATACCCTCAGAAACAAACCAAATGCAAGCAAAATAGTGTTAATGTCGCAAGTTTTGGCAACAAAAATATAGCAAACATTGGCTTCAAACCAAACAACCCCTTGGCTACCAAAATTTTCACAAGCATTTGCCAGCCCATGTTTTGGCCATATATTAGCCTATGCTTCCCAAAAATTTGGCTTCCAGAATTTCGTAGACCAAATTTGGCATGTGCTTAATCTGCTTGCAAAATTTTGGTAAGATTCTATTACCTGTCTTCCTAGTTCATTCCCTAGCTAAATTTTGGCCAACTCATGGGCAACCAAAATTCATGACCAAATTTTGGTAACACATAATTTTAGCACATATTGGAATTGTGTCCATCAGATATGAACAGAACAAGCCCTAGGTATGACCAAATTGGCAAATTCCATGGGCTCAGAATAATTTTAGCAGCAAACCAACAAATAATATAGAAGAACTTGCTCCCTAAACTGAAGCAAGATTGTCAGAAGCTAGAAGAAAATACACAGTACAAAAGAACATTCTTCTCCGTCAGTCTGATACATGAGGCCAACCAAATAACAACATAATTATGTAAAACATATATGCTTTACTATGTAATCTTCACCAGCAACATGGCAGACATAGAACAAAAAATGGCAAACAAACAGTTGTGCAAATACGATTTGCCAAACAACAATTTGAGGAAGCAAAAAAAGCACATTTGAGTCACTGATACACACGGTGGCTTTAGTATCAGGATTAGAATGCTCTATCAGTGTACCAAGGGGCATTCAGGACAGCAAGCAAACTGCAAGACAGCCGCACCTAGTTCATAGAAAACGAACTTTTGCCAAAACAACACGTCTCTAACCCCCTGCCATACAATTTCAACTCCACCGTAATCCAACCAACCAAACTTCTCTAAGTACAACATTCACAATGGATAAACAAGCGCGTAAGCATAGGAGAATTTGTTATAATTGATAAGATGGTGGGGATTGATGATTGCTCACGGGCAAGGTTCTCGCTGTCATCATCGAGCCGCTTGGTGTTGAGGGATGTACCGCTGGACGCCGCCTTGTTCGTCCCAGCGTTGTCTGCAAACAAAAAAAAATGTCACACATAGATCAAGCGAAAGCAAAACCAAAGAGAGGAGAAACTGAGAAAAGAACATGAAAACAGATCAAGCTGAATAATCAAACATAAAAAATCGTTAAGAAAAGATTGAAAATAAAAGGAACAATTTTTAACTCGGGCCATAAAGAACAGTGAATAAATCTAATATAAACACCTCAAAATCAGATATCAATAGCACCGATCAAATCTTTCTCCAACCCTAGCTAAAGAAGCAAGCAAGATCAGAAAGAACACCAAAATAAGTCAATAAATATTCCGCAAAACCTAACAAATCCGTAAAAAGAAACAGCAAAAGCAAAGGAACTCCTCCGCGTCCAATCAATCAAACAGCGCGACGGCGATAAAGATAAAAGCAATTCCAAGAAAAGAAGGGCAGATCAGAAGCTCAGAGACGCACGCTTCTTCATGGTCTCGATCTCCGCGCCGGAGCGGCGGGCGGCGTTTACGGCCTTCTCATCCTTCTTGGCGGCGGCCGTCGGCGCCTTCTTCCGCACAACCACCGGCTCCCAGTCCTGCATGATTGGGCCAATCCCGGCCATCTCTCTACCTCTCTCTGACTGACTGGTCCCACAAGGCAGCCTCACACGGTGTCTCTCGAGTCTCGACTTCGCAAGCGCAACAAACGCAACAACGCGAAGGGTTAGACTAACAAGATATGAAGGAGATGAGGGAGACGACAAGGTTCTGGAGTCGCAATTGATGGGCACACGGGGATATTATGTAGCAAAAATAAACCATTCATGACATGTGGACCGCCTGATTTGGAATTAATGCGGACCAGTGTGTCTGTGTATGGTTTTCTGGGGAGACGTCGGTAACTCTTATTGCATAACAAAAATTCTAAAAATAACCTAAATAATTTTAAAATTTTAAAAATATCCTCCCGTCGTACTAGCTGCCAGCAGCACCTTGGTGCTGGTGCTGCCCCACATGGGCAAAAAAAAATTATTTATTTTAAAAAAATTAATTAATAATATTTGTTGGACGATTTTTTAAATATGTAAAATGAGCTCAAACAATTATGAACTTTTTTGCGGAGCCTTCTGGCATAGTTTTTCTTCTTGTGTAATTTTTTTAAAATTTTATGCATTCTTTTTTTTTCTCCAAAATTCTTTAAAGTCTAATGTTTGTAGGAATTTTCTAATATAGCAAATGAGGTTCAAACATAATGATTTTTTTTCATACTCCCTACACAGTGGATTTGATTGTGTAAATTTTACATATTTTTATATGCTCTGAAATTGTCTCGACAAATTCATGGTTTAGGTCTCAAAAATTAGGACGAGACGTTTCGGAAATTAAAGTTTCATGATTTCATATGACTTGAAATGTGCGAAGTTTGGTACGACATGACTACTCTTGGCCGCTATAGTTCTTGATCACATTTCTTCTGTACGAAGCAGAGTACAGACATCCCATTCTTTGGTGTCATTTTAAGGGCATATCTGAATAAGATTTTCTGACATCTCCTCCGCCCTTGAATTGAGATGTCAGAAAATCTACATATTTTTGAGACCTAAACCCTGAATTTTTGAGACCTAAACCCTGAATTTGTCGAGATAATTTCATAGCATATAAAATTATGTAAAATTTACACAATCAAGTTCACTGTGTAGGGAGTATGGCAAAAAAAAATTCATAATGTTTGGACCTCATTTGCTATATTAGAAAATTCCTACAAACATTAGACTTTAAAGAATTTTGGAGAAAAAAAAAGAATGCATAAAATTTCAAAAAAATTACACAAATAGAAAAACTATGCCAAGAGGCTCCACAAAAAAGTTCATAATTGTTTGAGCTCATTTTGCATATTTAAAAAATCGTCCAACAAATATTATTAATTAATTTTTTAAAAAAAATAAATTTCTTTTTGCCCGTGTGAAAAGACTACAGGTCTTGCCCACAGGGACACGAAGACCAACGTCTTCAGTCCCCAATGTGCTAGTACGGTGGGGGTTATTTTGGAATTTTAAAATTATCGGGCTATTTTGGAATTTTGTTAAGTGATGGGGAAAATAGTCCTGACTTTTTCTTCCCACTCGAGGCTGGAGGCTAAGTAGTGCAGCCCAAATGGGCTGTGCCATTGGAGCCACTGTTTATAAGCTGCACTGGTATAGTATAATAACTGGGTCACATTTAGACTGTCACCTTAGCATGATGGGCTGGTACGGCATGAGCCCAACACGGTTCACACGACACACATGCTCAAAGCCACGCCGGAAGCCGGGAAGAAGCCGATGAGCCGGGCAGGAGAGGAGGAGGAGGCGGGGCAAGGCGGCACAAGACGGGAGGAAGAAGGAGAAGAAGGAGAGGGAGTGGCAGAGGAAGAGGAGGAGCCAGCCGGGACAGGAAGAGGAGGACGGGGTAGCGCTAGTGGCTAGAGCGGAGGGAGAAGAGGGTTAGAGGGATGAGGATTGGGAGGGATGGGAGGGCAAAGTCTGGATGGAGGGCCGAGGTAGGCGGGGAGGCGTCTGACGTCGCCTTTGTGGCCTTGCAGTCAGGCGGCGTCGTAGTGCCGCACACTCGCGTAGTGGGCAAGCCAGGCGGGGGAAAAGAGGAGGAGGCGGGCAGCTGGGCAGGCGGGGCAAGGGTGGTGGGCAGTGGGGTGGGCGGGCTCGTGGGCCGTGCCTGGCATGGCACGGCCCGACTAAATTCTGAACGTTAGGGTTTTTGCCCTTTTTACCATTTTGGACCGTTTGTCTCTTTAAAAATAGAAAAATAATAATAATAAACTAATTTATTTTGTTGTGCAAATTCAAATTCGTTGTGAGATCATTTGGTAAAATTCAAAAAAAAACTTTGCCAAATTTTAGAGAATTCAATTTTCGGCAGAAGTCAGCAAAATATGTACAATTCTATTTTTGCACACTTTTATTGTTAGTACTTGTTATGATAAGATGAAATTAATAATAGTGTTAGTTTCAATTTTTCATTTTTGGAACTATTTAGCTTTTGGTAATTATAGACATATTTTAGATGGCCTCAAGCCAACCTAAGAGGATTGAGTTCCTCGGCTCCACATAGGGGCAAGGAACTATTTAGGAGTTTTTGGGCTAGGGAGGAGGAATATCTTAGTGTAGTTGCTTATTATGTTAATGACGACTATGTAATGGAGAAATGAATTATAGGTTTGAAACTAATTGTTGTATCACACATGGGTGAAAATATTGCGAACTGTATTATCAAAGTCTTGGAAGACTTTGGTCTCACAAATAAATATATTCTCAATTACATTAAACAACGCCGCTTCAAACTCTAGGGCCATATATATTCTTACTCTAGTGTTGAGTAAATATGCCAATTCCTTTTGCTACATCAACGATGCGCTTGTCATATTATTAATCTTATTGTCAAATTTGGATTGAAGAGGTTGAGTCCATATATTAAAGCTTTTCGCGATGCGATTTCTTTCTTGAATAATTCCAACGTAAGAATAGCATAATATAAGAACTTCTGCAGGGTGATGGGTGTACGTCCAAGAAAGTTCGGTTTGGACATGGAAGTAAGATGGAACTCTTCTTACCTGATGCTTAAGAGTCTAGTACCATATAAGAGCATTTTTCTGTTTTTATTCAAACGCACTATCATAGCATTGACGGTAGTATACTATTGATTGAGCAACATTGGTTTGTTCTAAGAAGATACTACAGTTTTTTAAATTTTTATGAGGCCACTGTTGCTGTGTCCACTATCTGCTATCCAACATCTCCTATCATTGTGCATAGTATTTTACAGATTGTTACTCAATTGAAAATGTGTGAAAATGACTTAGTTTTACGCGATGCTATTGTTGCTATGAAAAATAAATAACTTCTCAGACTGTACTAACTATTTTGCAGAAGTACGTTCTCAGTATACGAGGTTTACCAAAGGTATGAAAATAAGTTCCAGTGAGTCTACTCGCAACGATCTCCAATAGCCCCTGCCTTAAGTAGCAAGACAAATATGTGGGGCAAGATCTTCGATGGCTCTTCCTCCAGGCCTAGGTCTTCTTCTTCTACACCACCGCCTGCTCAGCTAAGACCCACAAGGAGTGAGAAACTTGTTGGAAAGATGCCCTAGAGGCAATCATAAAGATGATTATCTTTCCTTATGTTCATGATATTGGATAATATGTTATCATGATCCATGAATGAATCATTAGTTATAGATCAATAAGTATGTGACTTGTTGGTGAAACTTTTTAACTTATATGATGTCATTCTAAATGTATCCCTAGTCGGAACACACCAATGACTCTACGACCAGCACATGTATTGATTGATGACCATGTTTCCTCGGTAATGGATATGGGGATATCAAATCAATAATGTGAACACGTGTTAGAGAACATGGGGTTGGATATACCCACCTTGAGACACTATTGAGATTGTTATGATTATATGTGTCATTAGTTGGTCTCAAGTAATGATGATGTAGATCAGTATGGTTCCCTACATGTGTAATAGCACTCTTAGGGGTTGCCAAACGCTACCCGTAACTAGGTAGTTATAAAGGTAGTTTTCGGGTATGCTATGAAACATGCGGAGCGATGTGACTGGTCGGATATGGGATTTGCCCCTCCTAACATAACAGGAGAGATATCTCTGGGCCCCTCGTAGTGATCGAAAAAGAAAGTGCATGGCCATGCCACTAGTGGTCGAAGTGTCGACCACATGAAGTTATCTGACACTCGATCGAGAATGTATTGAACAGAACATGGATGACACAACATCTCACCTGGAGTTCAACTAGATATCGTGAGGCAAAGGGAGAATACACGAGAAGGTTTTTCAGATCGATCAGATACGGACTAGTCGTATGGAGATACAAGCTGGTCGTAGGCTGGTCAAACATGATCACTAAGTGGTCGAAACCTGGTAGTAAAGAGTTACGAATTGGTAGAGACCAAATATGAACTGTTGTATAGAGATACGAGCTGGTCGTTAGTGATGTGGACCTGATCGTAGATCATATTACATTAAGGTTCGTCTAATATATTCTATGTGTGTTTGGGAATCGTTATGTGTTGTTAGGTACCGCTAACGACTAAGTGGTCGAAAAAGAGTTTCCGAGTCACAACCGATTACACATGAACCTATAGTGTCGCACACTTAAAGAGTTGAGATTTGTTTTGGATGTTGATCCAAATTTATATAGGCCACGAGTTCCTAATGGGTCTCAAGTTCGAGACCCATCATGGATGCCTATATATAGAGGGGCGGTGGCATGGGTTTGAATAAGGAAGAAGATGATGATCTTTTAAAGAACTCCCGAAACTCTAACAGCCACGCCTTCCTCAACCACACCGCCGGAGCTAGCACTCCACCACATGGTGTCCCTACCCCGTATGTGTGGATACCTTAGAGATGGTGTTGCGAAGCATCAGCACTAGGACGATCCACAACTCGTGACGATCACCGGAGCAAGAGGAGGAGACGCGCACCGAGTACGACTACTCGGAGGAGAAGACGCGTCGTGAGTACGACTATGACTGCATCAACTCACTACAACGACTCTACTTCCGCTACGAGTCAACACATCTAGTGGTAATCTCGTGATCTATTATTAGTGGAGGTTCTTTGGTTGCGTGAATTTTTTTGTTTTGTGCTATCGTAGCCTTCCCGTAACCCTATAGTGGTATCAGAGCTATCCCGTCTAGTTTTAGATTCGGATTAGATGCATATTGTGATATGCGGAAGTCATAGATGTGATCTATCTCTATTCTTGGCCATGGTTGATATGATCGTCCATGCGCGTTGGTGATAAGATGGGTTCATGCTCGTTATTCCGTGATCATGCTTTCATGGTCGTATCACGACTTGCCTCTACCGGTCGGTTTCGCCATCGGGGCAGATAGTGATTATAAAACCATTGGAGCGTGTGAAGATCAATCTAGTTGATCGAATCGGAGTTGCGATCGGAAAGGACCAGATGGTTTATTGCGCTTGTTTACGAACACATTGTATAACACTCCTACCGGTCGGAATTCCGCCATCGGAGTATGCTGCAGTGTGTGGTCGTTTCAAGACAATAATCAGATGGGTTCGGAATAGGGTTAATATGATGATTTCCAAGGCTCGGACTACCATGCTGGGAAATCATACCGCACTTTATAGGTCGTATGTGTTCATGTCGCTCGATAGAATTGGATTCTATGCATAACTCATTTTTGCAGGGATTGATGTGAATAGTATGACCCATGATGTATGAGATGCATGGAAGTGTGTAATGTTCATGACCTGCGTGTCATGTTTATTGCAGCCCAAGGCTGTCTATTTTTGTATAACGGCATATGTGTCGACTTGTGGTGCTTTTCACTCCTTATAATTTATCACTAGTGCTATTAGGAGTAATGGCTTAGTGGGAGTACTTGGAGGATTTGGCCACTTGGAGACATGGCGAATGGGAAGCTTGGCGATAGAGATCACCATGTGGAAGGGTCATACTATATCACAATAAAATTTGATTGTCTGTGAATGCCATTATATTCATGTTCATTTATTTCTATGCATGTTATTTAATTGCTTTAAATGCTTTTAACATGGTAGAAGTAAAATTCCCTCACGTAATATTAAGTTAAATTGATGCCCTCCCAATTAGCTGCACCATCCAAAGTCATGTATTTAAATGGTAGGTCTTGCCAAAGCAGAGTGCCATTAATATTCCTTGACTAGATGGGTTTGTGTCGGACATTTACACGTACAACGTTAGTTCAACTTGACAAGGTCATCATAACGGTTATGGACCTTGGGGCATAGGGTTGGGTGCCGGAGCATAGAGATGCTACCCAACAACAAGAGTCATATAGAGATATGATTAGCAAAGAGTTGCTTATCAAGTTCACTAATCTTCTAGCAGTGATGCCAAAGCTCACTAGTAGATTAATTGATTGTGGGTCTTGAATCACTAAATGTCATAAGAGGGATATGGTATTTAGTGGGATATCACTATTAAATTGTTTAATAGAAGTTACTTTTCTTGAACATATGTCTTAGTTTTGTATATTTATGTTGTAGATCATGGCACCGACTGCTGTATCTGCATCCAGTTTTGCTTAACGTTCGATACTCGATAAGGAAGAACTAAATGGAACAAATTTTGCGAATTAGTCCCTCAACCTAGGAATTGTTCTTAGGCAAGATAAAAAGGAACATGTTCTAGAGGAACCAATTCCGATATGTCTGCTAAGAATGCTGCTGCTGCTCTTAAAACCGCCTATAAAAGGGCATGTGATGAGTCCCTTGATGTTAGCTGTCTCATGCTTGCTGCCATGAACTCAGATCTTCAAAAGTAGTTTGAGAATATAGAGGTCTACGATATGATCGTGGCGCTCAAAGGCATGTTTGAGACACACGCAAGAACTGAGAGATATGAGATCTCAAAGAAATTGTTTGGGAGTAAGCTAGCTGAGGGCAGTCCGGTGAGCCCGCGTGTAATCAAGATGGTTGGTTACATGCAGAGCTTGAAAAAACTTGGTTTTCCACTTAGTCAAGAGTTGGCTACAGATTTGATTCTTGCTTCGGTTCCTGCAAGCTATGGGTAGTTCATTCTGAACTTCCATATGAATGGCTTAGACAAGAATTTTACTGAACTGCATATGATGCTCAAGACTGCAGAGGACAACATTAAGAAAAGCAAATGTCATGTGATGATGGTGCAAAACAGTATAAGCTTCACGAAGAAGACTAAGACTTGGGTCAAATGTAAGGGCAAGGCTAAAGTTTTGGGTGGGATCCAAGCTAACAAGCCTAAACCCAAGACTAAGTCCGGCTCGACTCAAGAGAATGAATGCTTTTACTGCAAGGAGCCAGGCCATTGGAAAAGGAACTGCAAAAGATACCTGGCTGATCTGAAAAAGAATGGTGGGACTAAACCTTCCACTTCAGGTATTAATGTTATAGATGTTTTTCTTACTAATTCTTCTATTAACTCTTGAGTATTTGATACGGATCGGTTGCTCATATTAGCAATTCAATGCAAAGTCTAACAGGGATTAGGAGAATTGCAAGGGGCGAGATAGATCTTCGCGTCGGGAATAAAGCACGGGTTGCTGCATTAGCCGTCGGGACTTTGCCATTACTTTTACCCTCATGATTTATTATGGAACTAAATAATTGTTATTATGTTTCAGCCATATGTAGAAACATCATCTCTACCTCATGTTTGATGGCAGAAGGTTATAAATTCATTATAAACAACAATGGTTGTTCTATATTTTTGAATGAAATATTTTATGGCAATGCACCTGTTTTGAGCGGTTGTTTATGTTAAATCTTGATGATGCACCCATGTATAATATTAAGGAAAAGACGCTTCAGCCTAATGATATGAATTCCACTTTTATTTGGCATTGTCGTTTGGGTCACGTAAGTGAGAAATGCATGAAGAAGCTCCATGATGATGGTATTCTAAACTCATTTGATTTGGAATCATTTGAAACATGTGAATCTTGCCTACTCGGAAAGATGACCAAGACATCTTTCACTTGTCGAAATGAGAGGGCGTCCGACTTGCTGGCACTCATACATACTGATGTATGTGGACCAATGAGCACGATAGCTAGAGGTGGTTTTCAGTACTTCATTCTTTTCACCGATGACTATAGTAGATATAAATATATATATATCTATTTAATGAGGCACAAGTCGGAATCCTTTGAAAGGTTCAAGGAGTTCTAGAATGAGGTACAGAATCAACTTGGCAAGACAATCAAATCTTTACGATCTAATTGTGGAGGTGAATTTTTGAGCCATGAATTTGGTGATCGTTTGAAGCAATATGGAATTGTTCCACAGCTTACACCAGTGGGCACTCCACAATGGAATGGGGTGTTCTAGCGGCATAATCGGAACTTGTTGGACATGGTTCGGTCAATGATGAGCCAATAAGATCTACCATTATCTTTTTGGGGTCACGCTCTAGAAACTGCCGCTTTCACTTTAAATATGATACCATCTAAATCAATAGATAAGACACTATATGAGATATGGACTGGGAAGAGTCTTAGTTTGTCTTTTCTAAAGATTTGGGGATGTGATGTACATGTTAAACGTTTGACGTCTAACAAACTCACACCCAAGTCAGATAAATACTTCTTTATAGGATATCATAGGGAAACCAAAGGTTATTATTTCTACAATCGAGAGGAGGGCAAAGTTTTTGTTGTTCGAAATGGTGTCTTTTTGAAGAAAGAGTTTCTTTCAAAAGGAGTCAGTAGGAGAAAAGTACAACTCGAAGAAATTCAGGAAGCATCTAAAAGTGTTTCAACTCCTACTGAACATCTATAGGACGAACAAAGTGTTTTTGAACCTGTAGATGAGGCTTTAGTCCCACGTAGATCTAAAAGGCCACGTCAATTGCCTATAAGGTATGGGCATGACGTATTATTGTTGAATAATGATGAGCCTAAGACTTATGAGGAAGCAAACATGGACCTAGACTATGAGAAATGGCTTGGAGCCATGAGGTACGAGATAGATTCCATGAGTCACAACCAGGTTTGGAACCTGGTCGATCCGCTTTATGGTGTTAAAACCATTGAGTGCAAATGGATCTATTAGAAATAGATTGACATGGATGGAAATGTTCACATTCATAAAGCTCGACTAGTCGCAAAAGGGTTTCGACAAGTTCAAGGAGTTGACTACGATGAGACTTTCTCACGAGTAGCGATGCTTAAATATATTTGGATCATTCTAGCTATTGCGGCATATTTCGACTATGAGATATGACAGATGGATGTCAAAACGGCTTTCCTTAATGGAAATCTAAGTGAGGATGTGTACATGACACAACCTGAAGGTTTTGTTGATCCAAAGAATGCTAGTAAAGTGTGCAAACATCATAAATCCATTTATGGGTTGAAGCAAGCATCTCGGAGTTTGAATTTAAGTTTTGATGAGAAAATCAAAAGGTTTGATTTCGTCAAAAACAAAGAAGAACCTTGTGTTTACATAAATGTTAGTGGGAGCGCACTTGTAATCCTAATCTTATATGTGGATGAAATATTATTGATTAGGAATAACATTTCTATGCTGGACTCTGTTAAGACATCATTGAAAAATAGTTTTTCTATGAAGGACCTAGGAGAGATAGCATATATCTTAGAGATAGATCAAGAAGGCTAATTAGATTAAGCCAAAGTACTTATATTGACAAGGTGTTGATTAGGTTCAACGTGCAGGATGCCAAGAAAGGGTTCTTGCCTATGTCATATGGCATAAGTCTTAGCAAGAATCAGTGCCCTTCAATGACTGATGAGCGAGACCGTATGAATGGAATTCCATATGCTTCATCCATTAGATCTATTATGTATGCCATGATTTGTACTCGACTAGATGTATCATATGCTCTAAGTGTTACGAGCAGATACCAAGCTGATCCCGGTGAAGGTCACTGGACAGCTATGAAAAATATTCTTAAGTACTTGAGAAGGCCTAAGGATGCGTTCCTAGTTTATGGCGGTGATGAAGAGCTCGTTGTAAGTGGTTACACCGATGCAAGCTTCCAAACCGACAAAGATGATTATCGTTCGCAATCTGGTTTTGTATTCATTTTGAATGGAGGAGCTTCTAAGCAAGAAGCGGTCGTGATTCAAAGATGATGTTTGGATAAGGAATTTCCTTGCTGAGCTGGGTGTGGTTCCGAGTACCTCGAGTCCAATGGATTTCTATTGTGACAATAATAGAGCCATTGCTCAGGCTAAGGAGCCTAGATCCCATCAGAAGTCCAAACATATACTCAGTCATTATCATCTCATTCGCGAATTGGTTGATAGAGGAGATGTTAAGATATGCAAAGTTCATACAAATTTAAATGTTGCTGATCCGTTGACAAAGCCTCTCACACAGCCAAAGCATGAGGCGCATACAAGAGCTATTGGTATTAGATACCTAAATTATTGACTCTAGTGCACGTGGGAGACTATTGGAAATATGCTCTAGAGGCAATTATAAAGATGATTATATTTCCTTATGTTCATGATATTGGATAATATGTTATCATGTTCCTTGAATGAATCATCAGTTATTGATCAATAAGTATGTGACTTGTTGGTAAAACTCTTTAACTTATATGATATCATTCTAAATGTATCCCTGGTCGGATATCACTGGTCGGAACACCAGTGACTCTACGACCAGCACATGTATTGATTGATGACTATGTTTCATCGGTCATGGATATGGGGATATCGAATCAATAATGTGAACATGTCGAACCCAAATATGCAAATCTGGGCCCTCTATGTATACTGCACTAGTCCGGGATCACGCTAGTGCACACAGTGGCAACATCGATGAAATATCAATTCCATACAATGAAATATTAAATAAAAGAGTAATTTGAATAACAAATAACTATTGTGACCTTAAGGTCGATTTTTACATTTATTAAGCCAAGCAAGGCTGACAACAGAGAAATAAACTGCAGCGGAACAAAAGTAAACTCCAGCGGAATCCTATTAATTTACCACATGCAACTGACTGGGATCGAGACCCTAACGATCAACCTTCGTAGAATTCCTCTTCAAAAGCAGGCGATGACTCTTCCACTTCTGTTGATTGATTATAACAAGGATGAGTACATAACCGTACACGCAAGTCATACAACATAATGCAATTTATAGATGATGGTTTATTCCAAAAGAATGGCTTCTGTGGTTATTTTGCAGAAATGCAACATTTGCAATTGAATACAAATAATAGATTGAAAGCATAATTCAAAACAAATAAACAATAATAAGTTATCATTTGATTTCACAAAGACACAAAGTCTAATCAAGTTATTCACACAGTTGCACAAGTTATCTCACACAGCTGACCATTCCCAATTGTTTTTATGAAAATCTACACCTCGTGTGAAATCACCGTGCATGTCCATAACCGCGGACACGGCTATTCGAATAGATTGATTAAATACTATGCAGAGGTTGTACATTTTACCCACACGATACAATCAGTGTGGCCAACACTGGTCATAACAAAACCTTTCGGAAGTTTTGTCTTCAAGCATTGATACTCCCGATGTGCTTTAGTGTCGTCCAACCGATACACACAACATTTGGTATGACACATGGTTGTACAGGGATCGGGCGAACCGTCCCGCGATGTGAGATTCACACCTCCATCCCATCACACAGCTTATCTTACAATCTGAGTTGTCAATGTCAAGATTCCACAACTTACTAAGTTAGGCCCAGCCCATACTATGCATGTGGTCGTACAGTAAGGCTCAATTCAATATCGCACAAAGTTAAATCCTTAATTGACCAAAGCAAGACTTCCAATTTTTATCTAAGTCACAAAGTTTAATGATCCCAGCACACAGCTCCACCAATCACACAAAATCCACCACTTACCTTAGTCTAAATTTTTTCCCATCCTGTTGGTTAAGAGCAACACATACCATCAATGAGTAATGGCACACAGTACGAACAGTTTTATCACACAGTTCCATATTCCATTAGTCAAATTTATATTTGTGACTCACATGAAAGGATGACTCGTGGTATGACTAAGCAATCTACTTGTATCTAACCAACCTACGGTGGTGCTACAATAATACCAACCAATAATGAACCAATCTAGGGCGACAAAAAGAATATGACATACAATTGACCAGGTGAATATAACAATTTGGATTAATAACTACAGCCAAAAGCATTTAAATAAATACTTAAAATAAAATGCAATAATTTACAACAAAGTAATTTAAAAACTGGGTGCAACATGATCAAAGGTATAACTTGCCTTGAAATATATCTATGTACTGGTCTTGATCTAGGGGTGCTCCTTCTTCTCCAAAATTTTCTAAAGTATCGACGTCTACTAGCAAACAAAGCAAAATAAATAAAAACAAATAAATAATAGAGGCAAAACAAACTCCAAAAATTAAATAAATTTCACCAATAGATAGATCTTGAATTTATACGAATTTAGAAATTTGGATGGGCTCAATCGGAGTTCGCATGCAAAAGTTATGGGCTTTGAAAGTTTGAAAATTAATTAAAACCCTAATTTGGATTTTAATTAAATTTCCCAAATTATTTTTATAAAGGAAATTGGATTATTGCGCAATGCTTGCGTCAGCCAAGAAAAAGAATCAATTTAAAAAGAAACTGACATGTGGGCCCCACATGTCAGTGACTCGGCCCACGATGAACTGGGTTCACCGAGCCAGAGAGGAGCAGAGGTGGTGGACCTACCATGCAAGCGGCGCACTGGCGCTGACCGAGTGCCACGCGGCTGACACACAAGCATAGAAGCTGACGCGACAGCTGAGATGGCGCTGATGGGGACACGGCGGCGAGGGTGGCGCTCGGGGACCGAGGGGCAACGACGATCGGCAGCGACTCGCCGGCGGCGGAGGGTACCAAACGCTTGTCTTTGGAGCTATTGCGACTTGGCACCCTTACCCTTACCAATGCCTGAAATTGACACGTGAGGAAGGAGCGGCCGGTGGTGTTCTTGTTGTCGACGACGGCAGCAGTGCGGCGGTGCTCATGGGGAAGGGCGCCCGAGGTGGCCCTGGTGATGCTGAGCACGAAGGTGGAGTTGGCAACGGCTGGGCGACGACGACGGTGACACAATTGAAGAAATCCCGATGGCGGCGACAAAAGGGGAAACAGCAAATGCGGCGGCACTGGGACGAGGGAGATGCAATTGGGGGGTGTTCTGGGATGAGGAGGGAGAGGGGAACCTCGGGGGCTTTTATAGGGGCTCGGGGACGACGAGGATGAATGCCCCAAATCGAGACCGAAACGGCCACGATCGGAATTTCCCTGATTTTAGGAGATTGAAGCCGATTCGTTGATTGATTTGGTTGGGGATGAGTATGGTGGAGATAAGGCCGGGATTTGGTGGGGTTGGCGCGAAGAAATAGTAACAAAATCAGTTTTGTCGGATGAACTCGGAGGGGCAGCAATGGCGTCGGGCGAGCGAGGGCACGGGGGAGAAGGAAGGCGTGGGGAAGACGACGCTCGCCGGTCCCACCTGGCAGAGGGAGAGGGCGAGCGCGCGGCGTCTGATGGAGACACGCGGCGACAATCGAGCGGAGGGAGGCGGGCTAGCGCGCGAGGAGCTGGGCTGGCGCGCGAGAATAGTGTTGGGCTTCGGCCCAGCGACTGTTCCGAAGGATTTAAATTGATTTTTGTTTTTAGAAAATCCTGAAAATGCAAATAGCAAATAGAAAACAGCAAATGAACTCGAAAAAATTCCAAAAAAATCTGGAAAATATATCCAAGCCCATAGAATACAAATAAAACAATTTTGGTCATTGTTGATGTTGGGGTTTATCATATTAAATCATTTTGTTATTAAAAGTCCATATTAAGCTTTTAAATTAAATTCAAATGGTAAAATTTTCAACTAGCAACTATTTAAAAGATTTCTTAAGCCAGAAAATTGGGATGTTACAGAACACATGTTAGAGAACATAGGGTTGGATACACCCACCTAGACACTATTGAGATTGTTATGATTATATGTGTCATTAGTTGGTCTCAAGTAATGATGATGTATAATCCTTAGACCTGAGATCAGCATGGTTCCCTACATGTGTAATAGCACTCTTAGGGGCCCGTAACTGGGTAGTTATAAAGATAGCTTTCGGGTATGCTATGAAACATGCAGAGGGATGTGACTGGTCAGATATGAGATTTCCCCCTCCTAACATAACAGGAGAGATATCTCTGGCCCCTCGTGGTGATCGGATAAAGAAAGTATTGAACAGAACATGGATGACACAACATCTCACCTAGAGTTCAACTAGATATCGTGAGGCAAAGGGGAATACACGAGAAGGTTTTTCAGACCGATCAGATACAGACTAGTCGTATGGAGATACAAGATGGTCGTAGGCTAGTCGAACATGATCACTAAGTGGTTGAAATCTGGCCGTAAAGAGTTACGAATTAGTAGAGACCAAATATGAACTGGTCGTATAGAGATACGAGCTGGTCGTTAGTGATGTGGACCTGATCATAGATCATATTACATTAAGGTTCATCCGATATATTCTATGTGTGTTTGGGAATCGTTATGTGCTGCTAGGTACCGCTAACGACTAAGTGGTCGGAAAAGAGTTTCCGAGTCACAACCGATTATACATGAACCTATAGGGTCGCACACTTAAAGGGTTGGGGTTTGTTTTGGATGGTGATCCGAATTTATATAGGTCATGAGTTCCTAATGGGTCTCAAGTTCGAGACCCATCATGGATACCTATATATAGAGGGGCGGTGGCATGTGGTTTGAATAAGGAAGATGATGATGATATTTCGGATGATCTTTTGAAGAACTCCTGAAACCCTAACATCCACGCCTTCCTTAACCACGCCGCCTGAGCTAGCACTCCAGCACGTGGTGTCCCTGCCCCGTATGTGTGGATACCTTGGAGGTGTTATTGCGAAGCATCAACACTAGGACGATCCGCAAATCGTGACGATTACCGGAGCAGGAGGAGGAGACGCGCGCCGAGTACGACCACTCGGAGGAGAAGACGCGTCGTGAGTATGACTACAATTGCATCAACTCGCTACAACGACTCTACTTCTGGTACGCTACGAGTCGGTGCGTCTAGTGGTAATCTCGTGATCTATTACTAGCGGAGATTCCTTGGTTGCACGAATTTTTTTATTTTGTGCTATCGTAGCCTTCCCGTAATCCTATAGAACTACACACCGATCTGGACAGCGACACGGTGGATTTCAACTCAGAAGGCTTCGAATTTTTGTAATGGTGGCAAGCTCATAAGTTAACATGTCATGTGCTATCCATACTTGCACGTGACGTGTTAACTGTTTCTGTCTCGACAGTTTTCTCCGAGTCTGCTTTCGGTCTTTGTGGAAGAATAATGGATAAGAGAAGAACTATCTCATAAGTGAGATAGTGGAGATACTTGTAACTGTGAAGGACTATGAACAAGCTGATTTATGAACATAACACTCTGTGGAAAATCTATAGTTGTCGGCGGTGTTTGAAAATCTATACCTAGACAGTGACACGTAAAATAATGATGTATATAAAGCTATTGGTTGTACTCTTTTCCTTTACCAAAGTTTTCTCATGTTGTATTTTTACTTGGCAAAGGTTTTGACGAGGCAACCATTTGAACATTAATAAAGCTCTTTATTACATTGTCAATATATTTGTCTCATTTGTTACAACTTTCATACTTATTTCTGAATTCTACGCATTTTCTGATTTTTAAAAGATTTTTTCTATATTTTTTTTTTTAGACCTAATGGGCTAAGTGAGCCGAAAAGGCTGTTGGGCTAAATGGGCTCATGCCGACTCAGCATGGCACGAATGGCCGATGGGCCGTGCTTAAGCCGCCTCCCTGGCACATGGGCCGGCACGGCCCACCTATCAGCCAGTCCACGATGGTCCATGCCGGGATGGGCCGGGCTGCATCGTGCCTGAGCCGTGCCATGCCGGACCACCCATTTGGCCAGCACTAAGTCTCAGGCAAGAGCGAAGGGGACTTTTTTTTTCTTTTAGCAAAGCAGCCGTTTCGAGGTGTTTCGAGGTGTAATTACGAAAGTGGTTTTCCTCGCGTGACATTTGTAAATTTTGCACCTCGTCCGCACGGCCACCGTGTAGACGAGGCTCAAAAAAACACGTGGCACCTCATCCGCACAGTGGCGGTACGGATGAGGCTCATCAGCACAGTGGCCGTGCGGCATTGCACACCTGTCAGCGTGAGGCTCGTTCGCACGGTAGCCATGTAGATGAGGTGTCAAATTTGCAAATGCCGTGCGAGTCTAGCCACTCTCGCAATTACGTCTCGAAATAGTGTTATTTAGACAAAAATTGTGTGAAATTCCATCTTATCCTCTTGAATTGGAATAAGCATGTGAAATTGAAGAGTCCTGTACTTCCATTTTTTTCAATTTGTACACAATTCCCATATTAGTGTTTGGATACAATAAAATTGTAAACTAAGATTAGCATCCAAATCAATTCGAAGAACTGTCTGTTTCACGCTCCAAAGAACTGTATGGAACGGCCATGCTCTGATTGGAGCTGGAGAATACACTAAAAGCTAAACCAAAGGGAATACCAGCAGTGCGTGGTGGTATGATTCAGCCAAAAAAGTTGAATTTAGTGCGCCAGGGGCCGCGCTACGGCACGGCGCGATTGCACGAAACCTTGTTGCCGTTTCACGAAGGTACTCTCTGCAGAAACGGTTTGAAAATCCCGCTCTCACTCCTTTCCTTTCCTGTGCACGTCGGGAAGACGGACCTCGTCGACTCAGCATAGTTCACTAGAGGAGAAATTTAGAAGAACAGGAGGAATTCGGGTGAATAATTCTGGATGTCTGCAAAGAAAGTCGCAAATTGCGTGCCATAAGTCACGCAAATACATGTGCACATTTGCATGTGTTTAGCTATAGTCCTCCTTACACCCTCACATGTCATATATCATATATTTTAAGAAGTAGTAAGAACTCAACTATTTATATTGTTATTCTATCACTTGCCCAAGCAATATAAGATTAAACCATATCATGCTTTGAATTTTAGGAATAAGTGGGCCTCAACACTCATGAGCCCAAATTCTAACATTAGTATGACCCAAGTTTTAGTTATCACCGATTCCCCGACCAACCATACATACTGTTTTGGGTCATCCTTAATTAGCAAACTGGTCAGGAGATATGTCAGTTTCCCACATGACTAATGTAAGAGTGGTTATTGGCGCATTTAACAACTTATAACAGTTGACAAAGAGACATGACGGTTTAAGATTCAATGCATGAAGGTAAACGACACCCCCATATAAACTAAGCTCCGTTTGGAACGTGGGAAAAATTACTGATTACTGTAGAAATTGAACTGAAATTTCTGCATTCTAAACGGACTGGGAGTGGACTGGAGGAATTCGAGCTGCATTTCTTTATGGCTCGCAGAACATCTAAACATCCTTGGGAATTCCAATTCGGGAATTCAAGGCCCGAATCTGAGTTCAGAATTCTAACAATTCAGGCTGGCTGTGTGCATATCGTATGTGCACACTTATGATGGCACAAACAGAATTCCCCATAGAATAAAACAAACGGAATACCGATAAATAGGACTCGTCTAAAAAAGAATTCATAGATGAATGAAGTGGGCTAAGCGCATAAGCCGTACTTGTTAAAGCTGGGCATTTATGAAGCCGCGCAACCAAAAGCCTGATGATTGTTACGGCCTGTTATTGTTTGGTACGGGTATGACTTCCCTGAAAAAACCAACTAGAGCTGAACGTCTGAGTTTAAACCTTTTGTTGTTTGGCTGTCTAAATTTTAGTAGGCTGAATGCAATTTTTGAGATTAGAAATAATGTCTAAAATCCCCCTAGACAAGTAATAACTTGTTTAATGCGTTTAACGGCAATTCACGCAATTGACGGACATTTATTGAAAATTAACGACAACCATTAACGCAACTCACGATAATTAACCCAATTAACGACATTTAACAACAACTAACATAGTTAACGAGAATTACCGTAATTAACTGCAATTAACAATGACTACCGTAATTAATAATAATTACCGTACTTAACAAAAAATAATTATAAAAAACCATTATTAAAAAATAATTAATTTACAATAAAATAATTAGTAAAATAAAACAATGCTTGCCACGCTCGCGCTGCGGCGCGTCTGATCGTGTCGGTTACTACTCCACTACCACTAATTCAGAGATAAACAAATTTTTATGTCTTGATGATGCCTGAAGAACTGATAATGGTTGCCTGGGTATTTAATTTTGTAACATCAGTATCGAAAAAGATAAACTAAAGATGTACAAAATTATTCAGTAGACAGTAGGGTGTTGTCTGATAACAGGTTTAATTTCAGCAGGGTTCTAGTTCTGTACACGGGGTAAAGAGGAATTGCAGGAAAAATAATCAGATGGAGTGCTGTAAAATCTGTAATGATCTCGTCTTCTATTGACAGTACGAAAAGTAGCAGTCCAAGTAGACACATCCAAGGCAAACATGTGCTTAGCATTATCTACTTCTGCACAAGCTTTTACACCAAATATTTTTTTAAAAAAAACTCTTACATCAAATGATCTCAGTTCCATCAAACAGTGAAAGAAATCTACATTACACGATAGAATCGATTGTTCTTACTCCCGGTCACCGCACCACACTAACCGAGCAAAAACACAACTCTTGAAATTTCAACCAAATATAGTCTTGCACCAGATATGTTGCCCAATATAGAACTTGCTTGTAATAATCACCAAATCAAGATGACAACTTCCCTGTTGTTGCTGCTATTTTTAGACTCATCAACATGAGGATCCTCTCCGTAATATTTGCTTTTTTCTTCTGTCTCTGTGTATGATTATTTTTGTTTTAGCTGTTAAGGATCAAAGATGTCATCATATGCTGCTACATGGATCAAAGAGTTAACATATAAATCTAACTGGAAATGGCAGTTAAATCAAAACAGAGTATACTCTATAGATATTAGATAAGGAACTATTGCTAGCATATGCTAAACTGAATCACTACTATCCACAACAAGTTTATTTCTTCAAGCTTTCTGAAAATACTTGTGCTGCATACAGCAATGGAACATTACCAATTCCTAAAAACTATAATTGGAGACTGATACATGATGATAATTGCAAATTAATTCCCATTCGTTCATCCCATTGCAAATTAATTCCTATTTGTTTATCCTATTATAGTTTACTGACAAACTCATTACACCATGTGAACTCATTAGTATTTCGAATTTGGAGATTATTTAGTTTTCAAATTCAGCCTCTAAGCACCATCTACTTATACTAAAAATGAGATGAAACTTGTAGATTGAACCATATATTACCTCTGAACAAAGCTAATGCTTTCATCAACACATAGCAAGAACAAAATTGAACAGATCAACAAACAACAAAAGTAGTCATTACTGAACCAGGAACTCACATCTTCATCTCCATTTTCCTCGGAGATAAGCCTCAAGCCTCTTTGATTAAGTCGCAGTTCACCATCCCTGAATGTACCACTCGCCGTCCTAGAAGAGCACTAGGGATCGAAGACAACAATTCAATTTACATATTAACTTCTGAAATTAAATGTCAAATCCATGATCAAATCGAAGGAGAAACAAAACAGCACACGATCTGGAACCGCATATAGGATCTTGATCCCTCAAACATCGACATACAAATACAAACAACAAAAGTCATGAATTGCAAAGCCAGTTTAGCAACTCAAACCGTACAAATATGATATCAACAACGAGATCACTTGAATACTAAGTAAAGCTAAGCTACTATCTTTTCCAACAACTCACGGATTGGCTAACGAGCGCACCAAAACACAGTCCTATCTCCATCACAATTCACAACTAACCCAACAAATCACAGTGAGATAGTATTGGGAAACATCTCGATCGACAGCTGTTTGACAAAAGGCACAGTCATTCAAAAGCTAAATCCTTCAGTCGCTTCAATGGGGAAAATTTAAAAAGAAAAAAGGTATAAAAGCGTGCAGTTTAGTCTAAGGAATTGAGGGAGACCAACAAGAATTTGTCCACGGGCGTCTCCTGTGCTGGCACGGTGAGCTTGGCCTGTATGGCTTCTCCCCGCATTGCCTCCTGTTGTATGGTTACGGTTTCTCGGGCAGGAGATGGAGATGGAAGTGGCCAAAGGCCTAGTTAGGCAGGAGGAAAGAGACCTAGTGAAGTGCTACGAATCTACAGGCCCTGGATGTGGCCGGATCTGGTCACGGCGGTGTAGCAGAGAGGGAGAGCAGCAGTCGTCGGGGTGACTGGGTGAGGGGAGTTGTGGGAGGAGGATACGACGGGTGGGCGTGGGAGGAGGAGGGAGGATATGGGCATTGGGGGAGGGAGGAGATGGCGTTAGGAGGAGGGAGGAGGAGAAGGGGAGGGCGCCGCACGCGGGGAGGAGGAGCAGGGGAGCGGGGTGGCGCCGCTTAGGGAGGAGGAGAAGGGGAGAGGCTGGGGCAGTAGCGCGAGAGAGAGAGAGAGAGAGAGAGAGAGAGAGAGAGAGGAGGGAGGAAGCGTTGAGGACACGGGCGGGGCTAGTGTCTAGGGTTTAGGGTTTTGTTTCATGGAAAAAGCCGGTAAATAACTTGCAATTTGAGGGGTAAAATTGAAACTAGGTGGTGGGAAGCTATGGAAAGTAGATCCACAGTGGTTTTCGGATTTTTTTTACATATAATGTGGCTTCCGGCTTTGAGAAAGCTGGTTGGAAAAGCCCTCCCTATTTGGGACAGCTTCTGGTATTTCCGAGTGAAAAGCAGAAGCTGAAACTATCCCAAACACCCCTAATCATCCAGCCAAGCTAGGCCCAGGAGTAGCCCAGCGGACCAACCGGGCCTATCTAACATATTCCTACACGCACATTATAATACCTCGAAATTTATTCGGGCGAATATGAGAGTATTCGGGAGAAAGAGTTAAACAGGGATTACAATTTTCAGTGATCTCAAGGGTGTTTTCGCGAATTCCCGACAACCTGGGCATTGGGCCACGGCCCATGTGGCCCAAGAGGGTCGCCAAAGGGGATGACCTTCCCCAAAAACCCTAAATCCCCTTCCCTCTTCCCCCTTTCCCCCACTTGGAGCCGCCACCCTCCTCCCTGCCGTGCGCCACTTTCTCCTTCCCCCTGCGCCAGTTTTGTTCGTCAGATTTGGGTGAGTTCCGTACGTTTTCTGATCTGTCGACCTCTTAGAAAGTTGTAGCCCTTGGTCTTAGCTTTCTTTAGGCACTGACATCATCTGATTTAGAGTTACGGTTTAGGAGATATGGTTATTTTCGTGCGACTGTTTAGGAGAGCTGAGTGGATTTGGCAGTTTGCTTGTCTGGCCATTATGAATTATTTAGAGGCCGAATCAGAAAGGCTACCCAAAATTAATGTTGTAGATAATTCCGTAAGATTTCCAAGTTGATAAAGAACACAATTTTTAGAGTTAGCAATGAAAAGTTATGGAATTTTAACCGCGCGCTGTTCTACCTGTTTGAGAATTGGGGACTGTCGGTTTGTTCCTCGGTTTTGATCTAGTTAGATTCAGATCTAGGACGTCCACCCCAAACGGTTTTTGAGTATAATTTCACCATGATTTCAGGTTGATAAAGATCACCTCCATTGGATCTGTAGAATGAAAGTTAGGGTATTTTTTCTTGCTGCTGTTCTGTAGTCTAGTCACATGTCTGTCAGGCACTTTCAATTGCAGATTAGCCTTATGTACGGGCATAATTAGGAAACCTTGTCTCCTAGTGTTTTGAATGTTTATCTGTTAAGTTTCATTGGGCACTGGTTTCATGTCGTTTCGAGAACCAGATAATTAATTATAATTTTTCTTATACTGCTGGCCAGTAGGATGAGCAGGTGGCTGAATAATGTAATATCAGTTTAACTCCGTTAATTGTGTTGGTTAGTCGGAGGGTTAGTGTAGGTCTCCTGTAGCTAAGTCGTGCCACGTTATCCTTATTCCAAATATGTACTTGTGTAGGCGGCGAGACATCGCGTGTGGGAACACCTTTGTTGCTTGCTAACGCGTCGCGACGGGAAAGGCAAGTACATTTAAATTCTTTACATTAATAAATGATGTGTGTTTGTGTTCATGCTATTATTTCTATGATCCATGTTTTCAATAAAAGATGTTAATCAATATTCATATTCCATTACATGCAATTCCAATGTGTTAAGATATATTGATTTCTGTGGAACGCTTCATTGTTGGTTGTTGTCTTAGATGAGTTGATGATCCATGTTCATATTCCATGATGTACATTCCGTTCCTATTTGATAATCCATGAGGAAGAAAGTGATAAAATTCATTGCATATGTTCATTCAATTCATGTGTTGTTCATATGCATTCCACGGGAGTGGATTTGTAAAGACCCATCAACTCCAGTATGGGCATGTAAGACCCACCATTCCAATATGGGCAGTTTCGGACACCCGTATGAAACGTTCTTCATACGGTAATTTGGTCCCCGGACTTTGTTAAGTACGGGCTTAAGTGAACACCGACGGGTGTCTCACTCGCTATCTGCAGTATGAGCATGTGTTAGTCCATTCCTTTCAATGCATCCATTCATTCCATTCATATACATAAGTTTTCAGAGATTAATTCTTAATTCGTAATGTGACTGACTTGTTCATAACCTGGTATGTTCAATTGTTTATTGTACTTGCTGAGTTTCGACTCACCCTTATTTTTCTGTGTTTATTTAGGTGAACCTTGTTGATGATAATCTTAATGGGAGGGAGTAGACCAGCACGTTCCACACAGTTCATTACATTATATTTTCATTAATGGATTCAACTATGTTAATCTTTGATGAGAGATGAACTGTAATAAGTAATGTTTAGACTTCATGTCATGTCGTTCCATGATTAGTTCCTTGATTATTCACCATTGATGAATTGGTTATTTTCACCTTGTTACCATGGTATTGTTGTCTGATTAGAGGCATATTGAACCTTATTCCGCAATTTGATGATATGTTGTATCTTTAGGTAGCATCTTAGCTTCCGAATAGCCAGGGTGTTACAGTTGGTATCAGAGCGGGTTTTAGGTCCGTGGTAAGTTAAGTATTAAAATGACACACTGTGCATAGTAGGTGGGGTTTGGGAAATCTATTGCTTCCGCATATCTAGTAATGTGGTTCATTATATTGTCTTTATGTCGAATTGTACATGCTATCTTTCTTGTTGTTAATCTATGATATGATGTGATATCCTATATATATGAATTTATTCTATGATTGTCATGGGATGATCCTATATATTCATAATTGATTACATTAGTTATGCGTATCGGTAGCGGACGTTGAGCAGTTGAGTTCGTGGTTGTTGTCCTGGGTTTTGCCAAGCTACACCACTGTTCGTGGTATGAAATTAGAGAAGTTCTTACCCATGTTCCATAAGTTCTGGGTTGAGCATGAGCTCGTTGATGAATTTGTTGTCTTTCTCGAGCTTGTATCTGGTTTTCTAGTTATAGTTTCTTGCAGTTCATGAGTTTCTTTTGAATGGGGGGTTTTAATGAAGTGGGCAAACTCCAGTAGATCTCTGACCGTTCTTTGAAATAATTATTGTTCTTTCGATTATTGTGATATTTCTGCTCCACGTGAGTGTAGTTAAATTGCAAGATTTATCTTTTCACGGAAGTTCTGTTTTACCCTGTTGGAAAATTTAACTCATTTGCTCGCTTGGAATTTCGGGCATTGGGAGATTTCTTTTGCAAGTTCTTTATTAAGTGTGCATTGAGCTTGCATATTTCTTTTGGGGTTACTTTAGAAAGTTGTTCTCTTCTTTGGTTTCTGAATTTGACAAATTCTTGTCCGGTGGTGGTGGATGAATTTCTCTTGAGTTCATGGTTCCTTGTAGTTGACTAGATTCAATGGTTCTTTAAATCTATTAATGTTTTTTCTCCTCGATTGTTGAACTGATTTTACTACAAGTGATCTTCGTCAATTGACAATATTGATATTTCTATGGTTGTTCCTTCTTTATCATTGGAAAAGAGCGACTCATTTACTCGTTTGATAGTTTGTATCATGAGAGTTTCTGTTGTAAGTTTGTTAACACGAGAAAGTATTGGCTCCGTGTATTTCTTTTGAATCATTCCGCTTGTTGAAGTTTAATACATCCCTTTTCTGAAGAATAGTGATAAAACCCTTTTGTGGTGCTATGTTGCGGATAAGTCAGAGACTGTAATCAAACAAAATGGTTGGCAACGGGTTTCTACTGGTCCCTATTTGTTTTTCAAATAAATCTTATCTTTCTGACTGCTGAGCTCCCTTTGCTACTTGTAAACGTTATTACTGTCAAGATCATTATTTTATGAGGGACCTATCTCTCTTGTTGATCAAGGGAGCTTGGTTATCTGTTTGGTATTTTGGAGAACGGGAATTATCTTTTACAAAGTTTATTGAAGAAATATTTTGACTCTACTCGTTTCTTTTGGGGTAGTTGGAGTGTTGGAGTTTAGAACATCTTTTTGACAAAAAGTGTTGAACCCCCTTTCTAATGTTTTGTGGTGTTGTGTGAGAGGTTTGTTTCAGCTTTGTGATTTTCGTACTAGGTTTCCTTTCTAGGAAAAGTCATCATTACAATTCCATTTGATGCTGAAGATTTCTATGACGCGATTTGTTATGTTCCCTTTAGAGGGTTTATTTATGCGATAGTGAGGTAAATTGAATGTTACCAAGCATGAACGTATTTGGTCTCAATGATATGAACAGTAATGTGAGGGTAATGTTGATTCTTTTATAGAGAAAGAAAATTGATTGTCTTTCGTGAAATTTCTAAAATGGTCAAATCTCAAGTTTTGTGTTCAAAATCTTTAGGAGTTTCAAGTTTTATGTGGTAAACGAAGTTTGTCGAGTAAAGCGTTAAGTTGCAAAGTTATAATGGTTCTTCAGTGGTGCGAGTGTGTTGATCTTGAATGCTCGTTTGTTCTTATCAGTGAAAGTCTGATATTCTCTTCTTGTGAAGCCTACGCTTTCAACTGTGGACTTCACATATATTTTCCGAGTTCTTTGCCTAATTGGTTTTCCCCTTGGTTATGTATTCCTTGCGAGTGGTAAATAATTTTCTAGTTGGCGAAAATCATTTTTATGAGAAAGATTCAACCAAACCTTTCCGCACGGCTCCTTCAAGGTGTTACCTAATTATGGTTGTGAGTTTGATTAAAATTATTTTAAATAAAATGGTGCATAGAGGTATCCTATTTCTTCTTAAGATTTTCGAGTGATTTAATTCTAAAGGCTCCTTGGTTTGAGTTCGCAAATAGAGGTTGCAAGCAAAGGAAATTTTCGTTGATTTCTTCGAGAGTAAATTAATCCATTGCTTTCTGTGAATTTATGCAAAGGAAAAAAATAGTTTCGAGTTTTTGTGGCTGAGATCATTTGGATCCCACGTTTTATGGGTTGTTGAACTGTTCTGAGCAAATATGACGTGTTGAAGGATTTTCTTGATTCTTAATTAGATCTTGTGGTTTGGACTAAAAAACCTTATCTTGTTTGTTGTGGCAAAATGTTGTAAGTCAAAGGATCAATTTTAGTGTTAAAGGAAGGAGTGCAGTAGGAGTATTTGAAAATTTGAGTGAAGTTTTGTAACTTGTGATTATTTGAATCAGGTCTAAACTTTCTGCTCTTTCCGCGCAATAGCTGTCGGTTTTTTTAATCGCAATGTCATTTTCTTATTGGTCGGTACTTGTTAATTCTCTTTTTGAGGGATGTGTACCCTCATATGTGAACTTAACTTTTGTATTTCCAAGATTCCCGTTACCATATTATTTATTTTGGTTTCGTGCTCGCTGTGAGGGGCAACGTTTTCTTATGTGACGAAATTCGTCCTTATTCGTCTCTTTCTTTTGATAAAGACTTAACAGTTTTATCTTGCAAAGTTTTACAAAGTGTAATTTGGCAACTATTTGGTAATAGTTAAGTAATGATAGTGGTGAGATTTTTCTACCAAGGTATTGGAAGAGCAGTAGAAGATGAATGGATTTTGATCTGTACCTCTTGGAGGAAATTTCATTCATATGGAATGTTTGGTTTCGAAGTAAGTCTAATGAGTGGTACGACTGAGTAGAACCAATGGTATAGAGGAATTCCAAAACTTCAATTCATGTTAAAAGGTTGGGGATTATCAAAGGCATAGAGACCTTGATTAATTTTATAGGGTAACGCAATTGGATAGTATTGCGAGATTATGTAGAGAATTTCTGAGGATGTCAATAAGTGAGTATGTTAGAATTGTGGTAATGTTGTGTCGGGACCCAAATATGCAAATCTGGACCCTCTGTGTATTCTGCACTAGTCCAGGATCACGCTAGTGCACACAGTGTCAACATTGATGAAATATCACATCCATACAACGAATATAAGAATAAACGAGTACTTTAAATAACAAATAACTGTTGGGACCTTATGGTCGAATGTTACATTTATTAAGCCATGCAAGGCTGACAATAAGAGAATAAACTGCAGCGGAAACGAAATAAACTCCGGTAGGCTCCCATCAATTTACCACAGGCAACCGACTGGGATCAAGACCCTAACGTTCAACCTTCGTAGAACTCTTCTTCAAAAGCGGCACTGACTCCTCCACTTCTGTTGATTTGTTTAGCAAGAGTGAGTACACACCGTACTCGCAAGTCATACCACAGAATGCATTTATACATGATGGCTTATTCCAAAGGAATGGCTTCTGTGGTTATTTTGCAGGAATGCAACATTTACAATTGAATACAAATAATAGATTGAAAGCATAATTCAAAACAAATAGACAATAATAAGTTAACAATTGATTTCACAAAGTACACATAGTCTAATCAAGTTCTTTCACACAGCTGAACAAGTTATCTCACACAAATTGACCCTTCCCAATTGTTTTATGAAAATCTACCCCTCGTGTGAAATTCCCGAGCATGTCCATAACCGAGGACGCGGCTATTCGAATAGATTGGTTTAAACACTCTGCAGAGGTTGTACACTTTACCCACACGATACAATCAGTGTAGCGATCACTGACCATAACAAAACCTTTCAGAAACTTCATCTCAAACAATGACACTCTGGTGTGCTTTATGCCCAATTTGTACACACACCCTTGGAACGACACACACATTGGGCGAGGATGCACGTGACCGTCCCGCGATGTGACCCAAACACGGCGGTACACCTCCACCCATCACATAGCTTAAATACAACTGAGTTGTCAATGTCAAGACTCCATAACTTACTAAGTCGGGCCCGACCCATACTAGGCATGTGGTCGCATGAGAAGGCCCAGTTCAATGGCGCACAAAGTTAAGTCCTTAATTGACTAAGGCAAGACTTCCAGTTTTAACCCAAATCACAAAGTTTAATAAGCACACAGCTCCACCATTCACACAGAATCCACCACTTGCCTCAGTCCAAATCTTTTCCCATCCTGTTGATTAAGTGCAACACATGCCATCAACGAGTAACAGCACACAGCACACACAGTTTCATCACACAGTTCCATAATCACTTAGTCAAGTTTATAATTGCAACTCACATGAAATGATGACTCGTGGCATGGCTAAGCAGTCTAATCGTATATAACCAACCCACGTTGGTGCTACGATAATACCAACTAATAATTAACCAACCTAGGGTGACAAAAGATCATGACATACAATAGACAAGGTGGTATAACAATTTGGATTAATAACTATCCCAAAAGTATTTAAATAAATACTTGAAATAGAATGCAATACATTGAAACAAAGTATTTTGAAAACTGGGTTCAATATGATCAAAGGTATAACTTGCCTTGGAATAGATCTAGATATTGGTCTTGGTCTTGAGGCGCTCCTTCTTCTGCAAAATTCCCCGAAGTATCGACGTCTACTCGCAAACGAGACAAAAAAAACAAAACAAATAAATACAGAGGCAAAACAAACTCCAAAAATAAAATAAAATTCACCATTAAATAGATCTTAATTTTATATGAATTTACAAATTTGAATGGGCTAAATTGGACTTCGGATGCAAAAGATATGGGCTTTGGAAGATTGGAAAATCAATTAAACCCTAATTTGGATTTTCTTGAATTTCCCGAATTATTTTTATAAAGGAAAATCGGATTATTGCGCAATGCTTGCGTCAGTGAGAATTTCTGGAAAAGAATTAAATTTAAATTAAAGCGACAGTGGGACCATTTGTCGGTGGCACTACTCCTGAGACCAAATCCACCGAGCCGAGGAGAACCGGCCGGTGGGCCAGGCGACGTGGCTCGGCGATGCGGCCACGCAGCGACACACCAAAGACAGAGGGGATGTGGTCGCACACATGGCGACCACGAGGCAGAACGACGGCGGCACTCCGGCGACCACGGATCTGGCGGATGGCGGCTCGGCCGGTGGCGGAGTGCGCTCTGACTCGATCGCGACTGGCGATCTGGTGACGCGGTCGCTACTCGCGGAGATGACCGAGCGGCGGCGACGACACGAGGAGCGCGGAGGCGGTGCGCCGATGGTCGCGATGGCGAGTAGGGCTTCCCGAGGGCAACGAACGCGCGCATAGGGTTGCCGCTGGCGAGGCGAACTCGGCGAACGCGGTGGCGGAAGCTCACCGGTGGTGCGCAATCCGGCGAGAAGCTCACGGCGGTCTTGAGGTTCGAGCTCCGATTCCGGCGGCGGCGACGATTTAGGGTTAGCGGCTGTGGGGAAAAGGCGGCGGGGGGATGCGATCCTCGTGACACGGGCGCGGCTTTAAATAGGGCCGAGGAACCCTAGAACCCATGTCGAGGACGGCGGCGGCGCGCGGAAGAATCGGAACGAAGTCCCGATCGGAGACGATGAATAGTGTTTCGGTGGGACCCACTTGTCACGGCGCAGCTTCGGACGAAGGTGTGTGGAAAAAGCGACACCTCGGCGGTCCCACTTGATGAGAGACGCGAGGCGCGGCGAAGGCCGCGGATCGGCCAAAGGGACACGCGCGAAGATCCAGTGAGGCAAAGCGGGCGAACTCATGACGAAGTAGCGGCCGGGCGATCTTGATCAACTACCGGAGTGAAGCGGGCTTGGAATAGTGTTGGGCTTCGCCCAAGATCGCTTCAAGGATTTAAAATAGATTTTTCTTTTAAATAAATCCAGAAAATACAATTAGTAATTAGAAAATAGCAAATGACTTTGGAAAAATTCCAGAAAATTCTATAAAATATATCCAAGCATATAGAATCTAAATAAAATAATTTTGGCAATTGTTGGTGTTGGGATTAAGCACATTAAATCAATTTGTCCTTAAAGTCCATATTAAGCTTTTTAAATTAATATTCCAATAAATCCAAATGGTGAATTTTCTCACTACTACTATTTAAAAGATTTTTAAAGCTCTGAAATTTGGGATGTTACATGTTGGAGATTCAATCCGAAGATTTTCCTATCTGTTACGATTGAAAATTTGTTGTAGAGGTCTTGGAGGTTAAATCTGGGCTCTGAACTTTTACGCTAGACCTTTGGTCACACAATGATTGTGTGTAGAGAGAGTGGAATAATGAAGTTTCCCGAGCAGTGGAATGATCATTGATAGAACCTTTCTGATGTAGTACATGAGCATGTGTGCTAAGGATTCTGAGTTGTTCTTGAAAATTAGAGGTAATGTGTTTGGGTGGGATCAATTTTGTGGTGCTTTGGGTGCCTTCAATCAATTAATGTTGATTAGTAGAACGAGATGCCTAGAGTATTCGGAGGATTCAATAGAGCCTCTCCACAATGGTATGGATGATGTATTTCAGTTTGAGCCTAATTTGAGGATGTTCAATTAAAAGGTTTAAGCTCATGTGGTATGCGATGAATTCGAATTTCATGGTTCGAGAGAAAGTTTATTCCTAGAAGAGAGAAAATGTGGAAAAGCATGTTTCATCGGATAATGAGGTGTTTTCTTGATTCTCGTTCGAGTCTTATGTTGTTGACTGGTGTTTTCTGCAATTTGAGTTGGTGCTGTGTTGGCATGTTGATTCTTTCCAACTTAGACAAACCGCAAGAAGTTTTTGGTTTGGTCATTCGAGTGATTTCTCTTTTGGTTGTCGTGGTGTTTATTTGTAAATTGTTTACTTGGGAAATGGAAAAGGTTCTCGAGATAAATCTTCAACCTTGGATTTGATCCTGTTGGTAGGGAGTTGTTAATGCATAGTTACGATGAGAATATTTTATTTTCAAGTTGGGTTCTGTTTGCAAAATAGTTGTTTAAAGACGAGTTCTGTTTTACCTTCCTAGTTTACGGTTGTGCTCCTTGTTAAGGTGAAAGAACTGATTGAGACGTGGAACAAGAGTTCCAGGTGTTTTGTGTGGTTGTGTGATTTGGTACCGAAGAGAAGAGTGGCCTAAGGAACAAATGTTCGTTTTTGGAAGCTGTAGTGATTTTGGAAGGCGGAGTTTTGCTAGGACCGTCTCGTGTCCTGGCGCAGGGTATACAATGTTTTGTGCAACCCGGTGTCGAGGGAGTACTTGAGGCATCTGGAGCGTGAGGTTTCATTAGAACCGTCGAACAACGAGTCAGACTGTGCTATCGAGTCCTGCCTGTGGGCTGGTTCCAAAAAGATCGGGATGAATAATACAGCGTAAAATGTTAGTTAGTAAAGGTGCGGTGGACGCATCAGACCGAGCGGAAAGTGACTTGGGAGCTGGAGTCCCGCAAGCTAATTGTTGATGCCCTTTGAGTAGAATAGCAGATAGAATTCGGGTCAATTACATTTTAAGGGGTAGAATGTAATACCCCGAAATTTATTCGGGCGAATAGGAGAGTATTCGGGAGAAAGAGTTAAACAAGGATTACAATTTTCAGTGATCTCAAGGTGGTTTCTGTGAATTTTCGACAACCTGGGCATTGGACCACGGCCCATGTGGCCCAAGAGGGGGCTGGCCAAAGGGGGGATGACATTCCCCCAAAAACCCTAAACCCCCTTCCCCCTTCCCCCCACTTGGAGCCGCCACCCTCCTCCCTGCCGTGCGCCACCTTCTTCTTCCCCCTGTGCCAGTTTTGTTTGTCAGATTTGGGTGAGTTCCGTACGTTTTCTGTTTCGTCGACCTCTTAGAAAGTTGTAGCCCTTGGTCTTAGCTTTCTTTAGGCATCAACATCATCTGATTTGGAGTTACGGTTTAGGAGATATGGCTATTTTCGTGTGACTGTTCAGGAGAGCTGACTGGATTTGGCAGTTTTCTTGTCTAGCCATTATGAATTATTTAGAGGCTGAATCAGAAAGGCTATCCAAAATTAATGTTGTAGATAATTCCTTAAGTTTTTTAAGTTGATAAAGAACACAATTTTTAGAGTTGGCAATCAAAAGTTATGAAATTTTAACATGCTACTGCTTACATGCATGTCGAGAATTGGGGACTGTCAGTTTGTTCCTCGGTTTTGATCTAGTTAGATTCAGATCCAGGACGACCACCCAAAACAGTTTTTGAATATAATTTCACCATTATTCCAGGTTGATAAATATCACCTCAATTGGATCTGTAGAATGAAAGTTAGGGCATTTTTCCTTACTGTTGTTCTGTAGTCTGCTCAGATGTCTGTCAGGCACTTTCAATTGCAGATTAGCCTTATGTACGGGTATAATTAGGAAATCTTGTCTCCTGGTGTTTTGAATTTTTATCTGTTAAGTTTCACTGGGCGCTGATTTCATGTCGTTTCGAGTCCCAGATAATTAATTATGATTTTTCTTGTACTGCTGTCCAGTAGGATGGGCAGGTGGCTGAATAGTGTAATGTCAGTTTAACTCCGTTAATTTTGTTGGTTAGTCAGAGGGTTAATGTAGGTCTCCTGTAGCTAAGTAGTTCCACGTTATCCTTATTCCAAATATGTACTTGTGTAGGCGGCGAGGCATCGCGTGTGGGAACACCATCGTTGCATGCTAACGCGTCGCGACGCGAAAGGCAAGTACATTGAAATTCTTTACATTGATGAATGATGTGTGTTTGTGTTCATGCTAATATTTCTATGATCCATGTTTTCAATAAAAGATGTTAATCAATATTCATATTCCATTACATGCAATTCCAATGTGTTAAGATATATTGATTTCTGTGGAACGCTCGCTGTTGGTTGTTGTGCCGATGAGTTGATGATCCATGTTCATATTCCATGATGTACATTCTGTTCCTATTTGATAATCCATGAGGAAGAAAGTGATAAAATTCATTGCATATGTTCATTCAATTCATATGTTGTTCATATGCATTCCACGGGAGTGGATTTGTAAAGACCCATCAACTCCAAAGATGGGCATGTAAGACCCACCATTCCAATATGGGCGATTTGGACACCGTGTGAAACGTTCTTCATACTGATAATTTGGTCCCGGACTTTGTTAAGTCTGGGCTTAAGTGAACACCGACGGGTGTCTCACTTGCTATCTGGTATGAGCATGTGTTAGTCCATTCCTTTCAATGCATCCATTCATTCCATTCATATACATAAGTTTTGAGATTAATTCTTAATTCGTAATGTGATCGACTTGTTCATAACTTTGGTATGTTCAATTGTTTATTGTACTTGCTGAGTTTCGACTCACCTTTGTTTTTCTGTGTTTATTTAGGTGAACCTTGTTGATGATAATCTTAATGGGAGGGAGTAGACCAGCACGTTCCATATAGTTCATTACATTATATTTTCATTAATGGATTCAACTATGTTAATCTTTGATGAGAAATGAACTGTAATAAGTAATGTTTAGACTTCATGTCATGTCGTTCCATGATTAGTTCCTTGATTATTCACCATTGATGAATTGGTTATTTTCACCTCGTTACCATGGTATTGTTGTCTGATTAGATGCATATTGAACCTTATTCCGCAATTTTATGGTATGTTGTATCTTTAGGTAGCATCTTGGCTTCCGAATAGCCTGGGTGTTACACACATGTTCACTATATGCCACAAAACATTGTTGTGAGTATGATTCATATTTAATTAGTCATAGTTAATTGGTCGTAATTAATTAAGTCCTAATTAAATAGTTGTAATTAATTACTCATAATTAATGTAGCTAATGTTAATTAGTCATAATTAATTTAGTCTGAGTTAATTAGACATAATTAATTTAGTCATTACTATTTATTCTTAGTTAATTAGTCATAATTAATTTAGTAGTAATTAATTTAGTCATTGTTATTTAATCATCATTAATTTAGTAATAGTTAATTTAGCTGTACTTAATTTAGTTATAATTAATTTAATCATAATTAATCTAGTCTTAGTTAATTAGTCAAAATTAATTCATCACAATTAATTAAATCCTAATTAATTAGTCATACTTAATAAGTCATAATTAATTTAGTCATAGTTAATTAGTCATAAATAATTAGTAATAATTAATTTAATTATAGTAAATTTGTCATAATTAATTTAGTGGTAATTAATTACTTGTATTAATTATTCATAATTAATTTAGTGGTAATTAATTTATCGTAATTAACTAGTCATAATTAATATAGTCATAATTAATTTGCGTCTTTCGATTTGTTCCAAACTGACTTGACATTTCATCTCTTATAAGCCATGCCTCTATCGGAGCTACTCGAACCATTCTACGACAAGCATCACCGGAGCAAATGTGGATCACTGAGGATGAGCATGGTCCTCCACCCCTCGTGCTCAGGTCGGAGAAGCATTACTAGAACCTTGACCCTTGCTATGTCTCAATCCTTCGGGATACATGCTTGCTGCCCTTTGCAAGGATGCTTCAGGTCGGAAGTAACTTCACCCTGGACGGGAGTCTCATGTTGGTACTTGTTGGCAGATGGAGACCAGAGATGCATACATTCCACATTCGGTGGGGAGAGATGACAGTCACTCTCCAAGATGTCTCCTTCACCGTCTACGATCACATGAGATGCACTTGTTCCACCCCGTTCGCTGGTGGATTGGAAGGGGCTCGCATGGTGGAACGGTTCAGCCTACCTATGCCAAACAGGTCTCATGATGTCCCTCGGACATGGCTTAAGCATTTTACTCAATGCCTTGCGGATGAACCAGACGAGATTGTTAGGACGCACCTCACCATGTACCTTTTGCATATTTTCTGCTGGGCCGAGTCTTTGGCTGACACTGATCCTCAGGGGAAGCCCCATTACAGCTTTAGATTAGCTATCCTTTGCATCAAATACAGGGGGTAGTGTGACGCTTTGGGGCACGACACCTGTTTGAAACAAGTCCTTGTCGCCTGCTACGTTCTCCTACAGCTGTGCAGTTAGGAGCACTTCTATGTTGGGCAGCCCACCTTTTGGAATGCAGCGCAACCGTACCTGAGTTCCACGACCCCATTGATGGGCACACTATCGACACCTGACAGGCTACTGCTAAGTTACGTTGGGCTAGAGGTAGACCGGCGAGGTGCTACCCCACATTCCACAATGAGTTCAAGTCGTTGCACGATGATAGCATCATATGGTCTCCATGGAGTCCACATTTTGTGAACACAGTAGTGTCGCACGAATTGTCTTTGCAATGCACGCAGGACACCGGATTATGAGCAACGACCTGCCACCTTGTGTTTTCCCATATAGAGGAGCCTTATGCGTCGCAGTGCGTAAGGCGATAGTTCGATCTCTACAAGGTTGTGCCCCATCTCGACGGGAGGATGCTCGAGTGAGATGTGCACTTGTGAGTGCAACTCCATCCGAGTAATGTTTATAGTTCATACATATACCCAATCTTCTCATATAAATCCTTCTCGAATGCAGGCAATCGAGGATGGGCTGACATTCTGGGGACTGGTAGGCAGTCCAACATCAATGGACGACTGCTTGGATGGAGTTGGTGCACATTGAGGTTCTACATGAGCAGTGGTCGTACGACATTTGTACTTACCGTCAATACATCGAGTGGTACTTACCACAGTCGCGCACCAAACTCACCCAACCTCCACCAGAGCGTTCGGAGCAGGTCATGCACGAGGAGAGGCTTTATCACTCGTTTGATCGACACAGCGCTCCGCATTGTGACGACATTGTAAAACACTCACAACCTATTCTTGCTTCATTCGTGATATTTTTACTATTTGGTATTAAACAACTGTTGTCTATCACTTTAGTTCGATCGGATCCAGCGGATCTTATGCGCATCGGATTCCGCCATCCGCAGCCCAAATCACACCATTCCAAGGTTTCTTTGTACTCTCAAGTCCATCTTCACGGAGTCCAAATAAGTAATCAAGAATATGAGCTACGATCGGTTGAGAGACGACGTCTTTCAGGCTGCGAGCCAAGTGGGCTGACCGTGTTCAACTGCTAGGCGGGCACAGCCTAGTGAGATTAGCGGGCATCTTAGCACTCCCCGTTGCCCATCCGCATTGCAGATCAGGATGCATCACTTCTATGATCAATGTCCACATGGCCTACTCAGATTGGTGGTCGTCCAAGCGCTCCCCGTCGGCCATCCGCCTTTGCACATCGGGAAATGCGTGATGTTCAAATTTAGGTCCTTATTATTTATTTTTTGCCTAACAATATTCCATCTTGTAGCCTTCAGTTGAGCGTGGGGTTGATGACCAATTAACCGATGAGGAGGCGGTCATCCTAGCACTGCTAGGGTGGAGTACACTGCACTAGGATTTGGAGCGTACCACCCATGGCGCCCACCGTTGGTCTACACTCAGTGGAACCTTTACCAGTATAGAGTACCGTACCAAGGCCAGAGCTCTGCCTCACTCGGGCTTGTTGGTACATCGTACGGTCAAGGCTAGAGCTCCTTCGCACCGAGGGCCATTCATACATCGTACCTGGGGGGTTGTGCCTCTGGGGGCAAATATCTTGATTCGTTCTTCTGGATATCTTTGGCGGTGGTAGCCGATTTGGCATGATTCGGTAGCGACATTGATGTTGGACAGACTCAGCTGGGCCATAGTCAGTTTGCTGAAGCACCTCCACCCACTCAACGGTCTTTGTACGCCCTCTGAACCGATACACGCTCTCCGGACCGGTTCATGTATCCCACAGGATATGCTCAATGCAAGACTAGGACACACATACAGACACAGACACAACGAGCAGAGAGTGGCTCAAATGAGTGAGCCATATTATAGCCTGTGTGTAATTACAATGTATACATTATGTGCATATGTATCTAAGATGTTGTGCGCTTATGTTGTACTATATTTGTATACAAATTTTGCATAACATATTTGTATATATTATGTGTGTATTATCGGAGTACATCGGCTCCTCTAACATCCCATGAGAAACTGAAGCTCTGATACAACCTAATAATGATCCAACTAGCTGATTAGATGGATCCTGATTGTTGGCCCAGTCTTTCACGGTACGCATGAAGAACAACAAACTCACAAACCAATTCGGGCGAATTGAATTGTAAGAAAATCAGCACACTCACAAACCAATCTAATAGATTTAGTTGAAAGTAATAGTAGCCCTGGTGAACAGTGCGAGTGAATTGAATTGAAAGAAAATCAGCACACTCACAAACCAATCTAATAGGTTCAGTTTCAAGTAATAGTAGCCCCGGTGAACAGTATCCATGCGTGAAGAGTAACTGCGCGTGAACAATACTTGTTAGACTTCCCATGGTGTGTAGCGTTGTGGTCGAATTACCACGGACCTCCCAACAACAAATGACATGCGTGCATGGGCACGACATAAAAATCCAACTTGTCTTCAAAATCATGAGTTTTTGCCTCATATAGCAATATTCACAGTGCTAATAGTAATTTTGTCCCTCTCTTGACGTTAATGCAAAAAATGGTACCCTCCACCATGCCTCAGGGGGCTTGACTCCCCACGAGTAACATCCCGGGACCCTAGGGCACGAACCTGACCAAGTCCAGCCCCCAAGGGCACAACAGAGGGCACTCCTGTACCCTGAAGCCTCAGAAGCTGTGAGTGCCTTGCCAGGGAGGCACAACCGTGGCGAGAGAGATTTGAAAATTGATTAAAAAATTATTTTTGATACTGTTTGACACTATTAAACACTATTTGAAGCTTTTAAAAAAATCTTTGGATTTTTTTATTCTTGTTTTTTACATCGCACTCGCAACTTCAAATATATTATCGCATGTACGAGACAAAAAATTTCACAAATTTTTCATATAAAATCACAGCGCAGCACAGCACACACAGGTTCAAACATGGGTGTCAACCATCGCCATCGCTACCTTTTGTTGGAAATATGCCCTAGAGGCAATCATAATGATGATTATATTTCAATATGTTCATATCATTGGATAATATGTTATCTTGTTCATATAATAATATCAATAATATTTATTATCAAGTATGTGACTTGATTGTGAAATTCTATATTTATGTGATGATTATTCTTAAACGTTCCCTGGTCGGAAACATATGAGAACACATATGAATAGACTAGCATATGTATTGGTTGATGACTATGTTTCACAAGTCATGGATATGGAGATATCAAACCAATAATATGAACAAATGTTAGGGAACATGGTGTTGGAAAAGACCCACTTTGAGACACTATTGAGATTGTTATGTTTCTATGTATCATGAGTTGGTCTCAAGCAATGATGATGTATAATCCTTAGACCTGAGATCAGCATGATTTCCTACATGTGTAGTAGCACTCTTAGGGGTTGCCAAATGCTACTCATAACTAGGTAGTTATAAAGATAGCTTTCGGGTATGCTATGAAATATGGGAGGGATGTGACTAGTCGGGTATGTGATTTGCCCCTCCTAACATAACAGGAGAGATTGTAACAACCCAAATCTCTAAGTTGGATTAGTTAAGCATCTAATATGCATTTGTGAAATTTTGAACTTTTTAAAACTTTTTATGTAACCCATATGTTGATAATACTGTGTTATGTGAAGACTAGAATTTAAAAACCTAGTAATCTAATACATCGTCTCCCATTCAAAAGCTTCATTTGAAGTCAGAGAAAAACTAAAAGGATTTAATTTGTGGGAATATTTTAGTTGGATTCTATTTTCTCTGATATGCTTGTTTGGATTTTTCTGGAACTTTTGGTGGTTATTGGTTCCCTATTTATTTTGCTTGGCCAATTTTGAAATGGAATTTTAAAATACAAACTTGATAGATAAATAAAGCGAATGTGATTAAAAATTTATAATAAAAAAAATCTAAACTCTGCATAATTATTCTAAATATATATATTAAGGAATTAATTAAAGCATGTTTTGAAATTGTCGCACATCAAGTAATAATAATCAATATTAAGTCGAAGGTCTGAAAGACTGTAATTAAAATTAATTATTTTCATTTCTTGAATTGCATGCATCACAAAAATCATATCATTATGCATGTATTAGTATCATCATTTTTCTTTTTCGGATCGACAGATCGCAGGCGAAACGCCTGTGTGTCCCGTCTTTTCCGGCTGTCGTCCCTGCTAACTTCTTTCGCTTCTCTTCTTCAAATCTTATCCAAAAACTCAAAACTAAGCCATGCATGTCATACCAACGCAATTGCCATCGCACAACCAACCCAATTCTCTAATTTGTTTTTCGCATGCATGACAGTTTAAGCGAATTCGCAAAAACGAGAAAATAAGCAGCAGATGAAACACCTGCATGTCCATTCTTGTCCCTAACTTCTCTACTCGCAATCACCAACAAAAATTGAGAATTCGGCAATGCATGTTATACCGTTGCGATCGTCATCGCGAGGGTAATCCATTCCTACCTTTAATTCTCGCATGCGAAATCGTTTGAGTAAGTTCAAAAAATTAAAGAAAGAAATGCATATTTACCAACACTGCTATTTCTTTTCTGCTCAATGAACTACCTCCTGCTATTTTATTTTCCCAACATAAAGCCTCCACTACTCAATGTCATCTTCACCCACCAGTCAAAGCACACAACCACTTTTTCTTTGCCCCTAGCCGAACAGTTTCTCTCTGCATTTCCCATTCGCCCTCCCCCTCCAGTAGAAAACCACAGCCGAAGCATCCTATCCTCACAACCATTTCGGTTCCCCCCAGGCTGGGTCACTCACTGCCACTCATCTTCTCCCACGCCACATCTTCCCCAAAACAACATAGCTCTTTCTTTCTCTCACAAGAACTCAAGCTCCACTTCTCTCCTCTAAATCCCCATCAAGAACCAGAAAACTCTCAATGCATGTCACCCCATTGCATTCCCCATCCCATTAGCTTCCCATCCATGCTAGTAATTTTCGCATGCATGATGTTTTGGAGCATTTTGCATAAGAGAGAGGATGGCATGCACTGTAGCAGCTCACATCTTGTAGCAGTTCGGTGGCTGCGCTGCTTGCTGTGCTGCTGCGTGTGCTGGCGGGAGAGCTAGCAGCGTCAGCAGTTGTAGCACCGGGAGCAAGCAGCAGCGGCTCCAGTGCAGGCAGCCGAGCAGTGCACACCGCCAGGAGCAGCAGAAAGCAAGCCAAGGAGCAGCGACGCAGTGGCTACATGTTCACAGTAGCAGCCGGCGCTGGGCAGTGCAGGGCGGCGGTTGCATGCAGCGCACAGGAGCGGCGCCCCAGCAGCGGCGCCGGCTCCAAGCAGCAGTAGCAGCCGGCCGGGCGGTAGAGCGCTGCGGTGCTTGATGCATGGCAGCACAGCAGCATGCAGCTGCGGCCAGGCAAGTGGCCGACGGGAGCAGCTGCAGTGGCTCGGTGAGCTGGCCGAGGCGGCGTGGCCCGGCGTCAAGGCGGCTCGGCGCCTAGCTGAGGACATGGCCGAGCCCCGTGGCGACGCATGCGAGCGGCTCGGGTGGTATGGCGTGCGGCGGCCCTACAGCAGCAGCCCATGGCGTCGCGGGGGAGCCACAACGGAGCAGCGGGTCGGCGAGCCCGAGCACCGACATCGGCGCTTGAAGGACGGCGGCAAGGCGGCCACTTGAGGACGGTGCCGGAGCCATGCATGTGGCAGCGGTTTGTGTGGCGCATGCATGCGTGCGGTGTGGCCAAAGCCGAGCGGATAGCGTGGCACACGCGGCACTGAGGGCGCGGTGTATGTGCCTGGACACGGATGTGGACATGACCGAGAAGCCAAGCACGGCGCGGCGGCTTGTCGTCGACGACTACGGTGGCCGTGGGCGCGGAGCCGAGAGGATGTCGTCCGGTGGTAGTCGCACGCCTAGTGTGTGCGGCGGTAAAATCTTTGTTTAAATTGCATTACCGCATTCGATATTACTTATGCATGTGTATAATCATGTTAAGTATGTCATTTTATTAGTCATGCATGTTTAAATGTAATTAACAAATTGATGATTTATTTTAACCATTGCCTAAGTGATCACTTAAATATATTTAACAAATGCATACATAGCACTATGTCTTATTTAGTGAGATATATAGATAGTTAGTTAAGTGATTATCGAATAAGTGCTGCAACTGTCGAGTACAATAGTGAGTCAAATCAGTAGAGGATTAGTAGAAATGAATAATGACATCACAGTTAGTCAACTCCATGATTGAACTAGTTGTAGTTGATCGAGCATAATAGAAGCATGTTATCTGTGCAACTAGTAAAGGAATTCAGATGGTTAAATCAAGAATATAAGAGGATTGATTTTGACTGTATGATAATCGTGGATGTATGCATAGAATGTCTAGAGAGAGTGCTTGTGAGTACCAGGTGTCCTATTAAGGAAAGTAACACTTTTTAGCAAGCAAGAAGTTTGATTAAACTTCGTAAATTCTTAATTAATTGAAATAAACTCCAATTGAACTGAAAATTATCACCTAAATGCATTTAAAATCATTTTCTATCTTCGGTATTAATTTTATAATTTTTGGAGACTCTTTGGAATTTGGTGTTTATTCGGTGTTTTCGCTTTATTGGCACTTACGTTAGATGACGATGATTCGGGAGTGCAACGGTGATGGTCATGTGAATGTCCAGAGTACCAGCAAATAAAGGCAAGCAATTTGATCATGTTAATCCCAATATTTTCAAGTCTAATATATTGATTTCAACTTGTATGTATGCATTGCTATTTTGTTGTTAAATTATGGTTTGATTAGTTGATCCTATAGTTGCATACTCTGTAAGTAAATGATTACTCTCTACTACCTGAGCTTAGGTTATTTACTGTGATTAGAGTTCGTTGGATGGGCTCTTGTCACTTAGTAGATTACGACTTAATATGCTTAGACATGCTTAGCTATCGGTAGTATTGAGCGATCATCGACTTAGTTGATGATTTTGATCACACAAATCTTATTATTACTCCATTATGTCCAGCACCTTGTGCTTTGTTAATTTGTAAATCTAAAACTGAAAATAAAATTGTTTTAGACTTGGGCATAATGGTATATTGGTGTGATTGTTTGGTGTGACAAGGAAAGGTGCCGAGTCAACAAGGACCGAATTACTTGCGCCATTGATCCAAGCACTTTTGTGTGCTAACCACACGAGGGTATTGGGAACCTCTCTTGACTTAGTACTTTGGCGTGTGTTAGCTCCGGGTTGCAGGAGGTGGTTTATGTGTTGTGTGAAAAAGGAACTGTGTGTTGTTGTTGGGTGTGCGGTGGTGGAGTTCCGGGTAGGTTCTCCATCTCGAGGGGCATCGTAGTTGTCCAAGGCTTTACCCGTGAGGGGTAGTTGACCGAGGCTTTACGATGACTCCAACACAACATATGAGTTTCTATCCATACGGGTGACTCGTAGTTAATACATAATATTGGAAATGTCTTGTAGGACTTAGCTGTGCCGGCATACCTAAGGAAGTGTGCTTCATAGCTTGGAAAAAAGACTGTCTGGCGTGTGGGTACATTGGTACACCCCTGCAGGGTTAAATCTATTCGAATAGCCTCGTCCTAGGTTATGGACAAGCTTGGTTATTTCTCGCAAGAATTAGACTACAACCTTTAATTAAAACTTGACATGGGTGGTATGAATGGGTAATTCATGATATTGTTGTGGTGACTATTGGGTTAGTCACTTCCAAGATGTTGTTGTCATCTATTTATTATTATTTGAACAATAAAAACAGATTGTAAACTTGCTTTTAAATGTACTACATTATTGCAAATAAAGATTGCTTTGTGCTGAAAATGAAACAGACAGCCTCCACTTAAATGAGATTGCATGTAGCTATCTATAGGTCTGTTACTCTACACGTAAGTCTTGCGGAGTACAATTTTTGGTGCTAATTTGTTTTGCTTAACTACTTGTTGCAGAGGAGGAAGGTGAGACCCAAGGGCCTCACTTTTGTGAGATGTGCTGCGGGTTTGACGACTAGCTTGGCGGTCCGATTGGTTGCCTTTTAGGTAAAGGCACACTAATTGGCTATTTTGTTTATCACCATTTTATGGTATTTCGTTTCCGCTGTCTAATTAGTTAATTGTATGTCTTTTGGCTGGTCGGCCTCCCTTTTGTAATAACTCTTCTATGTATGTCTTTTGATTTGTTAAGTGTTGCTTTGGTTCTATGTCTTAAATGGAATTGATGCATGAATTTTGTAAAGGGGTGTTTATACTGCATTTCTACGAAGTATACATATCTCGAAGACACGGGTTATTTTATTTGTGATGCTAGGGTCAATTAGTGACTAAGCATTGCAAGCTTAATAAACCGGGGTCCTCACAGAGATGTCTTTGGGCCTCTCGTTGTGGTCGGATAAAGAAAGTGCATGACCATGCCACTAGTGGTCGAAGTGTCGACCACATGAAGTTATTCGACACTTGATCGAGAAAGTATTGAACAGTCCATGGATGATACAACATCTCACCCGAGTTCAACCGGACATCATGAGGCAAAGGAGAATACACGAGAAGGTCTTTCGATTCGACGGATACAAACTAGCCGTATGGAGATCTGAGCTAGTCGTAGGTTGGTTGAACATGGTCACTAAGTGGTCGGAACCTGGTCGTATGGAGTTACGAATTAGTCGAGACCAAATATGAACTGGTCGTATAGAGATACGAGCTGGTCGTTAGTGATATGGATCTGGTCGTAGATCATATTGCATTAAGGTTCGTCTGATATATTCTATATGTGTTTGGGAATCGTTATGTGTTGCTAGGTACCGTTGACGACTAGTGGTCGGAAAAGAGTTTCCGAGTCACAACCGATTATACATGAACCTATAGGGTCGCACACGTAAAGGGCTGGAATTTGATTTGGATGGTGATCCGAATTCTTGTAGGCCTCGAGTTCGTAATGGGCCTCAAGTTTGAGACCCATCATGGATGCCTATAAATAGAGGGGCGGTGGCAAGGGCTGGCATGACGATCTTTTGGAAGAACTTTCCGAAACCCTAATAGCCATACCTTCCTCAACCACGCTGCCGATGCTAGCACTCCAGCGTGTGGTGCCCCTGCCCTGTACGTGTGGATACCTTGGAGGTGTTGTTGCAAGAAATTAACACTAGGACAATCCGCAACTCAGTACGGCCACTCGGAGGAAGCGGTCTTGGGCGAGTACATCTACTCGGAGGAGAAGACGCGCGGTGAGTACGACTATGATTGCATCAACTCACCACATCGACTCTACTTCCGCTACGAGTTGGCGCGTCTAGTGGTAATCTCGTGATCTATTACTAGCGGATGTTCCTTGGTTGCACGGTAAAATTTTTATTTTGTGCTATCGTAGCCTTGCCGCAATCCTTCACTTTTCACAGCCCTCGGTGGCTCGGTGAGTCAATGGACTGTGCATATGAAAAACTATTCAACGACACCCCTAGGGTACGACGGAGGGTGCTATTTTTGGTATTGACGTCGAGAGAGTACCAAAATTGCTATTAGCGCTATGAATAGTGCTATAAGAGCAAAAAAACTCCAAAATCACACACTGAAAATGAAATTGTGACATGGTGAGTGACCTCCAGCTTTCTGACACTATGCAACCATTGCACATAGTACCGTTGAGGATGCCGTCAAGTTGACAATCCCAAAACTTGCACCAAATCCTTGCTGATGACGTCGTGGTAGCTGCCACCATCACTGATAAGCTTGCAAACCTTCTCTTTGATTTTGCATTCAGATTTAAACATGTTGCTTCTTTGCCCTTTATAGACAATGGCCATGTCATCAACCCGAACCGTCTTGGTCAGCAAACAAAGACCGTCTTGTGGTGCCTCGCCATCAGTTTTGCCATCATGAGAATATGACTCCTCTTGCTATTTTTGGTTAGAAAGAAGGGGCACCATCTCTGCTTTCTTCTTTTCTTCCTTTCTTCCTCGGCTAAACTTTCTTCTTCCCATTTTTCCACCTTTAGCTTTGGACGTTGCTCTTCAATGGTATCTTGGACCTTGTTAGGCTGCTGTCTATCTTCAAGGTACCTCGGCAATGACCAAGATGTAACCACCCTTCACGTTTCTCACCAAGGAAAAGAGTTTCACATGATTGGACGTGGTGTGACTCGGTGTATTTGTTGTTCTTTCAACCCATAAGTGCTAATCACCAACGGACATTCACTCATATGCATAGGATTCACATCACAAGTAATAACAACAACATACCCGTCAAAAGAAATTTTACCTCCACTTGTTTTATGATCGGAATGTGCTTGAACCTCCAAAGCAACTAATATGGCTCCAGATGCGGCTTTGTGACCAATCCCAATCTGTTGACAAGTGTTTGGCTTGCACCGTTTGTCAAGCTTCCCGTATCGATCATCATAGCACAATCTTTGTTCCCCACTTGACAATGATTGAAGAATATGTAGCTTGACTCGTTTAGTGGATCATCCTCACATTGATATATAGTATAGTTGAATTGAATGATCAACTTCATCTCATTCATGTCGGCCATGTCGATCTTTGATTTTCGTGACAACGAAGTACCATGAGCAACTGAAACTCTGATACAACCTGATAATGATCCAACTAGCTGATTAGATGGATCCCGATTGCTAGCCCAGTCTTTTACGATACGCACGAAGAACAAAAAAACTCACAAACCAATTCTGGTGAATTGAGTTGCAAGTAATGGTAGCCCCGGTGAACAGTATCCACGCATGAAGAGTAACCGTGGTTGAACAGTACCTGAAATCTTGATCTCTCTCTCTCTCTCTCAATCATTCTGTTAACTCAACTCGAGAACACATCTAAAGAACACACGATATGCGTCAAAATGGTTTTTCTGATTTTTATTATATAATCATAACTTGTCTTCACATGCTGCGGCCATGGGGCTTAAATAGCCTCAACACAAGCACAAATTGCTCTCAGATGAACTGTAACCACATGAATACTCTGCGCAAATAGTGTCTGAAACTAACTCAAACTCCCCTATTTTCAGAATTAAAAAATTAGCAAAAAGGAATTTCAGATTTAAAGGTCTGAAACGAACTCTAACTCAAAGTATAAACTACAAACTAACTCTAATGCTTATATCTAATTAGGGCTCTTTAATTTAAAAGGAAATACATGAAATTCAAAATTGATGCTTTGGGCTGAAATTCGGATTGAACTTGGAGCCCAATTCGAACTCTTTGCATATGTTGGATTTTGTGAACTATCTGAATACCATCTTTCCTTGGCCCACCTCTCCTGCTTGGGCCGAGTGCCTCCCTAGCTTGGGCCCATGCGCGCCCTAGGCTTTGGGCCTCCAGTCGGTTTCCCCCCTCTTAGCCGACGCACATGTTTGCCCCCCTTTTGGCCCATGTTGTTTCTCTATCTTGGCCCACGTACCCTTGGCTGTCCCATGCACATTGGCTTCCTTCTGGCTATGGCACCTAGGATGGCGTGTGGTGAAAGCTCTCCTCTTTGCGGGAACAACATATCTCTCTCCTTGGCTAGCTTCCCTTTTGTCCCTCTCCTTCCTCTTGGCCAAAGCTAGGCCCGCTTTTGCTTCTTGTTGCAAAATAGTACTACATTGATAATTGGCACCAGAGTGCAATTTAGAAACATTTACCAAAGTGATAGATGCTCCTATGGCTGTATCATCCTCCGTTTCTTCAAGAAAAGATGTCCTCGTCTTTTGTGTAACCCTAGGAATCCTCATCGTGGTAGTCTTCATGATCGCCTTTTCAGCAACGATCTCCTCAGCACGAATAGCACTCTCTAGCATAGTGATGATGATATGACCCCTATGCATACAACTATATTTGCTATGATTGTTGTTCCAATTACAAGAGCTCGTATGCTTCACTTAAATTATTAGGTGAGCTCATTTTTAGGAGTGCCTTTATATTATATGAAGTATATGATGCTACCTAATAATGAAAATTTATATTTTTGTAGTACCACATCACTTTTCATCCAAGTTGAGCAAGAGTTCGAGTTGGACATGTTTTGGAATCCAATTCGGCCTTCGGAGACAACACAGACTTCAAACGAGCATAACTTTTGCACACGGACTTCGTTTGAGGTCCACGAGTACTTGCTGGAAAGCTTATCTCATTCTCTTTCGAACGGATCTAGCCTCACCTCTAAATTATTTATGTGCACACAAGACTCGCTAAAAGAAGATACTGTATTACCTATTTAGGCCAATTTGGGCGTTGTAATCGTATCGAATTTGGCCCATATCTTTGGCCGACCCTAGGTGATGTGGGTGCCCGATCTTCTCGACGTAGAACCTCTCGATAACTTGTGTATCCTGACGAACCACCAGCTGATCCCCCGCGACAATGCGCGGACTTGCAACTCTATGGAAAATTCGCCCAAACACACACTTGATTGGATCCTCGCTGACCACAAGCGAAGATCGTCGAACCCTCAATTCCCAGCGGAAAAGCAAGAACGACCCCTTGTTCTCAACGCCCAATTCCCTCTGTTTTGGCTATAAGCACAACAGGAGAATCAAGCAAAAGCTTTAAAAATATATTAAGCGTGGTGCGAGGTTACAATGGGGTCTACCCTCTATATATAGTGCCCTTCTCCTCCTCATGGCTGGCCAAGAGGCCCTACTCCTATTCTAATTTGGATTTGGAGTCCTACTCCAATTCGATACATTCCAAAACAAAAAGGAAACTCGATTTTACAACCTGTCACATTGATTCGATCATATCTTTTGATCCGGAAGGAATTTCGAGTGAGGGAGGATCCGTTGGATCGGTCTTGAAGTTATCTTTCCAACAAGCCCAATAACACTCGAATCGGACTGCGTTTGTGAAAGTTATGACTGTTTTAATCCGGACTGTCCTGCTGATTCCAAATCCGAATTTGATGCTGATTCTGAATCCGAATTTGATTCCGAGTTGATTCCGAATTTGATTTCGGTTGGGGTTATGGGAGATCTGATTTGGGCTTGAAAATCTTATCCAAAACTTGAGCTTTAAGTTCTTGGGCTTCCTCCCCTTTTGCTCTCCCATCACACGGCTTCCTTTCTCCTTGATCAGCCGCATGGGCTGCTTGAATTTTTCCTTCCCAACCGCTTTAACCTTCTTCTTCTTCATCACCAGGCAACAAATACGGGTACCCTCCTCCTTGTGCTCCTCTATTGCTTTGGTTCCGGCCTCCCTCTCGGTTCCAAAGACTTTAAACTTGTCAAACCTGAGAATGCATAAAGTATTGCTTTTACGTAGTATCCAATTCTCACGGAAAACACAAAGAAATTTGTTAAGAAACAATTGCACATGTTGTTTGAGAAGTGTAGCTCTTGTTTCATAAACAGCCTCATAAGTAGTCGGGATATCCTCATCATCCTCTTTTTCTTCAAAAAAAGCCGTCCTCGGCTTTTGATAGCCTGAAAATGTGCTACACAAAGAAAACAACGTATATGCATGGTATATGTATTTATCATCCAAACAAGTTCCGTGTAGCGCATGATGATTTGCCGAACATGTATTAAACAAAAAGAACAACGTATATATGTGATATATGTATGAATCAATTGTTGTATTATTCGCGTTGTTTTACACAATCGATAGCTCGAAATCACATTTCAAATTGCACAACTGACTCATATGATAAAATTTCACCTTCCCAATATCAAAGTCAAGTAAAGTGGTCGAAAACCAATTGATACCATTCCATGCTTCAACTGCGCTACTCTGATTAGTTATACATTTAAGAGATAAACAAGTAGGCATCATGTTGCGTTCTAAACAATAGACACTTGTATTTAAACCCATCTTAAAAACACCGTGACATTGCTCAATAGATGGTTTACGCAAAACATGTAATTTTAAATCAACAATATTATCACATGTAATGCATATTCGATAAACTTGAAACATGTTATTGTCTACACCAAAATCTCCGATCAAATTGAATTTATATGTGTGTATGTAGCTATTTACTAGTGATCTTAAATGTGAAATTTCAAGAACCTTCTTAATAACACTAACTACCTCTTTTGGTTTATCGAATATGATATGACACAAAGAATCATTAAGGGATATTCTAGTAAGAACTTCTGTATGAATAATCAATTCCATATTATGCAAATTAAGCATATCAAATTTAGAACTTGGAATCATCAAAGGAATAATAGAGTTCTCAGTTTTACGCACCTTGTCTTGATGATCTATCGATTTAGTACCAATAGTGTTACCTTGATCGTCCTCCTCAGTTGTTGTAGGTACCGCGGGTATTGTAATGTCATCATGTAACCACGGGGTATCATGTGTTCCCTCTCCAACCATGGTTATATCTTCATCTTTCTCTTTCAATGGTGAGGGCTCTTGAATGTCCAACTCCTTATTTGCTTGGTCCACCTGCACAATGTGTGATACAACACTAGAAATAGAGGGTAAGTTGTTAGGTTCAAAAATAATCTTACTTATCCTATCATCTATCTCTCCCTTTTCTTTTGGTGTATCTCTCACACTCTCAATTGGGATGCTCTCAACCTCGCATTTGGTGGACTCACACAGCTCACTCTTTTTTATCACTCTCACTCCATTTGGCTATGTGGCTCTCATTCTCACATGGGTTTTGATACATCTCATCCTTGTAAGACCGTGGGCCAGCAAGGGCACAACTACCACTAACCACGACCTCCTCACGTGTTGCGGGTTGTGACGGCGCAGCACTACTCATCACCTCGGTCGAAGAAAAATTCCCATGCTCGATCTTCTTCTCAAGTGACACACCAGTGGATGAATTAGAACTAAAGAGCCGGTGCAGATATAATTGATGTGCTTGCATGTGTTTAAGTATCTTTTCTGCCTTCATAGCATATTTCACAAGATCTTGCAGACTACGAAAATATTCATCTTGAAGTGCAACAACGATCTGATAATTCAAGCCTGCTTTGAAGTATGCCTTTTCTTGATATGCACTAGTGATATTGGCACGGCGCATTGCATGGTTCAACTCAATATAGTAATCTTGGACAACTTTGCATCCTTGTGTAATGCTCTCCACGTGGCGTAGTAGTTCCCGCTCATAATAGGATGGAACAAATTCTCTTCTCATGACGCTTTTTAAATAGACCAAAGATGTAATGAATCATTTTCTACTTAGTTGTTGCCACCAACTAGAGGCATAGTCCGTAAAAAACAAAGTAGTCACTCTCACTTCCTTGGCTTCTGATTCGAACTTATGGGATTCAAGCTCGAACTCCATGTTTTGTACCCACTCAAGATACTCCTCTGGATCATTACTACCATAGAAGGGATGATACGTATACTCGCGATCTGTCATTGTTAGCAGCAAAGCAACGAATATGTATGTAGGTGTATGTGTATCTCTCAAACTCACTTGTCTTACCGAATTATATTCTTACCTTTCCGAAGTGAATTAAGATCAACAATACTTACACTTCAGGGCAGTAGGAACCACAAGGTGATGTGTGAGCGAATTTCAAGAGGAAGTCAAAGCACGACAACGGGTGTTTTGTGGAGCTTGGTATGGATACCTACTTAATTTGAAAATTCTAGGTATTGTAAGGCTAAATAAATATCCAAACTAGAATTCAAAGCCTAGTTGCCGATCACAAAGATATAAGTGAAAATCAAAGCAACTCACACGCAAAGATATTGGAACTTAGTGCAATCAAGGAATGAGATATGTAAGATATAAGTCAAGAACAAAATAGCTCGTATTGCACAAGTTATAGAAAGACGCTAGCTAGTTGTAAATAATGAAACTAGAGCACAAGATTGCACATAATATTGATATTATAACAATTAAATCAAGAATGAGTGGGGATTTTCGCTCAAGTTTATGGTTCGGCTATGCGCTTTCTTTTTCCTTTTCTCTTTTTTTTTCTCTTCCTTCTTTTTTTTTCTCTTCTCTTTTTCCTTCCTTCTTTTTTTTTGAACTATTGCCAAAATTCTAGTTCTACCAAAAATGAGCAAAAATTCTTTCCCACCTTTTGATCTTTGAACAATTGTAAGAACACAAATATTAATATACAGCCCTAAGCAACGATTTAGCTAGTCTTAAATAAGTTCAAAGTATTCGCAAAGGATTGAAAGGTTCATAAAGGATAAATTGATGTCTCACTTATTTTTGTTTTTTTATAGACACGACTAAAAAAATCAAACTAGGCTCAAATAAAAAGCAACGCAAAAAAATTCAAGATCAGCAAACTAAATTTGATTCTAATGGACAAAAACTTAACAAAACTCACTAGAATAACAAATTAAATACAACGTCTAATTTTTTTATATGGCTTTTTCGTGTATGGGAAAAAAGATAATTGGATAAAGATCCTACCGAGTCAACGGAGCTCTGATACCACCTGATGCGGGGTGCCCGATCTTCTCGACGTAGAACCTCTCGATAACTTGTGTATCCTGACGAACCACCAGCTGATCCCCCGCGACAATGCACGGACTTGCAACTCTATGGAAAATTCGCCCAAACACACACTTGATTGGATCCTCGCTGACCACAAGCGAAGATCGTCGAACCCTCAATTCCCAGCGGAAAAGCAAGAACGACCCCTTGTTCTCAACGCCCAATTCCCTCTGTTTTGGCTATAAGCACAACAGAGAATCAAGCAAAGCTTTAAAAATATATTAAACGTGGTCTGAGGTTACAATGGGGGTCTACCCCTCTATATATAGTGCCCCTTCTCCTCCTCATGGCTGGCCAAGAGGCCCTACTCCTATTCTAATTTGGATTTGGAGTCCTACTCCAATTCCGATACATTCCAAAACAAAAAAGGAAACTCTGATTTTACAACTGTCACATTGATTCGATCATATCTTTTGATCCAGAAGGAATTTCGGAGTGAGGGAGGATCCGTTGGATCGGTCTTGAAGTTATCTTTCCAACAAGCCCAATAACACTCGAATCGGACTGCGTTTGGGAAAGTTATGACTGTTTTAATCCGGACTGTCCTGCTGATTCCAAATCCGAATTTGATGCTGATTCCGAATCCGAATTTGATTCCGAGTTGATTCCGAATTTGATTTCGGTTGGGGTTATGGGAGATCTGATTTGGGCTTGAAAATCTTATCCAAAACTTGAGCTTTAAGTTCTTGGGCTTCCTCCCCTTTTGCTCTCCCATCACACGGCTTCCTTTCTCCTTGATCAGCCGCATGGGCTGCTTGAATTTTTCCTTCCCAACCGCTTTAACCTTCTTCTTCTTCATCACCAGGCAACAAATACGGGTACCCTCCTCCTTGTGCTCCTCTATTGCTTTGGTTCCAGCCTCCCTCTCGGTTCCAAAGACTTTAAACTTGTCAAACCTGAGAATGCACAAAGTATTGCTTTTACGTAGTATCCAATTCTCACGGAAAACACAAAGAAATTTGTTAAGAAACAATTGCACCTGTTGTTTGAGAAGTGTAGCTCTTGTTTCATAAACAGCCTCATAAGTAGTCGGGATATCCTCATCACTAGGCCTGAGTACTATTCATAGCACACTGTTCACATGAACACTAGTACCACCTTCTCTTTCTACTAGCTATGTGCGGTTGTTCTCCCCCGATTTAAGGTCGCCACACCGCTCTAGTTTCCTTGAAATTTATTTAGTTACAAGTTAGCTACATTGCATCTTCGTGTATTGGCTTATGTCGATCAGACCAACCCTGAATACCTCTTTGGAATTCCAACTTTATCAGATATTTCAATCATATTTGCAATTTCAGATTGATTATTATATTGTTCTTACGTGTTCTTTGATTGCATGTAGGAATAGACCTTCGTGGTCAGGTTTATCGTGCTTCTAGCAAGGTCGATAACAATCACGGAGTTGGTTTAGCTATTGCGGGCATATTGGTCGTGTGCGATTGGTAGCTGAATCGTGGAAATCGTCTCCACCAAAATCGAGTTATCGTTCTCATCGAAAGATCGGGACACCTATTGTTGCATCACATAGGACACAAGGTATATGATCTTTCCCGATGGACTAAAGAGTTCTTGTTGGACCTCCCGTGGTGTGTAGCGTTGTAGTCGAACTACCACAAACCTCCCAACAACAAATGATGTGCATGCATGGGCACGACATAAAAATCCACCTTGTCTTCAAACTCACAAGGTCTTGACTCATATAGCACTATTCATAGTGCTAATAGCAATTTTGGCACTCTCCCAACATCAATGCCAAAAATGGCACCCTTCACCATGCCTTAGGGGGCCGGACTCCCCACCGCATGCCATGTGTAAAATTTGGGCCCCTGAGGCACGGACCAGACCAAGTTTGGCCCCCCAAGGGTACGACAGAGGGCACTGCCGTGCCCTGAAGCCTCAGAATTCGCGAGGGTCATGCCAGGGAGGCATAGCAGTGGCGAGAGAGATTTGAAAATCAATCAAAAAATTATTTTTGATACTATTTAACACTATTTGAAACTTTTAAAAAAATATTTGGATTTTTTATTCTTGTTTTTTTATATCGCACTCGCAACTTCAAATGTATTATCACATGTACGAGACAAAAATTTCCACAATTTTTTTCATATGAAATCACAGAGCAGCAAAGCACACGCCAGTTCAAACATGGGTGTCAACCGTCGCCATCTCCACCTTTCGCAGCCATCGGTGCCTCAGTGAGTCGATGAATGGTGCATGTGAAATACTATTCGACGATGCCCCTTGGGGCATGGTGGAGGATGCTACTTTTGGCATTGACATCGGGCGAGTGCCAAAATTGCTATTAGTGCTATGAATAGTGCTATATGAGGTAAAAACTCCAAAATCACACATTGAAAACGAAACTGTGACACGGTGAGTGACCGTCAGCTTACTAACATTATGCAACCATTGCACATAGCACAGTTGAGGATGCCACCAAGTTGACAATCCCAACACATGAACCACGTCCTTGCTGATGACGTTGTTGTAGCTACAACCATCAATGACATCCTTGCAAACCTTCTCTTTGATCTTGCATTTAGATTTAAACATGTTGCCTCTTTGCCCTTTATAGACAATGGCTGTGTCATCAACTCGAACCGTCTTGGCCAGCAAACAAAGACCGTCTTGTGGTGTCTCGCCGTCGGTTTTGCCATCCCGAGAATATGACTCCTCTTGCTGTTTTTGGGTAGAAAGAAGGGCTGACATCGCTATTTCTTATTTTCTTCATCGGCTAACCTTTATTCTGCCTATTTCTCCACCTTTAGCTTTGGTCGTTGGTCTTCAATGGTATCTTGGACCTTGTCACACCGTTGTCTATCTTCATGGTACCTCGGCAGTGACCAAGATGTAATCTCCCTTCACGTTTCTCTCCAAGGAAAAGAGTATCGCATGACAGGACGTGATGCAACTTGGTGTATGTGTTGTTCTTTCAACCAATAGGTGCCAATCACCAACAAAATTGCTCTCATTTGCATAGGAATCACATCACAAGTAACAACAGCAGCATGCCCGTCCAAAGAAAATTTTACCTCCACTTGTTTTGTGATCGGAATGTGCTTGAACCTCCAAAGCAATTGATATGGATCCGAATGCGGCTTTGTGACCAACCCCAATATGTCGACAATTGTTTGGCTTGCACATTTGTCAAGCTTCCCATATCGATCATCATAGCACAATCCATGTTCCCCACTCGACAATGATTGAAGAACATGTAGCTCGACTTGTATAGTGGATCTTCTTCACATTGATCTATAGTATAGCTGAATTGCAAGATCAACTCATCTCCTTTACATTAGCCATGTCATTCTTTGGTCTTGACGATAACAAAGTGGAATGAGCAAAGGAAGCTCTAATACCACCTAAAAAGGATCCAACTAGCTTATTAGATGGATCCTGATTGTTGGCCCAGTCTTTCACGGTGCGCACGAAGAACAACAAACTCACAAACCAATTCAGGTGAATTGAATTGCAAGAAAATCAGCACAAACCAATCTAATCGATTGAGTTGCAAGTAATAGTGGCCTTAGTGAACAGTACCCACACATGAATAGTAAGCACACTTGAACAGTACCTAAAATCTTGATCTCTCTCTCTCAATATTTCTCTCAACTCATCTCAAGAACACATCTAAAGAGCACACGATATGCGCCAAAACGGTTTTTCTGATTTTTATTATCAAAATCATAACATGTCTTTATATGGTGTGACCATGGGGACTTAAATAACCTCCCACGCAAGCACAATTGCTCTTGGATGAACAGTGACTATGTGAACAGTATATGTGAATAGTATCTAAAACAAACTCAAACTCTCCTATTTTTGGAATTAAAAATTAGCAAAAAGAAATTTTAGATTTAAAGGTCCGAAACAATCTCTAACTCAAACTCTAAATTGAAAACTAACTCTATTGCTTATATTTGAGTAGGACTCTTTAATTTAAAAGGAAATACATGAAATTTAGAATTGATGCTTTGGGCTGAAATTCGGATTGAACTTGGAGCCCAATTCGAACTCTTTGCATTTATTGGATTTTGTCAACTATCCGAATATCACCTTGCCTTGGCCCACCTTAGGCCGAGTGCCTTGCCAGCTTGGGCTAAGTGCCTCCCTAGCTTGGCCTCGTGCGCCTCCTTGACTTGGCTTTGGGTCTCTACTCGGTTTCCTTTCTCTTGCTAGACACACATGTTTGGCCCCCCTTTGGCCCATGAAGTTTCTCTCTCTTGGCCCATAACCCTTGGCTGGCCCATGCACCTTGGCTTCCTTCTGGCCCATGTGGCAACATCCTTGCTTCAGCTATGCACCTAGGACGGCGCGAGAAGAAAGCTCTCCTCTTTGCGGGAACAACACATCTCTATCCTTGGCTAGCTTCTCTTTCCTCCCTCTTGGCCAAAGCTAGGCCCCCTTTTGCTTCTTGTTGCAAAATTGTACGACATTGAGAATTGGAAGTAGAATGCAATTTAGAAACACTTACCAAGGTGATAGATGCTCGTATGGCCATATCAGTGAGCCCTTTCGCCGCCGTTCCCGACGCTGTCTGTGGAGCATCGCCATAGTCTTCATCACCTTCAGCATCGTCGTCCTGCATTCTACCTCGTGCGCTCGCTCCCATCACCGGAAGATCACCAGAGCTCCATCGCTGTCATCGACCCGATCTCACCTCCGCTTTCTTCTTCTCTCTGGCAACCCGTCGCGTCTCTGATTTTTCCTCTCAGCCACCCCGTTTGACTGAGGTGAGTATGGTGGTGTAACTTCATGGACTATTCTATATTCAGCACAGAATTAGGAGAATTCATGATAGATATACTCACCTCCACGATCAGATCTTAGTCTTTTAATTTTCTTTTCTAGTTGGTTCTCAACCTCGGCCTTATAAATTTTAAAATAATTTAAAGTTTCATCTTTTGTTTTTAGTAGATACACATAACACTATCGTGATGCATCATCAATAAGAGTTAGAAAATATCTTTTGCCTCCTTTTATCAACAATCCATTCATCTCACATAAGTCAGAACGGACAAGATCTAAAGGTGCCAAGTTCTTTTCCTCTTGTAACCCTTTAAAGGGTTTTCGATGTTGTTTTGCTTGCACACAAGTTTGACACTTTGATTCTTTGACAATTTTATATTTTAGAATTAAATCTAATATGGACATTCTAGCAATACTATCAAACCCAATATGACAAAATAAAAAATGCCATATATTGGCCTCACATTTATTCAAACCAGTTGCAATATTCAAATTATAACAATACTCTAAAGTACTCTATGACATTTGCATTGATCTGTATGTTTTGATTGGTCGTGCTTGTTACATCTTTTGCTCTTGCCTTTTCTTCCACATCAAGGGCAGCGATGAGATCTTCAATAGATATCTCTTCCCTCTTGTGCTATATTTGAATGGCCAAATCCTGCCATGTAGCAGGAAGTTTGGCAATAACATGATCTATGACCAGGTTATTATCACTAACGACCAACTCGTATCTCTATACGTCCAGTTCATATATAGTCTTGACCAGTTCGTAACACCTTACGACCAGGTTTCGACCACTTAGTGATTATATTCGATCAGTCTATGATCAGCTCATATCTCCATACGACTAGTCTATATCTGATCGAACTAAACGACCTCCCAGATGTGCAATCTCTCCGACCAGTAGCTGAAACTCATGAGCCTATGCAACAATTGACTTCACATCATCCATGTTGTAGTCGAAAAGCTACTCACACATATAGAGCCAACAACTAGCCTCAACTTCGGCATATTTGTGCTCGAGTGCATCCCACAACTCTGTGGTGGACATGAAGTCCATGTACACATCATAGAGCTGGTCGGCCAGTATGGTCAGTATGCATCCAAGGGCGGTGTTGTTATCTGTGTCGAACTTCATGGTAAGTTCAATTGTAAATAGAGACTATGGTCGGATCACCCACCACAACCCCAAAGATACGAGCCAAAACTTGACTTTTTTCTAACATCTATGAAAGTTCTGACCAGAGAACCTCTAAGGTTTCATAGCATCAGAAGCACCAGCCATTGTTGAATCACAAAAATGTCCACAATAAGGTTTCTGGATTGTTGAAAATGTGGACAACATTTTAATTCTAGATTTGATTATGAGGAATAGATCACAAATCACTAGAGATGCATAAAATGATACTGACAGCAGGTAACTCATTGCACTTCTAAACATACACAAAAAGGACTATAACAGAATAGAATTGTAATACCCTGGCCTGCTCGTAGCGTGGCCCATGTGGCCCATGAGAAGTTGTGTGGTGGAATTAGTCCCACATTGCTTGTCTCAAGTGAGTTGTAGTAGTATATAATACCTGTTGGATCCAAACGTAGCACCTCCGGGTTAATCCTTTTACACGAAGCGAGGACGAAAGTGTAAGTGAGGTGCTATGTGAGGGCGGGTCCGCCCCACGGTGGGCTGGGTATTGAGCCGATTTTGGGTCAGGGTGTTACAGATGGTATCGAGCATCAACCTTGGCTGCCGTGGCGTGCGGGGCGGTAGCGCGGCATATGACGCATGGCACATGTGGACCCGGAGTGGACACACTGCATGGCGTATGTGACGGCACTAACGCACAGACGTGTACTGAGGGGTGGTTCTGGGCATTTGCCGCGTATACGGTATGCTGTCGAGGGCGTCAGCCTTTAAGGGGGGTGAATGTAATACCCCGGTTTGCTCGTAGCGTGGCCCATGTGGCCCATGAGAAGTTGTGTGGTGGGATTAGTCCCACATTGCTTGTCTCAAGTGAGTTGTAGTAGTATATAATACATGTTGGATCCAAACGTAGCACCTCCGGGTTAACCCTTTTACACGAAGCGAGGACGAAAGTGTAAGTGAGGCGCTATGTGAGGGCGGGTCCGCCCCACGGTGGGCTGGGCATTGAGCCGATTTTGGGTCAGGGTGTTACAAGAATGGTCTTACAACCAACTTATAGTTGGATTTGATGAAGAACAGGAAACAGCGTAGTCTCGAAGCAGTGCAGGTCGTAGATGATGCAGCACAGCGAGCGGTCGCACAGATGCGCTACCCAGAAACCTTATTGCCACCCCGTGCAGGTGTATTCTACAACAATGGATTGAAAATATCCGCTCACCCTTCTTCGCGGTGCACGACGAGGATAAGAGATGGCTTGGTTCGATAGCACAACTCTCTAGCACAAGAGAACAGAGAGGAAGTAGAAAGAAAATGGATGTTGAATATTCTATTTTCGTCTGAACATCTCAAGATCCTATTTATGGTTGAGATAATTACTCTCTAGTAACTGTCAACTTAAACCACTAGTAACTGCTAATTCAAAACCAATTAATGGTCATTAAGCTGTGTTTATCGATCTTCATTGTACACTAGTCTACAGCTTTGATAGTGCATTACGATCACGCCGGTCTAAGGATTTGAACACTTTTTTTACCATACTGGTCTATGCCTTCGACCATAATATTACAACCACACTGGTATATGTCTTCGACCACACTGATCTATGCCTTCGACCACACTGTCTTGGAGTGATCCGAAGAAATCTCCAAGGGATGTACAAGATGATCTCCCGAAAAGGTCCAAGGGGACCACAGTGTTCTGACCACACTCTCTTGGAGTGATCTAAAGAAATATCCAAGAGAGGTCCAAGAGGATCCCCAAAGAGGTCCAAGGGTGGTCTAAGAAAAACTCTCATTGGTCATATAAGACACTTGTCTCGACCATAGTGTTCCGACCACACTGGTCTTATGGACCACTTGTTTCGACTATAGTGTTTCGACCACACTGATCTTAGGGACCACTTGTTTGAGAGAGAAATGCATGGTTAGCAAAAAAAAATGTAATACCCCGGCCTGCTCATAGTGTGGCCCATGTGGCCCATGAGGAGTTGTGTGGTGGGATTAGTCCCATATTGCTTGTCTCAAGTGAGTTGTAGTAGTTTATAATGCCTGTTGGATCCAAACGTAGCACCTCCGGGTTAACCCTTTTACACGAAGCGAGGACGAAAGTGTAAGTGAGGTGCTATGTGTGGGGTCCGCCCACTGGGGTGGGCATTGGCCGATTTTGGGTCGGGGTGTTACGGATGGTATCGAGCATCAACCTTGTTGCAGGCGCGTGCGGGGGGCGCGGCATATGGCGCATGGCGCATGTGGTCCCGGAGTGGACACATGGCATGGTATATGTCTTTGCTGCTTTGGGCGCGGACATGTACCGGGGTGGTTACAGTATCTGCCGCATATGCGGTATCTTCCGAGGGCGTCGGCCATTAAGAAGTGAGTGTAATACCCCGGCCTGCTCATAGTGTGGCCCATGTGGCCCATGAGGAGTTGTGTGGTGGGATTAGTCCCATATTGCTTGTCTCAAGTGAGTTGTAGTAGTTTATAATGCCTGTTGGATCCAAACGTAGCACCTCCGGGTTAACCCTTTTACACGAAGCGAGGACGAAAGTGTAAGTGAGGTGCTATGTGTGGCGGGTCCGCCCCACGATGGGCTGGGCATTGAGCCGATTTTGGGTCAGGGTGTTACAAAAAACTAAGCCATGTATGCTTTGGAATTTCATAAATGAATGGGCATTTACAAATTAGGGCCCAATTCTAACAGTGCGATGCCCGCGCTGGAATGACACGACCAAATGGGCGGCACGGCTGGGCCCAACCCATTTTGGCCCTGAAAGGATCGTGACGTGCCAGGCCGCCCCAACGTGCCTGCGTGGCAGCCCAAGCACGGCCCAAAGTGCTGTGTCATGTCGGTATAAACGTGTTTGGCCCGTCGGGATGTTTACAGCTCACTTAGCCCAAAAAATTTAAAAAAAATACAAAAAATGAAACAAAAATCAGAAAAAATGTGTTGAATTCATAAATACATACGAAAATTGTAAAAAATGAGACAAACACATTGAAAATATAATAAAGAGCTTTACTAATATTGAAATGTTTGTCTGGTTAAAACCTGTGCCAAGTAAAAACTCAACATGAGAAAACATTGACAATGGAAAAAGAGTACAACCTATAGCTCTACATACATCTTTGCTCTAAGTGTCAGTGTCAAGGTACAGATTTTCAAACACGTTTGACAACTATTTATTTTCCATAGAGTGTTGTAGTTGCGAATAAGCTTTTTCCTAGTCTTTCACGGTTAGAAGTATCTCCACCATCTCACGCATGAGACGTGTTTTTTTGTCCTCCAATATTTTTTTAAAAAGACTGAAAGTAGACTTAGAGGAAACCATCGAGATAGAAAAAAATTAACACATCATATGCAAGTAAGGATAGCACGGGATATGTTAACTTATTGGCATATCATTATTGTAAAATTTTGAAGACTTTTGAGTTGAAATCTAGCGTATCATTTTTCAGATAAGTGGATAGTTCCCCATTCCTTGGGGTTATTCTTGGTTGAGCAGGCGGCGCTGTAGAAGAAGATCTGGACCTGGAGGAAGAGCCACCGCAGATCGTGCCCTACATATTTGTCTTGCTACTTGAGATGGGGGTTAGTGGAGGTCGTTGCAAGCGAACTCTTTGGAAATTATTATTATACCTTTGGTAAACGTCGTGTAATCGAGAACGAGCATCTGCAAAATAGTTAGAATAGTCTAGCCCTGTAGCTTCACTAAAAAGATCAAGAACATTAGCAAATTCTTCAATTTTACCTCTAGGATTTGAAATAAATACAAATGCATATAGGAAAGGGATTCCTCTCCTATATTTAAGGTATTTAGTTTTCATAGCAACAATAGCCTCGCATAAAACTGAGTCATTTTCATACATTTTCAACTGAGTAGCAATTTGTAAACTACTATACACAATAATAGGAGATGTTAGATAGTAGACAACGGACAAAGCAACAATGACCTTATAAAAAAATTCTAAAATTATAGTATCTTCTCAGCCATGAACCAATATTACTCAGTCAATAGTATACTACCGTCAGTGCTCTAATAGTATGTTTGAATACAAAAAATAGAAAAAAATACTCTTATATGGTAAAAGGCTCTTAAACATCAGGTAAGTAGAGTTTCATCTTACCGGTATGTCCAAATCGAACTTTCTTGGACGTACAACCATTGCCCTGCAGAAGTTCTTATATGCTGCTATTCTTATGTTAGAATTATTCAAGAAAGATATCGTATCGCGAAAAGATTTAAGATACACATCCAACCTATTCAAACCATATTTGATTATAAGGTTAATAATATGACAAGCACAGCGCTGATGTAGCAAGAAGGAATCGGAGTATGTACTGAAGACTGAAGTAAGAATATCCATGTCCTTAGAGTTCGTAGCGGCATTGTCTATAGTAATTGAGAATATTTTATTTGTAAGACCAAAGTCTTCCACGACTTTGATAATACAGTCCGCAATATTCTCAGCCATGTGTGCTACATCAAATAATTTGAAACCTATAATTCTTTTCTCTATTACCTAGTCATCATTAACATAATGAGAAACTACACTAAGATAATCCTCTCTAGTGCGGTGACTCCATATGTCTGAGGTGAAGGCCACCAAAAATGTGCACATAGCAAATTTATCCTTTAATTTATCACGACATTCATTGTTGAATTTTACTATATCACTAGTTGTTATCTGTCTAGAAATGGAAGATAATATAGGATTATGCGCAGTTCTAATGTAAGTTTGGAAAGCATTAGACTCCCCAAACCCTAATGTAAATCATCAGAAGCAATTAAACGACAGAGAGATTAACGAACTACCTTAAGATCATAGTCCCAGCTACGTATCGTATAGTCAGGGTTGTACTGTAGCTGTGTTTGCCTCATCAGTAATCTTTGCTTAGCTTTACATTTTGCAGCATGTCTGTGCAAGTGCCGCATCCCTCTTGTAGACTTTGCAGACAATTCATGTCGATAAATTTTGTAAACTGCATATGGCACCTCATTTCCTTGTTAAATGCGGCTTGGTTATCCTATCGAAATTCTCCTAGATTCCAGTTGTAGACGGCCTCAACCTCTTTTCTCCGGTGGTCGCCGATGAAGGTGTTGTCGTGGAGCCTGATGATGAAACTCCGCCTTGCCCTTCCTGTAAAACGTTCTATTGGTTTGAGGCAGCCACAACCTTCTCCATGGATGCAATATCCTTTGGTGAAATTCCATACTCAGTGAGAGTGAAGATATCATATTTTTCCATAATGAAAACTACAAAATTGAAACTAACGCTATTAATGGTCTTGCCCTTCCCGTAAAACATTATATTGGTTTGAGGCAGTCACAGCCTTCTCCATGGATGCAATATCCTCTGGTGAAATTTCATACTCAGTGAGAGTGAAGATATCGTATTTTTCCATAACGAAAACTGCAAAATCGAAACAAATGCTATTAATGATTTAGCATGTGTTTGCAAGTGCCTCATCCCTCCTGTAGACTTTGTAGACAATTCATGTTGATAAATTTTTCAAACATCATATGACACTTTTGCAAATAGCATATGACACCTCACTTCCTTATTTGTTTGGCTTGGTTATCCTGTCGAAATTATCCCAGACTTCGGTTGTAGACGGCCTCAACCTCTTTGCTTCGATGATCGCCGATGAAGATGTTGTCATAGAGCATGATGACGGAACTCCGCCTTGCCGTTCCCGTAAATCGTTCGATTGGTTTGAGGCAGCCGCAGCCTTCTCTATGGATGCAATATCCTCTCGTGAAATTCCATACTCAGCGAGAGTGAAGATATCGTAATTTTTCATAACGAAAAATGCAAAATCGAAACTAACTCTATTATTATTTTCATCTTAGCATAACAAATAATAACAATAAAAATATACAAAAAATAGTATTGTACCTCTTTTGATGACTTACTGCGGAATTTGAATTTTCCAAAATTTGGCATAATTTTTTTAAATTTTGCCAAATTATCTCATAACAAATTTAAATTTGCATAATAGTATTTAAAAGAGAGATTAAGGAATGGATGTATGCTGAATGAGGGGTATGGTGCCCATTTACAGAAAAAGTTGGGATATTTTTTGCTATTTTTAAAGCCCTAAACGGTAAAAAAAATATCTGAATTACGAAAATTCCGAACGTTACGGACTAAATGGGCCAAATGGACCATGTCGTGGCAAGCACAACCCACTGTGCCAAAATTGCCCACAACGGCTATTTCTCCCATAGGCCGTGCAGTGCAGGGCACGGCCCGTCCTGTCGCCCGAAGCCCAAGGCCTCCCAACGGCTTTTTCCCAGTCAGGCTGTGCCGTACCAGGCACAGCCCATCGTGCATGGCATGCCTAGAACAGCATGACGGCCCGCCTCCTTCTTCTCCTCCTTGTCTCTCCCTCTTCCCCGCAGGCCGTAGCATCGTCTGCAGTCCTGCCACACGCTGCCGCCTCTTCTCTCTCCGTGCCAGCGCCTCCTTGTTGCCCCCCTCTTCTCCTTCCCTCTTCCCCGCCCCGCTCATGCGCTCGGTTCTTCCCCCTGTTTCTTCTCCTTCCCTCTTCCCCGCCCCGCTCACGCGCTCGGTTCTCCCCCCTCTTTCTTCTCCTTCCGCACCAGCACTGCCACGCCGCCTCCTTCCTCTTCTCCCTCTGCGCCCGCGCTACCCCAACGCCTAGTCCCTCTTCTCCCTCAACGCCGGCCCCGCGCGCCTCCCCTCTTCTCCCTCCTCTCCTTCCGCGCCGACCCCACCCCGTCGCCTCCTTCCTCTTCTCCCTCCTCGCCTGCAAGGCCGCACTGCCACATTGGCCTCGCTGCCTTGCCTTCTTCGCACGCGGGCGAGATGAGCCGTACTAGCATTGTGCCGTGCTGAGCCGGCCCACCGTGTCAGGGTAGTGGCTCAAGCATGGCACGGGGCTTCGTGCCGGCCGGCACGGCCTATGAATAGTTTGAGCCGTATCGTGTCGGGATCATGCCAACAGTTTCGTGCCTCGGACCAGCCCAACCGGCACAGCCCATCTGGCCCTCGCTATGCTGAATCGTTTGTTGGCTGGATGCTTTATTTGGATTTCCTATGTGTCGCAACCAAACAACATCTCTAATAGAATTTTTTTACCCGCTCCTTTTTACAATTCTGTGTGCCATCCAAACACCGAAACCGGAATCATAAACCAAATTCAATTCTAGTTGAATTGGAGCTTGAAATCCATGGGTCCAATTCAATTCTGAGACCCAAACGGACCCTGACGTTTTTTGCTCTCAAGTATATATGTTGCCAAGTTGAGGTGTCACTGAAGACCTGATTGCACTCTTACAGACATTTTGTGGCGTTACCGAGTAATTTACCGGAGCCAATCTCGGCCTTCAAATTGCCCAGAGCGAGGTGAACTTTTCACATCCCCTCTCTTCCTCCCCACTTGTGGTTGTCCCGGTGTAACAAGTGTCTTGCTCCAATTTCTCTAGCTGTCAGTACTCTGGTTCCGTAGTCCACATACGGCGAACGGAATGTGACATTTGCCCAAGAATGACGGGCGCTCAGCTTCAAGGCTACACACGGCGCTTTTCGCTTTCGTAGTAACGACGTACTAAGTCGGGTTGCTTTTTCCTCCATTTCTAATTTCAGCTCCCCTTTCTTTTCGGTTTTGGAATGAACAGTACTTGTTGCCAAGTGTTTGGAGAAATTTGATAGTTCATTTTTCTTTTCAATTGTTTTTGGGCCAAATTCAGTTAAAATAAAAAATACAAAATGATGTTAGAAAAATCCAGTTAAAATGCAAGAGAGCAATAAGATATCTTATGCTGTATGCATGATGCACCAACAGGTCTCAATTATTGAAAAATAAATAAAAACTGAGATGCTGCCTTGTCCATGTGCATATTGGGCTTGGAAAGTCAACAGATCTCTTGTCCGGCCTCCCCAAAATAGGAAGAAAAAATCGTATTCGCAATAATTTTTTACGGCTGCAATCGTATTCGCAATATTTTTTTTTATGGCTGCCACTTTGTCATACTTTTATTTTATTTTCTAACATTGTTTTACTATGGTGTCATTGGTACTTTGTTTTACTACGGTATCATTGATTCCATTCAAAGCTATGACATCATTGGTCTAAAATATTTATGAAGGTCGAAATGGAATCAAACACGAACGAACAGCTGGAGCATACCATCGTAAAATAATGTCAAAATTGTTTTTTGGACACCATTTGATTATGGTATTTGCCAAAAACACACTGTAAAATCGATATTCAACACGCAAATTTGCGTGTATTTGCCATAACACACTGTAACACCCTAGCCTAACACTAAGCCCAAATACCACTAAACTATACTAACTACTAATGTTAACATCAATTAACAGTAAATTGCAGCAAACATATCAATAACAAAACCCGCCCACGAGTCACACTAACACAAGCATAACGATATGGCAATCACAGATGATTAATTCCTTAGAAGTATGTCAAGATAATAAACCAAGATCAAAGCAAAACCAATCGAATCAACTTTATTGAATGAATAATCAACTCCAATCTATCAACTAAGTCTAAACAATAATATTAAGTTCGAATTATAAATCATCTTGCTAATAAAGTATCTCATGGCCAATGTTTCATGTAGTTGAATATATGAAGTGGTTCCAAGTGCGCTAGCCCTTCCCATGAGCAACGTCATCAACGGTCACATAAAAACAATAATAGAGCAAGGGTGAGTCCACGACTCAACAAGCATAATAATAAACAATGAGCAATGATTAATCAACTATAAACCATATCATCATCAACATCAACATGTTTCTTTTCTTTATCCTCATACTCAATCATCAAATTCTTTTTTCATCCAATACATCCCTACACTACATGTCAACATGCACTTTTTCGCGTATACCAGTATAGCGTGAGTGAACACTCGCAACAATGTTCACTCTCAAGCCTATCCTCCATAAGGATCGGGGATCTCCTCCACTCCCGTGGAGTCTCTACCAATTGTCACCATGATCACCTTTTCTTCATGCAATGATACTTATGAATGCATAAGTTAACACAAGTTCATCAATAATACCATCTTCCAACATTCTTGAATTCATCAATACAATTAGTATCATAGCCATTCATATTGTTTGTAATTAAATAAGATGAAGGCGGAAATAATATAATGGCAATGAGTGATAAAGAATACAATGATCCACTATCGATCACTGTCTACCACACACTTGTCACTTTATCCCAGTGAAGCTGGATAGCAAAGCGGCGGCAAGGCACTAGAGACCACACGCCCTGGACAAATATTGCAAAACACAACTCAAAATCACAATATCATAGCACTCACACTTTACACTATCGTCATCGCACGTCTATGCAAACCAACCCAATTAACCAAAAACTACGGGCGCACTACTCGTTGTCTCAAGTAGTAAAATGGCTCTAACATATACATCCAACTCCAAATCTTGGCATCCACTACTTTCTAGGATCCCCATGAAAATGCCTACAATATCCTAATTATGATGAACTTCTGATTTTACCGTTCTCTACCCGGTTTTTTTCCCCGAAGACCGTCCCATAATCTGTCAGGACAGTCTGCTTCACAATTTTATATATTTAATTCTAAAACTTGAAAATATATTAATGATATAAGTTCTGGAAACTAAACAAAAGTTTCCACATTATTCAAGTTGTCACCATATTTTAATTTTATCATCTACTATATGAAACTGACACATCCTCACGACGTGTACCAGCTACATCCAGATTCTGGATTGTGACATTCCTGAGGCCATAACTTTTCAATTTCTACTTAGATTCTACTAATCCAAACCTTCCTGGAAAGCTAACGATATTATTTAACTTTTCTCTAATTGTACCAACCTCTGAATCAGAGTCTAAATACCCCGAATCGCCCCCACAAGGTTCTGTGTCTAACCTTGATGAACTAGGGCACGCTAAAAACTAACCTTCCCCTAATAAAATCGATCTACAAACCTAACAACGACTAATCCATGGAAAATCCTAGGGATTAACAGGGTTTACCTATGACGAACATGACAAATCATGAAAACCCACGAAGAGCCTCCTCTTTTCCTTCTTTTTTTCTTCTTCTCCTCTTCTTCTCCTTGCTCCTTTCCTCCTTGCTTCTCCTCTCCTATTGTTGGCCACCTTCTCACTTCGGCAGCAGCCCACCAAAGGGTCGCGGGGGTGGCGATCTTGTGCAGCAGTGGGGGCGGTGATGCCCTAGGGCAGGGGGCAAGGGAGGTGGTGGCAGGAGGGGTGGTGGCTAGGGTTTGGGAGCACAAGGGGCACCCCTAGGGTCCTAATTAAAAGACAAGGGGCTGGAGGGTCGTGGCTTGGGCGTGGAAGGGTTGGAAACAACCGGCATTGAATCTGATTCGGAATACACTTTGAATTCGAGTTGGTTTTTCACTTTCCTTATGTGCAATGAACCTTTCGGGTCATAATTTTCTCTTAGAACTCGGAATGGAGTAATTACTTTTTTACCATTTAGCTAACTCATAGTAATTCAACCTTATATTTGTGGAGCATTTATTAAAATGTCGTATTCATTGCGAAATTTGCTTTAGAAGTTCACTTAGTTGCGAACCCTGATTCTCTGTGCAGCCTGCCTTCCGGGCCCCATATCCCAAATTAAGTCAATCAGGACTCTAAATAAGAACATGAAAAGAGGTATACACCTTTCTGTAACTAACATTTTTCATGAGTTGGTAAAATAGGTTGAGTTCCATGATGACGATGACTTGGGTTGACATCGTAAGTTGATTGTCATCAAATCAAGTGAAGGATGCATCATGTATTGATGCATATGAAGATCTCGAAGAGAAGATGATCATGAGTTGATAATAAAGTTAAGAGAAGACCCATCATGTGTTGATGGAGGGCACGTGAAGAATATCATCATGTGTTGATGATATTCAATTAAAGATTCGAGATGAAGGATGTCATCATGTGTTGATGGGCATCGAGACAAGATCCCGAAGTGGAGAAGATCATCATGTGTTGATGATATTCAAGTCAAGATTCAAGATGAAGGATGTCATCGTGTGTTGATGGACATCAAGACAAGATACCGAAGTGAAGAAAATCATCATGCGTTGATGATATTCAAGTCAAGAACCCGAACTTGAAGTGAAGATGTGCGCCATCAAGCTTCAAGAGGATATGCAAGGCAAAAGTATGACTAGCTAGGGGCTAAGAATGTGTTCCTAGTCTTTTACCAGTCTTGTTGTTTGGTTCTATAGTGATTTACTTTATGTAATTTACATTCCTAGAATTAAATTACTTTCATATCTTTGTATATTTGCTATCATTGAAATAGTATTAGTTTGTTGGTGCACTTCGTGAGACTAGTTGAAACATCCACCATAATACTTGGCTACCACGATTACAAATAAATCAATCACCGCGAAGGATGAACACAATCTGAAACACAAAGGTAATAGCGAGAGAATGTGATTTAGGTAACAATCTAATTTATTTGCCATGAGTGAATATAAGTGAAGTGCACCAAACTACTCCTTCCCATGCATGTCGCTGCCTCGCGAAGTACCTAAAAGAAAACAACAGCAACAAGCGTGAGTCTACAACTCAACAAAGTACAACAGTGATAATAGACAAAACATCACGAACCGCTGTAATACCCTGGCTATTCGGAAGCCAAAATGTCACGCAAACCTATCAAACTACTAAGCATAGCATTAAAACTAGATTATCCAGATTCAATCAACATAAATTCCTAAGGAAAGACAATAAACGATCACTTGAATCATGGTAAAGAATGGATAAACGGTCATAATACCACGAACAGTCAAACGATACTAACATAGGATTATTACAATCTGGAACTTATTTCAACAATTTGACTTGACTGAATGGCAAGAATAATTATTCTGATTGGATAAAAGTGAAGTGTAGTGTGCCGAACTACCCCACCAAATCATCTTGTCGTCTTCCTCAATTACCTAATTAAAACATACAAAGCAAGGGTGAGTCGAAGACTCAGCAAGTACTAAACAAGAATAATCAAGCATGGTGTGGACAACACAATTCAGTTGAATTACGAACAATTGTTGGAACACATTCATGCACGTATGGAATGAATACATGAATGGATGAAATGTAAGAATGCATTGAAGGTATGGACTTATCGACTGCATATACCGGTATAGCGAGTGATATACCCGTCGGTGTTCACTTAAGTCCGTACTTCACAAAGTACGGGGACCCAATCACCGTATGAAGAACGTTTCATACGGGTGTCCAAGTTGCCACATTGGAATGGTGGTCAACACTACCCACATTGGAATGGTGGGTTTTCAAATGCCCATGCTGGAATTGATGGGTCTTTCAAATGCCCATCTTGGAATTGATGGGACTTACTAAAAGAATCCACTTAGTGGTCATAATGAATTTTATGAATGAACATGATGATTTCTCATGGTATGAATGAATAACACATTAGTGGAAAAGACACATGGCATTCAACAACATGTGTAAACAAGTATAAGTATGTATTCACACTCAACATAATGTACCAATAAGGCCACACTAGTCACTTGCAGTATATCAACACCATGAACAAAGCACAAGAATATTCATGTAAACAACATATCATTATGCATTCCTTTGAATTCAACACCGCTTAACATACAAGATACTTGCCTTTGGCGTTGTGACTCGTTAGTAGGCAACGGAGGTGTTCCCACATGATGCCTCGCCTACACAAGCATGTTCCCAAAATAAGAAAACGATATAACACTGCTACCGGTGTTCTACAATAACCCCTGACTATCCAATATACCGCATAGACCCAAAATGAAAATAAACTATTCAGCCAGATTTCAGCCCTTCTGAGCAGCGGTACGAGAAAATTCACCATTAATTATCTGTAACTCTAAAAGACCTGAAACTAGTGCTCACTGAATCTTAACAGATCAGGCTACAAAACATTAGTTGGTGGAATCCCCTGATTTGGCCAAACCAGAGGGCTAATTATCAGCTAAACACAACTCATCTACGTCTGTCCAGAATACAGATCAGAGATAAAGAAAACGGCGTAACTTTCAACCTATTGATCCAATGAGAATGATTCTTATCAGCTTGGAAAGATAATTTTAAGGGCTAAATTAAATTAGCTGGGTGAAGGTTCTGATTCGGCCCCTAATTTGAACAAAACCGAGGGACAAACCTACTGACCTCAGTTTTCAGACAGACCGGACAGTTCGCAATCAAAAATTCATATCTCCCAAACTACAGATCGGATTTTCCTGATCTCGGTTCCAAAAGAAAGCTAACATTCCCAGGAATAAAACTCTAGAAGGGCAAAACCTCAGATTCGGCCTCTACAGTAGTCTAAACAATAGATGAAAATACTAACATTTATCTGCCCAGAATTCAGAACAGTGGTAAAGAAAATATCATACCTTTTATTATACAGATCCAATGGAGATGATCTTTATCAGCTTTGAAAGATAATTTAAAGGGCTACAGTAACTTAATGGGGTGGAGGTTCTGGAAATACCTCTAACTAAATCAAAACCTAGGATCAAGCCGACAGATCCTTCTCGTCAGATAGACAGAGCAGCACGCACTAAACAAATCATATATCCTAAACCGTAAGGCGGAATCACGTGATCTCGGTGGCTATGGAAAGCTAAGAACAATACCTAAAACTTTCTAAGATATGGACAGGACAGAAAAAGAACGCATCTTACCCAAAATCGACGCACAAGGCGGTGCACAGGAAAGGGGAAGGGGGCGGCGGCTCTAAAGGGGGGGAGGGGGAGAGAAATGTGGAGTTTGGGGTTTGGGGGGTGGGAACCCTCTTATGGCCAGCCACCACATGGGCCCCTCCTGGGCCGTGGCCCAGGCCCAGGTTGCCGTGAAATCACAGAAAACCCCTCGGTGAAAAGATGATTCTAGTTTTTCGATTAGCTCCCTCTTCCGAAACTTTTTCTAATAAGCCGAATCACCTTCGGGGTATTACATTCTACCCCCCTTAACGGAATTCGACCTCGAATTCTAACCGGCAACTAATACCAGAACGAATTTCCAAGGAGTTGAATTCAACGGATTTAACATGTACCGAAACAAACGGTTGCGATATCGCTCGCGCATGCGAGACTCTATCTCCCAAGTAGCCTCTCTCTGAATAGAGAAACCACAAAGCAAAGATGTGAAGCGACGTCTGACCTAACAATCAACTTGAACTTTCTTGGTACACTCATCAGAAGAGGATCGAAGGTAAGACCTTACTCGATGGTCAACGTGTTTAACTTAATCTCAAACATTGAATGGTCCTGCTGCTCTCTCGGACCAAAGACGCACCTTACGCTTGCGTGCTTTCGCGTATGTACCGTGTGGCGGTCAAAGCGATAAGCCGACTTCCTAATTTATTCTATGCCGGAAATGAAGAGAATCCAATCAAAAATAGAGAGTTCTCATCGCAACCACGCAATGTTAACTCTTCACCAAAAGGTTAAATCCCAAATGTGACTATTCATCAAGAAAGCAATTCCACTTCCAATGAATCAATTTGCGAAAGAACACCACGAAAATCAAAGAAATTTGCTTGAATACTCAAATCAAATATTTCTTTTACTCCGATCGAATCGAAAGATTCACCATGCCAACACGCCCCAACTCAAAGTGCGTAAAACACTTATCAACAAAGACAAAACCCAAACGAGAAGCAAGGAAGCGATCATTTTCGAGAAACATCCTTTCTTCCGCTTCTCTCTTGAGGAGTAAAACTTCTCTCAATATTGGAATTAATTCATCGCATACCTCAAGAGATTAAACCTCTTAATTGAATATTATCAAATTATGCTCAAACTGAAATACATCATCCACACCATGGTGGAGAGACTCCATTGAATTTTTTTTTGATTGCTCTAGACATCTTGTTCTACTATTCAACCTTAATTTGATTAAAGGCACCCAAAGCGCCACAGATAGATACCACACAATCACATTACCTCAAATTTTCAAGAACAACTCGTAATCGTCGACGCATGCTAATGTATTTGCTTCAAAAGGGTCCTAGCATAAACAAATGCAAGGCCCAGATTTAACTTCCAAAACCTCTACAACAGATTGCTCTTATAACTGATAGTGAAATCATCGAATTAAATCTCCAACATTACCACCATTCTAACATACTCACTCATTGACATCATCGTAAATCACCCACACCATCTCGCAATGCTATCCAATTGCGTTACTCTATAAATTCAATCAAGGTTTCCATACCTCAGATAATCACCAACCTTTCAATCTCGAATTAAAGTTCGAATTTCACTATACCAGTGTTAATCGGTAGTAACACTTTTCGGACTTACTTCAAAGCCAAACATTCCATGTGAATCAATATTTTTTCCTCAAGAGATCTGATCAAATCAATTTCACATTCTTCTACTCCTCCAATAACTTGGTAGCAAAATATCACCACTACCAAAACTTAACCACCACCAAACAGTTGACAATAAACGCTTTGTAAAACCCTGCAACAAAACTTTTGGGTCTTTCTCAAAAGAAAGAGGCGAATAAGGACAAGCTTCGTCACACAGAAAAACGTTGTTCATCACGGCGAGCAAGAAACCATAAGAAATATTCGATAAAGGTGACTTTAGAAAACGGAAATTGAGTTCACAGTTGAGGGAACACATTCCTCAGAAGATAATAGCAAATAACAACCGATAAGAAAACGGCATTACGATTGAAACTCGAAATCTTTTGAGTGAAAAGGGCAGAAAAATTTAGGCAATGAACTCATTGAACCAAGGTGGAGTCCACAATTGAAAACATGAGCCTCACAAGAAGAGAATGTCGGATCTTTACAGATAAGAACAACGAGCATTCAAGATCAAAACGCTCGCATCACTGAAGAACCATTATAACTCTGCAACAAATCGTTTTACGTGGCAAACTTCGTTTATCATAATTAACTGGGACCTCCAATAGGTCATGAACACAAAACTCGAAATTGAATCATTTTGGAAACATCAAGAAAGGTGGTCAAACTTCTTTCTCTATAAAAGAATCAACCTTACTCTCACATTACTGATTGTGTCAATAAACCTTCTAAAGGGAACATGACAAATCGGGTCATAAAAATTTTCAACATCAAATGGAATTGTAATAACAACTTATTCTAGAAAAGAATTCTGGTACGAAAACCACAAAGTTGAACAAACGTCACACCCAGCACTACAAAACTCTAGAGAAAGGGGGTTTCGACACTTTTCTTTTCAAAGGGAGGTTCTAAACTCCAATACTCCAAATATTCCAAAGAAATGAACATAGTCAAAATTTTCTTCAATGAACTTTGTGAAAGGAAATTTTCATTCTCCGAACTGTCAAACGGATAACCGAGCTGCCCTTATCAACAAGAGAGATAGGGCTAACATAAAGAGAACGATCTTGTCAAGAATAACGTTCACAAACAGCAATGAGAGCTCATGACGTAAAGGCAAGAAACTATTTTGAAAAATAAATAGGGTCTAATAAAAACCCGTAGCCCACAATCTTTGTTTGGGTGCAACCCCCGACTAAAGCATAACCAAGTACTCCAAAAGGGTTTTAACGCTTTTCTTCAGAAAAGAGATGCATCAAATTTCAACAAGCAGAGGGTTCCAAAAGGAATACATTGAGCCAATGCTTTCTCGTGTTAACGATCTTGCAACAAGAATTCTCATTAGGCAAACCATCAAACGAGTAAATGAGTCGCTCTTTTCCAATGAGAAAGAAAGAACAACTATGAAAATATCAATGTTGCCAATTTACAAAGATCATTCGTAGTAAAAACAATTCGACAATCGAAAAACAATAATATTTTCGGAGTACCATTAAATGCCTATTTAAACTCGTCCACCAACATCATGAACCCAAGAGAAATTCATCAATCGCCACCGGACAAGAATTTGTCAAATTCGAAAATCAAGGAAGAGAACGACGTACTAAAGCAGCCCAAGAGAAATATGCAAGATCAATACACACTTGATAAAGAACTTGCAAAAGAAGTCTTCCAATACCGAGATTCCAAACGAACGAATGAGTTAAATTTCCCCAACAGGGGTAAAACAAGTCTTTTGTGAAAAGAGGAATCTTGCATTTGAACTATGCTCACGTGGAGCAGAAATATCACAATAGTCGAAAGGGCAATATTTGTTTCAAAGAACGAATCAGAGAACTGCTGGAGCTTGCCTTCTTCATTAAAACCCCAATTTCAAAAGAATTCACGAATCGGGAGAACCACAACCAGAAACCAGATATCGCTTCGAGAAAGGCAACAAGTTCATCAATGAGCTCATGCTCAATACTGAGCTTATGGAGCAGAGGTAAGAAGTTCTCTAATATCATACTACAAGCGGTGGTGTAGCTGGCAAAACCGGTGACATCAACCACGAACTCAACTGATCAACGCCCGCTAGCGAAACGCATAACTAATGCAATCAATTATGAATATATATATTTATATCGGATCATCTCATGACGATCATAGAATAATTTCATAGATAGAGGTTATCCCATCATATCATGGATTAACACATCATAGCATAACACAATTTAACGACTCAATACTCGAGTCACCACAATTGAAATGCGGAAGCAACAGTTTACCCAACCCTCCTAATGTGCACGAGTGTGTCAATTTAATATGTTTGAATGAACCACGGACCTAAAGCCCGCTCTGATACCAACTGTAACACCCTGGCTATTCGGAAGTCAAAATATCACGCAAACCTATCAAACTACTAAGCATAGCATTAAAACTAGATTATCCAGATTCAATCAACATAAATTCCTAAGGAAAGACAATAAACGATCACTAGAATCATGGTAAAGAATGGATAAGCGGTCATAATACCACGAGCAACAAACGATACTAACATAGGATTATTACAACGGAACTTATTTCAACAATTTGACTTGGTGAATGGCAAGAATAATTGTTCGATTGGATAAAAGTGAAGTGTAGTGTCTTGAACTACCCCACCAAATCATCTTGTCGTCTTCCTCAATTACCTAATTAAAACATACAAAGCAAGGGTGAGTCGAAGACTCAGCAAGTACTAAACAAGAATAATCAAGCATGGTGTGGACAACACAATTCAGTTGAATTACGAACAATTGTTGGAACACATTCATGCACGTATGGAATGAATACATGAATGGATGAAATGTAAGAATGCATTGAAGGTATGGACTTATCGACTGCATATACCGGTATAGCGAGTGATACACCCGTCGGTGTTCACTTAAGCCCGTACTTCACAAAGTACGGGGACCCAATCACCGTATGAAGAACGTTTCATACGGGTGTCCAAGTTGCCACATTGGAATGGTGGTCAACACTACCCACATTGGAATGGTGGGTTTTCAAATGCACATGTTGGAATTGATGGGTCTTTCAAATGCCCATACTGGAATTGATGGGACTTACCAAAAGAATCCACTTCCGTGGTCATAATGAATTTTATGAATGAACATGATGATTTCTCATGGTATGAATGAATAACACACATTAGTGGAAAAGACACATGGCATTCAACAACATGTGTAAACAAGTATAAGTATGTATTCACACTCAACATAATGTACCAATAAGGCCACACTAGTCACTTGCGGATATCAACACCATGAACAAAGCACAAGAACATTCATGTAAACAACATATCATTATGCATTCCTTTGAATTCAACACCAGTTAACATACAGTACTTGCCTTTCGCGTTGTGACTCGTTAGTAGGCAACGGAGGTGTTCCCACACATGATGTCTCGCCGCCTACACAAGCATGTTCCCAAAATAAGAACATCGATATAACACTGCTACCGGTGTTCTACAATAACCCCTGACTATCCAATATACCGCATAGACCCCAAATGAAAATAAACTATTCAGCCAGATTTCAGCCCTTCTGAGCAGCGGTACGAGAAAATTCACCATTAATTATCTGTAACTCTAAAAGACCTAAAACTAGTGCTCACTGAATCTTAACAGATCAGGCTACAAAACATTAGTTGGCGGAATCCCCTGATTCGGCCAAAACAGAGGGCTAATTATCAGCTAAACACAACCTATCTACGTCTGTCCAGAATACAGATCAGAGATAAAGAAAACGGCGTAACTTGCAACCTATTGATCCAATGAGAATGATTCTTATCAGCTTGGAAATATAATTTTAAGGGCTAAAATAACTTAGTTGGGTGAAGGTTCTGATTCGGCCCCTAATTTGAACAAAACCGAGGGACAAACCTACTGACCTCAGTTTTCAGACAGACCGGACAGTTCGTAATCAAAAATTCATATCTCCCAAACTACAGATCGGATTTTCCTGATCTCAGCGCCAAAAGAAAGCTAACGTTCCCAGGAATAAAACTCTAGAAGGGCAAAACCCCAGATGCGGCCTCTACAGTAGTCTAAACAATAGATGAACACACTAACATTTATCTGCCCAGAATTCAGAACAGTGGTAAAAAAAATATCATAACTTTCATTATACAGATCCAATGGAGATGATCTTTATCAGCTTTGAAATATAATTTAAAGGGATACAATAACTTATTTGGGTGGAGGTTCTGGAAATGCCTCTAACTAAATCAAAACCTAGGATCAAGCCGATAGATCCTTCTCGTCAGACAGACAGAGCAGCACGCACTAAAAATATCATATCTCCTAAACCGTAAGGCGGAATCACGTGATCTAGGTGGATATGGAAAGCTAAGAACAATACCTACAACTTTCTAAGAGATGGACAGGACAGAAAACGAACGAATCTTACCCAAAAGCGATGCACAAGGCGGTGCACAGGAAGGGGGAAGGGGGGCGGCGGCTCCAAAGGGGGGGAGGGGGAGAGAAATGTGGAGTTTAGGGTTTGGGGGGTGGGAACCCCCCCTCTTATGGCCAGCCCCCACATGGGCCCCTCCTGGGCCGTGGCCCAGGCCCAGGTTGCCGTGAAATCACAAAAAACCCCCCGGTGAAAAGATGATTCTGGTTTTTCGATTAGCTCCCTCTTCCGAAACTTTTTCTAATAAGCCGAATCACCTTCGGGGTATTACAACCGCAAATGAAGATATCAAATCCTCATATGAACATCAGCAAGGATACCATAAATGAATCTCATATACTTGTATGCAATTCATATGTCAAGAATGCTATTTCTTCCTTCTTTGCAATTACCGGTAATGCCGAGTAATGCATCCGTCGATGCATACTCAAGCCTATGCCCTCAGGCACAGGGACGTCAAGCCCATACTCTACAAGTGTGGGGACCCATGCCTGTCCAATGCATGACGGGGATCTCATGCCCATCCGATGCATGACAGGAACATCAAAAGAAACAATCATTGGCTACCACATAGTCCAAGGTACAAGAATGAATGTCATGATGCAAGTGAACTTTATAATCTCAATCCATCATGACCTTCAGCTCATCCTGAAACGGACGTGCTAAACGATATGGAGACATCGAGATGGGACGAGTACCCGGAATAAGATCAATGCGAAACTCCACGTCTCGCACAGGTGGCAAACCCGGAAGATCAGCTGGGAACACATCTGGATAATCACTAACCACTGGAATCTCCTCAATCTGCGAAGTCACACTCGGTTTCTCAGCAAGAGCTAAAGAAGTCCGCATTTCGCTTTGCCGGCGACCGAGAACGATCCGGTAACATTGAAAGAGAGCGGGAGGCGCACCTGAAAAGTCAAAGTCTCCCAGGGCGAGGTCTGCATAGAGAGACTTCTCTACGTAAATGGATATCACGGCTCGATATGAGTGCAACCAATCCATACCCAAGATAACATCGAACGGCTCCATTTGAATAACTATCAAATTCGCCGTGAACTTCTCTCCATCAATAACAATAGAACACCCAGAACAAACAGTAGAGCTAGCAATAATACCCCGTGAGAACTAACCAACACCGATCGAGAAATCCATCGCATACTCAAGTTCGCTCTTCTAGCAAACGCCGTTGAGACAAACGAAAAGGTAGCCCCGGAATCAAAAAGGACTAAAGCATCAAACGAATCCACAAGCAAAGTACCTGTCACCACGTCAGGACGACCCGCGGACTCCGCTGTGGGCATGGCGTACACTCTAGGTGGCGCCATGGCGAAAGAAGACGACATTGGCGGCGAGCCCCAACAATCTGGCGTGGCGGTGCGGTAAAGCGGTCGTGCAACTCAAGGCGGTCTTGAAGGTGGCGGTACCGATAGTACCTATTTGAGGCGCCCAAAGTGAAGGAAATGGCATCATTGGAGGAGCGATCATCATCGAAAAGATCCTCGGCAGACCCATCAAGAAGAAGATGGCACAGCTCCCACTTGATCACGCTAGCGGGTTCTCGCGACACACCGCTCCTTGTGACGGTCGGCCACACCGACGGCAATCTCCGTCCAAGTGCACTCAAGCCGACGGTGTCCATCACCGCACTTAAAGCAAAGCATGCCCCTTACCTCGACAGACGAAGAGCTGAGTACTGCAAAAGGACGAGGCGCCAAGAAGGAACGGCCTCGATCGCTTAGACTCGAAAGATGCGGTCCTCCTTGAATTTCTTGAAAGGTGTCACGAATGCACCCACTTCCATCAAGAGAGTCCTCTTCCGGTCACCACCGTAAGCAACGATCCACCGTAGGCTTGCGCCTTTGTGAGTCTGCATCTCCAACTCCATGCCCCTAGCTTGCTCCACAACCGAGTGTAGTCACAGAGTGGAGTAGCTCCCAACACATGCCGCAGACTCGCAGGTGAGACCCCGCGGAACCTCTTGGCTTTACGAAGATCATCGTTCGCTCTTGAAGGGACAAAGCGAACCAAGTTGTTGAACTCACCTCATACTCTGCAATAGACCTCTTCCCACGAGCAAAGGTCGTCAAGGCAACCTCCATCTTCTCAACAAAAGTGTAGGGTAGAACTTCCTTGAACCGATCAACAAAGTCCTCCCAAGTGATCGCCCTTGAGTGGCGGTCCTCAAGACAACACGCCCTCCCACCAAATATCCGCTTGCCCTTTCAAATTTGAAGGCTACAAAACGGACCCTCACGAGGTGAAGACATCTCCAAAGCTCCAAACCGCCTCTCCATGTAGCGCAACCAGTCCACCGCTCGACCGGTGTGCCCAGGCACAAACGAATCCAACCTCAACCCCATCCACTCTCGAAGTGACATCCGCGCCAGAACCGGTGGATGTGCGACAGAGCAACAACAGATGCCAGAAGAATGAGGAGCTGCCGGCGCTGGACGAAGAGCACGGATCTCTCCCACCAACTCTCTCAAAGAAAGGCGTCTCATCCTCGACCCCAACCGAGGCGGGTCAGCAAAGAACCCCTCACCATCGACTCATCTCTCACAGAGGTGGCTCCACGGAACCTCGCCATGGCCCCGACCTCCACGACCGCGGCCACCACGACCACGTCCTCTACCCCTCGGCATAGCTATCAACCACAATCAACAATTCACAATGAGTTCAAAGATCAACATAAACTCCTTCATCAATAAACAACATAACGGAAGCGTAAAACTATATTCGTACCTCTCTCTAACCTACTGTGCACTAGTGTGTCAAATTTTAGGTTAGTTAACCATTAGCAAATTTTAGTTGATTTACTAATACTAAAACAAATTTTAACAATTTTAGTTTGCCTAAGTTGTTAATCTATTCACCACGGACCTAAAGCCCGCTCTGATACCAACTGTAACACCCCAGCCCAACACTGAGCCTGGAATGCCACTAAACTACCCTTCCAAACTAGTAATCATTGACACACTATAAAATTACATCAAGAAATCAACAATAATCATATCCAAGGATCACAAACTAGCATGTATAAATATGGATCAAACGATAATCAATAAGCAAGGGGAATAAAACCAGGTAAATAATCCAAAGTAGTAGCAACCAATGAATCCAAATTAATAAAGCGAATAGTCTAGTCCAAATGATATCCTAAACTTTATTCAATAACTAACATGTCCATGTGTAAACCAATACTGAATGAATGATTATCATGGCGAATGATCATGTGATGTCCATGTGCTCTACTACGCTCTCAATTACTAGCAACCTCGAAGATCACCTAAAAACAACAATAGAGCAAGGGTGAGTCCACGACTCAAAAAACACATCGATATACAACGATAATAATAAATCAACAAAGAATCAATAACTTCATTATCATCACCGGCACTTTCATTAATATTCTCAGTCATTAATCTCATTTATGAATGCAACTCTACTCTACATGTCCATATGCACTTCTTTCGCGTATACCGGTATAGCGTGAGTGAATGCTCGCGACAACATTCACTCTCAAGCCCGTTCCTCCATAAGGATCGGGGACCTCCTCCACTCCCGTGGAGTTGTGATCATCATGACCACCTTCTCATATGCAAAGATGCTTATGTATGCAAAATATGCAAAACTCCATCATAAACATCATATCCAACTTTCCATCATGCTTATCAACAAAGATATAATCATACCAATTCATTGTTTGCAATTAAATAAAATAAAAGCACAACAATAATGGTAATAGAAGATAAAGAAAACAGTGACCGATCATTGATCGCTGTCTACCATGCACTTGCCTTTACTAGTTGCGACGCACGATTTGATTAGAAGACGGCAACAAGCACGACGCCTCTCCTATATTAAATACACCAACTTCAATACAAATTACAGCAACAAGGATAGCAATCAATATACATCGCTCCTACACGTCCCCAAATATACCACGATACGCGGTGCGAATAGTTACCTATTGCTGACTTAGTACTAAAACGAATGTAACTTTTGACTCGAAAGTCCGATCACCACAAACCACCCCATTCTGGATTCTTTATAAAATTATCCACATTTTCTTAGATTACGAAGACTTCTAATTAAATCATCTAACCCTCCGTATTTAGCCCAGAAAGTTGGTCTGTCCGCTCCGGAACAGCAGACTTAATAAATTCATAACTTTTGTTTTACTCAACCAAAATGCGCGTTCTCAGATCCTACAGAACCATTAGACAATTATCTACAACTTTCATGTAGATCAAAAACTCTAATTAGACTATTTACTATTTTTAATAACCAATCTACCAAAACAGCGCCGAAAGGCGACAACCGTAAAAACAGCGGCCTTCCGAAAATCATAACTCTAAATCTACTAGTCCGATTGTCATGGTAAAAAATGCTATAGAAAGATATCGAAATTATCTACAATTAACTAGTAGATGATATTTCCAAAATTTGCCATTAGGGTACCCAAATAAATTGTACAACGGAACCGCAGGCTAAACCAATCTACTTTCAATTTCTTCCCGACTAAAACATGCTAAATAGTGCTACGGCCAAACTGATAACCACTAATTAGTATTACCTAATTGGCCTCTAATCATGCATGAAAGCAGCCGCATAAGAATGCTTAAGTCTACATTCATGCCTGTAAAAAAAACAACACAAGCTAATTACCTACAGCTGCACAAAAAAAAAAGATTATCTATCCAAGGCAGTACCCCCTCGTCCTAATCAAAACCACAAGTACTTCCACGCACGCAGGGGCAAACTGCTAAGCAGTAAACAACACTAATTAACTAATTAAGGCTAAGCAGTAAGTAAAAATTAATTAACTACTAATCTCACCTACCTACAAAGCGAGGCGGAGAAGCCGCCGCAAGACGGCAGCAAGAAGACTGAGCTCGATCGGCGCAAGAAGAAAGCACAAGGCAAAGCAGCGGTTTGCTTCGGTCGGCGTGAGGAAAACGGCGGATTTCTACTGGTCCGCAGCGGCGAAAGACACGGCCAATGCACAGAACGCAAACAACTGCAGTCAAGGTCTCTAGCGACTAAGCGGCGGCGAGACAAAGCGATCGCGCACGCACAGAGGAGCTCACGCGCAAGATGCGGCAAGTCACGCGAAAATCGGCGGCAAAGAATCGCACTACGCTAAGAAAACGCAGCAAGCTGCGTGCTTGGAAAATAGAGAAAGCAAGAAAAAAAAAACTAGGGTTTCTAGAGAACCCCAAAATCTATTTATATAGCTAATAAAAAATTCAAAATTCTATTTTCCACGTATACTAAATTCTTTAATTAATTAATTTAATTACTCTACGACCCTTAAGACACTTTTATTAAAAATATTTTTCGGAGTATTACATTCTACCCCCCTTAACAGAATTCGACCCCGAATTCTACTCGCCATTCTACTCAAAGAAAAACTGCACGGCTGAAAATTAAACAACAAAACAACACGTACCCGACGTGAACAACTCCGGGTAGTGCTCGCGCATGCGAGACTCCAACTCCCAAGTCGCTTCTCTCTCGGACTGATGCGTCCACAGCACCTTGACGTACACCAACGTCTTGTGCCTCAGCACTCGCTCCGACCTCTCCGAATCTGCGCTACGGACGCGACTCAACCGTGAGGTCTTGCTCAATAGTCGTGCTCTAATGAAATCTTATGCTCGGGTCTCTCAAAACTTTCTCAAAGATCGGACGTGAAACACATTATGAACCCCACGCATGGACTCAGGAAGGTCCAAGCGGTAGGCTATCTTCCCAATTCTTGCAATAATTGAGAACGGTCCAACGTACCTCGGGCTAAGCTTCCCTTTGGTACCGAATCGGACAATACCTTTAGTGGGAGACACTCTCAATAGCACCTGGTCACCCACCGCAAACTCCAAGTCACGCCTCCTCAAATCAAGATAACTTTTCTCATGCTCGCTTCGAGCCGCCAACAAATTACGCCTCACCATGGCCACACGCTCAACGGTCTTACAATCGATCCGGACCCAAAATCGCCTTCTCTCCAACTGCATCCCAACAAAGTGGCGATCTGCACTTCCGCCCATAGAGAACCTCAAATGGCGCGGCTCTAATGCTGGAATGGTAACTATTATTATAAGCAAACTCTGCAAGTGGCAACTGGTCCTCCCAACTACCCTTCCAAGATAGAACACAAGATCGCAACATGTCCTCTAAAGTCTGAATAGTACGCTCTGACTGCCCATCTGTCTGAGGGTGAAACGCTGTACTAAGGCGGAGCTGTGTGCCCAATGCACTCTGCAGACTCTCCCAGAATTTGGAGACAAACTTCGCATCCCTGTCAGAAATGATGGTCTTTGGCACACCATGCAGTCTTACTATTTCACGCACATAAATAGGAGCTAGATCACTCGCTGAATTTGTCGTGCGAATAGGGATAAAGTGTGCAGATTTGCTGAATCGATCCACCACTACCCAAACTGCATCCTTCCCTCGCGGTGAACGAGGTAACGCCACCACAAAGTCCATAGAGATATCATCCCAAGGCCACTGGGGTACCTCCAAAGGCTGCAACAACCCTGCAGGACGCTTGTGCTCAGCTTTCACTTGCTGACAAACACCACAAGAAGCCACATAATTAGCAATGTCCACCTTCATTCTTTTCCACCAAAAATTCTGTTTCAGATCTCGATACATCTTAGTCTCACCAGGATGAACAGTGTACGGAGTGCGATGTGCCTCCCTCAAAATATCATCTTTGACCTCCGCCTTTTGTGGCACGCAAAGACGTCCTTTAAACCTCAAAGTACCAGAATCATCCATACTAAAATCACTCTTTTTACCTTCATCCAGACGCTTCCTAACCTCCTGTAACAACCGGTCACTCTGTTGTGCTTCCCGCACACGATCTGGAATAGCTGACTCAAGAATCAACTGAATCTCAACATGCGATGTGCCCGCATAACAATAGGATATACCCATGCGATCAAAATCAGCAATGAGGTAATCTAGAGTAGCAGGGGTCGCCTTGCGACTAAGAGCATCCGCAACAACATTGGCCTTGCCTGGATGATACTGAATAGTAAGATCATAATCCTTGATCAACTCCAACCACCTCCTTTGCCTCAAATTCAGATCCTTCTGAGTGAAGATATATTTGAGACTCTTGTGATCTGTGAAAATATCACAAGGCTCGCCGTACAGATAATGCCTCCAAATCTTGAGAGCAAAAACAACCGCAGCCAACTCCAAATCATGAGTGGGATAATTCTGCTCGTGCTTCTTTAACTGCCTCGACGCGTAAGCAATCACCTTACCGTCTTGCATGAGAACGCAGCCAAGACCCACTCGAGACGCATCTGAAAAGACTGTGAACCGCTTCCCCGGCTCGGGAAGAGTGAGAATAGGAGAGGTCACCAACCTGTCCTTCAAAATGCGTAAATACGCTCACACTCATCACCCACCGAATCTCACACCTTCTCGAGTAAGTCGAGACATCGGTTTGGCAATGATAGAGAAATCCTGCACAAAACGCCGATAATAACCAGCCAATCCCAAGAAACTCCTCACCTCCTTCACACTAGTCGGTCTCTTCCAATCCACCACTGTGGATACCTTACTAGGATCAACAGCAATACCCTGAGGGTTAATCACATGACCGAGAAAACCCACTTCAAATCCGAACTCACACTTCTTCAACTTAGCATAGAACTTGTGCTCTCTCAAAGTATCTAAGACCGACCTCAAATGACGCTCATGATCCTCATTGGTCTTGGAATAGATAAGAATATCATCAATGAACACCACCACGAAGTCATCTAGATACTGTGTAACATGTTGTTCATGGTTTCCATAAAATGGCAGTGCATTAGTCAATCCAAATGACATAACTTTATACTCATAATGCCCATACCGTGGAGAAAGCGAGCCTTCTCTACATCTCGCTCACGCACACGGATTTGATTATACCTCGATCGAGATCAATCTTGGAGAATACTTGAGCTCCATTCAACCGATCAAACAAGTCCTCAATGCGGGCAATGGATATTTGTTCTTGATTGTGATCGCATTAAGCGCCGCGTAATCAATACACATACGCCAACTCCCATCCTTCTTCTCTGTGAGGAATGTATCAGAGCTCCCACGGCGATACACTACGCCGATCAAACCTTTAGCCAACAAATCATCCAATCGCTTCTTCACTCATCCTCGAAGCGGACGTGCTAAACGATATGGAGACATCGAGATGGGACGAGTACGGAATAAGATCAATGCGAAACTCCACGCCTCGCATGGTGGCAAACCCTAAGATCACCGGGAACACATCCGATAATCACTAACCACTTTGGAATCTCCTCAATCTGCGAAGTCACACTCGGTTTCTCAAGAAGAGCTAAAAGAAGTCCGCCATCGCACGCCGCGACCGGAACAGTCCACCAACATTGAAAGAGGCGGAGGCGCACTCAAAAGTCAAAGTCTCCCGCACGAGGTCTCGCACGAGATCGCTCTACGTAAACAGGATATCACGGCTCGATATGAGTGCAACCAATCCATACCCAAGATAACATCGAACGGCTCCATTTGAATAACTATCAAATTCGCCGTGAACTTCTCTCCATCAATAACAATAGAACACCCAGACAAACAAAGAGAGCTAGCAATAATACCCCGGAGAACTAACCAACACCGATCGAGAAATCCACTGCATACTCAAGTTCGCTCTTCTAGCAAACGCCGTTGAGACAAACGAAAAGGTAGCCCCGAATCAAAAGGACTAAAGCATCAAACGAATCCACAAGCAAAGTACTGCCACCACGTCAGACGACCCGCGACTCATTGTGGGCATGGCGTACACTCGGTGGCGCCATGGCGAAAGAAGACGACGGGCGGCGGCGAGCCCCAACAATCATTGTGGCGGTGCGGTAAAGCGGTCGTGCAACCTGAAGCGGTCTTGAAGGTGGCGGTACCGCCATAGTACCTCGCCGGGCGCCTGTCAAGGAAATGGCATCGCCGGAGGAGCGATCATCATCCAAAAGATCCTCGAGCAGACCCATCAAGAAGAAGATGGCACAGCTCCCACTTGATCACGCTAAGCGGGGTTACGGCGACACCCGCTCCTTGTGACCCGGCCGGCCACACCGACGGCAATCTCCGTCCAAGTGCACTCAAGGCAGACGGTGTCCATCACCGCACTTAAAGCAAAGCATGCCCCGCCTCGGGCAGACGAAGAGCCGAGTACTGCAAAAGGACGAGGCGCCAAGAAGGGAACGGCCTCGACCGCTAGACTGAAAGATCGCGGTCCTCCTTGAATTTCTTGAAAGGTGTCACGCAATGACCCACTTCCATCAGAGAGTCCTCTTCGGTCACCACCGAAGCAACCACCCACCAGAGGCTTGTCCCCTTTGTGAGTCATCTCCAACTCCATGCCCCTAGCTTGCTCCACAACCGAGTCAGTAGTCACAGAGTGGAGTAGCTCCCAACACATGCCTGCAGACTCAATTGAGACCCGACGGAACCTCTTGGCTTTCGAAGATCATCGTCGCTCTCAAGGGACAAAGCGAACCAAGTTGTTGAACTCGACCTCATACTCGCAATAGACCTCTTCCCCGAGCAAAGGTCGCCAAGGCAACCTCCATCTTCTCAACAAAAGTGTAGGGGTAGAACTTCCTTGAACTGATCAACAAAGTCCTCCCAAGTGATCGCCCTTGAGTGGCGGTCCTCGAAGACAACACGCCTCCCACCAAATATCCGCTTGCCCTTTCAAATGAAAGGCTACAAACGGACCCTCCGAGGTGAAGACATCTCCAAAGCTCCAAACCGCTCTCCATGTAGCGCAACCAGTCCACGCTCGACCGGTGTGTGCCAGGCAGTCAAACGAATCCAACCTCAACCCCATCCACTCGGTGACATCGCGCCAGAACCGGTGGATGTGCGACAGAGCAACAACAGATGCCGCGAAGAATGTGAGTCGCCGGCGCTGCTGACGAAGAGCACGGATCTCTCCACCAACTCTCTCAAAGAAAGCAAGGCGTCTCATCCTGACCCCAACCGAGGCGGGTCAACAAGAACCCCTCGCCATCGACTCATCTCTCATGGAGGTGGCTCCACGGAACCTCGCCATGCGGCCCGACCTCCACGCATCACGGCCACCACGACCACGCCCTCTACCCCTCGGCATAGCTATCAACCACAATCAACAATTCACAATGAGTTCAAAGATCAACATAAACTCCTTCATCAATAAACAACATAACTAAGGCGTAAAACTATATTCGTACCTCTCTCTAACCTCATCGTGCACTAGTGTGTCAAATTTTAGGTTAGTTAACCATTAGCAAATTTTAGTTGATTTACTAATACTAAAACAAATTTTAACAATTTTAGTTTGCCTAAGTTGTTAATCTATTCACCACGGACCTAAAGCCCGCCTCGATACCAACCGTAACACCCAAATTAACACTGAGCCTGGAATGCCACTAAACTACCCTTCCAAACTAGTAATCATTGACACACTATAAAATTACATCAAGAAATCAACAATAATCATATCCAAGGATCACAAACTAGCATGTATAAATATGGATCAAACGATAATCAATAAGCAAGGGGAATAAAACCAGGTAAATAATCCAAAGTAGTAGCAACCAATGAATCCAAATTAATAAAGCGAATAGTCTAGTCCAAATGATATCCTAAACTTTATTCAATAACTAACATGTCCATGTGTAAACCAATACTGAATGAATGATTATCATGGCGAATGATCATGTGATGTCCATGTGCTCTACTCGCTCTCAATTACGGCAGCCTCGAAGATCACCTAAAAACAACAATAGAGCAAGGGTGAGTCCACGACTCAGCAAACACATCGATATACAACGATAATAATAAATCAACAGCAATCAATAACTTCATTATCATCACCGGCACTTTCATTAATATTCTCAGTCATTAATCTCATTTATGAATGCAACTCTACTCTACATGTCCATATGCACTTCTTTCGCGTATACCGGTATAGCGTGAGTGAATGCTCGCGACAACATTCACTCTCAAGCCCGTTCCTCCATAAGGATCGGGGACCTCCTCCACTCCCGTGGAGTTGTGATCATCATGACCACCTTCTCATATGCAAAGATGCTTATGTATGCAAAATATGCAAAACTCCATCATAAACATCATATCCAACTTTCCATCATGCTTATCAACAAAGATATAATCATACCAATTCATTGTTTGCAATTAAATAAAATAAAAGCACAACAATAATGGTAATAGAAGATAAAGAAAACAGTGACCGATCATTGATCGCTGTCTACCATGCACTTGCCTTTACTAGTTGCGGCCTTGATTTGATTAGAAGACGGCAACAAGCACGACGCCTCTCCTATATTAAATACACCAACTTCAATACAAATTACAGCAACAAGGATAGCAATCAATATACATCGCTCCTACACGTCCCCAAATATACCACGATACGCCGGTACCGAATAGTTACCTATTGCTGACTTAGTACTAAAACGAATGTAACTTTTGACTCGAAAGTCCGATCACCACAAACCACCCCATTCTGGATTCTTTATAAAATTATCCACATTTTCTTAGATTACGAAGACTTCTAATTAAATCATCTAACCCTCCGTATTTAGCCCAGAAAGTTGGTCTGTCCGCTCCGGAACAGCAGACTTAATAAATTCATAACTTTTGTTTTACTCAACCAAAATGCGCGTTCTCAGATCCTACAGAACCATTAGACAATTATCTACAACTTTCATGTAGATCAAAAACTCTAATTAGACTATTTACTATTTTTAATAACCAATCTACCAAAACAGCGCCGAAAGGCGACAACCGTAAAAACAGCGGCCTTCCGAAAATCATAACTCTAAATCTACTAGTCCGATTGTCATGGTAAAAAATGCTATAGAAAGATATCGAAATTATCTACAATTAACTAGTAGATGATATTTCCAAAATTTGCCATTAGGGTACCCGAATAAATTGTACAACGGAACATGAGCTAAACCAATCTACTTTCAATTTCTTCCGACTAAAACATGCTAAATAGTGCTACTACTAAACCGATAACCACTAATTAGTATTACCTAATTGGCCTCTAATCATGCATGAAAGCAGCCGCATAAGAATGCTTAAGTCTACATTCATGCCTGTAAAAAAAACAACACAAGCTAATTACCTACAGCTGCACAAAAAAAAAAGATTATCTATCCAAGGCAGTACCCCCTCGTCCTAATCAAAACCACAAGTACTTCCACGCGACGCGAGGGCAAACGCTAGCGATAAACAACACTAATTAACTAATTAAGGCTAAGCAGTAAGTAAAAATTAATTAACTACTAATCTCACCTACCTACAAATAAGCGAGGGCGGAGAAGCCGCACCCAAGACGGCAAAGAAGAAAGACTGAGCTTCGATCGGCGCGGCAGAAGAAAGCAAGGCAAGAAGAAGCAATGGCTTTTGGCCGTGAAAACAAGAAGACTTCTACTGGTCCGCGGCGAAGCGATACACGGCCAAATGCACAAACGCAAAGATCGCGGTCAAGGTGTCGGCGACTAAGCGGCGGCCGACAAAGCGACGCCCACGCCAGAGGAGCTCACGCGATGCGGCGGTCACGATAACGAAAATCGGCGGCGACAACGCACGGCCGTAAGAAAACGAGCGGCATGCGCGGCTTGGAAAATAGAGAAAGCAAGAAAAAAAAATAGGGTTTCTAGAGAACCCCAAAATCTATTTATATAGCTAATAAAAAATTCAAAATTCTATTTTCCACGATACTAAATTCTTTAATTAATTAATTTAATTACTCTACGACCCTTAAGACGCTTTTATTAAAAATATTTTTCGGAGTATTACAGGCGAATTGTGCCGCCGTCGTTGCCGCTTCTTCGTTGCGTCATTTGCCGCACTGGGTCCACTACCGCCCGGGCAACCTCGTGCACCCTTCATCATTTGCATGAGCATCGCCAAAACTCATCGCTAACAACAGTCTTGCCTCTTCTCCGCTCGAACCTCGCCACGTCGGCATTGCCATCTCACCCATCTGTAAGTGCACCAATGAGTGCACAATAGTCTCAACTACGCATTGGTACCACTCCACCGACGAGGCGCCTGTTCACGGAGATGATTGGGATCCGAGCACCACCGCCTTGCCATCGCCCATGTTAGTCGCAACCTCGGCTCCGTGCTGTGTGTTGTCCTGTGTCATTCGTCGCGCCATAGGTGCACATATGTGGCCGGTTCACCGAACCCTAGAACCAATTGCTCGGTGAACTTGGTTCACCGTGAGCCGAGTCGCTGACATGTGGGTCCCACAGGTCAGAATTTCTCTGATTTCTTTTAATTCTGTAATTCGAAGGGCTGACGTCATAATCTGATTTTTCTTCAGAAAAATAATTCAAAAATTCTAGAAATTCCAATTTAGGGTATTATCTTGAGTTTTGATTTTACAAAGGCAATATCTTCTTCATCTGAACTCTGATTAAGCCCATTCAAATTCCTAAATTCATATAAATTTGAGATCTATTTATTTATGAATTTTATTTACTTTTTGGAGTTTGTTTTATCTCTATTATTTATTTATCTCTGTTATTTATTTCATTTGCTAGTAGATATTAATTTTTTGGGGACTTTTGAAGAAGTACACTAAGATCAAGAGCAGCACCTAGACCTATTCCAAGTCAAGTTATACCTTTGATCATATTGAATCCAGTTGTGTACTCATGCTTGCTTCAAACAATCAACAGAAGTAGAGGAGTTTTCGTTTGCATTTGAGGAGGAGTTCTACGAAGGTGCTGATCGTTAGAGTCTTGATCCCAGTCGGTTGCCTGTGGTGAATTAATAGTATTCCGCTGGAGTTAAACTTTGTTTCGCTACTGCTATTTTATTTATTGCCAACCCTGTGAGGCTTAATAAATGTAAACTCGGCCATAAGATCAAAACCACTATTTGCTATTCAAATTAGTCGTTTATTCTATTAATCATCTTGTGTGGATCGATATTCATCTACGTTGATACTGTGTGCACTAGCGTGATCCTGGACTAGTGCAGAATACACAGAGGGTCCAGAATTGCATTTTTTGGTCCCAACAAAAATACATAAATTTTGAGTCAAAACCCCAAAAGTTATGAATCCAACTTTCCTGGAATCTACACAAGTATAGCTACAACTTCTCAGGTGACCGAAAGATCAAATTATCCCATCTAAGACTTTGTTTTTAATCCCGAAGATCGTTTTGTCATCTTCGGTACTACTGACTTGGGAATTTCGTAACTTTAATTTGGTACATCCAAATTCAATATTCTAAGCCATTCGAGAAACTACAGAAAACTAGATTCCTTAATAAATTTATCATAATTATCTCCACTGTGCAACAGAGGTTGCAACAGTCCAGTCTTTCTCTACTGTCCACAACAGAAGGACAAACTATGACATTAAAATTCAAAAATTCATATCTTTCGAATGGCTGAACCAAATTTCATGATCTTTATCAATATGGAAAGCTTAAGAAATTTCCTACGAAAGTTGTGTTGGGAGACCTCCCGGAATCTGCCATTAGCAGAACCTTTATTCTTACAGAAACTAATGTATCTCCCAAACTACAACTCCGAATTAGGTGATCTTAGTGCCTATAGAAACCTGACGACAAGCCCCACAACTCTCTAGGAGATACTAACCTCAAATTCTGACTTTAACTATATGAAATTTGTCGTACAACAGGGAACATATTACTGATTCTATTCACAGCAGTTCAACGATTCTATAATCGATGGCAATTAAGGATCCAACTAGATCCAAACAATGGGGAGATAATCGTTAACCTTGAAGATGCGTGAGCCCACTGAATTTCCCATGAGGTGCTCTTCCCCTCTTCTTCTCCTCTCTCCCTCCCTTCCTTCTTCCTTCCACGGTCGGCCACAATTGCAGGGAAGCGGCGGCTTTGGAAGACATCAGCGTGGGGAGGTGGAGCAGTAGGAGAATTCGGTTGGGGAGGGACGTGGAGGCGCCAAGGACCAGGGGAGGGGTGACGGCCAGGTGGAGAAAGGGGAGGAAGGTGGCGGCCAAGTGGAAGGGAAGAGGGGGAAATAGGGAGGGGCGGCTAGGGTTTTTGGGAGGAAGGTTCCCCCCTTTCGCTGGTTCCCACTTGGGCCTCCTAGGCCAAGGCCCGAGGCCCAAGTTGGTGGATCCTCGCGGAAAAACCCTTTTAAAATTTTTATTCCCTCTTTTGCTTGCTTTCCTTCCTTACAAATATTCAGAGTATTACACAACACATGATGACACTCAAGCTACTGGGCAAGACCCCTCTTGATAGTACGACAACCTATAGTAATAATCCGGTCTCCCACCAAACACCAAGACTGGTAAAAGACTAGGAACACATCCTTAACTCTAGCTAGTCATACCTTTGCCTTGCACATCCTCTTGAAGCTTGATGACGCATATCTTCACTTCAAGTTCGGGTTCTTTACTTGAATATCATCAACTTATGATGATCTTCTTTACTTCGGGATCTTGTCTTGATGCCCATCAACACATGACGATATCCTTCATCCCGAATCTTAACTTGAATATCAACAACACCTAATGACCTCCTTCATGTGCCCTTCGTTAACACATGATGGGTCTTATATTGACTTGATAATCAACTCATGATCATCTTCTGTTCGATATCTTGATATGCATGAACTCGTGATGCATCCTTCACTTGACTCGATGACAATCAAGTCATGATGTTATCCTAAGTCATCGTCATCATGGAACTCAACCTATTTCAGCAACTCATGTAAAATGTTAGTTCCATAATGTGATTATCATTAATTACCACAACACACCATTAACTCATAATGGTGGGGTCAAGATACTTCAATCTTTCCCTCTTTGGTAATTGATGATAACCATCAAAATTACAAATAATTGAATATAAGAACATATGAGTATATATTAACTACACAAGTTTTATATACTCAAGATATGTTTCAAAGTAGAGATCCCAAGTATATGTGGATAAAGATATACGAATCAATACTAATGAAACCACAAAACATAGAGTGAACTCCCCCTAAATGTGTGCATATACGAATGTGTAAAAAGAACATATGCACATATTCAAGTTAAACTTTTAGTGGAGTTCAACCTATATTTTGGATCCGAGGAATGCAACAAGATATAAGAAAATGGTGACAAATGAATACCTCTTTGATTTTTCACTTTTTCATCCAATCTAGACTAAACAATAGGTATAACAATCAAAGTGTTAGTCTCATAAATAGATTTATCGTTAATCACAAAATACTCCATTAACTCATAATGGTAGGTCCAGATTCTTTAACAACCCATGTCCGCTTTGCCCGGCGCCGCCGCCCCCACGCCCAGAACACCACCCCTCTCGGCCTGTCACCGCGCCGCACGGCTGGATTCCCGCCACGCCCAGTTGTTCGACCACGCACCGCACTGTCTTGTCCAAGACCTAGCGCGCTGTCCGCTCAAGGCCACCCACGTGCTCGCCACCCATGCCACACGCTTCCTCCCTTTCTCCCTCTTCGGCCCTATGTAAGCAGCGCCGCCCATGTCAAAAGTTTCGCCTCTCCTTCCTCTTCCGAAGCCCCAAGAAGCCACCATCGGATTCACATCGGTCCAGTTGGATTTCGTCAACAAACCGCCGCCGCCGAAGTTCTTCATCGCTGAAAATCGCTACCATCCAAGTCTCTCTGCCCAAACTACCTTCGCTGTTGGATTCACACCATCACGTTCTACGACATGCTTCCTCTATCTTCCCCGGAGCTTTATCAAACCAACATTTTCATTTTCATCCCCAAAGCCGACCGCCACTCATCATCATCGATCTATTCGCCAGTGAGTTCATTCTCCCTTCCAAGCATGTCATCCCATGTTCTAGGTCCTACTCCTTTGATCGCCTTCCTCGTTGCCCTCTCCCTGCCACCGTACCGTGCCACCACCACCTCCGCCTTCTTCTCCACCACCGGCGCTATCGCGCCACCTCCTCGAACCCGCTTCGGCTTCCCCAATCTTCCTCCACCATCCCTATGTCTTGCCGCCGACTTGTGCAGCCCCGTGCCACTCGGTCATGCCACCTCTTGTGGGACCGCCAACTCACCGGGGTCCCATTTTCCCCCTCGGTCCGCTGCCCCACCACCTGCCTTGCCAGCGTCGCCTCATGCCCCTACCGCTTGTGCGTCTCCTCTGTTTTTGCTTCCGCTCTCTCTTGCTTCTTTGAGTCTTTGACTCTAGGTGCCCACTTGTCATGCTCTACATCCTTTCCATCTCTCTCATACTCACTTACACAAGGGGCCCCAAAGTCAGCCACTCCTCTTGTTCCCTTAATTCCAAAAAATAAAGATTCTCTGGAATATTCCTTCCTTTTCCAATTTCATCATTTCATGTGATATTCAACTTCCGGATGTTCGTTCCCCCTCATATGAACTCTGATTCTGCCCATTCTTGTTTCTAAATTCATCTAAATTTGTAATCTCGCTCATAGTACTAAATTTATTATTTTTGGATTTTATTTGTACTTATTATATTTATTTAGCTTATTTTCGCGTATAGATTTTGACGACTTCGGAGAGTTAAATTTCGTCACCGTCTCAGAACGATAACTATTTAAGCAATACAAGTTACATCCTTTGATCATATTTGATCCCAGTATTTCAAATTATTTAAACTCTATTTTAAATTATTATTTCATGCTTACTTTTATTCAAATTAATTTAAATTCCTATCTTTAAATTGTAGCTACATCCCAAACACTTGTATAGTCAATCATTGTCAAGATAGGTAGTATAGAGAATCATTCTAAGTGTGATATATTTTGGAGTTAGAAATAGTTGGATACTGGATTATATGAATACATGATTGTTGGATATTGGATTATAGGAATACATAATTGTTGGATATTAGATTATTAGAAATACATGATTGTTGGATATTAGATTATAGGAATACATAATTATTGGATATTGGATTATTAGAAATACATGATTGTTGGATATTAGATTATAGGAATACATGATTGTTGGACATTGGATTATAGGAATACTTGATTGTTTGATATTGGATTATATGGAATACTTGATTGTTGGATATTGGATTATAGGAAGACTTGATTGTTGGATATTGGATTATAGGAACACTTGATTGTTGGATATGGGATGATAGGAACACTTGATTGTTGGATATTGGATTATAGGAACACTTGATTGTTGGTTATTGGATTACAGGAATACATGATTGTTAAAATAATTTAATTTAATGAAAATCTTACTGGAAATAAATACATTACTAGTAATTGTTGGAAATTTAGTTTTAGCAAGATGATTATGTATAGATGATGAATAAAGAATGAAGTTGGATTATTATAGTAAGTTATGAATGGATTTCAGGAGCATTGGTTGAATTATAGAGACTTGATGAAATTGGTGGAGTTAATTGAGTAGTAGTGTTTGATTGATCTACAGTTGTTGGTGGACTAATGTAAATAATGAAGTGGTGTATCAACAGACATAATAGATTGATTTGAAGATTATGATTCTAATATTGATAGTTGACTTACTAACCTTGGAATTGATAATTCTTGAACATAAACCCCTCACACCTTGTCTCCTGGATAAAACTCTAGTTAATACAATAGTATTGACAAGATGTTTTTGTTGAAAAATATTATGCTTAGACCAAAAATATATAATTTGGGGAGTTTAGCCAAATGTTAAATTATGATTTAAAATAAAGCTATTATTGCTTTTACCATAGAAATTTTGAAAAATGGTTTAACTTGGAAAATAAATAAAGGTTGGTTTAGACTTGGGCGAAATGGATGTTTGGATGGTGCAAGTTGATGCACGGGATTGATTCATTTCTATGATCAAGACTAGGGTTTTTATTGGAAGCCGCCCAAATCCGTTAAGGACCGATCTTCGAGCCATATCTTGCTAAGCTCTACCGTACAACCATAAGTCTGGAGTGGGACAGGCTAGGCTAAATAATTTATCATGTTCTAGCATTATGCCCGCAGGCTGTAGTTGTTAGGTGTACCTTTTTGGATTTGTGCAGACGATGGTAAATGACATCCACGTCTGTCAGGGCTTACTTCGAGCGACGGTAACAAATATCCATGTCTAGGCATGTTATCACCCACAACAGTGAGCTCTGAGTCAATGGTAAATGACATCCAGGACTTGGGGCTAAGCTCATTTGGCGGGTTGGTATTAGATTGTGGTATTGTAAAAGCCTTGTGATAACTACTTAGTTGCACACCTACAGAAATATGTGAAGCGAACATTATGAGTCGATTATCTCTTACGGGTAAAGTTGTACCACCTCTGCAGAGTGTAAAACTATTCGAATAGCTCTGTCTACGGTCATGGACATGCCGACCAAAGCCACTCAAAGTTAGACTTTGGTTTTGATTTCAAAAGACTTTATCAAATGATTTTGGATAGTTTATCCAATTGGAAAATTGTGCAATTGTCCATATGGTAATGGGGTATCATTCACCAATTTTTGTATAGAGGTTATTTTACTATAAAACTTGAGAATTTAGAAAATAAATTTTAGTTATAGAATAACCAATTTGGAACTTAGTACAAATATTTAAAAAGAAAGTATTGCTTTATGCAAATTTAACCACATAAGCATTCCTTTGATATATCAATGCATGCATTATAATTCTGTTATTGGGTGTAACTTGCGGAGTATAATTTTGTACCCACCCTTGATTAATAAAATATTGTTTATAGGAGAAGGACTTCGTAACTACTGTGGATCTCGACGACTAAGCCGCTACCCCAGTCGATTGCATGTGACAGATTAGTTGAGGTCTACTACTTCGTTTTCCATCGTGTTCTTTATTGTTGGCTCATAAGCCTTTTCTGTAAGAAACTCTGATATTTATTAATAAAGTTGTGTGAATTATGAATGTTATCATATATATTTACTGTGTACATTAGATAATATTCCAGGGACTAGTATAGAATACACAAAGGATTTAGAGGTATTACTCCTGGATCCGACAACCTGTGACCGGGGCTCTAGCCGAGAAAAGAAGAGATGGGAAAGAAGATAAGGGGCAATATGGGGATATTTGAGCTAGTCTCTCTCCAAAACTAAAGAAAATATGACTTCAATCGGTAAAGGGTGTTCTACGGAATGCGCGATTTTACGGTGTGTTTTGACAATTGCCACAAATGAACGATGTCCATGAGCTAATTTTGCCTTAAATAATTTGAGCACATAAAATTGGGATTATATTTTCTCAATAAAATATGGGTAATGCTATTAGGCATACGTCCGATGCCATCAAATGCATCGAACGCTTCCCTTCGGCCACACGTTTCCATGTGCGCCTGCACTTGACTCGTGACCCTTTTTCTCCTTTGACTGCTCTCCCATCGCTCTATCCCTACAACACACCAGCACAGCACAACGCTGTATTATTACACCACCACCCATTCCACCCCACGCAACAATACAGCACGGAGCAGAGCACCACACCACTAGTGTCAGTGTCGTGGCGAAGCTTCTCCCCAATCTGTCTCCCTCCCTCTCTCTCACTCGCAGACGGAGCCGATCAAGAGGGAGGGCGTGAGAGAGCGGGGCGGAGTGTGCAAGCGGAGGAGATGGGGCGACCATTGGGAGCGAAGGACCAGTGACACATCCCATTTGATGAGGTGATACTGTGGGTTGGTGATAAATTAGGCAGAGACGGGGAGATGTGACACCGCCGCGATACTATCACCCGGACGTCCGATTTGGGGGCTAGGATTGGACGATTGGGTTCCCAATCGGAATACCGCTGCATGCAAATATCCTCCGAACACGATTGCAACATCCCAGGACAACGGTTGCAACATCCTAAGACAATAGTTGCAACATCCCTAGACAATGGTTGCAACATCACAAATCAAGAAACAAAGCATCTGGAAAAAATTGCAACATTGCCGTAAACAGTATGCAATATTTTTTTTCTACAGATGTAATATTTTTTCCTACGGATGCAACACTTTTTTTACAGATGCAACATTCGAAAGAATAGTATGCAACATTCGAAAGAATAGTATGCAACATTGTTTTCAATAGGCCGCAACATTGTTTTCAATAGACCGCAACATCAGCAGAAACAACTGAGGAGCAGTTGAAACAACGGACTGCAATATTTATTTTTCATCAACAACGCCAACGACTCATGGCCCATGACTGGGCGTGGTGGAGTATAGCTGATTTAAGCGACACTCACCAGCATGAATGATGGTGGCTTCGAAAGGAGAGGCATCTGCGTGGAGCTCCTATCGTGACCCTGAGTGGCGAAGGAAGGAGAGAAACATGGAGACACACACAAAGCTCCAGCTAAGCCATGGCCATGACAAGAGAGATGAAAGTAGACATGGGTAGGGAGGACAAGAGAGAAGTCTTAGTCTTGTTTGATAGCCATAGAAAAGGCACGAGAAGTAGCTATAGATTAAAAAAAAACGCTTGATAAATGGTGACGAAGCGTACGAGTGAACCGGTACAGCAGACGTACGGATGGTAGTATTACACATAAAATATTTGGGAATTAGAAATGTTGGTTAAATTTCTCCTCATTATAAGCCAAAGCAAAGTCTTCACTGTATTCTCTATTGATGTCGACCTCCCAAAAATTGTCGCGGAATATTACTCGGAAGGGAGGGTATATTCCATCTGCATTCTTTACAAAGGACAAATTTATTTTTCAAACTTATGGACGCAAATGCCAACCAGAATTTTTTTTTTTTTTCACATTCACAGCTCTCATTTTGGAAGTGCCCAAATGTTGTGGCGCTAAGTAAGTATTTTAGCTAATTTCGTTATGGACGGAACTAATGAGCAGGAATGGAATCTTGTGCATTTTAGAGGTAACATCTTTCTAACTTTATTTTTAATTCTGACTTCTTTGATCACGTCACAACGCGTTACATGACAAAAGCATATTATCACACCACGGACTTCGGCATGGTAAACAAGTGCTGTCATGTTACTTTTCTTAACGTGACAGGATTTAGCCTAAAAAATAGACGCGTGTTGGCTTGGAGGACCATCGTGGCAGATTTGATCACACTGCGGTTGGTAGCGTGACAGCACAATTTGATCACGTCACGAGTCATAGCGTGAGCAAAAATATCATAATTAAAACTAAAATTAGAAATGAATTATCTTTAAAATATTTTTTAAAAATAAATTTAAAAAATAGAAAAAAACTCCCCTAGCGAGCAGCAGACGCCCGTAAATTAGCAAAATTATTCTGTTATATATGTCTTAAAAGCCTGAGTGCGCTCACCGTTATACAGAAATTTTAAGTTTACTAAAACTGAATGAAATGCAGGATATTTATGTTGAAAATACAATTGAACAACCCAACACAGAACAACGGAAATTCACATCAATACCAGTGATACTACGTGTGTCTGTTCTCCGTAAGCTTTTCGTTTCTTCCTCTATTATTCACATATACTACGTCTTTTTAAACTGATGCAACGTAAGGATCCCATCCATACAGGCCTCAAAACAAAAATAATTGTGTTGGAAAATTGAAATCCAATTTGAACGTGAACCTAGAGAATACCAGTGAAAATTCCATAAATAAGAGGCATTCATGTCGAAAGGGATTATATGAAGAAAAAAAAATGTCGGCAGCACATATGATATATTTGGCACTACTGTTCTTCTGGTCATTGCTTTCTTGAACTATTAGACAGACATCGCAAAGTTGAGCTTTCGTTCTCTTTGTTAAGATTAAAGTCGTTCTCTAAGATTACAGGATCCGACCAATAATGCAAACAGTAGCATATAAGTACGAATCACTTTTTTTTTTTTAGTTCACGGTGGACTCGTATACTGAACTCACACCAGTCACACCACCCAAGCATACCCATATTAAAAATTTATCTAAGACATCTAATGCCTTATAGAGCGCGCACAACTCTTTCCCACGGAGCACGAGCACACATTTCCACCAAATGTGCACACATTTATGTACTCCTAAAAATGGATAAATTGTCCAAAAGAGAAAATAGTCAATCATTCTTTCCCACGGAGCATGAGCACACACTTCCACTAAATGTGCACACATTTATGTACTCCTAAAAATGGTTAAATTGTCCGAAAGAGAAAATAGTCAATCGTTTCTCTAACTTTGTGGCAAATGATTAAGTGCAATAAAATAGTTGTAAATAATAGAAGTCACATAAAAAGTGAGGCAAATGATCAATTTTTAAAAAATATGAGACTTGCCGGCTGCAAATGGTCATTTATTTCATGTTTCCGACCTACCAATGGGAGTTCCTATCATACTTATTAATATCATTTCGGAGGCTATACTAGTTTGGTTCTTGAAATGATATATTCTGGTACCGGTCCATATCGGTGTACCATTCCGAAGTTTAATATAATATTATATATTTATAAGTATATATATGTTTAATTGTATGTACACTAAATTTTACTTATAATATTACTCTAAATACATAGTAGTATAATAAAATAAAACATATACTTCAATGAGTTCAATAGAAGATATTTTCAATTCCACTAGTATGGCCGGCATTGTTCGGTATCAAAGTCGATATGACTGGTATCGAATTGGTATGACTGATATTAGCCGGTATCGAGTTGATATAACTGATATTGGCCGGTATCGAGCCGGTATGAAATATAAGACTACTCTGTACCGTTTTAGGTGGCGGAATGGTACATATTGCCATACCAACTTGGCATCGAACAATATTGATAAGTTTAGAGGTAGCGAGATGGGTCATGCTTCCGCACGGGACTGTTGGCCTGACCCGACCGGACATGTCGTGTTTGGATCGACACCCGATTCAACAAGATAGTGCCTAGCACGACATGGCCCAGAACCTGCCACAACCTTCCGAGCGCATAGTGCCTGACACTATATGACCCAGGACCCACCACAACCCACCAACAATATCCGAACGACAGAACATAACTGGAGAGACGGGCATGCCATGCTTAGGTCACCACTCGAGCCCATAGGTTGACACAACAAGACCCGATTAGCTAGTTATGCCATACCTAATTTTGCTAGGACTGGCACGGGCGGGTCTGGGCCCGTGGGCCGGGCCTCACCTCGCTGGGCGGCCCATGTGACCGTCGCTAGATAAGTTTGGTCCTATACAACTATTTTTATCTATAAATACCCCCCGCCCCCCACCCCACCCAATGGTCTTTTCACTAGCCTCCCTCCGACAATCTTGCCAACAATCTTGCCAGTCGACAAGTTTCCTTTTCCGCTGCTTCCTCGCTTCTCCCCTTACTATCCCCAATCAAACCAATCCCTCTCGCGTGGTCGCATTACATCCATCTCCACCGATCACTTCGTGAGATCCGTTTCTTGTACTGGTTTCTTGCATCCAATCCGCTTCTCCACTCTGATTCTTGCATCAATCAAATCACCTTTACCCCCAAAAAAGAGAAGAATCTTGCATCAAGAGGCGACTTCACTGTACTGGTTCTTGCATCAAATCCAGTTCGTGTAGCGACGCGTTGCATCGAGTGAGTGGTGGTGGTTCTTGGTTCGGGCTGCGGGATGGCGGGAAGGTGGAGAAGATGGCGTCGATCGACGCGCAGCTGCGGATGCTGGCGCCGGCGAAGCTGTCGGAGGACGACAAGCTGGTGGAGTACGATGCCCTCCTGCTCGACCGCTTCCTCGACATCCTCCAGGACCTCCACGGCGAGGACCTCCGCGAGATGGTAACGAGCAAACAAAAATCTGTTCTCCTTTCCTTCTAGTTCTCTCTTGGATCCACCTTGTGTCTGCTCGCTGTTCCGGATCATCGTTTCTTGCAGGCTAAATTTCTAGTGGCTTGTGCGTGCATGATTTGATTCTGATTAGTGGGAGATTTTGGAGAGGTTCGAATCTTGGAGACAGTGGATTTACTTTTGGAGGCGAACTTGTGGGGCTTCTGTGCTTTAGATAGGAGTTTGCTGTGAAGTTGGAACTTGGACCTAGATGGTTTCTTTGCTTTCTTTTTATGTAATTCTGAGTGGTCAGTGCACAAATTTAGGTGTAGTGTTGGCTTGCAGGGTTGTTTGCATGGGAGTGTGAATATTCTGCTGTTTGAGTCAAATTCGAGTTGATCATTAGTTATGTATTTTGGTTGTTTGCCAATTGATATTAATTATTATAAAGAAAGGGAAGGAAGAAAATTTTGACTTTGCGTAGACAGGCCATAAACTTTCAATAGAACTAAATACCTCAGTTTCGTCGGTCTCCCATGCAGAGCAAGTCAAGGATTTGCTTGACAAATATTCAGGAATGATGACGGATATTGAATTTAATTCGTTTCATAAAAAAATGTATTGATTGGCTTTGTGTAACCCCTTCTATAGACATAGAAAAGACAAAGTTCTAATCTGCTTTGTACTGATTAGTTGGGTTTTGTTTGTTTTGAATTGATTAGAAAAGAAGGCTTGTATTTACAGTTTACATTGATTGACAAACATGAATTATTTTTCTCTGCTATATAGGTCCAAGAGTGCTATGAGATAGCAGCCGAGTATGAAAGGAAGCATGACTCGCAAAGCTCGATGAACTTGGCAACATGTTGACAAGCTTGGATCCTGGTGACTCCATTGTCATGGCCAAAGCGTTCTCACACATGCTTAACTTGGCCAACTTGGCTGAGGAGGTTCAGATTGCATACCGGAGGAGAATCAAGCTCAAGAAGGGGGACTTTGCTGATGAGAACTCTGCACTGACTGAATCTGACATTGAAGAAACTCTTAAGAGGATCGTTGTTGACCTGAAGAAGTCACCAGCAGAGGTCTTTGATGCCCTGAAGAGTCAGACTGTTGATCTGGTTTTGACCGCACATCCGACACAGTCGGTGAGGCGGTCACTGCTTCAGAAACACTCAAGGTGAGTTAGAGAAACAACACCTTGATATCTAACATGATATAATTTCAACTCTCTAATTGGGATGGTTGCAAATATAACTTAGGATAAGAAATTGTTTGGTTCAACTATACTCAAGGACATCACACCAGATGACAAACAAGAGCTTGACGAAGCTCTCCAGAGGAGGTAAGACAACCAGGCTACTCACTGATTTATTTCTTTCCAGCATTGCCTTTTGCAAATTATACATTGATTTACAAGAATTTGTATAATTAATAAATTACTTTCGGCATGATGCTCAAGATACCGGTTCTCGTAAACTACTTAAGTTTATTGGTGTAGTAATGAGCTAAATCAGAACATGCATTCCTTTTTTTTCAGATTCAAGCGGCCTTTAGAACTGACGAGATCCGAAGAACCCAGCCAACTCCTCAAGATGAAATGCGGGCTGGTATGAGTTACTTCCATGAGACAATATGGAAAGGTGTGCCAAAGTTTTTACGCCGTCTGGATACTGCTTTGAAGAACATTGGAATTGACGAGCGCGTTCCTTATAATGCTCCTCTTATTCAATTCTCTTCTTGGATGGGTGGAGATCGTGATGGTAAGCTTGGGACAATTTTTATGTAGTTATCTTGCAATTTCATGATTATATGTATTTGACACATTTAACCAATTTAGGAAATCCAAGAGTGACACCAGAGGTCACAAGGGATGTCTGCTTGCTTGCTAGAATGATGGCTGCAAATTTGTATTGCTCGCAGATTGAGGATCTCATGTTTGAGGTAAGGATTACGTGATTACTTCATCTCTCACCTGTGACACTTATATGAACTAATGAGCATTTCTAAGTAATAAAATTTTGCAAAATTCTTGCAGTTGTCTATGTGGCGATGCAATGATGAGCTTCGGGCGAAAGCAGATGAGCTGCATCTCTCCTCAAAGAAAGATGCAAAACACTATATAGGTAAAGGCTAATTACCCATTTTAATACCACGTTCTGTTACTGTTTTGGGCAAATCTGGTTATGACAAGCAGTTATGATTGACAATGCTGGCATTATGAGATCATAATTATTGTTGTCTTGTCTATCATAGAGTTCTGGAAGAAAGTTCCTCCAAGTGAGCCTTATCGCGTTGTACTCAGTGATGTGAGAGATAAGCTGTACATCACACGGGAACGAGCACGCCAGTTGTTATCCAGTGGATATTCTGACATTCCTGAAGAAGCTACTCTCACCAATGTTGAGCAGGTCAGTTATTGATCAAAGAACCTTTGGATTCTATAAGTTGAACTGTGCAGTTCTGCTTAGATTGATCTGAAGTCTGAACAATTGTCTTCTCTTGCAGTTCTTAGAGCCTCTGGAGTTATGTTACAGGTCGCTATGTGCTTGCGGTGACCGTGCAATTGCTGATGGAAGCCTTCTGGATTTCTTGCGCCAGGTGTCTACCTTTGGCCTTTGCCTTGTGAGGCTTGACATTAGGCAAGAATCTGACAGGCATACTGATGTCCTTGATGCCATCACCACATACCTGGGAATAGGATCGCATCATGAGTGGTCTGAGGAACGCCGTCAGGACTGGCTCTTGTCTGAACTTAATGGGAAGCGCCCATTGTTTGGCTCGGACCTTCCCAAGACTGATGAAATTGCTGATGTTCTAGACACGTTCCATGTGATAGCTGAGCTTCCTGCCGATAACTTTGGAGCTTACATCATTTCCATGGCAACAGCTCCATCAGATGTACTTGCTGTTGAGCTCCTCCAACGCGAATGTCATGTGAAGACACCACTTAGAGTCGTACCACTGTTTGAGAAGTTGGCTGATCTCGAAGCTGCCCCAGCAGCACTGGCCAGACTGTTCTCTGTAGATTGGTACAGAGAAAGGATTAATGGCAAACAGGAGGTCATGATTGGCTACTCAGACTCAGGCAAGGATGCTGGTCGTCTCTCAGCAGCTTGGCAGATGTACAAGGCTCAGGAGGAGCTTGTCAATGTTGCTAAGCAATTTGGGGTGAAATTGACTATGTTCCATGGGCGGGGTGGTACTGTTGGAAGAGGCGGAGGCCCCACTCATCTTGCCATCTTGTCCCAGCCACCAGACACAATCCATGGATCTCTCCGGGTCACTGTCCAGGGTGAAGTCATTGAGCAGTCCTTTGGTGAGGAGCACCTGTGCTTCAGGACACTCCAACGTTTCACAGCCGCCACTCTGGAGCATGGCATGCACCCACCCATTGCCCCGAAACCAGAATGGCGCGCTCTGCTTGATGAGATGGCTGTGGTGGCAACAAAGGAATATCGGTCCATTGTCTTCCAAGAACCACGCTTTGTCGAGTATTTCCGCCTTGTGAGTACTTTGCTTCATCATCATCAGATTAGGCAAATTATAGTAACTTTGCATATTTTCATGCTACATATTTCATATAATGTATTCAAGGCACTAATCTAAAAGGAACCTAGTTCATTTTAGTAGGACCATGTGTAGCCTAAAATTAACTTTCTTTTTAATGTTCATGGAATAACAGGCGACACCAGAGATGGAGTATGGAAGGATGAACATAGGAAGCAGGCCATCCAAGAGAAAGCCGAGTGGTGGTATCGAGTCACTCCGTGCCATTCCGTGGATCTTTGCATGGACACAGACTCGCTTCCACCTCCCAGTCTGGCTGGGCTTCGGTGCTGCCTTCAAGCTCATCCTGGAGAAGGACATCAGAAACCTCCACATGCTCCAGGAGATGTACAATGAGTGGCCATTCTTCAGGGTCACGATTGATTTGGTCGAGATGGTGTTCGCCAAGGGTAACCCAGGGATTGCAGCGTTGTACGACAAACTCCTTGTTTCAGAGGAGCTATGGCCTCTGGGAGAGAAGCTAAGATCGAACTATGAAGAAACCAAACAACTTCTCCTTCAGGTGCGCTACTAACAAAGACAAGCTATTTACACTATAGAGAACAATGATACACACTTGTGCGGTATCAGAATCATATAATGATGATGCAATTGGCTACTTTGAATTTCAGGTTGCTGGACACAAGGATCTTCTTGAAGGGGATCCCTACCTGAAGCAACGTCTCCGCCTCCGTGACGCGTACATCACCACTCTGAATGTCTGCCAAGCCTACACAATGAAGCGCATCTGCGACCCAGACTACCATGTTACGCTGCGCCCTCACCTGTCCAGGAGATCATGGACTGGTCCAAGCCGGCTGCAGAGCTCGTGAAGTTGAACCCGACCAGCGAGTACGCCCCGGGGCTGGAGGACACCCTCATCCTAACCATGAAGGGTATTGCTGCCGGAATGCAGAACACTGGTTAAGCAAGTCAAGAAGTACGTGAATGAACACTGTTTCTATCTTGAGTGTACCATGACTTTGATCATTTCCTCGCGGCCACGTATTTTGCCGATATAGCTGCTTATTGTACTTCCCACAAGGCAATAATGTATTTGCACCAGAATATCAATAAGTCAAAATTAAGTGGATATTGTTCCTTAAATTTCCAAATTGATTCCTAATAGAACTAGTTTTGTTGGATCGTTTTCAGCAGTGGAATTAGAGTAGCTACATAGGACATTATTGCCAGGCAGATTAATTTTCAATGGAACTAGTGAGCAATCATGCATAATTGCATATACATGCTTAGTTTGGAATTAAACTCACGAGTAAGTACAGTATATATGCTATTTCCCTCGTGTATTTGGATTAGAAGTACTAGTCATCAACCCGTGCGTCAGTACGGACAAGCAAATTTGCATTGATGCATTTTTTTCATCTTTTATATTGTCAGGACTCGGAATTGTTAAATTCCAAATCCACATGTCTTTACCGTGTTAGTCCTATGATCAGTGACTAGCACACACATTCAAAAACATTCATATGATATCCATACACATTTAAATAAAACAGAGTAGCACGATATTGATAAACAACCGAAATTAAGTCATACATGACTAAGTTTTATAACATCCAGACCGACTGGCCAAACGGTTCAAATAGCATAAAATTTGCATTGAAAATAACAATAAAACAGGCACCAAAAGCCAACAAGTATGTCTCAACAATCCCACAAACAACTGACTAGATTAAACTCTAGTAATCAACATCATCATCATCAAAACGAGCGGCGTAAAAGTGTTCGATTGACGGGTGGTTGGGTGGTTATCCACGTCCTCTGAATTTGTTCAACAGGCAATCCGTGAGTACAAAATTGTACTATGCAAGACTTTTAAGCAAAGATTATAAGTATGCAAGCTGGCACAACAGTGGTTGTCCTATTTAGTTTAATTTGTACAAAGCGAGTTTCCAGTTGCAATATACATAGTAAGTCGACTTGGAATTTTTAAGAGCATTTGACATTTAATAGAAAGTAACCAGTATATAAATAATAGCATAAGCAACAAATTAAATGTAACCGCTTTATAAATATTATTATAAGCAACAAATGGTTCTCCATTCCCATAAGCAACAGCAGACATAACCAAGACAAAATTCATTGATTGGACACCCTGCAATCCCAAACAAGTTTTTAAAACCAAACACTAACCCTCTCGTTACAAGTGAAACAAATGATATTGGCTGCGCGGTTGACACCACCAGACGGCTGCCCTCCATGGTTGTAGGGCTGCGCACCTGTAACATCCTAATTTTTGGGACTTTTTTTGAAAAATTTCAAAATAAAAAAACATTTTATTTGTCTTCAATTGTTAAAAATTAATTTGAAATTTTAGAAAATAATCAATTTAATATGAATAAATGAAACTTCAATTAAATTCAAAAACCAGTTTATTTGATTTTCTGAATTTCCAGGCTTTATTCCTTTGTTATTTCTTGGAATTCTATTTATTTTATTGCCTTTCCAAAAAAATTATTTGTTGTAAAATTTAGTTTAATTAATTATTTCAAAGTGTTGGTTTTTAATTTGAAATTCTTACTTCTATAAATATTATTCAAATCAAATCCTGAATCTCATTTCAACTCTAAATCAAAATCCAATTTCCAAGTATCAATTCAAATCTCAATTCCAATATCAAATCATTCCTCGACCATTTTGAATTCAAATTCTCTATTTGAATTCATTTCAATTTGAGACCTCAGCCGATTTTTCATATTCAAATTTCTATTTGAATTTTCTCCGAAATGTAAATCTTAGAATTACATTTTATTTTTATTTCTTGGCTGAACATCTTTTTCCTTTTCTTTCTCCTTTTTGCTCTCTCTCTCTCTTTCTCTTCTCTCTTTATTTTTTTTTCTTTTCATCTTTCTCTTCCTTCTTCCTTTTTGCTGCTCTCTGTTTCCCTGTCTCTCTCTGTCTCTAAGCTGCTGCACCAAGAACCGCTCTCGATCCGGCTTGCTTAGCACCTTCCCTGCCGCCTTAGCCCCTAGCCGCCTCCTCGCGCCTTGCATCGCGCCACCAATCAAGCGCCTTGCGCCATGCGCCTAGCATCGTGCTGCCTGTGTCAGTCGCGCCACCCGCGCCATGCGCCCAACATAACACGGCCAACCGCGCCGCTACCGCTTCCACTCAGTCCGGGGCATCACCTATAAATTGAGCATCCTAACCCTCCTTCACCCCCTTCACAATCTTCTCAACTCCCATAGCACACCCGAGCATTGCCGTCGCCACACGAGTTGTCTTCCCTGTCACTGGCCCCCACCCCCGTGTCGGGTTTTCATCGCTTTAGTGAGGTTTTTGCCCACCAAACTGCGTCACGATGTGTTCCAGAGCATGGTGATCGTTTACCCTCAACCAATTTCGTTTTTCGTGCAGTGAATCGCCGAAATTCGTTGTTCCCTCCTCTAGGCCAAAAACAACTCCGTCGACCGATCTTCTTCTCTGGTGAGTTTTTCGTCGAATTGACCGGGTCACCATGTGTTCCTGGTCATCCTCTTGCTATACCACCCCTCATTTTGGCGGATTCACCGCTGTGGGGAGCTCCCACTGCCGCCTCCTCTTTGCCACCGCCGGCCACTGTGGCGCCACCACCTCGGTCATCCTTTAGACTCCCGGAGACTTGTTGCACCTTCCCCATCCTCAGGCACGGCTCATACTATCGCTATTTTCTTCGGAACGCTGCCGGTTTGCCCGCGCCTCCGCAGGCCTGTGCACCGCCGCCGTCGCCTCGGGTCACTGCTGGCGACGTCGCCGCCACCTGTGGGATCCCTGTCCCCGTGGGGTTCCATTTTGCCGGTTGCTGCAGACTCCCGCGCCACAACTTGTCAGCGCCGCCATTCTTCCTGTGCGCCTCCTCCTTCCTATGTTTCTCTCTGTGAATGCTCTCTGCTGTTTGCTATTTGGCTCAATGACATGTGGGGTCCCAATGTCATACTCCCATTTCTTTTCCTTCTATCCCTTTTTCCCTCTCACTAGCAAGTGGACCCAACTTGTCATACACATTGCTTTGCATGGAAATTTCAGAATGGGATATTCCCGGAGTATTCCCTCTCTTTTCATTTTCAGGAATTTAATTTTTGGCAAACATTTTGGGGTCCCAATGTCATACTCCCATTTCTTTTCCTTCTATCCCTTTCTCCCTCTCACTAGCAAGTGGACCCAACTTGTCGTACACATTGCTTTGCATGGAAATTTTAGAATGGGATATTCCTGGAGTATTCCCTCTCTTTTCATTTTCAGGAATTTAATTTTTGGCTAACCTTCTGGGTGTTCGTTCTCCTTTATACGAACTCTGATTCTGTCAATTCTTATTCCTAAATTTATATAAATTCAATATATTTTTATATATACTAATTTTATAATTTTTGGATTTTAATTGTTTTTCTGTTATTTATTTAATTGCACCATTTTGTGCGTTTAGATACTGTCGTTGTCGAATCCAGCTCGAATCAGTCTACAGTCTGTAAGAGTATCATCATTCTTCAACGAAGGCAAGTCGTAGACCTTTGATCATGTTGTACCCATTTTTACAAAATTTTATTGTTTTATACCAAAATGCATTGCTAATTTTATATCAACAGTTTTTGAAAATAGCTAAATACCTATTCAAGAGTATGACACCTTGATAATTTGTGAATGCTATGTTTCCTTTGAAATTCTAGAAATGGATAATTTTAGTTGGACATATTTTATTTTCAACATGGGAAAAACGTAAATATGCTTAATCATACTTTAGTTGTACGATGGGTTCCTTCACAATAATTAATCATGAAAATTTGACTTAATGAAATATAAAATTTTGGCATGGCCACTGTTATTAAAATTTATTGTGTCATGATAAGGGTTGTCATTTTGCCAGGTTGAACAAAAATGTTTCATACTCAGACGAATGATCGTGTAGTAAAGGGGATGTATTTTGGATGTTGTTGCCTCGTCTGAGTAGTCACTAAGTACTTTACTTTGTTCACCATTGATCCGGGCCATACCGTACAACCACATGTCCAAGATGGGGTGGAGCTGGCTAATTAATTAGCTATGTTTTGATTTGGTTCTATTTGGGTTGAAGTGCTTGGCACAATAGGGGGCCTCGACTGTGGTGTTGTTTTATAAGATGGAAGTTGTGAGTTGTGGAGTCAGTAGGTGGTGAAACCTTAGCGAGTAGAACTGGGTCAAAACAGAGCTTTGTAAAAATCTTGTGATAATTGTTTAGTTGCACACCTTCTGAAGTGTGTCAAATGGATATTATAAACTGATTATCTCTTGTGGGTCAAGCTGTACAACCTCTGTAGAGTGTTTAAAACTATTCGAATAACCATGTCCCCGGTTATGCACAATGCTTGGTGATTTCACACGAGTGATGGAATTTTCTTTAAAATGTTGGAATGATGGTTTGGTTGGGATTTGGGTAGGTAGTTCTAGTGGATTGGTTGCGAAGTGTATGTGTTGTTTACCAGTTGTCTCAAAGAAATTGTTACAATATTTAATATATCTTTCCAACGTGCTTTACAATCTAATTATCGTATTCACTGTAAAATTGCTTTCTGCAAAATAACCATACAAATATCCTTTGTTCAAGCCTTGCATAAATGTTAATTGCATACCTTTTTCTACGACTTGCTAAGTACTTTATGTACTCACGACTTTATACCATTGTTGATCAGTTGCTGATGAAGAATCTGGAAATCCAGAGTTCTACGAGGAGTATTTTGAAGACTATGCGAACTAGGATGCGTTCTCCACTCGATTGTCTGTGGGCATGTCGGATGGTCACCATGTGTTGTTTTCTTCAGCTGCAAGTTTATTTATTTATCATTAAGCTTTGCGTGGCAAACTTTGTAAACCTTAACCATAAGGTATGTTGCTACTAAGTAATAATAATTTACCTTCTTCTTAGATATTTCATTGTATGGATATGATTTCATCGATATTGCTACTATGTGAACTGCTACTCATCATGGGACTAGTTTAGAATACACAAAGGGTTCAGATTCAGAAATTTGGTCCTGACGGCACCTTGTTGTGGCGGATTGGGCGGTTGAGTATCCGTATGCGGCGAATCGGAAGCTCCCGGACTTCCCAAAAGTTGAGACATCCTGCTGACAAACCACCTGTTGCAAGCTCGCTTAAGGATGAGATGAAATGAGCAAGACTTAAGTAGGGCAGCGGGGTATGGTACATAATTAATTTGCAAAAGATAACAACCAAACATAAGATAAATGAATAAGCGACCAAAAGTACAACACACAATTAATTTAACATAAGGGTTAAGTTTTTGCATGGTTTGCAAAATACAACCCCATGGGCAAATAGATAGACCACACGGTATTTAAGTGGCAATTTACAACCATCACAACATCTACATGCGCAAATGCATCACAAAAGGGTACATAGGTCATGCAAAAGAACACCACTAGTGAGCTTTACCAACCTAGTTGTAAAGGTCAAGTTCTCCGCACCATCAATCCTCTCAGCGATATTAGTCCTCTCGGGATCAGCGAGCACAAAAGGCTCCACATCCTCGTCCTCCTCCTTGGATCCCTCTGAGACACTCGGAGTCCAAACACAGCGGCATGGCACAAATACGTGAAATCTCCTCCAAGTCATAAGCAACAATGCACCAAATGACATAACCAAGACAAAATTCATTATTGGATACCCTCTAATCCGAAACAAGTTTTTAAAACCAAACACTAACCCTAATGACATCACTAAACTTTGTCCATAACCGAGGGAACGTCTATCCGAATAGATCATACACTCCGCAGAGGTTGTACACCTTCCCTACAAGACAAACGACTACCCATGTCAGCCATGATTTGCCATACATAAAGTACATATTTAAACTCAAACTGTGCAACATGAATGTTGCTTTGCCGATATAAAAACAACTATAGAGATATTCAATTCATCATGCCAAAAAGGATGATACACAAACCAGTCCAACCTGAGAAATCAAAAAGAAAGAGGCAGGGTAAGGAAAGGAGAAATTTTACATAACATTCTACCAGTAGTATATGGTGGTACTATATATTAAATCTGATCATTGATTTGTTAATAGCATAATAGAGTTTCCTTTATCTTTATAATTTTTTTGTGAGAGTATTACAAACTTATTCGACTAGGGTTGAAAATATTACTCTTGTGTCATGTGATCCCTACATAACTAATTACAATTCTACTCTCCTTTACGAATGCTAGCTGTCGATGATCTAATATCGACCTTTACGAATGAATGTATGGGTTTCCTTTGAGTTAGATCCACACAGAAGGAGATACAGGGATTTAGATAGGTTTAGATCTTCTCATAGGAGAATAATTACCCTACTATTGTGTTCTTGTATTCACAATGCTCTTACAATCGGGAAGAAGTCACCAAAACTAAGGCTTAATGACCCCTTGTTGTTCACCGCATCGCTCTGCCCCGATGTCCACTGACTTTTGCCCTTATATAGTGCATAAAAGGGTGGCAGTTACTCTATACCAAGAGACGCCTCAACGCTTGATGAAATGCGTACGTTGATGGTAGTTATTGTCAGAAAAACTGCCCCCATGTCGCCTTGCGGTTACGTCAAGGACAGAGGCGTAATACATGTTGTTATCCCGAAGAATAACAGCGTATATTGACTGTTGTGTGTATTTAAACACAACGTATAAGAGTACCTAGTCAATTGGGTCCATAGGTCTGTAGGTTTTATCGCCTATAAGGTGGTCATAATTGACCTGGTCGCAGTAAGGCTTACGACTATGAAATAGTCATAGTAAGGATTACGACCACGAGGTGGTCGTAGAAAGGCTTACGACCTTAGGATGGTCGTAGAAGGGCTTACGACCGCTCAACTAAGTTCTTCCCTTATGAATAGTAAAGGGTATACTTATGAACAATATGAAGATATTGTTATCTATAATAACAATTACATAAAAATAATTTATTGATGATTATTAGATCCTCGTCATCTAGCCCTCTAATTTCTAGTGAAAATAACTTACTTGGAATGGAGGTCGTAGAAAAGTGGTTGGAAGTAGAGTCTTTCCGACTGGTATTTCATTTGACCAGAAATTGGCATGATCAGGAAGGTAATTTTACTTTAGTTGAAAAAACAGAACCACTTTTTCCGAATGGACATATTAAAAAATATCAATCGACTGTCACAGATCTGTCCATTGGAGTGGTTCCCGAAAGGGTGGTAACTGTTGAGTTCCTATGATTTTTAACTTAGACACATGGCTATAAAAATATACCATGGGCGTGAATTATGATTTTTACTTTCTCCATTTACTTCAACTGCTCCTGATCTCTTGTTCTCTCCGCCGCCAACCGAATCACAATCTTTCTCTAAATTCTTCCGAATCCAACTCAATACTCAATCGGAAGAGATGACCAGAACCATTTTCAAGTGAGAGAAATCAGAGATGGATGTTGAGAAGATGACGGCTTTGGTCGTAGTTGAGAAGATCCCCAGGAAAGCTTTGGTGAAGTGGCACAATGTCGTTGGCCAGCATTGGCCCTCGGGTGAGTAGAACACTATTTATGGCCAAAAGGCGTCACCTCGTGAAGGCTGTTGATAAGAAGGGTGAGCGGTAAAGCTCTGTTCCTCCTTCGACCACTCCCATCAGGCAATTCTTTGCAAACGTAATCGCTGCAGAGAAAAGGGGTGTGGTCGAAGAACTTGTGAGGACCCCGGTTTATTAAGCTTGCAATGATTAGTCACCAATTGACCCTAGCATCACAAAAAAATAACCCGTGTCTTCGAGATATGTATACTTCCCAGAAATGCAGTATACACACCCCTTTACAAAATTCATGTATCAATTCCATTCAACACATAGAATCCAAAGCACAACTAAACAGTTCAAAAGACATACACAATAGAGAGTTATTACAAAAGGGGGCCGACCGGCCAAATGACAACTAAAGAGTCTTAAAATAACAGCGGAAGTAAGGTGCCATAAGATGGTGATAAACAAAAGTCAATTAGCGTGCCTTTAACCCACAAGGCAACTAACCGAACCGCTAAGCTAGTCGTCAAAACCGCAGCACATCTCACAAAAATGAGGCCCTTGGGGCTCACATTCCTCCTCTGTAACAAATAGTTAAGCAAAGCAAATGAGTGCAAAAATTGTACTCCGCATGACTTACGTGTAGAGTAACAGGCCTATACATAGCTACATGCAAGCTTATTTAAGTGGATGTTGTATGTTTCATTTTCAGCACAAAGCAAGCTTTATTTGCAATAATGTAGTACATTTAAAAGCAAGTTTACAATCTGTTTTTATTGTTCAAATAATAGTAAATGACAACATAATAACAATAAATAGATGACAACAACATCCTAGAAGTGACTAACCCAATAGTCACCACAACAATAGCATGAATTACCCATTCATACCACCCATGTCAAGTTTTAATTAAAAGTTGTAGTCTAATTCTTGCGAGAAATAACCAAGCTTGTCCATAACCTAGGACAAGGCTATTCGAATAGATTTAACCCTACATGGGTGTACCAATGTACCCACACGCCAAACCGCCTTTTTACCACATGATTAAGCACACTTCCTTTGGTATGCCGGCACGGCTAAGTCCTACGAGACATTTCTAATATTATGTATTAACTACGAGTCGCCCATACGGGAGGAAACCCCATACGTTGATGCGGAGTCATCAAAGATGCTCACCTCCTTATAAAGGACGATGCTCCTTGCAATGGGTAACCCCCACTACTGCTCACCCAAACACACAAGCTTTATTTTTCAACACAACGCACACAACCACCATGCGACCCGGAACAAACACATGCCAAAGTACTAAGTCAAGAGGGGTTCCCAATACCCTCGTGTGTTTAGCACGCAAAAGTGCTTGGATCAATGGCGCAAGTAATTCGGTCCTTGTTGACTCGGGCACCTTTCCTTGTCACACCAAACAATCACACCAACATACCATTATGCCTAAGTCTAAAACAGTTTTATTTTTAGTTTTAGATTTACAAATTAACAAAGCGCAAGGTGCTGGACATAATGGAGTAATAATAAGATTTGTGTGATCAAGATCATCGACTAAGTCGATGATCGCCCAATACTACCGATAGCTAAGCATATTAACTCGTAATCTACTAAGTGATAAGAGCCCATCCAACGAACTCTAATCATAGCAAATAACCTAGGCTCAGGTAGTAGAGAGTAATCATTTACCTACAGAGTATGCAACTATAGGATCAACTAATCAAACCATAATTTAACAACAAAATAGCAATGCATACATACAAGTTGAAATCAATATATTAGACTTGAAAATACTGGGATTAACATGATCAAACTGCTTACCTTGCTAAGGATTACTATCTTTCTGCAGAGGACCACTCTCGAATACAATAGGGTCGTCGGAACCTACCGAAAGAAGTCGGAAGCACAATAAGAACGAATAATACCGAAAAGACCCCGAAACCCAAAGTCATCCAAAGATTATGAAAAATTCACAGAATGAAGATCATCATTTTATATGAATTTATCAACAAAAATGAATTCATTTGCATGTTCTATGCAGAAGTTATGGCCGTTTGAAAATCAATTTTCAGATAAATCTAATTTAATTAGAGAATACCACTCTTCATCGCATTCAAAGTTTTCACAAAATTTTATGTAGTAGTGGTGGACATGAAATTTTTATGGTAGATAGAGAATCACATGAGATGATCAACGAAAATCGATTCACCTCATTCGGAGCTAAGATGAATTTTCTAGGATTTTTCAAAGGCATGAAAGTAGTACACAAGTTATATGCAAAATAAGATTTTCAGTAACAGTATCATGCTCACAAACTATTTTACAATAAACTACTCTAATAGAGGATACTAACAAAATTGAGTTTACTCTATTTGGAGTTACAGAGAAATACTTGTGCATTTTTGAAGTTAAAGCAATTTTTAGTGTATTAATAATCCCCTTTTGAAACACTCTCCACAAAATTTATTTCCTATGATAGTGACAAGGTTGAAACCTATTTTATAATAAATTTCATTAAAAATTAAAAATGCCAAATGTGGTTTCACTGTTTTTGGAGTTAAAATGAATTAGTTATGCATTTTTGAAGTAAATTGTATTTTTCAGTTATCCATTAAATGATTTCGGCATTATCTAAAAGCATTATTACTTTTCTTACTCACCTTATTCTAGCGCAGTCCCCGACAGGCGGAACCCCTGGTCAAGAGTTGACTGGGTCAACTTTGACCCAACCCCGCCGGGAATGATGTCGGAGGCATATTATGAGAAAGCGCTTTCCGATAACGAAAATGTACTCACGGCCTACGTTTTTGTGGATTTCATGGGGATATGTTCCAGATCTTAGGATGATGTGATAATTGGCAATGGCGTTTACGGTTTGTCGTTTCACGTGTTTTCGATAAAGCTACAGGCTTATCGATTGGGCGGTCCGACCGGTCCTGCACCTGCGTCCGATCGGTCCCAAATCGGCTCGGACCGGCCATGGGGCGGCTCGGACCGGGCGGTGACCAAATTGGTCAAAACGAGCTGGGCCAAAAATAGGTGTTGTAGGCAAGTGAGGGGATCCCAATGCACTTGGTCTCATGATTTTTGGAGTCTCCAGTAAAAAGTTCTATTGGTTTAATGTTTCCAGTAGGTTTCGGATTTTCAGGGGTTGAAATTCGGCTAAGTCCCAAGGGGCGGTCCGACCGGCTCACAGGGAGCGGTCCGACCGGCGAGGCGTCCGACCGCTCACAGGAGCGGTCGGACCAGATGACTTGAACGCGTCGGCCAACTTCGTGGCGATGTTGATTGGTTAGGTCAAAGTCATTGGTATCATGGTATATGGTTTGCATGATGCATGTTTTGACTAACATGGGTCAAGTTGTGAAGAACTTGTTCCGAATTCGTGTTTGCTTGTCCGTGGTTGTGCAAAGTTGCTTGGTGGTCAACGACGGTCAACGGCGAGGAGGATCGGACTAGACTTGGAGAGTTGAGGTCCGTAACGATCGACGATGCCGGGTGAGGTCAACGACTCAAGCGTGACACAAGATGGACAAGGGTGACCTATTGGTGAATCCATGGCGCATGGTGAAGCGGTTTAGGTCAAAGGTTAAAGACGGCGCTTTGCGAAGCGTGCGTGTGTGACCCGTTTGTTAGTGGGCCTTAACGGAGCCCAATGGAGCCAAACCTCAGAGTCTAGGCCTCCACTATAAATAGGGGAGGTGGTGGCGCACCATCAAGCTCTTTTCTCTCGCCTCTTTTGTTGCGAAACCCTAATTGGCTTAGGGGAGTTGAGGTGGAGGCTAGGGCTCTTTATGGTTTGAGAAGAATTTCGTGATCTTGGATTGACCACTGATCCTTGATGGCGTGGGTGTAATCCAGCGACGATCACGTTCTTAATCTATGCAAGGTTTGCTTGAGATAAGTCTCTTTTCGTTCTTGCTTTCAATTTCGTGATTTTAGGGCTTTCTTTGATCCACGAGTTTTTGATTGATTCTTTCACGTGGATTAGTTTGTCGTGATGTGTGGGAACCCATCTAGGATCAATTTGATCATCAATCACCCACGAGCAAGCGATTGGATCTAGTTTTCACTTTTGCCCTGTTTTGCACCCTTCTTCAATCAGATCGTAAAAGATATTTGTTCATCCAAGAATTATCATAATTGTTGATTGAATAGGTCCTTAATATCATAGAGAAGGTGTGTGCAAAGTTTCGTGAAGTTTGGAGTTGAGAATCAAAAGTTAGACCTAATTGCAACTTCGTCATCTGGTTTATTTTTTTATCGTTCGAGCTCCGCCGGCGGACCGCCCCACACCGAGAGGTCGACCGATTTTGGTGCCTGGTCGACCGCCCACACCGAGGTCGATCGATTTGGTACCGATCGACCGGCCAAGATATACAATGGACCGCCACTCTATTAGATTTGATTCTTGCCGATTTCGTCATATTGCTTAGGGTTTAATTGGATTCAATACTAGTCTTCCATTTGATCGGTATATTGATCTTCATAGCTTCATCATAGCTATTGGAGTGAAATTGTGTTGAATTCATATTTTGGGAAAAAGTGAGTGTGCTCCTATTCACCCCCCCCCCTCTAGTCGCCTTTTCGGTCCAACAAGTGGTATCAGAGCCCGGTTAGTTCAATCTTGATCTTAACCGGTCACTGAACTTTGGCGATGGATAGATTCTCTACAAAACCGCATATGTTCAATGGACAAGACTATGCATATTGGAAGAATCGTATGCGAGTATTCCTTGAGAGCGAGGGACAAGCTATATGGGACGTTGTTCGATCCCCGCTCATTATTCCTGAGGTTGAAACTCCTGCTTCTGTGGTTCTTTTGGCTAACAACAACAAGGTGTCGGACCCCGGGTGTCATACAACCCCGAGACCCTCTGTGCATACCAAGCTAGTCCCATGATCAGTAGCTAGCTCGCACAGTTGTAACAATGATGCTATCATAACCATTCAACAACGAACTAATGAAGCGCATAAAGTCATATTAATTAAAACAAAGAAAGACCTTATGGTCAAGGTTCTTACAAAAGTCGCCTCACAGGGCTTAGCAACAACAGAGTATCTGGCAGCGGAAATCTCAAAATACGTGGAACCCAATCGACATGCCCACAGTCAATCGAGTGGAGGACGTGACCTAGTTCGCGAAGTCTTCAAAGTAGCCTTCCTCGTAGAACTCAATATTTCGATTCTTCCATTGGACCGATCAACAAAGGGCATAAAGCCGTGAGTACATAAAGTACTCAAAGAAGTCGTAGAGAAATGTATGCACATAGTATTCATGCCAGCTTAAACAAGAATGGCTTTATGGCTAATTTGCGTAAAGCAAGTTTAACGAAGAATATAATAATTAGATTGCAAGGCGTGATTTTAAAAGAATAATACATAGATAACCAAGTTCTTTTGAATCAAGCGGTGAACATCCGCTCACTTCCCAACCATTCCAACCAAACCTTTCCATCGAACCAAACCACATTTTTGAAAATACTACTTTGCGCGAATCACTGTGCATGTCCGTGAATCGGGACACGGCTATTCGAATAGATTTTAACACTCTGCAGAGGTTGTACAGCTTTACCCACAAGAGATAAATCACTTGTAATGTCCGTCTGACACACTTCCGAGGGTGTGCGACTAAGTGACTATCACAAGGCCTTTACAAAGTTCCATTTTGCCTCGGTTCTGTTCGCTAAGGTTTCGCCATCACAGCCCCCTCTTGCGCCAATAATCAACCCTAACAGAACCGACTCAAAACTTCCCTAATTAGTTGGCCAGGTCCGTCCCATACCGGACTTATGGTTGCACGAGGTGGCCCAGATCAATGACTTGCAAGGTTAAGTCCTTAGTTGGCTGCTCAAACAAGTCTACCACAACCCAATGTGCATCACACACCCACTCTAGCTCCCTACCTCAAGCCCGAGCATAAATCATTTTTGTTCATTCCCGACCAAATGGCAATCCCTGCCATGGCACAACATCTTTTAATAAAAGTGGCCTCACACCACTGTTCCATAGTTCCATTAGTCAAATTTAATTAATCATTGAACATGTGATCGAAAGTACCGCGGGTAACTAGAGCATGTCTAAGCAATAATACGCTCCCAAGTTGGTATACAATTATGTCCAACTAGTATTAACCATCCTATGGTGTCCAAGGATATATGCCATTCAAGGAGACATTTCATTTTCAATTTATCAAGGAGGCATAATGGCAATTTGGTAATTATCTACTCCCAAAACCATTTTTAATAAAACTAGCCATGCATGATAATTTAATACAATATACATTTGTAAAATGGGTTCAACATGGTCAAAGGCCTACGACTTGCCTTCGTTGACGAGGAGCGGGTCTTCATTGTTTCGGTCAAGAAATCTTCCAAACGCCTAATCTACACGCATGCGAGAATAGCAACAAATAAATAAAACAGCACCAAATGAACTCCAAAAATTACAAAACCAGTACCAAATGAAAGGGGCTGAATTTATATGAATTTAGAAATTTGGATCACCCAAATCGGAGTTCGGATGAGAAAGTTATGGCCGAAAGAAGTTGAAAATCACATGAAATGATAGAATTAGGGTTTTCTGGATTTTCGGAATTTCCGGATTTATTTTTCTATTGAAAACCGGATTTGACGTCACGCCACGTGGCGCCAAATGGGCAGCCACGCGGGAGAAGGTGCGCGACGTGAGCGGCGGGCGTGGCGCCACGTGGACGCCATATCACGGCTCGGCGCGGTGCACGCAGATGCCACACTGGTCCATCGCGCGCGTGAACGGCGAGTCCACCGCTGCGGCGCACCGGCCAACGGCATAGTGCCGGGCCCACCTACAAAGAGGAGGGGGAGCGGGAGAGAGAGAGAGAGAGAGAGAGAGAGTGGCGGCGGCGGAGTTGAGGGAGACGAGACGATGGCGCCGGGAGGAGGACCGGCGAAGGGAGGCGCACCGAGACGGCGGCTGCCTGGGAAGGCGACGGCGGGTCGACGGCGCGGAGGAGGACCGGAGGCGGCGCAAATGGCGACGGCGGCGGCTCGGCCAAGAAAACGTGATGAACGGAGGGGCGGCCGGGAGAAGAAACGGCGACGGGAGAGAGGTAGGAGGGGAGAAATGGGGAGCGAGCGAGAGAGGAGGCCGGCAGCGCTTTTAAAGAGGAGGAGGAGGCGGGAGGCGCGGTGCCGGAGGGGATCACGGGCGAGAGGGAGAGGGAGAGCGCGGCTCGGGTAGCGCAACCCGAGCCGGCAGAGGAAAAGGGGAGCAGCAACCGAGGCGTTGACGCGAGGAGGGCTCAGGCGGCGAGGGACCGAGGTGGCGCGAGATTCGCAGGCAAGTTCTACGGCGCAACAGAGAGAGAGAGACGCGGAGAAGAAAGCAAAGGGGAGGAAGAAGAACAGGAGCGGGCCGGGACGAAGATGCGCCGTCCGATTTTGATCGGACGGTGGGGAGCGAGGGCGCGCGGAGACGCGAGATGAGCGGGAAGGAGATCGGACTACCGAGCGAGAGGAGAGACGCGGCCGACGGGGAGCGCGGATCGCGATCCGACGGCGGGAGCGAGGCGAGGCCAAGGCGAGCGGGAGGCGGGCGGCGAAGTGGACATGGGAGCGCGGGCCATTGGGAATAGATGGTGGTCAAGAGATTCGCCCACAAATAGTAAGGAGGATTTTGGAGATTTTTGAATTCAGAAATTCAAACAAATCAAAAGGCAAATTAGAAAATAGCAAATAGAGTCCAGAAATTCTAGAAAAATTCACAGAAATTCCTTGAATTATTCTGGAATTAATAAAAATACTTTTAACTTTAATTTTTCTTTTTCTTTTGCAAATTAAATAATTTTTTTAATTTCGGGTAAAGTGAAAACCAATTTCTAAAATCCAATAAATCCAAGAAAACGCTTAAAATAATACTTTTGATTTTAAATACCAGAAAACACCATTAAACCAACTTTAATTTAATTGAAGTTTGATTAATTCATATTAAACCACAATTGATTCTGAAATTCCAAATTAAGCTTTTGGCAAATAGAAGCAATTGGTTCTCTTTTAAAATTTTGAAAATCTCTGAAAAAGCGGGACGCTACACAAGGCCAAGAATCTTTTATATGGTGCGCTTGGTAGACAAGAATATGATAGGATTTGCAATTTTATGATCGCATTACCTAGATTTGGAACACTCTCGAAACATATTATGAGGGTTCGTCCCAAATTAAGAAAGTGCGCAAACAATCTATAAGCGTGATTATAACAAATTTGAGATGCGCCCCGAGAGAGCATCGATGACATTTTCAATGCTTTAATAAAGTGATTAATCAAATGAAAGTCGTTGATATTGAATATTCTCAATCTGAAAATGCCACCCACCTCTTGGCTGCAATCAACACCAAGGAGTGGGAGATGAAGGCTACTGCTATAGAAGAGAATGTTGATCTTTCAAGTCTCACTTTAGAATTGCTTTATAGTAAACTCAAGACTCATGAAATTAAAAGAGTTGATCATCCCAAGAAAGATAATTTAGCTTTGGTAGCGATCCTCTCAAAAGGCTTTTGATGATTCTTTTGAATCTTCTTACGGATTTTCATTTGCTTGTTTATCTCGCTATTCATGAAGAGGAACTTGAGAATATTCCCGAGGTTGAGTTAGCCCTTTTAGCTAAAAAATTCACACGGCTTACAACAATGTGAGAAATAAAAAGAGAGGTGGTCCTTACTTGCTATGAGTGTGGAGAGCTTTACCACATCCGCCAATTGCCCCAAGCTAAAAGGTAAGAGTAAGCACAGGAGGAGAAGACACTTGGAAGAAGCCTCATGAGAACAACTCGAGTATGATGTCACAAGCTCATAAAGGCCGCCACCGGTCCTTACCGCTTTGGAGAGCAATCCATTAGTGATGTGGACTCGGAGCGAAGAGGAAAAGAAAGGAAGGCCAAGCACTTTACTTGGCATGTGCTTCATGGTCGACACCGACGACATTGATAATGATGAGGTATCTTTTCTTATGATGAGCTTTCGCTAAATATAATTCTATAGTTGAGCAAGTGCTTAGTCAAGATGAAGCGCTAGAATTTGTCATGACTAAAAATAAGAAACTAGAGTCAAAATTGGTAAACTAAAACTAGAACTTGCAAATGTTAAGACTCTTGAACTCGATGAATGTTTATCTTGTCATGATATGCACTCGAAATTGGCTAAACGCAATCGCTCACAATATTGCTTTACAACAACTTGAAAATGCTAGAACCGAGCTAATTGAAATTAAATCTGCTCCTTGTGAAAAATGTTTAGAGTCTAGCAAGTTGATTGCTTCGATGTGATTGATTCTAGCCCTTGCACTTCATGCTTAGAAAAGAACGTGAAATCAAAGATATCTTAGAAGTCGCTAGAGTCAAATATGCTAAGCTTAAGGACAATATTGAAAATACTACTTGTGCTTCTTGTTCCACTCTTAAGCTTGAAATTGCTTTATATAAGGAGAAATCTATGGATAAAACTTGTGATGCTTGTGTTAGTTTAAGAAAAGAAAATGCTTACCTTCATGATACATTAGAGAAATTTTCTAAAGGTAAGAAACAATTAAACATGATTCTTGACAAGTCTAAAACTCCTTATAAGAAGCAAGGTTTAGGATTCAATTCTTTTCAAGACAATTCAAACCCAAAAGTCATTCAAGTCTTGGAAAAATGTTTAATTGAATTCAAAACCCAACTCAGAAAAACATCTTTTAAATCATGTTTTGCCCAACCTTGTATTAATTCAAATGGTGCTTCTTCTAGTGGTACCAAGTACCATTGCACTTATTGCAAGAAAGGTGGGCATTTGATTGAATTCATTGGCGTGAGGTTGAAAATGATAGGAAAAATCTTGATAGAATTTCATTCATGCAACCTAGAGCTTTTATGAGATATGGTAACACTGAAAGGAATAAACCTGGATTAGGATTTTTCTCACATGCTAATTATCATGCTTCTACATATCCTAATTCTCATGTTCCTCAGTCACGGCCGATCACCGGTGGTCACCGGTCGACCGATTTGGTCGCGGCCGACCGATCACAAGACAACGCCGGCCGATCACCGATGCTTTAATTCCATGTTAACTTAAACATTGCTCATAACAGAATTTTAGATGAAATCAAGGATAACACTTCGCTTTGCATACTACTCATGAGACGTGTGTCTCAAGATCGGGTTCCCAAGTCTTGTTTAACTAACTTGATGATCGAGACACATCGCTCTTCGCGGCCTTGATTTTTCGTGATTGCCGTGGAAAGAGGAAGGGCACGTGCTTTGTCGACTCCGACTGTTCACATCATATTGTCGGAGACTCAAGATGGTTCACCTCCTTCACGCGGTCGACGGGTTTCAAGCATATCCGAGAACTTCCCATCGCCAGGCCTTTAAGCTCTTATTCAGGTACTTACATTCTACTCTCTTTGTATGTCATTTGATATTCCTGTTCTTTATCCTTGTCCATTCGGGGGTTTTTCTTATTCTGATTGTGCGGGCTGTCGGCTAGATAGGAAGAGTACCTCAGGCGCTTGTCACCCACTAGGCACTTCTTTTGTCTTTTGTTTTTATCCTCACCAAATCTTTAGACCCAACTAGGTTTGCCACCTTGAGAAGCGAGTTAGGGGTTATTTATCCTTATGGGTTGGTTTGAGGGGGAGTTCGATCTTTTCTGATCTTTCCTTGTTCTTTTGATCTTTTATTGTTCTTTTTCTGGACTTAGCGATCTTTTTGAACTTTTTAGGTTTTTAGGCTTTTTAATTGCATCTCATTGTGTCATATTGCATTCATATGAAAAATACAACAAGTGGTATGAAAAAAAATCCAAAAAGATGCATTGTAATATAAGACTTTCTGCTTATCTTTTAAAATTGATGAAGCTTTGCCTATTACCCTTTGGAGCTTTAGTACTTCAATTCATGCTCAATGTCATGTCTAGTTCTTTGACTTGCTAGAATTATCATGACTTTACATGTGTAGCTAAGTCTTTGCTATATGAGCTAGAACCTTTTAAACAACTCGAATTAAGAAATTGCAATTTGTGGATGTTTTAGCGAGTTGCAATTAGTGCTCCTCTTGTGACATTGGCCTCGCTGTAATTGCTTTGTTAGCTCTTTGATCTAAAATTGACCATTACTTGAGCTTTTGTGTTCTTGAGATTCTAAAACTGCTCATGTGAAAATGAAAATCAAGATTGTCTTATGCTTAAATTGTGCCAAACTATTCTTACGAGATCGCTTGTCAAATGACATGAACTTGGAGATAGTTTGATGAACCACGATCTCATGGGGACCGCTTGTCAAAATGACATGAACCTCAAGATTTGTCACCCTGTAGAAGCTTAGAAAGAGTTTGTGGATGGCTCCTAGTCCGTGATCTTCTTTACTAAGATATACCTTTAATCAACTTTTGGTCAAGCTTAGGATGAGTTTGTGGATGGCTCCTAGTCCAGATCTTGTCACTAAGTTAGATCATTAGTCAACTTCAATATTCAATGCAAATGAGAAAAATGTTGACAAATGGGCGCTTATAAAATATTGAGCAAAATGATTCAATACGGGACTTGATTGACTCTTAATGTGGTCTTTGTTAGATTTTTGATCTCACTTTGACATTTTGACATGGCCAATTTCATTTTAGGATCCTGTTGATGAACTTGTTTGAATTTGAAGCGTTGCTTAAATTGATCAAATCTCATCGCTTTACTTTTGAGCCTTTGTGCTTAGCTTTGATATATATGTCTTACCATGATCTTGCTAGCGCTGTCGGCTTGATATGTCTGCTTGTGCAATATTAGAGATACTAGATTGTTCTTTTGGGTAATCTCCAAAGCTTCTTGTAATCAAAATTGAAAATACAAAAATGAAGCCACTCCATTGCACTTCATGCATACTCCTGTTTATGCTTCTTTTATTTCTGCTTCTTTCTTTATCATCTATTGGTTATCTCTGGATGAGAGGAAGGCGTGATTCCTTTATGAATCCATTGTCAAAGGGGGAGAAGATGTGTTAATTAATGAGAAGATATTTCTTTGGGAGAAGATGTGTTATATTTCTTTGCTATTTTTATTTGGAGAAGATGTGTTAATGAGAAGATATTTCTTTGTTGGGGGATAAGATTAAACAAAGGGGAGAAATTTTGAGATATATATATATTTTGTTTTACAAAGGGGTAAATCAAAAGTTGAAAGTTTTTGAAAATCGAGGATCATAGTGAGGGGGAGTTCTTGAGTTGCATTCTTATTGTTTTATTGAATATTCTGAACTTGAATTGCATTCTTTTATCCTCACAACGATCATAGGTCAATTGAACAATTGTTCTTTCATATGGACCTCATGTGAGAATTTTGACCCTTTTCTGGAAATCAAAGTTTTTATGCTTTCTTTTGCCTTGTCTCACATGCCTATACTATTCTGATGCCAGCTTGGTCATTTTCATTGCTTTTTCTTGCTTATGGACCAAGTTGTGCCTTTGTGCGAAAACCATGAGTAAACTCGTTTTCAAACTTCTTACTTACATTTTTTGGATAATTGCCAATGTGTTCATCAAGGGGGAGATTGTGGATTTCATGGGGATATTCTCCAGATCTTAGGATGATGTGACAATTGGCAATGGCGTTTACGGTTTGTCGTTTCACGCGTTTTCGACAAAGTTACTGTGCTTATCGCTGCTCGAGCGGTCCGACCGGTCCTTGACGGCGGTCCGACCGGTCCCATATCGGTCGGACCAAGCCATCCGGGCGGCGGACGGCGATGACCAAAAGTGTTCAAATCGAGCCGGGCCAAAAATAGGTGTTGTAGACAAGTAAGGGGATCCCAATGCACTTGGTCTCATGATTTTGGAGCCTCCAAAGAAAAGTTCTATTGGTTTAAAGTTTCGGAAGGTTTCGGATTTTGGGAGCTTGAATTTCGGCTAAGTCTTAAGGCGGTCCGACCGCTCATGTGGAGCGGTCCGACCGCCATGGCGGTCCGACCGCCACCCGAGCGGTCGACCAGAATTACTTGAACGTCGGCCAACTTCGTGGCGATGTTGTTTTGTTAGGTCAAAGTCATTGGTTTCATGGCATATGATTTGCATGATGCATGTTTTGACTAACATGGGTCAAGTTGTGAAGAACTTGTTCCCGAATCGTGTTTTCTTGTCCGTGGTTGTGCAGTAGCTTGGTGGTCAACGACGGTCAACGGCGAGGAGAATCGGACTAGACTTGAAGAGTTGAGGTCCGTAACGATCGACGATGCGGGTGAGGTCAACGACTCAAGCGTGACACAAGATGGACAAGGGTGACCTATTGGCGAATCCATGACGCATGGTGAAGCGGTTTAGGTCAAAAGTTAAAGACGGCGCTTGCGAAGCGTGCGTGTGTGACCCGCTTGTTAGTGGGCCTTAACGGAGCCAAATTAAGTCAAACCCTAAGAGTTTTAGGCCTCCACTATAAATAGGAGGAGATGGTGGTCGCACCTCTCTCTCTCTCGCCTTTTGATGTTTCAAAACCCTAATTGTCTTTAGGGAGTTGAGGTGGAGGCTAGGGCTCTTGATGGTTTGTGGTGAATTTCGTGATCCTTGATTGTTTATCGATCCATGATGGTGTGGATGTAATCCACTTCAATCACGAAATCAATCTATGCAAGGTTTGCTTGAGATAAGTCTCTTTTCGCTCTTGCTTTCAATTTGGTGATTTTAGGGCTTTCTTTGATCCACGAGTTTGTGATTGATTCTTTCACGTGAATTAGCTTGCTGTGATATGTGTGAATCTATCTAGCATCATCTTGATCATCAATCTCTCACGAACAAGCTTTAGGATCAAGTTTTCGTTCTTGCCCTGCTTTAGACCTTCGTTAATCAATTGACAATTGCTCAAGATCGCTCCAAGAATTATCATAATATTCGATTGGAATAGGTCCTCAATAGCATATAGAAGGTGTGTGCAAAGTTTCATAAAGATTGGAGTTGAGAATCAAAAGTTTCACCTAATTGCAACTTCGTCATCGGCCGATTTTATCACAGATCGGTTCGAGTCGGCCGGTCGATCGCCCATCATCACCGGCCGACCGATTTTGAGCGGTCCGACCGCCAAGACAACGCCGGCCGATCGCCGCAATCGGTCCGACCGGTTGAGTATAACGGTCGACCGCCTGTGTCTTTGTGAGTCTTGGTAATCTTAGTTGATTTTGTTATATTGCTTAGGGTTTAATTGGATTCAATACTAGTCTTCCACAGATCGTATATTGATCTTCATAGCTTCCTAATAGCTACTGGAGTTAATTTGTATTGAGTTCATAATTTGTGAAAAAGTGAGCGTGTTCCTATTCACCCCTCTAGTCGCCTTTACGGTCCAACAGTGGTATCGAGCCCTGCTAGTTCAATCTTGATCTTAACCGGCCACCGAACTTTGGCGATGGATAAGTTTTCTACTAAACCGCATATCTTCGATGGGCACGACTATGCCTATTGGAAGAATCGTATGCTGCGTCTTTCTTGAGAGCGAGGACAAGCTATTTGGGATGTTGTTAGAGCCCACTGGTTATTCCCGAAATTGCTACACTCGCTTCGCAATTCTTTTGGCTAACAACAATAAGGCTAAGAATCTTTTATATGGTGCACTTGGTAGACAAGAATATGATAGAATTTGCAATCTTTCAATCACAGATGAAATTTGGAACACTCTCAAACATATCATGAGGGTTCGTCCCAAATCAAAAAGGTGCGCCAAACTGCTTACAAGCGTGAGTACAATAAATTCGAGATGCGCCCCGAGAGAGCATCGATGACATTTTCACGCTTTAATAAAGTAATTAATCAAATGAAAGTCGTTGATATTGAATATTCTCAATCTGAAAATGCCACCCATCTCTTGGCCGCAATCAACACCAAGGAGTGGGAGATGAAAGCTACCGCTATAGAAGAAAATGTTGATCTTTCAAGTCTTACTTTAGAATTGCTTTATAGTAAACTCAAGACTCATGAAATTAAAAGAGTTGATCATCCTAAGAAAGATAATTTAGCTTTGGTAGCGATCCTCTCAAAAGGCTTTTGATGACTCTTGTGAATCTTCTTCTCGATTTTCATTTGCTTGTTTATCCGCTATTCATGAAGAGGAGCTTGAAAGTATTCTCAAACGAGTTAGCTCTTCTAGCTAAGAAATTCACACGGCCTACAATAATGTGAGAAACAAAAGAGAGGTGGTCCCAGAACATGCTATGAATGTGGTGAGCTCAATCATATCCGCAAATTGCCCCAAGTCGAAAGGTAAGAGCAATCATAAGGAAGGAAAGCCGACTTGGAAGAAGCCTCCTTTCAACAAATCAAGGTATGAGGCAAATAAGCTTGTGAAGGCCGCCACCGGTCCTTGCCGCTTTGAGGATCAATCCTTGAGCGATGTGGATACCGGGAGTGAGGAGGACAAGGAGGAGGAGATCCTCAAGGTAAAAAGAAAGGAAGGCCAAAGATTTCACCGGCATGTGCTTCATGGTCGACACTGACGACATTGATGATAATGAGGTATCTTTTTCTTATGATGAGCTTTACGCTAAATATGATTCTATAGTTGAGCAATTGCTTAGTCAAGATGAAGCGCTTGAATTTGTTATGACAAAAATAAGAAATTAGAGTCAAAAATTAGCAAACCAAAGTAGAGCTTAAAACCGCTAAGACTCTTGAACTCGATGAATGTTTATCTTGTCATGCTATGCATTCTCAAATTACCAAGTTACAATCTGCTCATAATATTTGTGTACAACAACTTGAGAATGCTAAATCTGAACTAAATGAAATTAAAAGTGCTCCTTGTGAAAAATGTTTAGAATCTAGTAAATTGATTGCTTTTGATGTTTTTGATTCTAGCCCTTGCACTTCATGCTTAGAAAAGAACGTGAAATCAAAGATATCTTAGAAGTCGCTAGAGTCAAATATGCTAAGCTTAAGGACAATATTGAAAATACTACTTGTGCTTCATGTTCCACTCTTAAGCTTGAAATTGCTTTGTATAAGGAAAATCTATGGATAAAACTTGTGATTCTTGTGTCAACTTGAGAAAAGAAAATGCTTACCTTCATGATACATTAGAGAAATTTTCTAAAGGTAAGAAACAATTAAACATGATTCTTGACAAGTCTAAAACTCCTTATAAGAAGCAAGGTTTAGGATTCAATTCTTTTCAAGACAATTCAACCCAAAAGTCATTCAAGTCTTGGAAAAGGTTTAATTGAATTCAAAACCCAACCTGCAAAAACATCTTTTAAATCATGTGTTTTGCCCAACCTTGTATTAATTCAAATGGTGCTTCTTCTAGTGGTACCAAGTACCATTGCACTTATTGCAAAAAAGGTGGACATTTGATTGAATATCACATGAGGTTGAAAAATGATAGGAAAAATTTTGATAGAATTTCATTCATGCAACCTAGAGCTTCTATGAGACATGGTAACACCGAAAAGAATAAACTCGATTAGGATTTTTATCTCATGCAAATCATTATGTTTCTAGACATCCTAATTCTAATGTGTATAAGATCAAGGTCTGATCACTGGTGCTCACCGGCCGACTGCTTTGGTCACCGGCCCGACCGCCAAAGACAAAGCCGGCCGACCGCCATGGACAGCCTCAAGTCTCATTTTAATTTGAACATTGCTCATAACCAAATGTTAAATGAAATCAAGGATAGTACTTCGGTTTGTATACTCCTTGTAGACGTGTGTCTCAAGATCGATTCCTAAATCTTGTTTATCTAATCCCAGATTGAGACACATCGCTCTTTTGCTCCTTGATTTTTAGGATTACCGCGAAAGGGAAGAACACGTGGTTCGTTGACTCGGATGTTCACGCCACATGACCGAACTCAAAATGGTTCACCTCTTTCACGCGAGCAACAGGTGATGACTTCATCACCTTTGGAGATGATACACAAGGGCGAATTGAAGGAACAGGATCAATTAGGGTAAACAACAAATTCATTCTAAAGGATGTCGCTCTTGTGGACAAGCTTAGGTATAATCTCCTTTCTGCTTCTCGCTTCTTGATGATGGGTATGAGACTGCTTTTAAGAAAAATGCTTGTCGTGTGCTTGATTCTACCGTGAGCTTGTGTTTGGAATCTCTAGAGTTGGTAGAATTTTTGGGCCGATTTTTCGTAATCTCTTGCTGGATCTCTTAAATGTTTGCTTACATCTTCTTCTGATTTCTGGCTTTGGCATCGACGTTTGGGGCACATTGGTTTTGATCATCTGACACGAGTTAGCAACCTTGATCTCATGAGAGGTTTGCCCAAACTCAAAGTCATCAAGGATGTCAGATGTGCGCTCAGTAGGCATGGCAAACAAGTTGCCGCCACACCCTTCTCAGGACTATGGTTATGACCGACTGACTGTGACACGCTTGCTTCATATGGATACCGTTGGTCCCGCTAGAGTCCCATCATCGGTGGAAAATGGTATATTCTTGTCATAGTCGATGATCTTTCTAGATATACTTGGGTGTTCTTTCTTACTTCAAAGGATGAAGCTTTTGGTTATTTTCATGATCTTGTTCTTCGTTTGGCTTCTGAGCTTCCTGGTGCTTTGAGAGCGATTCGCAGTGATAATGGCACGGAGTTCAAAAATGCTTCTTTTGCTTCTTTTTGTGCTGAGCGTGGTATTGAGCATCGCTTCTCCTCTCCACACGCCCTCAACAAAATGGCGTGGTGGAAAGGAAGAATAGGACCTTGGTCGAAATGGCTAGGACGATGCTAGATGAGTATAGCACACCGAGGAGATTTTGGGCGAAGCTATTTCTATCGCTTGCCATATTGCCAATCGTGTCTTTTTGAGACCTTCTTTAGGCAAGACTCCTTATGAGCTTCGCTTTGGTAGAAAACCCTCTGCTTTCGCATTTTCGAGTTTTTGGATCAAAATGTTTTATTCTTAAGACAGGCAATTTAGATAAATTTGAATCAAGAACTTTTGATGGGGTATTTTTGGGTTATCCTGCTCATTCGAGGGGTTTTCGAGTTTTTAATACTGAGACTAACATTATTCAGGAGACTTGTAATGTCACTTTTGATGAGACTAGCCCTGGAGCTAGATCAATTGCTACAGATGATTTACAGGTGACAGAGAGTATTTTTGTGGAGGAAGATGAGGACGGTTAATGTCATTCCTCATCTGCTGCTGTAGCGCCCATATTGATACAAGAACACGCTACGCCTACTTCACCTTCGCTTAGGCTCCTGCGCATCATCATCATCATCAGCAGACTGCGAGGTCGAAGAAACGACATCTCACCCGGCGCCCACTTCGATTCAGAGACAAAGATCCTCCTAATGATAATAGGTAATCTACATGAGCGAGTCACTCGCCTGTATAATGATCCAAATCTCTACTCTCATTCGGCTTTTGTTGCTTCTTTTGAACCCCGCGATATATCACATGCTTTATCCGATTCTAGCTGGGTAAATGCCATGCATGAGGAGTTAGAGAATTTTGAAAGAAACAAAGTTTGGAACCTAGTAGAACCTCCTAGTGGTCATAATGTTATAGGAACCCGCTGGGTGTTTAAGAATAAACAAGGTGAGGATGGTTCTGTGGTTAGAAATAAGGCCGATTGGTAGCTCGTGGTTTCACCAAGTTGAGGGGTTAGATTTTGATGAGACATTTGCTCTGTTGCTAGACTAGAAGCCATTCGCATTCTCGCTTGCATTTGCTGCATCAAAAGGTTTTAAATTATATCGATGGATGTTAAAAGTGCCTTTTAAATGGTTTCATAGATGAGGAAGTGTATGTTAAGCAACCCCGGTTTTGAGGATCCTAAATATCCAAATCGTGTTTTCAAGCTATCTAAAGCATTGTATGGTCTTAAACAAGCCCCTAGAGCCCGGTATGATAGACTTAAGACCTTCTTGCTTAAAAATAATTTTGAGATGGGTAAAGTGGATAAAACTCTATTCATTCTTAGACGTGACAATGACTTCTGCTTGCTCAAATTTATGTGGATGATATTATCTTTGGTGGTTCCTCTAATGCTCTTGTTTCAACTTTTTCTCGACACTATGTCCAGGGAATTTGAGATGAGTATGATGGGAGAGCTTAATTACTTTTTGGGACTTCAAATCAAGCAATGCAAGGAAGGAACTTTCATCCATCAGACGAAGTACACTAAAGATCTTCTCAAACGCTTCAACATGGGTGATCGCAAGCCAATTTCCACTCCCATGGCAACTTCAACTGCTTTGGATCCAGATGAGGAAGGAGAAGTCGTGGATCAACGCGAGTACCGCAAAGATGATCGGCTCCTTCTCAGTATTTGACGGCCTCGAGACCAGACATTCACTTCACTGTATGCCTTTGTGCAAGATTTCAGGCGTCTCCGAGAACTTCCCATCGCCAAGCCGTTAAGCGCATATTCAGGTATCTACACTCCACCCTCTTATATGGCATTTGGTATTCCCGCTTCACTTTGTCCATTAGAGGTTTTTCAGATTCGATTTTATGGGTCATTTGCTAGATAGGAAGAGTACCTCGTGCACTGCCACTTTCTAGGCACGCCTCTTGTATCTTGGTCTTCTAGAAAGCGCCTTTTGTTGCACAATCCATCGCGAGGCGAGTATGTTGTCTTTGCTAGTTGTCAGAGCTGATTTTGTGGATGACGCCCACTTTGAAAGATTATGGGTTAAACTTTGCTAGTGTCCTCTCTTTTCGTGATAACACTTCGCTATTAATATTGCTAAAAACCCAAAGGCAACATTCTAGGACTAAGCACATAGACATTCGCTTTCACTTCCTTAAAGATCATGTTGAAAAAGGTGATATTGTGATGCACTTTGTAGAGTCCGAAGCTCAATTGGCAGATATTCTTACCAAGCCTTTAGATCAAACCAGATTTTCCTCCTTAAGAAGTGAGTTAGGGTAATTTATCCTTATGGGTTGGTTTGAGGGGAGTTTGATCTTTTCTTATCTTTCCTTGTTCTTTTGATCTTTTATTGTTCTTTTTCTGAACTTAGTGATCTTTTCGAACTTTTTAGATTTTTAGGCCTTTTAATTGCATCTCATTGTGTCATATTGCATTCATATGAAAAATACAACAAGTGGTATGAAAAATTCAAAAAAAAATGCATTGTAATATAAGATTTTCTGCTTATCTTTTAAAATTGATGAAGCTTTGCCTATTACCCTTTAGAGCTTTTGTATTTCAATTCTTGCTCAATGTCATGTCTAGTTCTTTGACTTGCTAGAATTATCATGCTTTTACATGTGTAGCTAAGTCTTTGCTATATGAGCTAGAACCTTTTAAACAACTCAAACTAAGAAATTGCAATTTGTGGATGTTTTAGCGAGTTGCGTAATTAGTGCTCCTCTTGTGACATTGGCCCTGTCAGAATTGCTTTGTTAGCTCTTTGATCTAAAATTGACCATTACTTGAGCTTTTGTGTTCTTGAGATTCTAAAAACTGCTCTTGTGAAAAATGAAAATCAAGATTGTCTTATGCTTAAATTGTGCCAAACTATTCTTACGAGACTGCTTGTCAAATGACATGAACTTGGAGATAGTTTGATGAACCAGACGATCTCATGGGGACTGCTTGTCGAAATGACATGAACCTCAAGATTTGTCGCCTTGTAGAAGCTTAGAAAGAGTTTGTGGATGGCTCCTAGTCCAGATCTTCTTTACTAAGATATACCTTTAATCAACTTTTGGTCAAGCTTAGGATGAGTTTGTGGATGGCTCCTAGTCCAGATCTTGTCACTAAGTTAGATCATTAGTCAACTTCAATATTCAATGCAAATGAGAAAAATGTTGACAAATGGGCGCTTATAAAATATTGAGCAAAATGATTCAATACGGACTTGATTGACTCTTAATGTGGTCTTTGTTAGATTTTTGATCTCACTTTGACATTTTGACATGGCCAATTTCACTTTAGGATCCTCGTTGATGAACTTGTTTGAATTTGAAGCGTTGCTTAAATTGATAAAATCTAATGCTTTACTTTTGAGCCTTTGTGCTTAGCTTTGATATATATGTCTTACCATGATCTTGCTAGCGTTGTCGCTTGATATGTCGTTTGTGCAATATTAGAGAAACTACATTGTTCTTTTGGGTAATCTCCAAAGCTTCTTATCAAAAATTGAAAATACAAAAATTGAAGCCACCCATTGCACTTCATGCATATTCCTCTTTATGCTTCTTTTGTTTCGCTTCTTTCTTTATTCTCTATTTGTTATTCCTGGATGAGAGGAAGGCGTGATTCCTTGATGAATCCATTGTCAAAGGGGGAGAAGATGTGTTAAATGAAAAGATATTTCTTTGGGAGAAGATGTGTAATATTTCTTTGCTACTCTTATTTATTCTGAACTTGAATTGCATTCTTTTATACTCACAATGATCATAGGTCAATTGAACAATTGTTCTTTCATATGGACCTCATGTGAGAATTTTGACCCTTTTCTGGAAATCAAAGTTTTTATGCTTTCTTTTGCCTTGTCTCACATGCCTATACTATTCTGATGCCAGCTTGGTCATTTTCATTGCTTTTTCTTGCTTATGGACCAAGTTGTGCCTTTGTGCGTAAAACCGAGTAAACTCGCTTTCAAACCTCTTACTTACATTTTTGGATAATTGCCAATGTGTTCATCAAGGGAGATTGTGGATTTCATGGGGATATTCTCCGATCTTAGGATGATGTGACAATTGGCAATGGCGTTTACGGTTTGTCGCTTCACGCTTTTCGACAAAGTTACTGTGCTTATCGCTCGGGGCGGTCCGACCGGTCCTTGCACGGCGGTCCGACCGGTCCCATATCGGTCGGACGGCCATCCAAGGGCGGCTCGGACGGCGATGACCAAAAGTGTTCAAATCGAGTGGGCCAAAAATAGGTGTTGTAGACAAGTAAGGGATCCCAATGCACTTGGTCTCATGATTTTGGAGCCTCCAAAGAAAAGTTCTATTGGTTTAAAGTTTCCGAAGGTTTCGGATTTTGGGAGCTTGAATTTCGGCTAAGTCTTAAGGCGGTCCGACCGCTCATTGTGGAGCGGTCCGACCGCCATGGCGGATCCGACCGCTCACCGAGCGGTCGACCAGAACTACTTGAACGCCGGCAACTTCGTGGCGATGTTGTTTTGTTAGGTCAAAGTCATTGGTTTCATGGCATATGATTTGCATGATGCATGTTTTGACTAACATGGGTCAAGTTGTGAAGAACTTGTTCCCGAATTCGTGTTTTCTTGTCCGTGGTTGTGCAGTAGCTTGGTGGTCAACGACGGTCAACGGCGAGGAGAATCGGGACTAGACTTGAAGAGTTGAGGTCCGTAACGATCGACGATGCCGGTGAGGTCAACGACTCAAGCGTGACACAAGATGGACAAGGGTGACCTATTGGCGAATCCATGACGCGCATGGTGAAGCGGTTTAGGTCAAAAGTTAAAGACGGCGCTCGCGAAGCGCGTGTGTGACCCGCTTGTTAGTGGGCCTTAACGGAGCCAAATTAAGTCAAACCCTAAGAGTTTTAGGCCTCCACTATAAATAGGAGGAGATGGTGGTCGCACCTCTTGCTCTCTCGCTTTTGATGTTTCAAAACCCTAATTGTCTTTAGGGAGTTGAGGTGGAGGCTAGGGCTCTTGATGGTTTGTGGTGAATTTCGTGATCCTTGATTGTTTATCGATCCATGATGGTGTGGATGTAATCCACTTCAATCACGAAATCAATCTATGCAAGGTTTGCTTGAGATAAGTCTCTTTTCGTTCTTGCTTTCAATTTGGTGATTTTAGGGCTTTCTTTGATCCACGAGTTTGTGATTGATTCTTTCACGTGAATTAGCTTGCCGTGATATGTGTGAATCTATCTAGCATCATCTTGATCATCAATCTCTCACGAACAAGCTTTAGGATCAAGTTTTCGTTCTTGCCCTGCTTTAGACCTTCGTTAATCAATTGACAATTGCTCAAGATCGCTCCAAGAATTATCATAATATTCGATTGAATAGGTCCTCAATAGCATATAGAAGGTGTGTGCAAAGTTTCATAAAGATTGGAGTTGAGAATCAAAAGTTTCACCTAATTGCAACTTCGCCATCGGCCGATTTTATCGTTGTAGATCGGTTCGAGTCGGCCGGCCGATCATTCATCACCGGCCGACCGATTTTGAGCGGTCCGACCGCCAAAGACAACGCCGGTCGATCACTTGGCAATCGGTCCGACCGGTTGAGTATAACGGTCGACCGCTTTGGCTTTGAGTCTTGGTAATCTTAGTTGATTTTGTTATATTGCTTAGGGTTTAATTGGATTCAATACTAGTCTTCCATTTGATCGGTATATTGATCTTCATAGCTTCCTAATAGCTACTGGAGTTAATTTGTATTGAGTTCATAATTTGTGAAAAAGTGAGCGTGCTCCTATTCACCCCCTCTAGTCGCCTTTACGGTCCAACAATAAGTTTGGCCATTGTTGATGTTGGAATTAAGCACATTAAATCGGTTTGTCCTTAAAGTCCATATTAAGCTTTTAAATTAATATTCAAATAAATCCAAATGGTGAATCTTCTCACTACCACTATTTAAAGGATTTTTAAAGCTCTGAAAATTGGGATGTTACAATTAGTCCTATTATTAGTGACTAATACACACATTCACATCATTTGGTATTTATATCCATACAATCATATACAAAAGTAAAGAAAATGATACTTACTTAAACTATTACAAGTTATTGCAACAACGAGCGACTGGCCAAATAAAAGTAGTCATCATAGTAAACATATAGCAGTTGAAGAAATGATAGAAGTAGCAAAATTCCAACGGCATGCCCATCCAATACCGCAAGCAACCGACAAGGAACAAGACCTAGGTAGACCCGTCACTGAACCCTTTGGTTCCGGGAGCAAAGAACGTGTCTTCTGGCGTCGGCTCATCTTCGAACTCTAAACAACACCATAAGCAAGATTGGGTACTTGTGTACCCAGCAAGATTTATAGTGTATCGTAAAAATTATATTACATGCAAGGCTACCAAAGGATGAGGCTCTACTCAAAAAATTATTTTGCTCAAAGCTATTTTTATTTGCAATATTCATAAGTAGTAATTTGCAACGGAATTTGAAAGAGTAGTTTAAACTTGTACATGATAGTAAGTAAAGATCTAAACAAATAATATCAACAACTCGCAACCCTCCTTGGTTGCGAGAAAATCTTTCATATTTAGCCAAAGACATGGCACTGACAACAACTCGCAGCCCTCCTTGGTTGCGAGCTGAAATTCATGTTCAGCCATAGATATGGTAGTAAACTCAAATAGAACACCCCATGTTATTACCGAAGTTTTGTGACAAAATTTTTTTGAAAAGCAAAACTACAGCCATACCAGCCACGCTAAGCACGCTTATGACCGCGAGCATGGCTATTTAAATAGTTTTTCACTCTACAGATGTGTACAACTTTACTTATAGTACGCAAATATTCCAGTTGCTTGGAATTCTCTATATCACTACTCACTATTGAAGGTAAGCAGTCTAGAGCTCGCGACGCGGCCTTTACATCATCTAGTCCTAACTATAACATTCTGAAAAAAAACCCTCTTAAGAGCCTGTGCATAATTAGACGAAAGGGAATACATAAATACAGAATATTTTAGAGTTTTTTTGAGAGGAGTGGTTCGTACCGGTATAAAAAGATCATGAGGAGAGTGAATTCTACAAACACTAGCAGTCTTTTCTTGTTTTTTTCACCCTAGCCGCCGCTTTGGTATTTCTTTTTCCCGTGTATGCCACCACCGCTTTTTTCTTCCACGGCCACCACCGACGCCAATCCGCTTGTTGCCGATCACCAACGGTGTAGCCGCTTACCTACTGTCGTCGCGTCCGCCCGCGTGGCAAGGAGAGCACCAGATGCGCAGCTGCTCGGCGCCGGTGCCCTCGCCTCACGTAGCCACTTGCCCGATCTCTACTTCGTAGCTGCTGCCCCATCGTCTCTGGATGCCAAAGACCATTGTTTGTGATCGAGATGCCAAGTTCGTTTCCAAATTCTGGGAGAGTTTGCAGAGTGCGTTGGGTACGCAGCTTCGTCTTAGCACCGCGTTCCACCCCTAGACAGATGGTCAGTCCGAACGCACCATTCAGACATTAGAGGATATGCTCAGGTGTTGTATTTTATCCTGGAAAGGGAATTGGGAAGACCATTTAGCTTTGGCAGAGTTTGTTTATAACAACAGTTATCATGCCAGTATTAGAGTTGCACCATACGAGGTTCTTTATGGGCGTAAGTGTAGGTCCCCGTTGTACTGGGATGAGGTTGGAGAACAGGCAGTCTTGGGTCCCGACTGGGTTCAGCAAACAGTGGCTAGAGTGGCAGAAGTTAGGCAGAATTTGTTGGTTGCACAGAGCCGACAGAAGAGCTACGCAGATGTCAGAAGGCGAGATTTGGAATTCGAGGTGGGGAACGAAGTTCTGTTGAGAGTATCGCCATCCAAAGGCGTGGTGCGGTTCGGCACTTAAGGGAAGCTTAGCCCAAGATATGTTGGACCATTCCCAATTGTGGCACGAATTGGAAAACTAGCTTACCGTTTGGACCTTCCCGATTCCATGAGTGGGGTTCACAATGTGTTTCATATATCAATGTTGAGGAAATTCCCGAGAGATCCAGACCATGTTATTCCCTTGGAACCTTTGATCATTGCACAAGATCTTACCATCGAGTCCCGGCCAGTGAAAATATTAGAAGAATCAGAACGGGTTCTGAGGAACAAAACCCTGAAGTATGTCAAAATTTTGTGGTCTCATCAAACTGAGGGAGAGGCTACTTGGGAGCTAGAGACTCGTATGCGAGATCAATATCCCGACTTGATCATTTCAGGTAAAAGTTAAAGATTGTTAAATTCCAGTCGTTCTTCTTTCTAATAGATCGATGCGTAGATTCAAGGGCGAATCCTGTTAAGGGGGGTAGAATGTAATACCCAGATTTGAATCGGGAGATTTTTAAAAGAAGTCGGGTACGAAAAAGAATTCAAAGAATCAGGATTTTTGTGGGAGAAGGGAGTTTTTCGCAAATTTGATAACTTTGGCATGGACCATGCCCAGCAAAATTTAAGAGGAGGCGGCCAAAGGGGGCCATGGGGGAGGTCGCGGGACCCAAATAGCCGACAGAACAAACTCCTTTGGATTCAATAGAGTTAAAAGAGGATCTCGCTTATAAAGAGCAACTAGACAAGATTTTAGATGTCGCAGAGCGTCAGACCAAAAGCAAGAACGTTCATTTTTGTAAAGTTCAGTGGAGCAACCACTCAGAAGGAGAAGCAACGTGGGAACGTGAAGAAGACTTGAAAGCTGAGTTCCCTGGCCTTTTCTCTAGCTAGCCTAAATCTCGGGGTCGAGATTCTTTTAAGGGGAGGTTTGTAACATTCCAATTTTTTGAGTTTTAAAAACCCTTTTAGAATAGTTAGTAGTTAGAAAATTCGCCCTGAAGATTTTATTTGAATTTTAATAAAGCTTAACATAGACTTTCAGTATCAAAAAATTTAATATGATTAATGCCAACATCAACAATGGTCAAAACTATTTTATTTAGGTTCTATGTGCTTGGATATATTTTCTAAATTTTTCTAGAATTTTTGCAAGTTTATTTGCTATTTTCTATTTGTCATTTGCATTTTCTGTATTTTCTATAAAAAAACTAATTAATAATCTCAGAAAATATATCGGCCGAATCTTCTTCTCAGTCCATTCCTATTCCCCAGCCTATCTTCCCACGCTAGCCCGCTCGTGAGTCGCACGCCGCACGCCACTCCGTCCCTCTACCAGGTGGGCCCGCCTGTCAGGTGGTCGTCGTCCTCCTCCCATCATCTTCCTCGTGTCGCGTCTTGCCCGCGTTCACCATTGTCAGAGCTTCGAGCCTGTATCGACAAGATTGAATCTCCAACTAAAAGATTTCGGGTTAGCATGTCAAATATTATCTCTTTTCCTCCCGCATCCGAATCCAACCGAATCGTATCCCGTGTCCCCTTCAAACTCGGGATTTGGCTTGTGTTCATCACTGACTCAATTTGGAGATTTCCAAATTCGGCACACCCCAGGCCTATAAATAGGACCCCTGGGTTCGTCTTCTCACCCTGATCCTGGAACCTCAAGCCACCGCACCCCTCAAGCTTTAGCGCCGCCACATTGGAAGTTTTAGGGTTCCGCCGCCGCCTATTTTCTTCATATTTGCGCCGTCGTCTTTGTCTCCTCGTCGTCGTCGACCACGCCATCGTCTTCGCCATCACCACAGCTACCTCCAGCACCACTTCATGACCACGAGACGTCACTGGTGTTCGTCACCGACAACAACCGCACCTACTCCGCCGCTTCGTCGCCACTTTTGGTCAACCCTAACGACCTCCCATGCCAATACCAGACGAACTTGAGCCTTGCCGTCGTCTTGTCGATGTGTCGTGCCACCTCATCGGCCATATCTACTCGTGAGCACATGTGTCGTGCCACATCAACTCGTGAGCACATGTGTCTTGCCACATATAATCGTGGGCATACGTATCTGTCACCTCACCTGCCACGTATACTCGTGGGCACACGTGTCTGCCACCTCACCTACTACATATACTCATAGGCACACGTCTCTGCCATCTCACCTACCACATCTACTCATGGAAGTACGTGTCCGCTCGGTCATGACCGCGTCAGCACCTCGCAACCCTAAACCCAGATATGATCTGGTGTGAAGCCAATCCACCATACACCTTGTCTATGCCATGTGGGTCCCTCCATCAAAGCACTGTTATGTAGACCCGTGAGCCCTTAGACCATAAGCCAATTCCGTGGACTCTGTCCATAGACCGTGGGTCTCACTGTCAGCCACTGTAGTTTTTTCTCTGGATTTATTTTAATTTAAAAAATCCTTGTTGACATCATGCTGATGTCATAATCCGATTTTTTAGTAGAAAAATAATTCATAAATTAAAAAAACAATTTTTGGTATTTTCTTAGGTCTAGATCTTCAAAAAGTCATATCTTCTTCATCTGAACTCCGATTGAGCCCATTCAATTTTCTAAATTCATCTAATTTTGATCTCTATTTTTATGAGATTTGTATTTAATTTTTAGAGTTTTGTATTTAATTTTTAGAGTTTGTTTTACTCTCTATTTTTATTTATTTTATTTATTTATTTCGTTTGCGAGAAGACGTTGACATTTCGGGGAATTTTGAGGAAGAAGAAGTTCATCAAGACCTGGACCAATATCAAGATCTATATAAAGACAAGTTATACCTTTGATCTTGTTGAACCTAGTTTTCAAATCTACATTGATTCAAAGTACTGCATTCTACTTTAAGTATTTATTTAAATATTTTGGGTGTAGTTATTAATCTCAATTGTTTATATCCACCTTCCTCGTTGTAATGCTATGATCTTTTGTCACCTTAGTTTGATTAATTATTAGTTGGTATTATCATACCACCAATGTGGGTTGGTTAGATAACTAGTATTGCTTAGCCATGCTATGAGCCACACATATTATTTGAGTTGCAATTATAAATTTGACCAAGTGACTATAAAATTTTGTGTAAAACTGTGTGCTATGTGTTATTACTTTATGATATCATGTGTTGCACTTAACCAACAGGGTTGAAAAAGATTTGGATGCAAATGGTCGATACTAAGTGACATGGTGGAGCTTTGAGAATGAGAATAATAATATTTGTGGCATAGTTAGAAATTGGAAGTCTTGCATTGGTTAATTAAGGACTTAACTTTGTGCGCTATTGAATTGAGTCTTACTGTACGACCACATGCCTGGTATGAGACATGCCTAACTTAGCAAGTTATGACATTGACTACTTAAGTTGTAGGTTAAGAGCTCAGTGATAGGCGGAGACGTGAATTACCAGGTAGATCACATTTATGAGCGGTTCGCCGTCTTCAGGTCTAACGGTGTGTGTCGTACCAAAACACTTTGTATGGGTTGGACGACGGTAAAGCATATCGAGAGTGTCAATTGTTGAGATAAAGTTTCTGAAAGGTTTTGTTATGATTAGTACTTGCAACACTGATTGTATTGTATGGGTAATGTGTACAACCTCTCCAGAGTGTTGAATAATCTATTCGAATAGCTGCATCCGTGGTCATGTACATGCTCGGGGATTTCACACGAAGGTTAGATTTTCATAAAACCTTTGGGATGGAAGCTGTGTGATCTAAGTCATATGGCTATCTGAAATAATTTGATTAGACTTTGTGTCTTTGTGAAAACAACTGTTAAATTACTACTGTTTATTTGTTTTGCATACACTTTCAATCTATTATTTCTATTCAATTGCAAATGCCGCTTTATGCAAAATAACCACAGAAGCCATTCCTTTAGAATAATCTATCATCTATAAATTGCATTCTGGGTATGACTTGCGAGTACAGTTGTGTACTAATGCTTGCTATAATCAACTAACAGAAGTGGAGGAGTCTTCGTCTACCTTCAAGGAGGAGTTCTATAAAAGTGCTGATCGTTATGTCTTGATTCCAGTCGGTTGTCTGTCGATGGGTTTTCGCTGAAGTTTATTTTGTTCCGCTGCTTATTTAATTATTGCTAACCCCGCGAGGCTTAATAAGTGTAAACTCGACCATAAGGTCAAAACCCTTATTTGTTATTCAAATTAATCGTTTATGCTATTATTCGTCATGTGCGAATCGATATTTATCTATATTAACACTGTATACACTAGCATGATCTTGGATTAGTGCAGAATTAACAGAGGGTCCGGAATTATATTTTTGGGTCCCGACACTGACCCACCTCCTAAACAGGCTATATTGGCCCGGCCCAACAACCGTGCCGTGCTTAGATCGCGATCTTGGCCTGGCCGACCCGAATAGTACCGGACTTGTCATGATCCAACCCGTTAGGCCAGTTTATTTTTTAATATTTATATGATTTTATTTTGTAATTTTTGAATTTTATATAGTTCATTATATGTAAATTTATTTTGTAATTTTATATATTTCCTTGGATTATTTTACATTTTCTTCGGATTGTCACGTCAAATGGGCCGATACCGGTCGGACCGGCTAACCTTGCTCGGGCAAATGAGTCCGTGTCTATATGGGCCCATGACCACCTCATAAACCCACAAAACCCCGAAACCGCGGCCCTCCTATCCCGGTATCCCCCGTCGCCACTCCCATTTCCCAGCGCTCTCCCTGATTCCGCCGCATTCCGTTTGTCGCGACCGCTCGCTCAACTCCACTGCGCAGCCGCCGATGGACTCCTCCTCCACCGCGCACCCGCCGACGGAGCGGTACACGTACAGCCCGAGGCTGCGGTGGCAACCGGAGGTCGAGGAGTACTTCGCCGCGGCGTACGGCCGCGACCGCTTTGCCTGCATCTCCGAAGCCCTCGCGTGAGCACCGCCACCCGCTTCCCCCTTTATCTTCTTTACCTTTGGTTGATTCACGCGAATCCTAGGGTCCTCACCAGTTCTCGCTTGAACGGTTGGGGTGCTTAAGCTTGGGTGGTTTAGGGTTTTAACTGGGTTGCAGCTGCTTTGGATTGATAAGATTAGATGGGTTCTTAAGCTCTGATATGCACGGTATGAAAATAATTGATATGCACGGTATGAAAGAACTGAGTTTTGTTATGTTTTGGGTGCGAAGGAGGATGAGAGAAGCGGTGAATTAGAAGAAATATAACTTATCCGTACAAATTTGAAGCTAAACTTCAACAAGCTCAGCTCTAAAACTAGTCCAACCGTAAAGCGGTTAAAGTGTGAGTCAGAATGGACGTGAGAAGGCAAATGCAGTAGGAAAAGGTAAGGGCGGGTATGATTTTGGAATGACTGTATTTCATAATAGGACCAAATTCCAACTGGAAATATTGTTCCATGAGATTACCAAAAACATGTTTTGACTCCTAAAAATATGGCCCATTAAAAAATTTCGCAAGACGTTTAATTTATGTATGCATGACATATCACTAGTGCATACTGCGTGCTAAGACCGTGCTAAGACCGGTCTTAATTCTGTTCAACCTAATGGCTTCAGCTAACGAGTACCCATCTCGTTTATTATGTAGCAAGTTAAAGAAAATAAACTTTTCTGTCCTACTATAGGTCTTGGTGGAAGAGGAAATGCTCCCTTACGAAGTTTATGTGCATATTCTAGTATTCTACATTGCTTTGTTCATTCTCCATCTTCAACAGTTTCCAATTCCCATGCTGTTGAACACTTACGTCATGCTTTCTAGCTTTGCTAGTTTGTTTCCATACATCAGTATTCAGTGTTTTGCTAGGGTTAATGCACATTTGAAAGTCGATTGGTTTGGAACATCAGAACATCAATACCTGTTTTGAGTGGTTCTGAAGGCAGGAGTTGTGTATGCTGTATTATCATTTATTTAATCAAATGCCTATGTTTCAATCAGTTTTGGTACTTGGACTGTTGGACATGCTTGGTACTTGTTGGAACACCTTAGACCAGTTAGAGGTGGCCTGAGTGTCCCAGGTGAATGTTTAGTCCCATATGGGGACTTTAGATGGGTTTGGAATTTGGATAGCATGTAAACCCAAGGGGGTTAAGTGTCAACTCCGAGTTAACCCTTTGGGTGAAGCAAGGATGAAAGCCCGACTGAGCTGCTGTGCACAACTGCACATGTGTGGTTTGCCGCGCCTTTGGGTTGGCTTTTGAGTGTTTGGTCCATAGGTTGTTACACTTCTTGTGAAGATAGGGGAATTTTTTTGAAAAAGATCTGAAAATGCCACTGATCAAATACATATTTCTGAAAATGCCACTCAAATTTCAGATGACTCTTAAACCACTAATATTCTTCTGAAAGTACCTCTCTGGCAAGGTCATGGGTTTTGACTAATTTCAGATGACTCTTAAACCTATTCCTTGCTAGTCTGTTATAATTTTTTAGCGCCACTGCTACTTAAGTAAATAATTTGTAACTGAATACAAGTTTAGGATCTTTTACTTGCCTAGATTTTATGATGAGGAATTGGAATGTTTAATTGAATGTTTAACCTAGATTAATAGGTTTCCTTTTAGGCTCCAACTTTTGAGAAGGTAATCTTCTGAAGCAGGGAAGTACACATATTTAATCTTCTGTAGAAGCTTACCTCTTCCAACCTTCATCAAAGTGGGTAACTTGTTGAACTTTTCTGACACCTTGGTAAGAAGACATCTTTAAAGTGGGCAATGTTTCAATTGTTGGTTTTGTTTGGGAAACATTGCGGTTTGCAAAGAAATAATTGTCTTTTGTCAAATCTAGTATTAGCATTGCAGTGCAGCTCTCAGCTGCATGTTAAGTCAGTTTCTTCATATAAGTATTTTTTCTGCCTTCAGCTGTCATCACAAACTTCATTTCTCAACATGATACTTAGCTTCATTTTTAACCTGAGTACCTGACTACATATAGTGTAGGATCACTCTGTTATTTCCATTTTCGAAATCCTAGTGTTGTCTCCATGATAGTATTTTTTATGAGGGGTTTCCATGGAAGAAATTATGACTTGTTCCTGCACCTTATAGGCTTATACTATTACAGATTATTTTGGTATATTAGTTGAGTTCAGTGGTTATGCAATTTGTTGAAGAAAAACTGGTAACATAGCAGCAACAATGACAGTTAAGTTGATATTGATGGTATTAAAGGGAGCTTATTCTGCATTTTTATCCTAATTTCGAAAAAAATGTCAAGCTTCAATATTTTATACGACTAATCGTCCCTTTCTTGACCAGGCATCCTTCTTGTTACTCTTGTATTCGTGTCAATACTCTGAAGTCTTCCACTGATGCCGTCATGCAAAAACTAATGGATATGGTACATGAAAATGGAATATGTGGTGGAATTAATGGCGTGGACATTGATGTGAAGGATGGTGGAGGTCAAGCTCATGGAGGGAGTGATCTTGTGCACAAGTGCCAATATCCTGGCCTCGAAAATGTTTTATTTGTTCGAGGTTCAGGACCACACGTGCTGCACTATGATAGCCAACCGGGCCAACCTGTCAAGGAAGTAATTGTGAGTCGAAAATGTGCAGAGTCTGTTCTTCGAGGAGCCCAGGTACATACAATACTTTTTTTGTATATGTAGGTGCACTGGTCATTTTATATTGTATTATTGTGATTCTGTTGACCTTAGAAACCATAAATTTAAATACTTTTGCGAAGTTGAACTCATATCTGCTAACTTCCTATGTACTACACAACTGATTTCACTTTGTATTCTAGTTTTGGGGAATGACCCCAACCAAAATCTTGTGAACGGAGCGTAAGAATAGGAAATGGTTTTCCATTAGTGTCATTTTGTGAACACAATTAATTTTCTTAAACTATAATTTAACCAATTGTCAAACTTGCATGCTACATTCTGGTGCATGTTTTTTTTTCAATGAATGTTTGGTGCATGCTGGATCATGCTTGTCACGGTGTCGCCTTGGCGTCCCGGCGGTGCGGAGGGGATGCCACGGAGGCTCCCCTCGACTTGGCCATCTAGGCGGGCGTCTAGGTCTCTGTGGCGTCCACGGTGTACTTCTGGGCGGGCGCCTTGCCACGTCCGCCCTGGATAAGTGAAGGGCCAGGTTGGGGACTCGGGCGCAAAGACTGAAGGAGTGAGCGAACAGCGAAGGCTTCGCTCGTGGGTTCGTGAAGTGAAGCCGAACCCTAGTTAGCTAGTCGTCGCTGCCCCTCACCGTGGTGGCCACCGGCCGCCGCGAGGTACTCCGTCTTCAACCTCCACTCCCTCCTGCAGCCCACCGCCACTCCCGCGCTCCCGCCGCCCTTCACCCCGCCGGCCTGCCCCACTCCCTCCCTCCCTCCCACCCCGCCGCCACTCCCTCCCTCCGCTTCTGAGCTAGCGCCACTACTTCCTCCCTCTGCTTCCTCCCTTTGCTTCACTCCCTCACTTAGCTTGCCTTAGCTCGCCTTGAGGACGCCATGGCGTCATGGCACCTCTCAGGCACTGTGGTCGCCAAGCATGCCGTGACAACCATGTGCTAGCTGTTTATGTTAATACCCAATATGGATAAAACAATTATTATTTTTGAATGTTACCATGTTACACGGGAATTGTTAATGTCCTACAGCCATACTACATTTACTTGAGCAAGTTCGGAATACTTGTTAATTTTTTGGTTACATGTACAATGCTGCTAGCCTAAACCGTGTTGCTTTTCTGCTCCCTTGCTTGATCTTCCTGTGGATTAAGTGTATCAGTTCCATGTAGTCCTTGATGCTAAATTGGATGGTGTACTATGTTACTGAGTTTTTTTAATTGAAATAAGATATTTTCCTTCTTTCCTTTTTTTCCTTTTTATCTCTTCATTTGGCAAACCTCAACTACCAGGTGTGATTTTACTGTAAGTTCATTGCTATTGGAATGTCTACACTTCCTTCTGTCTTGATCTGTGCTATCCTCGCTTTATCTTCAGGTTTACGTCCCTGGTGTTTTGGCTTGCAGTTCACATGTTGAAAAGGGTGATAAGGTTGCAGTGTCAGTTGGTATCGAGCAGCCTGTAGAGGATAGTGGTTGGTCTGTTGGTATAACACGAGGAACTGTTTTACAGGGATTGCTGTCAGGCAAGCTTTTTTTAGCTGAACTTTCCTATTCTTTTTAAAACTTTTTGGATAAGTTGATTTCTTTTCTATATGTGGTGTCCATTTTGCCTGAGAATAAACTTAAAAAGGTTGCTTTTCCCCCTAACCAAAAGATTCAAAATACAAGTTAATAAACTTGCAAAATGTACAACGTTGCAGATGCACACTATGAAGAAAGAAAGGGTTTGTACATTGGTCAAGGGATCACTGCAATGTCAAGGGCTGGAATATTCCGTGTTCCTCATGGAACTGCAGTAGAGATGACTCAGAGAGTATATAAGCTCCCGTCTTTTAATGGTATATTTGCATTTACGCTAAATTTTATTGAATATTTTGCAGCAAGAAGTAAAGAACATTCAATATTATTCCATATTTGGATCTTTTAGTATACAATATAAGTGGTTTTTTGATTGGCCAGCAAACTCGTCCACTATCTAGTGTGGTGTGCGGCAACTTATGTGACTAACTGCAAAAACTGTGAAGCTTTATGGGTGTGGCAGTATTGCGAGTATCAGTCACACCAGAGCGAGCAAGCAGATCCTGAACGTAGCGATGCTGAGAGAGGTAGTAGCCATCATCATCAGAATGAACCTTGATCCCCAGAAAATAGCTCAATGGTTCCAAATCGGACATCATAATTTGTTCCATCAATTTCTTTTTAACAAAAGCCACATAGTCTATGTCATCTCTTGTGATCAGCATATCATCTACATATAGCAGAAGCAAATTAACCCTTCTGAGAAGTATGAATAAACATGGTAAGGTCATGCTCACTTGGAGTGAAATCAGTAGCTCGAATCACAGAATTGAAGCCCTCAAACCAAGCACGAGGAGTCTGCTTGAGACCATGTATTGCCTAAGACCACAAGCATAGTATGTAGGAGCCTCAACACCTGGGGTGGTTGCATATAGACCTCATGTAGATCACCATGAAGAACGGCATTTTTGACATCCATCTAAGATATAGTCTATGTGCGTACTGCTGCAACAACAATGGGAGTACGTATTGTAGTCATATGAACAACTCGAGCAAAAGTCTCATCATAATCTCAACCATAAGCCTGCTGAAAACCTCTTGCCACAAGACGGGCTTTGTATTGCTACACTGAACCATCGAATTTGTCCTTTACTTTGTATACCCACTTGCAAGTTATAGGAACAACTCTAGATGGTAGCAGAACAAGATCTCAAGTTCCTGTATACTCTAATGCTGTAAGCTCAGTCATAGTCAACTGCCACTCAGGTATACTGACTACCTCTTGATAGGTACTCGGCTCAGATACTGCACCTGCACTAGAAAAACCATATCTCTCTGGTGTCTGAATAGAAGAATGCTCATGTAGGGCATACCGTGATGTGGTAGAACGATCGTTAGAGTCGGTGGTATTGGTTGGAGGGTCAAGTTGAGGAGAGGAGGACTGAGGATCAGAAGGAACTCTCTGTCGGCGACTATAGTGAAAGGGAAAAGTGGAAGTGTAAGAACTGGTTGAGCTGGTGGAGGAGACACACTAAAAGGTGAAACTGGTGGAGAAAGTGTATCTTAGATGGATGTCTAGCACGATAATCAACAAGCCGATCTGGATGTAACTTGAAACACTTGTCAACAAGATGATCAATCATCTTGCAATGAGAATATACTAGCACTCCGTTGGTTGTAGTTCTAGTAGATCCAGACCGCTGTGGACATCATATGGTGAGGATCCTGAGGTATGCTTAAGTGAATGAAGATGAGTTTCCTCTGCAATCAAACTAGAGAGCGTTTCAGTCAGTCGGTGGAGTAGGATAGTTAAGTAACTGAGTTTGAATAGGCTCAAACTCTGATCGAAGCCCCATCACAAACTGATATATGAGTGTTTGCTGAGCATACTCTTTGGCAACACAAAATTGGTAAGCAGTAGCAACATTCGGTGTCATAGACTCCCGAGAGCCAGTGATATCAGTGAATGCACAGTAATACTCCGCTACTGACATGTCCTGCTACTGAATACTATGAAGGTTCTTGAACAATGTGAAGTGAAGAGCACCACTGGACTGAAAATATCTCTTCTCAAAGTATGTCCATATCTGCTTGGCTGAAGTATGATACTCAAGAGTCATCCTTAGAGAAACATCAACACTCGAGACAAGGCCAGTCATGACACGATCATCTTCTTTTTGCCAAACTTTTATTGTCTCAGCATTAACCTTCTTCGGATCGTCAGTCAAATGAGAAGCCAAACCATAACCCCTAAGAGTAGTCTTGATTGAGAAAGCCCATGCTCGATAGTTTAAACCAACGAGCTTGATGTCCATGAGCATGAGAGATGAACTGCCCCCAAACATCGAGTCAGGCTTGGCCATCTTGATGGACCACAATCACCAAGCAGCAGCACAATAGCAGTATAGAGCACTCAGGAAGAGCAATCAACAACAACAGAGCAATAGTAGTAGCATCGAAACAGTAGTATCAACAGTAGTAGCGTCACCAGCAGCAGAGCAACAGTAGCATTAACAGCAGGGCTAGAGTAGTGCCGAGCAGTAGGCAGAAGCATAGCCGGGTGGAGCAGAGCACAGTTGGGTGGCGAGGAGGCTGGCGATCAGGTTGCGAGGTCGCCGGAGCAGAAGAAGTCCTCAGGTCTAGGCGGCAATGCTGCACCAGGCGACGGGTCCTGGCGGCGACGAAGCAGAGGCGGTGTCGTGTCGCCATCAGAGCAGAGGTGGTGTCGTCTAAGAGGCGGCGTCATGTCGCCTTAAGAGCAGAGGAGGCGAGAGGCGGCGTTGGAGCAGAGGCGCGGATCTGGAGGAGGCAGCTCAGGCGACGACGGAGAGGAGGAAGGCCGAGGTGTCGTCGGGCAATGAAGACGAGGCGCTGATGGAGCAGAGGCGCATGCGGCGCTGATTCGGGGGGAGGAGGTGACGTCGGGCGGTGAAGACGAGGCGGTGGTGACGAGCTCTGATACCCTAGCCTCCTCACGTCGGATTCATCATGGAGCAGAGGAGTAGCTCAGGGCCCGCCAGCCCAAGTATAGGAAGCTAGCAAAGATGCTGGCGGTGGTTTTAGGAAATAGGGTTAGGTTTTGGGTAGACGAGCTTTGATACTATGTTAGAATTTGGGAGATGTATTTTACTATTTACAACTGTGCATCTTATTCATTATTGAGAGGGTATACATAGACATTGGGTTATAAGAGCCTCATGGGCTCTATGGGCCACGTGGGCCAAGACGCTCAAGAGAGAGAATGTACATGACTCTTAACAGTAACATTAGGACTTGGTGACTTGCTAGTTCTTATTTTGATGCATGGACCATGGTTAGGCTCAATAATTGTGTGCATGCAGCCAAATGCTTGTTGGCATGCATCTGTACTTCTGAATTTTGATTGGTAGAACCTTTTCCTTGATGATAAAATCCATGAGTTTTTTTTTTTTTTTTGAGCCAGAAGTGGAAACCCTCCTGATTTCTTTTATTAGAAACTGACAAAAGGTTCATCAAGTCTTACACATAAAGGAAAACAAAAGCATCCAACCAAAGCCCTCAGGCCACATAATGTTAAATACTAGGCATGGCATCCAAAATGAAATCCAGAGATGAAAACAACTGCTGGATCACCATAACAAAAGCTAGAACTAAGATCTTTCTATCTCTTAAGGCTTCTTCATCTTCCAGATGTATCACCGCCAATGGCTCAGCCATGTTGAATCTAATGCGTTAATGGCTTCCATCCTCACTTGGCATTGAACACTTCAGCTGCCACTTGCTCTAGCAATATGCCCCTGTCTACCTCCTCTTTCTTCAGTAGTGTCCAAAAATTCAACCAACGACAAACTGAGAGAATTAGAGCAATAGGGTTGTTGGGTTCAGATGGTATTTTGTTTTGGAAACACACTGCATTGTGTGGTTTCCAAATTGGCCATAGTATTGCAGTCACACGCACCATGATCAGCCTTTTCACTTTTTTTTCTTTCTGAACTGCCTTACTTGATTAGTGTTAGAGATATATATGTGTTAGAGTAGGATTCTAGATATTATTTGGTTTCCTTATCTGTAACCTGTACTTGTGTATATATACTGGTCCATTGGCCTCCTGATAATACAAGTTGGTATTCCTAACATGGTATCAGAGCGAGGTTAGGGTTACCTCTTCTCTTCCACACATGCAACTAGCTGCCGTCGCCGGCCTCCCTCCTCTGCCCTAGCCGCCGCCGTCGGCCTCCTTCCTCTGTCCTAGCTGACGGCTTCCTCCTCCACCGCACCACGCCTTCCTCCACAAGGCCGCTAACGCCGCCTCATCCACCTCAAATCTTCGCGGACCGCGACCTTGGCTCTCGGCTTGACTTGGATCTCTTGAGGTCTTCCCCCTGCCGCCGACGCCGCCGCCGCGTTCGCCGACGCCACTGCCGAGCACGATGCCGCCGCTCGAGAAGAAGCTGTTGCTCGAGAAGAAGCACGAGCTGTTGGCTTACCTCCACCGCCTCCGACCGCTTGATCCACCCGATCCGCCGTTCCACCGGGGGCTGCTGCCGAGGGTTGTCTTTTGCTCTGCCCGCCGTCGGAGTCGCAGCCGCTGGAGCCTTCGGTCGTCGTCGCCGCCGCCATGGTTAAGTAAACCGAGCCGGGTGCGAGTCGACTCCGTCGCCGATTCAGTCGACTGCAGCTCCGTGTAGCCGCCGCCGCCGCACCAGCAGGGGGAAACCTAATCCCCCTGCGTGTGTGCGCGTTGGGCAGCTGGGTCGGCCCACTTTAAAAACAAAAAAGGCTGGTACTGTGCGCGAAAAAAGGTTGTTCTAACCGTCGCGCCGTCCAGCGCCGCCTGTTAGACTTGGTTGCCTTGGTCGCCGCTCCGTCCTGCGCCGCCTACCAATGGGCACCGCTTCTCCTCGCCGCTCGGTGATCTTCGATCGTGTTAATTACACCAACTTGTCTCATGCACATCCACATGCGTGGTCTTCGCCTCGGGTGTCCTCCCGGCGATGTCACTGCGCTTGCCCTACTCCTCCGACGGAGCCTACGTCTGTTGCGCTTATCATCGACGGTAATGACAAGGTCAGCTGTTGAGGCTACCGGTCTTATCGATGAGAAGGTCGTCGCTACCAAGAGGCTCGATTCCTACATGGATCGATTGACCGCCTACACTCGGTGGTGCGACGACGACGCCGGCCGCTATCTTCATCGCCATGTCCACCTCGCCTTCTCTTACGAGCGAGGATTGAAATATCGCTCGGATGAAATCCGGGCGGAGCGATAACAGAATCCGTGGATCGCCTGCCATTCGAAATTTCAAAAACCGATCAATTCAAATTTTGAATTTTGAACTCCAAATTTTACGGCCGAGAATCGACCTCTATCGGCCGAGAACCGGCCGAATCGGGAAAACCTAAAACCTAATTTGGGGAAAATGGTAATTATGAAATTTAAATTTAGAATAATGCAAATATTAATGGGAAAATGTTTCAAGATGTACATAAAAAGTCATCCTTGGTTGCTTCACTCTCCGAGCGATCCTCTCGTCCAAGTATTCTAAAGCATGCAACACAATAAAAACATAAGCTAATGATAATGAACGATATCTTGACTAGCATACAAAAACAATAATGAGAAGTAATTCATACCAATACATTGTCGAAACGCCAAGGTTGTGCAATGTAGTCGTTGTTATCATAGAGTATAAGTCCTTCAAATTGTGCTAGGTGAGCCTTGTATTGATCCCAAGTGTGTGTTTCGTGTGCATATTGTAACCAATGATTGTAAAGTTGTTGGTAATATGTGGGTTCGACCCACCGTAAACGCTTTACGCATTGGTATTGAAGGACACAAGGCCGTAATGGAAACTAGGATCAAGAGACGTCCGACAAATGAGAATCATCTCCGTAAGGCAATAGATTGACATCTCGACGCCCATAAGTCCGGAGCGGATCTTGAGCTAGCATGCGATTCATAGGAAGAAGAGTCATGTGGTGAGATTGATCTTTTGGCGACCCTTACCCTCGTGTAGGTCTTATGATATTGTTTTGAAGCATGACAACCGTGGTCTTCATCCCGAGTAGCATGCGTGAAGTTTTGCTCGCATGTGAATTCCAATGGTTGGTCTTGCCTCGCATCATGAGATCCCACCATCAAGACCATCATCGGACGACGGAGAGCTACTATCACTGCACTCTTGTATCGGACTTCATCGGATGGCGGACTTTCTGCTTCTTCGCCGCTTGCCACAATATCCTCCTCAATGGCCTTTTTCTTCTTCCCGTCGGGCACTTGTTTCCTGCTTGTGTAAGTGAGGCAAAGTCTTCACCAATTTTTCACTTGGTTGGCTACAATATTTCCTTTTCCCAAGATGACTCTTGCCAATATTTTTCTTTGCCCATCGCTTCAATGGTTCATCATCTAGTGCTTTATTCAATTCCTTTCGGGGATAGCATCAACTACAACTTTAGATGGCATGGGGCTCACCTTCCTCGCCTAGTAGGGGCTCTGATTGTATCATGGAGCTATCAAGCCACTCGTGGATTGGGTTCTCTCTCGTCAGACAGAGTGGCATTGATTAGATCGCCAAAAGGATCTACATCCCTATCTTCATTTCTAGTCTCATGCTCTTGCAAGCGAGCCTCAGATTGTAGTGGACATACACGAGTTTATGTAGTTTCTTGTATCCAAGACGGTTCCTCAATTGTGTATGTACCAATGCAAATGTGCTCCAATTTCGCTCACATCCATCGGACGAAACACATTGCGAGACAATCCGCAAGGCATATTTTGTTAATGTCGTGTTCTGCGCTCCAAACGTCATCCACCATGTAGCTACAAGTAACATAAAATTTGTGTTAAACTAATAGTAATTGGTCATTTTCCATGTATCCGTATGTTCATAACAACCTACCCGCAGAATGACGCTTAGCACTCATGTGAGCCTCATTGGAAGCAAATAAACCTCGCCGACATTTGTATTGTTCTAGCTCGCCTAGAGCCCGTGACTAGATCCTCGGTGTATCGGCTAGTCTTTGAATCGCCATTGTCGTGGAAGCGACGAGGGTCGGATTCTTCCCACATTATAGAAGCGGTCTCATGGTTCAAGAACGATCTTTGTGCAAACAAACACACTTAGAGAGTTAGAAAAAATACAACAAATATGTGATATTTATTTGGATTTAGGAAACTATGAACTTGCTCGAACTATGTAATGCGGGTCCTTCATCATTGCAATTCTCCTATTAACAATCTTTATGACACGACAATAAGTGGCATCATCTTCTTTCAAGACGCCTTGAAGTTCAAATTGAGTTCGTGACGCCTTTTCAACCATTCCCGCCATCGCTATGAGTTTCGCTGGTCGACATATCCGAGTAGCTCGGTAAATTGGTTCTACCAATTTTATGACCCAATCCATACCGACCACCATTGTCTACTTGTGAAGCAGAATACATATATTCTCCTTCCTGGCCGTGCTCAAATGGTTGGAGCTCCATACATCGACACCATCCACTTCGTGAACTTTGCTTTTCTATCCCTAAAACTTTTCAAGAAAATGAATGTGGTTCCAAACCTTGTATGCTTGGACTAACTATCTCCCTCCAATTTGTTGGCGCATTTCATTATGGAGGCGATCGTGGTTGTATAGGAACCGACAAATCCTCTTAGCCGCTTTGACAATCGCATCAACCTCCTCGAATCGACCAATATCCTTCAACATGAGGTTGACGGTGTGCGCCGCACATGGTCGCCAGACTAAAGTTGGGTACTCTTCAATTACCAGTTGGCATGCTTTCTTATAGTTCGCACCATTGTCAACACAATCTGCATGACATGTTTAACTCCAACTTCTTCCACAACTCTACGAATCTCACTGTACAAAAAGTCAAGATTTTGTATGTCACCGCTGTATTCACCGACTTATGGAAAAACATTCTTCCATTGCAAGACAACATAAAGTTAATGATACTCATTTGTGTAGGCCCACCCAAGAATCACACATAATAGAGACCCATATATATCCCACCTTCTTTGAACTGTGTGATACGTACTCCTTGACCTCTTGTTCGTTGGCATCAAGATATGTCCCATCGATTTCATGCCCTCTTGGTGACGGAACCCTTGGCCAAGTTCTTGTGTCTCTTTGATGGCGGCACGAAAATAAGGACACTCACTTTAACTCCAAAGAATGTCATTACTATGGAACCACTTTGACCAAATTTTCCTAAGTTTTGACTTTGCTTCTCCGCAAGTGTTGTATCAATGCGGGTTGACGGTGCCCGATCACGCAAAATATGAGAATCAACTCTCATGGATCGTGACTCGCCAAACATCCTTGAAAAAGCATTGCTTCTGTGCATCACTACCTCCGCCACTTCCACTTCCCTTTCCACTCCCACTTCCCGCACTCACTTCCACTACCACCACCATGTTCAAACGTCGCACTCGCTCTAGCTCTTTGTTGCATCCGATGTAACTCTATCGACTCCCGACGAGCCCATTCCATTTGCATTTCCTCGTTATCATCAAATGCATCTTCATATGATGGACCACGAGCTACAGGCTCTCTTGCGGCTTCCTCCATTCGCAGTCGTTCATCTTGAAGAGATTTCTTTCGTGCCTTCGCTTCTTCAAGACTTGCCAGCATGAGCCTTCGGACTTCCGCCGGAACCCCATTGCAAGCAACAACATCTCCGTGTCTCCCGGTGTAAGATCGAGGTGGCCGACTAGAGGGGGGTGAATAGGCGGTTTTAAAAATCTTTCGCGCTAAACCAATATATAAATGCGGAAGCTAATAGCCAAATGGTTTTGCACAATTAAAACCTAAATCAACTAGGCTCAACTAAGTGCACCGACAATATGAACACAATACAATATGAGCAATCATACAAGATATGTAAGCAATTAAAGCAAGAATGTAAATTGCTCAAAGTAAAGCACAAGTAAAAACTAGATGACACGATTATGTTTTACCGTGGTGTTCGGAGACTTGCTGTCTCCCTAATCCACGCTGAGGTAAGCCCAACCCGCGTTGGACCGCTCCTCAAATGAGCACACACCTCCGAGGTAAGTCCAACACTTGGACCGGTTCCAAACCGAACCAACACTCGCTCAACTATGGTTGCTCTTCCTCCACTCCGAGATGGCGAGCACCAAACCACTCACAACAACGCCGGCCTTCTCACAAGCTTCTTGAGAAGATCACCGCACGACGCTCCACGCCGCCTAGGTGTCGGCAAACACCAAGAGAAACAAGTCTCAACGATCACTTGAACTAATCAAGTGTCAACGCTCAAGTGGATACTCAATCCACTACCTAAGGCAACACATGCACTTAGGGTTTGCTCTCAACACTCACTAAGTGCAACACATGCACAAAAGAGATGAGAGGCTTGCTCTTAGCTCAATAGAATGAATATGGGCACCAAGAACCTCTCCCAACCGGCCAAGGTGGCTATATATAGCCCACACAAAAACTAGCCGCTGGAGGCAAAGTTGCAGAAAATCAGAAATCGGAAGTTCCGCCAACTAATATGCGAACTACCGCTTTCTCTGCTCATGGGTCAGACGGTGCATAACGGCTCAAAAACTAGCCGTTAAAACTTTTGGTGCGGAAGTTCCAAGAAGATAAATATCGAACTTCCGATAATATCGGAAGTTCCGCAAGACAAAATCGGAACTTCCGCAGCCCAATTTCAGCACAGCATTTATACTCGGTAAAAATGTCATAACTTTTGACTCCGATGTCGAATTGAGTGATCTCGGACTCTATGGAAAGCTTATTCAGAGGGCTACACAACCCACCTATTTGATTGATCTCAAACACATTTGATCAAATCAAAAAGCACAACTCCAAAGAGCCACTATCATGATCTAAGTCCAAATAAATAGCAATAAGCAATCTTAGACCATGCCAAGGGGAAATGCATGAATCCCAACGATTTGCAAAACACATTTGCAAACTTAGATCATGCCACAAGGTGTAGGTACATGGACTTCAACTATTTGCAAAACACATTCGCAAAAGTATAGTCACATGCTACAAGGATTAATCAGATAAGCCTCAACTATTTGCAAAACACATTCGCAAATAATAGCATCATGCCATGTAGAGCTAGAGCAAGCAAGATTGAGCTATCAACACATGATGAGACTCAAGCTACTAGACAAGACCCCTCTTAATAGTACGACAACCTATACTAGCAATCCGGTCTTCCAACCAAACACCAAGACCAGAAAAGACTAGGAACACATCCTTAGCCCTAGCTAGTCATACCTTTGCCATGAGCATCTTCTTGAAGCTTGATGACGCACATCTTCACTTCAAGTCCGGGTCATTGTCTTGACATGCATCAACCCATGATGCATCCTTTACTTGACCTTCATCAACACATGATGGATCTTCTCTTGACTTGACGATCAACTCATGATCATCTCCTTCTTCGAGATCTTGTTATGCATCAACATACGATACATCCTCTTCTTGAACCTTGACTTGATGACGATCAACTCATGATGTCATCCAAAGTCTTCGTCACCCTAGAACATAGCCTTTTCATCCAACTCATGAAAAATGTTAGTCCCACAATGATTAACAATAATTATCAAGATATACATGCAACAAATGCTTCTAAACAAACTATTGTAGAAGGTGCGGTACTTACCACGACTATCATGCGGTAGTTCCGATTTATCTGAAGTTCCGCTCATTTCATTGCGGAACTACCGCACTTGCGAAAATGGCTAAGTCCCTAAAAAGGGTACTCTCTGGAAAAATCAAACCGCGCTTTTTCCGGACCATCCGATTAATCGGAACTTCCGCTCTTATCATTGCGGAACTTCCGCGCTTGAGAAATCGGCTAAGTCCCGAAAATGGATGCTCTCTGGAAAAATCAAGCCGCAGCTTTTTCGGAGCAACCGCACAGCGGAAGTTCCGCAGTACACATGCCGGAACTTCCGATTATGTTCTGAGAAAAAGAATTTTGCTTTTGAAACCAAACCAAAAGAGAATGCATGATCCTAAGTTGATCTTTTACCATCTTTGCATTTCCTTTTCATGTCTTCATTCAGACTCCGGGACTAAGCCTTGAACACATCTTAGCACACACATTAGTCCCACAACACAATTGCAAATAATTGAATATAAAGCAATATGAGTATATATGAACTACACAAGTTTTATATACTCAAAGGATTTGTTTCAAAGTAATGATCCTTAATATATGAGGAGAATGGAATATGGATCAATACTTATGAAACCACAAAATATAGAGTGAACTCCCCCTAAATGTGTGCATACACAAATGTGTAATAAGAACATATGCACATATTCAAGTTTAACTTATGGTTGAGTTCAACCTATATTTTGGATTCGAGGAATGCAACAATATATAAGATTAAGATGTCGATTGCATACCTCATTGAATTTCACCTTTATATCCAAATGAGACTACACAAGATATTACTAGATAAAAGAGTTAGTCTCATATTTGGATTTGTCATTAATCACCAAAACAATCCATTAACTCATAATGGCAGGTCTAGATCTTTCAATCTCCCCCTTTTTGGTGATTGATGACAAATCCATTTTCAATAACAACATTTGGATATAAATAGACATAACAGAGAATTTAAGTTAATGAACTATGTCTATGCATGCCATAAGGTGAAATTTTAAAACGTCAATCATTATGCATATGAGAATGATATACTATACATTTAATGCATTCTCCCCCTTTTTGGCAATTCTCCCTCTTTTGGCATTTTAAACAAATGAAACATCCAAATGGAAGAATATTGATATAAACATTCTCCCCCTTTTGGCATTAATCACTAAAAAGGACACAAAGGGAGGTTTGCAAACCGATACCACTTGCAAATATCGAGGTTGGTCACAAAAAGTATGAATTGAACTTATATGACCAAAGGAGATTTTGTTCTCAAGATATGAGAGGAGAAACAAAGATAGGTTATAAACCTATTGATCATAACATTTTCCCTTTTTAAATCAGAATATTGAGAACCACTTGAAATGATTCGACTTGAAATGATATTTGAAATTCATTCAAATAATCTCCTTCTTTGAAGTCTTCTCAAGAACATTTTCAAATTCCAAAGCGAGAAGATCAAAGATGGCCAATATTGAAAATATGTGGAAGCAAGCTCAGAAATATATGAAATTAATCATGGAGCTAGTGCTGGCATATACACACAATTTTCATTTTGGGAGGCTTAACCAAATGTCAACCAATTTAAAGATATGAAAATCACAAAGTTTCATAAAACTGAAAAATTCAGGATTTTCAGATTTTTGACAATTCATTTGAGCCTCAAAAGACAACTGAGAAAATGGGTACAATGGTTCCAATAAATTTGACAAATTTTTGCAACATAGAACCACTATAGAGGATCAAATTTCATTATTATAGCTTCCTCTAATTGTGAACCCATTTAAAGATACAAAATTCACAAATCTGCTCAAAACCATGCACAAATCTGAAATTTCAGCTTTTGAGCAAAGAGAGAAAAAGTCAAAACTTTTTCAATTCAAGTCTAAATACCCTCAAATTTGGTAGAAATAAACTTTAGACTCCTGAGAAACTTATCCAAGAAGAATTTTCGAAAAAGGAGTCTCCAATCAAAAGATATGCCAATTTAAGCTTTGAAGGTAAGATTTTAGTTTAAAGAGAAGAAAAGTCAATACTTTTACAAATGAAGTTCAAATTCTTTGAAAAGTTCCAGATTTTAACTTTGGACTATTTAGAGTGTTTTCCAACAAGAATTTTTGAAAAAGGACTTCTCTTTCAAAAGAAATGGCAAAATGCGCATTGAAGGTATATAAAGAGAGCAATTTTGCTTTTAAGATCCAAAATGCAAACCAATTTGGATTTCATAGAGTTTTTCACTTTGTTAGCTTTGTATGAGTTAGAAATACTATTTCAAGCCAAGATACACAAAGAAATCCGGCTCAAATAGAAAAACTCACTATATGCAAGAATATGTCATTTTGGGTCAAATCGAGTTTTTCGGTGAATTTCAAATGAGTATAGATTTTCAACAGTTGGTCTTTTGTAAAAACTTTGAACTTGAGAAATGTTTGAAATGACCAACCCTATGAGTTTGGTATTGTAAACTTTTTCAAAAACTCAATAGATTTTGATTTAAGGAAATAGGTCATTTAATTCAAAATCAAGATCATATAAGATCCTTTTGAGGCCAAATTTGCTATTTGTTTTCTAAAAGAGGAATTTTTACTTCAAAAGCATTTGAAAACATTTGAAATACATTTTTAAATACTTTTGTATAGTTTTTCACAAGATTGACCGTTTTGAGCAAAAAGCCACTTGTAAAAAAATATTTGGACTTTCGAATGGAAGGCTTGATTTTTGAAAAGCTAATCTTGCATATGATTTATAATGTCACTCCAAGAATACCAAATGAAGCAAATGAGAATGAAACACATTCATTCACAAGATCCAATAAATCATTTTAGGCAAGTAAAATAGTTTTCTCAAATTACATAAATTTTGTAACACCATAATCTTTTAAGAATTTTTCACAAAGAAAAACTCCCCCTTACACAAAGGGTTCCTCTTGGCATTCCTTTCTTCTCATTTGACATACAAATGATTTTCTTATTTCCTTGTCATCTCTTTAGCATATGCCCATCCGATTTTATACAACTTGTAAAAGATACCACAAAACGGAGAGAGCTTTAGATAAAAGAAGATTTTGATCGGCAAGGATGAATAGAGGATACCACTTTAACGAATAAGATGATATCACTTGAAAAGATAAATCTCATGCCGAGATCAAGATGATCAAAATAAGCTATCACTTTAGAAAGAATTCCACTTGAGAGATGCAATTGCATTTGAAACCAAGGAAAAGTAGTAGTGGATAGCTAGCAATGATATCAAGGATCAACTTGACCAAAGAAAGCAGCCACAAAAGATTTAGAATTGAAATGGAATGAAATGACTGACTTGTCAGAACAATCGGAAGTTCCGCCAACTAATGTGCGGAAGTTCCGGACATCGGAAGTTCCGAACCTGGAGTGCCGGTAGTTCCGATTATCCTGACACTTCAAGGATTGATATTGGGATTTGAAGAAAAGAAGGAATTGTTATATTTTACTCCAAATCTTTGCACAATCAATCAAATAAACATCTTTGGAGTATTTCCAACTTATATAGCCCATAAAAATAAAATTTAAAATAGTTTTTATAAATTAAGCTTTTGGTTTTCGGAAAAGAAACATATTTCCATGAACTTTCATCAAAAGATCCAAATTGAGCAAACGATGAATTTTAAAGTATCCAATTGCATGTATGAGTCATAAATATCATTATGAACATATTCATATGAAGAATTTTGGTTCATATGGAAAAACTCACTTAAGTGCTAGAAAGTGACCACTTAGGTCATAGTAGTATTTTGGACGAGTTTGAAAATCAAATATCTTTTTCTAGGTTGGTCTTTTGAAAATCCTTTGAATACCAAAAATGTTTAGAATAACCAACTCTAGGATTTTCCTTTTGGCAAGATTTTCAAATTCCTTTTAGAATAGATTTTACACAAAAATCTAGTTTATGTCAAAAACAAGATATTATAATGTAGGATTTTGGCTAGAAATGCATTTTTACTTAAAATAGGTTTTTCTAAAGCCAAAACCTTTGGTAAACCTTTCAAAAGCATTTGTATACATTTTGCAATTACTTTTTCAAAGAATTACTAATAGTTATCAAATTTTTGACTTTTGGCTAAAAGGCTTATTTTTGAAAAGCAATACTAGCACTTAATTTATTTGGGCACATTTAGGGATGTGATATACATGGCTATGATTTAGCACTCCCCTAATGTGTCACAACCATCTTGCTCAAGAGATTAATAATGAACATTATGAACATAGAGCAAGAACACCCTTTTAAAATAATTTTCATGAAATGCAACCTACACAAGGCATAAGGGCTAGATACTTCAATGTAAGTACTTGTTACCAAATGGCATTGGCTTATGATACGACATGATTATCCTTAGGCTTGGCTCCAATTTCGCATGTGGTGATCCGTCCACCTCTTCATATGAGCCAAACATCCAATGCCTTTCCAAGTACCTATTCATCATTTAAGCACTTTGGTACCCAAAACTTGGTTGGGTCCACGAATGTTAGTCACAATAGATTTGGGCACCCAAATAGCCCTCACAATAGTTTTAGGAGAACTAACATTCCTAGCAAACACATTGCCATTAATATCCTTCCTAAGCAAATAATGATCATTATAAATAATGGGCTTAGGAGTGATACCTTTGGGACATTGTTTACCAATATGCCCTTTTCCCTAAGAATTGTAGCAAGTTAGGACTTTGTTTCCCTACTTGTCTTTATTTCTTGCTTCTTCCTGGTTTGCCTCAATTTTGAATGTCTTGTCTTGACATCCTTTTGATTAGGGCACACCGAGGCATAGTGGCCCTTTCGGTTGCATCCATGGCACTTGATATATTTCTTCGTATGTCTCGCATTGTGCCTTGTCTTGCTATTCTCCCTTTTCTTGGGAGTGTAGCCAACACCACTCTTATCTTGCAAGCATTTTTGCTTGCTCAATATTTCATCGAGAGTGGCCTTCCCTTTATAGCTTCTTTCCAAGTCATTCTTCAAATTTGTGACTTGGGCCTTGAGCTCATTATTTTCCTCTACAAGATTAGTCTCAACAAGCATAGAGGAAATAGGAGTATCTAATTTAGAGCAACAAGGCATTTCAAGTAAATCCTCACATGAGGTGGATATATCAACCTTAGATAACATGCAAGAGTTAACAACTACACATGGCATATCATCTAATAAATTACATGCAATGCCTATATCCACCTTAGAGCTATTTAGATTATTTAGGAGGAGAGTTTCATGTTCATCTTTTAAAACATCATAATCATTTTGAAGAGAGACATACTCTTTCTTCAAAACTTTGAATTTCAATTTCTCCTTTCCTAAATATTCATTGAGCTCTTCTAGCATATCCATCAACTCATCATATGAAGGCTCATCGTTATCATTTACCTCATTATTACCTTGAGCCATGAAGCATCGAGTTGATGTGGAGGAAGTGGAGGAGTCCTCATAATCGTCGGAGTTTGAGATTGAGCATTCTTGTCCCGACGACCGTTCATATGTGCAATCTTCGCTTGTGGAAGTGGACAATTCATATTTATCTTGAATCTTGGTCCACATCTCATGAGCGCTCTTGAGATTGCATATGGCATCAAAAATATCTATACTCAAAGCACTAAATAAAACGTTAGTAGCTTGAGCATCGAGATGCGAGCATTTCTCTTCCTCAATTGTTGGAGCAAGAGGATCCTTTGGAGGAGAAAAGCCCGCATCTACAATCCGCCATATATTTAGGCCCATGGCCTTAAAATAACAAATCATGCGGATTTTCCAATAAGCATAATTTGTGCCATCAAAGATAGGTGCTTTACCTAGGTGCACTAAATCTCTAGTTGCCATCCTTTACTCTCTAGACGGTTAAGTCTAATAGATGAGAGACCAAGCTCTGATACCACTTGTAAGATCGAGGTGGCCGACTAGAGGGGGGTGAATAGGCGGTTTTAAAAATCTTTCGCGCTAAACCAATATATAAATGCGGAAGCTAATAGCCAAATGGTTTTGCACAATTAAAACCTAAATCAACTAGGCTCAACTAAGTGCACCGACAATATGAACACAATACAATATGAGCAATCATACAAGATATGTAAGCAATTAAAGCAAGAATGTAAATTGCTCAAAGTAAAGCACAAGTAAAAACTAGATGACACGATTATGTTTTACTGTGGTGTTCGGAGACTTGCTTGGTCTCCTAATCCACGCTGAGGTAAGCCCAACCCGCGTTGGACCGGCTCCTCAAATGAGCACACACCTCAGAGGTAAGTCCAACACTTGGACCGGTTCCAAACCGAACCAACACCTCGCTCAACTATGGTTGCTCTTCCTCCACTCCGAGATGGCGAGCACCAAACCACTCACAACAACGCCGGCCTTCTCACAAGCTTCTTGAGAAGATCACCGCACGACGCCCCACGCCGCCTAGGTGTCGGCAAACACCAAGAGAAACAAGTCTCAACGATCACTTGAACTAATCAAGTGTCAACGCTCAAGTGGATACTCAATCCACTACCTAAGGCAACACATGCACTTAGGGTTTGCTCTCAACACTCACTAAGTGCAACACATGCACAAAAGAGATGAGAGGCTTGCTCTTAGCTCAATAGAATGAATATGGGCACCAAACAACCTCTCCCAACCGGCCAAGGTGGCTATATATAGCCCACACACAAAAACTAGCCGTTGGAGGCAAAGTTGCGAGAAAATCGGGAAATCGGAAGTTCCGCCAACTAATATGCGGAACTACCGCTTTCATGCTCATGGGTCAGACGGTGCATAACGGCTCAAAACTAGCCGTTAAAACTTTTGGTGCGGAAGTTCCAAGATAAAATATCGAACTTCCGATAATATCGAAGTTCCGCAAAGACAAAAATCGGAACTTCCGCAGCCCAATTTCAGCACGCATTTATACTCGGTAAAAATGTCATAACTTTTGACTCGATGTCGGAATTGAGTGATCTCGGACTCTATGGAAAGCTTATTCAGAGGGCTACACAACCCACCTATTTGATTGATCTCAAACACATTTGATCAAATCAAAAGCACAACTCAAAGAGCCACTATCATGATCTAAGTCCAAATAAATAGCAATAAGCAATCTTAGACCATGCCAAGGGGAAATGCATGAATCCCAACGATTTGCAAAACACATTTGCAAACTTAGATCATGCCACAAGGTGTAGGTACATGGACTTCAACTATTTGCAAAACACATTCGCAAAAGTATAGTCACATGCTACAAGGATTAACTGCATAAGCCTCAACTATTTGCAAAACACATTCGCAAATAATAGCATCATGCCATGTAGAGCTAGAGCAAGCAAGATTGAGCTATCAACACATGATGAGACTCAAGCTACTAGACAAGACCCCTCTTAATAGTACGACAACCTATACTAGCAATCCGGTCTTCCAACCAAACACCAAGACCGGTAAAAGACTAGGAACACATCCTTAGCCCTAGCTAGTCATACCTTTGCCATGAGCATCTTCTTGAAGCTTGATGACGCACATCTTCACTTCAAGTCCGGGTCATTGTCTTGACATGCATCAACCCATGATGCATCCTTTACTTGACCTTCATCAACACATGATGGATCTTCTCTTGACTTGACGATCAACTCATGATCATCTCCTTCTTCGAGATCTTGTTATGCATCAACATACGATACATCCTCTTCTTGAACCTTGACTTGATGACGATCAACTCATGATGTCATCCAAAGTCTTCGTCACCCTAGAACATAGCCTTTTCATCCAACTCATGAAAAATGTTAGTCCCACAATGATTAACAATAATTATCAAGATATACATGCAACAAATGCTTCTAAACAAACTATTGTAGAAGGGTGCGGTACTACCGCCGACTATCATGCGGTAGTTCCGATTTATCGGAAGTTCCGCTCATTTCATTGCGGAACTACCGCACTTGCGAAAATGGCTAAGTCCCTAAAAGGGTACTCTGGAAAAATCAAACGCGCTTTTTCCGACCATCCGATTAATCGGAACTTCCGCTCTTATCATTGCGGAACTTCCGCGCTTGAGAAATCGGCTAAGTCCCAAAATGGATGCTCTCGGAAAAATCAAGCCGCAGCTTTTTCTGAGTTACAGATAATGGAAGTTCCATGACACATGCCTAACTTCCGATTATGTTCTCGAGAAAAGAATTTTGCTTTTGAAACCAAACCAAAAGAGAATGCATGATCCTAAGTTGATCTTTTACCATCTTTGCATTTCCTTTTCATGTCTTCATTCAGACTCCGGGACTAAGCCTTGAACACATCTTAGCACACACATTAGTCCCACAACACAATTGCAAATAATTGAATATAAAGCAATATGAGTATATATGAACTACACAAGTTTTATATACTCAAAGGATTTGTTTCAAAGTAATGATCCTTAATATATGAGGAGAATGGAATATGGATCAATACTTATGAAACCACAAAATATAGAGTGAACTCCCCCTAAATGTGTGCATACACAAATGTGTAATAAGAACATATGCACATATTCAAGTTTAACTTATGGTTGAGTTCAACCTATATTTTGGATTCGAGGAATGCAACAATATATAAGATTAAGATGTCGATTGCATACCTCATTGAATTTCACCTTTATATCCAAATGAGACTACACAAGATATTACTAGATAAAAGAGTTAGTCTCATATTTGGATTTGTCATTAATCACCAAAACAATCCATTAACTCATAATGGCAGGTCTAGATCTTTCACCCGGCAAGATGTTGTTTTAGGCGGGTGACACCTCCGCCTGATTTTGTTAGATTGCAATATCTGCACTTCCAACCAGCACCTCCTAGTCTTTCTCCATGGTCCCAAACATTGATGGATTTAGAAGTCATCACCTACAATAATCCAGACAGGATGAAAATTGTTAGTCATGGATCATATTGACAAGTGATTTCATCTTCCGTATATGGATATATGCTATGCAGGTTACTGAAGGCATATATGTTGTTTTGTGAATGGATAGCATTCTGTAGTCTTGCATACACTGATACACAACATGCATGGACTTACACATTGATTCACAATTTCACACAACATGCAAGGATAACATTATGTGGTCTTGCATACACTGATACGCACAACATGCTATAGCCTTTCACATGACCACTAGTAATCCAAATGTGCAACCCTCCACAAATGCATTCAAGATGGTTTTCTACACTACAATCTCTACTTAGTCCTTACTCCCTACAAACAATGAACTCAAAAACTCAACAAGTAGAAAAACTTTCTGGACTGCTTGCTTGTGCTTGTGCCGCTTGCTCCCGCTTCCTTGTGCTTGCCCTTGTGCTTGCTTGTGATGGGTGACTTAGTGCTTGCTTGAGCTAATGGAGAATGAGAGGAAGAGATGCTCTTGGAAATGGAGAATGAGAGGAGGAAAGAGGCCAAGAGGAGGCAATAAGTGAGCAAATAAACAAATGGTAGTGGGTGGGGTCAATTACTAGCAATAAGTGAGCAAAAGGGATGAGGGGCTGCTTGCTCACACGGGAGAAAGCAGAATCAAAAGGAGCCAAAAATTTTTTTAGTAGGTTTTTCCGATCTCGCGGGGCCAGAAACCGTAATCGGCGCGATAACCGTGATTCTGGGTTTTTTAACTATGCTTCGAGGTTGTGGGATTTTCTTGGTGTCCAGATGTGGACTCTTCTTCGCCAACCATTCGAACCTCTCCGAGATGCCTCTCACTGCGGTGGTTCGCCAGAGCACTCTCTTGACAGGTGATGCTACCGTTGACGCCTTCACGCCGAGTTCTCACACATCCGCATCGGCCGACTCTTCGCACTTCGGGCCGCCGCCCCGCTCTTTGCCGCCAGCCGTCGCGACGACCGAGTTTCAACGTGTCTCGAAGTTCCTTGCTTGCTTTCGCCCCGAAGTTCGAGCGCAGGCGTGCCCGCCTTCTTGCACGCCACCTCGTCACTCTTCCGAGGCCCTTACCGAGATACGTGTAGAGGAGACTCGTCTCGAGTGGTGCCGGTCCGATGCCACTCCTCCGTGCTCGCCGCCTGGCCACCGCTACACCGATCGCTTCACGCTTCAAGACATCGCTTTCTCCAATGCCGCCACAGTGGTGGTGGTCGCCTCCATCTAGCGGTGGTCGCCCTCGCCGCTCCTCTCGCGACAAGGTCGGCCACATTGAGTCTCGCATATATAAGAAGCGCGCATCTTTCACGCCGCTTTTCTCCTAGCACCGCACTGTATTTCTACATCGACGTCTGCATCGACTACTTCATAGCTCTCACCGAGCGGGAGATAGCCGACTTGACGCCGCTTGCCGCTTCGTGTTCTCCTCGATGTGTTACAGAGGTTCTGCGACCGACTCTTCTGCAATGAGAAACCATCTCCTACACAAATGTACCTCCCGTGGATCCTTGATTCTCGAGCATCTTTTCACATGACTTCGATTCTTCCACTGCCTTTGTTACACCTCTTGAATCTCCCGCGCAGTCCGATGGTACCTCTCTTCTCTGCTCGTCGAGGATCTCTTAGCAACTCATCATTTTATGTTTCTTCTGTTGCTCATGTTCCTCGCCTAACCATGCGCCTTCTTCTCACGGGCGACATCGACCTTGGTTGTCGGGTCATTTTTGACTGTGACTCTTGTTGTGTTCAGGACCGCCACACGGGGGCTCTGGTTGGTTCTGGCCCTCGGCGCCTTGACTCTCAGCGTCTCTGGGAGCTTGATTGGCTTCACCTTCCTTCCGCTGCCACCGACGCCGCCAGTCTCTCCACTTCTGCCACTCCGTCTACCAGCTCTTTCCAGCAGTGGCACTACCGTCTTGGTCATTTGTGTGGATCTCTTTTGTCATCCTTAGTTCGTCGTGGTCTTCCGGTCCATCCTCAGAGACGATCTTTAGATTGTCGTACGTAAATTAGGGAAACAGATTCAGCTTCCCTATTCTCATAGTGAGTATCTCAGCGTCCTTTTGATCTTGTTCATTCAGATGTTTGGGGTCCGGCTCCTTTCCTTTCGAAAGGGGGCCATCGATATTATATCATTTTTATAGATGACTTCTCTCGTCACACTTGGATATACTTTATGTCTTCCGTGAGTGAGGCCTTGTCTATCCATAAATAATTTGCCACTATGGTTCGCATACGCTTCTCCGCTCGTATTCGAGTCTTCCGTGGCCGACTACCGGCGAGTACCTTTCTCGTTACTGCAGCTTCCTTGCCGAAAGGTGGCACTCTCGCCGCTTCTCTTGTTCTCGTGCTCATGCTCGTAATGGTGTCGCCGCGCAAGTATCGTCACCTCCTTGAGACGGCTCGCATAATCGATGATTGCCGCCTATTCCACCTCACTTTTGGGCCGATGTTTCCATCGCCACCTATCTCGCCAACATTCAACCTCTTCGCTCTTCAAAGTAGATCCGGCTGAGCGCCTCGTGATCTTTCTCCGCACTACTCGCCCGCTTCGCCTGCTTGATCGCTTTGTTACGCTCTCCTTGCACTCGAGAACGCACTAAACCGATCGTCACCGTTGAGTGTGTTTTTCGGGATACAAAGGTCGAGCACAAGGGTTATCTGCCGGGACCTCGTTGGTCGACGGATGCGGATTTCTCGGGGTGTGACTTTTGACGAGTCTCGTCCCTTCTACCCACGTCTTGCCTCTCCTTCATTTTCTCTGTGGAGTCCCTGTCCTTTTTGACTTTTCCAGATACACCCATCTCTATCTTACCCTCGTCCACCCATCCCACTGAGTCTCCACATATACCTCCTGAGGCCTCTCCGCCGTTATGCCACCGCCTGTCCCCCGCGCTTCTCGTGCTCCTCCCACTCTCTTTTACACTCGTCGACCTCGTATTGAGGCTCTTCCAGATGAGTCATCTTCCCCTGATGTTTCATCTTCTCCTGATGCTCCATCTTCCCCCGATGGGTCATCATCTCCTGATGCTCCATCTTCCCCCGATGGGCGATCGTCAGTCTTTTACACTCGTCGACCTCGTATTGAGGCTCTTCCAGATGCTCCATCTTCCCCTAATGTTTCATCTTCTCCTGATGCTCCATCTTCCCCTGATGTTTTATCTTCCCCCGATGCTCCATCTTCCCCTGATGTTTCATCTTCTCCTGATGCTCCATCTTCCCCCGATGGGCGATCGTCAGTCGATTCGGCCTCCTGCCCGTTTTGGTTTTGCTGGTGCAGCTACCCATGAGCCTGTCTCCTACCGAGATGCTGTTACTCACTCTAAGTGGCAACATGCCATGGCCGAGGAGATTGCTGCTCTCGAGCGTACTGGTACTTGGGATCTTGTTCCTTTTCCATCTCACTCTCGTCCCATCACGTGTAAGTGGGTCTATAAGATTAAGACTCGCTCTGATGCCTATCTTGAGCGCTATAAGGCGCGTCTTGTTGCTCGTGGCTTCCAGCAGGAGCATTGTCGTGACTACGACGAGACTTTTGCTCCTGTGGCCAACATGACCACTGTCCGCACTCTTCTTTCGGTGACGTCTGTTCGCCATTGATTCGTTTCTCAGCTTGATGTCAAGAATGCCTTTCTTAATGGCGAGTTGTGTGAAGAGGTCTACATGCATCCGCCGCCTGGGTATTCTGTTCCTGAGGGCATGGTCTGTCGTCTTCGTCGCTCTCTCTATGGCCTTAAACAAGCCCCTCATGCTTGGTTTGAGCGCTTCTCCTCTGTGGTCACTGCTGTTGGTTTTTCAGCTAGTGATCATGATCCTGCTCTTTTTCTCCACACTTCGTCTCGTGGTCGGACTCTTCTTCTTCTATATGTTGATGATATGATCATCACCGGAGATGATTCTGAGTACATTGCCTTTGTCAAGGCTCGTTTGAGTGAGCAGTTCCTTATGTCGGATCTTGGTCCTCTCCGTTACTTCCTTGGGATTGAGGTTACTTCTACTCCAGATGGTTTCTTTATGTCCCAAGAGAAGTATATTCAGGATCTTCTTGATCGTGCTTCTCTCACTGATCAGCGTATTGTGGAGACTCCCATGGAGCTCAATGTTCATCTCCGGCCTTCTGATGGCGAGCCTCTTTCTGATCCGACTCGCTATCGTTATCTTGTTGGGAGTCTTGTCTACCTTGCTGTTACTCGTCCAGATATTACTTATCCAGTTCACATTCTGAGTCAGTTCGTCTCTGCTCCCACTCAGGTCCACTACAACCTCCTTATTCGAGTTCTGCGATACCTTCGTGGGACTATCTCTCGCCGTCTCTTATTTCCACACTCCACCGCTGCGTTCTGACAGCTTATTCGGATGCTACTTGGGCGTGATCCATCCGATGCGGCCTATCTCTCGCTTCTTGTGTTTTTCTTGGTGGTTCTCTCATTGCACGAAGACGAAGAAACAGATCGCAGATCCGCTCGAGTGCAGAGGTCGAGTTGCGAGCTATGGCTCTCTTGATAGCAGAGATTACTTGGCTACGGTGGTTACTTGAGGATTTTGGTGTTTCTGTCACTACACCGACTCCTCTCTTGTCAGACAGTACATTGCTATCAGTATTGCCCGTAATCCTGTGAAGTATGAGCTCACCAAGCATATTGGTGTTGATGCTTCCTTCATGAGGTCTTGTGTGCATGATCAGGTGATTGCTCTTGAGTATGTGCCTTCAGAGCTCAGATAGCGGATTTCTTCACGAAGGCCCAGACTCGAGTACAGCACGGCTTCTACCTTTCCAAACTCAGTGTTGTTGATCCACCATGAGTTTGAGGGGGGTGTTTGTAACACCCTGACCCAAAATCGGCTCAATGCCCAGCCCACCGTGGGGCGGACTCACCAAGACAAACACCTCACTTACACTTTCGTCCTCGCCGTGTAAAAGGGTTAACCCGGAGGTGCTACGTTTGGATCCAACAGGCATTATATACTACTACAACTCACTTGAGACAAGTAATGTGGGACTAATCCCACCACACAACTCCTCATGGGCCATTCACCCCCCTCAAAGGCTGACGTCCTCGACAGCATACCGCATATGCGGCAAATGCCCAGAACCACCCCTCGGTACACGTCCGTGCGTCCAGTGCCGACACATATGCCATGCTATGTGTCCACTCCGGGCCCACATGTGCTATGCGCCATATGCCTCGCTTCGTCCATGCACGCTCGTGCGTGAAGGTTGATACTCTGATACCATCTGTAACACCCTGACCCAAAATCGGCTCAATGCCCAGCCCGCCGTGGGGTGGACCCGCCCACACATAGCACCTCACTTACACTTTCGTCCTCGCTTCCTGTAAAAGGGTTAACCCGGAGGTGCTACGTTTGGATCCAACAGGCATTATATACTACTACAACTCACTTGAGACAAGCAATGTGGGACTAATCCCACCACACAACTCCTCATGGGCCACATGGGCCGCACTACGAGCAGGCTGGGGTATTACAGTGTTAGAGATATATATATTAGAGATATATATGTGTTAGAGTAGGATTCTAGATATTATTTGGTTTCTTTATCTGTAACCTGTACTTGTATATATATACTGGCCCATTGGCCTCCTGATAATACACGTTGCTATTCCTAACAATTAGTATCTCAGCTAATGTCTCTGTAAATGCTTCTAGCCACTGTGTCCCATTGCCCTTGGCTTATAATTGTATACACTTGTTTCTTCAAACCCATGAGCCCTAACTGTTCTTTGCTTTTGTCATCTAGATGTGCTTGAAGGAGAGATATTTCTTCAAAATTTGCCAAGTGTTGTGGCTGCTCGTGTCCTTGGTATGATTTCTATTTTGTAATGAGTTTTCTTCTATTCCATCTCTTAAACCAGAAAATATGCTTGTCATCTGCCTTGAATTCAAGCAGCTACTTTCATACTTTCATTCTGTAGGTCATCAGTAACCTTGTATCCCATATTATGTTCATTCTGTGCAATTCCTGTAATATTTAACATGCAGTTCAAAGAGTGACATTCTTAGTTTTATACACAGGTAGTGAGGCAGCAAATAATCAATTGTTAAGACTATAAAGATTGAATTAGAGCATCTGATATATTGTATGAAAAAAGAAAGGAAAACCTAGGGGAAAATATATATGCAATTTATACATATTGTATGAGTTCGCTGAGTTGAACAGGTTCTAGTGCAGAGAGAAGGCCAGGGATATTTTGAGTTTACTTATTTAACTGAAACGGTATGAAAAGCAGTTGGAATTGGCACTGAACATATTCCTGTTAGAAACAAAGCACTTGAATCTTGGGGCATCTGATTGGCTTGTTCTCCCAGCTGCTGACTTTTCTGCATATAATTAACTTAGGAAAATATCACCTGCATGCTTGGGAATTTTGTTGCTATAATTATACGAGTGGTTTACTTTGTCCTGCAAAAAGCATGTGTAATGTGTTGCTTGTTTATAGCTTTAAAAGAGTTTAGGTTATTGAGTTTTCTGTTTTACATGCCAAAAATTTGCAGCCTGTTTTGTAATGTACAAAATTATTGATCCCTTTGATCATTTCGTAGATCCCCAGCCAGGCGAGCGAATACTGGACATGTGTGCTGCTCCAGGAGGAAAAACAACAGCAATTGCCATTCTTATGAGGGACCAGGGAGAAATTGTTGCTCTTGATAGATCTCACAATAAAGTAATTTTCTTATGGTATATTCAGCATAGGATGTCTTTTTTTTTAACATAACAGCATAGGATGTTACATTGTGTTAATATGCCATCTGAAAAATGAGTATGATGAACTTACCTGGTCAGGTTTCTCCCTTTTATGTCATGACCTGGGCGGCTGGGTCTTTTGAGCATTTCATTTAGCTTTATTAAAACAGTGTCCTTTCATGAGAAAAACTAAATTTCCTTTGATGAAGAAATATGAAAATTGGGGTGTGAGGAACGATCCGTCAATGCTATATCTGAGAAGTAGTGCTTTGAGGATGTTCTTTCCTTTCCAGCCTTTCTCTCTTCTTTTGATATGTTGAGGGCTAGAAGAGCAATTGCAAAGTTAAAGTTAATAAGTGCTTATCAGTCACGATCCAAAGCTTCTTTTGACATATGAACTAGAGGAATAATTTCAAAGAGCTTGCCAAAAAGAATATAAAAGAAAAGGTAAAGCAGTAAATAGTCTTGCACTTTGCAAACATCAGCCACAACCGTCAAACGGACTATGGCATCATCCAACATGATAAGATACTTAAATTCATGAATGGTCTTAACCTTAGTTTTTATATTGTTCGTTGGTTTGGAAGTTAAAACTACTCATAAACATGTTATACTTCCTTCTCAGAAAAGATGCATATATTCTTCACCTTTTTATCTGTATGAATGGGGCAGAAGTTGGGTGTTCCTCATGCAATATAATGTTTTTCTAAGTTTATGTTCAAATGGATGAACTAGAAAGTTTGATGAGACTTGGGCACAAGAGCAACACAGTTGATGCCCTGATGGCGATATCTATAAAATAAGTCCCAGATTATGTATTTACTATTTAGATGGTGTATTTATTCATCTCTTTGACAGCCATATTGTTCATTGTACTTTTGTAACATAAAATTAGATTCCAGGTGATGGATATTTTGAAGTTGGCTGCTGAGATGGACTTCAATTGTATAAAAGCTTATAAACTTGATGCTCTTAAATCTGTACAGAAGACTAATGAAGCAAGAAATCTTGGCATGGCAGATAATCACACTGAAGCAATTGAGATAGTGGCCGAAGATTCTGATTCTTGCCATGCTACAGTTGATACCGGGGTTACTAGTCCAGGTGAAGACAGCTCAACTACAACAGTTATGCAGACCGGTGAGGAGCATGTAATTTTTACTCAAGTTTTTTTTCTTCACTTGTCTTCATTAGGTCAGCATTAAGCTTCCTGGGACCCTTTTCTCTTTTTTTTCACTTGATAGGATCACATGGACATTTAGGAATCATTTAGTACTAGTTGGGGGGTGAGGAACAAAACCCAAATTTTGTAGACACTAACCTAAACTCTTTCAGTATTTTCTGAAGTAACAGCTTTTATATCTTTTTGAACATTGCACATTTTGGAGACTAGAACAATCTTGATGGAGTATTTTTTCTCTCCTAATATTACATTTGCAGCCGTGCCTTAAGTAGATAGTGTTCTTAACCTTGATTCAGAAATTGAATAGTTTCTTTCGGTAGATGACCAAAAACCAGATTCCAAAAGATATGTTAGCAAGGCAGAGCTCAGGAAAAATGCAAGGCGAATGAGGAATGGACCAGGAAGAAATAATTGCGCTGGTGGTAGAGTTGAGCACTCAAAGGGGTTTTCGCCCAACAGCTTTGACCGTGTCCTTCTTGATGCTCCATGTTCTGCACTTGGCTTGAGACCCCGGCTCTTTGCTGGCGAGGTAAGTTGCTACTATACCTAATTTAGGCACACAGACACAGTTGATTGTCATGTCCTTCAAAATTGCATTTCTATTTATTATCTGTTTGTAACTATTTTCTTCCTATATAAACAAAGGAGCAACGAAATGTATAATTATAACTCCTAGCCTATTATCTTTCATCGAAGCAAGGAAACTGATATGTGGGCACTGGGCAATGTACCAGGTGCAACCCACTCTTAGGGTGTAATCATGCATTCCAGTCGGTTGAGGCGCCAAATTAACATGAAAAATTCCGAAAAAGAAAATCTAAATGTACTTCTCAGTTTATGTATGTATGAAATTTCAAGTTCAAATTCATCACTCTCCATTTTGCTATTTTTGTCTACAACCCACTATGCATAAAAACCAAGGAAACACTAAATCTAAGAAATAGTTAATGAAAAACAACCATACAAACCCTATTAAATGATATAACACAACCACTTAACCTCTTCTAAAGCATTTAAGTAGGGGTAGAGAGTGGAAATAATGCAATAATTATACTCTAGATTCCCTCAATGGACAAATATAGCGAAACAGAGGGAGTTGTGTTAAGCGACGCCTAAGCGCTAAGACGCAGCTCAGGGTTGAGGCGTTGGCCCTCCTTGTCGAGACTGCCTATGGCGTCCGCCTGAGGATGAAGGCGTCGCTAAGGTGGTGCTATGGTGGCGTATGGTGTCGGGACTGCTTGAGGCGACGCCTTAGCAGAGGAGCGCCAAAGTCGAAAGTGCTGGGCTGGCCTTGCTCGCGACTAAACCAAGCTACCATTGCCCATAGGAAAGAGAGGCCAGAGGGAGAAGGGGAAAGAGGAGAGGCCAGAGGGCGAAGACTCACCTGGAACCCTAGGCGGCGTCGTCGTCTCCATCTCGCCGCTTCGGCTACGGCGAATCTGCGCAGCCACTATCCCGCCTCCATCCCCGTCGCAGCGCCGCCCTCTCCGCTCCTGGTTTGCCCCATCCCCTCCCTCCCAGCATCCATGTCGGGACCCCGGGTGTCACACAACCCCGAGACCCTCTGTGCATACCAAGCTAGTCCCATGATCAGTAGCTAGCTTGCACAGTTGCAACAATGATGCATTCATAACCATTCAACGACGAACTAATGAAGCGGACAAAGTAATATTAATTAAAACAAAGAAAGACCTTATGGTCAAGGTTCTTACAAAAGTCGCCTCACGGGCTTAGCAACAACAGAGTATCCGCAATGAAATCTCAAAATACGTGGAGCCCAATCGACATGCCCACAGCAATCGAGTGGAGGACGCGACCTAGTTCGCAAAGTCTTCAAAGTAGCCTTCTTCATAGTACTCAACATTTCTGGTTCTTCCATTGACCGATCAACAAAGGGCATGAAGCCGTGAGTACATAAAGTACTCGAAGTCGTAGAGAAATGTATGCACATAGTATTCATGATGAGCTTAAGCAAGGGTGGCTTTATGGTTAATTTGCGAAAGCAAGTTTAACAATAAATACAATAATTAGATGGCAAAGCGAGATTTTAAAAGAATAATACATAGATAACCAAGTTCTTTTGAATCAAACAAGGAACATCCGCTCACTTCCCAACCATTCCAACCAAACGCTTCCAACGAACCAAACCACATTTTTGAAAATACTACCCCTTGCGCGAAATCACTGTGCATGTCCGTGAATCGGGACACGGCTATTCAATAGATTTTGACACTCTGCAGAGGTTGTGCGGCTTTACCCACAAGACACGAATTCTCTAGTTTGTTTGGCATCCGTCGATACCACCGCCACTTCCTTTGGTGAGTAGTCTGAGCACGTGACAAGGCTTTTACAAAGTTCCATTTTGCCTCGGTTACGCGCTAAGGTTTCGCCATCATAGCCCTCTTGCGCCAATAAATGTACCACAATGTAACCGACTCAAAACTTTCCTAATTAATTGGCGGTCCGTCCCATACTGGACTTATGGTTGCACGAGGTGACCGGATCAATGACTTGCAAAGTTAAGTCCTTAGTTGGTCGCTCGACAAGTCTACCACAACCCAATGTGCATTACGCACCCACTCTAGCTCCTACCTCAAGCCCGAGCATAAATCATTTTTGTTCATTCCGACCAAATGGCAATCCTCGCCATGGCACAACATCTTTTAATAAAAGTGGCCTCACACCACTGCTCCATAGTTCCATTAGTCAAATTTCATTCATCATTGAACATGTGATCGAAAGTCTCATGTAACTAAAGCATGTCTAAGCAATAATACGCTCCCAAGTTGGTATACAATCATGTCCAACTAGTATTAACCATCCTAAGGTGTCCAAGGATATATGTCATTCAAGGAGACATTTCATTTTCATTTATCAAGGAGGCATAATGGCAATTTGGTAATTATCTACTCCCAAAACCATTTTTAATAAAACTAGCCATGCATGATAATTTAATACAATATACATTTGTAAAATGGGTTCAACATGGTCAAAGGCCTACGACTTGCCTTCGTTGACGAGGAGAGGGTCTTCATGCGTCGGTCGAAGAAATCTTCCAAACGCAGGAATCTACACGCGAGAAAAGCAACAAATAAATAAAACAGCACCAAATGAACTCCAAAATTACAAAACCAGTACCAAATGAAAGAGGATGAATTTATATGAATTTAGAAATTTGGATCACCCAAATCGGAGTTCTGATGTGAAAGTTACTACCAAAAGAAGTTGGAAAATCACATGAAATGATAGAATTAGGGTTTTTCGATTTTCGGTTTATTTTCCAACCGAAAATTCCGATTCTGTGTCGGCGCTGCGTAAGCGTACATCGCGCAGCTTACGTGGCGACCCACGCGCAAATCACGACGCGGCGCCGACGTGGCGCCACGTGGGTGGCCACGTGGGCTCGGCCCACCGGGTCGAGAGAGAGAGAGAGAGAGAGAGAGAGAAAGGCGAAGGCGGCCGGGTTGAAGAAAGGCAATGGCGACGGAGCTCGGGAAGATTCGGCGACGGCGGCGCTTGAACGCGGCGGCGAGGAGAAAAGAAGGAGGCGGCGGCGAAGCAAATGAGAGAGAGAGAAGGAGAGAGAGAGAGAGCGACTGAGGAAAATCCGACGGCTTTATAAGCGGCAACCACGAGCGGCGGCCGCAACAGCCTTGTCGTGGCGCGGGCGGGGCGCGCGAGGCGACGGACGCGAGGCGTGGCGGCGGATCGGCGGAGGCGCGGCGAGGCGAACGGATTCGCGGCGGCGGGATTTCCAGCAGCGACGTGGGAGAGAGAGAGGCGGCGCGCGAAGACGACGAACAGAGCCGTCCGATTGCGACGGACGGTGGGGAAATGCGGAGGCGCGGAGAGCGAGAGCCGTCCGATTTCGACGGACGGCTGAGAAGGCGAGGGCGCGAGGAGGAAGATGAAGCGGCGCCGTCCGATTCGACGGACGGTGGGAAGACGGAGGGCGCGGGCGATGATGGCGTCGGATCGCGATCCAACGGCCGAAACAGCGAGACGGAGTCACGGCGACGAGAGGAGGACGCGGACGGAGATCCAACGGCGAGAAGCGAGGAAGCATGGGCGCGCGGAAATGGGCCGCGAACGCGCGGGCATGCATGAAAGCGATGATGGTAGAAGGATTCGCCCACGACAAGAAAAGGATTTAAAATACATTTTGATTTTAGAAATTCAAATAAATCAAAAGGAAATTTAGAAAATAGCAAATAGACTCCAAAAATTCTAGAAAATTCACGTAAATTCCTTGACTTATTCTAGACTTAATAAAAATACTTTTAACTTTAAATTTTCTTTTTCTTTTACAAATAAATTAATTTTTCCATTTCGGATAAAACAAAATCAATTTCTAAAATCCAATAAATCCAAGAAAATTCTCAAAATAATAATTTTGATTTTAAATTCGTAAATCTCAATCAAACCAACTTTAATTTAATTGAAGTTTGATTAACTCATATTAAATCGCAAACGAATTTTGAAATTTTCAAATTAAGCTTTTGGCAAATAGAAGCAAATGGTTTTCTTTTAAAATTTTTCAAAACTCAAAACGGACGTTACAAACCTACCCTCTTAAAGGGAATCTCGACCCAGAGATTCAGCCGACTAGAGAATAGGTGGGAAACTCACCTTCAAGTCATCTTCTCGCTCCCAAGTGGCTTCTTCTTGGTGTGGTTGCTCCATCGACCTTGCGTAAACGGATGATCTTGCTTCTTGTCACTCGCTCGCTACTTCCAAGATCTTGATGGGATGCTCCTTGTAGGTGAGGTCTTCTTGCAGGCAATTGCTTCCATTGGCATCCGCTCTTGCACACGCAAACACTTCTTCACCGCGACACGGGAAGACATTATGCACATCCGATACCGAGGCGGAGCTCCAACCGTAAGCGACTTCACTCTTCTGCTAGAATCGAAAGGTCCGATGTACCTTGGTGCAAGCTTTCCACTTACTCAAACGACGATCCCTTTGAGAGGCGACACCTTCAGTACACAAGATCACCAGTGCAAAGCTAGATCTCGGCGGCGGTTATCGGCATAACTCTTCCTCGCTCGTCTCTTTGTTTTGACCTTTCTCGATTGATCGAACTTGCTCTTCGGCTTTTTCCAAAATATCCGCCCAAACACTTGTCTTTCACCTACTTCATTCCAATACAAGGGTGTCCTCGCATTTTCTTCCATAAAGAGCTTCAAATGGAGACATCCGAGGCTTGACTGTAATCGTTGTTATAGGAAAACTCGCATAAGGTAGCATTTGATCCCAATCGGTCTCGATTTGCTAAGGCACAAGCCCTTAACATATCTTCTAAGATTTGATTTACTCTTTCCGTCGACCATCCGTCTGGGATGATAAGTCAGATCTTGAAATTTAGATTAGTACCCAAAACATCAGGCAACTTCGCCAAAATCTTGAGGTGAATCGATCCTCGATCCGACACGATCTTCTTCTGCACTCCATGCCGGGCACACTATCTTTGCCATGTACAATTCTCGCGAGTCTATCACCGAGTAAGTGGTCTTGATCGGGAGAAAGTGAGCAACTTTGGTTAGACGATCCACAATTACCCGATAGAATCATATCCCGACCTTGTCCTTGGCAAACCAAGAATAAAATCCATGCCAATTTCTTCCCACTTCCATTCGGGCACTTTCAAGGGTTGCAGAGTCCAGCAGGTCTTTGATGCTCGGCTTTAACTCACGACAGGACATCACACCGAGCTACATACTCGGCAATCTCACGCTTCATGCTAGGCCACCAATACATTTCTTTGAGGTCTTGGTACATCTTTGTGCTTCCAGGGTGAATGGAATACAAAGTTTCATGGGCTTCCTTGAGTATCACCGCTTAAGCTCTTTCTGATCTGGAACACAGATTCGCTTGTCAAACCAAATGGTGCCTTGCTCATCTTCTGAAAATCTCAGGGCTTTACCCTTCTTCATGTTGCTCTTAATTTCCTTAATATTGGCATCTTCAACTTGAGCTTCCTTGATCTGATTCCGCAAAGTGGGTTGAACTTCTAGGCGCCTAGATAACCTTCTTCAACCAACTCTATCTTGAGCTTCAGAACTCTTCATGAAGGGCCGGCCGATTTTCCTTGATCGACAGGGTATTGCAATAGACTTTTCTGCTCAAGGCATCTGCCACAACATTAGCTTTGCCTGGGTGGTAATGGATTCCAATATCATAATCCTTGATTAACTCTAACCACCTTCTTTGCCTCATATTAAGATCAGCATGAGTGAAAATGTACTTCAAGCTCTTATGGTCCGTATAGACTTCACAATGACACAATAAGGTAATGACGCCATATCTTTAAAGCATGCACTACTGCACTAACTCCAAGTCATGAGTGGGTAATTCACTTCATGAGGCCTCAATTGACGGAAGCATAGGCCACTACCTTCCTTTCTTGCATCAGACACAACCAAGTCCTTGCCGGATGCATCACGAAAAATCTCAAAATCCTTCCTGACATCCGCAAAATCAACACCGGAGCTGAGGTCAAACGCTTCTTCAACTCTTGAAAACTTTGCTCACAATCTGTTGTCCAAGCAAATTTCTTTTCTTTCTTCAACAGCTGAGTGAGGGGTCTTGCTATCTTGGAGAATCCTTCAATGAATCGGCGATAGTATCCTGCCATTCCAAGAAAACTTCGACTGAGGCAATCGACTTGGGTGACTCCCAATTAAGCACATCCTTAACCTTGCTAGGGTTAATGATACTCCTTCCGCAGACATGACATGACCCAAGAAAGTAACTTCTTTCATCCAAAACTCACACTTGCTGAATTTAGCATAGAGTTGATGATCTCTAAGCTTATTCAGGACCAAACGGAGGTGCTCTTCATGCTCTTCTTCACTCTTGGAATACACCAAAATATCGTCAATGAAGACAATGACGAACTTGTCCAAATACTCCATGAATACTTTATTCATCAAGTTCATAAAGTAGCGAGGGCATTGGTCAATCCAAAAGACATGACCGTGAACTCATACTGATCCATACCGGTTGAGAAAGTCGTCTTGGGAATATCTTACGACGAATCTTCACCGGTGGTATCCTCGACCTCAAGTCTATCTTGGAGAACACACCGCTCCTTTCAAGCGATCAAACAGATCATCGATCCTAGGCGGAGGGTACTTGTTCTTGATGGTGACCTCATTGAGGCTCGGTAATCCACACACATCCGTTGGGTACCATCCTTCTTTGCAACAAAGATCACTGGGCTCCCCAAGGTGAAGAACTTGGTCTGACAAAACCTTTCTCTTGCATTTCTTCAATTTGCTTCTTGATTCAACCAAATCATTGACAGCAATCTGAGGGTCTCTTGAAAATAGGTGCAGTTCTGGAACAAGATTGATGACAAACTCAAGTCTCGATGCAGCGGCATTCGGTAGATCATCGGGAAAGACATCCAAAACTCTCGACTCTCGGCACTTCTTCCATAGATACAACACTGCACTGCAGACAAAAGATCCAAATAGCTTCTCCGGGAGGCTTCAAACTTTACCTTGGTTCCATCCGGATGACCAAAGTGATGCTTCTACCACCACAATCCAAGAGGGCTTGGTGATTGGCAAGCCAATCCATTCCCAAAATCACATCAAGAGACTTGGTGTCTATGATGATGAGATTAGCAAGGAATTCTACCCTTCTATGGTCACTTTAACCTTAGGGCAACCTTGGTTCGTACTCAATTCGAGCCGAGAGGCGAACCAACAAAACACTTTTAAGAGGCAAAACTTCCAACTGGTGCCTTACAAAGAAACTCAGAAACAAACGAATGCGAAGCTCCTGAATCAAACAAAGCGATGGCGGTCTTTGAATTGACAAGGAACTTACCCGGCCACGACGTCCGGTCATGCGGGCTTCCTCCACAGTGGTGTGGTTCACACGACCTCTTCCAAAAGGCCGAGGAGACTTGGTAGTGCGCTTGAGTCCGAGGGGCTCCACGTGCGACTCTGGAGCGGGGTCCCGGTGGAGGTGGCTCCCATGTTGAAACGAACAGGAGAAGGGCCTTGCCTCTGCGCAATCAGCTATTGGCGTGCCCGGTGATGGCACTTAAAGGTGTGATCCCTACCGCAGGTTGCCATTCCTTGGTTCTTTGCCGTTCTTTGAGCCGCTTGCCGCTGTCACCGGGGCTGCCGGGCGAGTCTTTGCTCTGAGGGCTCTGAATGTGACAGTGGAGCAACACGCGGAGGCGGCACATTCATTCGGCTCTCAGGAGTGAGGCCGATGGGCACCGGTCGCATCATCTTTCTCTTGCGGGATTCTTCAAGTTCACGGCGGGATTCCTCAATGAGCATGGCCTTGTTCACCAAGTCTTTGGAAATCAATAGTCATTCCCAATGACTTGCACCTTCAAACCGGGTTGAGTCCTCTCTTGAAGCGCTCGGGCATCATCTCGTGGCAACGCCCTCACGAGGCATAACGGACAACCGAGTGAACTCATTAAGGTATTCACTCAGCGACATGTTGCCTTGCCGCAACTCACTAACTCATTCTTCTTCATTTCCACCTTTCCATCGGGGATATGGGAGTGGCGAAAGCTCCAAAACTTCGGCCAAGTGATACTCTCGGTTTCCATGGCGGCACAATAGTTCTCCCACCATTCTCGCGGTACCTTCAAGGCCGGTGGGTGGCATATGAACCTTCTCGCGATCATCACAACGGGTGATAGCGAGCTTCTTTCCATGGAACGCAACCACCATTCATCTGCGTCCAATGGCTCAGGAGCTAGAGAAAGTGGGCGGATGGGTCCTCAAAACTCGCCACCGATCTGGGTGAGAAACATCGGGTGGAGCGGCGTGGGCGTGGCGGTGCTTGATCGTACGATTCATCATTGCGGCGAGGCGTGAATGGCAGTTCTCACGATTCATCATCGAGTCATATTCGCATCAAAGAGCTCATCAACCGCGTCTGGCCGCCATGAATCGACTCAAACCGGATCTGCACCGGGCGGCTGGGAAGACGGGCATTGGCGCTTGAGTCTCATCACGGCTTATGGAGTTGCGGTCCGAACCATCTGCGACAAAGCTTCACCGGTTTAATAGACGAGAAGAAAGCAATTTAGATGAGAGGAAAGCACGGAGATGAGCGAGGAACAAGGAGATAGATGGATCAACCTAATGCGGACAAAATTGGTTTTACCCAACGAACTGATAGCCTAAAGCTATCAAGAAGCAAACCAAAAGGGACACTTAAGCACAAAAGCAATATTACGCAGACTAACGAATCTAAAACTAGGAGGCGACTACCAATCTAATCTTTACGGAGGGCAACTTGAAACAAGCTGCGGATCTTGAACTTCCAAAACTTCCATTTCTTGATCTTGAAGGGCTCGATCCTAGGATAATCCGAGAGATGACGGAGTCAAATTTAAATTTGGAAAGCCAAGTTCGAGAAAGATAAGATAAAAGAACTCAAGAATGATATAAGAGGGTAAGATGATAAGATAAGAATAGAATAAGATAAGAAAGAATGTAATAAGATGAGAGAAGAATATCTAGTCAAGTTAATTGCTTGGTTTGATTTAGAAAATATATTTTGAATTTTTGACTAAGACGACTAATCTAACTAAAGGTTCGTCCCCTGATCGATATGGCTCGATACCATCTCTTGTCGGGACCCGGGTGTCACACAACCCCGAGACCCTCTGTGCATACCAAGCTAGTCCCATGATCGAGAGCTAGCTTGCACAGTTGCAACAATGATGCATTCATAACCATTCAACGACGAACTAATGAAGCGCATAAAGTAATATTAATTAAAACAAAGAAAGACCTTATGGTCAAGGTTCTTACAAAAGTCGCCTCACCGGCTTAGCAACAACAGAGTATCCGCGTGGAAATCTCAAAATACGTGGAGCCCAATCGACATGCCCACAGTGCAATCGAGTGGAGGACGCGACCTAGTTCGCAAAGTCTTCAAAGTAGCCTTCTTCATAGTACTCAACATTTCTGGTTCTTCTCATTGACCGATCAACAAAGGGCATGAAGCCGTGAGTACATAAAGTACTCGACAAGTCGTAGAGAAATGTATGCACATAGTATTCATGACAAAGCTTAAGCAAGGATGGCTTTATGGTTAATTTGCGAAAAGCAAGTTTAACAATAAATACAATAATTAGATGGCAAAGGAGATTTTAAAGAATAATACATAGATAACCAAGTTCTTTTGAATCAAGCGGTGAACATCCGCTCACTTCCCAACCATTCCAACCAAACGCTTCCAACGAACCAAACCACATTTTTGAAAATACTACCCCTTGCGCGAAATCACTGTGCATGTCCGTAATCGGGACACGGCTATTCGAATAGATTTTTGACACTCTGCAGAGGTTGTGCACTTTACCCACAAGACACGAATTCTCTAGTTTGTTTGGCATCCGTCGATACCACCGCCACTTCCTTTGGTGAGTAGTCTAGAGCACGTGACAAGGCTTTTACAAAGTTCCATTTTGCCTCGGTTACGCGCTAAGGTTTCGCCATCACATTTCTCTTGCGCCAATAAATGACCACAACAGAACCGACTCAAAACTTTCCTAATTAATTGGCGGTCCGTCCCATACTGGACTTATGGTTGCACGAGGTGACCGGATCAATGACTTGCAAAGTTAAGTCCTTAGTTGGTCGCTTTCGATACAAGTCTACCACAACCCAATGTGCATTACGCACCCACTCTAGCTCCCTACCTCAAGCCCGAGCATAAATCATTTTTGTTCATTCCCGACCAAATGGCAATCCCCGCCATGGCACAACATCTTTTAATAAAAGTGGCCTCACACCACTGTTTCCATAGTTCCATTAGTCAAATTTCATTCATCATTGAACATGTGATCGAAAGTCTCGCGGTAACTAAAGCATGTCTAAGCAATAATACGCTCCCAAGTTGGTATACAATCATGTCCAACTAGTATTAACCATCCTAAGGTGTCCAAGGATATATGTCATTCAAGGAGACATTTCATTTTCAATTTATCAAGGAGGCATAATGGCAATTTGGTAATTATCTACTCCCAAAACCATTTTTAATAAAACTAGCCATGCATGATAATTTAATACAATATACATTTGTAAAATGGGTTCAACATGGTCAAAGGCCTCGACTTGCCTTCGTTGACGAGGAGAGGGTCTTGATCGTCGGTCAAGAAATCTTCCAAACGCCTAATCTACACGTGCGAGAAAAGCAACAAATAAATAAAACAGCACCAAATGAACTCCAAAATTACAAAACCAGTACCAAATGAAAGAGGATGAATTTATATGAATTTAGAAATTTGGATCACCCAAATCGGAGTTCTGATGTGAAAGTTATACCAAAGAAGTTGGAAAATCACATGAAATGATAGAATTAGGGTTTTGGATTTTGATTTATTTTCCAACCGAAAATTCCGATTCTGGCGTCGGTAGCTGCGCAGCGTACGTCGCGCGCGCACGCGGCGTACCACGCGAGCAAAATCACGACGCGGCGCGGCGTGGCGCCATCGCAGTGGCCACGTGGGCTCGCCCGGGTCGAGAGAGAGAGAGAGAGAGAGAGAGAGGGAAGGAGGGCGGCCGGCCGGGAAGACGGCGAACCGGAGCTCGGAAGACGGCAGCGGCAAGGCGCTCGGAACGGCGGGACGGAGGAGAAGAAGAGAGGAAGCGGCATGAAAGCAGATGAGAGAGAGAAGGGAGAGAGAGAGAGAAGACGGAGGAAAATCCGACGCTTTTATAAGCGACGGCCACGAAGGGGCGAGGCGTATACGGCGTGTGGCCGTGGGCGCGTGGGCGCGCGAGGCGACGGATCGGGCGGCAGGGCAATGATGCGGCGAGGCTGCGGCGAGGCGAACGGATTGTGGCGGCGGATTTCAGCGACGGCGGGAGAGAGAGAGCGGCGGCGCGAAGACGACGAACAAGCCGTCCGATTCGTCGGACGGTGGGAGCGGAGGAGGCGCGAGACGAGAGCCGTCCGATTCGACGGACGGTTGAGAAGGCGAGGGCGCGGGAGGAAGATGAGCGAGCGCCGTCCGATTCGACGGACGGCTGGAAGACGGAGGGGCGCGGCGACGATGACGGCGTCGGATCGCGATCCAACGGCCGAACGGCGAGGCGGAGTCTGGCGACGCGAGGACGCCGGATGGAGATCCAACTACGAAGCGAGGAGGCGCGGCGCGGAAATGGCCGTGAACGCAGCGCCGGCGGAAAATAGCGATTGATGGGCCGAAGGATTCGCCCACGACGAAAAAAGGATTTAAAATACATTTTTGATTTTAGAAATTCAAATAAATCAAAAGGAAATTTAGAAAATAGCAAATAGACTCCAAAAATTCTAGAAAAATTCACAGAAATTCCTTGACTTATTCTAGACTTAATAAAAATACTTTTAACTTTAAATTTTCTTTTTCTTTTACAAATAAATTAATTTTTCCATTTCGGATAAAACAAAAATCAATTTCTAAAATCCAATAAATCCAAGAAAATTCTCAAAATAATAATTTTGATTTTAAATTCCAGAAATCTCAATCAAACCAACTTTAATTTAATTGAAGTTTGATTAACTCATATTAAACTGCAAACGAATTTTTGAAATTTTCAAATTAAGCTTTTAGCAAATAGAAGCAAATGGTTTTCTTTTTAAAAATTTTTCAAAAACTCCGAAAAACGGGACGTTACAATCCACCTCCACCACCTCCTCGGCTCCCCTCCCTGCCGGCCTCCCCCTCCCTCCCCGCATCCCTTCCGGCGACTGCCTCCTGCCCTCCCTCCCTCCTCCTTCTCGCATCCCCTCCCGGCGACCCGGCCTCCCGTCCTCCCCCTCCCTCTTGGCCAGCTTCGTGCTTTCCACACACGCACATGCTACCAGATGGTGAAGAACAGGGGAGGGAATCCCTAACCCCCGTGCGCCTGCGGCCCTTTTTCTTAAACCGGATGACTGTAGCAATGGCACTGTAGCAGTAGTAATTGCTGATTGGTAGTAGTAGCAGCCTGTAGCAGTGCACGTGATTAATAAATAGTAGTAGCAGTGGCAGATTGGCAATTAGGAATAAGCGTTGTAGCAATTACTCAATTAGGCAATTAGACTGATGCTCGAGGCGATTATGTTTGCAATTATGTTGGGCCACTACATGGGTGAAGAGCAATTGGAAAAGGGTGGGTGTTACATGGGTTTAAGAATTGGCAACAGGGTACATATGAGCAGCTAAAATGTTCATTTTATTTGCTGCATTAGCGCCTTAGGATGTGTGTAAGGTGTTGTCTCGCCTCCTGCCTTAGCGCTTAAAAAGTGTGGGGGGTGGGTCGCATCGCCTTACAGCTTTAATAACCATGAATATTATGGCAAATGATAAATCAAGAGGAAAATAAAAAAGGCATGTTACTATTCACAACAAACTTATCCTTTTTGTTTCTTGGAAAAAGTACACATTTGGTACCTCTAGTTTCAAATTGGGCTAGTTTGGGCCCTCTACTTTAAAACCTGGTATTTTACCCCGAGAACTTTCAATACTAGATCAAATTAAGTCTAAACCGGAAACCAGGATGGTTTACGTTCCGAGTTGTCTTCCCATGTGAAAAATGTGCTGATGTGGCAAGCTACCACAATACCACACACATGCATGCACAAGTCAAGCATAGTAGATCCAACCAACATAACCCACAAAACTTCATGATTGGATCAAGCCATAAAAGATCTAAGTCATTAGATCAAATATGGAATCCATAAAAAAACACAAAACTACAAATCATCTCTTGTAATTGCGGACTACTCTCTCTCTCTCTCTCTCTTGGCTTGGTTTCTGGAACTAATGGTTTTGCAATGTGTCTGTGTGTGCCTTTGGGACGGGGAAGGATGGGAGGATGGAGGCGCTCAAGAGCAGTTGTCAGCCGGAGGAGACGGTTGAGGAAGTGGCCGCGCCCGCCATGGCGCCAGAGTCGTGGGGGCTGGTGGAGATGGATGGGTTCTCGGCTGAGGGCCTGCTGGACCTTGAGTTTTGCGAGGCGGACAAGGATGACACTGAGGAGCAAGAGTTGTAACACCTCAATCCAACATAGAGCCTGGAATGTCATTAGTACACTTTTCACTTTCAATTTAAACCATAGTTATTTACAATTACCACAATCATATCCAACAACAATCATATCAAGATAATATAAATAAGGATAAACATTCACACATAACTTGGGACCCCGCGCCCAAGAACACTTGGGACCACGTGCCCGAGAACGCCTGGAACCTTGTGCCCAGTAGCATTGACTAGCAACAATAATATTAAATAAACCATTAACTTCGCATTCATAACTCATCATTAATACATGCATTAGTAGTCTAGTACTACTCATGATCCACGCAACTACCATAAAGTATCAAATGCATAGTTATTAAGGCGTCGCTTGCTGGTAAGGTGTCATGGAGGCCATAAAGGCCGCCCTTCCTTCTTTGTCACTCGTCGCTGTCAGGCGGCGTTGCAGAGCCAGATCCGGGCGGGAAGCAGAGCAAAGGAGCCCCCATGCGCCGGATTCGGGCGGGAGAGAGCTTCATGACGCTGGCGTCCAGAGCGAGCCGGAGTAGGAGCGAGGGAGGCTCGGCGTGCGTCGGGGAGCAGGGAGGCCCCGGACGCTGGTCGAGAAGTAAGGAGACCCAACAATGAGTCGAGGAGCAGCGGCGTGGGGCCGGGAGTAGCAACACTGAACCCTAGGCGGCGATGCCTCCATCTCGCTGATCCCATCCCTTGCAGCTCCGGCCTTTGACTACGTCGCCCGTCGCCCTCCTCAGCTTGTGCGGACGTCTGCAAAGAGGACGCAGACGCGAGGCGAGGAGATAAAGTCGGCGTGGATTGCGACGAATTGACGATGCTATGATGAATAAAGTAATGGGCCGGCTCAGCGTGCATCAACATTAATCGGCCGGCCGGCGCAACAATTTTTTTTTTTATTTTTATCCTTTTCATCTCCACTTCCTTACTTCCTTCTCCACTTCCTTGCCCCCTTAGAGTCACCTTAGGATTTGTAAGGCGTCACCTTGCCCACCGATCAAGTTCCAAATAGATACCTAATTCTCTAAGATATATTTAAGTTAACTAAAAGTGATAAATTGATGGTTGCTTGCATGTGATGTTTATTCCCGTCCTATGCATGTCGCCTTCAATGATCGCTTAAAACAACAACGAAGTAAGGGTGAGTCTAAGGCTCAGTATTCATGTATTCCATCATCATCATCTTTTCATTTCATTAGTACATTGGAATTCTACACTACATGCTCATTTGTTACCGGTATAGCTGAGTGAACAACCGTCAGTGTTCACCCTCTCAAAAGATCGTCCTTATCGGCTCGGGGATCTCTCCACTCCCATGGAGGCCTACCAAAGTGGTCTTACATGCCCACCCGAGGTGGGTCTCTCTTTCATGACATGAAGGTGCACATGATGCGAATGCAAATTGTTCCATTATCTATTAACATGTTCTATCATCATATTGTCATATTATCATCATTATCATATAGATATTGTAATAAACATAGTTAAAACATAGAGATAGCATGGTAAATTAATCATTGAAGACAAGTAACACACAAACCGATGTCTACAGCTCTACCATGCACTTGCTTTTAATCACGGGACACGGAATGATGCGAAGACGGTACCAAACCGGGAGCAACACCTCCTGGACAAAGCCAATACTCACCTCAAAACATGCGACAACAGTTACAAAAGCATAAAATAGATTGATATCGCTCCTACGAACAATCCGACCTAATCAACCCCCATCGACAACGACCCTTCGTCCCCAAAGGATTAAACCATCGTAACTTTCAATTCTGGAATCCAAACACAACAAACCATGTGTTCTGGAATCTGCACAAATTCCTACACGTTCCTAGTTAACCAAATTTCCTAATTAAATCGTCTAAACCATCGATTTCAACCCAAAGGTTTTTCTGCAGTTACCAGACAGCAGGTTTAACAATTTTGTATTTATTTTTCTACAACACAAAAAATGGCAAACCATACCATTTTTGGAAACTATGGAAAGTTCACTACATCTTTCTAGTTATCACTAAAATTTAATTTTACCATATGTAATTAATCTGCATCACAAGATAACTGTGCAGATTCTGAATGTGCTACGAAACATACTGCTTCAAGACACCATTGCTTTTGACCTACCCAACGGATTTTCGTGTTTAGCTCTATGGAAAGAAAAACAATTTATCTAAAACTTTCTAGTATATGACGGTTTCTGAGTTACTCATAAGTTCCCCAAAAAGTGATCAGATCTAATCTGCGCAGAATTCCAGAAACCCTAAACATTTTTTTTGAGAACACGCAAAAGAGTTTCACGTCATTCCATTAAGCGGAGTTAAAACAAGCAATTTGTAGGACCGTAAAGGCGACTAAGGGGGTGAATAGGCGCTTTCTCAACTTTCTCGCCTAAATCAAATTCAACACGAACTTTACTCCTTTAGCTATGAAAGCTAAGAAGATCGATAGCGCATACAAAGGAAGCCTTGTCTCAATTCGATAACCCCACAACCACACGACACAAAAGTGGAGACTTAATCTCAAAGGGTCGATCCGAAAGCATCGGTCGACTAGCCGAGATCGCTCGGACCGTGAACAACGAGCTGGCCGGACCGGCTTACTAACAAAGGGTTGGACCGGTGGATATCGTCGACCCGTAAGAAGATCGAAGGGTTCGAAAGCGGGCGGTCGGACCGCCGTTATAAAACCGGTCAGACCGGTTCAGTCCTGTACTGAAAAATCAAGCCCAAAACCAAAACGAAATTTGATCCAACTTTTGATTCAACCAATGAAACTTGACCAAATTTCGAGCACACCTCTCTAATGATATTAGAGACCTATTTCTAGCGACGATCCTTCAGATCCACTTCGCAGAATCGATCTCTCAAGGTTTTACCAAAGAAGTGCACAAACCCTAGAAATATGAAAAACTTTGATTCAAGACTTGCTTGCGGGAGTTGATGGTCTAAATGATTCTAGGAGTATTCCCACACATCAAAGCAAGACAAAATGGGTCAAGAGACCAAGCTTAAACACTTGAATCAAGGAAGCACCAAATTCATCCAAAAGAGAGAAGAACACAAAGGGAGACAATTGATCTCTCAAGCAAGCATTACAAGATTGATTGATCTCACAAGATGCTTACAAAGCCACTCCAACAAGGAGGACAAGAGCTCACACAAGGAGCACACACAATCTCCAAACCCTAACCTCTCCTCTCCTCTCCTCTCCAAACCCTAGAAAAGGCAAGAGGGGCTCAAGTGAATGCTTCAAGGGGTTTTACATCTCCCCCCTTTCTATTTATACTAGAGGCCTAGGGTTTCACTTTTGGGACCCACTCACACATGGGACCCACACACACATAACTATTGAAGCAATTGCCCGCTTCACCACGTAGATTGATCACGGCTCATCACGTCCGCTAAGCCTCTCTTGTCCGATTCCCATCTAATCTCCCGAGACTCGCGACCGACTCCGCACCGCCGATCCAACCAAATTGCATCAACTACCCGCTCGATCCATCTTGCCCATCCTCGCACCATGCTTGAGTCACACGACCACCCGGCATCCATGATCGCTCGACCTCGCCTCCAAGCGTAGTCCCGATCCACCTACCGCTGACGCCGCTGACTGTAAGCCACCGCACAAAGAATAGTCAAACAAACCGCTTCCGGAACAAGTTCTTCACAACTTGACCCACGTTAGTTTCACAATGCAATATGCAACAATAAAGCATTGAACTCCATACATAAAACACATTCAAAACACACAATGCAAAGAAGGCTCACCTTCAAGTCATCGATGGCCCGACCTCCACATCAACTGGCCCGACCGATTTCAGCCTCGGACCGATTTCAGTCGGTCGGACCCGATTCCACAACGGTCGGACCTCACCAAAGGATTTAGCCAAAATTCCATCGTGAAAATCCGAAACCTTCTGGAATTTTCAACTCAATAGAACTTTTGACTGGGAGCTCCAAAAATGATGTGACCACATCCAGGAGACTCCCCTCACTTGCCTACACAACCTATTTTTGGATCAGCCCCAAAAACCACTTTTAGGTCGGTAGGTCCGATCGGCAACCACTACGGTCCGATTTCTCCGCTGACGGCCCGACCGCTTACACAACCTGGCGAGATCACTCGTGGTCCGACAGATCAAGCAAACCCCGAAAACACGAGATTTTGCAAACCAACAATGCCATTGCCAATTGACTCATCATTCTAAGATCGTGCACATATCCTCACGATATCCACAATCTCCCCCTTGATGAACACATTGGCAATTCCCAAGAAAATGTGGTTTTTCGAATTGAAAAGTAAAACAAATCGCCGTTTTCGCATAAAGGCACAACTTGGTCCATAAGCAAGAAAAAGCCTAGGAACTGACCAAGCTGGCTTCAGAATAGTATAGGCAAGTGAGATAAGGCAATGAAGGCACAAAAGGATTCAAATTCCAGAAAATAGCCAAAAATCTCACTTAGGTCCATATGAAAGACAAAATGTTCTATTTGACCTTTGATCATTGTGAGTCTTCTTCAATTGCAATTAAAATCAGAAAAAGGCAATAAAACCCAGAACTCAACTCACTATGATCACAAATTTTCAAAAGGTTCATTTTTTTTATGTGTTCTTTTATATTAAACCTTCTGAATGAGACCAAAAGCTCCAACTCAAGAAACCAACATTTTTCTTCACAATCCTTCTCCCCCTTTGACAATGAATTCATCAAGATGCATGCGAAAAGATAAAGAAGAAGAAATGACTTTATTTGAAATTTAGCAAAAGGAGCCATGACCATTATCGAAGTAGACAGTACAAGAACTATACCAAGCCATATAAGGTGTAGAAGTTATATTCAATCATGGCAAAACATGTACTGCAAAGCTAAAACCAAAATAGCAGTAATCTGAGATTAAAAGAATTAATACCATGAAAAGTTGCTCAATATCATAGTTTCACTAAAAGCAACCAAAAATGAGTCAAGCCATGTCTATAAGTAAAAAGAGACTCAAAACAAGAACTGAGGCATTTTGAGCATTAAGATTACACTTTTGAAGCAAAACTCAAGCACTTAGAATTTTGAGCATTTTCCTAAAAAGGATTTTTTACTGTGCTAGATCTCAAGCCTTGCCGCGACCATCTCAAGCGATAAGCTTAAAAGAGTGGTCCAGGTCATCCAAAACTCTCCCTGAGTTCATGCCTAGTGCAATGGCAAACCGTCTCATGAGAAAGGATTGGTGAGATCAGTTTTTTCGCACAGAAAATCTCATTTTTCATTTGTTTGACTTAAGAAGTTAAAAAGCTCATTTTTCATCTCACAAAAAGTTCAAGACTCAATTCAACCTATATGACATGGCAAGAATCATAAGAGGATCACTAGAGCAAAACTAGTCACAAGATCCAACAAGACATGATTTGATTCAGTTTGCTCACATATATAAAGCTAGCAAGGCAAAAGCTGAGCTAAACAAGAAAAGCCATAAAAGAAGTCTAGCAGACTATCACTTGATATGACAAGGTATAGAGTATGAAATCAAGCCATACAAGGATAATAATCAAAGCTCCATAAGTTTTATTATGCAATGCAAGACATTTGAAATGAAAATGCATTATGATACAATGAATGCAAAAAGAGCAAATTCCCTCAAAACATCCATGCCTCAGTACTGGGATTTGAGATAAAAGATCTAGGTGTCCAGTACTGAGATGCACGATGCCTGGGAATAGCAAAAGAAGCAAACAGAAAATGATCGAACACAAAATCATAAGAATGCCCACGAGCACTACTCGACCTCTCCAAAGCGATCTACCAAAAGACCGACATCTCTGTCTAGGTGCTACCCGTGGTTTATCCTCACGATATCCTAAACCAAACTGCTGCTTGGACCCACCAAAAGAGTCAACAAAATTCTCTACAAACCTAGGCCTATATGTGGTATTGAATAGGTCACTCGCTCTAGAGACTACAAACAAGAAGAGACTCCTCTAATGGATCTCAAAGTGCTTACTCTCTCTTTCCTCTCAATCTTTGCTCTCCTAAGCAAAACTCAACAAAGTGGCCTCTTTCTTGCGTAAGGTGCAATGATACTTGACCTTTGAGGGGTCCGCATCGTGAAATGTAGCACCTTTCTTACGTAAAGAGTTTGAGCAAAACCTGCAGCTTTGGATACAACCTTGAAAGTCTTAGAAGGTTCTTGCTCAACCAGACCACTTTTCACAATTTTAGCAATCTTAGGTGGGTGATTCTTGGAAAGCTCTAGGGACTTAAAATCTAGGCCACTGTTTTTCACACTCACCTTGGATTGGTCTAGAATCAAGTTTAGTTTCTTTTTCCCACTAGAAAACTTCTCAAGAGTCATTTTGAGGTAATCATTATCTTTTGCCAAAACTCCACAATTAGAGCACTTTTTAGAATTGATTGCCTCAACATGTTTGCTCTTAAGAAGATCCACTTCCACTTTTAGAGCCTCACAAGACACACAATAGGACTCTCCAATCCTATTCAACTGCTCCTTAAATTTGACTCTAAAAGCCTCTTGTATCTTACCAATAACAGTTTCAACTTCAGCATGCAACATACAAGAGGAAGAATCAATGACTTTCTTGGAAGCAGTAAGAGATATGTATTTTTCAATTTTAGCTTTCTCTTCAAGAGTCTTGTTTAAAGCTTCAATCTCAATTGTAAGCTTAGGACAATTTTCACAAGATGCAGCTCTAGAGTAAACAACTATTTCGGTCATCTCTTGCATTTTAATCCTATTGTTCTTACAATGAGAACAAGTGTGACTAGCATCAAATTTTTGCAATTCTTTTAAAAAGCTATCCAGTTTCAATTCTAGCAAAGCACAATTTGAGCAAGTTAAAGGAATAGCATCCAAGGTAGTCACACCAAGCGGAATGGCACCCATGCAAACAGAACTAGACTTGAGAGATTCTAGTTTAACAAAAGCATTTTTCAGTTGATTCGCAACAGAGGAATGAGCATTATTTAAGCTTGACAATTCATTAAGCAAGCTAGAGCATGAATCACAGAAATCATCAGGATTAATGGATTTGAGCCTAACCACTTCTAGGTTCAAATTATCAATCATAGTTGTTAGATATATATATTGTGTAGGGTGTTATTTGCATTTGTTCCATCCTTGTACATGTTATATATTGGCCTTTGGCCCATTGGAATATATGAGTTGCTATATTCAAACATGGTATCGAGCTAGGTTTTGAAACCCTACCTCTTAGCCACCACCGCCGCCACATCATGGCCGCCGCCCCATAGCCGCCGCCGCCTCAGAGCCGCCGCCGCCGCCGTGCCCATTGCCTCACGGCCGGATCGGATCCACGCCGGTCGACCGACGCCGCCCTCGGGGCGGCCGACGCCTCCGTCCGCGACGAGCACCGCTGCCCATCTCACGCTGGATCGCGGTCGAGCGCAGCCGCGCTCTCACCGCTGAAAGCACTGCTGCCTCTCCGCTCCGCCGGCCTTGCGCTGCCGCTGCCGGCGAAGCCGCCGCCTCCCGCTGAAAGCACCGCCGCCCGCCTCGCTCAGCACCGCCGCTTCCTCTCCATTTCCGAAGCCCAGCGCCACCGCTGCCGCCGCCGAGGCTCAGGGAACCTCTCAAGTCGTTCTTTGTCAATGTGAGTCGTCAAAGAAAAGAAATAGAGAAGAAAAAAAAGAAAAAGAAGAAAAAAAGAAAAAAAGAAAAAGAAAAAGTGGTCGATGGCCTCACCGGAGGTCTTTCACATCCCGCCTCCCGATTCGCTTTGATGGGACGAACTTCCGGAGCGGGCCGTTCACCTCAAGATTCACCTCAACAACCAGCGCCTCGGGTCATCTCATCGTGAGCACCCGTGTCGCCTCGTCCTACACCGCCACCATCGCCGCCTCTTCTGCACGTGCGGGCGGCGCGGCAGAGGTCAACAATGTCAGACCGAGGAGGCGCTGAGCTCTACCATGCGAGGTACACGCCACGAGCGCCGCAGGAGGTCGAGGCTCGTGCTACCGCCATCCTAGCGGGTAGCATGCCCGTGTGACCATCTCTATGGATGTGGCGGGCCGCCAACGACACGGCTTATGTGGGAGCGCCCAGCTCACTACCGGTAACGAGCGATGCTATGTATCTCTGGGCCATGTACTGTGCACATTCTCTTCAAGCAGCCTTGATGTCACCGCTGATGACTTCTACCGGTTGTCGAGGTGTGGCGCCGCCTTGACTCTCACAGGCCCGATGTCTGCCGGACTGTCCTCGCTGTGTGCGGCTTCACGCCACCAGAGACTCACCGCCTCACGACTTCCCCGACGCGCCTCCGCACGAGTTCGAGGCGCGCGCTCGCCTCGACTCGCCACCGCGCCTCGAGCTTGGTGGAGGCCCTCACGAGTGTGCGTCTTGAGGAGACTGGCCACCGTGGCATGGCTCGGATGCGATCTGTTGTCCGCTTGAAGATTGCGCCTTTGCGCCTCTTCAAGACCGATCGTGACCCTTCTCCAGCCTCCTCCGGTGGTGCTGCTTTTCTCTGCGGGTCTCCACTACACCTCTGTCGCAGGTCTTGACCACTGTGTCGGGATTGTTACAAGCGGAGGAGGGACCAGAGTCGTCGGCGACGCCCCCGAAGGGCTCGAGGTTCCTCTCCTCGTGGATGGCCCTCTCGCCGTGGCTCCTCCGTGACGCCACACGCAGCCTTCTCTCACCGCTGCTTGCCGCCTCGGTGTCGGCTCATCCTCGGACTCCTCGGGTTACGCTCGTCTCGCTCTTGCTTCTCGGCAGCCTTCCTCGCCTCCGCCTCCCCCTCGCGGTATCTTGTCTCCGTGGATCTTGGACTCGTGCTTCTTTTCACATGACACCGATTCTACCCACCTTATTTCTGGCGGTCCACCGATTTTTCTTCCACTGCTCGGATCGCAGATGGTACCTCTCTTCTCGCTACAGTCGAGGCATCCTTTCCACTTCTTCTTTTCATGTTCCTGCAGCCTCTCATGTTCCTCGCCTACTATGCGGCTTATGTCTGGTCGATCACCGATCACAACCGCCGTGTTGTTCTTGAGTCCGACTCTTGTTGTGTTCAGACCGCCTGCACAGGACTCGCTTGGTAATCGCCCTCGGCGTCGTGATTCGTAGCGTCTTTGGGAGCTCGACCGCTTCATCTTCCTTCCGCCGACTCCACCGACCGGTGGGCCACTACCACTACCTGCTCTTCTTGCTGCGGCCCTCCACTACATCTTTTGCTCGGTGGCACCATCGCCTCTGGCCATCTCGTGGCTCGCGTCTATCGCCTTTAGTTGGTCGTGGTGTTCTTGGTCTGCTTCGGGACACATTGTTACATTGTATGGGTTGCAAGCTTGGCAAGCAACTGCAGCTCCCTCCTACTAGTGATTCTATTTCTACTTGTCCTTTGATCTTGTTCACTCTAATGTTTGGGGTCCCCTCCTTCGTTTGAAAGGGGTCATCGCTATTATGTGATCTTTATTGATGATTATTCTCGTTATACTTGGATCTACTTCATGTCCGAGCGCAATGTGTTCTTTCTATTTATCGATGTTCGCCACCATGGTTCGCGACTCGCTTGATTCACCATTCGTGTTTTTCGTGGCCGACTCACTGTGGTAGTATCTCTCTGCGCCGCTTATGTCGTTTTCTCGCCGAGCGAGGCACTCTTCCTCGCGATTTTGTCCCGTGCTCACGCCGAATCGGTGTCTCGAGCGTAAACATCGCCACTTGCTTGAGACCGCCACGCCTCATGCTTGCCTCCTCTGCTTCCCCTCACTTACGGCCGAGGTCGCTTTCTCTACGCTTTTGATCAACCTACTGACCTTCTCATCGCTTCTTCGAGGTTATACTCTGTTGAGCGTCTCTTTGGTCGAGCTCGCAGTCTGATCATCTTCGCAGCTTTGGTACGTGGTTCTGCTTGCTCTTCTTCCACTCGTGAGCGCACTAAGCCGATCTCGACCGCTTGAGTGTGTTTTCTTGGCTACGCCTTGAGCATAAGGGTTATCGTTGTTATGACCTCGTTGCTCGTAGGATGAGGATTTCTCGGGATGTCACTTTTGACGAGTCCCGTCCTTACTACCCTCATTCCCCCACTGTCAGTCCGGATTCTCTTGCTGAGTCGATCTCCTTTCTGATTTTTCCTGACTCTCAGCTTTCCTTCTCCCCCTTTGACAATGAATTCATCAAGATGCATGGGAAAAGATAAAGAAGAAATGACTTTATTTGAAATTTAGCAAAAGGAGCCATGACCATTATCGAAGTAGATAGTACAAGAACTATACCAAGCCATATAAGGTGTAGAAGTTATATTCAATCATGGCAAAACATGTACTGCAAAGCTAAAACCAAAATAGCAGTAATCTGAGATTAAAAGAATTAATACCATGAAAAGTTGCTCAATATCATAGTTTCACTAAAAGCAACCAAAAATGAGTCAAGCCATATCTATAAGTAAAAAGAGACTCAAAACAAGAACTAAGGCATTTTGAGCATTAAGATTACACTTTTGAAGCAAAACTCAAGCACTTAGAATTTTGAGCATTTTCCTAAAAATGATTTTTTACTGTGCTAGATCTCAAGCCTTGCCGCGACCATCTCAAGCGATAAGCTTAAAAGAGTGGTCCAGGTCATCCAAAACTCTCCCTGAGTTCATGCCTAGTGCAATGGCAAACCGTCTCATGAGAAAGGATTGCCGCGACCATCCATGATCGTTCTGGACCTCAGCTCTCCAAGCCTAGTCCCGATCCACCTTACCGTTCACGTCGTTGACCTGCAAGCCACCTGCACAGCAATAGACAAACAAACCGTTTCCGGGAACAAGTTCTTCACAACTTGACCCACGTTAGTTCCACAATGCAATATGCAACAATAAAGCATTGAACTCCATACATAAAACACATTCAAAACACATCAATGCAAAGAAGGCTCACCTTCAAGTCATCCGCCGGTCGACGACCTCCACATCAACTGGCTCGGCCGATTTCAGTTGGGACCGATCCTAGCAACGGTCGCCTGACCGCCTCAAAGGACTTAGCCAAAATTCCATCGTGAAAATCCGAAACCTTCTGGAATTTTTAACTCAATAGAACTTTTGACTGGGAGCTCCAGAAATGATGTGACCACATCCAGGAGACTCCCCTCACTTGCCTACACAACCTTTTTTTGGATCAGCCCCAAAAACCACTTTTAGGTCAGGCCGGTCCGATCAAGCAACCACGGCCGGTCCGACCTCTCCAGGCGGTCTTCAACGCCCACACAACCGTCGCCGCTGTGGTTTGATGATCAAGCAAACCCCGAAAACACGAGATTTTGCAAACCAACAATGCCATTGCCAATTGACTCATCATTCTAAGATCGTGCACATATCCTCACGATATCCACACAATTACAACAAAACCGAACAAGGGGAAAACCAGGAAGAAGGGGTCAAGGAGGGAATAAGAGGAACAACTAGAGAAAGACCAAGAGGGACGACCTAACTTCAACGGGATTACTCCAGAAAAGGAAGTGTCGCTAAACACTGAGCACCCGCCATGCGCCAGAGGAGGAACTCGTCACAAATCCTCTGCAGAAGTAGCCTCGTAGAAGTTACCACATTGTTGAACACTCGATTGTTCCTCTTCTTCCAGAGCATCCATGAGATGAGGATGATGCAGGAGTCAAGGCCTCTACGGCGGGACGTCGAGACCGACTGGTGATTGGACAACCAATAGTTCTCTAAGGACAGTTGACCTACCGGCGCACAGTGGTACAGGCCAACGAGCGGGAGGAAGCGAGCCCAAATTTGGGCAATGATCACAGATCACATAACCGACTAGAAGGTGATCAATAGTTTCCCTGGCGGAACGACAAAAGACGTAGAGTCGGTTTGTGAGGCCGCGACGGTCCAGACGATCCACCGTCCAACAACGTCGACGAACGGCTAGCCACAAGATGTATTTAAACTTTAGCGGTGCTCACGCTTTCCATATTGCTCGAGCACACGAGAAGAGTTGGGAACCGATGAAGAAAGGCTATAAGCAGAACTTGCCGAGTACTGCCTCCAGACCTCCCAACGCCATCGGATGGAGTCTTCATGGCCAAGCGTTGTGCAAACATACCGAATCAAGTCTCACAAGTGTAGATATTCCAAGAGAACCTGAGCATCGAGACTACCCAGTAATATACATTATCCGATTGCTTGCGTTAAGCAAAGCTTCTGCAACCGTTCGTTTGTTCTGGATTGTGGCCGGGACCGATTTGATCAGCGATCGGGACCCAAACGCCTGTAACGAGTAGGTCTACAAACCGAAGTGCAAGCTGTTAGGAATAGTGCTTGTGTTATCAGGAGGCCAATGGGCCAGTATATATACACGAGTATAGGTTACAGATAAGGAAACCAAATCATATCTAGAGTCCTACTCTAACACAAATATATCTCTAACACCCCCCCTCAAACTCATGGTGGATCAACAACACTGAGTTTGGAAAGGTAGAAGCTGTGCTGTGCTCTAGTCTGGGCCTTCGTGAATAAATCCGCTATCTGAAGATCTGAAGGCACATACTGAAGAGCAATCATCTGATCATGCACAAAAGACCTCATGAAGGAAGCATCAACACCAATATGCTTAGTGAGCTCATGCTTCACGTGATCACGGCAATCTTGATAGCACTTTGTCTTCGTCGACAAGAGAGGAGTCGGTGTAGTGACAGAAACACCAAAATCCTTAAGTAACCACTGTAGCCAAGTAATCTCTGCTGTTAAGAGATCCATAGCTCGCAACTCAGCCTCTGCACTCGAACGGGACATTGCAGTCTGTTTCTTCGTCTTCCAGGCAATGAGAGAACCACCAAGAAAAACAAGAAGGTGAGAGATAGATCGGCGATCGTAGGATCGGCCGCCCAAGCAAAGATCCGACATCGAATAAACAGAACGAATGCGAGGGCGTGGAAACAAGAGATGGCGAGAGATAGTCCCACGAAGGTATCGCAGAACTCGAAGAAGGTGGCTATAGTGGACCTGAGTGGGAGTGGAAACGAACTGACTCAGAACATGAACTGGATAAGTGATATCCGGACGAGTAACAAAGAAGGTAGACAAGACTCCAACAAGATGACGATAGCGAGCCTGGATCGAAAGAGGCTCGCCATCGATGGCGGGAGATGAACGTTGAGCTTCATGGGAGTCTTAACAGTACGCTGATCAGTGAGAGAAGCGCGATCAAGAAGATCCTGAATATACTTCTCTTGGGACATAAAGAAACAATCTGGGATGGAAGTAACCTCAATCCCAAGGAAGTAACGAAGAGGACCAAGATCCGACATAAGGAATCGCCACTCAGACGAGCCTTGACAAAGGCAATGTACTCGAGAATCATCTCCGGTGATGATCATATCATCAACATATAGAAGAAGAAGAGTGCGACCACGAGATGAAGTGTGGACAAAAAAGCGGGATCATGATCACTAGCCGAGAAGCCGCAGAAGTGACTACGCGGAGAAACGCCAAACCAAGTACGGAAGCTTGTTTAAGGCCATGAGAGCGACAAAGACGCGCACCATACCCTCGTGAATGAATACCCGGTGGCGGATGCATGTAGACCTCCTCACGCAACTCGCCATTAAGAAAGGCATTCTTTACATCAAGCCGAGAACGGACCAATGGCGCAAGTGACGCCAACGAAAGAAGAGCGCGGCAATGGTCATGTGGGCCCAGAGCAAAAGTTTCGCCGTAGTCACGACCATGCTCCGCCGAAGCCACGAGTAACAAGACGCGCTTTATAGCGCTCAAGAGAGCCATCGAGCGAAGTCTTAATCTTATAGACCCACTTACACGATGGGACGAGAGTAAGATGGAAAAGGAACAAGATCCCAAGTACCAAGACGCTCGAGAGCAAAGAATCTCCTCGGCCATAGCATGCCGCCACTCAGATGAGTAACAACATCCCGTGAGGGCGACTGCTCATGGGTAGCCGCACTAAAGAAGACCAAAGCGCAGAGGCCGAATCGATCGACAATCGCGAGATCGAAGCGAGGAGATGATGGCCCATCGTAGGAAGATGGAGCATCGGAAAAGATGAAACATCGGAGGAAGATGGTTCATCCGGAAGAGCCTCAACACGAGGTCGACGAGTGTAAAAGAGAGCGGGAGGAGCACGAGGAGCCACAAAGCGACGGCTGCGAGGCGACAACCACGAGAGGCTTCAGGAGATATATGTGGAGACTCAGATGGGGCGGATGGACGGGGCAAGACATAGATGGGTGTATCGGAAAAGTAAAAAGACAGGACTCCACAGAGAAACCAAGAGAGGCAGGGCGTGGGTATTAGGACGAGACTCACAAAGTCCCGAGAAATCCGCATCCGTCGACCAACAGGATCCCAGCACCGATAGCCCTTGTGCTCGACACTTTATCCTATAAAAACACACTCGACAGACTGAGCAGTCAGTTTGGTGCGTTCTCGTGGTGCAAGGAGAACGAGCAAACGCAAAGCAAATGATTTAAGGGTAGAGTAGTCCGAGAAAGATCACGAGACGCCAACCGAGATCTCACCTGAAGAGCGTAAGAGGTCGATGTTGACGAGATAGGTGGCAGTGGAGACAGCCTCAGCCCAAAAGTGAGGTGGAATAAAGGCGGCAATCATCAGTGTACGAGCCGTCTGAAGGAGGTGACGATGCTTGCGCTCAGCGACACCATTCTGAGCATGAGCACCAGACAGAGAATCGAAGGAGTGCCTCGTCAGCAAGGAAGCCGCTTGCGAGTAATGAGAGAGGTACTCACGTCAGAGTCGGACTAAGACTCGAATAGAGTGAGAAGCGTATGCGAACCATAGTGGTAAATTGTTTATAGATAGACAAAGTCTAACTACGGGAAGACATAAAGTATATCCAAGTGTGACGAGAGAAGTCATCTATAAAAATTATAAAATATCGATGGCCCCCTTTCGAAAGGAAGGGAGCCGGACCCCAAACATTTGAATGAACAAGATCAAATGGTCGCTTAGACACGGACTCACTATGAGAATAGGGAAGCTGAATCTGTTTCCCTAACTTGCAACCCTAACAATCTAAAGATACATCTCCGAGATGCACCAGTAAGACCACGATTTAACTAAAGATGACAAACGAGATCCACATAGATGACCAAGACGGTGGTGCCATCTTTGGAAAGAGCTGGTAGACTGAGGGCGAAGCGGAGAGACCGTGGCGGCGGTGGCGTGGAAGGAAGGTGAAGCTACCAAGCTCCCAGAGACGCTGAGAGTCAAGGCGCCGAGGGCCCGAACCAACCAGAGCCCCCATGTGGCGGTCCTGAACACAACAAGAGTCAGAGTTAAGAATGACCCGACAACCAAGGTTAGTAATCTGTCCAGCAGAAAGAAGCTGCATGGTTAGACGAGGAACATGAGCAATAGAAGGAACATGAAATGATGAGTTGCTAAGAGGTCCTCGACCAGACACAAAGAGAGGTACCATCAGCAGTAAGCACACTGACAGGGGAATCAAGAGGTGTAACAAAAGACAGAGTAGAAGAATCAGAAGTCATGTGAAAGGTTGCTCCGGAATCAAGGATCCACGGGGAGGTACCTGACTGTATAGGAGGTGATTTCTCAAATATTCAAGAGTCAAGAGCGTAACCTCAGAGAACACCGCCGAGAGAACCCTGGCGGCAAGCGGCGTTGAAGTCCGCTATCTCCTCGCCAGATGAGAGAAACTACTAAGTAGTCGATGACGCTGATGTAGAAATGACGGTGCGGGCATAGAGAAGAACGACGTGAAAGATGTCGCCGCTTTCTAGCACTGACTCAATGTGGCCGACCTTGTCGTAGTAGGAGCGGCGAGGACGGCCACCGCCAGATGGAGGGCGCCACCACCACCGTGACACCACGGAGGAGGTAGTGTCTTGCTGCGTGAAGCGATCGGTGTAGCAGTGGATCTGGCACGAGCATGGAGGAGTGGCATCGCATCAAAGACCACTCGCACAAGTCTCCTCCGCACGTATCTCGGTAAGGGCCTCCGGAAGAGTGACACGAGGTGGCGTGCAAGAAGCCGGGCACGCCTATGCTCGAACTCAGATTTAGGCGAGTAAGGAACTCGTGACACGCTTTGAAACTCCAAATCAAAGACGCATACCAGCAAAGACGAACAGAGCGACGGCCAAGGTCGCGAAGAGAGTCCAGCTGGCCGCTGCATGCCAGAACTCGAGCATAGAAGGCGTCAATAGTAGCATCACCTGCTCAAGAGAGTGCTCTGGCGAACCACCGATAGGTAGCGGGCATCTCCGGAGGGTTCAGAAGCGCCGACGAAGGTGTGTCCACATCCGACACCAAGAAAATCCCACAACATCGTAAGAGAACCGAGGTCGGATACTAGCGATGAAGACGAGAGTACCGAAAGGCCGCTGCCGCACCACCGAGTGTAGACAGTCAAGCGATCCATGTAGAAATCCGTGAGCCTCTTGGTAGGCGAGGCACCTTCTCATCGCAAGGCGGCCAATGCGCCATCACAAGAACCTTGTTTACCGTCGAGGATAGCGCGAAGAGACGAGGTCTCGCCGGAGGAGTAGGGCACTAAGCGGTGACATCGCTGCAGAGGACGCCTGAGACGAAGACCACGCATGTGGATGCGCATTGAGACACGGTCGGTGTAATTAACACCATCAAGATCACCAGCGAATGAGGAAAACGGTGTCCATTGGTAGGCTACCGATTCGCGCGGCGACAAAGGTAACGTAGTCTAATAGGCGGCGAGCACGGCGCGGCGATTAGACCAACGCTTTTATTTTAATCGACGACGCCACTTTTAAAAATGCACCATCGGCCTGAGAACGAGCCGAAGCGAGAGTGGCTAGGTTCCCCTCTCGCGGCACATGGGCGGTCTTCCCAATGGCGGCTGCACCACACGACGGCGGCGCTACACAAAGAAGCAGAGGTCGAGCGTTGCTGCGGACGGAGCCGGAGAGGGCCTGAGGAGCGGCCTTGGCAGCGGCGAAATGCCGAGTCTGAGAGGCGGCCAAGGCGGCGGCGGGGCCTCAGCGCGGGCGGCCCTCCAAAGCGGCAATGCCTTCACGGCAAGTGGAGATAGCCACCGTGGCGATGTGAAGAAAAGGTGGCGGCCGACTTCGGCAGACCCGAGCGTAGCCGAGGAACGGCGACAACGACGGCGACGACGAGGGGGAGCGCAGCGGTCGATCTGGTCATCCCGAGCGCCGGCGGAGCAGGCGATGATGGCTCACGTCTGGAGACCGGAGGCGGCGCGACAGCCAAAGATCCGATCGGGAGTCGTCGAAGACGACAACAGGAGGCGATGCCATCTGGGCGGCGGTGACGGGGCGACAAGCGAAGCGAAACCCTAGGTACGCTCTGATACCATGTTAGGAATAACGCTTGTGTTATCAGGAGGCCAATGGGCTAGTATATATACACGAGTATAGGTCACAGATAAGGAAACCAAATCATATCTAGAGTCCTACTAACACAAATATATCTCTAACATATATATCTCTAACACAAGTGACCAGACAATGGGGGATCAAGCGCCATGAAAGAGTAGATGGGAGAGCTGTGAGCGGTTGAAAGTCGTTTTTTGTGGGCTTCCTCAAGGAGTGGTAATCCTAGGTACTTGCATAGGAAGTCGACCGAGGGGCATTGAAGCTCATCAGCAACGAGCCGAAGTTGCTTAGGCGAGCACTGTATTGGAGAGATGGTACTCTTTGCCAGGTTATTTCATAGACCTGAGGCTTCTCTGAACACTTGTAGAATGGTTCGGATCGTAAGCAGGTCCAAGCTAACCGGAGAAAGGAAGAGGGCTGCGTTGTCTACGTAAAGGGTTAGACGATGAGGGACACTCCTAGGTCCTCCAAGAGGTTGAAGAAGAGAGGATGCTTTCGCCAGCGAGATGAGGTTGTTGAGGACGTCCATGACAATGACAGAGCATCGGAGACAGTGGGTCGCCTTGTTGGAGTCCTCTACCATGCCAGATAGGGTGACTCGGTTGTCCATTCAGCAGGGTGCGGGTGGAGGCTGAGGAAAGCATGATAGCAAGCCATGCGCACCACTTCAGCCCTTTCGCCGCATGACCTCAAGCAAAAACAGCCACGAAACCGAGTCAAACGCTTGGCCAATATCAAGCTTGAAGAGGGACGCTGACTTTCTTAGCTGATGAAGCAAGCAGGCCGAGTGCCGATCGACCTGACCACGAAGGTTGATTCCTGCATGCAATCGAAGAACACGTTGTTATGTATATGTGTATATGGCCCATATGTATTTATGGGCCATGAGGCCCATGAGCCCCTTCTAGGGTTTGTAATGTAGTATATATATACTACAGTATTGATCTAATACATTGGAAGGTTATTTCTATCATGGTATCAGAGCAAGTACCTCCTTCCCCGTCGTCTTCTACCGAGACACCTTGTGCCGTCTCCGTAACGCCTCCTGTTGCCGCCTGGTGAAGATGAAGCCCGGGTCGGATTGGCCGCCGCCTAGTCTCCAAGAAGCCGGATCGGCCGCCGCCTCGTCCTCTGAGATCCAATTCCCTCGCTCCGGAAGCCCAGGCCGGACGCCGAGCCTTTCGTTCGTAGAGATCGGTCGCCGCCTGGTGAAGAGGAAGCCCGGGTCGGTGCTGTGAAGCCTCGCGAAGCCCGGGTCGGTGCCGCTACCAGCGACTTCGCCATCGCTCGTCTTCTCGCCGCCCGCCGTCAATCGTGCCGCTGATCTCGCCGGTCTTCTTCGCCTTTGATCTTCCATCGCTGCCTTCCGTTCATAGCGATCGGTTTGCCACACGGTTCCGCGCCGGTCTTCACCGAGGCGAGGGGACGCCGGTCTTCACCGAGGCGAGGGGAGGAAGGTCTTCACCGAGGCGAGGGGAGGAAGGTATGTGCGCTTCGCTTGACCGCTTGGGTGTATAAAGGGGTGCGCTTGACAGAGACCGTCGCTCGGGTGACCGAGCTTGGTTGTTTGCTCCTCTTAACCGTCGCTCCCGAGAAGAGAGAAGAGAAGGCATAGAGAGTCGGCTCTTGGTGATTTTTATCTCTCGGTGATTTTATCTGGCAATATCATTGTCATCCCCGCTGGTCGCTTTGTGAGATACCGGCGGCTTCGATTCCACGCCCATATCATCAAGGCATTCTCGACCGATCCTCCGGTCGCGTGCAATGGCTAATGGTAATTCTGCTTCTCTCTAGATGGGAGGTGCTCTTCTAGCTTCTGGAGCATCGTCGATGGTCAAAATTATAGTGAGTGGTCGTCGTCGGTCCGCATGCTTCTTCGGTCCATTTGTTTTTTCTCGTATATTACTTACGTGAGCCTCCGACCGAGAAGACCGATGTGAAGGAAGCTACCGTATGGCGAAATCTTGATGATCGTGTTATGGGTATCTTATGTCACAAAGGTTTGAAATTTCAATCGGGATGGATTTCATTGATCTTCCAAGTTCTCGCAAGATGCGGGAGTATCTTCAAAGATCGTTATGAGCGCACTTACGGACGCCATTTTTCTCTTTACAAACTCTTCATGATTTACGTCAGTAGGAGATGTCTATTGAGGAATACTATAGTTCTTTCACTCGCATTTCACGGCAGTTGACTTCCATGGTTCCTTATTCTTGTACTGGATGTACTGGCTGTGTAGACAAGGTGGGTCATGATGCGCAGAATTTAATGTTCACTTTTGTTATGCGCCTTCGCCCAGAATTTGAGTCTATTCGCGCTCAACTACTAGGACGTGCTGTTCTTCCAACCATGGAGGAGGCCCTTGCTTTGCGTTGATTCTTGAAGAGACTCGACTTCGCCTCTCTGTTATTCGGATTGACACCACCTCACCGTTCTTGCGACCTCGTCGGAGGTTTATCAACCTATTCCACTCCTCGATGTCGCATCCAACCGTGTTATATGCTCTCCGCAAGAAGCCCGCCATCCTGCTCGTGAGGTGCTACCGCCTTCATCCAGAGCTTCGACCCGCATCTCATTGTCGTCGTTGTGGTGTGGTTGCTGCCACCACTCCTACACCTATTGGAGATTCAACTTTTGCCACTCAGTCGAGTCAGCCTCAGTTCCAGCTTCATGCTCTTCAGACTCAAGCTCAGCAGCGGCCTTCATCTGATGTTCCTCCTAGTGGGTCGGCCAGTATTGTTGTAGCCTCTTCTTCTGTGTCAGGTACTAGTCTTCCATGGGTTTTGGATTCTGGAGCTTCTTTTCATATGACATCGAATAAGTCTCACCTTGCATCATGTCGACCTGTTATGGATGGTTTCGTGTACAGACAGCTGATGGCACCTCCTGTTCAGTCACTCATCAGGACAGCCTCTCTACTTCTCATTTTACTGTTCCAAAAGTGTCATTTGTACCTCAGCTTTCTATGAATCTTATGTCTGTTGGTCAGCTTGCTGATATGCACTACTTTGTTGGGTTTGATGACTCTACTTGCTATGTGCAGGATCGTCGGACAGGAGTTTTTGTTGGTACTGGCCATCGCCTTAAAGATTCTCAGGGTCTCTACTTCCTTGATCGTCTGAGTCTTCCATCTTCCGTTCATGCATCTTCAGTCGTTGCATCAGCTTCTGTTAGTTTTCCTCAGTGGCATCATCGACTTGGTCATTTGTGTGGATCTTGTCTTTCTACATTAGCTCGTCAGGGTGTCCTAGGTCGTGTCATTATGGACACTAGTTATGATTGTAAGGGTTGCAAGCTTGGTAAACAGTTGCAACTCCCATATCCTACTAGTACATCTCGGTCTAGTCATCCTTTTGAGTTGGTTCACTCTGACGTTTGGGGTCCTGCTCCTTTTGCTTCCAAAGGTGGTCATATCTATTATGTCATTTTTATTGATGATTATTCTCGATATACTTGGGTTTACTTTATGAAACATCGTTCTCAACTCCTTCTATTTATCAGTCTTTTGCTCGTATGGTTCACACTCAGTTTTACACCTATTCAGATTTTTCGTTCTAATTCAGGGGGAGAGTACTTGTCGCATGCTTTTCCTTAATTTCTCTCCGCTGGGGGAACTCTTCCTCAGCTTTCCTGTCTTGGCGCCCATGCTCAGAATGGTGTTCTTTGAACGTAACACCGGCCATCTTATTGAGGCTGCTTCGTATTTTTACTTGCATCTCATGTTCCACGACATTTTGGGTGATCATGGTTTCTACAAATTGCCTATCTCATTAATATGCACCATCTTCTCGCTTTAAGGAAAGTGTCTGGAGAGCTCTTGTTTTCCACTCCCCCACGGTATGACCATCTTCGAGTTTTTGGTTGTACCTGCTATGTTTTGCTTCCGCCTCGTGAGCGCACCAAGTTAACAGCTCAGTCAGTTGAGTGTGTTTTTCTTGGATATAGTCTTGAGCATAAGGGCTATCGTTGTTATGATCCCTCTGCTCGGCGTATGCGTATTTCTCGTCGTGTTTCTTTTGTTGAGGATCGTCCCTACTTTTACTCTTCTGCCACTCGGTCCTCCTCTCCCGCTGAGTCTCTCTTTCCTTTATCTTCCACCCATTGTTTCGTCTAATACACCTTCTTCTGTGGAGACTTCTTCTCCATCCTTAGTCAGATCACCGTTTCCTCTTCACTATACTCGTCGGTCTAGGGTTTCTCCTGATACTCAGCTTTCTACTTTTTCCTCATCTGATGGCATGGCTAGTACTGATGATCCTCCACCGGCACCGTCATCTCGGTATGAGCTTCGTGATCGTACTACTATTACTACTCCTGACAGATATGGTTTTCTTTCTCTCATTGTTGTGCGAGCCTCACACTTATCGGAGGTCGTTGTTCATCCCGTGGCGATTAGCTATGGTCGAGGTGTTGGTACGCTGGATCGTACTCGTACATGGGATCTTGTTCCTTTACCTGCTCATGCTATTCCTATTACTTGCAAGTGGATTTTTAAAGTTAAAACGAATCGATCGTTTCTATTGAGAGGTACAAGGCTCGACTAGTTGCTCGTGGATTTCAGCAGGCACATGGTCGTGATTATGACGAGACATTTGCTCCTGTTGCTCATATGGTAACAGTTCGCACTTGGACTATCTCTCAGATGGATGTGAAGAATGCTTTTCTTCATGGTGATTTGCAGGAGGAGGTTTATATGGTCCCACCTCAGGGTGTTGTGGCTCCTGCTGGTCAGGTTTGTCACCTTCGTCTTGCTCTTTATGGCCTCAAACAGACTCCTCGTGCTTGGTTTGAGCGTTTTAGTTCAGTTGTGTTAGCTGCTGGTTTCTCCCAGAGTAATCACGATCCTGCATTGTTTATTCATATATCTCCACGTGGTCGTACTATGCTTTTACTCTATGTTGATGACATGCTGATTACTGGAGATGACATGGAGTACATTGCTTTTGTTAAGCAACGGCTCAGTGAGTAGTTTTTTATGTCAGATTTTGGTCATCTACGTTATTTTCTGGGGGTTGAGTTCACGTGCACAGATGATGGCTACTTTTTATCTCAGCAGCGCTATATTCAGGATTTGCTTGCTCGTTCTGGTCTTACTGACAGTCGGACAGCTGCTACTCCTATGGAGCTTCATCTTCAGCTTCGTCCTACTGATGGCATTTTGCTTGACGATCCTTCTCGTTATCGTCATATTGTTGGGAGTCTTGTCTACCTTGCAGTCACACGTCCTGATATTGCTCATTTTGTTCATGTGCTCAGTCAGTTTGTTTCTGCTCCTACGTCTGTTCACTATGCTCACCTACTACGTGTGTTGCACTACCTATGAGGGACTGTTAATCGTTGTCTTTTTTATTCTCGGTCGACTCAGCTTCAGCTTCATGCTTACTTTGACTCGACTTGGGCGAGTGATCCTGTTGATAGATGATCTGTCTCTGGCTATTGTATATTTCTTGGGTCTTCACTTATTGCCTGGAAGTCCAAGAAACAGACTGCAGTTTCACGATCTAGTGCTGAGGCAGAGCTTCGAGCGTGGGCCACTACTACTTCAAAGATTGTTTGGCTTCGTTGGCTGTTAGCTGATCTTGGTGTGTCATGCAGCACTCCTGCATCTCTCCTGTGTGACAACACTAGTGCTATACAGATTGCTACTGATCCAGTGAAGCATGAGCTGACTAAGCATATTGGTGTGGATGCATCTTTCACACGTTCTCATTGTCAACAGAAAACTATTGCTCTTCAGTATGTGCCCTCTGAGATTCAAGTCATTGATTTCTTCACCAAGGCTCAAACTCGAGAACAACATCGCTTCCATCTCTCCAAACTCAATGTTTCAGATCCTCCTGACCCATGTTGAGTTTGAAGGGGGGTGTTATGTATATGTGTATATGGCCCATATGTATTTATGGGCCATGAGGCCCATGAGCCCCTTCTAGGGTTTGTAATGTAGTATATATATACTACAGTATTGATCTAAAACATTGGGAAGTTGATTTCTATCACACGTAAGAACAAGATAATAAGCAATCTGAAATTGCAAATAAGATTGAAATATTTGATAAAGTTGAGATTCTGTAGCGGTATTATGGTTGGTCTAATCGACTTAAGCCAATACACAAAGTTGCAATGAAGCTAACTTTTAACTAAACAAAATACAAGGAAACTAGAGCGGCGCGACCACCTTAAATAGGGGAAGGGGAGCTGCACATGGCTAATAAAATAGGGGGTGGTACTATTCATAGCACTGTTCACATATGAGTAGTGTCTCATGACAGTATGGGCCGCCTAGGGTGGCGCCTCCCCTTGGGCCCAAGCATTACAAGGCCCAATTTGGCCCAAATAAGTGACACAACACCTTCTTTTGGTGATTACGATGTCCACAGAAAGAATTTGAAGGTGAGACCGGATCCGTTGGAAAGAGGACGGGATAAGTTTTCCATCAAGTACTCGTGGAGCTCAAACGGACTCCGTATGTGAAAGTTATGCACGTTTGAAGTCAGTGCTGTCTCCGGAAGCCGAATTGGATTACAGAAGATGTCCAACTTGATATCTTGCTTTGATTGTACAAAAAGTGACATGGTGATGCATAAATATACATTTTCATCATTAGGTAGCATCATATAGTTCATATAATAAAAAGGCACTTCTAAAAACGAGCTCGCATGATAATTTAAGTGAAGTGTACGAGCTCTTGTAATTGGAACAGTAAGTATATCAAATATGGTTGTATCCATAGGAGTTGTCCTCATCAAAAGCTATGCAGCAGGCTAATGGGGCGATAGTCTTTAGCGCCTTGGGGTTCCGGTTTCTTAGGCAACAGAGTGATGAGAGCCTAATTCAGAAGGAAGAAACTATTGCCGGCCAAACTACCCATCTTGGAAATCATCGCCACGACACCTGGTTTGATGATCAACATTTTTAATAGAACAAGCGATGAAACCATCCGGCCCTAGAGCCTTTTCTGCCGGCAAACTCCTGATTGCTTCCCACACTTCCTGCTCGGAGAAACAAGCATCTAGCGAGGAAAGGTCATGAACCGGTACGTTGAGAACGTCTAGATCCAAAGAGTGAGATCTGTCGGCCGGTTTGCCAATGAGGTTCTCGTAGAAAGCAGCAAAAGCCTCAGACATTTCTGCGTGTGACTGGATCCATGTATCCTCAACTTTTAGCTGAGTGATGTTGCTACAACGCTGGCGATGATTGGCATGCAGATGGAAGTATTGAGCGTTAGCATCTCCTTCACGCTGCCAATTTAAGTGCAACCACTGGTGCGCCATCGTGCATTCAAGAGAACATAAGCTAAACATCTTTTTCTTGAGCTTATTTTGGAGCCATTGCTCGACCGATGAGAGGATCCTCTTCTCATCCGCGAGGTCAAACCGCCAGATCAGTTCTTTGGCCATGACAATTTGCTGGCGCACATTCCCAACACGACGTTGACTCCAGCTCTGCAAGGCCCGACTGGTAGACTTGAGGGAATCCAGTTTACGAAGGGGGTCCGACATCGACGCCTTGCACCGCCACGCGTTGCGCACCGTGTCCTGGAAACCTCTCAAAACCCTAAACATAAACCAGCACGAACTACAAGGATAATTATGCCCTAATTGACGCATTAATCCATACAAAACTTAATTTACTGGATGGGATGAGTTTTGGAGGGTTACCCATGGAACCGACAAAGAATCGACCAAGAAACGACGACAAACACTCTCCTCTACCTATTCCCCCCTCATCTGATGCAACCCCCTTCCGCTGCAGATTTGACCCCTTGCCACAGCTACGCTTCTCTTTGCCTCGACAGCCCAGGGTAGCAGTGGCAGTAGCACCAAGGTAGCAGCGAACCCCCTTGCCAAGGCAGCCAAATTGCTTATTGTGGCAGCCTTTTCCCTTGTCACGGTGTGCTTGGCTGCAGTAACTAGGGCAAGGCATGGAGTGGATGCTGCTAGGGTTTCGGGCGACAGCCACCGATCCCTTTTATGGGCGGTGTGGGTTGAGATTGGGTTGGCTTCCATTTGGCCCGGCCCGCACAGGGACTTTTTTTTAAAAAATCCAATTAATCCCAGCCATGCAATTTCTAGTATCCACAACTTTTTACTCCAAGTTCCAAATCGAGCAAGTAAATAATCAATTTCGACCATGTCGACGAGCTCTACGCATCTATAGTCTCGGATTTCCAAACTAAACTGTGGATTTTAAACTTCAAATTCAAATTAGATCTCATTGAAAATTACATTGGAAACTTAGGGCATTACAAGAGTAGGTACCACCTGCCGCAGCAGACCAAAACTGGAACGACAATTCCCCGCAGTTGTCGGTTGTGTCGGACGTGTTAGATATGACTTGTATAGGGTGTTCTTTGCATATTTTAATACACATGTAACTTGTATATGTTGGCTTTTGGGACTAGTGAAATATATAAGGATTCATTCCAACATGGTATCAGAGCCATGGATCTCTTCCCCCAAAAACCCTAGGTACTATTCACCGCCTCCCTCAGGTCGCCGCCTGAGCGCCGCCACCATAGCTCTTATATTTTTCTCGCTCACCATCTCTGTTTTCATCCCGCCATCACCGCTTCCCCATTGACTACTCCGCTGCCCAGATTCGAGCTCCTCGGCACTGCTAGCGTACCACGTCGCCGGATCCAGCGTCGCCAGCATACCATGTCGTTAGATCCAGTGCCGCAAGCTCTGGATCTAGCCGTCGCGCTCTCCTTCCCTGGCCTGCGTCGCTGTGCCCTGGTGCTTCGAGCCGCCGCTTGAGCTCCTCAGCGCCGCCGACTTCCGAGCCCGATGCCTTTCTCTGCTCCGAGGGCTCCTGACGCCTCCCAAGTGACACCTCTGCTCCGAGTGCCAGCCGCAACGCCACTCCCGAGTGACGCTGACCGCCGCCCCCGATCGCCGCCCCCTCTGCTCCATTGAGAGCTTGCCAGTGGAGCTCGCCTCTCCACCGAGCGCATCGCCAGAGCTCGTGCTCCCAGGCCCCTGCACCCCCCCCCCCCCAAGTTCACCTCCGGTTGAAAATATGCAAAGAACACCCAATACAAGTCATATCTAACACCACCCTCATACTCATGGTGGATCAACAACACTGGGTTTGAAGAGGTAGAAGCTGTGCTGAGCTCTAGTCTGTGTCTTGTCGAAGAAATCTACTAATTGAAGCTCCGAAGGCACATACTGAAAAGCAATAACTTGATCCTGCACTTGTGATCTCTTGAACGAAGCATCTACTCCAATATGTTTGGTGATGTCATGCTTTACTAGATCTCAAGCAATGCTGAGCTTGTATTGCCACCGCCTTCACTACTGAAGATTGTTGACCTACGTTAGTTGTGGTGTCATTAGCAGCGCCGTCTTCCCTTCCTAGCGCAATTCCCAATACAATGGTTGGGTGCCCGTCAGATCTGGAGGAGGTGGTGGAAGAAGGTGGTGGTGTGTTCGTCGGGGTTACAAGGAGTGCGTGGGGCTTGCCCATGGTTGGGTGCCCACCGGATTTGGAGGTAGGGGTGGTATGGGGTGCCCATCGGAGATGAGGAGGAGCAGGAGGTGGTGCTCTAGCAAGAAGAGGAAGCTGCCTCACCAAGGCATGCCATGTGGGATGCCAACTCATCGCCAAAACTACCTTTCACCTAAGCTAGGACCTTATGTAATCTGGTATTGAAAGTAGAAGGGGTAAAATACCTGGTTTTAAAATACAGGGTTCAACTGGACCAACTTGAAAGTAGAGGTACCAAATGTGTACTTTTTCCTTGTTTCTTCTAACACACGTTTGACGTTGAAGTTTTGAAGTTTTAGGGCTTGTTTAGAACACAGGAGAAGAAAACATAGGAATGGGGGAAAAAACACAAGAATAGGAAAGGAACCTAGGTGTAAAACATAGGTAAAACACATGAATGAGTGTTTGGGACGCAGGAATGACAAAACGTAGGAATTAAAAGAAACATGAATAACATAGGAATTTATAAAAGGAGATTGAAGCATGCAGCAACAGTGACTCATGAGAGACGGAGAGAATGCTTTGATTGCTTGGCACGGGAAAGATTCCCAAGAGCTCTAGCCTCTTTTTTAGTTTCCTGTGAAATCAAAGGTTTGCAGGCCATTCCTTTGGAATTGAAAACGTAGAATCCTTTGATCCAAACGCATCAACAGTGAAACTTTCCTTAGGGAAACCTGTACTTTTCCTCCAAACTTTCTACAATCCAAACTGGGCCTTAAAGTGTACTACAACACTCAATAGGCTACATCATCACTTTTTTTATTTTCTTATGTTGGTTTGGTGCTCCAATTGAAGCTTGGTTGCATGATTACACCGTAAGGGTGGGTTTCAACTTTTGGTTTGCCATGTTTGACATACGATGTTTACTATATAGTGTCCATGACTCCATGCCTTTGCTACATACAGAATACAAACTTAGAATAAAAAAAATAGAAGGTGGGCAAGTTATTTTATATATTGTGTTTCTTAGAAAAAAACAGGGTAAACTTTGTTAGTTTTCATAATTATGGTTCTTTTTTCATAAATAAAAACATCGGAACATGTTTGAGACATGATGGTCAATGTTGTATGTATTCTGGGTTCATAATTGTGCAAGTATGTGTTGTGGTTACTGCTGTGTTCCCAATGCTATGTGAGGTGTTATGATTTCCATTTATGTACTTGAATTTGTGAAGGCCGAAATTACAGATTTCAATATGTTCATGAAAATTAGTTTTGGAACTGTTGATTCAGATCTTCATTGTCCTTTATTACTATGGTGATTGTAGAGGAGTGCAACTCTCCCAGTCTCCCCCATCTGGATTGCCTCTGTTAAATTGTATGTTGCGGTTACCAATTCTTGAAACTACCTATGATGCAAACAGTAATCCTTGAAATATTTTTTGGATTTAACAATATTTCTCCTATGTTGTGATATTCAAACTGCTATATTTTCATTTGAGCCTGTCTATCTTCAGTAACTATCTCCTGGATCATGACACTCTTAATATTTGTTTTATTTTTGCCAAATATTTCCATTAGTGTAACAAGGAATTTCTTCTGGAACTAACATACCATATATGTAGAAGTTTTTTTTAAAGGAAAGGCCACATATGTAGAAGCTTGATGTGCATGCGACCGTATGCATACACCTTTTAACCTAAGTACTATTTGTTATACTATGAATTGCTCAAACATCTGTTGATATTTCATTCATTGCAATCTGATAGGAAACACTGGAATCGCTGAGAAACCATGCAAAGTATCAGAGAAGAATGTTTGATCAAGCTGTTAAGCTAGTTCGTCCTGGTGGGGTGATTGTCTATTCCACGTGAGTTTCTGCTCAACATTTTGTACTGTTACTGAGATAGAATGTCAAAAACCTTTTAATTCACAGTTCTGTTTGCTGTTACCTGGTAAATAGCATTTCAATTGACTGTTACCGCTTAAATAGCATATCTGTGAGCTCCCAAGTACATTCTCTATATTCCATATTAGGATAATGGTCCCCTTTCTGCACTATCGATTGAACATGAAGAACATAGCCTTGATTTTGTGAAAAATGCAACTTTGGCCCATAGTTCATCGTCATTGATGTACCAGTACCAAAGAAACATAGTTGGCATGGTTGCTCTATTCATATGAGTACATTTTGCTCGGATTCAACGAATGAAATAGTCAACTTTGGCCCATCTTCATCTATTGCTGTGGACAATATCCTTGACTGTTATACAATGGAAGACCCTGTTGCTTAACCTAGTTGAACCAAATACGTTGCACTGCTAATCTATCTACATGTCATATCTATTATATGTAACCTACAAATTTAATGGGAAACAAGATAATAACAGTTTTGATTACCATCAGTGCCTTGTTTGTTTTTCTGCTTTCAGGTGTACGATAAATCCTGGAGAGAACGAGGCTTTGGTCAGATATGCATTGGATACATACAAGTTTTTGTCACTAGGATCACAGGTAAGTTCCATGACTTGCAACATCGCTCCTGGGGAGCAGATCTCTATTTATTACTCAACACTTCATCACTATTGTTTAAATTACATAGTGATTCTTGCATTTGGATTTTGGAGATGTAAATTTCAATGCTACAAACTACAAATTACAAATTAGCACTTCATAAAATGCAAAGTTCTGTGATATATTCCAGGTAAAAGGTGCATTTGAAAAACCGTTGTTTAGTTCAATTTCATATTTGCATGATGAGGTTGAGGCGCTAGATTTGAAACTGATAAGACACTGTAGAACCAAATTAAATCCCGCACATCTTTGGTCTCGCCTCCGCACTTTTGTTTCACATATGAACTTGAGGAAATAAAACTAATAAGTGCTCGTCTTATCTCTGTAGTTCTGTAAAATTAAATGCGCTCTTTCCTATGATTCATGACTGCATTCCCAACACCGTTTTCATCGGTTGTTTTTCAGCACCCAACAATCGGAGGGCCTGGTATTATTGGTTCGTGTGAGCTGTTTAATAAGACATATGCTGAGTAAGATTCTTTGTTATATCTTTGTTGGTATTTGGGACCTAAACTAATTATCCATATTATGTCGTGGCTTGCCCATTTCATTGTATTTGGAAAACTTGATTTTGACATCATTTGGAACAACATGGAAACAGTAGGATATGGTACCTTTGGCATTGCATCACCAACTAACATTGTTCCTTTCGAGTATACTACAATAACATGATAATTGATAAGCGTTTCATGTCTAGGTATCAGCAATCTGCTTTGCTTGTACATATGGCATATTGCTGGCGAAATGGGTTGGGTGACTTGATGGGCAAATAAACTGTTGCACGAGGCTTCTTTTTATAATCCTGGCTTTATTGGGGGCAAGTAACTTAGTGATATTATAGATATTTTTACTATGTTAAATGATTTTTCTCAATTATATTAGCAATTTATTAGTTAGGACCTAGCATGCTTATTATGTCGTCGACTAGTCGACAAATTGGTGGAGCAACGGCGACTTGGGCTGGCGACTCGACTCGATAGGTGGGGTCTGTTTGTCAGGAAGAGCTCACAGAGAGAGGGAGTGAGGGAGGGAGAGTACTGAGCAGAGCGCACAGAGAGAGGGAGTGAGGGAGGGAGGGAGGGAGAGTACTGAGCAGAGCGCACAAAGAGAGAGGGAGTGAAGAGCTCATGCGAAAACTTTGTCACCGTTAGCTCCCAGCTTGTCACCGCCGCCCTTCGTCGCCCTCGGCTGCCGCATCCAGCTGGCCGCCGCCCTTCGTCTCCCTCGGCGGGAGCTAGAGCTCCCAGCCGGTGCCGCCTTTCGTCTAACTCGGCAGGAGCTGAATCTCCCAGCTCGCCGCCGCCCTTCATCTCCCCGCTTCAACTCCCTCCAGATCCCGCCGAGGCAGCTCCCAGCTCGCCGGCCCGTTGTCTCCCCAGGTAATCACCAGCCCCCTCCCTCCCTCCAGCTCGCTCTCCTCGCTCGCCCCCCAGGCCCCGAGAACCGCTCGCCCCCGGCCGCCCCAGGACCACTTTCCTCGCCCCAGGACCTCTCTGTTTCACTCTGTACAACCTTGGGACCCAGAAGTTATGTTATTAATTGTTCAGAATGTAATGATTAATGTGGCACACTTTGCTGAATGCCTTAATGAACTATATCTCGTATGTTACCATGTGTGATATAATCATATAATTACTTATGGAACTATGTTCTTTTCCAATTATGCCTTATTAAACGCTGTCCTTACAACTCTCTAAAAAGAAACCTTACAGGGAATGGTTGACGGAGCATGAAGCAAAACTTGTCCAGAGGTTTGATCCATCGTCGTCACTCGATACGATTGGTTTCTTCATTGCGAAATTTGATGTTGGGCAGAAAGAGGACTGAACAAAAGGGATAGTAAATGTTTTGGGCATGCTATTTCACATGCTAGACCTGTGACTTTTGTTACACCACATCTCGACTTGCTGCCATTAAATCATGTCCGCCCCCAGCATTTTCAGGACGAAGGAAACCAATATCACAAGGCTAGTTGGTTTCCCAAGAATTTTTGCTCTACAGTGTCTAGATATTTGTTGTCCAAGGGATTGTTCGTTCGAACGAAGGTAATGGTTTTTCCATTTGTAAATCAGACATGGTACAAACCAAGTGCTTTAATTATGCTTTCATTAAGTTTATTTACATGCCATGGTAATGTCGATGATTTAATGAGATTATAATATGATGATACAAGTACCATAAGGATGACATGGTAATGCTATTAATGAATAATGAACAATTGCATTATTCACTTGCATAAGTGTCGAACCCGACTTTGAATACTCGAAAACACTGTGTGTGTATCGTACTAGTCCTATAATCAGTGATCAGTATATATTCACAACATTAATAATCACATCCATATATTCATACATACATAATAAAATAAATTATGGTACATAACTTAAACGATTATATTATTTACAACACAAGAGTCAGTCGGACAAATAAAAGTTTAAATATCAGAAGTAGCAAAAGTAATAGCGGAAGTAACATATGTAATAAGTTCAAAATTCCAACGCTGTGCCTATCCGAGCCCTTAAGCAACCGACTAGAGATAAGTTCTAGAAAAACCAATAATCGAACCCATCGGTTCCAGGTGCAAAGAATGTGTTGTTCGTTGTAGGCTCATCCTTTAAATCTGAATAACAAATTAAGCAAGATTGAGTACATAGTGTACTTAGCAAGATTTATAGTGTATCATAAAGTTTATATACATGCATGGCTAACAAAAGTTGAGGCTCTAGCTACAAGTTATTTTCAGCATTAAGTAAGTTTTATTTGCAATATCAACATGTAGTACTTTGCAACAGAAATTTAAAGAGCGGTTAAATAGATAAATGACAACAAGTAAGTATTTGAATAAATTATAACTCGTAGCTCTCCTCGGCTGTGAGCAATATCTTATTTTTAACCATAGACATGGCACTCAACTCAAATATAAACCAACAAACCCTTTCTCATATTTTTCAACAAAACTGTTTTATTGAAAACTAAGAATATACCCGACAATAATACACTTAGCACGCTCATCACCATGAGCACGACTATTTAAATAGATTTACACTCTGTAGAGGGGTACAATTTTACCCAAGTTTGGAAATATTTAGCCCCGTTAGACCATTGAAACTTCAAAAATAGCATCTATAGCGTCAAAATTCCAAAAATAGCCCTCTCATCGCTTTCTGCGTGTAAGGGACAGTGAGTCGCAATAACTGTAGTAAAAAATTGAAAAAAGGTAAAAAAAAAAAGTTTTAAAAAATTATTCTCTAATTTATGCTATTAATTCAGTTCCACGTTACCTCTGTTGCATTTTGGTTTTGGTCATTAAAGTGCAATGCTCCTGTATTTATGTTGTTTATTTAATTATTATGGTTACTATCTTGGTTTAGTTAGGGGTACTACTACAAAAGAAGCTATACTAGACGTCTCATCATAGAATCGTCTGTGTTGTAGTTATCACAGAAGAACCATTTGTGATACAGAATTATCACATATAGTTTGTAAATAGAACCGTCGGTTTGTAAATAGAACCGTCTATGATAATCTAAGTCATCACAGACGGTTTGTATTATGAAGCGGCTGTGATTTTACCATGGCTTGGAATTTTTCTTACTCTTTAATTTTACTATAGCTTGGATTTGATTTTACCGCGGCACACAATCATTTGCCGTGGTAGGATTTGCGCAGCTAATCCTCTGCCGCGGTAGGATTTAGGCACACAATCCTCTGCCGCGGTAGGATTTGGGCACACAATCATCGGCCATGGCACACAATCCTCTGTCGTGGTAACCAATCCTCTGTCGTGGTAGCCAATCCTCTGTCGCGGCACACAATCCTCTGCCGCAGAGGATTGTGTGCCCAAATTCTACTGTGGCAGAGGATTGTATGCCCAAATCCTACTGCATGCAGAGGATTGATCACAAATCCTACCACGGCAGAGGATCGTGTGCCGCGGTAAAGTCAGAGCCATGGTAAAATCAAAGACGATTCTTAATATAAAACTGTGACCACCTGTGTGTGATATGTTATTACATACGGTTTTTGTATGAAACAATATGTGATTCGCAGCGCGGGAGATCGAAAATCTTTGAACGTGTGCGCGGGAGGCAAAATATTTTGGCGCTGTCCTTATAAATAATAGCCGAGTGTTATATGTTGACCATTTTGCAGGATGTTACAAACCCCCCCCCCCCTTTACAAGAATCGCGTTCCGAGATTCCTAACGTTTAGAAACAAGGGTTTGGAAACATCAAGGAGGAAACCGAGATAGGTTGAACTACCAGATCCTATTCTGATACTATCTCAACTGGAATCACCTCTTAGAACACAGAGGTTTTCTTTTGATTACAGATCTCTTACTACATCTGTTGTCTTGATTTCCTTCAAAGACAGCACGAACAGACTCTGACAGGGAAATCAAAGCATTGCTAATACATTATTCTTTCCATCATTTTGTTTAACCTTTCCTTTCTTGAGTCTAAAGAAATTACATTCCTCTTAAGTTCTCAACTAACTAGAACCCTATTCCTGAGTTTCAGACACCTTACGAAAAAGGTGGGGATAGTTCGCCCGCATTTGATCCTCTCGTTCCCAAGTGGTTTCATCCTCTGTATGATTAGACCACTGAACCTTAAGGAACTTGATGGAGTGATTGCTAGTTCTTCGTTCAGCCTCTTCAAGGATACAGATAGGATGATCATGATAGGTCAGATCTTCCTGTACTTCAAGACCTTCCAATGGAGCCTGCTCAGTTGGAACGCGAAGACACTTCTTTAACTAAGATACATGGAATACATCATGCACAACAGAGAGTGTATCAGACAATTCCAACTTATAGGATACGGCTCCTTTCTTTTCAACGATGCGAAAAGGTCCAATATATCGAGGGGCTAATTTGCCTTTGACTCCGAACCGTTGGGTGCCCTTCCAAGGAGAAACTTTGAGATACACGAAATCATTGATTTCAAAGATTAGCTTACGACGATGTCGATCCGCATAGCTCTTTTGTCGGGATTGAGCCACGCGTAAGCGGTCTTGAACCAACCGAACATGATCTTCGGCCTCTTTGATTGCATCCGGGCCAAAGAGTGGTCTTTCGCCTGTCTCTGACCAATTCAACGGGGTTCTACATTTCCTCCCGTATAAGGCCTCAAATGGTGCCATACCAAGACTAGCTTGGTAACTGTTGTTGTAGGAGAATTCAGCGAATGGTGGGCATTTCTCCCGATTCTTCCCATAGGAAAGAACACAAGCACGAAGCATGTCCTCAAGGATTTGATTGACCCTCTCCGTTTGACCATCGGTCTGTGGATGAAATACGGTGCTGAAAGAAAGACGAGTTCCCATGGTCTCCTGCAGACTTCTCCAAAATTGAGAAGTAAAGAGCGAGCCACGATCTGAGATGATCGTCTTCGGTACTCCATGTAAACTCACAATTCTTGAGACATAGAGCTCTGCTAACCGGCTCACACGGAGATCGGTCTTGACGGGAAAGAAGTGTGCCACTTTAGTCAGTCGATCAATGACAACCCAAATGACATCATTTCCCTTGGGGGTTCTGGGCAGACTGGTGATGAAATCCATACCAATCGAGTCCCATTTCCATTCCGACACTCGGAGAGGTTGTAGCAAACCCGCTGGACGTTGATGCTCGGCCTTCACACGACGACAAATGTCGCACTCGGCAACGAACCTCGCGATCTCTCGTTTCATTCGGGTCCACCAGAATCTCTGACGGAGATCTTGATACATCTTCGTGGCTCCGGGATGGATGGACAAGGGGGAATCATGGGCTTCGTAGAGGATTAAATTTCGCGAATCCATGTCCTTGGGAACAACAAGGCGTGGTCCGAACCACACAACACCATGGTCATCTTCCGAAAAACATTTGGCTGATCCGCCCTCGATGTTCTTCTTGATATGGTTCACTCCCGCGTCTATTTGCTGAGCAGTTCTGATTTGGTCTTCCAAGGTTGGACGTACTGCTAAGGCAGCGAGGAAACCATGCTCAATCACTCCTAAGTTGAGTCGCTGAAACTCCTCATGAAGGGCGAGCTGCTGTTCTTTGAGTATCAAGGTATTGCAATACACTTTGCGGCTCAGTGCATCAGCAACAACATTAACCTTTCCTAGATGATACTGGAGACTTATGTCATAATCTTTGATCAACTCCAACCATCTTCTTTGCCGAAGGTTCAAGTCTGGTTGAGTGAACAAATACTTCAAGCTCTTGTGGTCTGAATATACCTCACAGCGATTACCGATGAGGTAATGTCGCTAAATTTTTAGTGCATGGACCACTACAGCGAGTTCCAAGTCATGGGTTGGATAATTAAGCTCATGAGGCCTCAATTGTCTTGATGCATAGGCTACCACCCTGCCTTCTTGCATAAGAACACAACCGAGTCCTTGACGAGAAGCATTGCAGAAGATGTCGAAGCTTCGGTGAACATCGGGGAGAACAAGAACTGGAGCTGTGGTCAACCTCTGTTTGAGTTCTTGGAAACTCTTCTCACAATCAGCGGACCACTCAAATTTCTTATCCTTCTCGAGCAACTCTGTCATCGGCTTTGCGATCTTGGAAAAGTTCTCGATAAAGCGACGATAATATCCAGCTAAACCGAGAAAACTCCTCACTTCGGTTACCGATTTGGGCTGCCCCCAATATAGCACATCACTGACCTTGCCGGGGTCCATGGCTACGCCCCCTGCTGAAAGAACATGGCCCAAAAATGCCACTTCTTCCTACCAAAATTCACACTTGCTGAATTTTGCGTAAAGCTTGTGCTCACGTAGCTTCTCTAGCACTAACCGCAGATGTTGGACATGCTCTTCATCATTCTTCGAGTAGATAAGAATATCATCTATGAATACTACTACAAACTTGTCCAAATACTCCATAAATACCATATTCATAAGATTCATGAAAAGGGCAGGAGCATTTGTTAAGCCGAAAGACATGACGGTATACTCGTACAACCCGTAACGAGTAGTAAAAGTCGTCTTTGGAACGTCTTCAGATCTGATCCAGACTTGGTGATAGCCCAGCCTCAGATCAATCTTGAAAAATACCCGAGCTCCGGTCAATTGATCGAAGGGGTCATCAATCCGGGGCAATTGATACTTGTTCTTCACCGTCACTTCATTAAGTAGACGATAATCGACACACATACGTAGGGTCTTGTCCTTCTTCTTCACAAAAATTGTTGGACAACCCCACGGAGATGAGCTAGGGCGAATGAAACCCTTCGCTAGAAATTCACCCAATTGTTTCTTCATTTCCTCTAATTCATTTGGAGGCATCTGGTACGGCCTCTTTGAGATCGGGGCGGTACCAGGCAACAACTCAATGACAAATTCAATGTCTCGGGTTGGCGGCTTTCCAAGCAAATCTTCTGGAAAGATATCGGGGAAGTCACATACGGTTGGTATGTCTTGGATCTCCGGGGTTGGCTTCGCTTCGAGTGCAAAGAGTTGGGGTTCTTGCAATTTTGGCGCAACTCCAATTTGCATGCCAGAGGAACTAGTGAGGGATATGAATTTCTTGGCACAATCAATCTGTCCCAAGTGTTGAGACAACCAATCCATGCCAAGTATCACATCCAAACTTGCTGAGTTGAGGAGAATAAGATTAGCCAAAAACCCCACTCCTTCAATCTCAATCTGTACATCCCGGCACTCGAGTTCAGCTCTCATTTCCGACCCCGGGGAATGAATAATCAGAGGAACAGGCATAGGAGCAATTTGAATATCACCACTTGCAGCAAAAGATTGCGATATAAAAGAATGCGAAGCTCCATAATCAAATAAAACTGTAGCAGGACGAGAGTTGACGAGAAGCGTACACAACACGACGTCGGGTGCCTCCTGCGCTTCCTCTGCGGTGATGTGGTTAACTCTCCCACGAACAACCTTCTGTGCTATGGGAAGAACACGTCCTTGGCCTTGTGCTTGCCCTGGTTAGGGCGAGTAGCTGCTTCATTCTTCACCGGACAGTTGCTGGCGTAGTGTCCCTTGTTGTGGCAGTAGAAGCATGTGACCTCAGTAACTGAGTTGCGGAGACCTCCTTGCTGTCCCACAGGTGCACATGGTGGAGCCACGGTCTGCGGAGGGCGAGGTGCAAACACAGGCGGCCTCGGTGGTGGCGGGGCTTGAGGACAGAACACAAGAACTTGCCCAAAGCGAGGACTAGGTGTCGGCAAACACCAAGAGTAACAAATCTCAATTCTCACTTGAACTAATCAAGTGTCAAAGCTCAAGTGGATATACAATCCACTACCTAAGGCAACACATGCACTTAGGGTTTGCTCTCCAAGCTCACTAAGTGCAACACATGCACATAAGAGATGAGAGGCTTGCACTTTGCTCAAGGAACTCAATAGAGGTGCCAAAGAACTCCAAAGATTGTTCCCCAACCGGCCAAGGTGGGTATATACAGTCTACACACAAAAACTAGCCGTTGGAGAAGATTCTGCTGAAAAATCAGTACAAGCGGTACTACCGCCGTTCTATGACCGATACTACCGCACCTAAATGACACGCATAGTAACGGCTATATCAGATGAGAAACTAACCGTTGAAAAGTGCAATTCGGTACTACCGACGTTGATCTTGTGGTAGTTCCGCACTCCGGTCATTCCGATTCTGAAGGGCGGTACTACCGCTTCCACTTAGGTCCAACACATGGCACCTTCTGGGAAAAACGTACCGCTCCGACCTCCGGAAATACCGAGTTGCGGTAGTTCCGCTCCCAACACACCGGTACTACCGCATTTCCAAGAGCAACAAAACTCAAAAGGTGCCTCTCTAGAAAAAAAAACGTGCCGCAATAAATTTGGCACAACCGGTATGCGGTAGTTCCACTCTCATAACGCTGGTACTACCGCACAACGGTAGTTCCGTCTTCTTAACTTCGGAACCACCGATCTTCCTGAGAAAAACAGCATTGGCTTCACAACAATCTCAATTGCAAAATACATTTGCCAATTGATGAGCCATGCCAACAAGTATCACATGCAAGATTCCTAACTAGTTGCAAAACACATTTGCCAACTTTTAGAATCATAGCACAAGGAATAAGTTATATGGACTCAAACCATTTGCAAAATACATTTGCAAACTTAAGTCACATGCTACAAGAAATCAAGCATGAGCATTAACTATTTACAAAACACATTCGCAAATAATAGCATCATGCCATAAGGCCAAGTTGCATGGACTTCAACCATTTACAAAACACATTTGTAAATTATAGTCACATGCTACAAAGATTAAATGCATGAGCCTCGGCTATTTGCAAAACACATTCGCAAATAATAGCTCCATGCATAGATGAGCTAGAGCAAGCATAATGAGCTATCAACACATGACTAACTCATGCTACTAGTCAAGACCCCAGTTAATAGTACGACAACCTATACCAGCAATACAGTCTTCCAACCAAACACCAAGACCGGTAAAAGACTAGGAACACATCCTTAGCCAAGCTAGTCATACCTTTGCCTTGCATTTTCTTGAAGTTTGATGACGCACATCATCACTTTATGTCCGGGTCCTTGACTTTGACAATCATCAACACATGATGATCTCTTCTGCTTCGGGATCTTGTCTTGAATATCATCAACACATAATGATTTTCTTCACTCCGAGTCTTGACATGCATCAACACATTAGACCTCCATCAACACATGATGGGTCTTCTCTTGACTTGATGATCAACTCATGATCATCTCCTCTTCTTGAACATCATCGACACACAATGATTTCCTTTTTCTTCAAGCTCTTCATACGCATACACATGATGCATCTTCTTCTTCTTCAACCTTGACTTGATGACAATCAACACATGATGTCATCCCAAGTCTTCATTACCCTGGAACATGACCTATTCATCCAACTTATGAAAAATATTTGTTCCACAATATGATTATCACTAATTATCACACCATACCATTAACTCATAATGGTGGGACAAGATACTTCAATCTTTCACTCTTTGGTAACTGATGATAACCACTTCAATTGCAAATAATTGAATGTAGATAATTGAAAGTAACACAACATGAGTATATATGAACTACACAAGTTTTATATACTCACAACATCAGTATATAAGAACTACACAAGTTTTATATACTCAAAAGGATATGTTTCAAAGTAGAGATCCAAATATATGTGGAGAACGGAATATGGATCAATACTAATGAAACCACAAAATATAGAGTGAACTCCCCCTAAATGTGTGCATACACAAATGTGTAATGGGAACATATGCATATATTCAAGTTAAACTTATGGTGGGGTTCAACCTATATTTTGGATCCGAGGAATGCAATAATATATAAGAGTATAAAGTCGAATGCATACCTTGTTGAATTTCTGTGGATATCATGGGGATATGCTCCTGATCTTAGGATGATGTGACAATTAGCAATGGCATTAAAGGTTTGTCATTTCTCGTGTTTTTGGTAAAGAATCAGGGCTGTCAGGCCATTGGCGGTCTAACCAGCCTAAGGGCGGTCCGACCGGCCATAGCGGAGATCGCACCGGCCAATTTCAGAAAGTGGTGTTTTGAGCTGGGCCAAAAATAGAGGGTGTAGGCAAGAGAGGGGATTCTATTGCACTTGGTCTCATAATTTTTGGAGTCTCCAGTCAAAAGTTCTATTTGTTTGAAAATTCTTGTAGGTTTCGGAATTTCAGGGGCTGTTTTCGGCTAAGTCCCAACTGGCGGTCTAACCAACCAATAGGTGGCGGTCAGATCGGCCAGGGTGGGCGGTCAGACCGGCCATGGTGGCGGTCTGATCGGTTTTCACTTGGATCGTCGTCCTTCGTGGCGGCGATGTTTGGTTGTTAGGTCAAACTCGTGAGTTTCAGTGCATATGTGTTGCATGATGCATGTTTTGACTAACATGGGTCAAGTTGTGAAGAACTTGTTCGCGGATTCGGTTTACTTGTCTATTGTTGTGCAGGTTGCTTGATGGTCAACGACGGTCAACAGTGAGTATGATCGGGACTAGGCTTGGAGAGTTGAGGTCCAAAACGATCGACGATGCCGGGTGAGGTCAGTGAACTCAAGCGTGGTGCAAGATGGACAAGGGTGACCTATTGGCCATCCCGCGGCGCAAAATGGCGCAAGGTGAAGCTGATTAGGTCAATAGGCGATTAAGACGGCGCATTAAAATGCGTGCGTGTGTGACCCGTTTGTTTTGGGTCTTAACGGGAGCCCAATTGAGTCAAACTTCTAGAAGGTCTAAGCCTCCACTGTAAATAGAGGAGGGTGGTGGCTGCCCCCTCTCGTCTCTTTTATTATTGGAAACCCTAATTTTGTTAGGGAGAGGTTATGTGGACGCTAGGGTTCTAGAGAGTTTTGATTTTATTTCGTGCTCATTGATTGAGCTTTGTTCTCCATTGATGGTGTGGTTGTAAACCAAAATCGTATCAAATCAATCCTAGGAAAGTTTGATCATGTTTTGTCTCTTTGCTTTCCTTCTCTCTATTTGATGATTTTGAGTCTTTCATTCATCCACGAGTTTTTGCTTGAATTCTTCACGTGATCTAGCTTGCTGTGACATGTGGGAACATATTTAGGATCATCTTGATCATCAATCACCCACGAACAAGATTTTGGATCTACTTTTCGTTTTGACTTGGTTTTGAACCTTCCTCCTCTCAAACAGAAAAGGATCGTAATTCTTCCAAGAATTTTCACAATCTTCGATTGGAATAGGTTCCTGACATCATAGAGAATGTGTGTTCCAAGTTTCATCGAGTTTGGAGTTGTAGATCAAAAGTTACATCTATTTGCAACTTCGTTTGTCGGGCTGTTTGATCTGTTCTTGATGCGTGGTCGATCGCCAGACCACCGGTCGGACCGCCGAAGTCGTGAACAGACGCGCCATTGACCAATGATCCGACCGCCCTAAGACGAGTTTCTTTAGCTTGTGTTGATTTTAGTTGTTTTGCTTAGGGGGTTAAATTGGATTCAATACTAGCCTTCCGCTGTACTGGTATATTGATCTTCATAGCTTCCATAGCTACTGGAGTAAAATCTTGTTGAATATATTATTTGTGAAAAAGTGAGTGTGCTCCTATTCACCCCCTGTAGTCGCCTTTTCGGTCCAACAAGTGGTATCAGAGCCCGGTTAGTTCAATCTTGATCTTAACCGGTCACTGAACTTGGCGATGGATAAATACTCCAGATTAATTCTCAATTCGTAATGTGACTGACTTGTTCATTCCATTCATATACATAAGTTTTCAGATATTAATTCTCAATTCGTAATGTGACTGACTTGTTCATAACCTGGTATGTTCAATTGTTTATTGTACTTGCTGAGTTTCGACTCACCCTTGTTTTTCTGTGTTTATTTAGGTGAACCATGTTGATGATAATGTTAATGGGAGGGAGTAGACCAGCACGTTCCACACAGTTTATTACATTATATTTTTATTAATGGATTCAACTATGTTAATCTTTGATTAGAGATGAACTGTAATAAGTAATGTTTAGACTTCATGTCATGTCGTTCCATGACTAGTTCCTTGATTATTCACCATTGATGAATTGGTTATTTTCACCTCGTTACCATGGTATTGTTGTCTGATTAGAGGCATATTGAACCTTATTCCGCAATTTGATGGTATGTTATATCTTTAGGTAGCATCTTGGCTTCCGAATAGCCAGGGTGTTACACACCACCCCGATATGGACCACCTAGACTAAAGAATCTTCAACTCGTCCTTCCAGATAACCATAGCCCAGCAGTAGCCTGTTGCCATTGTCGTAGATGTGCGAGGTGTAGAGGACGCCACCTTGACGAAATATACATGGTTGTTGAATATCGGATTAAGGGATTACACGATTGTTGTGAATTGGATTACTAGAAACACAAACACCTTGTTGTGGAATATTAGATTATATAATTAAACTATTATGGGATACCGGAGTAATGAATTGTTGGATGTTGAATCATAGAAATAAATAATTGTTGGATAGTGGATGTTGGATTATAACTATAGAGTATTATTGGATTATTAGATATTGGACTAACGGAGGTCGAATTATAGAAATAGATTGTTGTTGATATTGGATTGATGGATGTCGGATTATTATAAACGCATGACTAGTGAGTATTGGATTATTGTTGGATATAGTAATGAATATTGGATATTGGATTATAGAAATACAATTGTTGGATTGTTAGATTGATGGATATTGGATTATGGAGATAGATTATTATTGAAGGTTGGATTGTGGTATTATATAATTGTTGGAATTGGATTAACAGATTTCATCATTATTGGATCATAGGATTATATCATGGTCAGATTATTATGAATATATTATTATTGGATCATAGGAATACCTTTGTTGAATATTAGAATATGTTCATGTTAGATTATAGAAATATATCTTTGTTGAAGTATAGAACTAAATCTTGGTTGGATTATAGAAATACATCTTGGCATATCTAAATGGATTTAGTGATTATTGGGGAATTAGGAATTGAGAAATTGATCTAGTATATTGTGGGATTGAAATGCGAAAAGGTTGGGGTTTCATAGCACTGCATGAGGTAAAATCTTTGGTAGGTTAATTGTATCATGATATATGGGTAAACTTCGTGGAACTAATTGGAAAATTTGGTCATGTTGGATTTAGGGGATATGATTGCATAGTGAATTTGGATTTAGATGTATCATTAGTGATTATTGGAAATCTGGTATTGACAATTTGATCTGGTATAGGTAATGAATAAGAAATGGAGTTGGATTATTATAGTAAGCTGTGATTAGAATTCGGGTGCATGGGTTGAATTATAGAGAATTGACGAGTTAGCGGAGTTAATTGAATAATAATGATTAGTTAATCTACAATTTTTGGTGGACTAACGACAACAATGAGTTGGTGAATCAACGGGCATAATATATTGATTTGGAGAATATTATTTTAATATGGATGCTTGACTTACTGATCTTGGAGATGACAACAAAGTCGAAACTGGGGAATTTAGCCAAAGATTCAATTACAATTTAAATGAGGCTGTGATATTATTTTTACCATAGAAATTTTAGCAAATGATTTGATTTAGAAAACAAATAAAAGTTGGTTTAGACTTGGGAAAAATTAATATGTGGATGGTGCAAGTTGATACACGGGATCACTACAATTCTTTGATCGAGATCAGATTTTATTGGAGATCGCCCAAGTCAATTAGGGATCGGTCTTCAAGCTGCATCCTACTTTTGGGATTTAGTATACCGTTCAACATAGTGGGACAGTGGTACACCATGTGAAGACATCTCAAGAACAGAAAACAACTCTTAAAATTCTATGTAGTTATACAATATATCAGAATCAGAAGTCCACCAAAACAATCTAGTCCTGTAGTGAGAGAGGGTATGCCCCCCAAATAGGGAGATAGAATTTGCTACCAACTCAATTCCGGAAATAGCTATCAGTCTAGTATTCAAATGACACTATACGAATGCCTTCCATGGAAGAAAGTGCAGAGCCCCCATCTGTTGGTATGAAGTCAGAGAAAGATCCTTATTGGGCCCTGAACTCATATGGGAGAATGACGGAAAAATTAAATTAATTCGAGAGCGTCTCAAAAATCACTCAAAGTAGGTAGAAAAGTTCCGCAGATAAACATAGAAGAGACCTACAGTTTAAAGTTGGGAATTATGTATATTAAAAGATATTACTAAGGAAAACGAAGTCCACAGGAATGTTGGACCCTTTCGGATACTAGAGCGTAAAGGCACCTTAGCGTATCGACTGGAAACTATCAAACCAGTTATCACGAATCCACGACATATTTCATACCTCTCAACTCAGAAAATGCTTGAGGGAGCCCTCCCAGCACGTGACCAATCTCGATATACCATTGCCAGATGATCTCATGTATGACGAGCATTCTGTGAAAATTCTAGCAACAGAAGATCGAAAGCTGCCGAAACAGAAGATTCATTCTTGCAAGGTAAAATGGAAGAATCATCCTAACAGAGAAGTCACCTGGAGAAACGAGGAAGAACTACACGAAGCCTACCCCATCCTGTTCGAGTGATATCCCAATTTTGGAGACGAAATTTCTTTTAGGGGAGGATGTGAGAACCCAAGAGATTGAATTAACTTAAAAAAAATGCTAATTTGTAATTAGCAGTAGAATAATTTTTTTTCTAAACACAAGAATTTATTTACATCAGAGTAGATTATGTTTTACAACTTTGAGTACATTACAAAAGGTTAAAATGAAAACTTGCATTGCATGTCGCCAAAGCCTTCCTTGAAATCTTGTCCGTCCATCGCCGTCCAGTCAAACAGTCTTCCTCAACCCAATCTGAAACACCATTCACAGCTCCATCGTCCGCCAACCAACCACAAGACAATTAGCAGCTCGAAAGCAATAGAGTAGAGTTGTAATAAAATTGATTGATGTCAGATTTCATGAAGTATAGTCGAATTCCCAGACTAACCTAAGTCAGCCGACACCTTGATCATCAAGATACCTAGGCTAACCTAAGTCAATTGGCACCATTCACTCCAGTGGGTTTCATCACCCAGCAATTTTAGAAGCCAACACCCACTTTTAACCAACTTACCTCAACCGTAGGAAAATCCGATAATACAGGATGAACCATTGGCTCATTCCATTTTCTTAGCCTACCACCCACCTTCAATTTTACCGACTTACCGTACGCAATAGAAACACCATTGTAAAGTACAGGGGACTCCCCATGGACCAAAGGTCCATGAGCAAATAGTGAGATATGAGAGCCATAGTGATAAGGCCATGCACAATGCAATGGATAAGGGCAGCGGAAGCCATCCCCCCTGGATAAAGCCTCATTTCCCCTCACTGCTTCTCACAAAGCCTCACCAAAGCCATTTCCATCTCACTTCTTCTCAATCGAAGGTAAGCAAGCCCAATAAGACCTCAAAGTCTCACCAAAACACAAGCCAAACCACAGCACCACCTTTGCTCATCCACAAGAAGCACAGAGAAGGAAGACCGCAGGGAGCAAGGAGAGCACCAACGAGCGGTCATCACCACTAGGGCGATGACCAGCCTGCCGGCGCTGCCACCCTATTCCCAGTCGGATCATCGTAAGGTAGACCACATCATCTTCTCGTTTTGCTATCATTTCACAGAGCCACCCATGCTCAGTTGTCATACCATTCACACATATCACAAAACCATGTCAACCCATAGTAGCCATCACATGCATCGTAGAACACCAAGGGGCGCAGAGGCAATAGAGAGGAATGGGGGATGTTACCTCAAGGAAGCCAACCACAGCGGCAAACCACCTCAAACATTTTCCTCATGCATGAGCAAAAGCCCACTGCCAGTGGCTTCACCCATAGGCATACAGAAACCAAACCGCATTAATCAACCTCAAAAGCTCAAATCAAAAGTAAACTCACCAACAAATTCTTGGGGGAAAACCCAGCTGAGGGCGCGGGCTGGCGCACGGGAGAGCCAGAGCAGGGGGGCGAACCGGGAAGGAGGAGCCAGAGGCAGCCAAAAGCGGCGGAGTCGGCGCCGGATTGAGTTGGGAGCCGAAGGAGGAGCCGGAGGCGGCGGTAGGCCGGCTGGAGGCAGCGGTGGGCGCCTTGGAGAGAGGTAGAGAGGAAGTGGGAGAGGATAAGAATGAGAGAGGGGGAGGCAGTGAGTGAGTTGGCCAGGTTATAAGGCTGGGAAGGGTGGTTAGGTAATTAGGTAATTAGATATTAGGGTTAGGAAATTAGGTGTAGGAAATTTAAGTATAGGAAAAATTTGGAAAAATTGTATTAATCATGTTAACTTAATTAAATTAAACCAACCCTGTTTGTATCTGAGGATGTAATAATAGACATACACACCCGGGTAAATTCATACAAGCGTAACGGAGTATAAGCACGGGTAATAGTGCTTGTCGAATGATAGAACGCGAGTTCGGCAATCACAACTATAGAACGAGTAAACCGTAGAGCAATTATAGTCGGAGAGTGCTAACTGGGCAGGGATCCAAAAAATATTATTAAATTAAAATAGGCTAACAAAAGAAGTTACATTAACATTTTATACGCTATCACATAAAATCCGCTAAGTATTTATTTATGTATTACTCGTACTGCCGCATTGCTACAGAGGACAAACCCCAACAGACTGGTGTAGCTGAACATGGACTCGTCGACGCCAATCTTTTCTACAACTACGAAGGCAAGCTATTCTCTTAAACATGAATATAGTTATGTTAAATGTAAACCGTATATTGTTGTATCTTATATGTACTATATAAAAATTATATTCAAAACTCAAATCGAATAAATAAGATGATGAGAAAGATAAGAGAACAGAGATGAGAAAAGATGTAATATTATGGATGGTAAAGGGGACCCGTGCCAGGTAAGAAATGAGGCAAGAGGTGGGACCATTTACATATGGTTAAAATATAAGGACCAACAAAACTCTTACTCGGTCAGAGGCCGTAAATTCAGTACCAACCATTTTTTCATTTTGATAGGCAACAAATACTACCTTGTTACGTAATTATGCTCTCCACAACGGGTAAGCAATATGTGCGAGTGTGATGGAGGAACCCAGGACTGGTAGGAGAAGTCAGGGAGTGGGGGATCCAAGGCGCTATAGCGCTAAGGTGGAGTGTCGAGTGCAGGATAGGAGCTGCCTCAACCAACATTACCAGAACTCGGTGTGTGACGAGGTCAGCACCGACAGAAAGTAATGGGTGGAGAAATTAATCACGTAACCTAGAAAACGTTCTGTATTCTGATCTCGAACCCGCATCAAAGGAAAGGCAGTGGACCCAGTTCGCAGAGAGTTCAGAATAGCTATGGGTAAATTGGTACAAAGCCTGTGCAGTGCTAAACAAATCATGAATTCATGTCAGTCTCCTGGATTGAAGTCTACGGGAATCACTAGGGTCTATCTTCTCTCCCAGTGACCAGTAGTGTTTTCAGTATTAAAATTTGCTACCTAATGTTTTACTGAGTTATTTTCAGAAAAGAGATGATATAGAAAATGTGATAACAAGCAGAGATAAATTATACAGTGCATCTTTTGCTATTAATACTTGCTGAGTACTTTGTACTCAACCTTGTTAATATTCTTCTTTGTAGATCCTAGTCCGATCGGGAATTATCTCGAGTGAGACGAAGGACATATAGGTACTGAAAGGCCGCATGAGGTAGGGCGCTGACTACGAGGACCAGAGTGAGATGAATAACTTTTCAACGAATGGGGCGAGTAGAAGATTGATGGAGCAGGGAAGGCGAGCAAAGAGGGGACTTGTTTCTTCTCGCGGACGGTAAATTACTATTTGTGAAGAACCGTAGTCTTGCCGGCTAACTAAAATAAAAAATACAGTTTCTATCTCATTGTTCTGCTGAGTAACTCTGATAAAAAATTTACTATTTATTAAAGTAATGTTTTATTGAGTAAACGAATAGTAATTCGTATATCTAAGTGTGATTACCTCTAATAACACGAAGCGTCACCCCTAATTAGACATTGCCATCGCAGAACTATGAAACGAAGTTTCATTCCAGCGCATGGCAACACTCGAAAGCCACATGCATAACACCGGCACCAACCCCATCTGGCCGGCCAACCTCAAATATCAACCTCGCATGCGGTCAGTATCAATGCACCGCCGCGGTGGCCGCGTGGCCGGAGGTCCAGCCGGCGGCCATCTCGAAGCCGTTGCGGCTGTTCCTGTAATCCTCCCTCGCCTGCTCCACCTCCTCCCTGGTGTTCATCACGAAGGGCCCCTCCCTCACCACCGCCTCGCCGTGCGGCCGCGCCGCCACGAGCAGGATTCTCGCCGCGCCGGCCTGCGCGCTCCGCACGACCAAGCCGTCGCCGTCGCCGAACACGACGCAGGTGTGCGCGCCGGCCGTGGTGCTCCCGAAGGCGGCTTCGCCGTCGATGACGTACGAGCACGCGCTCCAGCCGGGCGGGACGGGCTGGCGCAGGCGAGCGCCGGGGCGCATGGTGACGTCGAGGCACATGGCCGGCGTGCGGGTCTGGAGCGGCGAGCGCGCGCCGAGGGCCTCGCCGGCGATGACCTTCACGGACACGCCGTCCTTCTCGGCGGTGGGGATGTCCTGGCTCGCCAGGTCTTGGTACCTCGGCTCCACCCTACAGCACACCGAACGTTGCGTAATGTAAGTAAACACTGCTAAAACTTTTTTTGTTAAACCACGGTTCGCAAAATGCGCCTTCTACATCTTGTCCTTTGCGGAGAGGTTGATCCAGAGGTTGATGCCCCTATGCACGCCCCGGCCGCCGGGCATCTCCGCGTGCACCACGCCCCGCCCCGCCGTCATCCACTGCAACCATCCATTGCCACGCATGTGTCAATTACTTAACTATGCAAATACGCAAGTCGATTTCAAAAAACAATCTGAAGTACCTCACTATAATTCTTCGATAAATTCCTTTTTATATAAAAAAAAAGAAATCGTAGATAGATATATTTTACTCAACTGCTGTTAGGTTGCTTAATTTATTATTTTATTCATGCATTCTCTTTTATCGATATCTGAATAAAACCAGGGTATACACACAATATTTGACATAACAGAGAGACCATTTCTAAAAAGAAAAATAAAAAGAAAAGCGTGGGGCCAGCAAATGAAATTACTCTCAATAGTCCTATCTATGTTTAATGGTATTGTTGATTGGAGACCTAACCTGAACATCTCCTGTGTTGATAGTGCCCTTGTGGCCTGAAGAGTCATGGTAACTGAAGCCTCCCTGGAAGCAACACAAAGGACAAAAAATTTCTCACCAAATTATATGACAAAGCTACTATACAACTGTTTTATCAGTTTTTTTCTTTTTAAAAAAACTGTACATCAATTGTTACCTCCAGCATGTAGGTAACATTCTCAAATCCTGATGGAACACCATGGAAAAACAAAAAAATATAGTAAGAACAGAATTCAGGAATCATGAAGCAAACATAAGCAATTATGTGCTAGAATGAGAAACAAATTAGTACAAACCTCTGTGGGGATGATCGCGAAAACCAGCTGGATGAGAAACTGAAAAAAAAAGAGAGGAAGGTGTGAATGTTATGTTGACTAATTCATATGGAAAATTAATTATGATGGTACAGAATGACTCTTACGTACGTGGTTCCTTTCAGTTCAAGGGACCCTAAATATTTAGTAGAATAGAATCAAAGCTCAAAGTTTTAAGACTTTTAATGCACAACATTTTGGTTCAGCAATCAAAACTAGCCATATATATTGCTCTAAGCCGTTCTATTGGCTATTCTAGTTGCAATGAAACAAGAAAATAATCAAGTTGACACAGCCAAATTAACTTTTCCTTGACTGTGCATGAGTTGTGAATTGTGATGGAATTAATTGGTGATATATTGCTGTGTACAGATCTAGTGACCCGGCTAGCGCACATACACTCGAACTCGTCCAAGGAAAGGAAAGGATCCAGGCTCTCCAGCTCCGGCCTGCAAGATCAAATCAAACAAACAAAACAAACGCTGTGAGAGTTTGCCAAGGCGAAACATCCACATGTACTGAACTTTTGCGTCGCTCTGAGCCGTACGATCATTGCAGTTTAATTCATCAGAGTATACCTGCCAATGCTCCTCCTGCGGGCAAAGCCCTCCGCGAGGGGCTGGCGCTCGCACGCCAGTTTCTGGACCACCGCCCGTGGCTTGCTGAAGGGGCAGTAGTGCTCGTCTCCGGTGTCCTCCTCGTCACTGCGACTGCCACACATGCAAAGGAGAAAAAGAAAAGGAATTAACATACATATGATCTGTACTGATCTGTATGCGCGCATGCATATCATCAACCACTAATTAATCAGTGGTTACACGACGCTGATCTTCTATCCGTCCAGAGAGAGAGAGAGAGAGAGAGGGAGATGTTTAAACAGCTCGACGCAAAATTCAATGTCTGCCTACGACTACGAGCGATGACCGATGATCACCGTGCACGCATGATGAGCGAGATTCTCTGTTACCGATGGATCCCACAGGGAGTCGTTGAACAACGATCGTGCGTGTACCTCTTGACGACGCTGGCCGTCTCCTCCCCCATGCCGCCGCCGAGCTGCAGCTTCTCCGAAGACTCAGCCGCCGCCATTGCTGGTGGTGGTGGCGCAAGAAGGGCTCCGTGGAGAGAAGAGGAGGAAGGAGGGGATGCAGGTGGTGGCCGACGGCAGCGGTGATCGCTGCGATGTGGGTGGGACTTTGCTCGTCCTCGCCGGCCTTTAAATACCCGCGACCGCGGCGCGAGCTAGCTGGCAGGTGTGAACGCTGCCGTGCGCGGGTGGTTGCGCTGCATGTGTGCTTGCGTCCGGCTGCGGGTGGTGGCCCCGCCGCCGTCGTCTCCTCCTCCTCCCAAATCCACACAGTGTCACAAAAAAAAAACAAGCAAATCCCACACACAATCAGAGCCAGTGTGATCGCAGCGTTTATTTGTCAGGGCTCGTAGGGCTCCGCGAGATTCGTTGGAATTTTCTTTTCCTAATGACCCGGTCGGGGCCATGTCATGTCACTGCTGCCGCTCCGATCGTTCGTCTTGCTTTGCGTCCACGAAGATATGGGGCCCATCACGCAGTGTTACGGACCCGGCATGGCGGCATTCATACAGTACCTTATGTTAAGCTAGAGATACTACGTTTGAATCTAATATGTATTATATATCACTATAACTCAATTTAAACAAGTACGTGGGACTAATCTCACCACACAACTCCACATGGGCCACAAGAACAGCACTACGAGTAAGTTTGGGTATTACATTCACCTCCTCTTAAGGGCTAACGCCCACGGTAGCGTACCACATACACGACAAATACCGAGAACCACCAATCGATATACATCTGTATGTCCAATGTTGGTACATATGTCATGTCGTGTGTTCACATACGCCTCGATACATGTTCATGCTTTTCATCAATCATAACAACATAATTGCATAAATAATTAACTTTTACATAGTTTGGGAGGACACTCCCAAGAACACTCGGGGCCATGCACCTAAAAACACTATATTATTATCTGTAACACACTGGTTCAAAATCTGCACAATGCCCCACCCACTCATGGGGCAGACTCGCATGTGAATAGCACCTCACTTATATTTTTGTCTTCGTATCGTGTAAAAAGGTTAAACCGGAGGTGCTACATTTGGATTCAATAGTCATTATATACTAATACAAATCAATTTAGACAATCAATATAGGAGCAGACTGGGTAGTACCACGTGTACGGAGAGGAAAAAAAACCGGAAAAGAAACATACAGGGTAAGCAATGATGCATCTTCCTGCCTATAGTATAGCTAGAGTAACCCAGTGTGAACGAACTTGATCTATTATTTCCCTTGATTTGTTGGTTGTTTTCTAGTTCCCTGTCCCTCTGCCTGTCTGTACCAATTTAACTAGCTGATCAATCGAGGTCAGCTCTACGTTCTCCCCCTTCCTTCGAAAGCGAATTTCCATCTTGTTTCTGTTTGCCCCTAGACCAGCCGTCAATTAGTTTGGGGCACACACATAGCTACAGGATTCTGTTCCCGTGTGAAACCAGTGATCTATCAATCATGGAATCATGTGTATAAGAAATTCTAACCTCAACTAGGAATCTAGGACAAGCAAGCATCTACTCTTCCACACAGTGTGTATATATATATATATATATATATATATATATATATATATATATATGAACATATCTAGTGTAAATGGGTAATTAAGTGCTAAAGTACAAATGACATGTTGATCGTTGGATCTGGATTGAACAGCTAAGATTAATGCGGGCTCCCACCTCTAAACCATTTAATCACCTTGTATGCTCACACCTTCAATGCGCCTTTATTAATACGTCTTCGTTAAACATTTGTATACAAGCTAGGAAGCCCCACACAACTGACAAGCAAGCATATATATATATATATATATATATATATATATATATATATATATATATATATATATATATATATATATGGAAAATGGTTTAGTACTCACAGGAGTATGTACTCCCGCCTCTCATATACCACTTAAATCGTATGATAATACCTCTTATCTATTTGAGTATACTCCAATGATGATTATAAGATACTCCAAAGTGAGTTCTATGAAAAAAATCATTAAAGTCCACTTTTTATAGCTAAATTTGTGTATATACTTCTTTTATGTATGAAAAAAGGTATATAGCAAAAATAAAGGACTCCAATGAAAATTTTTCAATCAAATCGCATTGGAGTATCTTATAATTGGTATTTAAGTATACTGAAAATGATAAAGAAGCCTACAAAATTCAAGCTATATTAGTACCGTTTCGTTCACTCATTCAATAAGCAAGCTAAACAAAATCGGAGAAGAACCTACTTTACTTTCCTATGATTGAATCAGGGATAGTATAGAACATCAGGACTCGGCTGTCAGTAGCTTTCTCTATGTGAACACCCAGCTCAAGATTTTCAGCATTGCGTTAATATGCGTGCAGGTGGAGTCATAGTAAATGACGGACCGTTGCTTCATTTATTGCAGGTCAACTGCCGTAATTAAACTAGGCGCCTCTCCAAACTCAACAAACTAAATAATTCTCCACTTAACTGCTAGTTTTACTTGTATATATTTAGTAGTGAGTAGCTGTTTCACGACAAAGTGGACTCAAACAAATTTGACCTCAAAACCTGTTTTCTTCATATATCGTGTTTTTTTTACTTGTTTTTGTTCCTAATCACCGTCTAGATGTACACATGAATTTCACAGAGATTTCGCAAACAGGTAGTATAATTTCCAGTTGATTCCCACAAAATTCCTACTTTTGAAACGTGGTCTTAACAGATAGTTCACCTGGGACTGGGAAGCTTCAAATGTACCCGGGAATATAACAACTTTTGAGATATGTACTCCTTGAGCGTGTGAACACAATTTGTGCAGAAGTCAGAGTGTATGAACTCGAAACCATGATGCTTCCACATCAGCCACTCGCTCTAATTTTGACTCTTACAGTAGTACAGTGACCAGTGATATATACACGGTGTAGATTGGTAGTGCCGTACCAAATAGGCAAGGCAGAATAGTAGACGTCGTGTCTGTTTCGTTTGTTACCGACGTGAATTAAATCAAGTTTTGGTAACGTCAATGAAAATTGGTTATCGTTTAGTTTGCTACAATATTTGGTAATGCCAACAAATATTTAGTAACGTCAACGATATCCAATGTCATACATGAGCAATCCAAGGGTGAGAAAATCGCTCACCAAGATTTTAGTAACGCCAAAATTTGGCTTGACCGTAATCCAAACAACGTTCATTTTGCTAAAGTTTAGCTTTACCTAAGTTTTGGTTATGCCAAATTTTGGTTTGGTTCATTAAAGCATGAACCAACCCAATATACGCTCCCCTTTCACGATGCAGCTGACCTGTCATCTCTAAACGAGATCGTGTTGGCAATGCTCCACATTGTCCCGTCAAAAGTGTCTCCAATACATTGAGTTTTTAGCGCATTCGGCACTGTTGGCACATGAATTAACAAAAATAGCCTCCTCTTCGAATCAATTACAAAAATAGCACCACAGACAAACGGGGACATGACACGTGGCTTCTCCGTACCCTTGGGGTCGGATTTGCCTCTACTGTGCCCCTAGGGGCCGAACATGCCTCTACCATGCCCCTGGGTGTGGAAATACCCTCGTCCGGTCCTCAGGGGAACTGACAAGCCCTCGTCCGCACACCAGGTGTGTGGATTCTCTCTCCTCCAAAAAGTATTATTTGTAGGAATTTTAAAATATAGCAAATAAGCTCTAAAAATTATTAGAATTTTTGTTGAGGCTCATGATACAGTGCACTCGCTTTTTAAAAAAATCCATAATTTTATATGTTTTTAATTTTCCTCAAAAATTCATTTAAGTCTCTTGCTTGTAGGAATTTCAAAATATAAAAATGAGGTCCAAAATTATGATTTTTTAAGGCTCCTTACAGAGTGCACTTGCTTGTGTAATTTTTCCGAATCTTTTATGTTTAGGAATTGTCTCAAAATTAGGGTTTTAGGTCTCAAAATTAGGGTTCTAGGTTTCAAAATTAGGGCTTCATGATTTCATGCTATGCGTTTATCAACATGATGATGACGACGGTATGCACGGCTACTTTGGACCTTGGAGCAGCTCATGCGCTTTGGAAATTAGACATCATCAAGTGATTAAAGAAAAGAGTGGTAGCATGCATGTAGTGCAATGACGATTGCATTGCATATCTCTACACGATGGCATATTATTAAGGGCAATCAAACGGCCGGGGAAAACTGCTTTGTGTGGCAAATTATCTGTCTGCAATATGTTTCCCCGGCACTTATTGCCTTCTTGGTAAAGTGTTGCCGGGAAAAACATTCCCCGACAGTTATGTGGATTCCCGACAGTTAACTGCCCTAGAAAAATTGTTTTTCGCCGGCAGTTATAGTTTCCCCGGCAGTTAGGTTTTTCCCGGCAATTGGAGTTTCTCCGGCAGTTAACCTACCCTTGATTGTCTGCTTTCCCGGACAGTTATGCGCCCTAGATAAGTTGGTTTTCCCCAGCAGTTAGTTGTTTTCTCGACAATTAGTGATTCGCTGGCAGTTAACTGCCCTCGATTGTCTATTTTCCCCGGCAGATATATTGACGGCATTTGTATGATTCCCAACAGACTAAGCGCCTAGGAATATGCATGTAAAATATTAATAAAATTTAATTATGCTGCTTAGAATAGTGAATTTAATATTTTCCCAATAGTTTGCACCATTCAATCAGAATTTAGAAAATAGAAAACATACCATTTTCCCAATCATACCACTTAGAAAATATCATATCAACAATCAAATACAACTACACCACATAGATGAAATTCATATGATGCAAAATACATAAACCTGAAATATGAAATTACTTATAAGCACAACAGTACATGTGCCACTATACACATACAATTTCAGAATTCTGAGCATTCTAATATAGCCACGGTCTTCTTGGCATGTACAAAATATCCACACAAAAGAAGTTGACTGTAATACTCCGGAATAGAATTCGGTAAATAGAATGAAGCTGGAGGGGTAAAAGACAAATGCAAACTCTGAATTTCCAGTTCAGCGGGGGGGTTTTCTGCTTTTCTTCGCCAACCTGGGCCGTGGGCTGCCACCCAGGAGGCCCAAGAGGGGGAGACCAGCCCAAGAGGGCCGGCCAAGGGAGGGGAGGCACCCCAACCCTAGCCGCCTCCCCACTTCCCTCTCCCTCCCCTTGTGGCCGCCACCTCCATTGCCCTCTCCCTACTCCTTGCTGCCCCTTGGTGCCCCTCGCTGCTGTGGTGTTGTCTCCGGTGATCCCGGTGCTTCTCCCCAAGATCCTCCGACATCTCCTTTCCCCGCCGTCGTCACCGGCCATCCTTCGCGTCCTTGTGGCCGGCCCTTTGGAGAGGGAGGAGAGGAGAAGGGAGGAAGGCCTTAGGGAACCAGATCATCGTCGTTCTACGGGTCTTCAAGGGTAACGAAGGTGTTTTAGTGGTAGTTTGATTCGGTTTTATTGATTAATGGTGGATTAGATCTAAATCGCGTTCTGTCCTGGAGATTCCAGAACGCATCTGTCTTCTTGCGCGGCCAGTTTCGACCCTTTAGAGGCCGAATCTCGGGTTGACCTCTGCTAGAGTTATGTTCCTAGTTTCATTAGCTTTCTTTTGGAACCTGGATCACAAATTTTCACCCAGTATATTAAAAGTTATGACTGTTTTACTACGTGCTGGTCTGTCTGCCAGAATTGCTGAGTATAGTCGGTTGCACCTAGGTTTTGATCTAGTTAGATTCAGAATCAGGTAGGCCACCCAACTAGGTTTATGAAGATAATTTCACCATGTTTCCATGCTGATAAAAATCACTTTATTTGGATCATTGGTTTAAAAGTTAGAGCCTTTTCTTTCGGGCTGTTCTGAATACTGGGCAGACTGCAATTATAGTTTTTCATTGGATGATTAGACCTCTGTATTGGCCGAATTAGAGTTTACCATCAACTAGAGTTTTGTAGCCAGTTAAGTTAAGAAAATATGGGCACTGGTTTCGTGTCGTTTCGAGTTCCAGATAATTAAATATGCTTTTTCTCGTACCGCTGCTCATAAGGGCTGAAATCTGGCAGAATAGTTTATTTTCAATTTGGGTCTTTGCGGTATATTGAATAGTCAGGGGTTATTGTAGAACATCGGTAGCAGTGTTTTATCGTTGTTCTTATTTTGGGAACATGCTTGTGTAGGCGGTGAGACATCCCGTGTGGAACACCCCGTTGCTCGCTAACGAGTCACTACGCAAAAGGCAAGTCTTGTATGCATAATGATATGTTGTTTACATGAATGTTTTGTGCCTTGTTCATGATGTTGATATCTGCAAGTACCTTGTATACTATGTTTGATGCAAAATGTGATGTGTGAGTGAATGATTATACTTGTTCGTACTTGTAGATGAATGCCATGTGTTTCTTTTCAATTATGAGTACTATTCAATATTGCCATGGGATCACATCATGACATGCATAAATTACATTTGTAAGACCCATCAATTCCAAGATGGGCACTTGAAAATCCCATCAATTCCGAATGGGTACATGAGTCCACCATTCCAATGTGGGCCATGTTACGTGAGTCCACCATTCCAATGTGGGCCACGTTGGACGATCGTATGAAACGTTCTTCATACGATTACTTTAAGTGAACACCGACGGTGTTTCACTCGCTATACCAGATATCTTTTAATATGTCCAATTCCTTCAATGCATCATTCCACTTCATCCATTCATAAATTCGTTTCCAGTAAATGTTCAAATGATGATGGTGATATATTGCTCATGGAATGTTTGATTGTTACATACAGTTACTTGCTGAGTCTTTGGCTCATTCTTGCTTTGTTGTTTTTTTTAGGTAAATAACAAGGAAGAATGATTTTGTGGAGGGTAGTTCGTCACGATGCACTCACTACCATAAACCAAACATTTTGAGGACTTTTACTGTCGTTAATTATGACTTGTGTTGAATTGTAATAAGCCAGTTTGGTCATAACTACCTTATCTCTCAGAATTGTTTATTTCTATTCCATTGATTAAACCTGATGATGAATTCTTGTTTCCGTATAATCTTCCTACTTGATTAACCTGGTCATGTGATTTGATGTTATTCTTCTAAAGAGTAGTGGTTGTAGGTGACATCTTGACTTCCTTATAGTCAGGGTGTTACAGTTGGTATCAGAGCGGGCTTTAGGTCCGTGGTTAGTAGAAAAGTATTAAAATGATACACTGTGCACAGTAGGTGGGGTTTGGGAAATCCATTGTTTCCGCATTTCTAGTGATGTTGTTTATTAAGTTGTATGGTATAAAATTGCTTTTGTACTATCTTTCTTGTTATTAATCTATGACGTGATGCGATATCCTATAAATCTATGAATTATTCTATGATTGTCATGAGATGATCCTATATATTCATAATTGATTGCATTAGTTATGCGTATCGGTAGCGGACGTCGAGCAGCTGAGTCTGTGGTTGTCGTCCTGGGTTTTGCCAGGCTACACCACTGTTCGTGTTGTAATAGTAGAGAAGTTCTTACCCCTGTTCCATAGTTCTGTGTTGAGCCTGAGCTCCTTGATGAAATTGTTGTCCTTCTCAAGTTTGTATTTGGTTTTCTGGTTGTAGTTTCTGATAGTTCGTGAATTTCTTTTGAATGGAGGGTTATAATGAAGTGGGCCATCTCTAGTAGATTTACGAGCGTTCTTTGAAACAATTATTGTTCTTTCTACTATTGTGACATTTCGCTCCACGTGGCGTAGTTAAAATTGCAAGATTTACCATTTCATGGAAGTTCTTTTACCCTGTTGGAAAATTCAACCCGTGTGTTCGCTTGGGGTTTGGGCATTGGCGATTTCTTTTGTAAGTTCTTTATCAAGTGCACAATAATCTTGCATATTTCTTTTGGGATGCTTTAGACAAGTGGTTCTCTTCCTTGATTTCGATTTTGACAAATTCTTGTCCGGTGGTAGTTGATGAATTTCTCTTAGGTTCATGATTCATGGTAGTTGATGAGATCCAATAGGTTTTTAATGGTTCTCTGAAAATATTATTGTTTTTCAGTTGTTGAATTTCTTTTATTTTAAATGATCTTGACGATTGGCAATATTGATATTTCCATGTTTGTTCCTTCCTTCTCATTGGAAAATAGCGACTCGTTTACTCGTTTGATAGTTTGTATAATGAGAGTTTTCTGTTGCAAGTTCGTTAACACGAGGAAGCATTGGCTCCAAGTATTTCTTTTGGATCATTCCGCGTCTTGAAGTAACGCATCTCTTTTCTGAGGATTAGTGTTAAAACCCTTTTTGGGGTGCCTTGTGGTGTTTAAGTCGGAGATGGTAATCAAACAAATGGGTTGGCTACGGGTTCCTATTGGTCCCTAGATGTTTTCAAAATAATTCTTGTCTTTCGATTCTTGAGCTCTCTTTGCTACTTGTACACGATATTATTGACAAGATCATTCTTTTTGTAAGGGTCCTATCTCGCTTGTTGATTAAGGGGACCTGGTTAACCGTTTGGTATTTTGGGGAACGGGAATTAGCTTTTACCAAGTTTGTCGAAGAAAGTCTTGACTCTACTCGTTTCTTTTGGAGTAGTTGGAATGTTGGAGTTTAGAACCTCTCTTGAAAAAGAAAAAAAAAATTTGTCGAAACCCTTTTCTAATGTTATGGTGGAGTTGTGTGAGACGTTTGTTTCAGCTTTGTGGCTTTCGTACTAAGTTTCCTTTCTAGAACAAGTTGTTATTACAATTCCATTTGATGCTGAAAAATTTTTATAACACGATTTGCCATGTTCCTTTAGAAGGTTTATTGACATGATCAGTAATGTGATGGCAATGTTGATTCCTTTATAAAGAAAGAAAGTTGTCCGCCTTTCGTAATATTTCTAAAATGATCAAATTCTCAGTTTTGTGTTCATGCTCTTTTGGGGAACTCAAGTTCTTTGTGGTAAACATAGTTTGTCGAGTAAAGCGATATGTTGAAAAATTATAATAGTTCTTCCATGATGCGGGGGTTATGATCTTGAATACCCGTTTGTTCCTGACGGTTAAGGTCGGATATTCTATTTTTGTGAGGCCTATGTTTTCAACTGTGGACTTCCCATATGTTTTCTGAGTTCGTTGCCTAATTGGTTTTCCCGAGTTACGTGTTCCTTGCAGTAGTAAGTGATTTTTCATTGGTGAAGATCGTTTCTATTTGCCTCTTCTTTCGAGAAGGAATCAACCCATTCTTTCCACGTGGGTCTTCCTAATGTTTTCTAAGTGTTGTTATGGGCTTGATGTTAAGACACAGTAGTAAATTGATCGCCTTTGGTGACATCGTTCAAATAAGAATATTTCAATTTTAGCTTTCACGGTACCTTGGAGCTCGTGAATCAACCGTAATCAAATTGTTTTGGGTAACTTGAGGAATTGGATTAACCTATTGTTTCTTAAAGATTTCGTGTGATTTAGTCCGAAAGACTCCTTGGTTTGAGTTCGCAAAGTGAGGTTGCAATAAAAGAATATTTTCGTTGATCCTTGAGACGAAGTTAATCCGTTTGTTTTCCGTGAAATCCTGTAAAGGAAAATGTTTCGAGTTTTGTGGCTGAGAACATTTGGATCTCGTGTTTCCCAAGTAGATGAACTGTTTCGAGCAAGTTGGCCTGTTGAAGGATCTTATCGATTCTTAATTAAATCTTGTGGTTATTTGAAGCGTCCTAAATTTGTTGCTCTTTCGCTCAAGAGATGGCGAATTTCAAGCGTAATATCTTTCTTTCGTGTCGTAACCGTTATTTGCTATTCTCTTTAGAGGGATGTGTGCTTCCAATTATGAACTCAGCTTTCGTTTTCCAAGATCACCTTTATCAGAATATTTCTTTTGGTTTCCTGCTCGCCGTGATGAGCAACGTCTTTCTGTGTGAATAAACTTATCTCTGTTCGCCCCTTCCATTTGAGAAAGGATCACAGTTTTGGGTTGCAAAGTGTTTGCAAAGGATAAGTTTGGCAATTGTTTGGTGGTGGATGAGTAATCGTAGCGATGATATTTTGCTACCAAGTTATCGGAGGAGTAGTAGAATGTGAAATGGTTTTGATCTGTATCCCTTGGAGGGAAATTGATTCACCTGAAATGTTTGACTTCGAAGTAAGTCTGAATAGTGTTTCGACTGAGTAGAACCTATGGTATAGTGAAACTTCATAACTTCAGTTCATGATTGAATGGTCGGTGATTATCGAAAGTATGGAAACCACCTTGATTACTTCTATAAAGCAACGCAATTGGATAATGATGCGAGATTAGGCGAGAAATTTCTAAGTATGCAATTGAGTGAGTATGTTAGAATTGGGGAAAATGTTGGAGAGTCAATCCCATGATTTCCCTATATGTTATAAATGAAATTTGTGGTAGAGATCTTGGAGGTTAAATTTGGGTTGGCATTGTTATGCTAGACCATTGGTTACACGATGATTGTGCGTAGAGGAAGTGGGATAATAGAGTTTCCTGAGCAATGAATGGTAATTGATAGAACTCTTCTGATGTAGTACATGTCCGTGCGTGCTAAGGATCTTGAATTGTTGTTATTGGAAATTGAAGATAATGTGATTGCGTGGTGCCTACTATTGTGGTGTTTTGGATGCTTTCAATCAAATCGATTCTGTATTACCTAGAGTATCCAGTAGATTTCATAGAGTCTCTTCACAATGGTGTGGATGATTTAATTCAGTTTGAGCATGATTTGAGGATATTTAACTAAAAGGTTTAAGCTCGTGTGGTTTGCGATGAATTCAAATTTCAAGGATTTGAGAGAAATTTTATTCCTAGAAGAAAGAAACTGTGGAAAGGAATGTTCATCGGATAATGAGGTGTTTTCTTGATTCTCGTTTGAGTTTGGTGTTATTGACCGGTGTTTTCTGCACTTTGAGTTGAGGTTATGTTGGCGTGTTGATTCTTTCCAAATTCAGACAAACCGCAAGTATTTGGTTTGAGCGTTCGAGTGATTTCTCCTTTGGTTGTCGTGGTGTTCCTTTGTAAACTGCCTATTTAGAAAATGGATTTGTTTTGAAATGAACTGTCAAATTGGGAATTTAATCTTTTGGTGGAGAATTAGCATTGAGCGGACGCGATGAGGACTCTCTATTTTCAATTGGATTCTCTTCGTTTTCGAAAGTTGCAGAAATTAGAAATTTGGTATTTCGTTTTAACCGTCTCGGGTACGCGCGCGAAGTACACATCGTCGGGTGTGTTCTGGTGCTGAGTGGGCAGCTGAACCATTCAAGATTCGAGTTATAGTTTAAGACGTTGACCATTGTTTATTGACGGATGAGTTTATTTTGACCTTTGAGCTTATTGTGTATTGTTGATTGTGGTTGATAGCTATGCCGAGGGGTAGAGGACGTGGTCGTGGTGGCCGCGGTCGTGGAGGTCGGGGCCGCGGGCGAGGGTCCGTGGAGCCACCTCTGTAGCGAGATGAGTCGATGGTGAGGGGTTCTTTGTTGACCGCCTCCGGTTGGGGTCGAGATGAGACCCGCTTTCTTGAGAGAGTTGGTGGGAGAGATCCGTGCTCTTCGTCAACGGCGCCGGCGACCCTATTCTTTGCAAAGATCTGTTGTTGCTCTGTCGTTCATCCACCGGTTCTGGCGCGGATGTCACTTGAGAGTGGATGGGGTTGAGGTTGGATCCGTTTGACGGTGGGCACACCGTCCGTGCAATGGATGGTTGCGCTACATGGAGAGGCGCTTTGGAGCTTTAGAGATGTCTTCACCTCGGAGGGTCCGTTTGTAGCCTTTCACCAAAGGGCAAGCAGATATTTGGTGGGAGGCGTGTTGTCTTCGAGGACCGCCACTCAAGGGCCGATCACTTGGGAGGACTTTGTTGATCAGTTCAAGGAAAGTTCTACCCCTATTCTTTTGTTGAGAAGATGGAGGTTGCCTTGACGACCTTTGCTCGAGGGAAGAGGTCTATTCTTGAGTATGAGGTGAGTTCAACAACTTGGTTCGCTTTGTCCCTTGGTTGCGACGATGATCTTCGAAAGCCAAGAGGTTCGTCGGGGTCTCAATTCGAGTGCAGGCATGTGTTGGGAGCTACTCCACTCCGTGATTACAGCTCTGTTGTGGAGCAAGCCGAGGGCATGGAGTTGGAGATGCTCACAAAGGGCGACAAGCCTCGGTGGGTCGTAGCCGGTGGTGACCAAGAGGAGCTCTAGTGAGGAAGTGGGTCTATTCAACCGCTTTCAAGAAATTCAAGGAGGACCGCGATCTTTCGAGTCCTAGCGATCGAGGCCGTTCCTTCTTGGCGCCTTGTCCTTTGCGGTACTCCGGCTCTTCGTCTGTCCCTGTAAGGGGCATGCTTTGCTTTAAGTGCGGTGATGGACACCGTGGTCTGCTGAGTGCTCTTGGACGGGAGATTGCCGTCGGTGTGGCCGACCGGTCACAAGGAGCGGTGTGTCGCGAACCCGCTAAGCGTGATCAAGTGGGAGCCTGTGCCATCTTCTTCGCTTCAATGGGTGCTTTGCTCGAGGATCTTTCCGGATGATGACTACTCCTCGGTATTGCCATTTCCTTCGCTTAGGCGCCTCGGTAGGGTACTCGCGGCCGCCACCTTCGCACCGCTTAGTCGCACGACCGCCTTACCGCACCGCCACAAGAGATTGTTGGGGCTCGCCGCCTGACCTCGTCTTCTTCGCCATGGCGCCACCGAGTGTACGCCATGCCCACAAAGTAGTCTGCGGGTCGTCTGACGTGGTGATGTACTTTGCTTGTGGATTCGTTTGATGCTTTAGTCCTTTTCGATTCGGTGCTACCTTTTCGTTTGTGTCGACGCGTTTGCTAGGAGAGCGAACTTGAGTATGCGATGGATTTCTCGATCGGTGTTGGTTAGTTCTCCGGGGTATTATTGCTAGTTCTACTGTTTGTCCTGGGTGTTCTATTGTCATTGATGGAGAGGAGTTCACGGCGAATTTGATAGTTATTCAAATGGAGCCGTTCGACGTTATCTTGGGTATGGATTGGTTGCACTCTTATCGAGCCGTGATATCCTGCTTACGTAGAATGGTCTGCATGCGAACCTCGCCCGGAGAGACGTTGACCTTTCAGGGGAGTGCGCCTCCGCGCTCTCTTTCAATGTTGGTCGGACTGTTCGGGTCGTGCGAAAATCGGGCTTCTTTAGCTCTTCTTTGAAACCGGCGTGGCCCAGATTGAGGAGATTCCAGTGGTTAGTGATTATCCAGATGTGTTCCCAGCTGAGCTTCCGGGATTGCCACCTGCGCGAGATGTGGAGTTTCGCATTGATCTTGTTCCGGGTACTCGTCCCATCTCGATGTCTCCATATCGTTTAGCACGTCCGTTTCAGGACGAGTTGAAGAAGCAATTGGATGAATTGTTGGCTAAAGGTTTGATCAGGCGTAGTGTATCGCTGTGGGGAGCTCCTGTTCTATTCACAGAGAAGAAGGATGGGAGTTGGCGCATGTGTATTGATTATCGTGCGCTTAATGCAGTAACAATCAAGAACAAGTATCCATTGCCCCGCATTGAGGACTTGTTTGATCGCTTGAATGGAGCTCAAGTATTCTCCAAGATCGATCTCCAGTCAGGGTATAATCAAATCCGTGTGCGTGAGCAGGATGTAGAGAAGATAGCTTTCTCCACCAGGTATGGGCATTATGAGTATAAAGTTATGTCCTTTGGATTGACTAATGCACCTGCCATTTTTATGGAGACCATGAACAACATGTTACACGAGTATCTAGATGATTTCGTGGTGGTGTTTATTGATGACATTCTTATCTATTCCAAGACCAATGAGGATCATGAGCGTCACTTGAGGCTGGTTTTAGATACTTTGAGAGAGCACAAGTTCTATGCTAAGTTGAAGAAGTGTGAGTTCTGGATTTCAGAATTGGGTTTTCTGGGTCATGTGATTAACCCTCAGGGCATTACTGTTGATCCTAGTAAGGTCTCCACAGTGGTGGATTGGAAGAGGCCGACTAATGTGAAGGAGGTGAGGAGTTTCTTGGGTTTGGCTGGTTATTATCGGCGTTTTGTGCAGGATTTCTCTATCATCGCCAAACCGATGTCTCACTTACTCGAGAAGGTGTAAGATTCGGTGGGTGATGAGTGTGGCGCGGTTTACGCACTTTGAAAGAGAGGTTGGTGACCTCTCCTATTCTCACTCTTCCCGAGCCAGGGAAGCGGTTCACAGTCTTTTCAGATGCGTCTCGAGTGGGTCTTGGTTGTGTGCTTATGCAAGACGGTAAGGTGATTGCTTATGCGTCGAGACAGTTAAAGAAGCACGAGCAGAATTATCCCACTCATGACTTGGAGTTGGCTGCAGTTGTCTTTGCTCTCAAGATTTGGAGGCATTATCTATACGGCGAGCCTTGTGATATTTTCACAGATCACAAGAGTCCCAAGTATATCTTCACTCAGAAGGATCTGAATTTGAGGCAAAGGAGGTGGTTGGAGTTGATCAAGGATTATGATCTTACTATTCAGTATCATCCAAGCAAGGCCAATGTAGTTGCTGATGCTCTTAGTCGCAAGGCGACTCCTGCTACTCTAGATTACCTCATTGCTGATTTTGATCACATGGGAATATCTTATTGTTATGCGGGCACGACACATGTTGAGACACAGTTGATTCTTGAGTCAGCTATTCCAGACCGTGTGCGGGAAGCACAACAGAGTGACCGGTTATTACAGGAGGTTAGGAAGCGTCTGGATGAAGGCAAAGAGGGTGATTTTAGCATGGATGATTTTGGTATTTTGAGGTTTAAAGGACGCCTTTGCGTGCCACAAAAGCGGAGGTCAAAGATGATATTTTGAGGAGGCACATCGCACTCCATAATCGCTTCATCTGGTGAGACTAAGATGTATCGAGATCTGAAGCGTAATTTTTGGTGGAAAAGAATGAAGGTGGATATTGCTAATTATGTGGCTTCTTGTGGTGTGTGTCAGCAAGTGAAAGCTGACCACAAGCGTCCCGCGAGGTTGTTGCGACCTTTGGAGGTACCCCAGTGGCCTTGGGATAATATCTCTATGGACTTTGTGGTGGCGTTGCCTCGTTCGCCGCGAGGAAGGATGCGATTTGGGTAGTGGTGGATCGATTCAAGAATCTGCAAGACTTCATCCCTATTCGCACGACAAATTCAGTGAGTGATCTAGCTCCTATTTATGTGCGCGAAATAGTAAGACGCATGGTGTGCCAAAGACCATCATTTCGACAGGACGCCAAGTTTGTCTCCAAGTTCGGGAGAGTCTGCAGAGTGCATTGGGCACAGCTCCGCTTTGATCTGCGTTTCACCCAGAGCAGATGGGCGATCAGAGCGTACTATTCAAACTTTGGAGGACATGTTGCGATCTTGTGTTCTATCTTGGAAGGGTAGTTGGGAGGACCAGTTGCCACTTGCAGAGTTTGCTTATAATAATAGTTACCATTCCAGATTAGAGTCTGCGCCATTTGAGGTTCTCTATGGCGAAGTGCGGATCGCCGGTTTGTTGGGATGCAGATTGGAGAGAAGGCAATTTTGGGTCGGACTGGATTGAAGACCGTTGAGCGTGTGGCCATGGTGAGGCGAGAATCATTAGCGACTCGAGCGCATGAAAAGTTATCTTGATTTGAGGCGTGACTTGGAGTTTGCGGTGGGTGACCAGTGCTCTTGAGAGTGTCTCCCACCAAAGGTATTGTCGGATTCGGTACCAAAGGGAAGCTTAGTCCGAGGTACGTTGGACCGTTCTCGATTATTGCAAGAATTGGGAAGTTAGCTTACCGCTGGACTGCTGAGTCCATGCGTGGAGTTCATAATGTGTTTCACGTCTTGATCTTTGAGAAAGTTTTGAGAGATCGAGCATAAGATTTCATTAGAGCGTGACTATTGAGCAAGATCTCACGGTTGAGTCGCGTCCGTAGCGCGATTCGGAGAGGTCGGAGCGAGTCTTTGAGGCACAAGACGTTGGTATACGTCAAGGTCTTTGTGGACGATCGATCGAGAGAGGCGACTTGGGAGTTGGAGTCTCGCATGCGCGAGCTATACCTGAGTTGTTCACGTCGGTGCGTGTTATTTTATTGTTTAATTTCAGCAGTGTAGTTTTTATTTGAGTAGAGCGGCGAGTAGAATTCGGGGTCGAATTCCGTTAAGGGGGGTAGAATGTAATATTCGAAAATAATAATAATTTAATTAGTTAAAGAATTTAGGGCTTGTGCGTAATTAAAGAATTTAGTATACGTGGAAATAGGATAATTGAATTTTTAAGAGTCAGTATAAATAGTGGTGGATTTTTAGAAAACCCTAGCCATTTATTTTCCACCGCCGCCGCAGCCGATCTTTTCTCTGCTTGTGCCATTTCTTCTTTGTCTTGCGCCCGATAATTGCCTTTATTGCCATTGCCGCTCTTTGCGTCTCTGCCGGCTTCTTGATCTGCTTTGCCTGCGTTCTTCGCGTGCGGTAGGCGCCGTCTTATTGCAAAGTGCCGCTCTTCTTCTTTTCTTTGTCGCTGCAGCGTCTTCTTCTGCTTTGCCGACCGAGCGGATCGCTGCAGCGTCTTCTGCTGATTTCTTGAGCCGGCGGATCGCTGCGCGCGCTGCCTGCTGCCCATTGCCGCGTGGAGGGCTCTGCATGTACTCGCCGAAGCGGTCGCCTTGCGCGTGAAGGCCAACGTCTGAGTTCTTTGCACAAGCGAATTTTTCTTGGCGCGCGTGGGCGCTGCCGAAATCGCTGCCGCCCATCGCCAAGCGTGGAGTCATCGCGTGGAGGTTAGATTGCTGCCACCATTTTTGTCTTCATGTGATCATGTGTTAGCTTCGGTGGTTAATCAGTTTGGCATGGTTGCATTGTTTGTGTATACGTGACACTAGCAGTAGGGAAGAGAAGCAGAAGACTAGGAGAAAAGAATTAGAAACCCGATTTCTTGTGGATAGCGATATGTGATTTTATTTCTTATCTGTTTTGCTAATTTAATTAGAGTTTATAATCTAGATTAATTAGTGAAGTTTTATAATAGAGAGGCCGATTAATGAATTTGTTTAATCTGCCGTTTTGTTGTACGATTTATTCGGGTACCTTAATGGCAAATGTTGAAAATATCATCTACTAGTTAATTGTAGATAATTTCGATAGCTTTCTTTAGCATATTTTATCTTGTCAATCGGACAAGTATAATTCGAGTTATGATTTTCGGAAGACTGCTGTATTTACGGTTGTCGTCTTTCGGCGCTGTTTTGGTAGACGGTAGATTAAAAATAGTAAATAGCTTAATTAGAGTTTTTGATCTACATGAAAGTTGTAGATAATTGTCCAATGGTTCTGTAGAATCTGAGAACACGCATTTTGGTTGAGTAAAACAAAAGTTATGAATTTAGTAAGACTGCTGTTCCGAAGCGGACAGATCGGCTTTCTGGGCTAGAAACGGAGGGTTAGATGATTTAATTAGAAGACTTCGTAATCTAAGAAAATGTGGAGAATTGTATAAAGAATCCAGAATGGGGTGGTTTGTGGTGATCGGACCTTCGAGTCAAAAGTTACGTTCGTTTTAGTACTAAGTCAGCAATGGGTAACTATTCGGTACCGGCGTAACGTGGTATATTTGGGGACGTGTAGGAGCGATGTTGATTGATTGTGGTTCTTATGGTGCTGTAGCTTGTATTGAGATTTGTGTATTTAATGTAGGAGAGGCGTCGTACTTGTTGCCGTCTGCTAGCCAAATTGTGCGTCGCAACTAGTAAAGGCAAGTGCATGGTAAACAGCGATCAATGATTGATCACTGTGATTCTTTATCTTTCAGTACCATTATTGTTGTGCTTTTATTTTGTTTAATTGCAAACAAATAATTGGTATGTTTATATCATTGTTGACAAGCATGATGGAAAGTTGGATATGATGTTTATGATGGAGTTTGCATTTTCATACATAAGCATCCTTGCATATGAGAAGGTGATCATGATTGATCACAACTCCACGGGAGTGGAGGAGGTCCCCGATCCTTGAGGAGGAGCGGGCTTGAGAGTGAATGTTGTCGCGAGCATTCACTCATGCTATACCGGTATACGCGAAAGAAGTGCATGTGGACATATAGATTAGAGTTGCATTGATACATGAGATTAATGGTTGTGAATCAAAGAGAAGATAACTGCATGAGAATATTAATAGAAGTACCTGTGATGTTAATGAAGTTATTGAATGCTGTTGATTTATTATTGTTCGTTGTTTATGGATGTGTTTGCTGAGTCGTGGACTCACCCTTGCTCTATTGTTGTCTTTAGGTGATCTTCGAGGATGCCGTAACTGAGAGCGAGTAGGGCACATGGGCAACACATGATCCTTTACCTTCATAATCTTTTCATTCAGAATTGGATTACACTTGGACATGTTAGAGGTTGAATAAAGTTTAGGACATCATTTGGACTAGACTATTTGCTTTATTAATTTGGATTCATTGGTTGATGCTACTTTGGATTATTTGCCTGGTTATAATTCCCATTGCTTATTTATTGTCGTTTGATCCATAATTATGCATGACCTTTTTGTGATCCATTGATATGATTATCGTTATTTCCTTGCTGTAATTTTATAGTGTGTCGATAATTATTAGTGTAAAGAGTAGAGTGGTGGCATTCTAGGCTCAGTGTTGGGCTGGGGTGTTACAGAGGGGCCGGCCAAGGGGAGGGGGGAGGCACCCCCAACCCTAGCCGCCTCCCCCACTTCCCCTCTCCCTCCCCCTTGTGGCCGCCACCTCCATTGCCCTCTCCCTACTCCTTGCTGCCCCTTGGTGCCCCCTCGCTGCTGTGGTGTTGTCTCCGGTGATCCCCGGTGCTTCTCCCCAAGATCCCCTCCGACATCTCCTTTCCCCGCCGTCGTCACCGGCCATCCTTCGCGTCCTTGTGGCCGGCCCTTTGGAGAGGGAGGAGAGGAGAAGGGAGGAAGGCCTTAGGGAACCAGATCATCGTCGTTCTACGGGTCTTCAAGGGTAACGAAGGTGTTTTAGTGGTAGTTTGATTCGGTTTTATTGATTAATGGTGGATTAGATCTAAATCGCGCTCTGTCCTGGAGATTCCAGAACGTATCTGTCTTCTTGCGCGGCCAGTTTCGACCATTTAGAGGCCGAATCTCGGGTTGACCTCTCCTAGAGTTATGTTCCTGGTTTCATTAGCTTTCTTTTGGAACCTGGATCACGAATTTTCACCCAGTAGATTAAAAGTTATGACTGTTTTACTACATGCTGGTCTGTCTGCCAGAATTGCTGAGTATAGTCGGTTGCACCTAGGTTTTGATCTAGTTAGAGTCATAATCAGGTAGGCCACCCAACTAGGTTTATGAATATAATTTCACCATGTTTCCATTCTGATAAAAATCACTTTATTTGGATCAGTGGTTTAAAAGTTAGAGCCTTTTCTTTCGGGCTGTTCTGAATACTGGGCAGACTGCAATTATAGTTTTCATTGGATGATTAGACCTCTGTATTGGCCGAATTAGAGTTTACCATAAACTAGAGTTTTGTAGCCAGTTAAGTTAAGAAAATCTGGGCACTGGTTTCGTGTCGTTTCGAGTTCCAGATAATTAAATATGCTTTTTCTCGTACCGCTGCTCATAAGGGCTAAAATCTGGCAGAATAGTTTATTTTCAATTTGGGTCTTTGCGGTATATTGAATAGTCAGGGGTTATTGTAGAACATCGGTAGCAGTGTTTTATCGTTGTTCTTATTTTGGGAACATGCTTGTGTAGGCGGTGAGACATCCCGTGTGGGAACACCCCCGTTGCCTGCTAACGAGTCACTACGCAAAAGGCAAGTACTGTATGCATAATGATATGTTGTTTACATGAATGTTTTGTGCCTTGTTCATGATGTTGATATACTGCAAGTACCTTGTATACTATGTTTGATGCAAAAATGTGATGTGTGAGTGAATGATTATACTTGTTCGTACTTGTAGATGAATGCCATGTGTTTCTTTTCAATTATGAGTACTATTCAATATTGCCATGGGATCACATCATGACATGCATAAATTACATTTGTAAGACCCATCAATTCCAATATGGGCACTTGAAAATCCCATCAATTCCAGAATGGGTACATGAGTCCACCATTCCAATGTGGGCCATGTTACGTGAGTCCACCATTCCAATGTGGGCCACGTTGGACGGTCGTATGAAACGTTCTTCATACGATTACTTTAAGTGAACACCGACGGGTGTTTCACTCGCTATACCGGTATATGCTGCAATATGTCCAATTCCTTCAATGCATCATTCCACTTCATCCATTCATAAATTCGTTTCCAGTAAATGTTCAAATGATGATGGTGATATATTGCTCATGGAATGTTTGATTGTTACATACAGTTACTTGCTGAGTCTTTGGCTCAATCTTGCTTTGTTGTTTTTTTTAGGTAAATAACAAGGAAGAATGATTTTGTGGAGGGTAGTTCGTCACGATGCACTCACTACCATAAACCAAACATTTTGAGGACTTTTACTGTCGTTAATTATGACTTGTGTTGAATTGTAATAAGCCAGTTTGGTCATAACTACCTTATCTCTCAGAATTGTTTATTTCTATTCCATTGATTAAACCTGATGATGAATTCTTGTTTCCGTATAATCTTCCTACTTGATTAACCTGGTCATGTGATTTGATGTTATTCTTCTAAAGAGTAGTGGTTGTAGGTGACATCTTGACTTCCTTATAGTCAGGGTGTTACATTGACAATACTAGTCTATCCTTGACACATGTAAATACTCCAACCCCTTGTACCACAGTACTAGTCTACCCTTGGCATGAACAAAACATCTACGCAAAAGAAGTCGACAATGAAGATGTCCACATAATGAAATCATCACGCTGTCATAATTTGCAAAATAAGGACGATCACTCCATTAGCAAACAATAACTTCAACAACCCTTATGTTTTGTACGTGAAAAGAAATTAAAGAAGTCAATAACTCTTGCTGACCTAGACCGCAGGTTTGGATGTTTGGTTTCTGCCTCTATTGGCTCACTATTTGCGGAACACATTGTCTATAGGTACATAGAATATGGAATATTAAAAAACTACCATGCACATATTTTAATCACAAGTAAGAAATGCATAACCTTTCTCTTTATTGTATGTTGTTGTGAAGAGCTTGCCTCGAAGGTGGCCCTCCACTCTATTAGCACTCGCGGTTGGGACAGATAGCTGCAATTTCTTTTTTTTTTATTATCGATGAGAGCTTGCAAAAATTTATTGTTTCTCATAACCCTTGCCATCCTTTCTTCTTCATAGTCATTGTGGTCACTAGCGTCACTATCGCTTCCTCCCACGCTTGGCATTTTTCACTCTACTGAAAAAAAAAGATATTTCCATTAGCAACTTTATTCTATATTGCAAATTACTAGCACTATTCATAAAGGAAGCAATGCAATTGTGTAAATTGAAATGACAATATAGTAGCATATGAAAAGGTAAGATGGCATACTTCTGCTGATCATTTGCATCAACAATTATTCCATGTATGTTTGGCCTAATGCGAGGCACTTCTCTAGCATCAACAGCAATTGTTATGTTACCATCTATATCAGGGTATGTCACTACATGTTCATTTTCACACTCTACATTTCCATTTTGTATTTCATCCATATCATAGAAGTCTTGTGACTTTGACTGAATAACAACACACCAATCATTGTCAATAGGATCTTGAACATAGTATACTTGGATTGCTTGAGATGCCAAAATGAAAGGTTTATCATTTAGCTTAGCACCTATATTGAATAAATGCTTGAAGTTCACATCTGTGATGCCAAATTTATCAACCTTAACCCACTTATCTTATGCACGATTGTCTACCCAGTCACATTTGAAGAGCATAATACTTCCTTTGTGTTTATAGTCCAATTCAAGGATTTCAGTAATAATATCATAATAATTCTTATTTCCTACCATTGGATTATTATTTCCACTTGAGAATGATGAGGTTTGTGCAACTGGAGCCACTCCACTGCATTGGACAGACCTACCCTCATCATAGGACTTTGTGTGGAAATTTTGTGACCAAGTGAGGACAGGTAGTCCACATGTTTTCTGCAATGGTTAAACTTTAATTTTTAGTGTGTGAATTGACAAAAAAAAGCCTATAGTAATAAAATAGTTAGCATAACGTACCTCAAGTACAGCTCTATGTGGTCATAATTAAATAAAATATATCTATGTGCTTGGAGCCATGTTTTGTAATCTAAGATAACAATACACTTGCCAGCCAAATCTCGACCCAAGTTGCAAAAGAATGGCATGGTGCTAGATATAGCTTGAGGATTAGCTTCATCATTTCAACCTTTTCGATTAAATCTACTTTCACAGCCTTCTAAATAACGAGAGCAAAATATAAGACTCTCGTCAAACACATAGCTCTCTGCGATTGACACCTCAGGATGACTCTTGGTGCGTACATATCCCTTTAGCCTGATTAAAAACCTACATAGAATTGACACTAGCTAAATCAGATTATAAATAGATTAAATATAATATGACAATAGTATTAAGATTTTGAAGATCACCTTTCTATTGGATACATGTTGCGGTAATGGAATGGACCAGCAAGCCTCGCTTACGTAGGAAGATGTACCATTAGATGAACCATAATATCAAAAAAGGATGGTAGAAATATAGTCTCAAGAAGGCTTAACGTCTCAGCAATTTCTGTCTCTAACTTTTCCATATAACTAACACGAACAACATGAGAATAAATTTGCTTGAAGAAGTTGCTCACCCGAATCAATGCTGCACTTACTCTATCCGGCAATGTCTTTCGTAGTAATAGTGGAAGTAAGTGCTACAAGAGGATGTGGTTGTCATGGCTCTTTAGTCCAATTATCCTTAACATGTATGTGGTGACGTATATCGATACATAACCAAATGGAAATCTAACTTGTTTCAAAACTTCACAAAATAGACTTCTCTTCAGAATTCATTGAGTAAGCCGTAGGAGGCAAATAAAATGAATCTCCTACTTCAATAGGATGAAGATCTCTTCATATATCTAGAAGTTGGAGATCCAATCGAGCATTCAAATTATCTTCGATTTCCCATCGATACCCAAAAGTGTATTAATTATGTTGTCACACACATTCTTCTCAATGTGCATCACATCAAAATTATGTGGAAGCAACAAGTCTTTCCAATATGATAATTTAAATCAAATAGATCTCCTATTCCAAATTATTTCTTTCGCTTTGCCCATATCCTTACGATTTCTCTTCGATTTTTTCTTGTTTGGATCTTTCCCAAAATCTATAGGAAGATATTGTGTTTGTTCCAAAACCTCTTCTCCAGTTAGCGGCTTTGGTGCTGTCCTTAATTCTGTAGCACCATCAAATGATGTCACATCTAACCTAAATTTGTGATTTGCATCTAAGAACCTACGATGACCCATGTAATAAGACTTGTCGCCATTCTTCAAACGAAGAGAACAAGTATGTGAGTTGCAGTGAGGACAAGCTAGTTTGCCTGAAGTAACACATGCAGACACATATCCTAAGCCTGGGAAATCAATAATGGTTGACAAGATGGCAGCACACAATTGGAAGTACTCATCCCTGGAAGCATCGTATGTTCTAATACCCTCCTCAAACATTGATATTAAATCATCCACTAGTGGTTCTAAATAAACGTCCATGCCCTTCCCAGGTGAATTTCGACCAGGAATTAACAAGGAAAGTATGAAATTCGGTTACTTTATACACATCCAAGGTTGTAGATTCAATGGAATAAGAATAACAGGACAAATGCTATAGCTACTATTCATTGATCTAAATGGATTAAAGCCATCAGTAGCTAAAGCGAGCCTGATATTGCGGCTCTCTGCACCAAATTCTGGATGTTTGCAATCAAAATCTTTCCAAACTAGAGAATCTGCTGGATGCCTTAATAATCCATCCTTTGTACGCCCTTCAGTATGCCACCATGCATCACTTGCTACCTTTGGAGACATGTACAATTTTTTTAAGTCTCTTCTTTATTGGAAAATAGCGAAGAACCTTTTTCGGAACTCTGTGCACACGTTTCCCATCAAGATTCATCTTCTCTATTTTCTAATGAGAAGTCTGACATTTCGGACAGAAATTTGCCTTTTCATACTGCTTCCAAAATAGTACACAGTTGTTCTTGCATGCATGAATACTAACATATCCGAGTCCAAAGCATCTAACCATTTTCTTTGCTTCATTAAAGTTCGTAGGTATCGTTGAGCTCTCGGAAAAGCTTCTTTAAGGAGTTTTAGTAGCATGTCAAAACTTCTATCGCTCCAACCTCCAAGGAATTTGGTGTGGAGTAATTTGTCAACAAAGCGTAGCTTTGAGAAGCTTTCACACCCTGGATAGAGCTCTTGATTGGTATCACCTACTAAATGGTAAAAACCTTCAGCACCTTCACATGGATCGTCCTCAAGACTATCCTTATTTTCACCTAAATCCCACATTCCATCTAACCCATGCGCTACATCGCGAAGCATATCAAACATCTCATCACCTTCCTCAAAATTGTCCTCTACTTGAACCTCAGCATACACATTTTGCTGTGCAGAACAAGATGATGCCTCTCCATGAAAAATACATCTATTGTACCCTTCTAAAAACCCATCACATATTAAATGCACACGAACAACGCTAGCTTCTTTCCAGCAACTATTCACACATTTCCTGCAAGGGCATAATACTGTATTTGCTTTTGCCGATCGGGCAAAAGCATACTGTACAAATTCTTCGACCCCTTATACATATTCAGACGTGTGCCTAAAATTAATTACTTGTTATAAGAATGGACGTGAGAAAGTACTAGAAAATAAATTTATATTGTAAGCTTATGTTGTACCTAGGAAGATCCATCCATCTCTTATCCATAGCTGCTATGTACTATCAAATGTACAAAACATCTACGCAAAAGATTTCCTCCAAAACAATTATTAGTGAAGTGCCTAAAGAAACAACTTGCTTAATGGAATCTTTACAGATCATAATGTCTTAAGCAGAAGGAATGGAGCCTACCAGAGCCTATTAGCAGTCCTTAATTGTCCTGATATACCACTGCATGTAGGTAGCACAGCTTTATCTAAGACCTAAGTAGCCATCAAACCATATCATATTATCATCCACAGAAAGGACAAAATGGCTAAGTAACCAGCTGCAATCAAAGATGCAGAGCAAAATAGTACTCACCAGAAACACAGGGGACTTGTCTTCTGGGAAGAGCTCCTCCTGCATTTCTTAAGGAATCAGAGCAAAAGAAAACAACACATGATGCAGAATCACAGCAAATATATGACCAAACAGAAGCATACAAGTAAAAAGGGGTTATGTTCTCTATTACAAAAGCAAATATATGACCAAACAGGATGGAAGGAAAAAAACTCGATCCATCATGGAGATCCATCCAACAAGCAATAAGCATATATCATGCATGCATATGTAGGGAAAGGTAAAGGCTACAATTGCTAATTCTACTTCTTATGTGCAATGTACATATCAGCAAGCAACAAGTATACATCATGGAGATCCATCCAGCAAGCAACAAGCATATATTGCACGTATATTTCTTTGATAGCTTCAGACATTGCTAATTCTACTTCTTATGCGCAGTATACATACATTGGAAAGAACAAAATGCTGAGTATGCATATGTGCCAAATTGAGGTAGAATGGGGACTCAAAATGAATATGTACTTCCCTTCCTCCCCTATACAACCCTATCGTGGTTTTCAGGAACTTGCTCATTATCATCAACGGTAAAACATCAAGTTGAAGCACAGTTAAGAAGTGATTTTCACATCAATCTCTACATCCAGAATGGAAGGAGCAGTACATGACCAGCTTATACATATCAATTACACCTAAAATCTAAACCCTCCAAAAATGTAGGGAAAGGTGAAGGCTACAATTTGTTGGAGATCCATCCAGCAAGCAACAAACATATATTATGCATGCATATGTAGGGAAAGGTGAAGGCTACAATTTGCAACAGGTACTACACACTCCAAGATGTAAGTGCTTCTTATATATTTCACATATATTTTGCTATTGTGTGAGAAAGAATGTATGAATGATTGATGAATGAATGAAAGTATATAGAAAATATCATAAGTAAGAGACATTCAAGCAAGAATATGTTGACATTTGCTAGCAATGACCTCAAGAAATAAAAATCATGATAACTAAGAAATAGTTGAAATTGGCTAAGGTTAGCCAACACGCAAGTATCATCAATCATATAAGTTGCATTCAAGATTAGCTAACCAAACTATCTAGGCTAACATGTGGGTAGATTAATTCATATGTTATGTTAATAATGATCTTTTTTTTAAAAAAAAAGCAATGTCACACTATATAGATACTATCGTATCTCCAGGCATCCAATCAGTAACTAATGATCTTAACTTCAACAGGTAACTAATGATCTTAGCACTTGCGACAATAGTAGTAGGTGAGCACCCTACTAAACACATCATTTTCTTATCCTCGCCTTCATAACAGTAGCACAACACCACGAGTCATAACATACATATCACACATTGCAGCACAACACCATGAAAATTGTAGCACAGCACCAAATCACATCACAGGCTCACAGCAGATCAGCAAATCAGTTCACAAACCACGATTCGGAGATGGCGAGGTTGATAAAGTGGTAGGGGAGCTTGATTCAGCGGTGGGATCCGGGGGCAAGCTCGATTCGGTGGTGGGGGAGGCGTGACACGGGAGCCAGAAACCTAGCGCGACGAATGGATGGCGTCGGGCACACGGGCTCCTTATCTCCTAGCTTCGGCATACGCCTCACACCGCCTCGCCTAACGTCGTCGAGGACAGGCTTTGACCGCCTCGCTGCTCCTAGGCGGCCCTCCCGCCTAGATCACCGCCTTGGACGAAGTCGCGGCGGCTTCCCTCCGCCGAACGCCTAGGCGGCGCCTAGTCGCAGCCTCAGCCCGACTTCTTGAACCCTGGGAGGGAGGTGGGGCGGCGTTGGATGGTGGGGCGGTCAGGGAGGTGGGGCGGCCCTGGGAGGAAGGGACAGCAAGGGAGGTGGGGCGGGGTTGGGTGGTGAGGCGGACAGGAAGGAGGGCAGCGCTAGGTGGTGGGGCGGTGCTGGGATGTGAGGCGGCTAGGGACGAGGGTGGTGCTGGGTGGTGGGGCAGCCGGGGAGGTGAGGCAATACTGGGAGCGGAAGGGGAAAGGAGGAGGCGGTCGGGAGGAGGTGAGGCGGCGCTGAGAGCGGAAGGGGAAAGGAGGAGGTGGTCGGGAGGAGGTGAGGCGGCGCTGGTGCAGAAGGGGAATGGAGGAGGCGGCCAGGGAGGTGGGCGGCGCTGGGTGGTGAGGTGGCTAGGGAGGAGGGTAGCGCTGGGTGGTGGGGCGCTGCTGGGAGGTGAGGCGGCCAGGGACGAGGGCGGCGCTGGGTGGTGGGGCAGTCGGGGAGGTGAGGCGGCACTGGGAGCGGAAGGGGAAGGAGGAGGCGGTCGGGACGAGGTTAGGCGGCGCTGGGAGCGGAAGGGGAAAGGAGGAGGCGGTCGGGAGGAGGTAAGGAGGCGCTGGGAGCGGAAGGGGAAAGGAAGAGGCGGTCGGGAGGAGGTGAGGCGGCGTTGGGAGCGGAAGGAAAGGGGAATTAGGGCCGTCGGGAGGGAATTGGGTTCGCGGTCGGGAGGGGAGTCAGGAGGGATATGGGTTCACACCTCTTTTTTTGGCTGCGCGCCCAAAGCTAGTGATGGCAAGTATCCCCGGTAGATAAGATGACTTAATTGACATTTTTTAGGGAAAATATATTGTAGCTAACGTTAAAACATTGCCGGAAGATAAATTGTTCTAGAAAACAATAACACCCTTAATATCTTGGATATTGCCGGCACATGTTTTGCCACTAATCCTATTTTTCCCTGCGATAATTGCCCTTAATACTATGCCATGGTGTAGTGTATATATGATCATGCATGCAAGACAATGACGATTGCATTGCATATATATGACGATTTTTATCTTCTTTATGTAGGTTAAAAAAAAGAAGTAAATATTATCTCTTATACCAAAAATTTCATTCCACAAAATTTTTTCATGTGGTCACCTGCCTCACACGCCCCTGTTGATCAGATCAAGCTTTCATTGTCGTGGGAGGGGGTATTATCACATGTGATAAAATCATATCAAACAATAATTTTTAGATTTTAGCGAGAATCTGAGGACAACAAACAAATTATTTTAATTAAAAAACAAAGGGTGAGGGCTACTGCACCCCTGGGGGGGTTAGGATGTGGCAAATCCGAACTCCATGTTAGAAATTTCTAAAAATTATAAATTTGGGATAATTATACTAATAATAAATGTGGATAGTATTTTGAGCATCTTTTTGAAATTTTCCTCAAATAGATTATTTCATTTGCATACAAACAATATGCAAGTACATGAAATCCTAATTTAATTTGAATAAATGTGGGCATTATGAAACCCTAATTTCCGAAACCTAATACCCTAATTTTTTGAGACAATTTAAGAACATATAAAATATGGAAAACATGAAACGCTAAAAGCTCATCGGCCGCATGTCAGCTATAGAGACAGAGAACAACACAACAAAGTCAGCCCACATGTCAGCTACAGAGACAAAGAACGACACAACAAAGCAAAAGGGTCTTTGGCTTAGCACCAACCATCAGCTCATTAAAATTGAAATTTGGTGTTCTCGTTTTTCTATTTTGGAATTTGCAACAACATAAATGAAAAAATAAACACAAGAAAACGTCGGTTGAAATAAAACAAAATGGTGCAATTCATACTTATTCCAATTTGAGGGTGTTTTGACTATTGAAATCTTAGGCGAAATTAGTAGAAGGCATAGCATATCCTATAAAAGCTCGTGTATCTGTCCAATCATGCCTCTTATGGAACATAAAAAATGAAAAAAACATAGGAATTCCATAGGAAAGACAGTGCAATCCCACAGGAATGCAAAACAAAGAAATTGGTTTCGAAAGAGCTTTGGATGCTCCACGTAAAATTTACAGGAACTTAAAAGAGAGGGGGCCATGAAAGACATGATCTTTTCAGCATAACCTCGTATAAAAAAAATCCTCCAAAAATTCATATGATTTATCAATTGAGTCATTCCATAAGAATTTCATATGAATATTGAAAGTTTATTCCTTTGTTCCTTTGGGCCATATAGGAAACTATCCTATAGGATTCTATTCCTTCAAAATTCCTTTAAAAATTCTACATTCAATAAGACCCTAGGTCTAAAAGCTACGTGGAACTGAGCAGGTCCTGCTCTTGCATTGCAAATATCATAGAAGTCTGGAATGTGTACAGTTATCTTCCAAGAACTTGATTATTTAGGTCTATAAATTTAGAATGCGAGAAACTCTTTCCTATATAATTCTTGCAAGACTCCTATCTATAAAATTCTTGTAAGACTCTTGTGAACAGACCTACTTGCAAGACTCTTGTAATAGAAACTTTGTATATGATGAAATTTCATAGGAGTTTCATTCTAGCATAGAATCTGAAAAAAAAAACTTTCACTAAAAACTACTACTTGGATTTTAAAAAATATGCAAGCATAATTCAGTGATCTATTATGCTTTAAAGAACAGTTGGTACTAAACAGGGCCCAATGCTTAAAAATATCTAATACTAAATAGGGCCTAATCATTCTGAGGGAATCCCCAAATCTCATACTAAAACTCCAACCTAAGACTAATTAAGGACAAAAAAAACCCTGACTAGTATGTTTACGGATGAGAATTTGAATATACTAGTATGGAAGTACAATACAATGTGACTTCGTCATGTGGCAACTGTGAATAATGCGAATAATTTAACACAAAGAATAATTAAAGTAAGCTTAATACCGAGTGACACAACCGCAAGACAAAGTTTATCAGTAACTTAAGTAAGCTTAATACCATGCGGCACAAGAATTACAAGCTAAAGTTTACAACACATACAGAGCACAACGAAGATTCAGACTAGATCACTCAACAACTCAGCTAATACAGCTCCGCAAATATTCTACAATATAAAGGGCAAATCAAGCTTCAACGACGCATGTTTGAACAAGGAAAACACACAAATGATCGAGAATCAAGCCAACCTAAATCTATCTCCCGTCCTATCCATCCATAGCAAGAACAGATAGAAAGTAAGATAGATAGACATTTGGCCGGTATGCAACAACAAAAGTTTAATCTAATCAGCAGGAGCCGGCTAGACAGCCGACCACGTGCTCCTCCGTCTACCAAACACCGTCCCGCGGCGACTCAAAGCACATATGAAGGAACTCCATGGTGTCGCAAGGGAATTGTGACCCAAAGAAGTGCTCCACGAAGACGTCAAGCCTCTACGAATTCCAAACAGTGAACGTTAATTAAAAGAACTACGACCACGAGTTGCGGGGGAGTTGCAAAGATGGCAGGGGCATACGTACCCCAATGTGCACGTGCATGACATCGCACATCTTCCTAGATCCCACAGCCTCCCAGTGGTGGTCCTGGAGAAAAGCGTGGAGCCGACATGTCGTCGTCATATTAACAAACACGTGGCGCTTGTTACACCTGGACCCAAATTCACAAAACCATAAAATACTTGGTAACCGTTCAAATGATATCATGAAACCATAATTTTTGAAACCTAAAACCCTAATTTCCCTAAAGCCCTAATTTTCGAGACCTAAAACCCTAATTTCTGAGATAATTTTAGAACATATAAAATTATAGAAAAATTATATAAGCAAGTACACCGTGCAAGATGCCTTCAAAAAAATTCATAATTTTTAGAGCTTATTTTCTATATTTAGGAATTCATATAAACAGTAACCTTAAATGAATTTTTGAGAAAAATGCACAACATATAAAAATTTGGAAAAATTACACAAGAAGATACACTATGTCAGAAGCATCCATAAAAATTTCTTAATTTGTGGACCTCATTTTCTATATTTAAAAATATATACAAAAATTACTTATCTAGGGGGAGAGAATACACGCACTTGGTGTGCGGACGAGGGCTTGTCCATACCTCTAGGGCCAGACGAGGGTATTTTCGCACCCGAAGTGCAGTGCGAGCATGTCCGCCCCAAAGGTGGTAGAGGTAAATCCGGCCTCTAAGGGCACACACAATCCACATGTCGCGACTCCACTTGTCCGTGCTGCTATTTTTACTATTGATTCATAGATTAAGCTATTTTTGTTACTTCACACGACAACAACGCCAAATACGTATATAAAAAAACTCCCGTACGTTTTGTCCCGTGGTGCATACCCGATGCATGTACGCAATCTTGGAACCGGTTCCCATGTCTTTACGGAGTAGTACTAACAAAGGTACAGTGGGCTTCAACAGTACAATGCCTTCGGATTCGCCTTGTTGGTGCCATGTGATCGGAAAACCAATGTTCTTTCGAAAATACACTAGATAGTTGGGAAAAAAGAATGGGAAAAGAATCGGAAAAGGCTCCGGCCGTTTTGGGGGCAGTTCACACGCCAATCGACTCCATTTGGTGCGCTGCCCAAGAGGAAAAGGTCAGCAGCAACCGGGGCCAATGGATGATTGGAATAGAATAGTTTGCCGGTGATTGGATTGGATATTGATCGGAGATTTTTTTAAATAATATTATTTAAAAAATTATAAAAATAAATAGTCAATAATTTTTTTTAAAAAAAACAAATAGGCTACTGCCACCATTTGAAATGACGAAATTATCTTGTTACCATTCCTGCTGGTTATAGTAGGTTAGAATAGTGCAGAGAGTGTTGTGTCGTCATTTGGACTGGCGACATGACCATATCGTTATTCAAACTCTTGTTGCCATTTTTAACTGGCAATAGGGATTGTTGAGTAAAATTTTTTAATATTAAATTTTAGAAAAATCATCATTTCAAATGGCGATAGGGATCCCGTAAGTCTCTGTCGCTATTCTAAATGGCGACACAATTTACCCTATAAAAGACCCTAAAATTATGAAATAACTCACTTTTATTCAGAAAAAAGAGAAAGAGGGGAGAGGAGGAGAGAAGCCAGCGAAACGTTGCTTGTTCAGTCATCCACCTTTTAGGTATTTTTTTTAACCAAATGGATTACATAGTTTTAGATGTACGGTTACGTAGTGTAGTATATTGTACAAAATCCTTTTTTGTGGGTAGTTTAGTTTTAAATATGTGGTTAATCGTGAAAATCTTATTTACGGTGTAGTACGTCAAATATGTCGGACGACGCTAATTTTAAAATTTACTACGATCAGAGGACTATTCTGAAGGATCCAAAGAGGATTGATTTGCATTATTTTCAATCGGCAACGATGACCCTAACAAGACCATAGCAGCATACATGGGGCGCTGTGATGCGGTGGTTGTTTCACACATTCTATGGGACTATGTTGTGTATGATCTGATATTGGGGGTTAGTGCAACTCAAGGGAATAAGGTCATAGCAGTCATATGTACGCAGGGTGAGGGAGAAACTGTGGGATTTGGTACTTCTAGTCCAAGCATATGCCAAGCTCACTCCTGCATCGGTGGCTGAACAAGAAGAGGGTGGTGATGCCGAAGAGGAAGTCGAAGACACCAACCACAGCGCAACGCACACAATGGCTTAAGGTCCGGGAGTTACTGATGTTGTCGATGAAGACCGTATGTAAAGATCTCTTTCAGTCATGCAAGCTAGTGGAATTGCTCACGAGAGTGGGGAGATGGAAGCCCTAGTCCAAAGGATGGATGGCGAAAACCAAGACTACCAGGAATTGTCAGAAGATGAAGGATCCAACGACGAAATGTTGTAGAACAAAGAAAGGTTCCATCCGAGTAGAACACATACTGGTTCGATAACCTCGTCGTTAACGAAGACTCCCGTATGACGTGTGAGTATGACCAGAGCAAGGTTAGGTAAGGAGCCATGTACAAATACAAGGAGGTCGTGCAGGAGGCAATCAAATTCTAGGTCTTGTCGGTGCGGCATACATTCACAGTCATCAAGTCTAATCTAAGATGCTACGATGTGAAGTACGACACAGAGGGATGCCCTTATAAGTGCACGTATTTCAGCGTAAGTGGGACACCTACTGAAAATGGTCTATAGTGGTCCCTCACAAATGTGTCGTCGTTGAGTCCGTGCAGTCCCACAAGAATATGTTATCAGGCTTCATCACGAACATCATGTATGGTGAGATCGTGGATAATCTAGATTTTGAGCAACAATCCACAATTTGGGTGATTGAGGCAAGATTTCAGTACACAATCAACCATGCTAAGGCCGTGAAGGGCAAAACAGAAGACACTGGAATCAAGGTTCGGTATATTCGATGACTCCTACCACAACCTGCTCGGCCAACTTCGAGTCATACAAGATAGGAATCCCGATACTCATATCACCATTAAAGATTCTACGCATTCGAAGTGGGTAATAAGAGGGTATTGAAGCAAGCATTATTCTCCTTTAGTCCATGCATCAATACATTCCGGCACTGCCGTCCAATCTTGTGTGTGGATGGCACATTGATGACTGGGAATTACAAGAGTCAGATACCGACTGCAATAGTGACGGACAGGAATAATCAAGTTCTTCACGTGGCATTCACATTCGTTGAAAGCGAGAACACGGACAGCTAGTTGTGGTTCTACAGGAATTTGATGATTCCTATTGTACAATGCCATCCTAACATATGCGTCATACATGATCGGCGTGCGGGCCTAAGTGCAATAACTTACATACAACAATGAGAGAACGAATCACTTCTTTGGGTGGATCTGCAGAGCAAGTGATGCATGAGGCACTTTGGTGCAAACTTCTACAAGCAATTCCACAACAAGGACTTGATGAACCTATTCAAGCGGCTATGCAACCAGAACCAGCAACGAAAGTTTGACGCACTCTGGAAGATTCTGGTTGAGTGGACCCGGATGCACATAAGGGAGGTAGCGAAAAAGGCCACTACAAGCACTAACCAACCCCCAAAGCATTACCATAGTTACCCAAAGATGATCTTGGTGTGACGAGGAAGATGGGGTGTGCAGGTGAAATGCTTCTCGGACTGGATTGAGGACGAGTCTAAGGAGAAGTGGTCGTTGCTATATGCAGGGGTGATGCTCGATATGGTGTCATGACAACCAATCTAGCCGAGGTGTACAATTGGGTCATGCATGGCGCCAGGTGTCACCCGTTGGTTGGTATTGTGGAGGCAATTCTCTGCGGTACCATAAATTACTTTGTTGACAAAAATAACAACATGTCGCTCTCCATGGCAAATGACAGAGTACTGTACTACGTCATAATCACCAAATACATGGAGGAGAAGAGCAAGAAGGGTGAGATGAACCGGAAATTCAAGATGGACACAGGGGAGCTTTGCTTTGAGATACTGTATAGGGATAAAGGACGCAGTGGGACGAACCACTAGAATATCACCCACGAGTGCACGCTACGCAGCGCAAGTTGCGTATGCACTTGCAACAAGCCTCTTCTTCTACATAGGCCCTACTCACATGTCATGACCGCATGTTCGACGGTGGCACAGCATCCCGACCAGTACCTCTTTGATTATTTCAACAAGGAAGAGGTGATGCAAACCTAGAGTGTATAGTTATATGGTTACTGTGTGGTTGACCATTTCACTAGCAATCTAACCTGGCAGCAACTTATTTGTGCTGCGGACATTGATAGGCTAAAGGGAAAGGTTGGCCGGCGGCAGGTACGGCGTATCAGGAACGACATGGACGAAGAAGTGCTACATTTGTAGGGAGTCTGGGTACACCTTCAAGAAATGCCTTAGGAGAAATGCACAAGATGATAGAGACATTGACAGTCCGGATAGCGCCGCGGGGACCTCATCCGACCACTCCACTCGAGATGGTCGACATGACGGAGGTTGAGGTCACGACCACGGAAAATGTTTGTCTTGTTGAAATATGTGGTGCTCAATTCTTTGTAGTATCATTGTGATTTGTAGAAAAACTAGGTGATGATGTTGTGCTGATTGTTTTGTAATATCATTATGATTTGTCGAAAAAATATGTGATGACGTGGTGCTGAATGTTCTGTAATATCATTGAGATTTGACGACAAAATATGTAAGGACGTTGTTTTGAATGTTATGCAATATCATTGATAGATGGTAAAAAAATAGATAGAGCTTCCTGTCGTCATTCCAATTGGCGACAGGCTCTGTCGCCAGTTGGAATGGTGAAATGGATATGTCGCCGGTCCACGTAGTGACAGGACCCTCTCTATATTATTCTAGGCTACTGTTGATAATTGTAACAACGATAATTTTGTCATTTGAAATGGCAACAATAGTTTATTTTTTGTAAACAAATTAACTATGTTTTTGTAATTTTTAAAAAGTAATACTATTTTTTTTTTTAAAATCATTGATTGGAGAGACTTGGATTGGATCTAGTGGAATATTTTACTACTATCTTCTGGTGGGTTTTAAGTTGGATTTGTCAGACTTTTATAGGGCTTCCGTCCCCATCGAGCCGTCGCCATCGACGTGTACGTGATAACAATCTGCTGGCCTGGTAGCTAGGTTCACGGGGGAGCTGAAAGTTGACTTCTTTCGATCCTACTTCAGAGGGATACACATGGTTGTTCAGACAAGATATTGGGTACTGAACTCCTGTAATGACTTGACAGATACTTCTAGTACCCACTTAGAATATGATAATTTTTTCTATTCCTGAGATGATTAGAATGTTCTATATGAAATTCTTGAAAAATTCTCATTAAATTTTTGGGTTCCAAACATACCCTAGATAGATGCAGGATAACAGGATGAGTCGATTTCCTTTCCTTTATTTAAAATCAAGTGGTGTGGCACAAGAATCATGTTGCGACGACATTAGCCTTTCACTCTATAAAAAACAGGAAAAAGTCAACTTTTAAACCCTGAACTCTAGTATCGGTTCATTTTTCAACCGTAAGCTTTGAAACCGTAAACTATCCAATTTACTACCCTCGACCACCCAAATCAGATGATTTTGTCTAACATGGCACCAATGCGTCCATTTTTTGTTGCCGTAGCATCTACTCTAGCATTCATGTCACCATATTTTACCATCTCGTCAACGAACGATGGTCGTCCTCTCGCTCAAGAGAGAGAGCTATTGGCCATGGAAAGGGCTTGCCTGAGCTAGCCGTCGGTGACACCTGACGAAGACTAAAATGAGATGCCACTGGCAAATGTTGCTGCTACGCACGCATTATCACACCTCCGTTGCATCGACGTCCTCCTCGGATTCGACGCAGTGGTGGAGAGGCCACCCCCAAGCTCCTTAGCTCAAACAATGATCGTCTCAAATCTGGTGAGAGCAACAACATCAGCCAATCGACCTCACTAACTCGTACGATGACAGGGGAGGACGACATCCTTGGTGAGGTGTAGTCGTCGATGGCGATAGCTTGTGAATCCCACTGCCATGGAGAGGACGAGGTTGTCAATCTTCGGACCACCTCCTTTTCCAAAGGGATCCGGCGCGTCAGTCGTCGGCTACCTTCTCTGCCCGCTCTGGTTGCCAGCAAAAGAGGCCCGATTCGAACCGTATGTAATAGCTATACTGTCTATTACAAGATGGTGATCTCGTTCTCATAAATAGACCTCCTTCAGTTCATCAACATTACTGATTGCGCTATAAAATAGTGTAATCAAAGAATGCAGATGAACCAAAGCAGGCCTATTTATGAGAACGAGATCATCGTCGTGAAATAGATTTTGGCGCCATGTCTTCATCGTGCAATAAAATATGAATTTTAACAAGGGCCAAAACCCTAGCCATCTATCAATCATCACAAGAACTAGAGGTATCAATAATTAATTTTCACACGCACAAGCATCAAGATTCACATGACCGAAACCCTAGCCATCCATTAATCATCACAAGAACTAGAGGTATCAACAATTAATATTTACACGCACAATCATCAAGATTTACATGGCCTAAACCCTAGCAATCCATCAATTTTGTAATTTCAGATCTAAGCATCAAGAAAGAGAGGGGAGGGGATCGGATGGGGGATATGACTAACGATGACGGAGAGATGGCGACAACATTACCGTTGTGTCACAACGGTGACACTGCACAATACACTCTTACAACAAGAGTGCCTTCTACAGTGAACCGTGGCATCACAACCAGAGGCGGAGGAGCTCACGGCGGTAGTCGGTGTCGTCGGGGGACGGGGCGCTTCAATCTATTTGGGGAGACGACGCCGAGGAGGCAGCGAAATTGATCTGGAGTAGTTGGGCGCGTGCGGGTAGTATATATAAGGGGATTTGGGTAGCGGAACCAATCTGTAGTAGTTGAGAGGTCGCGGCGCGGCTTCGGTTTGAATAATGGGGTGGCAAAATCTAGAGGAATATAAGGGGCAGCGAAATATCACAGACGGTTTGTATTAAACACCGTCTGTGATATTTAGTAATATTACATACGGTTTCTGTTAATAACCGTATGTGATACTTCACAGATGATTTTCAACATGAACCATTTGTGATATTACCACTTCACAAATGGTTTTTAGCACTACCAGTAATATAGACGGTCGCTAAACCAAAGCCATCTGTGATTGTATTTAATACTGATGATTTTCGTTAACCGTTTGTGATAAGACGTCTAGTATTAGCCTTTTTGTAGTAGTGAGGCACCAGTTATCAAGGGCTCTACGTCGAGAAGATCGGGCACCCCACATCACCGTGGTATCAGAATCCAAGGTTTGCCCGGTAGAACCACTTTTACCCATAGTAGTATATTCGTTTTTCTGTCCTCTACACCAAAAAGCCACACAAAAATATTTTTCTTTTAGCCTGTAGTTAAATTCTGCAATTTTAGTGCATTTGGTTAGATTTCAACCCATTAGATCATTGTGTTTAGTTGCTGATCTATCTCCTTTTGCGTCGCTTGTTTTGTCTTTGTTTCATCCAATCTGTGCACCGTCTAGTAAAACTGCTGTTTGTGCACACTTTTGATCTTGTTGTTTGGTGCGAATAGCTAGTTCCTGATTTTGTTCAACTAAACATAACTTATATCTTGTGGTTTGCACGTTTTCTTTGTGAACCATTCTGTCCATTGCGAAAACTTTGAACCCAATCGAGACTATCTTTTGATTTGCTCTAGTGGCAGTTCATAGTAAAGTTGTGCATTTTTTTTTGTTATTATTGCTCCTGTTTTGGCTATTATCTAGTTTGGCCGTGAACAACAAAAAAAAAAAAGACAAAAAAGAAAAGTTTCCGGCCATAGTGTCATCATATTGTTATTTGGAGCCCACGTATCATCAAGTTGTTTCCGCTGTTTTGCGCACTTCGTTTTGAGCAATCTTGTACCCTACTTTGTTATTTTGAGCAATTGCTAGCGTCTCTCCTTGAACTATTGCAATATGAGCGTTGTGTACTTTCCATCAAGTTTTGTTATCGCTCATTCTTTGATTGCAATAGTCCCATCATCGTTGTGTGTGCGTTGTTGTTTACTCCTCACTTATATTTTTATGATCAGCAATTAGGCATTGTGATTTTGGGTTGACTTTCTACCTAGCTACACAATCTAGGATTTCAGAATTGTGATAGGTGCACACTTACCTTTCCAACCTCCACAATACACCTGTGTCGTGCATTTGCTTCACTCTTAAAATTCGCTTTCACATCACTTGGGTTTATTGTAGCTAACACAAGCGTAAGTCTTGCTTCCTTAATTCTCTTCAGAACGGTAAGCTTGCTTTGTTTCAGGATAGTGAGTTGAGAGCTCCACATATTTCCACATATTTTTCTCTCCTTGTTGTTTTGGTCTTATATCTTCTATACCCGCAACCTTTTTGGCTCTAGACCATGTTTAAAGTATAAAGAACAACATATGCTTCTCTCTTACACCAATTGCTACGCGAGGTAGATTGCTAGGGGATTGAGCGTTATTGTTCTTGAATCAAGGTCAAGCCATTGTTCCGTGTCGGGACCCAAATATGCAAATCTGGACCCTCTGTGTATTCTGCACTAGTCCAGGATCACGCTAGTGCACACAGTGTCAACATCGATGAAATATCACATCCATACAACGAATATAAGAATAAACGAGTACTTTAAATAACAAATAACTGTTGGGACCTTACGGTCGAGTTTTACATTTATTAAGTCATGCAAGGCTGACAATAAAGAAATAAACTACAGCGGAAACGAAATAAACTCCAGTGGCTCCCATCAATTTACCACAGGCAACTGACTGGGATCAAGACCCTAACGATCAACCTTCGTAGAACTCTTCTTCAAAAGCAGGCGACGACTCCTCCACTTCTGTTGATTTGTTTAGCAAGAGTGAGTACACACCGTACTCGCAAGTCATACCACAGAATACAATTTATAGATGATGGCTTATTCCAAAGGAATGACTTCTGTGGTTATTTTGCAGAAATACAACATTTGCAATTGAATACAAATAATAGATTGAAAACATAATTCAAAACAAATAGACAATAATAAGTTAACAATTGATTTCACAAAGGACACACAGTCTAATCAAATTATTCACACAGCTGCACAAGTTATCTCACACAGCTGACCCTTGCCAATTGTTTTATGAAAATCTACCCCTCGTGTGAAATTCCCGAGCATATCCATAACCGAGGACGCGGCTATTCGAATAGATTGGTTTAAACACTCTGCAGAGGTTGTATACTTTACCCACACGATACAATCAGTGTAGCTAGCACTGACCATAACAAAACCTTTCAGAGACTTCATCTCAAACAATGACACTCCGATGTGCTTTCTGCCAGTCAATTTGTACACACAACCCTTGGAACGACACACACCGTTGGGCGTGGATGCAATGAACCGTCCCGCGATGTGACATATCACACCTCCAGCCCATCACACAGTTTAAATACAACCTGAGTTGTCAATGTCAAGACTCCATAACTTACTAAGTTAGGCCCACCCATACTAGGCATGTGGTCGTACAGTAAGGCCCAATTCAATGGCGCACAAAGTTAAGTCCGTAATTGACCAAGGCAAGACTTCCAGTTTTAACCCAAATCACAAAGTTTATGGCACGCAGTTCCACCATTCACACAGATCCACCACTTGCCTTAGTCTAAATCTTTTCCCACCCTGTTGATTAAGTGCAACAAATGCCATCAACGAGTAACAGCACACAGCACACACAGTTCCATAATCACTTAGTCAAGTTTATAATTGCGACTCAGATGAAATGATGACTCGTGGCATGGCTAAGCAGTCTAATCGTATCTAACCAACCCACGTTGGTGCTACGATAATACCAACTAATAATGAACCAACCTAGGGTGACAAAAGATCATGGCATACAATAGACAATGTGGATATAACAAATTGGATTAATAACTATCCCAAATGCATTTAAATAAATACTTGAAATAGAATGCAATACATTGAAACAAAGTACTTTGAAAACTGGGTTCAATATGATCAAATGTATAACTTGCCTTGGAATAGATCTAGATATTGGTCTTGGTCTTGAGGTGCTCCTTCTTCTGTAAAATTCCCCGAAGTATCGACGTCTACTCGCAAACGAGACAAAAGAAACCAAAAACAAATAAATATAGAGGCAAAACATACTCCAAAAATCAAATACAATTCACTATTAAATAGATCTTAATTTTATATGAATTTACAAATTTGAATGGGCTCAATCGGAGTTCGGATGCAAAAGATATGGGCTTTGGAAGTTTGAAAATCAAATAAAACCCTAATTTGGATTTTATTGAATTTCCTGAATTATTTTTATAAAGGAAAATCGGATTAATGACGTCGGCTGACGTCAGCGATGAATTTCCGGAAAAAGAAAAATAAATAAAAACTGTACTGACAAGTGGGCCCCACCCGCCAGTTTCTGGGCTCACGGTGCATCGGGTTCACCGAGCCACGCGGCGCTGATGTGACGGCCATGCAGGTGACACGCAAGCGCGAGAGGGTGACAGGGCGCTGGCGTGGCTGCTGACGATGCACGGCCGAGGGGCGGCGCACGGGGACCAAGGGCTTGCCGGCGATCGGCGGCGAGTCGCCGGCGACCAAGAGTACCAGAATGTTCCCTGGATTATTGCGCACATGTGGGCACCGGTTTGAGCACCTGAGGTCGTCGGAGATGGCCGGCGGCGAGCTTGAGGCGGCAAAGTGGCCTCGGGTTTGTCAGACGGGGGCTCCGGTGATGCTCCGGCGATGAGGAGGTGCGCACGAGGTAGCCTGGGACTTGCTGAGCACGGTGGTGGAGTCGGCGAGGCAAGGGCGGCGACGACGGCGGCGCAATTCGTCGGAGAAGAAGCTCGGCCTAAAAACCCTAAAACTCGAAATGCGGCGGCGCTAGAGCGATCGGGGCGACGAGGGTGGCGGCTTTGGGTTGCGGAGATCTGGGCGGTGCTAAGGGGGTATTTATAGGCCCGGGGATGCCGAGATTTGGAAACCCCCAAATCGAGTCTGAAACGGCCGGATTTTAAAATCCTTGATTCTCGGAGATTGAGAGAGATCCGGAGTTTGATTCGGTTTGGAACAGATAAGAAATCAACGGAGATACGATTTGGTGGGGTCGACGCGAAGAATCAGCAACCGAATCGGTTTTGTCGGACGGAGCTCGAAGCTCCAAAGAATGGCGCGGCGCGGCGCGAGGAAGAAGAAGGCTCCGCGGAGACGACGACCCTGTGGCGGTCCCACCTAGCAGCGGCAGAGAGGCGCGGGCAAGCGAGCGAGCGAGATCAGCGGGCGAAGCCACGTGGCGAACATCCAACGGAGGAAGGCGGGGTTGAGCGCGTGTGTCCGATCGAAAACGAGGGGCACGCGTCAAGCATCCAACGGACGAGGGCGCGGCCGGGGCGAGATGGGCTGGCGCGCTGCTGGAATAGTGTTGGGCTTCGGCCCAACACTGTTCCGAGGGATTTAAATAGATTTTTCTTTCTAATAAATCCAGAAAATGCAAATAGCAATTAGAAAATAGCAAATGATCTTGGAAAAATTCTAGAAAATTTTATAAAATATATCTAAGCATGTAGAATCTAAATAAAATATATTAAAACAGTTTTTCCTTAAAGTCCATATTAAGCTTTTTAATTTTATATTCAAATAAATCCAAATGGTGAATTTTCTCTCTACCACTATTTAAAAGATTTTTAAAGCTCTGAAAATTGGGATGTTACATTCCGCCTAGGAGTTGGGGGCTTGTTGATTTTCGCTTCGTGGTCAGCGACAATCAACACCACGATATATGTGTGTGGGCGAATTTTCAAAGAGTTGAGGGTCCATGCATTGACGCGTGGTGTTTAGCAAGCAAGTTCGTCAAGAGGCACCAGTTATCAAAGGTTCTACATCGAGAAGATCGGGCACCCCCGCATCAGGTCGCTAGGATGCCTCCTCTGTCTGAGGACGTCAGTCGCGAGGTCACCTTCTTTGGCCTCTCTGATCATATCGGCAGAGAGGCCGAGGTTGCCGGGCCACCTCCTCTATGCATCGGATCTGAATCCAGGCGCGCGGGTCGCCGGGCCACCCCTCTTCTCATTGGAGGAAGAAGAATTGAAGAGAAGAGGAAGAGATTTGGGGGAGAGAGGGAGAGAAAACGAGAAGTAGGAGTAGTCGGTGGTGCGGGTAGCAGTCGGAGTAGAGCAACTGCAAAGGGCAGAGCGGCAACGACTGGAGGAGGGGCGATGAGGTGAGAAGGTGAGAGAAGGAGGTGTTCACTGGCGACTTGTGTAAGGATGGGATAAGCGAGACGAGAGGCTGACTCATGGGTCCCATCGTCCCTTTTTTATTTTATTTGCTAACACAGTACATGTATTGCTAACACGGGTGCCAAGTTAGCACACACCTGTCTATTAGGATACCACCAGTGAAACAAGGTCATCAATCAATACATGTGCTAGTCACAGAGTCACTGGTGTTCCGACCAGTGACCTCCGACCAGGGATACATTTAGAATGACATCATATAAGTTAAAGAGTTCCACCAACAAGTCACGTACTTATTGATCTATAACAAATGATTCATTCAAGGAACACGATAACATATTATCAAAATCATGAACATAATGAAATATCATAATCTCTATGATTGCCTCTAGGGAATATTTCCAACAGTCTCTCACTTACACTAGAGTCTCCATATGGCCGAAGCATATGGAATACTATTCATGCGATCTCACTCATCAGTGGTCGAAGGACACTGATTCTTGCTAAGATTTATGCCATGTGACATAGGCAAGAACACTTTCTTGGCATCATGCATGTTGAACCTATTCAACACCTTATCAATGTAAGTATTTTGGCTTAATCCAATTAGCCTTCTTGGTCTATCACTATAGATCTTTATTCCCAAGATATATGCTGCCTCTCCTAAGTCTTTCATAGAAAAACTATTTTTCAATGATACCTTAACGGATTCCAGCATAGGAATGTCACTCCCAATCAGTAATATGTCATCCACATATAAGATTAGAATTACAAGTGCGCTCCCACTAACTTTTATGTAAACACAAGGTTCTTCTTTGTTTTTGACAAAACCAAACTTTTTGATTTCCTCATCAAAACGCATATTCCAACTCCGAGATGCTTGCTTCAAACCATAAATGGATTTCTGAAGTTTGCACACTTTACTAGCATTCTTTGGATCGACAAAACCTTCAAGTTGTGTCATGTACACATCCTCACTTAGGTTTCCATTAAGGAAAGCCGTTTTGACATCCAATTGCCATATCTCATAATCGAAATATGCAGCAATAGCTAGGATGATCCGAATAGATTTAAGCATCGCTACTGGTGAGAATGTTTCATCGTATGCAACTCCTTGAACTTGTCAAAACCCCTTTGCGACAAGTCGAGCCTTATGAATGTGAACATTTTCATCCATATCAATCTTTTTCTTATAGATCCATTTGCACTCAATGGTTCTAACACCATCAAGTGGCTCGATCAGGTTCCAAACCTGATTGACACTCATGGAGTCTATCTCGAACTTCATGGCTCCAAGCCATTTCTCAGAGTCTGGGTCCATCATCGCTTCCTCATAAGTTTTAGGCTCACCATTATTCACCATTATTCACCAATACTCGCGATCTGCCATTTTTAGCAGCAAAGAATATGTATGTAGGTGTATGTGTATATCTCAAACTCACTTGTCTTACCGAATTACATTCTTACCTTTCCGAAGTGAATTGAGGTGACAAACTCACACTTGATATTACAGGTTAAAACAACGTGAGAAATGAGCGAATTTCAAGAGCAAGTCAAAGCACGACAACGGGTGTTTTGTGGAGCTTGGTATGGATACCTACTTAATTTGAAAATTCTAGGTATTGTAAGGCTAAGTAAATAACCAAACTAGAATTCAATGCCTAGTTGACGATCACAAAGATATAAGTGAAAATCAAAGCAACTCACACGCAAAGATATTGAAACTTAGTGCAATCAAGGAATGAGCTATGTAAGATATAAGTGAAGAACAAAATAGCTCGTATTGCACAAGTTATAGAAAGACGCTAGTTAGTTGCAAATAATGAAATAAGGGCACAAGATTGCATAAAAATATTGATATTCTAACAATTGAATCAAGAATGAGTGGGGATTTTCGTTCAAGTTTATGGTTTGGCTATGCGCTTTCTTTTTCTTTTTTCCTTTTCTCTTTCTTTTTCTCTTCCTTCTTTTTTTTCTCTTCTCTTTTTCCTTCTCTTTTTTTTGAACTATTGCCAAAATACTTGTTCTACCAAAAATGAGCAAAAATTCTTTCTCACCTTTTGATCTTTGAACAATTACAAAAACACAAATATTAATATGCAGCCCTAAGTAACGATTTAGCTAGTCTTAAATAGGTTCAAAGTATTCGCAAAGGATTGAAAGCTTCACAAAGGATGGATTGATGGCTCACTTCTTTTTATTTTTTTTATAGACACGACTAAAAAAAATCAAACTAGGCTCAAATAAAAAGCAACGCAAAAAAATTCAAGATCAGCAAACTAAACTTGATTCTAATGGACAAAAATTTAACAAAACTCACTAGAATAACAAATTAAATACTACAGCTAATTTTTTTTGTATGGCTTTTTCATGTATGGAAAAAAAAAGATAACTAGATAAAGATCCTACCGAGTCAACGGAGCTCTGATACCACCTGATGCGGGGGCCCGATCTTGTCGACGTAGAACCTCTCGATAACTTGTGTATCCTGACGAACCACCAGCTGATCCCTTGCGCCAACGCACGGACTTGCAACTCTATGGAAAATTCGCCCGAACACACACTTGATTGGATCCTCGCTGACCACAAGCGAAGATCGTCGAACCCTCAATTCCCAGCGGAAAAGCAAGAACGACCCCTTGTTCTCAACGCCCAATTCTCTCTGTTTTGGCTATAAGCACAACAGGAGAATCAAGCAGAAGCTTTGAAAATATATTAAACGTGGTCTGAGGTTACAATGGGGGTCTAACACTCAATATATAGTGCCCCTTCTCCTCCTCATGGCTGGACAAGAGGCCCTACTCCTACTCTAATTCGAAATTAGAACTCCTACTCCAATTCCGACTAAATCTAAAACAAAAAGGAAACTATAATTTTACAACCGTCATATTGTTTCGGTCATATCTTTTGATACTGGACGAATTTCGGAGTGAGGGAGGATCCATTGGATCGGGCTTGAAGTTATCTTTCCAACAAGCCCAATAACACCCTAATCGGACTCCGTTTGTGAAAGTTATGACCGTTTTACTCCGGACTGTCCTGCTGATTCCGAATCCGAATTTGATGCTAATCCCGAATCCGAATTGAATCCAAACCTTCCTATCTTCAATTTTCATTAATTGAAATGATTTGAATTCGTGTGAAACTTGAGAAAGAGACTCTTGTGAACCTTTGAAAAGTCACGGCATAGCTTGATATCCTCCCAAGATGTTGTATAAGCCACAGAATCATCAACTTTATCAACTCTCGCGTTGGTCGGTCTGAATGTGCAGCATGTACTCAAATAGCCGTAACTTGTGGTAGAAAGCTTCAAATCACATGCCGTTTGATCCATCGGAAAGTAGACTTGATAAGCTTTCCAAATATATATATTGTGTGTGGTAGATCCTTCTGAGTTTCTGCGAAGATCATCCTGAACTTGAGAAGCATCGTGTTCTTTGTCTTCCAATAAACCTTCTTCTTCAAACCTGAAAACAAACGATAATCCGCTATTAGGTAGTATAATATTCTCAACTAATTTAAAAGGAAATTCAAGAAACAGATTCACATGTTGGATAAGCTTATCTTGTTTTTCAACTCTCTTAGTAAGCTCATGTTGTTATGAGGTATTTAATGAATTGAAAACACTATATGAAACTAGATAGCTAAGGATGTCCGCATCAACATATCTGTTATCTTGTTCCTAAGTGAAGTGACAATAAATTTTCCTCATACCATCTGACATACGAACGTATATCGTTCATTCTTTTTTTTCCCTCAGAATTGGAGGCGAACACGGATAATGTCAAATACCCATTTCTTTATCTCATATTTACTCCGTGAGTCTTCAGTCGATCAGTCAAACGAGAATTATCAGTCCAATATTTATAATTATATCCTGTTCTCAAGGATGTGGCCATTGTAACCTGTGGTACCATTAACCAAACTGATCTTGCACAGCTCAAATTCATTTTCCTCACTATACATAGCCCCCGGATACAGTGCCTGCTCCCATCTCCACAAGCAGGATGGGCATGGCACACGACGGCGGAAAGTGCTTCCTCTGCAGCCCCGCTCTGGGTTCCCACGCCATCGATGACTCCCGTGCCGTCACGCCGCGCTACGGGATCAGGATCATCCCTACTACCCTATCTGTTGTGGGAACTGGGATTGTCGCAATCTACAGTCAATACTGCAGTGCAAATCTGTCGCTGAAACAATGCTTGAGATGAGAGGCCTGAAGATCTTCTTGGCAAAACTTGCTAACAAAACATGTGCCACAACCATAGTTTTTTTTTTCTCATAATGTAACATGGCTCCACGAAAGGTTAAAGAGCAGACTTCACGGCAAAAGGTAATAAACAATTTAATAATGACATGAAGCACTCATCACAATTGTTTTTGTTCTAGAAGAGTGGCAATAGCCTTACATGCTAGCAAAGTATCACTATTAATACCTCTTCTAGGACACGCTACCGAATGCATCAGGTGTATCCTCTATTTGTTCAAACCCATGAAAAATTCCTTTACCTAAACAACAGAAGAAAAAAAATACTCCAATCTTCTCTGACAAATTATGGAAGCTGTAGGATGTGCATCGAATACCACATGTCCAAATCACAATCCCTAATAAATCCCACTAAAAGCCTAATGAGATAGTGGAGATCTCTTGTTTGACAACATCATGTATCATATAATCTATCAAATAACAACAAATGGACTGCCAATATACTCGGGGAACATTAAATTTCCAAATAATGTGAAAGCTAAACAAAAAACTATGTTGGCGGAAACTATCCTACTCACACAAAAGGGCGAAATCATCAATTTGTAAACCAGTATTCATGTGAATAATAGTAGAATCCTAGGAACACAATGCACACACAAGGAAGTATTCAATCATCGTATGAACAGTGTGGAGCGGCAGTACAGCCGGCATCGAATGGATCTTCCGACCCACAACAGTGCCAGTACTGGAACACTTTGCCTGAATCCGGAGTATCCATGGTTCCACCAGCATAGACGCTTTCAAATTTTCTCTTTGTTTCTCCTGCATTGGCAGAAATTAACCATTCAGTTGTGGATTAACAGTACCAAAGAATGTAATCAGTTGAGGTCTCTAGGGGACAAACAACTCAGTTAGTATGTCTCTCTAATGGAAATGCTAAAAGCTAGCTCATGAGGATATGGAGACCCAAACCAACCAAAGGAGATTACTTATACAGGTTAGTACTGTGAGGTGCTGAGAGTTTGGAATTGGGAGGGCTCCACAAGACATGCTTGTCTAATCGAAATGCTAAGCTAGCTCATGAAACCAAAGCCATGAACATAAAAAGGCTACGTATCAGCTAAAGCTGCTCATAATCTCTACTACTTAAAAAAAAAAAAAGAATTAGTGGCGGTCTGTCATCTCTTGTGCGATATAAGCCGTTAGATCTATCTTTCTTCGTGAGATGTGAGCTGTTAGATCTCGTTCTTTCTCGATTCTTCTCGTGCGTACGGTTGACTACCTATAGCTTCCTCTCCACTTCTCTCACACCCTAATTACCCAAATTGGTGTGCAAGAAGCCCAACGAGATATGATTTTTTTTTAAATCCGTAGCAAAGCACTGGACTAAGTGCTACAAAAAAAACACCTTCCACACTGCGCGCAAAATGAGCCGATCTTAACCCTTGGGCGAGCAACTCTAACAGAAACTTAGCTAAATTTGAATAATCTACCCACCAAAGCAGCTAAATTTATACTCTGATTATCCATACAGCTACTGATTGTCCACGACTCACTGTTCAAATATAACTAACTAGACAACAAGCGAACATAACCATTTGGCAAGGCTACTACCCCAGAAATCAAGCTCCGGAACGGAATCGCATGAGGGTAACGGCAAGCAAGAGCGAAGGTTTCTCACCTCCAAAGTGGGCCGTGTGGTAGCGGCACGCCGCGGGGTGGTTCGCCGCCGGGTCGTACTGCTTCTTGCAACTCTTGCACGTGCGGAGCACGGGCCCGCCCGCGCCTCCGGCGGCATAGGGGGCCACCAGAGGCCGGACGTGGCGGCGCAGGGCGAGCCGGAACGCGGTGGGGCTGGGCCGGAGTGGTGCCCGGAGCAGCGGCGCGCGTGCGAGCGGCGTGGCCATGAGCGGCGCGGGCGCAAACGTGGGGACTGGGGATCCGGAGGCGGAGGAGAGGAGGGGAGAGTGTTGGTCCGACATGAATGGATGGATAGGCATAGGCGCATTTGGGTTGGGCTGGACCTGAGGGCCGAATTTTGGGTGGGCCCTGCACGTCACGCGGGTGGGCTCTACTTTGTTTAGGCATTCACGGAACTCCGGTAAGCTCGAGCTCCGCCAGACCGCCACCATTGCCGGTCGTGGCCTCCGTGAGCTTTGCAGCCACTGGGCGCAACCTCTGCTAGCGCCGCCTTGGCAAGCCGAGCTCCGAGTCTCTGGTTCCTCGCCGGCGTAGCCGAAACCTACATCTCCAGCATGTTCCGCAGCTCGGCACCATCCATGCGTCTCCTCGTCGACTTGTAGGTGTTCTGCGGAAAGAGATCGAGGAGAGGAAGAGAAGCGGGTGGGGCTCGTCGCGCATCCGATGTTGGTTCAACGTCGAACAGTGGAAGGGAGCCTACGGAGCTAGTCGCGTCCCCATTTTTTTTGTGTTCAAACTTTACATACTGCATCGTCGGTGCCGCTTGCCGCTGAGATCGAAACGGAACACGATCAGAACACAAGACTGATTAAAACCCGGTGAAGAAAATCTCAACATAAATGGAACTTTCCATAATTTTAGCACGATCAGGATTCAAAATTGCGCGAAGATTGAAGACATCTCTAGCATAAACAGAACCAAACCACCAAATCGATCGCTTCCTTCGATTAGCACAAAGCAAATAAGAGCAGGATGAAGAGGAGGCGAATAAAGAGGTCGATTGGTGAAGCTGCTCACGGATCGGTCCGTCGGGGACCCTATCCCCACGGGCGCCTGCTCACTTGCGCGTCTCTTCGCTCCGACCAATCCCTTCCCCTCCACCGTTGCCTCCGACCAGCCGCCGCCGCCGTCTGATGCAGGGAGAGCTCTCGCGTTCTCTTCACCAGTGAGAGAATGTGGCGGCTTTTAATAAACCGGGGAGCGTCAGGAGGCGGGCGAGCCGAGGCGTTGGAGCACCGGACAGGATGCGACCGTCGATCCGGGTGGTCGAATTGGTGCTGACGCTCAGGGCAGTGATAGGGCGATCAGTAAAGTGTTGCCCTTTTTTAGACAGAAAGTGTTGCCATTTTGGTTTTAGAGCGCTCCAACCAACCCGATTTTTTAAATGGATAGTAATTAATAATTAGGAAATTAAAGAAGTAAGAATGGTGGCCAAAAAAACCATAGATTTATAACCGCGTCCATCACCGAACGCTATGCGCAACTGCACCCACAGGTGGCGAGCTCTGAGCACCCAAAGCCCAAACAAGCCCCATCTGTTGCTCTGGCCCTCTGGCTCGATCAAGTAAAAACACTAGAAAGCAAAATGTGGCTACGTGGAACTTTGATCATGGGCATATCACATGCATACTCCCTCTAGTTTATCATATATTATTATTCGAAGTTTGAGAAATTTGATCATATATTTTCTAAAACGTCGTACATTCGAAATGGAGGGAATAGTATTTTTTTTATGCATATAACATAATATTGACTTATGAAATACATCATGCATGTCGACATGGAGGGAGTAGTATTTTTTTATATGCACATAACATAATATTGATTTATGCCCTCTCTTGCTACTGAAGTCGTGCTGGTCTTTGTTATATTCTAATCTAGACTAGATTACTGGAAGAATCTTTACTAGTTCTTCCTAACACGCAATCGTTGCCGACAGAAGCTTTTATGTTTAGTCAATACCATTAGTTGTGAGACAAGTTTATGTTTAGACAAAATATTTCGGTGTGATTTTTTTTCCGAGGGCAGCGAAATTTTGAAATTTTGATAATTTTGGTCAAATTTCGTTCCAACGGTTTGGATCAAATTTGAATTTAAAATTTAAATATTTCCAAAAATTAAGGAGACGAGTGGGATTCAATAATCCCTGGTTGCTAAGCAAGCATGGATAGGGCCTTGCCAATGGGCTATTTTGTCTTATTGTGTGTTTAATGGTTTTTACCTTCTTTAAGCATCTATGTAACATTCCAAAAATCTTATTTTTGGGAAGATATAATAAAAATAAATGGGAAAATAATTTTGAGCATATTCTATGTGTGAAACTATTTATGCATAATTATTGAACAATTTGTATAAAGCAAATAGTGAAATTTCATACCAGCAGCAAATTGTAAGAATTTTTTAGAAAATCACATAGTAGATAAAATCCTGAAAATTTTACAAAAGAAAATATACGATGTCAGAAGCCCCCAAAAAAAATTCATAAATTTCAGCCTGTTTGTTAGGTTCAAAAATTCATAAAGAACTCAAATGCTTTGGAAATTCAAAAAAAATTTGAATTCTGCGTCATCTTTTTGGCCGAATTTAATTTCAGACAAAATCCGCTCACCCTCCACTCGCACTAACGCCTCAGCCTTCTCTCACCGACGTGAGCCCCACTCATCAAAACTTATCGTCCACCTCGCCTTCGCCCTCGCCCTCGCCAAATTGACTCCGTCAGCTTCCTTGTTTTCCTTCTTGCGCCCACCGTTTCGCTGCCTCACCTACCTCTGTCACCTACATCTGGCTCCGCCCATGCTGCCTACATCTTAATGGCGCCAACCCCCAAGAAAGATGTTTGAATCAAGCCTTTGGTAAGCCTTGCATGAATACTATTTGCATACATTTCCCTACGGCCTGCTGGGTGCTTTATGTACTCACGGCTTATGCCTTGGTTGATCAGTTAAGGAATACCAAGCTGCACAATAGTTCTTTCAGAAGGAAGACTATGAAAGTTTTGCGGATTAGGATGCGTTCTCCACTCGAATGCATGTGGGCATGTTGATTGGCTTTCCAAGCTTCCCGTTCGGCTGTAAGAGTTTATTTGTTTCTTTAGTCCTACGTGGCAAGTTAAGTAAACGTTGACCATAAGGTCCAATCATTATTACTATTTGTTATCTTTGAGATCTTTGTACTTAAATCGAATAAATAGATGATATTTCATCACTGTTTCCCGTGTGAGTTAGCTACTGATCTGAGACTAGTTCAGAATACACATAGGGTTCCTGAGATGCATTTTCGGGTCCCAACAAATGGAATGGGGTGTCCGAGCGGCGTAATAGAACCTTGTTGGATATGGTTCGATCGATGACGAGCCAATCAGATCTGTCGTTGTATTTTTTGGGTTACGCTCTGGAAACTACATCTTTCACTTTAAATAGGGTACCATCTAAATCAGTAGATAAGACACCAAATGAGATATTGTTGGACCGAAAAGGCGACTAGAGGGGGGTGAATAGGAGCACGCTCACTTTTTCAACCAAGATCAGATTCAATCCAAATCTCACTCCAATAGCTATGGAAGCTATGAAGATCAATATACCAGTACAGCGGAAGACTAGTATTGAATCCAATCTAAACCCCGAAGCAAAACAACCAAAATCAACCGAAACTTAATTTCCTAAGTGTAGGGCAGTCTGACCTCTATTCAATGGCGGTCTGACCGGTCCATGGGCGGTCTGACCTCTGTTCAGGGGCGGTCTGACCTCCAGCCTGATGAACAGTGAAATCAGCCCGAAAAATGAAGTTGCAAATAGATGTAACTTTTGATCTACAACTCCAAACTTGATGAAACTTGGTACACACCTTCTCTAGGATATCAGGAACCTATTCCAATCGAAGATCGTGAAGATCCTTGGAAAAGTTCAGACCTTTTTCAGTTTGAGAGGTGGATGGTTTAAAACCGAGTCAAAACGAAAACTAGATCAAAAAACTTGCTCGTGGGTGATTGATGATCAAGATGATCTTAGATGTGTTCCCACATGTCACAGCAAGCTAGATCATGTAAAGAAATCAATCAAAAACATACGAATCAAAGAAAGACTCAAAATCACCAAATAGAGAGCAGAAAGGCAAAGAGACACATCTTTGATCAAAGCTTTCTTTGGATTGATTTGATAGGGTTTGGGTTTACAGCCACTCCATCAATGGAGGACAAAGCTCAATCCAAGAGCACGAAATCAAATCAAAACTCTCTAGAACCCTAACCTCCACTAATCCTCTCCCTAAGCCAAACTAGGGTTTCAACAATGAAAAGGGTTAAAGGGGTGCAGCCACCTCCCTCCTCTATTTATAGTGGAGACTTAGACCTTCTAGAAGTTCTAACTTAAATGGGCTCCCGTTAAGGCCCAACACAAATGGGTCACACACGCACGTATTTTAAAGCGCCGTCTACAACACCTCTTGACCTAAACCGCTTCTCTTGCGTCGTCTTGCGCCGTGGGTAGGCAAAAGGTCACCTAGGTGGTATTTGGTAAGATTACCAAAATACCCCTTCTCGGTCCTTCTCCGAAGACCGAGTCCATCTGCGCGAAGCACTTCGCATGCTCCGCCACGTGTAGGTTGATCAACGACTCTCTCCATGTCGGCAAATCTCTCCCATCCGGCTCCCACCGAAACCACCATGGCACTTGCACCACTCGCGCCGCTTGGTCAAACCAACCGACCGAATCGTCCGTTCGGTCATCCTTGTCCATTCTGTACCATACTTGATTTCATTGACCTCACCCGGCATCGTCGATCGTTCTGGACCTCCGCTCTCCAAGCCTCGTCCCGATCATCCTCGCCGTTGACCGTCGTTGACCACCAAGCAACCTGCACAACAATAGACAAGCAAATCGAAACCGAGAACAAGTTCTTCGCAGCTTGACCCACGTTAGTCAAAACATGCATCGTGCAACACATATGCACTGAAACTCATGACTTTGACCTAACCAACGAACAACGCCGCCACGAAGGCCGACGTTCAAGTGACAACCGGTCGACCGCCCCGATCCTCTATTTTGGCCTAGCTTGTTTACGACCATTTTGTCACGGCCGGTCGATCACGCACATGGCCGGTCCGACCGATTTGGGACCGGTCGGACCGTCATGCTATGGCCGGTAGTACCGCCCCTGTCCAGAATGCTTGAACAGTTCTGAAACTTTGTCGAAAACTCGTGAAACGACAAACCGTTAAATCCATTACCAATTGTCACATCATCCTAAGATCTGGAGCATATCCCCATGATATCCACAATCTCCCCCTTGATGAACACATTGGCAATAATCCAGAAAATGTAATTTGGAGGTTTGAAAAGTAAAATACTTTCGTTTTCGCACAAAGACACAACTTGGTCCATAAGCAAGAGAAAGCAATAGAAATGACCAAGTTGGCATCAGAATAGCATAGGCATGTGAGATAATGCAAAAGAAAGTATAAAAACTTTGATTTCCAGAAAAAAGTCAAAAATCTCACTTAAGGTCCATATGAAAGAACAATTGTTCAATTGACCTTTGATCATTGTGAGGAGTATTAAATGCAATTCAAGCTCAGAAGAGTCAATAATACGATAAGAATGCACTTCAAGAACTCCCCCTCACTATGATCCTCGGATTTCAGAAAATTTCAAATTCTCCAACTTTCTCCCCTTTGTATAATCTTCTCCCCAACATTGAAATATCTTCTCCCCCTTTGACAATGGAGTCATCAAGGAATCACGCCTTCCTCTCATCCAGAGATAACAATTGCAGAATGAAGAAAGAAGCAAAAAGAAGAAGTATGCATGAAGTGCAATGGAGTGACTTCATTTTTGTATTTTTCAATTTTTTGATTACAAGAAGCTTTGGAGATTACCCAAAAGAGCTAGCCAGCATTTCTAATATTGCATAAACAACATATCAAGCCTGACAGCGCTAGCAAGATCATGGTAAGACATGTATAGCAAAGCTAAGCACAAAGGCTCAAAAGTAAAGCAATAGATTTGATCAATTTAAGCAAAGCTTCAAATTCAGCAAGTTCGTCAAAAGGGATCCTAAAATGAAATTGGCCATGTCAAAATGTCAAAGTTAGATCAAAAATCTAACAAAGACCATATTAAGAGTCAATCAGGTCCTGTATTGAATCATTTTGCTCAGTATTTCTCAAAAGCCCATTTGTCAACAGTTTTCACATATGCATTGAATATTGAAGTTGACTAATGATCTAACTTAGTGACAAGATCCTGGACTAGGAGCCATCCACAAACTCATCCTAAGCTTCGACTAGAAGTTGATTAAAGGTATATCTTAGTAAAGAAGATCCTGGACTAGGAGCCATCCACAAACTCTTTCTAAGCTTCTACCAGGGCGACAAATCTTGAGGTTCATGTCATTTCTGACAAGCAGTCCCCATGAGATCGTCTGGTTCATCAAACTATCTCCAAGTTCATGTCATTGACAAGCAGTCTCGTAAGAATAGTTTGGCACAATTTAAGCATAAGACAATCTTGATTTTTCATTTTTCACAAGAGCAGTTTTAGAATCTCAAGAACACAAAAGCTCAAGTAATGGTCAATTTTAGATTCAAGAGCTAACAAAGCAATTCTGACAGGGCCAATGTCACAAAAGGAGCACTAATTGCGCAACTCGCTAAAACATCCACAAATTATAATTTTTAGTTTGAGTTGTTTTAAAGTTCTAGCTCATATAACAAAGACTTAGCTACACATGTAAAAGCATGATAATTCTAGCAAGTCAAAGAACTAGACATGGAATTGAGCAAGAATTGAAATACTAAAGCTCCAAAGGGTAATAGGCAAAGCTTCATCAATTTTAAAAGATAAGCAGAAAATCTTATATTACAATGCATCTTTTTGGATTTTTCATACTACTTGATGTATTTTTCATATGAATGCAATATGATACAATGAGATGCAATAAAAAGCCTAAAAACCTAAAAAGTTCAACAAGATCAATAAGTTCAGAAAAAGAACAATAAAAGATAAAAAAGAACAAGGTAAGATCAGAAAAGATCGAACTCCCCCTCAAACCAACCCATAAGGATAAATTACCCCTAACTCGCTTCTCAAGGTGGCAAACCTAGTTGGGTCTAAAGGTTTGGTAAGGATATCAGCCAGTTGAGCCTCGGACTCCACGAAGGCAAAGACAATATCACCCTTCTCGACATGGTCTCTAAGAAAGTGATAGCGAATGTCTATGTGCTTGGTCCTAGAGTGTTGCACAGGGTTCTTAGCAATGTTAATAGCAGAAGTGTTATCACAAAAAGAGGAACACTAGCGAAGTTTAACCCATAGTCCTTAAGAGTGGATACCATCCACAAAATCTGACTACAAAGAACTAGCAAAGGCCTACATATTGAGCCTCGTGAGAGATTGAGCAACAGAGTACTGCTTCCTAGAAGACCAAGAAACAAGAGAAGTGCCTAGGAAGTGACAAGTGCCCGAGGTACTCTTCCTATCAAGCCGACAGCCCGCAAAATTAGAATAAAAAAACCCCCGAATGGACAAAGAAGAAGAGCAGGAGTACCAAATGGCATACTGGAGGGTAGAGTGTAAATACTTGAATATGCGTTTAACAGCTTGGCGATGGGAAGTTCTCGGAGACGCCTGAAACCTCGCGCAGAGGCAGACTGTGAAGTGGATGTCCGGTCTTGAGGCCGTCAGTATAGGAGAGAGCCGATCATGCTGCGGTACTCGCGTTGATCCACGGCTTCTCCTTCCTCATCTGGATCCAAAGCAGTCGAAGTCGCCATGGGAGTGGCGATCGGCTTGCAGTCACCCATGTCGAAGCATTTGAGCAGATCCTTAGTATACTTCATCTGATGGATGAAGATCCCTTCCTTACATTGCTTAATTTGAAGCCCCAGAAAGTAATTGAGCTCTCCCATCATGCTCATCTCAAATTCTCTGGACATAGTCTCAGAAAAGCTGGAAACAAGAGCATGAGAAGAACCACCAAAGATAATATCATCAACGTAAATCTGAGCAAGTAAGAAATCATTACCACGCCTAAGAATGAACAAGGTCTTGTCTACCTTACCCATCTCAAAATCATTCTTAAGCAAGAAGGTCTTAAGTCTATCATACCAGGCTCTAGGAGCTTGTTTAAGACCATACAAGGCTTTGGATAGCTTGAAGACGTGATGTGGGTTTTTGGGATTCTCAAAGCGTGGGGGTTGCCTAACATAAACCTCCTCCTCTATGAAACCATTCAGAAAGGCACTCTTAACATCCATTTGATATAATCTAAAGCCCTTAGAGGCAGCAAATGCAAGAAGAATGCGAATAGCTTCTAGTCTAGCAACAGGAGCAAAGGTCTCATCAAAATCTAACCCCTCAACTTGGCTAAACCCTTGAGATACCAACCTAGCCTTGTTTCTAATCACAGAACCATCCTCATTTTGTTTGTTTTTGAAAACCCAGCTGGTTCCTATAACATTATGACCACTAGGAGGTTCTACTAGGTTCCAGACCTTATTCCTCTCAAAATTCTCTAACTCCTCATGCATGGCATTGACTCAACTAGAATCAGATAAAGCATGTGATATATCACGGGGTTCAAAAGAAGCTACAAAAGCAGAATGAGAATAGAGGTTTGGATCATGATACCTAGAGCGAGTGACTCGTTCATGGAGATTACCTATCATCTGATCCGGCGGATGCTGCTTTTGAATGTGAAGTGGCGCACCCGGAGAGGAGAATACCTCTTCGACTCCGCAGTATCGCTGATGATGATGAAGCAAAGTGCCTCAACCAAGGCGAAGTAGTCACAAAGAGTTCTTGTCTTTGGAAGAGGAGCGTCAACAAAGGTGAGGTGGAAGAGCATCATCGAGTCCATCATCATCTTCCTCTACAAATATGCTCTCACTGTGTATCACCTGAAATATCTGATCTAGCTCCAGGGCTAGTCTCATCAAAAGTGACATTGCATGTCTCCTGAACCAGGTTAGTTTCAGCATTAAAAACCCGAAAACCCCTTGAATGTGCAGGATAACCCAGAAATAAACCATCAAAAGTTCTTGACTCAAATTTATCTAGGTTTCCTGTCTTGAGAATAAAACACTTGGATCCAAAGACTCGAAAGTACGAGATGAGAGGTTTTCTACAAAACGAAGCTCATAAGGAGTCTTGCCCAAAGACGGTCTAAAAAAGACACGATTTGCAATATGGCAAGCAGTAGAAATAGCTTCGGCCCAAAACCTCCTCGGAGTGCTATACTCATCTAGCATCGTCCTAGCCATCTCGACTAGGGTCCTGTTCTTCCTTTCCACAACGCCATTTTGTTGATGGACGTGTGGGAGGAGAACCGATGCTCAATTCCACGCCAAAGACAAAAGAAGCAAAAGATGCATTCTTGAACTCCGTGCCATTGTCATCATGGATCGCTCTCAAGGCACTCGGAAGTTCGTAAGCCAAACGAAGAACAAGATCATGATAATGATCAAAAGCTTCATCCTTCGAAGCAAGAAAGAACACCCAAGGGTATCTAGAAAAATCATCGACTATGACAAGAATGTACCATTTTCCACCAACTGACCGAACCCTAGCGGGACCAACAGTATCCATATGAAGCAACTGTCCCGGTCCGTCAGTCATGACCATAGTCACTGATGGGTGTGAGGCGGCAACTTGCTTGCCATGCCTACAGGGCGCACATACAGCATCCTTGACGGCTTTGAGTTTAGGCAAACCTCTCATGAGCTCAAGGTTTCTAACTCGCATCAGATGATCAAAACCAATGTGCCCCAAACGACGGTGCCAAAGTCAGAACTCAGAAGAAGAAGATGAAATTAAGCACTTGAGAGAACCAAAGAAGAGATTCGAAAAATCACTCGAAAGATCCTAGCAACTCTAGTAATCCCAAAAACAAGCTCACCAGCTGAATCAAGCACCCGACAAGCATTTTTTCTTAAATCTGGTCTCATAGCCATCATCAAGAAGTTGAGAGACAGAAAGCAAATTAAACCTTAGCTTGTTCACAAGGGCGACGTCCTTGAGGATGAACTTGTCATTCACCCTGATCGATCCCGTTCCTTCAATCCGCCCTTGCCTATCATCTCCAAAGGTGATGAATTCATCACCCGTCAACCGCGTGAAGGAGGTGAACCATCTTGAGTCTCCGGTCATGTGGCGTGAATAAATGAGTCGATTTAACCACGTGTCCTTCCTCTTCCGCGGTAATCCCGAAAATCAAGGCACGGAAGAACGATGTGTCTCAACATCAAGTTAGTTAAACAAGACTTGGGAACCCAAGATCGAGACACACGTCTGCGAGTAGTATGCAAAGCGTATGCTATCCTTGATTAAGTTTGAAGTTCTGTTATGAGCAATGGTTACTTTAACATAAGAGTTATCCTATCTAGGAACATGATGATGAGCATGTGACACAAATCCTAAACCAGGTTTCTTCTTTTCTACATTACCATGTCTCGTAAAAGCTCTAGGTTGATTAAGTGAAATTCTAGCAAAAATTTTCTTATCATTTTTCAACCTACGCCAACAGAACTCAACCAAATGCCCATTCTTCTTGCAATAGGTGCAATGGTACTTGATACCACTGGGAGAAGCACCCTTTGACTTAACAGATGTTTGGGCAAAACCCGAAGATTTAAAAATAGTTTTTGCAGGTTGGGTTTTAAATTCAACTAACCCATTTTCCAAGACTTGAGTTACTTTGGGCTTATAATTATCTTGGACAGAGTTGTATCCTAATCCTTGCTTCTTATAAGGAGTCTTAGATTTGTCCAGAATCATGTTTAATTGTTTCTTACCTTTAGAAAATTTTTCTAATGTATCCTTAAGATAAGCATTTTCTTTTTCAAGATTAACACATGACTCACAAGTTTTGCCTTTAATAGCTCTAGCATATTTTTCCTTATATAAAGCAATTTCAAGTTTAAGAGCAGGACATGAAGCACATATAGAAGACTCAATACTATCCTTAAGCTTGGCATATTTAGCTCTAACTACTTCTAAGATATCTTTAACTTCATGTTCGCGTTCAATGCAAAAAGAGCAAATGCTAGAATCAACAGCACCAGAAGCAACAAACTTGCTAGAATCTAAGCATTTTTCACAAGGAGCAGATTTAACCTCAACTAACTCAGTCCTAGCATTTTCAAGTTGTTGCAAAGCAATATCATGAGCGATTGCGCTTAGCAAATTCGAGTGTAGAGCATGGCAGAAGAACATTAATCAGATTCAAGAGTCTTAGTATTTGCAAGTTCTAAAGTCAAATTATCTACTTGAGACTCTAAGTCCTTGTTTCTAGCCATGATATACTCTAACGCCTTATCCTGGCTCATGAGTTGCTCAAAGATAGTTTCGCATCTATCACAAAGGACATCATAGGAGAGAGGTACCTCATCGTCGTCGACGTCGTCGGAGTCGGCCATGAAGCAAACGCCGGTGAAGTCCTTGGCCTTCCCCTTCTTCTTGTCTTGAGGGATCTCCTCCTCCTTGTCATCCTCACTCCCGAGTCCACATCGCTTAAGGATTGTTCCCAAAAGCGGCAAGAACCCTGAGTGCCTTTGTCACTTGGCAAGATCAAATCTTGATTTGTTCCATTGAGGCTTCTTCCAAGTGGCTTTCCTTCCTTGTGGTTGCTCTTTCGTTTCAACTTGGGGCGCTTTGTCTGATGTGATTAAGCTCACCACACTCATAGCAAGTCACGGACCTCCTCTCTTTTTGTTTCTCATATTGTTATAGGCCCGTGTGGCTTTTCCGACTATGAGGGCTAACTCGGCCTCGTAAAGACTCTCAAACTCCTCTTCATGGATTGCGATAAACCAAAGAAGTTTAAAATCCGTAAGAAGACTCAAGACCCATCGAAGCTCTCTTGAGCGGTCCGCTACCAAGACCATATTTTCCTTCTTGGGATGATCAATCCTCTTGATCTCATGAGTCTTGAGCTTGCTATAGAGCAGCTCCAAAGTCGATCGAGAGGTTGACGCTCTCCTCAATGGTGGTAGCCTTTATCTCCCACTCCTTGGTGTTGATTGCACCAAGAGGTGGGTGGCATTTTCAGATCGAGAATATTCAATTCCAACAACCTTCATCCGATTAATCACTTTGTTAAAGCGATCGAAAATGTCATCGATGCTCTCTCAAGACGATCTCGAATTTGTTATATTCACGCTTATAGATCGTCGCGACTTTCTTGATTTGGGACGAACCCTCATGGTAGGTTTCAAGGGTGTTCCAAATCTCGTATGCAGCCTCAAGATTGCAAATTCGATCATACTCCTGCCTACCAAGCCCACCATACAAGAGGTTCTTTGCCTTATTGTTGTTAGCCAAGAGGGTCGTTGAACAACTTCAGAAGAACGAGCGGGCTCGAACAACCTCCCATATAGCTTGTCCTTCGCTCTCAAGGAGGACTCGCATGCGATTCTTCCAATAGGCATAGTCGTGCCCATCGAAGATATGCGGCTTGGTGGAGTATTTATCCATCGCCAAGTTCAGTGACAAGTTAAGATCAAGATTGAACTAACCGGGCTCTGATACCACTTGTTGGACCGAAAAGGCGACTAGAGGGGGTGAATAGGAGCACGCTCACTTTTTCAACCAAGATCAGATTCAATCCAAATCTCACTCCAATAGCTATGGAAGCTATGAAGATCAATATACCAGTACAGCGGAAGACTAGTATTGAATCCAATCTAAACCCCGAAGCAAAACAACCAAAATCAACCGAAACTTAATTTCCTAAGTGTAGGGCGGTCTGACCTCTATTCAATGGCGGTCTAACCGGTCCATGGGCGGTCTGACCTCTGTTCAGGGGCGGTCTGACCTCCAGCCTGATGAACAGTGAAATCAGCCCAAAAAATGAAGTTGTAAATAGATGTAACTTTTGATCTACAACTCCAAACTTGATGAAACTTGGTACACACCTTCTCTAGGATGTCAGGAACCTATTCCAATCGAAGATCGTGAAGATCCTTGGAAAAGTTCAGACCTTTTTCAGTTTGAGAGGTGGATGGTTTAAAACCGAGTCAAAACGAAAACTAGATCCAAAAACTTGCTCGTGGGTGATTGTTGATCAAGATGATCTTAGATGTGTTCCCACATATCACAGCAAGCTAGATCATGTAAAGAAATCAATCAAAAACATGCGAATCAAAGAAAGACTCAAAATCACCAAATAGAGAGAAGAAAGGCAAAGAGACACATCTTTGATCAAAGCTTTCTTTGGATTGATTTGATAGGGTTTGGGTTTACAGCCACTCCATCAATGGAGGACAAAGCTCAATCCAAGAGCACGAAATCAAATCAAAACTCTCTAGAACCCTAACCTCCACTAATCCTCTCCCTAAGCCAAACTAGGGTTTCAACAATGAAAAGGGTTAAAGGGGTGCAGCCACCTCCCTCCTCTATTTATAGTGAAAACTTAGACCTTCTAGAAGTTCTAACTTAAATGGGCTCCCGTTAAGGCCCAACACAAACGGGTCACACACGAACGCATTTTAAAGTGCCGTCTACAACACCTCTTGACCTAAACCGCTTCTCTTGCATCGTCTTGCGCCGTGGGTAGGCAAAAGATCACCTGTGTGGTATTTGGTAAGATTACCAAAATACCCCTTCTCGGTCCTTCTCCAAGACCGAGTCCATCTCGCTGGCACTTCGCATGCTCATACACGTAGGTTGATCAACGGCTCTCTCCATGTCGGCAAGTCTCCCATCCGGCTCCCACCAAACCACCATGGCACTTGCACCGACTCCGCGCCGCTTGATCAAACCGGGCCGCACCAATCGTCTGCTCGGTCATCCTTGTCCATTATGTACCATACTTGATTTCATTCACCTCACCCGCATCGCCGATCGCTCGACCTCGGCTCTCCAAGCCTCGTCCGATCATCCTCGCCGCTGACCGTCGTTGACCACCAAGCAACTCCGCACAACAATAGACAAGCAAATCGAAACCGGAACAAGTTCTTCGCAACTTGACCCACGTTAGTCAAAACATGCATCATGCAACACATATGCATCAAACTCATGACTTTGACCTAACCAACGAACAACGCCGCCACGAAGGCCGACGTTCAGTGACAACCGTCGACCGCCTCAGGGCGGCCGATAGCTGCCTTGCTTGTCGGACCGCCGACCATAGGCCGTCCGATTCCAGAGGAGCCGATTTTCAACCCCCAAAATCCAAACCTCTCGAAACTTTAAACCAATATAACTTTTGATCGAGACTCCAAAAATTATGAGACCAAGTGCATTGGGATCCTCGCTTGCCTACACCTCTATTTTTGGCCCACTGTGCTCGACCATTTTAGTCACGGCGGTCGACCACCGCACATAGCCGTCCGACCGATTTGGGACCGGCCGACCGCCATGCTATGGCCGTCGGACCGCCTCGCCCGTAATGCCCGAATAGCTCAAACTTTGTCGAAAACTCGTGAAACGACAAACCGTTAAAGCCATTGCCAATTGTCACATCATCCTAAGATCTGGAGCATATCCCCATGATATCCACAGATATGGATTGGGAAGAGTCTTAGCTTGTCTTTTCTAAAGATTTGGGGATGTGATGTCTATGTTAAACATTTGACGTCTGATAAACTCACACCCAAATCAGATAAATGTTTCTTTATAGGATATCATAGGGAAACCAAAGGATATTATTTCTACAACCGGAAAGAAAGCAAAGTTTTTGTTGCGCGAAATGGTATCTTTTTAGAGAAAGAGCTTCTTTCAAAAGAAGTCAGTGGGAGAAAGATGCAACTCGAAGAAATTCAGGAAACGTCTGAAAGTGTTTCAACTCCTACTGAACCTCTACAGGATGAACAAAATATTGTTGAACCTGTTGATGAGGCATCAGCCCCATATAGATCTAAAAGGCCACGTCAATTGCCTATAAGGTATGAGCATGACGTATTATTATTGAATAATGATGAGCCTAAGACTTATGAGAAAGCGATGATGGACTCAGACTCTAAGAAATGGCTTGGAGCTATGAAATGCGAGATAGAGTCCATGAGAGACAATCAGGTTTGGAACCTAGTCGATCCACTTGATGATGTTAAAACCACTGAGTGCAAATGGATTTATAAGAAAAAGATTGACATGGATGGAAATGTTCACATTCATAAAGCTGGACAAGTCACAAAAGGGTTTCGATAAGTTCAAGGAGTTGACTACGATGAGACTTTCTCACCAGTAGCGATGCTTAAATCTATACGGATCATTCTAGCTATTGCTGCATATTTCGACTATGAGATAAGGCAGATGGATGTCAAAACGGCTTTCCTTAATGGAAACCTTAGTGAGGATGTGCACATGACACAACCTGAAGGTTTTGTCGGTCCAAATAATGCTAGTAAAGTGTGCAAACTTCAGAAATCCATTTATGGGTTGAAGCAAGCATCTCGGAGTTGGAATTTACGTTTTGATGAGGAAATCAAAAGGTTTGGTTTCGTCAAAAATAAAGAAGAACCTTGTGTTTACATGAAGGTTAGTGGGAGCGCACTTGTAATTCTAATCTTATATGTGGATGACATATTATTGATTGCGAATGACATTCCTATGTTGGAATCCGTTAAGGCATTATTAAAAATAGTTTTTTCTATGAAGGACCTAGGAGAGGCAGCATATATGTCGGGCCCAATGGTGTCACACAACCCCGAGACCCTCTGTGCATACCAAGCTAGTCCCATGATCAGTAGCTAGCTTGCAAAGTTGCAACAATGATGTAATCATAACCATTCAACAACGAACTAATGAAGCAGATAAAGTAATATTATTTAGAACAACGAAGACCTTATGGTCAAGTTCTTACAAAAGTCGCCTCACAGGGCTTAGCAATAACAGAGTATCTGGCAGCGGAAATCTCAAAATACGTGGAGCCCAATCGACATGCCCACAGGCAATCGAGTGGAGAACGTGACCTAGTTCGCAAAGTCTTCAAAGTAGCCTTCTTCGTAGAACTCAACATTTCTGATTCTTCCATTGGATCGATCAACAAAGGGCATAAAGCCGTGAGTACATAAAGTACTCAGCAAGTCGTAGAGAAATGTATGCACATAGTATTCATGACAGGCTTAAGCAAGGATGGCTTTAAGGTTAATTTGCAGAAAGCAAGTTTAACAATAAATACAATAATTAGATTGCAAAGCAGGATTTTAAAAGAATAATACATAGATAACCAAGTTCTTTTAAATCAAACAAGGAACATCCTGCTCACTTCCCAACCATTCCAACCAAACGCTTCTATCGAACCAAACCACATTTTTGAAAATACTACCCCTTGCGCGAAATCACTGTGCATGTCCGTAACTGGGACACGGCTATTCAATAGATTTTGACACTGCAGAGGTTGTACAACTTTACCCACAAGAGATAAATCACTTGTAATGTCCGTCGACACACTTTCGAGGGTGTGCGACTAAGTGATTACCACAAGGCCTTTACAAAGTTCCATTTTGCCTCGGTCTCGCGCTAAGGTTTCGCCATCACATTTCTCTTGCGCCTAATAAATGCCACAATGTAACCGACTCAAAACTTTCCTAATTAATTGGCCAGTCCGTCCCATACCGGACTTGTGGTTGCACGAGGTGACCCGGATCAATGACTTGCAAAGTTAAGTCCTTAGTTGGTCGCTTGCACAAGTCTACCACAACCCAATGTGCATTACGCACCCACTCTAGCTCCCTACCTCAAGCCCGAGCATAAATCATTTTTGTTCATTCCCGACCAAATGGCAATCCCTGCCATGGCACAACATCTTTTAATAAAAGTGGCCTCACACCACTGCTCCATAGTTCCATTAGTCAAATTTCATTAATCATTGAACAAGTGATCGAAAGTACCGCTGTAACTAAAGCATGTCTAAGCAATAATACGCTCCCAAGTTGGTATACAATTATGTCCAACTAGTATTAACCATCCTAAGGTGTCCAAGGATATATGTCATTCAAGGAGACATTTCATTTTCAATTCATCAAGGAGGCATAATGTCAATTTGGTAATTATCTACTCCCAAAACCATTTTTAATAAAACTAGCCATGCATGATAATTTAATACAATATACATTTATAAAATGGGTTCAACATGGTCAAAGGCCTACGACTTGCCTTCGTTGGCGAGGAGCGAGTCTTCTATCGTCGGTCGAAGAAATCTTCCAAACGCAGAATCTACACGCAAGTGAGAATAGCAAAAATAAATAAAACAGCACCAAATGAACTCCAAAATTACAAAACCAGTACCAAATGAAAGAGGATGAATTTAGATGAATTTAGAAATTTGGATCGCCCAAATCGGAGTTCGGATGTGAAAGTTATGGCCAAAAGAAGTTGGAAATCACATAAAATGATAGAATTAGGGTTTTTCGGATTTTCGGAATTATTTTCCAACTGAAAATCCGGACTTTGACGCGGCGCCATGCAAGCGCACACAATGCTGCCACGCGTCGCCACATCGGAAGAAGTGCCGACGCTGGCCGACGCGGCACGACGCGACGCGCACATCGCCTTGGGCCCGCGGTCGAGAGAGAGGCGAGAGAGAGAACGGGAGGGCGCGCGGCGGAGCTGGGAAGACGGCAGCGACAGCACCGGCGGCCGAGGGAGACGGCGGCGGCGGCGCTTACGGAGACAGCGGCGCGGAGGCGAGCCGAGGCGAGAGAGAGAGGAGAGAGAACGCAGGAGGAAAGAGGGAGAAGCGGAGCATGCGCGGCTTAAATAGGGCGGAGGAGGGAGCACGGCGACGTGGAGGCGCGGCGACGGACGGCGCGCGTGGCGGGCGCGGCGGAGACTCGGCGAGGCGACGGACGGGCGGATTCAGCGGCGCGCGATTCGCGCGGCGTGGGAGAGAGAGAGCGGCGGCGGCGAGACGACGAGGGGAGCCGTCCGATTCGACGGACGGTGGGGAGCGAGGGAGAGGCGGCGATCGAAGGCCGTCCGATTTCGACGGACGGTGGATAAGGAGAGAGAAACGGCGAGACCGAGGTGGAGACGACGGTCGCCGTCCGATTTCGACGGACGGGGAGCGAAGAGGCGCTGGCGAAGGAGAGCCGTCCGATTCGACGGACGGCTGAGAAGTCCAACGGCGCGGAGGAAGATGAAGGGCGCCGTCCGATTTCGACGGACGGTGGAAGAGGGAGGGGCGCGGCGATGCGAGTCGAGGATCGCGATCCAACGCTGGGAAAAAGGAGACGCGGCAAGCGAGGGCGCGCGATGAAGATCCGACGGTGGAGAAGAGAGGGAGCGCGGCGATCGAGAACCGCGGATGGGGATCGGACGGTTGGGAGCGACCGAAGGCCGGGCGATCGCGTGAAGTAGGACGGCACGGATGGAGATCCAACGGCGGGAGCGAGGGGGCGCGCCAAACGGAGCCGCTTGATGAAGATCGTAAGGTCGGGAGGAGGGCGCAAGGAGCGGGCGGCGTGGAAATGATGATGGGCCGAAAGAGATTCGGCCCACGCATAGTTGAAGGATTTAAAATACATTTTTGATTTTAGAAATTCAAATAATTCAAAAAGCAATTTAGAAAATAGCAAATAGACTCCAAAAGTTCTAGGAAAATTCACAGAAATTCCTTGAATTATTCTGGACTTAATAAAAATACTTTTAACTTTAAATTTTCTTTTTCTTTTACAAATAAATTAATTTTTAATTTCGGATAAAACAAAAACAAATTTCTAAAATCCAATAAATCCAAGAAAATTCTTAAAATAATAATTTTTGATTTTAAATTCCAGAAAACTCAATTAAACCAACTTTAATTTAATTGAAGTATGATTAACTCATATTAAACTGCAATTGGATTTTGAAATTTCAAAATTAAGCTTTTGGCAAATAGAAACAAATGGTTCTCTTTTAAAATTTTCAAAAACTCCGAAAAACGGGACGCTACAAACCTACCCCTCTTAAAGGGAATCTCGACCCCGAGATTCAGGCTGACTAGAGAATAGGTGGGAAAACTCAGCCTTCAAGTCATCTTCTCGTTCCCAAGTGGCTTCTTCTTCGGTGTGGTTGCTCCACTGGACCTTGCAGAAACGGATTATCTTGCTTCTTGTCACTCGCTCTGCTATTTCCAAAATCTTGATGGGATGCTCCTTGTAGGTGAGGTCTTCTTGCAGGGCAATTGCTTCCATTGGCATCTGCTCTTCAGGCACACGCAAACACTTCTTCAGCTGTGACACGTGGAAGACATTATGCACATTTGACAGCTGAGACGGGAGCTCCAACTGGTAAGCGACTTCTCCTCTTTGGGCTAGAACTGGGAAAGGTCCGATGTACCTTGGTGCAAGCTTTCCACTTACTCTGAAACGACGCATCCCTTTGAGGGGCGACACCTTCAGGTACACATGATCACCAGGTGCAAAAGCTAGATCTCGGCGACGGTTATCAGCATAACTCTTCCGCTCGGTCTCATCTTTGCTTTCACCTTTCTCTAATTGATCGAACTTGCTTTTCGGCTTTTTCCAAAATATCTGGCCCAAACACTTGTCTTTCGCCTACTTCATCCCAAAACAACGGTGTTCTGCATTTTCTTCCGTAAAGAGCTTCAAATGGAGACATCTGGAGGCTTGACTGGTAACTGTTGTTATAGGAAAACTCTGCATAAGGTAGCATTTGATCCCAATCGTCTCGATTTGCTAAGGCACAAGCCCTTAACATATCTTCTAGGATTCGATTTACTCTTTCTGCATCCATCCGTCTGGGATGATATCAGATCGAATTTAGATTAGTACCTGAACACTCGGCAACTTTTGCCAAAATCTTGAGGTGAACGGGTTCCTCGATCCGACACGATCTTCTTCTAGACTCCATGTCGGCACACTATCTTTGCCATGCACAATTCTCGCCATCTATCACCGAGTAAGTAGTCTTGATCGGGAGAAAGTGAGCAACTTTGGTTAGACGATCCACAATTACCCGTGATAGAATCATATCCCGACCTTGTCCTTGGCAAACCAAAGTGATAAAATCCATGCCAATTTCTTCCCACTTCCATTCGGCACTTTCAAGGGTTGCAGAGTCTAGCAGGTCTTTGATGCTCGGCTTTAACTCATTGACATCACACCGAGCTACATACTCGCAATCTCACGCTCATGCTAGGCCACCAATACATTTCCTTAAGGTCTTGGTACATCTTTGTGCTTCCAGGGTGAATGGAGTACAAAGTTTCATGGGCTTCCTTGAGTATCACCGCTAAGCTCTTTCTCGATCCGAACACGATTCGCTTGTCAAACCAAATGGTGCCTTGATCATCTTCTGAAAATCTCAGGGCTTTACCCTTCTTCATGTTGCTCTTAATTTCCTTAATATTGGCATCTTCAATTTGAGCTTCCTTGATCTGATTCCGCAAAGTGGGTTGAACTTCTAGGGCAGCTAGATAACCTTCCTCAACCAACTCTAACTTGAGCTTCAGGAACTCTTCATGAAGGGCTGGCTGATTTTCCTTGATCGTTAGGGTATTGCAGTAGACTTTTCTACTCAAGGCATCTGCCACAACATTAGCTTTGCCTGGGTGGCAATGGATTCCAATATCATAATCCTTGATTAACTCTAACCATCTTCTTTGCCTCATATTAAGATCAGCCTGAGTGAAAATGTACTTCAAGCTCTTATGGTCCGTATAGACTTCACAAATGATTACCAATAAGGTAATGACGCCATATCTTTAAAGCATGCACTACGGCAGCTAATTCCAAGTCATGAGTGGGGTTATTCACTTCATGAGGCCTCAATTGACGGGAAGCATAAGCTACCACCTTCCTTTCTTGCATCAGGACACAACCAAGTCCTTGCCGGGATGCATCACAGAAAATCTCAAAATCCTTCCGAACATCTGGCAAAATCAACACCGGAGCTGTTGTCAAACGCTTCTTCAACTCTTGAAAACTTTGCTCGCAATCTGTTGTCCAAGCATATTTCTTTTCTTTCTTCAACAGCTGAGTGAGGGGTCTTGCTATTTTGGAGAATCCTTCTATTGCGGCTGAACTGAACGTGTGGCACATCTCGATAAACCGCAGCGGTAGCTCCATTAAGGGAAACTGATGCCAAACTGCGGGTTTACAACTATGTTCTGGAGTGCCAACTAAGAAGCTATCAATTTTGTCTTCCAAATTGCTGAATCCAATTCTCACTATTATCGAAATCTACCAATCCAGCATGTCATAAGGTCACCCTATTACAATCCAATCATTTAATCAATTTCACATTCTTGATACACCAGCATGATTCAAAAATCCTTCTTTGGCTTAAGTTTTAAATAATCCAGCAAATTCACCACTTTGATCGCAAGATTTCTTCCCTGCACAAATCCACAAAATCCACTAGCAATAAGCACATCTTCCGATCCGATAAACTTCCAGATCACACTAAATTCTTTTCTATCCTTTTTGGAACAAAATCCTCCAGAGATTATATTCACGCAATTGCTTCCTCCAAAATTATTGACTAAATCCACAACATTATCCACTAAATTTCCTCAAGCAAATTTATCAATTGCAACCCTCAGAATTTCTTTATACCAATCCAATATCTCAATTTTAGAACCTTCCAAAAGACTGCTTGCCATCCCAAATTCAAATTTAATCCGCCAATTATTGTATCACCATTTATCCAATATTTATTCAGTCCAACTCCAATACCTGTAGATATTCATCAATCAACAATTATTTTGGACCAACTCCGATATCAGTAATATATCCGTCAATCATAAATTCCAATATCCAACAATCATCTGTTTGCATAATCCAATCTCCACAAATGCGCAATTCTCTGATCCAATCAAGACATATCTTTATAATCCAACCAAAATTTCTTTTAAATCCCAACTTCTCTATTCAATCATATCCAATTGAATCCAATGTGACCAACAAACTCAATTAATTCCATTCTTCTTGATTCAACATAATCCATCACAATCATCGTCAAGAATTGGCGATCATATAATCCAAATCCTTAACAATCAGGTAATCCTTTAATCCAAATCCAATCATAATATATTATGTAATCCATCATCCAGCAAATTAGATTTCTATAACCCAAATTCCACAATCCTATTTCCATAATCCAATCAAGATCTATTTCTGTAATTCATCCAAGATACTTTTCTATAATCCAATCTTCCATAATCTCATATCAATAATAATTTAATTCTACAATCTAGTAATCATGCATTTCTACAATCCAACCAAGATCCAACCAATTCTCCCAAAATTAATATCATCAATCGACATGAAAAATCAAATTCTCTTCGCATTCTACTCTGTGCCTCTTCTGCACAATTTCTCAATTCCAAATATCCAACCGACATTATAACCAGCTCAAGATTCAATTGAAATACAACTTCTCCTAATAATCAAATCAGTACTTCAGATTCTTTTATCCTTCATGATTTATCAAGATTTTCCTCCCTGATCACTTTACTCCACGATTTATATAATCCATCAATATGCTATTCTTTAAACCATTTATAATCAAGGCATACCCATTATCATACTCTGGTATCCACAGTAACTTCTTGCATATACCCGGTTAAATCTCAAAATCGGCCTTATCGAAGATTCTCCAAAGCTACCTAAGTTGGCATCAAAACACATTGGTTATTTCCGGCAAGAGTAGCTTCCAAGGGACTTACGGGTTTGATCCATTTTGCAATAATTCTTCACAGGTTTCATAGATGAGAGGGAGAAAGCACAATAGGTGAGAGGGAAAAGCATTTAGATGAGTAAGAAACAAGGGAGATAGATGGATCAACCTAATGCGGACAAAGTTGGTTTTATCCAACGAACGGATAGCCGGAAAGCTATCAAGAAGCAAACAAGAAACAGACACTCAAGCACAAAAGCCCTATTACGCGGACTAAGCGAATCTAGAACTAGGGAGGCAGCTACCAATCTAATCTTTATGGAAGGTCAACTTGGAACAGACTGCAGACCTTGAGCCTCCAAAGCTTCCATTGCTTGATCTTGAAGGGCTCGATCCTAGGGATAATCCAGAGATGAGGGAGTCAAATTTAAATTTGGAAAGCCAAGTTTCAGAAAGGATAAGATAAAAGAACTCAAGAATAATATAAGAGGGTAAGATGATAAGAAAAGAATAGAACAAGGTAAGAAAGAACAGAATAAGATGAGAGAAGAATATCTAGTCAAGTTAATTGCTTGGTTGGATTTAGAAAATATATTTTGAATTTTTGACTAAGACGACCAATCTAACTAAAGGCTACGTCCTACAGTCGATATGGCTCTGATACCATCTCTTGTCGGGCCCCCGGGTGTCACACAACCCCGAGACCCTCTGTGCATACCAAGCTAGTCCCATGATCAGTAGCTAGCTTGCACAGTTGCAACAATGATGTAATCATAACCATTCAACAACGAACTAATGAAGCGCATAAAGTAATATTATTTAGAACAACGAAGACCTTATGGTCAAGTTCTTACAAAAGTCGCCTCACGTGGCTTAGCAATAACAGAGTATCCGCAATGAAATCTCAAAATACGTGGAGCCCAATCGACATGCCCACAGCAATCGAGTGGAGAACGTGACCTAGTTCGCAAAGTCTTCAAAGTAGCCTTCTTCGTAGAACTCAACATTTCCGATTCTTCCATTGACCGATCAACAAAGGGCATAAAGCCGTGAGTACATAAAGTACTCAGCAAGTCGTAGAGAAATGTATGCACATAGTATTCATGACAGGCTTAAGCAAGGATGGCTTTAAGGTTAATTTGCAGAAAGCAAGTTTAACAATAAATACAATAATTAGATTGCAAAGCAGGATTTTAAAAGAATAATACATAGATAACCAAGTTCTTTTAAATCAAACAGTGAACATCCCGTTCACTTCCGAACCATTCCAACCAAACATTTCTATCGAACCAAACCACATTTTTGAAAATACTACCCCTTGCGCGAAATCACCAGGCATGTCCGTAACCGGGGACACGGCTATTCGAATAGATTTTTGACACTCTGCAGAGGTTGTACAGCTTTACCCACAAGAGATAAATCACTTGTAATGTCCGTCTGACACACTTTCGAGGGTGTGCGACTAAGTGATTACCACAAGGCCTTTACAAAGTTCCATTTTGCCTCGGTTCTGCCCGCTAAGGTTTCGCCATCACAGCCCCCTCTTGCGCCAATAAACAGCCACAACAGAACCGACTCAAAACTTTCCTAATTAATTGGCCAGGTCCGTCCCATACCGGACTTGTGGTTGCACGAGGTGACCCAGATCAATGACTTGCAAAGTTAAGTCCTTAGTTGGCTGCTCAGACAAGTCTACCACAACCCAATGTGCATTACGCACCCACTCTAGCTCCCTACCTCAAGCCCGAGCATAAATCATTTTTGTTCATTCCCGACCAAATGGCAATCCCTGCCATGGCACAACATCTTTTAATAAAAGTGGCCTCACACCACTGTTCCATAGTTCCATTAGTCAAATTTCATTAATCATTGAACAAGTGATCGAAAGTACCGCGGGTAACTAAAGCATGTCTAAGCAATAATACGCTCCCAAGTTGGTATACAATTATGTCCAACTAGTATTAACCATCCTAAGGTGTCCAAGGATATATGTCATTCAAGGAGACATTTCATTTTCAATTCATCAAGGAGGCATAATGGCAATTTGGTAATTATCTACTCCCAAAACCATTTTTAATAAAACTAGCCATGCATGATAATTTAATACAATATACATTTATAAAATGGGTTCAACATGGTCAAAGGCCTACGACTTGCCTTCGTTGGCGAGGAGCGAGTCTTCGGTCGTCGGGTCGAAGAAATCTTCCAAACGCCTAATCTACACGCGAGAATAGCAACCACTACTACGAGAACACGCCATCACGCACGGTTCGAATCGCCATCATGCACGGTTTCGAACCGCCTATATTTATTCATCTGTGATAACAGTAGTTACCACAGACGGTTCAAAACCGTCAGTGATAACACTTATCACGCATTTGTTTTAACGTAAACCGCTCGTGATAACAACTTATCACGGACGGTTTACTTTAAAACCGTCAGCGATAATTACTTATCACGCACGGTTTTTAAAGTAAACCGTCCGTGATAAGTGGTTATCACGAGACGGTTTACGTTAAAAACCGCTCGTGATAATCACTTATCACGCACGGTTTACTTTAAAAACCGTCTGTGATAGTGAGTTATCATGCACGGTTTTAAAGTAAACCGCTCGTGATATGTCTATATCACGACGGTTTACTTTAAAACCGTCAGGAAGGCTATTACCACGAGCGGTTTTATGTTGAAACCGCTGCGTGTAATAGTTTCGCGCATTTGATTTCAACATAAAACCGCTCGTGGTACCGAGCGACCCTAGCTACATTGTTTGTCGCTTTTTGGCCACCTCAGAATTGCTAGCCATGCCCTCAAAACAAGCATGTACAAAAACAGATACATCGCAGAGAATCAATTGTTGACAACTCAAATTGACCATTACTCAAAATAAATTAATAAAATTGAATTTGTTGAAGTATTTTTGCTATAGTTGTACAATTGGATTACAATTAAGTCAATTGTTTGCGTGAATCTACGGGTCGGCGATGGAGTGAAACTCTCCTTTGTTAACTATTTCGTCATGATAAAGGTGCATAGCTGCCTCGAACTTCCACGAGCTCTTGCGCAACGAGTCCATGTAAATCTATTATCAAACCCCGCCGCTAGGTCAAGAAAAAATGGTAAGGATATATATTTGAATTTACAATTACAAAAAATTATTTCGAGATTGACAAACCTCCTGATTCTTCATCTTAGCACTAATGATTTGTCGCATATGATGGCAACGTAGAATGCACATAGCTCATCATTTTTTGTCAAGACATCGCAAAAAATAGAATTACATATGTACGTATAGTCATTGAAGACACATTTTTATGAAGTATGATATATATAGGATTATTGTGTTGTAGCTGCACGGAAATTTCGTCCCCGTGTTAGTTAGGCCGATCCATCGTATCTTCCTTGTTGGCTAACATAGGAGATGAACGAACTACATAATTGAAAAAGTTATCCTCGGGCATTTCAAACGAAGGAAGACTACAATAGAGTTATGTATGGAGGAAATGATCATACTTGTCGAGTATTCCTTGCGAATCAAGTCGTGATCGCTTCGACTAGGGAATCAAGATATATCACGCTGTTCCTCTTGGGTATAATGACTAAAAGGATCCAAAGGGTACCTACTCATGTATGTCGCTATAACTATTAAACCTAAGTACAAATGAAATTTGAATAGCAAATAGTGAAGCACTTACCCGGTTGTAGGGCACCAATGTGTAGTCCTTGCGATTCGAAGAAGCAATGCCGTCGTTATATAGTTCTCGACGAAGGTCGCGTCGCTGGATGGTTTGCATAGATACCACGTGTGGGTCGAGGAAACCCACGTTCTCGCCTTCCCGCATTTTTCATCATGTATCTATACATAAGCAATGAGTTGCGATATTTATCGGTATTACATGAATGTAGAACTTGATTGTACACACTTACAAAGGTCCAAAGATCGTAGAAGCGAGGCGCCGAGGGCTTCGAGATTGAATAGGTTGAATAAGTCGCTGAAGCCCACCACGGTTGCGGCCCCGTTGAAGAAATGCTCATCCTTGTATGCGACGGTGATTCCAAAGATCGCACCTTCTTTGCGGTATTCGCAAGTACCGTGCATGCAAAGCCCGACAAGCAAATCCAACGGGCTAATTGTGCGTTAGGGCACAACGGTTTTCCGATGGAGTACTTCCGTGCTTCCGGGACTTGGGATGCGGCTTAATGTTCGCCGATTTCGATTTGGCCATAACGATTGGCGCCGTCTTCCTACGAGACGACTCGGGAACCGACACGGTAGCACGGTTTTGTTGTTCCTTCGCGCCTTCTCCACGGAACCGGCGAGGTGGCCTTCGAGGCGAAATATGAGGTGGAGTCATGGAGGGTTCCGTTGGAGAGGAATGGTCCCGCCGAGATTGCGGCATCTTCTGGGTCCAGACGATGTCCGCCTTGGGCCATTGGATAAAACTGCGTACGGCATCCCCTAGTGTTGTGATCTCTTCGTTCGGGCGAATGTCCAGTAGGACGGCCATGAAATGTTGATGTACCATGTCCACCTCCACCCTTGCGTAACCATGCGCCACCCGAACACCGTCTTCAGCATCGCTTCCTTCCCGGTATGGATGCACCATCCCCGCCCACCTCAATAGGAATGGACCCAACTAACCTCGCTTGAGCTTGCGGCCGTCGGCTCCTACAAAACGACACGCAATTAGCTAAGGCGCCCTATAGGTCTATCTTTGGTGCATTCCATAGATGTACATTACCTTGATGCGGTCTATCGGTAATTGGTCGTCGCCATGTTCAAAATTATGCGTGACGCGACACTACTCGATGTCGAGGACTTGTTCCCACAATAACAGGGCGGCTTACATCGTTGCGGAGTACTTGATTCGCTTGATCCCGCAAACTTGCTATCCGCCCTGAAATTACGCCTTAAGCGCCCAAGCGATTGTCGACTCGCCTTGGATCTCTTCCTACTTTTATACATGAAGTAGTCGTCATAATCCATGTACCCAAGGTACGTTAACCCCTTGCTCGCGTGCGACCCGGTGCTCCTTGTTTCCTAGGGCCGATATAGTATATCCTTCTCCTGTGTTCTTGGAAGGAGCCTTCGAAGTTTGGGCAATCAATTCACGCCGCAAGAGGTCATCATGTTATTATAGTCACTATGAAGTTATGGACTTATAAACAAGTAGGTAGTTCGACATATTTACCACACGCTGGGACACTTCCCGTCCGCCGGTTTGGGAAAGTGACGCCGCCATCGACGAGACTTTTGCCCTCGCTTAACCGTGCACGGAACGCGGGTGTGTGATATCGTGAAATAGATTCTCCTCCTCCGCCTCCCATTGCGCGGATTTAGCCGCTGCACTCCGCCGTGCCGAGTCCGTGGGGTGAGTGTTTCGCGCTCGATTGCTTTGTGCGCCGCACTTTGCTCCTTAAATTCATCCGCTGCCTTCATAGCCACAAAGGCGCTCCATGTTTCCCGCCAAGAATGGAAACTTCGTGAAGGGCGCCTCACTCTTGTTCACGTCATCGCGTGACAAGAACGCTCTTGAAGGTCCTCCACGCTGCGACACATGGAGAGCAAGGCATGCCGCTCGACGCGCTTCATGTCCTGCTTCGATAGTGAACCCGCTGAAAGGTCTTCCCACAAAGACGCGCTCTCGATCTTTTGTCGAGACTTCCACTTTGGTGTGGTGATAGGGACCTTTTCCTTGCAAGTATCCCGCAGATGGTCCGAATCTCGCCACGATGCCGGGGACTCATAGGGACCCCAACGCCACCGACTCCGTGATGGTCGGCGGCCACAGCAATTTCGATATTCCTCTACCATCTCTCTTATGTATCTCGCGGCGTCGGTGACGGCGGCGAAGACGGCGCCCGCCATGTCCCAGATCGGTGACGGCGAAGATGGTGCCTCGCCATCTCGCTACTTCCTATCTATATAAGTTACGACGCAATTATTACATAGTATATAATATATGGGAAATTGCACAAAAATATAAACAAATATAATCAACGCTTGCCATCTCGAGTAAAATAAAATAAATTGCCGTCGATTGTACCATAAGAATCATCACGGTTCCTGTGTTTACCTGCATTAGTCGGCACCCTAAGTATCGAGACTACCCTAAACTAAGTAGTGCACAATCACATGGATCCTAAAACAATCTTGTACACAAAGAAAGGCACAAAACCATGACTTGCAAAATCTATTCTAGCTATAATCTCTAGAAAGAACGAAATAAGTGCACCTTTCGCATTCTCCTCAAGTTGCTTTGATGTAGTGAATGCGATCGAACTTGTTGGTTGTGCATGTATTCAACTCTTGTTTCGCTTTCGCCTTAATGAATCACAGAGTTTTTCATATCGTGTTCTATCTAGGTAATCTCCAACAATTCATATATCGAAGTTTATAATTATTGATTGATTTCAACTTTTCAACATATAATTTATCAACAACCAATCAAACATAGACTAACAAATATCAATACATGACCCGTCCTCTCCCTTGCTAAAGGAAATCATGCAAATATTGATATTCTCCTGTCCAATTAGTTTTTCAAAGAAACTATCCTTCAAAGATATGTAATGCTTCATTATACTACTATTGATATATTTAATAAATTTCTCACGTGCTTACACTTAGCAATTCTCAAAGAAAACATTCTATTTAATCCTAATGAGCTTCTTACAAATCACGTACACTAAGTAGCAAATAAAATTCTACTTTAGCATAGAAACTATAAGATATCATTCATCAAGTATATATCTCTAATGTACCAAAACTAAGTAGCAAAACTATTCTCCAAAACTATAAAAAATATCGAATCTAACTACCCTAAACGGAAAACATCAATCCAACATTTTCACAATATATCACCTCCTTAGCACCTTCCACCTGTCCCTATCCATGGGAATCGAGCTTACCCGGCGGTGGCGGTGGCGGAGGTGGCTGCCTCGGGAGGCGCCGGCCGTCGGGAGGAGGGGCGCGGGTCTGGGAGGCGTTCGAGACGCAGGCGGCCGGGCTCGGGGCGCTGGGTCGGGGAGGAGGGGCGCCGGGTCGGGGAGGCGTTCGAGATGAGGCGGCCGGGCTCGGGAGGCGCCGGGTCGGGGAGGAGGGGCGCTGGTCGGGAGGAGGGCCGCTGGGTCGGGAGGCGGCGAGGGCGTTCGAGACGATAGGTTAGATCAAAACCCTATCGCCTCTCAACCTTATATAGTCAACACGCATCACGCACGGTTCTAGAGGGAACTGTCGCGGATGCGTAAACATCACTGACGGTTTCTCAAGAACCGCTCAGGATGCGTGAACATCACTGCACGGTTCTTGAGAAACCGCTCGCGATGCGTACACATCACTGAGACGGTTCTTGAGAAGCCGCTCATGATGTTTCACATCACGCATTCCCTCTAGAACCGTTGCGGATGCGTAAACATCACGCATTTGAGTTTTTTGAAGAGCCGTCTGTGATGTTTACCTGGTAACCTACATTCTATCCTAAGGAAGATAGACCTATCTGGTAACCTGCTGCACGGTGCAATTCCTCCTAAAATAGACTCCCTTACCAATCTAGAATATTTGGACCTTGCCAGTAATAATCTCACCGGCATCATCCCGCAACTGCTCCAAACCTCACCCAATATGCTAGGCAACGATTGCCACCGAACTTTGGCGATGCCCTCCCTAATCTCCAACAGCTATCTTTGTATTCTAACAAGTTTGAAGGTCACATCCCAACTTCCCTAGGCAATGCAAGGGACAACCAAGGCTGGGAATTCCTATATGAGTTAAGAAACTGTAGATCTATACCACATTCAATTAGTAATATATCCATCACTCTTAAAGTTTTATAAAAGAACCGTCTGTGATTCATTATCACAGACGGCTCTATTCTAGATCCGTATGTGATATCCCCACAACAGCATGTATGAACTGTTGGATAAGCAGTATGATGACAAGTTTGAGTTCAAAAGTTCATATCTAATTCAACTCAACATTACCATGAATATCCACATTGACATCAATATTAAAGATCACAAGTCCATAACACATTAACACATGACAATGGAATAAATAAATTAATTACAATGGAGTAATTAAATTCTTAATTAAAATACAGCCCTTCATGATGATCGACGCGCATATAGCTAGCTTCCTCATCGGGTTCTTCCTCGAGCTCGATGCCGCCTCCGAAAGGTGGCAACTCGTCAAATTGATTGTATTCTTCCTTGTCCACTACATTCTCAACTCCGACAATCCTCTTTTTTCCATGAAGAACTACGTGGCGCTTCTTATTTGCCGGGTCGGTTACATAGAAGACTTGAACAACTTGGTTAGCCAAGATTTAATGGTTCGCCTTTGTATCCGACACGCTCGAGGTCCACGGTAGTGACGCCTGCATTTGTCGACCTTCACCGTGGGAGATGGACCCAACGGCACCAAATAGGGGATCTTGAAAAGCACGAGTCGATCTCCCATATCTCCTCTATTTGCCCATAGTACGAGCTCCTCAACCCCATCGGCATCGAATGCATCTATGCGGACACCGCTATTCTCGCCTTTATGCTCTTCCTATCCCGAGTGCCATATAAAATGTGTACCCATTTATGTCGATCCTTGCCATGTGACAATTGTAAAATGTGGCCCTCTTGCCAACCATAGCAACAGATCATCACTTGATGACCTCCGAGTGATTCGCACCTTTAACCATTCGCTGAACCGACGGTTGTGCTCTCTCGTGATCCAAACCTCCGACCGTCCGGATTCATTGGCGCACCATGTCTTTGTGCTCGTTGATGTACGGGACACTTGGGTCATGTGTTGCAAGACCGTGAAATGGGCTTGAGCGTGCGATCGGATCGGGAGTGATTGATTTCCTTCCGATGGTCCCGATACCATCCAGCTCCCCTCATGACGAGATAGAGGCACACCAATCGGATCCACCGAGCCATGTAGTCGACGCAGAACTCAATGACCTCTTCCGCTGCATAACCTTCGATGATGCCGCCTCGGTCGAGATCGATTCCGTCGTAGGACTTGAGAATTCCCATGTACCTCTCGAACGGGTACATATGACGAGAAACACAGGTCGCATATCTTTATATCTTTCACAAGGTGAACAATGAGATGGACCATGATATCGAAAATGACGGAGGAAATACATCTCAAGATGACACAGAGTCGCCACTACCTCGGCTGCAGAGCATCTAGTCCTTGGGGATCGATGACCTTCTCGAGCAATTGAGTTGAAGAAATAACACACCTCAAGATTGCCACTGGACCTTGTTCGCAAGATACTCCTAATTGCAACAGAAGCATTTGTGTCATCAAGACACGACAATCATGCGACTTCATACCAATTAATTTCAAATCTTGCATAGAAACAAGTTTCTTAATGTTAGCGGAGTAACCAGACGGACTTTCACACCGCAAGCTCGCACGCTTCATTTCTCTCGGCCTTGGACAGAGTGTAGCAAGTCGGGGAAGGTACGCTCGTCTCAGATCGGTCTCTTTCGTGCTAACTCGGTCCTTATGTTCATATCGACCAAGTCACGCCGCATGCTAACACCATCCTTTGTTTTGCCACTAATGTTCAAAGAAGAGACCAATCAAGCTATCACATACATTCTTCTCTACGTGCATAACGCCGATGCAAAGGGCGAACTTCTAAGTACTCCCAATAAGGCAAGTCCCAAAAATTGACCGCTTCTTCCGGATGTTCTTCTCACGGGTTCTTAATTTACGCCCCTTCCCAAGCACAACATCGATATCCTTAACCATATCATATACCTCTTTCCCACTAAAAGCCCTTGAAGTCGAACCGCCTTCCTTATTTCCGCTCGAATTGTTTCTTCATCTTGCGGTATGGGTGACTCCTAAGGAACCTACGGTGACGCATATATACGCTTTTTCGCGAGTTGTTCACCATACACTCTCCGTAGCATCTAAGCAAAGCGGACGTGCTTTGGCTCCTTTTGTACAAGCCCGACAGTTACCAAGGGCGGGAAAATCATTGATGGTGCAGAACAACATGGCGCGTAAAGTGAAGTTCTCTCGCTTGTACGCATCCCATACCTGCACCCTTCGCTCCACAAAGGTCACAAGATCTTCCAAAGAATGGTGCTAGGTACACATCAATATCATTCCTGTGTTGCTTCGCCCTTGGATAAGTAGTGACATCAAAATGTACTTCCGCTTCATACAGAGCCAAGGAGGAAGGTTGTACATACATAGATTCACGGGCCAAAGCATGTCGGCCGCTCATGTTACCGAAAGGATTCATTCCATCCGCACTCAACCCTAACCTTATGTTCCTCGCCGACCGAACTCTTCAAGCTCCGATCAAGTTTCTCCACCGCGTAATCAGCAGGTGTCTTAGCTTTCCATCTCTCTTACGCCCTCCGAGTGCCAACGCAGCAATCTTGCCTCCTTTGGGTTCGCAAATAAACGCTTCAAACGTGGGATTACAGTGAGATACCACAACATCTTAGCAGGAGGTCCTTGCTTCACCTTAGCGAGATTTTGACGCTTGTATCGGGATGCTTTGCACACGGACAATAATGCATGTCCGCATACTTTACGGTAGAGGATACAATCGTTCGGACATGCATGTATTCTTTCTACTTCCATTCCCAATGGGCAAATAACCTTCTTTGCTTGATAGGTGGTCTTTGGGCAACACGCTTCTCCTAAGGATGTCCGCTAGAGACCTAACAACGCCGTGAAACTCTTATCGACCAACTATTGCTTGCCTTCAATTTCAGCAGCTCAAGCACGGTTGACAACCTTGTGTATTCCGGCTTGCGGCCGGGGAACAAAGGTCTCACCGAGTCCTCCCTTAAGCCCTCGAATTTACAAAACTCTCTCTCACCGTAGTTCTCTCTGCATCGCGAGCATCCGATCCAGATTGTCATCGTGCCCCTATCCTCATCAAAAGCACACCACATCCGCAAATCGCTGACTTCCTCGGCGATGTCGCCATTATTAACTCGTATAATCTGCTCTTCACCGTGGATCGTCCAACATTTATACCCTTTTTGAAACCCTTCAATCAAGTGCGCTTCGATCTGCGCAAGTTGTTAAACATCTTCAGATTACGCAATCAATGCACTGACAAGACATAAAATTTATCCCTTCTTCAACATATCCCGCCAATGGCTCTTCTAAAAGCAACCACGCCATTAATGTAATCTTGACTCACACGGCTCACACTGCACATCCAGCCGATCCATCTACACTACGCATGTAACAAATTAGTGTCAAATTGATTAGCGATTAATTTATAGCAAACGAAAATGTGCAATATAAACTCATTCTCCAACATTTGTATCTAAGGTTATTGAAAGAAAACTCTTCACTAGTTATGTACCACACGCGGTGGCATAGCGAGCCATGCCTACGGCCACAACCATGATCCCTACCTCTCGACATCGATATCTATCTCAATTGAACAATAATGCAACCCAAATATAGGCATCACCTCATACAACACTTATTAACCTAAAATACCGAACCAGTAAATGCAATATTGTTGACCCAAACCCCACCGCATCGTGAACCTGTGTAAATTTTATTTTTTAAGCCAATTAATTATCCTAACTCAAATTTTAGTGATTATTAGACCTAATTCAATTTTATTAAGTTACCACTCCTAAGTCAAATTTTAGTTCATTAGTTATAAGGTTTCAAAACTAAGATTTGCGGTGGCTAATATTATTTATTCCAACATTGACGGTGCAAGATCATGTGCTCATACCAAGATAGAGGAGGAGCCGCAGTTGGAGGAGCTAGGCAGGAAGTGGCGCTCGAGCGGTAGACACAACGCAGTTGAGGAGCTAGGGCGAAGTGGCGCAGTTGGAGGAGCTAGGGCGTGAAGTGGCGCCGAGCGTATACACAGCGCAGTTGAGGAGGTAGGGCAGGAAGGGAAGTGGTAGACACAAAAGAAAGGCGGCCGAGGGATGTCTCGGCCAATTTATATGAAGACAGAAATCACTGCATTTGCCCTATTTCGTAACTGCTCAGTGATAGGTATTATCATGCATTTGCCTCAATTAGAACTGTCAGGATAATACATACGACGGTTCTATTTCGTAACCGTCAGGATATTTCTTTATCATGCACGGTTCTAAAATAGAACTGCTCATGATAGGCCCGCTTCGCCAAAACATAGCTCAGACAGATTAATACGCACGGTTCCAAAGGAACCGCTCGTGATGGGCCATCTGCTATAGCCTCTTTTGTAGTAGTGAACAAATAAATAAAACAGCACCAAATGAACTCCAAAAATTACAAACCCAGTACCAAATGAAAGAGGATGAATTTAGATGAATTTAGAAATTTGGATCACCCAAATCGGAGTTCGGATGTGAAAGTTATGGCCAAAAGAAGTTGGAAATCACATAAAATGATAGAATTAGGGTTTTTCGGATTTTCGGAATTATTTTCCAACTGAAAATCCGGACTTTGACGTCAGCGCTTGCGCAAGCGCACACGTGGCTGCCACGCGGTCGCCACGCCGCCAGAGGCCGACGCGCCGCCACGACGCTGGCGCCGACGCGCGCCACATCGCCTTGGGCCCGCGTCGAGAGAGAGGCGAGAGAGAAACGGGAGGCGCGCGGCCGAGCTGGGAAGACGGCGGCGACAGCATCGGCAATGGCGGAGACGGCGGCGCGGAGGCGAGCCGAGGCGAGAGAGAGAGAGAGAGAACGCGGAGGGAAAGAGGAGAAGCGAGCCGACGCGGCTTAAATAGGGCGGAGGAGGGAGCACGACGACGTGGAGGCGCGGCGACGGATGGCGCGGCGTGGCGGGCGCGGCGGAGACGCCGCGAGGCGACGGACGGGCGCGCGGATTCGCGGCGCGCGATTCGCGCGTGGGAGAGAGAGAGAGAGCGCGCGCGCGAGACGACGAGGGAGCCGTCCGATTTCGACGGACGCTGGGGAGCGAGGGAGACGCGGCGAACGGAAGGCCGTCCAATTTCGATCGGACGGTGGATAAGGGAGAGAGAAAACGGCGAGACCGAGGTGGGAGACGAACGGTCGCCGTCCGATTTCAATCGGACGCGGGGAGCTAAGAGGCGCGGCGAAGGAGAGCCGTCCGATTTCGACGGACGGCTGAGAAGTCCAACGGCGCGGAGGAAGATGAGGGCGCCATCCGATTTCGACGGACGGTGGGAAGAGGGAGGGGCGCGGGCGATGCGAGTCGTAGGATCGCGATCCAACGCTGGGGAAAAAGGGGGAGACGCGGCCGAAGCGAGGGCGCGGATGAAGATCCGACGCGGAGAAGAGAGGGCGCGCGGCGATCGAGAACCGCGGATGGGGATCGGATCGTTGGGAGCGACCGAGCGCCGGGCGATCGCGTGAAGGAGGACGGCCGGATGGAGATCCAACGCGGGAGCCGAGGGCGCGCGCAAACGGAGCCGCTTGATGAAGATCGGCGGTCGGAGAGAGAGCGCGCATGGAGCGGGCGCAAGGGGAAAGCGATGATGGGCCGAAAGAGATTCGGCCCACGCACAGTTGAAGGATTTAAAATACATTTTTGATTTTAGAAATTCAAATAATTCAAAAAGCAATTTAGAAAATAGCAAATAGACTCCAAAAATTCTAGGAAAATTCACAGAAATTCCTTGAATTATTCTGGACTTAATAAAAATACTTTTAACTTTAAATTTTCTTTTTCTTTTACAAATAAATTAATTTTTAATTTCGGATAAAACAAAAATAAATTTCTAAAATCCAATAAATCCAAGAAAATTCTTAAAATAATATTTTTTGATTTTAAATTCCAGAAAACTCAATTAAACCAACTTTAATTTAATTGAAGTTTGATTAACTCATATTAAACTGCAATTGGATTTTGAAATTTCAAAATTAAGCTTTTGGCAAATAGAAACAAATGGTTCTCTTTTAAAATTTTCAAAAACTCCGAAAAATGGGACGCTACAATATATCTTAGGGGGTCTATAGAGATAGATCAAGAAGGCTGATTGGATTAAGCCAAAGTACTTATATTGACAAGGTGTTGATTCGGTTCAACATGCAGGATGCCAAGAAAGGGTTATTGCCTATGTCACATGGCATAATCCTTAGCAAGAGTCAGTGTCCTTCGACAACTGATGAGCGGGACCGTATGAATGGTATTCCATATGCTTCGGCTATTAGATCTATCATGTATGCCATGATATGTACTCAACCAGATGTATCATATACTCTCAGTGTTACAAGCAGATAGATACCAAGCTGATCTAGGTGAAGATCACTGGACAACTGTGAAAAATATTCTTAAGTACTTGAGAAGGACTAAGGATATGTTCCTAGTTTATGGCGGTGATGAAGAGCTCGTTGTAAATGGTTACACCGATGCAAGCTTCCAAACCGACAAAGATGATTATCGTTCACAATATGATTTTGTATTCATTTTGAATGGAGGAGTAGTGAGCTGGAAAAGTTCCAAGCAAGAGACGGTTGTTGATTCTACGACGGAGGCCGAGTACATTACAGCTTCTGAAGCTGCGAAAGAAGGTGATTGGATAAGGAATTTCATTGCTGAGTTGGGTGTGGTTACGAGTGCCTCGAGCCCAATGGATCTCTATTGTGACAATAATGGAGCCATTACGTAGGCTAAGGAGCCTAGATCCCATCAAAAGTCTAAGCATATACTCAGGCGTTATTATCTTATTCGCGAATTGGTGGATAGAGGAGATGTTAAGATATGCAAAGTTAATACTAATTTAAATGTTGCTGATCCGTTGACAAAACCTCTCACACAGTCAAAGCATGAGGCGCACACAAGGGCTATCGGTATTAGATACTTAAATGATTGACTCTAATGCAAGCGGGAGACTGTTGGAAATGTACCCTAGAGGCAATCATAAAGATTATTATATTTTCATTATGTTAATAACATTGGATAATATGTTATCTTGTTCCTAGAATAATATCAATAATATTTATTATCAAGTACGTGACTTGATTGTGAAACTCTATATTTCTGTGATAATTATTCTTAAACGTTCCCTTGTCGAAAACATATGACGGCACATATGAATAGACTAGCATATGTATTGGTTGATGACTATGTTTCACAAGTCATGGATATAGAGATATCAAACCAATAATATGGACACATGTTAGAGAATATGGTGTTGGAAAAGACCCACCTTGAGATACTGTTTAGATTGTTATGATTCTATGTATCATGAGTTGGTCTCAAGCAATGATGATGTATAATCCTTAGACCTGAGATCAGCATGGTTTCCTACATATGTAGTAGACCTCTTAGGGGTTGCTAAACGCTACTCGTAACTGGGTAGTTATAAAGTTTGGATATGCTATGAAATATGAGGAGGGATGTGACTGGTCGGATATAGGATTTGCCCCTCCTAACATAACAGGTGAGATGTCTCTAGGCCCCTCGTTGTGGTCGGATAAAGAAAGTGCATGGCCATGCCACTAGTGGTCGAAGTGTCGACCACATGAAGTTATTCGACACTTGTTCGAGAAAGTATTGAATAGTCCATGGATGATACAACATCTCACCTGGAGTTCAACCAGACATCGTGAGGCAAAGGGAGAACACACGAGAAGGTCTTTCAGTTCGATCAGATACGGACTACTCGTATGGAGATACGAGCTGGTCGTAGGCTGGTCGAACATGGTCACTAAGTGGTCGGAATTGAATCTGGTCGTAAGGAGTTACGAATTGGTTGAGACCAAATATGAACTGGTCGTATAGAGATACGAACTGGTTGTTAGTGATAAGGACCTCACTACTACACAAAACCTCATCACAGACGGTTTTTGAACCGTCTGAATTTTTGTGTCTGTGATGACACGAGGTCATCACAGCTGATTTTTGAACTGCCTGTGAAAAAGGCTATCACAGACGGTTCGTGAATAGAACCGTCTATGAAAATAGACTATCACAGATGGTTATTCACGAACTATCTGTGAAAGTCTATTTTCACAGATGGTTTTATTCACGAACCGTCTGTGAAAATAGACTATCATGATTTGCTCGTGAATAGAACCGCCTATGATAGTCTATTTTCATAGACGGATCTATTCACGAACCATCTGCGGATAATAATTCATCACGCATTTCTCTTGTTTAGAACCGTCCGTGATAGCTTTTTCTATTTCAAAAAAAATAAAAACGGATTTTCACTTCGTTTGGAGTCTCGTGAATGAATCTAATATGGATTTTCGGATTGAACTTTTCGTTAGCTAGCCACAGCATCACAGTAGCATCAACTCAATCCATTCACAGAGCACTAAAAACAACACGGCATCACACACATCACAGTAGCATCAACTCAATCCATTCATAGAGCACTAACACATCACAGTAGTAATCCACATCACAGAGCAAAAGGGGGAGTAGAGAGAGTGAGGTCGTGGGAGGCTGGGGTGACAAGGTCGTGGGAGGCCAGCGACGATGAGGCCGGGGCGAGGTGGAGGAGGCCGCAGGAGACGAGCTCAGGGGAGGACGGGGCGACGAAGTGGAGGAGGCCGGGGGCGACGAGATCGTGGGAGGCCGACGACGACGAGGCTGGGGCGAGGTGGAGGAGGCCGCGGGCGATGAGCTCGGGGGAGGCCGGAGCGCAAGGTAAGGGTGAGACAGAGATTGCAGAGGAGAAATGGCAGAGGAGGAGATGGAGATGGCAAAGGAGGAGATGGTGGACTCTGTTAATATAAAGAGATTTTCGGCAGCCCGCCATTAAGTGCAAATTTTCGTTTTCCCGCCCAACAAAACAAAAGTATCACAGACGGTTTTATACAAAAAATCGTATGTGATGAGATATCACAGACGGTTCGTATCATGAACCGTCTGTGATAAGCGTATTGGCTGCCCAAACCCTACCACGACAGAGTATTGGCTGCCATGGTAAAATCAGAGAGTAAGGATAATTCCAAACTATGGTAAAAATCCAAACCATAGTAAAATCAAAGAGTAAGGATAATTCTAAAACCATGGTAAAAATCCAAGCCATGGTAAATCTAAAATCACAGACGGTTCGTACCACGAACCGTCTGTGATATCTACATATCACAAACGGTTCGTCTTGGAACCGTCTGCGATTATTTTATCACAGACAGTTTCAAAGTACCGTCTGTGATAAGGCGTCTTCTATGGCATGTTTTGTAGTTGTGCCTGGTCATAGATCATATTGCATTAAGGTTCGTTGAACCGTCTGTGATAAGGCGTCTTCTATGGTCTGTTTTGTAGTAGTGCCTGGTCATATATCATATTGCATTAAGGTTCGTCCGATATATTCTATGTGTGTTTTGGGAATCGTTATGTGCTGCTAGGTACCGCTAACGACTAGTGATCGAAAAAGAGTTTGAGTCACAACCGATTACACATGAACCTATAGGGTCGAACACTTAAAGGGACGAGATTTGGTTTGGATGGTGATCCGAATTCTTGTAGGGCACAAGTTCGTAATAGGCCTCAAGTACGAGACCCATTATGGATGCCTATAAATAGAGTGGCGGTGGCAAGGGGTGTGATGATCTTTGGAAGAACTCCCCAAACCCTAATAGCCACGCCTTCCTCAACCACGCCGCCGATGCTAGCACTCCAGCGCGTGATGCCTCTGCCCCGTACGTGTGGATACCTTGAAGGTGTTATTGCGAAGCATCAGCACTAGTACGATCCGCAAATCAGTACGACCACTCGGAGGAGCAGACGCGTGGCGAGTACGACTACTCGTAGGAGAAGACGCGCGGCGAGTACGATCACGCGGAGGAGAAGATACGCGGCAAGTACGACTACGACCGCATCAACTCACTACATCGACTTTACTTCCGCTACTAGTCGACGCGTCTAGTCATAATCTCGTGATCTATTACTAGCGGAGGTTCCTTGGTTGCGCGGTAAATTTTTGTTTTGTGCTATCGTAGCCTTCCCGCGATCCCTTCACACGGCATCATCTTCTTCACCTGTGGTGCACACTCCGCTTCGGACCTTCATGTTACTGACGTTCCGATGAGTTTGAACCTCACCTGACTACGTCATTTTGTGCCCTATACTGCATTAATGCTTCTCCCTCGGTTGATGATGATCCACACGCAGGGAATCCCCGAATCGATCTTCTTACTCATTTCCAGCCGCTGCAACCCTTTTCCTAGTTAGCCGCCACCTCGATGAGTATCTGGTCGATTCCTTGTATTCCCTACCATCCTCTGTGTGCATGTAAGTTAATACGCACCTCCTTGTAGCATCTCCATCACTACAACATGTTGTCACCAAGAGCCTCCTCTGCGCCGCCGCCTCTTAACATCATCAAGCCACTTCGGTCATACCCTGACATCTTCAAGGACGTTGGTGAGCTTGTAGTAGTCTCCTCGAGCTTTTGCGCTCATTGGATCGGATGATTAGCAAGTGTAGCGTGCGTGTAGCATCGTAGTAAACTACTAAAGCCAATGCACACCTTCTTTTGCCACCGATTTGCCTCAATCGTGAAAACCACTTTGAGCCCGAGGAGCTCTGTTGCTCATCTCCGACATAGCACCGCCTCTGGCCATCTCTCTGGCCTCCACCACTACCTTGTGGCATCGCCGTCGAGATAGGAACTCATGTTGCCCTTTGGCTGAACCTCCCCATGCCTGCCTCTTCGCCGACGAGCTCACCAGGGCGCTCAACCATGTGCGTAGCTCCGTCTCTCTTCCTCTCTCTACCAGTGGACCCACACAGTTAAATTGTTAATTAACGTTAATTGACAGTTTGAAACATACTAAGTCAATGACATGTGGGATCGACAAAAAAAGGTAATCGAAAATCTAATTTTAAACGTGTTTTGTAAATGAGTCACTAACATGTAGGACCATGTACTATTCTTGGCTTTAAAACACGTTTTAAAACACAAGAGACTGACATGTGAGCCACAGTTGTTAATTAATTAAAATTAGAAATATGTTTAATCATTATCTAATAAATAATGAGTCTATGACATGTGGTACCGCCTCTGGTTTTAAAATAAAATCAATAAAACAAAAATATGAGTCACTCACAAGTAAGCCCCACATGTAAGTTAATAAAAATCAGAAAAGTGAGAAATGTCACTTTAGTTCAGAGGAAAATATGTTTTCTATACTGGAAAGTGTAAACCTCAGTAGAACTTAGAGAAAAATATGCTTTCTCTCGCTTGAAAGCTTAAAAACTAAGAAAATACACGTTCGACGTTACACTTTTCTAATTTCTAAAATTTTCAAACTGAAGAAAATTAAAATATTAATAAATTTTGCATACAAAGTCCAAATTGAATGAATATTTTTTTTAAAATTCATCTCAAATTATGCTCTACCTGAATATGAAAAAATATTTGGACTTTTCTACTATTGAAGTTAATTTGCTTACGTCTCTTTTGATTAGATGTCGATTGTCCGAACGACTTTTACAACGTATTCACCACACTCCTATTCAGAGCAGCCTGAGCCAGGCCAACACCTCCTTTGACTATGTTGATCCTACTAATTTAATTATTGTACTACTTTTTGTAAAATCTATTATGCATGCCTGTATGTTTGATTAAAATTTGTTATATTTGGGGATAACAGTAGTCATAATCCTATTCTATGCATGAACCTCATTGAAATATTGATATCCTCACTGTTGTAGCCATTAGATTATGGTATAGACAATAGATGATGCCAATTTGGGAATTTCGAGTGCGAGTATCGCACAATTGCTTAGTCAAGCTATAGTTTTCACTAAAATTTGCTAAAAGGGATGACATGATGAACATGAAATTGGGAGTTTTTGAAATAATGGTCTAGAGAGGTTTACCTTTGTTATTTCGTATCAAAATAAAAATGAAAAACTTAGCTTTCGACGCGGGCGAGTTATATTATATTATGAGTAGTGTGAGAGGTGTATCTCATAAATAGATAGGGGGAGATCCTCGCTCGTGTTAATTAAGGACCTAACGCTAGCAAGTCCTATCTAAGCCGGCGCATAACCACATGTGCCGTATGAGATGACATTTGCTACTTAAGTCATCGAAAACTATCCTTGCATGTTGGTAGGCCATAGTAGTGCGAGCATGCGTGATTGCTCGAATGGGCTCCCTTCACTGAGGCGTTGGGAACAAGGCCGTCCAACACAACGGTGAATGTCTCACTAAGATGGGGGTGTACCTGGGTGATGTGAGGGTATTCATTCACCAGGCTAGTGCAAGGTTAGGACTAGGCGATGTAAAAGCTTCGACACATGCTCTAGATTGCTTACCAAAGGTAGTGAGCGGTGGTATCGACGAAAGCCGAAGAAACGGATCGTGATATTCATAGGATTGATCGACTTTGTGGGTGCACGTTTCATTGGATCGGGTTACTCTAACTTTTTTTATTGCACTGCATATCTAGTGTTAGCTATTCATTAATAGCGTTCAAGTGAAGGATGCATCTGAAGGGTTACGGGTAAGCCCTACGATAGCACAAAACAAAATTTACCGCGCAACCAAGGAACCTCTGTAAGTAATAGATCACGAGATTACTGCTAGACGCTACCGACTGCGGAAGTAGAGTCGATGTAGCGAATAGATGCGGTCGTAGTCGCATTCGCCGCACGCATCGCTTCCTCCGAGTAGTCATACCCACTTTGCGCTCGCTCCTCGAGTAGTCGAACTCGCCGCAACTTCTTCTCCTATTCCTGATCGCCGAGTTGCGGATCGTCCTAGTGCTGATGCTTCACAATAGCACCTCCGAGGTATCCACACATACAGGGTAGGAACACCGCGCGCTGGTGTGCTAGTACCGGCAACGTGGTTGAGGATGGTGTGGCTAGTAGGGTTTCAGGAGTTCTCCAAAAAAACCGTTGTCAACCCTATGCCACCGCCTCTCTTTATATAGGCATCCATGATGGGTCTCTTACTCGAGGCCCATTAGGAACTCATATCCTATACGAATTTGGATCACCATCCAAATCAAATCCCCAGCCCCTTAAGTGTGCGACCCTACAGGTTCTTGTGCGATTGGTTGTGACTCGGAAACTCTTTTTCGACCACTAGTCGTCAATGCACCTAGCAAAGACGTAACGATTCCCAAGTACACAAAGAATATATCGGACGAATCTTAACGTAATATGATCTATGATCAGGTCCTCATCACTTATGACCGCTTCAGATCAGATACGATCAGCTCAGGATTACGCTCGACCGCCTACGACCGGATCGCATCTCCATACGACTCAAACCAGAATCGATCGAACTAAGTGACCTACTCATGCATTCTCCCTTTGCCTCACGATGTCTGGTTGAACTCCAGGTGAGATATGGTGTCATCCATGGACTGTTCAATTCTTTCTCGATCGAGTGTCGGATAACTTTATGTGGTCGACATTTCGAGCACTAGTGGCATGGCCATGCACTTTCTTTATCCGATCACCACGAGGGGTCCAGAGACATCTCTCCTGTTATGCAAGGAGGGGCAAATCCCATCTCGACCAGTCACATCCCTCCGCATGTTTCATAGTATACCCGAAAGCTACCTTTATAACTACCCAGTTACAGAGTAGCGTTTGATAACCCCTAAGAGTGCTATTACACATGTAGGGAACCATGCTGTTCTCAGATCTAAGGATTATACATCATCATTACTTGAGACCAACTAATGATAAATAGATTCATAACAATCTCAATAGTGTCTCAATGATGGGTCTATCCAGCTCCATGTTCTCTAACATGTGCTCACATTACTGATTCGATATCTCTATATCTATGACCGGTGAAACATGGCCATCAATCAATACATGTACTGGTCGTAGAGGCACGGTTGTTCCGACCAGTGACATTCGACCAGTGATACATTTAGAATGATATCATATAAGTTAATGAGTTTCATCAACAAGTCACATACTCATTGATCTATAACTGATGATTCATTCAAGGAACAAGATAACATATTATCCAATATCATGAACATAAGGAAATACAATCATCTTTATGATTGCCTCTAGGGCATATTTCCAACCGCATCATGCGTTGATGTATATCAAGACTTAAAGAAATGGGAATCATCGTGTGTCGATGATGATTAAAGAAAAGACCCATCATGTGTTGATGGAAGACAAGTGAAGGAATGTATCATATGTTGATGCATGTCAAGACTCGGGATGAAGAAATCATCATGTGTTGATGATGTTCAAGGCAAGATCCCGAAGTGAAGAAATCATCATGTGTTGATGATTATCAAGTCAAGGACCCGGATTTGAAGTGTTGATGTGCGTCATCAAGCTTCAAGAAGATGCAAGGCAAAAGTATGACTAGCTAGGGCTAAGGATGTGTTCCTAGTCTTTTACCGGTCTTGGAGTTTGGTTGAAAGACCGGATTGCTAGTATAGAATTGTTGTACTATTAAGAGGGGACTTGACTAGTAGCATGAGTTAGTCATGTGTTGATAGCTCATTGTGTTTGTTCTAGCTCATCTATGCATGGAGCTATTATTTGCGAATGTGTTTTGCAAATGAATGATGCTCATGCATTTAATCTTTGTAGCATGGGACTATAGTTTGCAAATATGTTTTGCAAATGGTTGAAGTCCATGCACCTTAGCCTTGTGGCATGATACTGTTATTTGCGAATGTGTTTTGCAAATAGTCGAAGCTCATGTTTGATTTCTTGTAGCATGTGACTTAAGTTTGCAAATGTGTTTTGCAAATGGTGTAAGTCCATGTACCTTTTTTCTTGTGGTATGATTCCAAAAGTTGGCAAATGTGTTTTGCAACTTGTTAGGAATCTTACATTTGATCCTTGTTAGGCATGGCTTATCAATTGGCAAATGTGCTTTGCAATTGAAGTTGTTTTGAAAGCCATTGCTTCTTTGTCAGGATAATCGGAAGTTCCGGCGTTATAACTGCGGAACTACCGCAGGCCGGAAGGTCCGAAATCTCATAGAATGTTTTTTCCAGAAGCACCCTTTTTGGGACTTAATTAGCCGATTTTCGAAAGCGCGGAAGTACCACCATGTTGGGAGCGGAACTACCGCACCGCGGATGTTCTGATTTGGCGCGTGTGTTGGACCTGAGTGGAAGCGGAAGTACCGCCCATCAGAAACGGAGCTTCCGATAATCGGAAGTACCGCAAATTAATTGGCAATAGTTCCGAATTTCATTTTCAACGGCTAGTTTCTCGTCTGATATAGCTGTTACTGTGCTTGTCGCTGAGGTGCGGAAGTTCCGGACCTTGAATGGCGGAAGTTCCGCATTTGCTGATTTTTCAGCAGATTCTCTCCCAAGGGCTAGTTTTTGTGTGTGGACTATATATAGCTACCTTGGCCGGTTGGGAATGGTTGATGGTGCTATCGTGAATCCCTTTTGAGCCTCTTGAGCTAAGAGCAAGCCTCTCATCCTCTATTGTGCATGTGTTGCACTTAGTGAGATTTGAGAGCAAACCCTAAGTGCATGTATTGCCTTAGGTAGTGGATTGTGTATCCACTTGAGCGTTGACACTTGATTAGTTCAAGTGAAAGTTGAGTCTTGTTACTCTTGGTGTTTGCCGACACCTAAACGGCGTGGAGACGTCGTGCCCGGTGATCTTCTCAAGAAGCTTGTGAATAGGCCTGGTGTGTTGTGAGTGGTTTGGTGCTCACCATCTCCGGAGTGGAGGAAGAGCAACCATAGTGCAGCGAGGTGTTGGTTCGGTTTGGAACCGGTCCAAGTGGTTGGACTTACCTCGGAGGTGTTGGCTTAATTAGTGTAGCCGGTCCGACGTGGTTGGGCTTACCTCAACGTGGATTAGGGGAGACCGGCAAGTCTCCGAACACCACGGTAAAACATAATCGTGTCATCTTTATTTGTCTTGTGCTTTACTTTGAGCAATTTACATTACATGCTTTAATTGCTTACATATCTTTGTATGATTGCTCTATTGTATTGTATTCATATTGTCGGTGCAGTTAGGGAAGCCTAGTTGATTTAGGTTTTAATTATGCAAAATCAATTTGTTATTAGCTTCCGCATTATATATTGGTTTTGGCGCTAAAGATTTTTAAAACCGCCTATTCACCCCCCTCTAGTCAGCCACCTCGATCTTACAGATACACTACAAGTCTTGCTGAGTACGCAGTATACCCAGTCTTGTTTAAATTGTTGTTTAGACTTAGAAGATGAGCTTACGCCGGACGAGGCTTTCTTCGCACCCGATATCGAAGGGTTCGGTGACGGGTTTTGTAGGACTTGTATCTTGTCAGTTGTTTGAGGGATCAGATGGGCATACCGTTGGATCATTTTGGTTTATTTTCTATCCTTCCTGCTGCATTCTGTTGATACTTGAGTTTTATTTGGCCGGTCTGGCCTTGTGATGTAAACTCTGGGATCATCTAAGTTATGTACCATATTTATTCCATTTTGTATGTATGAATGTATGGATGTGATTATCAATGTTGTGAATGTGTGTACTAGCCACTGATCATAGGACTAGTATGATACACACATGAGGGCTTCAGGTATTCAAAACCAGGGTCTGACAGCCCAAATTCAAACAAAATGAAAAAAATTGAACGAATTGATTTTCTTTCAGAGGGTAAAGAAAGTTCTAAAATTTTAGAAATTTCAACGAAATTTTGAACCCTGGTTGAGACGACAAGCGGTTCGTGATGTTCATAGGATTGATCGACTTCGTGGATGCACGCTTCATTGCATCGGACATCCAACTTTTTATTGCAATCGCATATCTAGTGTTAGCGATTCATGATCTCCTCACGCTTGGTTCACGGTAGAAATTTTTGTTTTGCGCTATTGAAGCCTATCAATATAGCAACAGAGAAAGATCTCGTAATGAGAGATGATCAAATCAATTTCTCAACAAGATAGGAAGGCTAAGATATATGCTTTTGATTTAGCGTGGCTACGTGTCGACGACTTTCACGCCGACTCGAGTTTTCTTATGAGAGGAAGAAGCAAATGCTTTAGATTAGCGCTGGCCATGTGTCGGCGTTTTAAATGGGGTGCCATACGGGTATGTCGCACCTAATGCCATAGGATTTTTCCGCCTCAATCAATTCGTATGATTCAGAGTTAGTGGCGCCGCACGCGCGGGACGCAAACCCACTCGTCTGATAACAGACGACGTCCGCCGCATGTACACACGCTGCACGCCGCGGCGACGATGTAGCTAGCCAGCAGAGCTATCACTCCATCACCGACGGCGAGCGAAGTTGCGGAGGGCGCGCAGCGACGTGACGCCGACGCTACACCGAGCCAACGCAAGGTCGTGCGGAGGATCCGGTCTCTTCGCGACCGACGCCACCGCCTCCGACTGACTTGGCGACGATGCCGGCTCCGGCACTGCAGACGGAGCCAAGAAGGCCGCCGTCGTATGGAGATGGTGATCTTGTGTAATGCCCCAATTTTAATAAACAAGAATTATATGCATTTTATATTATATTTGTTATTTCAAGCATTTGCATAGATTTTTGCATTTGTAAATATCCTAATCAAAGTCTAATAGGTAACTCCAATCACAACTCCAAAGAGAGACAATAATTAATACTTATGAAATTCTCTGGGAAATAATTTAATTAAAAACTTTACAATGTTTATCATAAGTAACAATCTTCTCAATACAAGTAACACAAGAATTTATTTACATCAGATCAGATTATGTTTTACAACTTTGAGTAATTTACAAAATGTTAAATTAAAACTTGCATTGCATGTCGCCTAAAGCCTTCCTTGAAATCTTGCCTGTCCATCGTTGTCCAGACAAACCATCTTTCTCGACCAAATCCGAAACACCATTCGCAGCTCCATAGTCCACAACCAATCAAAAGACCATTAGTTATTCAAAAAGCAATATATTAGAGTTAGAATAAAATAAATTACCGTCAGTATACCATAAGAATCATTACGGTTCCCAGGCCTACTTAGATTAGTCGGCACCCTAAGTATCGAGACTACCCACACCAACCTAGGTTAACCTAAGATCTTGGCTTTTAAGTCACCTAGGCTAACCTGCATTAGTCGAAGACCGGATACCCAAAGATACCTAGACTAACCTAAGTAAATCAACACCGCTTTATTTCCGTAGGTTTTCATCATTCGGCATTTAGGGAAATCCAAAAACCTACTTACACTGAATTACCTCAACTGTCACAAAACCATTGCATAATGAATTGCTAACCAATGGACCAAAATGCCCACCCAAAAATATCTTAGGAGCCATCCGATAAACACAAATGCATCTCACCAAGCCAAGCATCACCGCAAGAACCACCAGGAACCACCAAGGCAAGAAGAGCAGAGCAGAGCCAAAGAAAGCACAACCGGTGCCAAGACACTGGCCCAGAGAATTCCAACCCCGCAAAATCGCCAGAGCAAGCAACCCATTTCTCCCCAAAGCAGCCATTTCCTTCCCAATTCCTCACCAACCCCATTTCCATCTCTTCTCTGAAGCAAGAACCGAAGGCAATCAAGAGCAAGACAATCAAAGCAAGGCCAGGAGCAAATCATCAGGTCAAGCCAAGCCAAGCCAGCATCACCATCATCAACTGATGTCGCAACCAAATTAAGGCAAGCAAGAAGAAGCAGCAGCCAGAGCAAGAGGAGGAAAGAAGCATCAGGAGCCAGAAGCACAGGAGGAGGGGAACACCAGCAGAAGGGCGCCAGAGGAGAGCACCAAAGACAAAGCCAAGATCGCCACCCTCTTCTTCCAAATTCTAAAATCATCAAGAGGTAACCCAAGACCCATCAAGAAGCATATCACTTGCACATCATCAATCACTGACCTTAGTATGCATTGCACTCATCCAAATCATTCTCACAAATCCTGCACTCAAGAGAACAATCAAGATAGCTCTCGCTCAATTTCACCATCACAGAGCAAAGAGGGGTAGAGTAGAGAGGGAAATCACCTAGGACTTATCTCGGGCAAACCGACTCCATCTTTCACCTCCACCTTTGTAGTCTCCATCACCTCCTCAAATCGGTCACCATGAATATGCATTCACAAATAATCAAAGAACATTAATACTCAAATCAACTGTTTTGCTAAAAATCAACATAATCAAATCAAATTAGATCGGGGAACTAAGTCCAAGAGCGTGCCGAAGTCGAGAACGAGCGCCGAGTAGCCGAGGGCGGTTCTGAGGAGCTAGGCGGCCGGGCGGCGGAGGCCGAGCAGCAGCCAAGGCACCGGAGCAGGCGAGCCGGGATCGCGAGCCGAGTCGGCGGCGGCGCCAAGCACCAAGCCAGCCGAGAGGAGAAGTAGCGCAAAGGAGCCAGAGGCGGCGCATGGCCTCCGGCCACAGCCGAGGAGAAGCGACGCAGGAACCGAGCGCAGGAACGCGGGAGCCGTGGAGGCGGCGGCTGCCGTGAGGAAGCGAGAGAGCGAGAATGAGAGGTGGAGCGACCGAGAGAGCCGGGAGAGAAACCGAGAGGAGATAGGAAGGGGGAAGAAGAAGCGTCGGCAGAGAGATAAGGGAGAGAAGGATGCTTCGGCCGAGAGGGAATTAGAGAAAGAGAGAGAGAAGATTAAGGTATAAGGTTAAGATTAGGCATTAGAGATTAAGCAGTGAATAAAAATTGGAATTAAAGAATAGTGCAAATAAATTTTCGTGTTTTGTAATGGCTTTAGTTTTAGCTGTTTAAATTGATGTTAATTAGTAAGTATTATTAATACCATATCAATATTGCAATCGATCTAAGTTTTAGTCGTCCGCAATTAAATATAAGTAAATCGACTCTTAGAAAATAAATTCAAGCGTAGTGTAAATAAATTAATCTGAGTCTTTAGGGATGAATTGACCGCCATTAGTATTCACCCGATTAAATACAACGACCTGTTGTGTTATAAGTTATTCGAAATATATTAATTAAATCTAACACTGCGACTGCAGATAATAGATGTGCACACAATCACCATCAAAGTCTGCCGAAAGAAGAGAGCATATTAGATGGTTGATTTTGACTGTAGGATCATCGTGGTTGTATACCTAGAATGCCTGGAGAGAGTGTTTGTGAGTACTAGGTGTCCTGTCAAGGAAAACAACATCACCTAAACTCTAGGTATTGTCAGTCATTATAATTCCGCCAGAAATTGAACTAACTTTAACCAGTTCATAAGAAATTGAATTTTTATTAAATTAAAATCTATACTTAAGTGCATCTAGAATCATAACCTCATTAATATGTAATTATCATGCATTTTTGAGCATTTTGGATTTCTCGATTTTATCGGTATTTATTCGCTATTGTATTTTCTTTTAGATTCCGAATTGCGCGACGTGAACGATAATGTCTACAATAGTGAACAAGTGGACTTCTACCAAGGCAAGCATCCTCTCTGCACCATGTTGATCCCAATTTTTGAACTGTAGATTTACAAAACACAAAGTTGATATCATGCATGCTAATTTTCTTAAAATTAATTGTGATATGTCAATAGGTAGTTATAACCTGACAATTGTGGTTTACCTTAAATATGATCATACACTCAACCTTAAGGTAGTGTTTTTATACTAAGATACTTATTTCAGTAATTGCTTAGCCATGCAGTCTGTAGTATGTCAATTTTATTTTACCAAACTTGGAAATATTAAATGAATTTTATTTATTTTAATTCTTTGTTCAGTTTATTTAAATTTGAAATGAAAGCAAATTTTGTTTATTCACACTGATTTTAAATCCGGACAAGTGGATGCTAGTGAGGGTGCCTTAGTGCACGAGATTGGGAAATGTGGTTGTCTTGTCTGGATTGATTAAGGACTGAACATTGACTAGATGATTCAAGCACCAACGTACTTCCACACGCAGTGTATGGGCGCTGTTTGGTTAAGTAAAGGGTTAATATTATTGAGTTGGATACAGGAGAGTAAGGACATGTGTATTGATTTCATATGGCATAGATGCTTAAGTCTTCGGGCCGTGTCGTATGCCATGTGGAGCTTATATCGATATCAGATGTTCTTAGAAGGGTAAGGGCGTAGATGTGTTACATCGCATGTACGCACTTCGTGGCCCCGATCATGTGTAATATGTGTGGCTAACACGAGTTTGCATTTAATTGACTGGTCGGCATTCCTCGCATAACAACATGTGAGCCTCGGCTGAACAAATGCTATCATCGTTGTTTAAGCGGATCACCGCACATGGGTTATCCACTCAATAGTGTCAACTTGTTGAAAATACCAAATCTTAGTTTACCCTACGCATACCAAAGGCAAGGTGCTATTATTCCGAGGCTTACTGCCAACTAAGTCGTGGGTAAAGATGTACACCCTGCAGGATTAAAACTATTCGAATAGCCGTGTCCACGGTTACGGACAATGCTTGAATTTGAATATCGCTTTGTATAGATTTTAAAAATGAAATTTTGTATGGAAACTGTTTCGGCATGAGAGTGAATCATGCAATGTGTTACTAGTGGTTGTAGCCACTTAACTTTGATACAAATTATGATTATGCTCTCTTTTACTTACTGTTTTAGTCCAAATTGATTTATAAAATGCTTTGTTGAAACCTAGCAAGTGTAGGTTAGGATGTATTGCTTTCTGCAAAGTTTAACCATTATAACCTTCCTGTTGTTAACCTTATGCATTTACAAATTCTAATCCTTTGTATAGAACCTCTCAAACACTTTATTTTAAATAGTTTGTGTAAGTCTTGCTGAGTACCTTCCGTACTCAGTGGAATTGTCCACTTGTTGCAGGTAAAGAACGCCCTAGAAATATTTCGAATTGAAGCGATTACGAGGAAACTTCGGCTTTAATCCCAGTCAAGTTGCCCTTGGGTTGTGGCGCCCACCGAGATTTTATTTTATTACTGCTTCCATTTATGGTTTACTTAATGTTTCACTGTAAATTTTTATTAATGTATTCCAATCGTATGCTTGTGATATATCGTTGTAAGGATATGTCTATGTTAGCACTCATCCCGAGCTAACATGAGAGGCATATCCGGAACTCAATATTGGAATTGTACCTTGTTAATGATTATACTTCTAGTATTATTTTTAATTGAGACTTGATTGTTCTTGATTAAAAATTTTACTTTTGGTATGATTATTAATTTGGTATAAACCTCCAATATTCGGGTCCTCACAAATAGGTATCAGAGTGTGTTAACGGAGGTTAAAGCCGTAATAATGGACGATGTTAGGAATTTGGTTTGCAAAAAGTATTTTCAAAACTAGCAAAATTTGGGCAAAAATGTAAGTAATATGATTCTTTTCTTTCTTACCCATCCTAGCATCTAAGTCTTATCTCATAATTCATTTGATTTGTGCAAAGCAAATTTTCTTCGGTGTTCGTCTCTTTTCTCCAATAGTAGACACGCTAAGTAGTCAACTGGTGAGGACAATGGTGGCAAGACGAGAAGATGTTGTTTTCTCGCAAGATTAGGATTAATTTAGGGATTATTGTTAGATTATATACACCCTAATTATATTGTAGACGCTGAATTTTGGAATATGATCATTTGTTCTCTTTTGTTTCCAAATAGTTGCGCATTGCCTACAGGCAGCATGTATAGCAACTATATCGAAAACTAATTGTGGTTCAATTGAATCTTGTACTGGCCTTGAGCCTTAGTACACCCATTTGGATCTTGAGTTGCAAGGTTTTGGGATTTTGCATTCATAATAGGAATTATTGTCTAAGTGTTGCCCGCTTACTTACCTTATGCTCATTCTCTCATTTCATTTCTTATGCACCAACATGTTTAAGGGGGGTAGAGAATGCCCCAAGGTATGTGTTAGGCATCATAATTCCTACACTTTGATCATGCATATAGTCTTAAGTTAAGTCAAGCATATCTGATTATTTAGATTGTTAGCAAGAATCATAACTAAAAGGATTTTATAAATTAAGATGCATGATTAGTATTTCATCTTAGTGTGTAAAACAGGAAATGACTAGTCTATAGCAAAATAAATTGAAATTTGCTTTAGCCTATGATTGTTAACTAAATTGGAATTTAACAACTTGCCATGCTTATATAGATTTCTTGTTTGAACTTAAAAATTTGAAAGTCATCGATGTGTAGTTTGATATGTTAGACTGTTGTAAAATTAAACAACATGTCTATCTTTTAAATTATTAATGAGTGAAGATGTCTTAACATGAGCTGATGATAGTTTATTTTATTGTTATTCAATTAAAAGTAATTAAAATAGAGTAAGTTATACCGGTAGTTTTATACTCTTTGTCAAAGCAAAAAGCCATTCTTTGTTATTGAGTAATTTTGACTTAGATAGTGGAATCTGCACACTAGTGTCCTTAAGTAATCATAATCTTGAGAATTTTATTTGAGCACATGGTAGTGTGTATTTCCCAAATATATTTTTTTTCCAAAAGATTAATGAATTTGTTTTGTCTAGGAATTAATTCAAATACCTTGCAAGACTGTTCTAGCCATGTTTGAATCTAGAATTAATAGGAAGGTTTAAACTGCTAGTACCAGTTTTCTAGTGTTTAGTATCACCTAACTAACTTGCCATAAGTTTTCTGTAATTTTTGAACCTAATTTCATTAGTGTTTGAGCCCTAGGACTTGTTTCGTGTCTGAACTGATCTACCGACCAAAACCTGAACATGATGTGTAGAATAAATTCTTCTGATAATGTTAGAATCCTAACAATACTCCTGAATTTACCTAGCTAATTTAGTAATTTTTCCAAGCCCTAGTTGTTCACCAGTAGCAGTTAAAAACGAGTGGTGAAGTTAATTATTTTGGTTGTTAAGGACCAGATCATGGTAGTGTTCATTCATATTATTTGTTAAATCTTATGCTCATCCAATCTCAATAAAATTGGTTGGTTATAGTTTGGTAGAATCATGTAAGCAGGCTTGTGAATCCTTGCATTCATTATATAACTCTAATTTTTTTCCAGAAATTGATTGCATTTTTGCATCCCTGCATGCATTCATCTAATACATTTTTCTCCAAATCGGGCAATTAGAATTAGCAAAACATGGGTTAAGTGAGACTAACTTAAACCCTACTTTAACCTCTCCTCTATGCACAAATTCATAGTTTTGACACTAGTTTATTAGTTAGTCAATTCTCCTATTTTATCGATCGATGCTTCTTTCGGTCGACTGACTCGAGTCGTGTCTTCCTCCTGCCTATAACTTAAAATTGTTAAAGAACCTCATTGATTTCAGATATGAACCTTTTCTTTAGGTAACCTCTTCTCTCGTAGATAGTTGGTGGATTTTCATCCTACCGGAAGAAGAGGTGAAGCTCGACATGTTTGAAGTACCTTCGAATCAAGAAAGGAAAGGTTAAACAAAGCAATAGAAAGGGAGAATTGTGTCAGCAACGTCGTGTTACTTCATCAAGATATCTCGGCTCTATCTCTGAAGGAAGTCAAGACTGTAGATAGTACATTTCATCTAGAATTGGAGCAACCACCTAGGAAAAACCCGAAAGAAGGATCATCCTTCCACATAGCTTTCCTGTTTAGAACCTAAAACTGAAAAATAACCTCACATGATTCGGATTTGAGTCCGGGTTGTGATTAAAATCCGAAGTGTGGTCCTAAGCCCAAACCTAGCTAGATCGCCATAGCCTTTTGTCCCACTTTCAACCACCGTAATCTCTGGTCGAGATTCTGCTTAAGGGGGTAGGTTTGTAATGTTCCCAATTTTAATAAACAGTAATTATATGCATTTTATATTATATTTGTTATTTCTGAAGCATTTGCATAGATTTTTGCATTTGTAAATATCCTAATCAAAGTCTAATAGGTAACTCCAATCACAACTCCAAAGAGAGACAATAATTAATACTTATGAAATTCTCTGGGAAATAATTTAATTAAAAACTTTACAATGTTTATCATAAGTAACAATCTTCTCAATACAAGTAACACAAGAATTTATTTACATCAGATCAGATTATGTTTTACAACTTTGAGTAATTTACAAAATGTTAAATTAAAACTTGCATTGCATGTCGCCTAAAGCCTTCCTTGAAATCTTGCCTGTCCATCGTTGTCCAGACAAACCATCTTTCTCGACCAAATCCGAAACACCATTCGCAGCTCCATAGTCCGTCAACCAATCAAAAGACCATTAGTTATTCAAAAAGCAATATATTAGAGTTAGAATAAAATAAATTACCGTCAGTATACCATAAGAATCATTACGGTTCCCAGGCCTACTTAGATTAGTCGGCACCCTAAGTATCGAGACTACCCACACCAACCTAGGTTAACCGGCATCTTGGCTTTTTAAGTCACCTAGGCTAACCCAGATTAGTCGGCACCGGGATACCCAAAGATACCTAGACTAACCTAAGTAAATCAACACCGTTTTATTTCCGTAGGTTTTCATCATTCGGCATTTAGGGAAATCCAAAAACCTACTTACACTGAATTACCTCAACTGTCACAAAACCATTGCATAATGAATTGCTAACCAATGGACCAAAAATGCCCAGCCCAAAAAATATCTTAGGAGCCATCCGGATAAACACAAATGCATCTCACCAAGCCAAGCATCACCGCAAGAACCACCAGGAACCACCAAGGCAAAGAAGAGCAGAGCAGAGCCAGCAAAGCACAACCGGGTGCCAGCACAGCCGGTTCCAGAGAATTCCCAACCCCTGCAAAATCAGCAGGAGCAAGCAACCCATTTCCTCCCCAGCAGCCATTTCCCCTTCCCAATTCCCCTCAGCCGAACCCCATTTCCATCTCTTCTCTGAAGCAAGAACCGAAGGCAATCAAGAGCAAGACAATCAAAGCAAGGCCAGGAGCAAATCATCAGGTCAAGCCAAGCCAAGCCAAGATCACCATCATCAACTGATGTCGAACCACCAAGGCAAGCCAAGAGAAGCAGCAGCAGCCAGGAGCAAGAGGAGGAAAGAAGCATCAGGGAGCCAGGAAGCACAGGAGGAGGGGAACACCAGCAGAAGGGCGCCAGAGGAGAGCACCAAAGACAAAGCCAAGATCGCCACCCTCTTCTTCCAAATTCTAAAATCATCAAGAGGTAACCCTAAGACCCATCAAGAAGCATATCACTTGCACATCATCAATCACTGCATCTTAGTATGCATTGCACTCATCCAAATCATTCTCACAAATCCTGCACTCAAGAGAACAATCAAGATAGCTCTCACCAATTTCACCATCACAGAGCAAAGAGGGGTAGAGTAGAGAGGGAAATCACCTAGGACTTATCTCGTGGCAAACCGACTCCATCTTTCACCTCCACCTTTGTAGTCTCCATCACCTCCTCAAATCGGTCACCATGAATATGCATTCACAAATAATCAAAGAACATTAATATCAAATCAACTGGTTTTGCTAAAAATCAACATAATCAAATCAAATTAGATCGGGGAACTAAGTTCAAAGAGCGTGCCGAGTCGAGAACGAGCGCCGAGTAGCCGAGGGCGGCTCGAGGAGCCAGGCGGCCGGGCGGCGGAGGCCGAGCAGCCAAGCCAAGGCACTGGAGCAGGCGAAGCCGGGATCATGAGCTGAGTCGGGCGGCGCCCAAGCACCAAGCCACCGAGAGGAGAAGTAGCGCAAAGGAGCCGAGGCGGTAGCAGATGGCCTCCCGGCCACGCCGAGGAGAAGCGACGGCAGGAACCGAGCGCAGGGAACGCGGAGCCAGGAGGCGGCGCTGTGAGGAAGCGAGAGAGCGAGAATGAGAGGTGGAGCGACCGAGAGAGCCGGAGAGAAACCGAGAGGAGATAGGAAGGGGGAAGAAGAAGGCCAGAGAGATAAGGGAGAGAAGGATGCTTCTACGAGAGGGAATTAGAGAAAGAGAGAGAGAAGATTAAGGTATAAGGTTAAGATTAGGCATTAGAGATTAAGCAAAGGAATAAAAATTGGAATTAAAGAATAGTGCAAATAAATTTTAGTGTTTTGTAATGGCTTTAGTTTTAGCTGCTTAAATTGATGTTAATTACTAAGTATTATTAATACCATATCAATATTGCAATCGATCTAAGTTTTAGTCGTCCGCAATTAAATATCAAGAATCGACTCTTAGAAAATAAATTCAAGCGTCGTAAATAAATTAACTGAGTCTTTAGGGATGAATTGACCGCCATTAGTATTCACCCGATTAAATACAACGACCTGTTGTGTTATAAGTTTTTCGAAATATATTAATTAAATCTAACACTGCGACTGCAGATAATAGATGTGCACACAATCACCATCAAAGTCTCACAAAGAAGAGAGCATATTAGATGGTTGATTTTGATCAGAGGATCATCGTGGTTGTATACCTAGAATGCCCGAGAGAGTGTTTGTGAGTACTAGGTGTCCTGTCAAGGAAAACAACATCACCTAAACTCTAGGTATTGTCACCATTATAATTCCGCCGTAAATTGAACTAACTTTAACCAGCCATAAGAAATTGAATTTTTATTAAATTAAAATCTATACTTAAGTGCATCTAGAATCATAACCTCATTAATATGTAATTATCATGCATTTTTGAGCATTTTGGATTTCTCGATTTTATCGGTATTTATTCGCTATTGTATTTTCTTTTAGATTCGAATTGCGCGACGTGAACGATAATGTCTACAATAGTGAACAAGTGGACTTCTACCAAGGCAAGCATCCTCTCTCGCACCATGTTGATCCCAATTTTGAATCAGATTTACAAAACACAAGGATATCAAGTTGCATGCTAATTTTCTTAAAATTAATTGTGATCTCATCAATAGGTAGTTATAACTCGACAATTGTGGTTTACCTTAAATATGATCATACACTCAACCTTAAGGTAGTGTTTTTATACTAAGATACTTATTTCAGTAATTGCTTAGCCATGCAGTCTGTAGTATGTCAATTTTATTTTACCAAACTTGGAAATATTAAATGAATTTTATTTATTTTAATTCTTTGTTCAGTTTATTTAAATTTGAAATGAAAGCAAATTTTGTTTATTCACACTGATTTTAAATCCGGACAAGTGGATGCTAGTGAGGGTGCCTTAGTGCACGAGATTGGGAAATGTGGTTGTCTTGTCTGGATTGATTAAGGACTGAACATTGACTAGATGATTCAAGCACCAACGTACTTCCACACGCAGTGTATGGGCGCTGTTTGGTTAAGTAAAGGGTTAATATTATTGAGTTGGATACAGGAGAGTAAGGACATGTGTATTGATTTCATATGGCATAGATGCTTAAGTCTTCGGCCGTGTCGTATGCCATGTGGAGCTTATATCGATATCGATGTTCTTAGAAGGGTAAGGGCGTAGATGTGTTACATCGCATGTACGCATTCTTCAGGGCCCGATCATGTGTAATATGTGTGGCTAACACGAGTTTGCATTTAATTGACTGGTCGGCATTCTCGTACAACATGTGAGCCTCTGCTGAACAAATGCTATCACCGTTGTTTGCTGGATCACGCACATGGGTTATCCACTCAATAGTGTCAACTTGTTGAAAATACCAAATCTTAGTTTACCCTACGGCATACCAAAGGCAAGGTGCTATTATTCCGAGGCTTACGGCTAACTAAGTCGTGGGTAAAGATGTACACCTCGCAGGATTAAAACTATTCGAATAGCCGTGTCCACTGCTACTGACAATGCTTGAATTTGAATATCGCTTGTATAGATTTTAAAATGAAATTTTGTATGGAAACTGCTTTGCATGAGAGTGAATCATGCAATGTGTTGCTAGTGGTTGTAGCCACTTAACTTTGATACAAATTATGATTATGCTCTTTTACTTATCGCTTTAGTCCAAATTGATTTATAAAATGCTTTGTTGAAACCTAGCAAGTGTAGGTTAGATGTATTGCTTTCTCAAAGTTTAACCATTATAACCTTCCCGTTGTTAACCTTATGCATTTACAAATTCTAATCCTTTGTATAGAACCTCTCAAACACTTTATTTTAAATAGTTTGTGTAAGTCTTGCTGAGTACCTTCCGTACTCAGTGGAATTGTCCACTTGTTGCAGGTAAAGAACGCCTAGAAATATTTCAATTGAAGCGATTACGAGGAAACTTCGCTTTAATCCCACTGTTGCCCTTGGGTTGTGGCGCCCACCGAGATTTTATTTTATTACTTCGCTTCCATTTATGGTTTACTTAATGTTTCACAGTAAATTTTTATTAATGTATTCCAATCGTATGCTTGTGATATAATGTTGTAAGGATATGTCTATGTTAGCACTCATCCCGAGCTAACATGAGAGGCATATCCGAACCTGAATATTGGAATTGTACCTTGTTAATGATTATACTTCTAGTATTATTTTTAATTGAGACTTGATTGTTCTTGATTAAAAATTTTACTTTTGGTATGATTATTAATTTGGTATAAACCTCCAATATTCCGGTCCTCACATCTTGTAGGTTCGCACGCGTTCTCGCCACCAAAGAAGGCATCTAGGACTGCATGCCCCAAGAACGGAGCCCTAGTTGTTCTTCCGAATAATCCAAGCACGGCCGGGCCGCGCTGCCACCGAGGATGCGCGGCGGTACGAAGCGCAGATCGCCGCGGCGGCGGAGTTCCGGACCGCCGCTCTAGGTCCGCAGTGGGTCGGCCGGGTCGGCCCAAGGTCGCCACGACGCTTAGCTTATGAGATGCGCTTCGCCGCTTTGGCGGCGATGGCTACGGATTGATCTGGTTTTACATCCATCGATCGTAAGAAGGATCTCGAGCCTCGACAGATTGAAGCAAGAAAGGATGCTTTGACGACGGCGACGATGGAGTCATGTGCGAGTGGCGCCCGCTCTCGCCGCGCCACGCCGTTCCTTCCTTGACGTCGTTGCCACTGCCGCCGCTGCCGGCCGCCACATCCCGTAAGCCACGCATCGCACGCCGAGGATCCGGGATGCTCGATCCTTCCGGCGGCCGATTCGCCGACGAGGACCTCATCGGCCCGCCGATCTCGACACTGGCGCCGCGATCTTGGACGACAACTTGATTTGATCTCACCGATCTATCGCTGATGGTCACTAAGTTAACGCTTTAGTTTCTCAATCTGTTCGATCAAATAGTACATTTTTAATGCCACGCTATCACAACCGGAGAGACTTTTTGCCGAAAGTGCCTCGTGCACTCGCAAGACAGATTTATATACACTCGCAAAGGGCGCCGGAACTAGTTTATCAAGAAGACCCCTTTGCCGAGTGCACTTTATCGGGCACTCAAGAAAGGCTTTGCCGAAAGTGCTAATCTAACACTCGGCAAAGAAAAGTCGCCGTGACGGCGAAGCGCCACTGCGACGACGCCTTTGCCGAGTGTCAAGGTCAAGCACTCGGCAAAGGTCTCCACTTTGCCGAGTGCTATTGAATCAAACACTCGGCAGGTGGGCTCTGGCCGAGTGCCACCGGAGGACACTCGGCAACAGCCATCTTTGCCGAGTGCCCGCCCGTGGCACTCGGAATCGGCGATGTTTGCCGAGTGCAATGGCCTTTGCACTCGGAAAGCATGGTCACTTTGCCGAGTGTCATGGCCATTGCACTCGCAAAGTGACTAAAAACATTTTTTTAGTTGTTTTTACATCCCATCCAAACAAATGTAAGATATATATATAACAAATATCATCAACATCACATATATATCATCAACAAACATATATATCACCAACACCACATATATATCACAAACGCCACATGTCTCACAATATATCACAAATAACTTCACAAGTAATCCAAGTGCTCCATCATCTACAACCATAATTGCAAATAGAAGTACCATTAACAACTACAAGTAGTATCACTAAGATGGCCAATGAGACTGATTTGGTGAAGGATTCATCAAGCATGAGGATCGCTCGATCCCGCCATTGATTCTGCACAAAGGAGAAGAGATTGCATGTGTGAGACAAGATAAATATATACCATACATGAATAAAACTTTCATACTCCACTAGGTTTGACCGTAAGCATGAACATACAAACTAAAACATTTATACTCACAGAGTAGAATAGTGAGGTGGAGGTGGAGCGAATAGCGAAGGTATGAGGTACACCAGAAGGGCGCCAAGACTTTGCATGTATCAAGAATCTCCGCCATCCTCCGCCGCCGCCTCCCGCCTGCCTCCACCCTCTCCATCTTCGCCGCATATCCGCCTCCCAGATCCTCCTCTCTTGTTCCACCGGGCGCATAATATATTCACCCCAATGTTACAATAATGCAAAGGAAAGGTATGAAAAACCAATGAACGATTTAATAAACCAGAATAACTCGAGTGCCTCCACCCGTGGTGTGAAGTGTCCCGCCGAGGTCGTATGGTCGGCTCGTGCTCGTGCCGCTTGCTCAACTGGGAGAGATCGAGAAGCGGCCGAGTCGATTGCGCTGCCGCCAATGCAAGATCGCCCATGCTTCTTGCCTCCTCCCACCCTCATGACGACTTCTCCATCAAGGTCCTCGGTGCTCGGATCGCACCGCCCATGGACCTCCCTTGCCATCGATGTGTACTCACTAAGGCGGTTGTGGACGGTCGATTGATGTACGCCGCCCGCCCTCCGGCTTTGTAGTCGACGCCGGACGCCGCTTGCCCTTGTGGGCCATAGCAAATGCCTTGAAGATGGAGCAAGGTCGGCCACCATGTGACGCCGATTGCGAAAAAAAGAAGATGATTAGAAATCATGCAATTGAGCGTTAGAATAAATAAATGAATTCACAGACCCATGTTTCTCGTGATCCGCCGAGGTTGCGGCTACCTTGATGGTGTGCTACACTGCATCATCAAACGCCGCCCCGCACAAGTTGTGCGCTCCTCCACTCGCTGAGCACCACTTGTGCACCATCTGCTCTCAAAGATCGGGATGCGCAATGCACCAATAAGGAATCATCTACAGCCATCAAGTACATGGCATATCGTAAGATGAAATTAAGCCTACTTAATCTCAAAATGAATCAAGATTAATGTTCTCAGATTTACCGCAGTATCGTCCCGGTCGCCATGGTTCTTGCGTCCCTTTTGGTGGCCTTCGCTCCAAGGACGGTCCTGCGGTAAGTTACGACTACCGATGCGCTACCGTAATGCATGTCCACGACGAGTTTTTTGCAAAGATTTGGTAGCCACCGTGATCCGCCCGCCTCATGTCCGCCCCGGCATCTAAAGAAATCTCGCATACAAACACGATGTATCCATTCATTATTTCAAGAATGTCCAATGAATATGATGTATTGAGCAATGTAGTGCGAGGAAGACTTACCCACGCTCTTGCTTCACCCGCCCGCTTTGTTGTTAACACCTCGGGGCCCGACCGCAGATCGGGCGGCGGCGAGTGGTCAAACGAGTAGGCCGCCCCGCTACTCCTGCGCACTCAACCAGCCAGGGAAGTGCTCCTTGCACGTAAGACCGAGGATGCCATTGACTTGGCGTGTGTGAGCACCTCCACTGCCACAATCGCCCAGCCTCCGCCAAGTGATTAAGAAAATTATTATTTTCTATTTTGATTTTCAACATATCATATAAAGTAGTGATAACATCTAAAGTTACTTACTTTTCCCCTCGTCGATCACGCGCGTCTCTCACGAGGTATCGGTCCCGAGGAGGCTCGCGGACCTCGCAAGTAGACGCCGACGAACTAGAGGAAGCGGAACCCCCGCCGCCGCCTCCTCCTCGCAGCCCTCCCGCGCGTCCTCCTCGCGCCTCGCCGCCCTCCCGCACGCCCTCCCGCGCCTCCTCGGCCTCCCACAGGCACTCCGCTCCTCCTCCTCCTCCTCACGCGACGGGCGCAGCGACGACTCCTCCTCGCGGCGCTCCTCCTCCTACTCTCCTCGGTTCACGGTCCTTGTCCTTCTGCACAAGGACGTTAGCTTCTCATCCCACCGCCCACCATCTTTGTTCAATCACCGCAATTAAAAAGAGTAAACCAATAAGCACAGATAAACAAGAAGTACTTAGAAAGAGATGCAAAATAAACAAAACGTGCATGCTCTTTGGCGTAAGGTGACCTCCAAGCGGCCGCCAATAATCACAACATACCATCGGCGCCTCGACTCAAAGCTATATCGACTTTAATGCCATTATGCGCCCAATGGCATCCAGCTTGAGAAACCTTTGTCCGCCGTGAAGGGGTTTCGTGTCGCGCAAACATGTCGAGAACGCCTTTGCGTTGCCTCTCGCTCCTCCTCCGACGCCCTTCGAATCGCGCCTCGTGATAGTCATTTAACATGTCTCGCTACCCCAGACAAGATCATAATCCTCGACGCGTGGTCTCACCACCTCCTCTCTCATACGATCGGCTTCACCATGGTAGACCCACCGCATAGTCCGCCAGAATCCACTCTTCCAAAGATGTTCCCCATGACCTTCTTCGCTTGTCTTTTCCTCGCTTGCACATTTGCCGCAGGACAACAAATTTTACTCGCTCCTTTAGCACCATGCCAAATGCTCGCTCCAAGAAAGCATCGGTCTTGTCAATCCATTCATTGGTGACTGACCGACTTGCGCGCCCGTACATCCACTCACGGTCCTCCATCCTCTAACATATATAGCGCGAGTAATATAAACATCAATTGCATCTACACGACGCTCCTACTATCTAATAGGTGAGGATAGGTCCTAATCCCACGCGAGGATCCGTAGATGAGGTTAGTTTCATGCTTCATTTTATCCGAGATGTAATTTGGAAGATTTCTCACTGCTCTCCAAATACACGCCCCGCCAGGAGAGTGTGTATCCGAGAACAACAGGAGATGATGCCAAACTCGCTCTCTGGACGGAGCGCATCATGGAAACTAACCCCACCTACGCATCCGCGGCCGTCCAAAAACGTGGACAATTCAAACAGATACGGTTTTAGATATGGAAATATCTCGCATATTTCCAACCGTATTCTTTCGAACGGGAGACGCTTAATCAAGTTACGTGATCTACGACCATGATACGGAAAGAGGGGTTATACCTAGGGTGGCGGTGGAGTCAAAGCTAAGCGGGTCGTGGTGGGTTTGCAAAATGGCGAGGCGACGCGGTGTGCAGTAGACTAGCCGCCGCGAGGAAGGCGACGGGTCGCCGAGGTACTCGCGCCGCCCGACCGGCTCTTCTCTCGCAAAAAGAAACATAAACTGTCAATACAAAATTTCGGCAAAGACTCTCCCGCACGGTGAGGTTTCCAAAACCTGCAAGAAAACCAACGGCATGATAGCCGACATGCACATATATATGAACGGCACGATGGCCGACATGCACAAGATTATATCCAACCACATATATATAACAATGTCACAACCACTCAATACAAAATTTCGGCAGCACCTCCCCTGCACGGTGAGGTTTCCAAAACCTGCAAGAAAACCAACGGCACGATGGCCTACATGCACATATATATGAACGACACGATGGCCGACATGCACAAGATTATATCCAACCACATATATATAACAATGTCACAACCACTCCTACGACTACTTAGACTACCACCACTGCTACTCTACTACTACTACTACCGCAACTACTAGTAATACTACGATGACGACGGCGGTATGGCATACCTAGTGGGCGTCGTAGGGCGGCGGTGGTGAAGGGACCAGGGCGCCGGTGGACAAGGCGACGGCTGGGGAAGCGTCGGGGACGTGGCAACGGCGGCCGGGGCGCCTCCTCCTCCTCCTTCTTCCTCCTTCCTCCTTCTTCCTCCTCCTCCTTCTCTTCCTCCTTCTTCCTCCTCTCCTCCTCCTCCTCTCTTTCTCCTCCTCCTCCAGTGGCCATGCGCGGGCGGCGCGCGGGCGGCGCTTGGCGCCGGCGCTGGCATGGCATGCACATACTGCACAAGGGTGGTGTAGGGTGTGCGGGCTACCGGGCATGTGGGTTAATCCCCTTGCCGAGTGCCCCCGATCTGGCACTCGGCAAAGAGGGGTTTTTTTTAAAAAAAAATTAAAATTCTTTGCCGAGTGTCTTCTCCTGACACTCGGCTTTGACACTCTAAGAACTATATTTTTTTCCAATTTTGACCTCAAATTTTTCTGCAGGTCCTCATACAATAAGCGGTACTCCATGTTCCAATGTGGCACATTTCTGACTTGTTCTATATTTCTTTAATTTATTTTAATTAATTGAATTTTCTTGATAATTCAAATTATAATCGCTAGTCATTCGAATAATGAAAAAATGAATAGAAAAATGATATTCATGTTATTTAGTATAATGTGAGGTCGTAACGAGAATGTACCACCAATTTGAACATCTTGTTCACGAAACATGACCACGAAATTGCGGTCGAGTTGTTTTTAAATTGTATAAAAGCAACGAAGTCCGAAAATCATGAAACTTGTCAAGATGTCATGATATCATATGTGAGGTCGTGATAAAAATTTGAGAAGGTTTCACGCAAGTTGTCACGCACGATGCTTGCAAACCAAGAATCTCCGAAGAAGTTGTCACGCATTCTTCTGTTTTTCTAAGGTTTGCAAGCATCGTACGTGACAACTTGTGCGAAACCTTCTCAAAATTTTATCACAGCCTCCACATATGATATCATGACATCTTGACAAGTTTCATGATTTTCTGACTTCGCTTGCTTTTTATACAATTTAAAACAACTCGACCGCAAGTTCGTGGTCATGTTTCGTGAACAAGATGTTCAAATTGGTGGTCTGTTCCTGGTTACGGCCTCACACTATACTAAATAACATGAATATCATTTTTCCATTCATTTTTTTTTCATTATTCGAATGACTAGCAGTTATAATTTGAATTATCCAAGAAAATTCAATTAATTGAAATAAATTAAAGAAATATAGAAAAGTCCGAGAAATATGCCACATTGGAACATGGAGTACCGTGCATTGTATGAGGACCGTAAAAGTTTGGAGGTCAAAAGTGGAAAAAAATATGGTTTGCCGAGTGTCAGGGAATGCCACTCTTCAAAGGAGCCTCTTGCCGAAAGTGTCAGAGAAGACACTCGGCAAAGGGTTAACGGCGCGCCGGCCGCCGCACGGTGCCCTTTGCCGAGTGTTCGCTTTGTCGAGTGTCCACACACCGCAAACCCGATCTTTGCCGAGTGTAATTGTTTGCCGAGTGCCCGACACTCGGCAAACCTGATCTTTGCCGAGTGTAATTGTTTGCCGAGTGCTCGGCCTTCGACAAACCATCTCTTTGCCGAGTGCCAGATGTTTGCCGAGTTCTTTCTATCTGGCACTCGGCAAATAGCCTCTTTGCCGAGTGCCCGATAAAAAGAACTCGGCAAAGTCTGGGACACTCGGCAAAGAAGCCGTCTCCGGTAGTGTATGAACTTGTGAGTTGCGACAAACGTTATCGTAGGTTATTGCAGTCATATATGCTATATCCGGCCAATTTACCATTAGTTATGAATGTAACATCTCCTTCTCTTAATGATGCAACTTATGTTATTTTTCAAATGCATTATGAATCGGAAGTAAATTCAAATCTCAGCGTCTACGAATATTAACGTAATGACGGTTGGCAATATAATGATCAGATGGCTAGAACGCGCCGGGGCACTCGAAGGAGACGTGGCAGCCCTCGACCGGCGTGAGCTTGACGACGTGCCGCACCGCGGTCATGAATACCGGGAGGCGCGCCACCGCCTGGCAGACGCACGAGTTGTCGAGGGCCATCAGCCGGCGGCAGCAGGCCGTGTCATAGGGGTCCTCCTCCCCTTCGCTGCGGCGGTGCCGGCGGTGATGGCGCGCCTCACTTTCCCCTTCATCGTCTTCGTCGTCGTCCCTGGACTGCAGCTCATGGCCGCCGCTGCCTGCCGCTGCTGTCAACGACGAGGACTCGTTGAGCTGCCGCGGCACGGAGGGCCTCACCCCCGGGAAGGTCCTCAGGCTGCACGCCTCGTTGGCGAGGTTGATCTGCGACCGGCAGAAGACCTGAGCATTCACCGACTCATGCTTTGTCAGGAAGGTGAAGAGTAGTAGCAAAGCTAGGGCTAGGGTCTTCTCCATGCTTGACTGGCTAGTTTCACGGGTGAGAATGATGGTCCTTCTTGTCTTGTTGATGCTGTTGTGTTTTAGTCTTGGACAATGGTACGATGAGCTACTGATCAAGCGGCTTAAGTAGCGAGGTGTATGTCGTGTTCTCAGGATGGAGTTGAGGTTATCTTTACCTGTCTGAATTTGTTACATGTTTAATTTCTTTCTCTCGGAGAACACATGCTGGTAAAAGTTAGGAGGAAAGGAAGTTTTTGTAACATGTCTCTAGTTACTAGGCTTTAGGTGTCCCACAACAGAGATGTGCCTGTTTTGTTATTGTGTTTCTTTTAGAGGCTTTTTTTTTTCTTGTTTTGTTTTCAAGTGTTACCTTTTGCACAGAATTTCATCTCTGAAACCTGAAGAGAGTAATTTGGAATGAGTTCTGTGTGCCCTGCATGTTTTAAAGAACATTTATGCAAATGGTTTATGCCCATATCTTGAAATGTCAACAGCAGGTAGGTTGAGGGTGGTTAATTGGCACTTAATTAACGCAAAACAAATCGTTAGTTTAATCTTTCCATCCCACTGCCTACTCAATGATAAAATTTGCCAAACAAATCTTCTTCGTTTCATCCACTAGTGAGCACAATTCATCAAAAGGAAATAAAAAAAGAAGGTATAGGTGATTATGACTCTTTTTTTTTTTTTGAGGCGGGAGATTTTTTATTTATTATTTTTGAGAGGAAGCGAGGAAGATTGTTACGACTGGCTAACTAGGCCCAAGCCTGAGTCCAGCCCAGCAGAAATTTCGTCCTCTTGTCGGCCCGTGTACGCGTGCCGGCAACTGCTGACACTTTGCGCCGCTTAGTGGGCCGTAGCTGCCCACTGAGACGACGGGCGTGTTGTACCGGCCCGTTGGAAACTTGTCTCGCCGGTCCGTCACAATGCAAAATCAGGGTTGGTGCTCGTGGGTCGGGAGCCAGTCCAGTTCCATCCAGGCCGAAGCCTGTTGAGCCCAGTTAACCGAGATAGGGGCATCATCAAGACCAGAGGGCGCGCTCGCCGATGCCTAGCCTGTCATTTACGGACGTAGGCACTCGGCCTGAATGTACTGGGCCGACAATTAGAATTTTAATTTAAATATATTAAATTAATTATTTTTTGGAATAAAAAACTAATATTTAATTCATTCCAGAATTTAAAAATAGGTTTTCATATTTTTTAAATGCTTTTTTTCGGGCTGATGGGCTTTCGGGCCGAAAACTCAGTCCCAAGCCTGGCCTAGGTTGCGTCGAGCTCGGGCTGGGCCAGCGGGTCGGGTCGCCCGTGAACAGATCTACTTTTTGCTAGCTAAATGTACTGTAGCAACCCATGAAACTACGTACAAATGCCGGTATAGTCAAACATAAACAAACAAAAGGAATTTAACGACAAAAGGCCTAATAATATCAAGATTTCAAGAAATCGACTCACATGCCCAAAAGAAACTTTTGGGGATGTTTCAGTAGCTTTCTGCTTTGATCGAGGGAATTTCACTAACATTATGCAGTAATTTTACAGGAAACAATTCAATTCTGTAGTAATAGAAAACATTCTCATGTTCGAAATATGCCCTTAGCTGTGTTGAAGACTTTTAATTTGTTCCTATGCGTACATAGCAATGCTAATTTTTTAAGGAAAAAGTTTATATGACCCTTAAAGTATGGTGGTGTGGTCACTTAATCCTCTGACCTAAAAAATCGGCTATTTAACCTGTTATGTAGCAAAACCAGGTTATCTAACCCTCCGAGGTGGTTTCAAAGACGATTTTACCACCGTGATAGATGATGTGGCCACTGAGGTGTTGTTGACTCGGCAAATTAAATATATATTTTTATTACACTATGAGGCCCACGTGTTAGCATCTATCCTTCTTGTTTCTCAATCTCTCTCTCCTATTTTACTACCGCCAGCTTCCCCACGAGCTCTTCCACAGGGCGACCATGCACCATGGTCTCGTGATGAACATCGCCACAGACGTCACAAGAATCACGCGCTCACGCGTCCGATGCTCCATGCTCCTTAGCACCCCATCTCCGTAAGTTGGCCAAGCGAATCCAAATGGGGTCGACGCCGATCCAATCTCCTCAGATGAGACCGGAGGCCGCAGACGGAGCCCGGAGCACCAAATGATGAGTTTCAAATGAGTGCGACGATAGGCGTAGGGTCACTCTCGGGTCTGGGCACGGTGGGTAGTAGCTGGCATTGATAATTGTAGTTGAACCATCTTCGACTAGGAGGTCGGAATCCTCCGACCAGTCGAACCCACGACCACCAGCGAATGTTACGACCGTAATAGTCAATTACGATCGTAGTCGAAAACTTCCTTTCGACATGTAGTCGAAACCTTCTACGACCACGCAATGAGACCTTCTACGACTGTGTAGTCGTAAATGATGAACAATACTCATAATAAACAATACTCAATGAACAAGATAACAAAGGCTCAATAAACAAGACTATAATGAACAATAGTCGATATGAACAAAGGGTCGATATGAATAGTACTCAAAACCAAAACCAACGATTTAACAGATAATTGGTTACGGAGAAACCGCTCCTCTTTTGGCTTTTGTATTGTTTTTCTCAACTCACTAGCACAACTCAACTCACGACTACTCAACTCACAACTCCTTGACGATTCTCTCGACTTCCGACTTCCTACCACGATCGCTATCTCCCCGCTATATATCGTTACATGCATCGACTACGATATGCACTCAACGCGAGTATCCTACTCTGACTGGCCCATCTTGATCATCCTAATCTTCTCACACATTTAAACTTCCAAGTCTTCCTCTTTACCCAGACTCTGTGTGCCATTCCTTCATGGGTAGATACCATCTGCATCGCTTTGTACTTGCTCCATCCTCGAGCCATGCACAACCAACACTTGCCGCACCTCGCACCTGGATTGAACCCGTTCTTCCTTGTACGACAACCTGGACTGGAGCATCTGTTCCCACGACCACCTGGGCTGGAGCACCTGCTCCCACGACCACCTGAGCTGGAGCACCTGCTCTCACGACCACTTGAGCTGCACCATTACCTGAGCCTCTCGCTCCTCTATTTTGGACCAAATCTGCTCACTTCCCCGTGTACATCTTAGCTGAGGCTACACCGCCACTCTCTTTTGTGGAGGCATTGATCCCTTCGACCGCTGCATGCTCATGGATTCCTTCGAGCACTGACTTGGTGCCCTGGCCTCCAACTGAGTCATCACCAATCTCCTAGCCAACCTGGTCATCAAAGTCAGCTTCCTGCTGCTGTAAGGACACAACACGTACACCTCCTGTGCTAATGTCTTGTCGATGGATCACACCTCCTATGCTTACATGTCTGTCATCTGGACCCCCCGAGCCGCTGCTTTCTGCGCCTTCTGAGTCACTACTTAGACCTTCCAAGCTTCTGGCCCCTGTCAGCACTGCATGCATGCCTCCAACAGCTGCTGCGTGTGTGCTGCCACCCTCAGCAGCGCCCTGTTCGATACCAAAATTCCACTCTGACTCCTTCAGACTGTCCTTCAAACAAACCGGTTTACAAGTTTTCAGGGAAATTTTGTACAACTGGTTCAAGGATCTTGTCACGTTCATCAATAGATCTTTGTTCTTGTCATAGACACACAAGAATTCATCCTACAGCTCCACCCTGCAGCCCTGTTCCACCAACTGCCCAAGACTGAGTATGTGTGGATATCATGGGGATATGCTCCGCATCTTATGATGATGTGATAATTGGCAATGGCGTTAACGGTTTGTCGCTTCACATGTTTTCGCAAAGAAACAGAATCGTCGTGTCTCGGTCGGTCTCGACCGCCGTATACGCGCCCGACCGGTCCAAGATCGGCTTGACCGGCCCTAGCAATGGCCTGACCGCAATGTCAGGAAGTGTTGGATTGAGCTGGGCCAAAAATAGAGGTAGCAGGCAACAGAGGAGATTCTATTGCACTTGGTCTCATAATTTTTGGAGTCTCCAGTCAAAAGTTCCATTGGATTGAAATTTCCAGTAGGTTTCGATTTTCAGAGGTTGAAAATCGGCTAAGTCATTACTAGCGGTCTGACCGGCCCATAAGTGGCGGTCAGACCGGCTAGGTCATTGCCGACCGCCCTAGGGCGGTCAGACCGATTTTCAGTTGGTTCATCGCCCGTCGTGGCGGCGATATTCGATTGTTAGGTGAAAGTCATGAGTTTCAGGGTATATATGTTGCATGATGCATGTTTGAATAACATGGGTCAAGTTGTGAAGAACTTCCCAAATTCGGTTTACTTGTCTATTGTTTGTGCAGGTTGCTTGGTGGTCAACGATAGTCAATGGCGAGGATGATCGGGCTAGGCTTGGAGAGCTGAGGTCCAGAACGATCGACGATGCCGGGTGAGGTCAATGTACTCAAGTGTGGTGCAAGATGGACAATGGTGACCTATTCGCTAATCCGAGGCGCAAGATATCGCAAAGTGTAGCTAGTTAGGTCAAGAGGTGTTAAAGACGACGTATTAAAATGCGTGCGTATGTGTCCCGTTTGTTTTGGGCCTTAACGGGAGCCCAATAGAGTCAAACTTCTAGAACATCTAAGCTTCCACTATAAATAGGAGAGGGAGGTGGCTGCACCTCCTCTTCGTCTCTTTTGTTATTTTTTTAAACTCTAATTTTCTTAGGGAGAGCTTTTGTGGAGGATAGGGTTCTTGATAGTTTGATGTGATTTTCGTGCTCTTGGATTGAGCAGTGTCCTCCATTGATGGAGAGGCTGTAAGCCCATATCATATCAATCAATCAAAGGAAAGTTTGATCAATGTTTTGTCTCATTGCGTTCTTTCTCTATATTTGATGATTTTGAGTCTCTCTTTGATCCGCGAGTTTTTTATTGAATTCTTCACGTGATCTAGCTTGCTGTGACGTGTGGGAACCTATCTAGGATCATCTTGATCATCAATCACCCACGAGCAAGATCTTGGATCAAGTTTTCGTTTTGACCTGGTTTTGAACCCTTCTTCAATCAAACGGAAAATGATCTTTATTACTCCAAGAATTATCATAATCTTCGATTGGAATAGCTTCCTAATATCATAGAAAAGGTGTGTTCCAAGTTTCATCAAGTTTGGAGTTGTAGATCAAAAGTTTCATCTATTTGCAACTTCGTCATCGGGCTGTTTGATCTGTTTCGAGGCGGTGGCCGACCATCTTTGTGGCCACCGGTCCGATCGCAGTGGAATCGGTCGACCGGCATTGATCCAAAGATCAACCGCCCTACACTGAGATTGTTTTTATCTTGTGTTGATCTTTGGTTGTTTTGCTTAGGGGTTTATATTGGATTCAATATTAGTCTTCCGCTGTACTGATATACTGATCTTCATAGCTTCCATAGCTACTGGAGTGAAATATTATTGAATCAATTATTCATAAAAAAGTGGGTGTGCTCCTATTCACCCCCCCTCTAGTCGCCTTTTCGGTCCAACAGTATGTTCTTACCCATGATTGGTATAAAATAAATTTCACCAAGAACCTTGATCGCCATTCTTGCATTGCAACAACATTGTTCCTTTGCCTCAGATTCGCATCATGGAGCTTTCACCAAACGTGACTTTGCCGGTAATCTTCTCATCGAGATCATGGAACATGGAGTGATCTCCCATCATGTGATTGCTTGCTTCATTGTCCAAGCACAACTCATCAGAGTGATCGTGGTTGCTTCCCTCCGTTCGTAATTTTGGAACTACGTTCTCCTCGTTCAACATAACCATGACCGACACCTCTTTAACATATGAGGAGAGAAGCAGGGCAGCCTCGTTATCGTCTTCACTAGCTCGGGTGAGGTTTATCTCATCGTTCTTCTTCTTGTTTGGACAATCCGAAGCGTAGTGCCCATACTCATCACAATTGAAGCATTTTATGTGGCTGCGAGACTCCGACGTGCAATGACTGTATTTTTTACATTCAAAACACTTGATATATGACTTGTCATAGGATCTGTCACCACCGTCTTTCCTAGCCACATCTCCACGTCCTCCTTTGCCAAAACCGCGGCCTCCAGCACCGCGACCATGTCCACACCAGTTTCCAAAGCCCCGGCCATCTCCTTGAACCCAATTAAGTTCCTTTGACTATTTGTTTCCTTTCTTTGTATCACTTTTCATAAGTAATACTTGATCTGTCTTTTTCTTGCACCCTCTTAGGAGCATATTATGTGCTTTAAGAGACCTAGTTATCTCTTCTAGCTTCATGCTCTCAAGATTACTTGAATACAAAAGAGTTGTAACCACTGGCACGTACCTCTCGGGTAGTACTTGTAAGTATTTCTTGACCACCTCAATTTCCTCTAGTTTATCGCCAAGGGATCGTAGCTCGTTGACCACTGCCGTCAATTTTCCTGCAAACTCATCTACTGATCGAGTTTCACCCATATGCAGCATCTCATACCCCCCTCGGAGATTTTGTAGCCGTACTTTCTTCTCTCGATCCACTCCCTCATGCATAGTACGAAGAGCAATCCAGGCCTCCCGAGCAGTATCCTTCCCAACGAGTTGATTCAGCATTGAGTCAGGTATAGCAATGTAGGTCAACGCCAACGTCGTTTGATTAGTCTTCATGTCGACCTCCACAACCTTTCATTTTGGATCGATCTTTCCCTTTTGATCGACCGGATCGGCTACTACGTCCTAGACACCCTAGGCACGCATATTGACCCGCATCTTCATAGCCCAAGCTGGGTAGTTCTCTAAAGAGAGAATCAGGTACAAAAGCGTCATTGTCGATGAAGATCCGTTGGGCGCCATCTTCTCCTCCTTCTCGGGAGTTGAAGACTTGTTTTCAAACACCCGCTCTGATACCACGTGTAGTCGAACCACCTTCGACCAAGAGGTCGGAACCCTCCGACCAATCGAACCCATGACCGTAGCGATCGACACGATCGTAGTTGAAAACTTCCTTCGACTACGTAGTTGAAACCTTCTACGATCACGCAATGAGACCTTCTATGACCAAGTGTTGTCGTAAATGATGAACAATACTGTAATGAATAGTTGTAACATCCCAACGCTTTGGTCTTTGAAAATCTTCTAATTAGTTGCTAGTTGAAAATCTCACCATTTGCATTTTATTTGAATTTAAATTTAAAAGCTTAATATAGACTTTCATGACAAAATAAGTTATTAGGGTTAATCCAACATCAACTATTGTCAAAATTATTTTATTTGGATTCTATGTGCTTGGATATATTTTCTAGAATTTTTCTAAGTTCATTTGCTATTTGCTATTTGCATTTTCTGGATTTTCTAAAAAGAGAAATCAAAAGAAAATCCCTCAGAACAGTGTTGGGCCACACTCTGTGCATCCCAACACCGCGCCAGCCCATTTCCCCGCTCGCCCGCGCCTCCCTCCGCTCGATCATCGCCGCGTGTCCCCATCGGACGCCAAGCATTTCACGCCGCGCCTCCTCTCGCGGTGGGGCCACCGAGTGGTCGTCCCCCGACCGATCTTCCTCCTCGCGTCGACCGCTTTCCCACGCCGCCTGCGTCGCCATTACCGCTCGTGGAAGCTTCGTCGATAATATCGCAATAATACGATTCTTCACGCCAACCCCACCAAATTGTAGCCGTATCTATCCCGTACTCATCCCTAACCAAATCGGCTTCCGAATCCCTCCCAATCTCCCCGAATATCGAAAATTCCGATCGTGGCCATTTCGGAAGCGATTTGGGGTTTCCAATCCGACGCCCTCGGTCCTATAAATACCCCCCTAGAATCGCCCAGTCCTTCGCAACCCAGAGCCGCCACCCTTGTCTCCCCGATCGCTCTATCGCCGCCGCAATCCAAGTTCTAGGGTTTTCGGTCGAGTTCCTTCTCCGGCGAATTGCACTGCCATTGTCATCGCCCTTGCCCTGCCGTCTACACCATTGTGATCAGCAAGGTCCGAGCTACCTCGTCGCCTCCTCGCCGCGAGCATCATTGAACGCACTCCGACAAAACCCAAAGCTCCACCGCTTCTTCCTCGCCGCCAGTCGTCGCCGCTGCTTGCCGGCCGGGTAAGGGCACCAAAGTCTTGCGCAATAAGTCGGGGAAGCTTCGTACCTTCGCCGCCGGTGAAGCGCCGATCATCACCGGAGACTACCGAGTCCCGAGCGCCGCCGCAGAGTTTTCACGGCACATCAAGAACCGCCGTGTCACCTCTATGCTTGTGTGGCATCCGTGGAGCCCAATCACGCCGACACGCGCCAGATCTCACTTGGTCGGGTGAACCTAGCCACCGTGAACCCGATCACGACATGTGGGGCCCACATGTCAGATTTCTTTTAAATATATTTCTTTTTCCGGAAATTCTCGGCTGATGCAAGCATTGCGCAATAATCCGATTTTCCTTCATAAAAATAATTCGGGAAATTCATTAAAATCCAAATTAGGGTTTAAATTGATTTTCAAACTTCCAAAGCCCATAACTTTTGCATCCGACCTCCGATTGAGCCCATTCAAATTTGTAAATTCATATAAAATCAAGATCTATTTAATAATGAATTTTATTTGATTTTTGGAGTTTGTTTTGCCTCTGTTATTTTTTTTTTATTTCTTTTGTCTCGTTTACGAGTAGACGTCGATACTTCGGGAAATTTTGGAGAAGAAGGAGCCCCTCAAGATCAAGACCAGTACCTAGACCTGTTCCAAGGAAAGTTATACCTTTGATCATATTGAACCCAGTTTTCAAAATACTTTGTTTCAATGTATTGCATTCTATTTCAAGTAATTATTTAATTGCCTCTGTTATTTATTTATCCAAATTGTTATATCCATCTTGTCAATTGTATGTCATATTCTTTTGTTACCCTAGATTGGTTCCTTACTAGTTGGTATTATCGTAGCACCAACATGGGTTGGTTAAACACGAGTAGATTGCTTAGCCATACCACGAGTCATCATTTCATGAGAGTTGCAAATATAAACTTGACTAAGTGATTGTGGAACTGTGTGTGCTGTGTGCTATTACTCGTTGATGGCATGTGTTGCACTTAATCAACAGGGTGGGAAAAGATTTGGACTGAGGCAAGTGGTGGATTCTATGTGATTGGTGGAGCTGTGTGCTATAAACTTTGTGATTTGGGAAAAACTGAAATTCTTGCCTTGGTTAATTAAGGACTTAACTTTGTGCGCCATTGAACTGGGCCTTACTGTACAACCACATGCCTGGTATGAGACGGGCCTAACTTAGTAAGTTATGGAGTATTGACATTGACAATTCAGGTTGTATTTTAAGCTGTGTGATGGGCTGGAGGTGTGATATGTCACATCGCAGGATGGTTCGCTGCATCCCTGTCCAACGATGTGTGTCGTAACCAAACGCTGTGTGTATCGGTTGGCCGCAGGAAAGCACATCGGGGAGTGTCAATGTTTGAGATGAAGTCTCTGAAAGGTTTTGTTATGGTCGGTGATGGCCCCACTAATTATATCGTGTGGGTAAAGTGTACAACCTCTGCAGAGTGTTAATCAATCTATTCGAATAGCCGCATCCGCGGTCATGGATATGCTCGGGGATTTCACACGACAGGTAGATTTTCATAAAAACCTTTGGGAAGGGTCAGCTGTGTGAGATAGCTTGTACAACTGTGTGAATAACTTGATTAGACTATGTGTCCTTTGTGAAATCAAATGTTAAATTAATATTCTTTATTTGTTTTCAATTATGTTTTCGATTTAATATTTGTATTCAATTGCAAAAGTTGCATTTCTGTAAAACAACCACAGAAGCCAACTCCTTTGGAATAAGCCATCATGTATAATTGCATTCTGTAGTATGATGTAACACCCCAGCCCAACACTGAGCCTAGAATGCCACCACACTACTCTCTATGACTAATAATTATCGACACATTATAAAATTACAGCAGGAAAACAACAATAAACATATCCATGGATCACAAAAGAACATGCATAATTATGGATCAAACGATAATAAATAATCAAGGGGAATAAAACCAGGTAAATAGTCCAAAATAGCACCAACCAATGAATCCAAATCATTAAAACAAATAGTCTAGTCCAAAACGTTGTCCTAAACTTTATTCAACCCCTAACATGTCCATGAGTAATCCAATTTTGAATGAAAAGATTCTTATGGCAAATGATCATGTGTTGTCCATGTGCTCTACTCGATCTCAGTTACGGCGCCCTCGAAGATCACCTAATGTAACACCCTGGCTATTCGGAAGCTAAGATGTCACGCAAAATTATCAAACTACTAAGGATAGCATTACAGCTGGATTATACCGATTCAATCAACAATAATTTCTAAAGAATGACAATAAACGATCACCAGATTCATGGAAAAGAATGGATAAACAATTATAATACCACGAACAGTCAAGCAATACCAAAGTTGGATTATTACAACTGAAATTTAATTAATAAGTTGGCTTGACTGAAAGGTAATAATAATTATTCGTTGGATAAAAGTGAAGTGCAGCAGTCAACTACCCCACCAAATCATCTTGTCTTCTCCTCAATTACCTAATTAAAACATACAAAGCAAGGGTGAGTCAAGACTCAGCAAGTGCATACAAGAATAATCAAACATAGAGTGGACAACACAAACCAAAGGAATTACGAACAAATCTTGGAACACATATACAATTGAATGGAATGAATACATGAATGGATGGAATGAAAGAATGCATTGAAGGAGAACGGACTTTTCACACGCTTATACTGGATAAATAGTGACACACCGTCAAGAAACATTTAAGCCCGTGCCCATTGCAGCACGGATCCAATCACCGTATGAAGAACGTTTCATACGGTGTCCGGTTGCCACATTGGAATGGTGGTCAACGTTGCCCACATTGGAATGGTGGGTCTCACATGCCCATATTGGAATTAATGGGACTTAATCAAGTTTCCACTCCCGTGACTGGCAAAGGAAATATGTGTGCATGGAATGAAATGCATAACTTGAACTTCATCTCAATTTATCACGTAAGAAGGTATTGAAATCTACCACATCATGCTCAAATCACAGAATACTCATAAGTTACCAAATTATCATGCATTCATCAAATTCACACAAGTTAAACATTGCACTTGCCTTCCGTCTTTGTGGACGTATTGGGAAGCAACGAAGGTGTCCTTCCACTCACCGCCTCACCGCCTATACAATCATTGTCACAGAATAAGGATAACAGGGTATAACATAGTTACACGAGTTCTACGATACCCTCTAATCAACCCACACGCCCAAATGTTCGTTTTGACCTCTACGCCAAAAGTCCAGATTATCGATCTACGGGCAGTTGTACGATAAAATTCACCATTAATTATCTGTAACTCTAAAAGACCTGAAACCAGTGCTCACTGAAACTTAACAGATCAGGCTACAAAACATTAGTGGGCGGAATCCCCTGATTCGGCCAAAACAGAGGGCTAATTAACAGCTAAACACAACCCATCTACGTCTGTCCAGAATACAGATCAGTAATAAAGAAAATGGCGTAACTTTTAGCCTATTGATCCAATGAGATTGATCCTTATCAACATGGAAAGATAATTTCGAAAGCTACAATAACTTAGTTGGGTGAAGGTTCTGATTCGGCCCCTAATTTGAACAAAACCGAGGGGAAAACCGACAGTTCCAAATTCTCAGGCAGACAGGACAGCACGCGGTTAAAACTTCATATCTCCTAAACCGTAAGGCAGAATCAAGTGATCTCGGTGCCAAAAGAAAGATAACGACATCAGGAACAAAACTCTAGAAGACGAAAATACCAGATTCGGCATCTAAGTAAATCATAATGGCCCGACAAGAAAATCTGTCAAATCACGTCAGCTCTCCTGAACAGTCGCGGTAAAACTACCATATCTCCTAAACCCTAACTCCAAATCATATGATCTCGGTGCCAAAAGAAAGCTAAGATCAAGGGCTACAACTTTCTAAGAGGTGAGAAGATCAGAAAACGTACGGAACTTACCCAAATCTGACGAACAAAATTGCTGCACTGCAGGGAGGAGGGTGGCGGCCGGTTGGAGAGGGGAGGAGTGGAGGGAGAGGGCGGGCGGCTAGGGTTAGGGGGAGGACACCTCCCATTGGCCGGCCCCCCTCTTGGGCCTCTTGGGTTTTGGCCCAAGGCCCAGGTTGCCGCGATATAGCTGAAAACCCCCTCAAATAATGGAATTTCTATTCTTTCAAAGTGCATTTTCCTCCCAACTTCTTCTCAATTCCATCGATTTGATTCCGTGGCATTACATTCTACCCCTTAACAGATTCGACCTCGAATCTTTGCAACGATCTACTAGAAAGGAAATGTGGTGGGAAAATTAATCATCTTAAACACGCACTGAATCGAACAGATCTCGATATCGCTCGCACATGCGAGACTCTAGCTCTCAAGTGTCCTCTCTCGGACGGCAGGAACCTCAACACAAATATAAAACGACGATCGACCTAATGCTCACTGAACTTTCGGGTTCACTTATTAGAAGAGGATCAAGGTAAGACCTTACACGCTGGTCAACATCTTTAACTAAATCTCAAACTTTGAATGGCTCAGCTGTTCACTTAGCCCCAGAACGCAACAGACGTTACGTGCTTCGCATATGGATCCGAGACGGCCAATGCGATATGCTAACTTCCCAATTTCTGCAACCTTCAAACGAAGATAATCCAACCGAAAATAGAGAGTCCTTATCGCGTCCACAAAATACTAACCTCCACCAAAAGTTTAAATTCTAAATTTGACAATTCATCATGAAAGCAATTTCCACTTCCAATTAAGAAATTTGCGAAAGAACACCACGAAAGCCAAAGGAGAAATTCACGCGAATGCCCAAATCAAATATTTCTTTGACTCACTTGAATCGAAAGAATCACTCATGCCAAAACAGCGCCAACCCAAAACTGTGGAAGTCATCAATCAACAACACAAAGATCAAGCGTGACTAAAGAAAACGCTTCACTAACCAAGAAAACATCATTCTTCTTAGTTCCTCTTTTAGGAATAAAACTTCTTTTGAACCTTGAAATTAACTCATCGCATATCACCGAGCTTAAATCTCTTAGTTAAACCTTCTCAAATTCATTCAAACTGATGTACATCATCCAAACCATTGTGGAGAGGTTCAGTTGAATCCACCGAATACTCTAGGTAACTCATTCTACTAATCAACATTAATTTGATTGAAGGCACCCAAAGCGCCACAAAATAGATCTCACAAAATCACATTACCTCTAATCTTCAAGAACAACTCGTAATCCTCAAGACACACGCTCATGTACTACATAAAAAAATTCTATCATTGATCTTTCCACCGATCAGAGACTCAATTATTCCACTTTCTCTATACACACTCATTGAGTGACCAAAGGTCTAACATAACAATGCAAACCCAGATTTAACCTCCAAGATCTCTACCACAAATTTCAATTATAACATATAGGGAAATCAACAGATTGACTCTCCAACATTTTCTCCAATTCTAACATACTCACTCATTTGCATACTTAGAAATTTCCCACCTAATCTCGCATCATTATCCAATTGCGTTGCTCTATAGAAATAATCAAGGTTTCCATACCTTCGATAATCACCGACCATTCAATCATGGACTGAAGTTCTGAAGTTTCACTATACCATAGGCTCTACTCAGTCGTAACACTTTTCAGACTTACTTCGAAGTCAAACATCTCAGGTGAATCAATTTCCCTCCAAGGGATACAGATCAAAACCATTTCACATTCTACAACTCCTCCGATAACTTGTTAACAAAATATCACCACCACGATTACTCATCCACCACTAAACAGTGGTCAAACTTACACTTTGCAACCACTTTGCAACACAGAACTGTGATCCTTTCTCAAAAGGAAGAAGTGAACAAAGATAAGTTTAATCACACAGAAAGACGTTGCTCAACACGGCGAGCAAGAAACCATAAGAAATATTTTGATAAAGGTGATCTTGGAAAACGAAAGCTGAATTCATGATTGGAGGCACACATCCCTCAAAAGAGAATAGCAAATAACAGCCGACACGAAAGAAAGATATTACATTTGAAATTCACCATCTCTTGAGCGGAAAGTGCAACAAATTTAGGGACGCTTCAAATAACCACAAGATTTAATTAAGAATCGATAAGATCCTTCAACAGGTCAACTTGCTCGAAACAGTTCATCTACTTGGGAAACACGAGATCCAAACGGTCTCAGCCACAAAACTCGAAACATTTCCCTTTACAGGATTTCACGGAAAGCAAACGGATTAACTTCGTCTCGAAGAGATCAACGAAAATCTTCTTTGATTGCAACCTCACTTTGCGAACTCAAACTAAAGAGCCTTTCGGACTAAATCACACGAAATCTTTAAGAAGCAATAGGTTAATCCAATTCCTCAAGTTACCCAAAATAATTTCGCTACAGCTGATTCACGAGCTCCAAGGTACCGCGAAAGCTAAACTTGAAATATCCTTATTTGAACGATGTCACCAAAGGCGATCAGTTTAATACAGGTATTAACATCAAGCCCATAACAACACTTAGAAAACATTTCGGAAGACCCACGTGGAATGAATGGGTTGATTCCTTCTCGAAAGAAGAGGCAAATAGAAACGATCTTCACCAACCAAAAATCACTTACCACTCGCAAGGAACACAGAACTCAGGGGAAAACCAATTAGGCAACGAACTCAGAAAACCTATGGAAAGTCCACAGTTGAAAACATAGGCCTCACAAAAATAGAATATCAGACCTTAACCGTTAGGAACAAACGGGTATTCAAGATCAAAACACCCGCAACACGGAAGAACTATTATAATTTTTCAACATATCGCTTTACTCGACAAACTATGTTTACCACAAAGAACTTGAATTCCCCAAAAGAGCCTGAACACAAAACTGGAAATTTGATCATTTTAGAAATATTACGAAAGGCGGTCAACTTTCTTTCTTTATAAAGGAATCAACATTACCATCACATTACTGATCATGTGAATAATCCTCCTAAAGGAACATGGCAAATCGTGTTATAGAATTTTTTCAAGATCAAATGGAATTGTAATAACAACTTATTCTAGAAAGGAAACTTAGTACGAAAACCACAAAGCTGAAACAAACCTCTCACACAACTCCACCATAACATTAGAAAAGGGTTTCACACACTTTTTTTCAAGAGAGGTTCTAAACTCCAACATTCCAACTACTCCAAAAGAAACGAGTAGAGTCAAGACTTTCTTCGATAAACTTTGTAAAAGCTAATTCCTGCTCCCAAAATACCAAACGGTTAACTAGGTCACCTTAATCAACAAGTGAGATAGGACCCTTACAAAAGAATGATCTTGTCAATAATATCGTGTACAAGTAGCAAAGAGAGCTCAAAGAATCGTAAAGACAAGAATTATTTTGAAAACATCTAGGGACCAATAGGAACCCGTAGCCAACCAATTTGTTTGATTACCATCTCCGACTTAATCACCACAAGGCACCCCAAAAATGGTTTTAACACTAATCCTCATAAAAGAGATGTTAAACTTCAAGACGGGAATGATCCAAAAGAAATACATGGAGCCAATGCTTCCTCGTGTTAACGAACTTGCAATGTAAAACTCTCATTATACAAACTATCAAACGAGTAAACGAGTCCCTATTTTCCAATGAGAAGGAACAAACATGGAAATATCAATATTGCCAACTATCAAGATCATTTAAAATAAAAGAAATTCAACAACCTAAAAAAACAATAATATTTTCAGAGAACCCTTAAAGACCTTTTGGATCTCATCAACTACCATGAATCATGAACCTAAGAGAAATTCATCAACTACCACCGGACAAGAATTTGTCAAAATCGAAATCAAGGAAGAGACCCACCGCCTAAAGCATCCCAAAAGAAATATGCAAGATCATTGTGCACTTGATAAAGAACTTGCAAAAGAAATCGCAATGCCCAAACCCCAAGCGAGCACACGGTTAAAGTTTCCAACAGGTAAAATGCAACTTTCGTGAAAAGGTAAATCTTGCAATTTAACTACGCCACGTGGAGCGTAAATATCACAATAGTAGAAAGAACAATAATTGTTTCAAAGAATGATCGAAACCTCCGAGATTGCCCACTTCATTATAACCTCCATTCAAAAGAAATTAACGAATCGCCGTAAACTACAACCGAAAACCGATACAAACTTGAGAAGGACAACAACTTCATCAATGAGATCGGGCTCAACACGTAACTATGGAACAGGTAAGAACTTCTACTATTACAACACGAACGAGGTGTAGCCCGCAAAACCGGTGACGACAACCACGAACTCAATCGCCGATGTCCGCTACCGATACGCATAACTAATGCAATCAATTATGAATATATAGGATCATCTCATGAAAATCATAGAATAATTCATAAATATATAGGATATCACATCACGTCATAGATTAATAACAAGAAAGATAGTATGTAGCAATTCTATACCATACAACATAATGAACCACATCACTAGAAATGCGAAACAATGGATTTCCCAAACCCCACCTCATCAGCACAAGTGTCATTTTAATAACTTAATTACCACGGACCTAAAGCCCGCTCGATACCAATCAGTAACACTCGCTATTCGAAGCCAAGATGTCACGCAAAATTATCAAACTACTAAGGATAGCATTACAATTTGGATTATACCGATTCAATCAACAATAATTTCTAAAGAATGACAATAAACGATCACCAGATTCATGGAAAAGAATGGATAAACAATTATAATACCACGAACAGTCAAGCAATACCAAAGTTGGATTATTACAAATCTGAAATTTAATTAATAAGTTGGCTTGATGAAAGGTAATAATAATTATTCGTTGGATAAAAGTGAAGTGCAAGCAGCCGAACTACCCCACCAAATCATCTTGTCTTCTCCTCAATTACCTAATTAAAACATACAAAGCAAGGGTGAGTCAAGACTCGGCAAGTGCATACAAGAATAATCAAACATAGAGTGGACAACACAAACCAGTGGAATTACGAACAAATCTTGGAACACATATACAATTGAATGGAATGAATACATGAATGGATGGAATGAAAGAATGCATTGAAGGAGAACGGACTTTTCACACGTTTATACCGGTATAAATAGTGACACACCCGTCGGTGTTCACTTAAGCCCGCCATTTCAAAGCACGGGATCCAATCACCGTATGAAGAACGTTTCATACGGGTGTCCGAAGTTGCCACATTGGAATGGTGGTCAACGTTGCCCACATTGGAATGGTGGGTCTCACATGCCCATATTGGAATTAATGGGACTTAATCAAGTTTCCACTCCGTGGGCGCAAAGGAAATATGTGTGCATGGAATGAAATGCATAACTTGAACTTCATCTCAATTTATCACAGAAGAAGGTATTGAAATCTACCACATCATGCTCAAATCACAGGAATACTCATAAGTTACCAAATTATCATGCATTCATCAAATTCACACAAGTTAAACATTGCACTTGCCTTCCGTGCTGTGACGTATTGGGAAGCAACGAAGGTGTCCTTCCACTCACCGCCTCACCGCCTATACAATCATTGTCACAGAATAAGGATAACAGGGTATAACATAGTTACACGAGTTCTACGATACCCTCTAATCAACCCACACGCCCAAATGTTCATTTTGACCTCTACGCCAAAAGTCCAGATTATCGATCTACGGGCAGTTGTACGATAAAATTCACCATTAATTATCTGTAACTCTAAAAGACCTGAAACCAGTGCTCACTGAAACTTAACAGACCAGGCTACAAAACATTAGTTGGCGGAATCCCCTGATTCGGCCAAAACAGAGGGCTAATTAACAGCTAAACACAACCCATCTACGTCTGTCCAGAATACAGATCAGTAATAAAGAAAATGGCGTAACTTTTAGCCTATTGATCCAATGAGAATGATCCTTATCAACTTGGAAAGATAATTTCGAAAGCTACAATAACTTAGTTGGGTGAAGGTTCTGATTCGGCCCCTAATTTGAACAAAACCGAGGGGAAAACCGACAGTTCCAAATTCTCAGGCAGACAGGACAGCACGCGGTTAAAACTTTATATCTCCTAAACCGTAAGGCAGAATCAAGTGATCTCGGTGCCAAAAGAAATATAACGACATCAGGAACAAAACTCTAGAAGACGAAAATACCAGATTCGGCATCTAAGTAAATCATAATGGCCCGACAAGAAAATCTGTCAAATCACGTCAGCTCTCCTGAACAGTCACGGTAAAACTACCATAGCTCCTAAACCCTAACTCCAAATCATATGATCTCAGTGCCAAAAGAAAGCTAAGATCAAGGGCTACAACTTTCTAAGAGGTGAGAAGATCAGAAAACGTACGGAACTTACCCAAATCTGACGAACAAAATTGCTGCACTACAGGGAGGAGGGTGGCGGCCGGTTGGAGAGGGGAGGAGTGGAGGGAGAGGTGGGGCGGCTAGGGTTAGGGAGGACACCCCATTGGCGGCCCCCTCTTGGGCCTCTTGGGTTTTGGCCCAAGGCCCAGGTTGCCGCGATATAGCTGAAAACCCCCTCAAATAATGGAATTTCTATTCTTTCAAAGTGCATTTTCCTCCCCAACTTCTTCTCAATTCCATCGATTTGATTCCAGGGCATTATCTGTAACACCCTGACCCAAAATCGGCTCAATGCCCAGCCCACCGTGGGGCGGACCCGCCACACATAGCACCTCACTTACACTTTTCGTCCTCGCTTCATGTAAAAGGGTTAACCCGGAGGTGCTATGTTTGGATCCAACAGGCATTATATACTAGTACAACTCACTTGAGACAAGCAATGTGGGACTAATCCCACCACACAACTCCTCATGGGCCACGCTACGAGCAGGCCGGGGTATTACACCTAAAGACAACAAAAGAGCAAGGGTGAGTCCACGACTCAGCAAACACATCCATAAACAACGAACAATAATAAATCAACAGCATTCAATAACTTCATTATCATCACAGGTACTTCTATTAATATTCTCATGCAGTTATCTTCTCTTTGATTCACATCCATTAATCTCATGTATCAATGCAAATTTAATCTACATGTCCACATGCACTTCTTTCGCGTATACCGGTATAGCATGAGTGAATGCTCGCGACAACATTCACTCTCAAGCCCGCTCCTCCTTAAGGATCGGGGACCTCCTCCACTCCCGTGGAGTTGTGATCAATCATGATCACCTTCTCTTATGCAAAGATGCTTATGAATGCAAACATGCATAATTTCATAATACTCATCATATCCAAATTTTCATCATGTCCATTAACAATATAAATCCATACCATTCCATTGTTTGCAATTAAAAAAAATAAAAGCACAACAATAATGGTAATAGAAGATAAAGAAAACAGTGATCAATCATTGATCGCTGTCTACCATGCACTTGCCTTTACTAGTTGCGACGCACGATTTGGCTAGAAGATGGCAACAAGCACGACGCCTCTCCTATATTAAATACACAAACTTCAATACAAGCTATAGCAACAAGAATAGCAATCAATATACTCCGCTCCTACCCGTCCCCAAATATACCCCGCTACTCCGGTACCGAATAGTTACCCATTGCTGTCTTGGTACTAAAACGAACGTAACTTTTGACTGAAAAGTCCGATCACGACAAACCACCCAGTTCTGGATTCTACACAAAATTCCCCTCATTTTCTTAGATTACAAGGTCTTCTAATTAAATCATCTAACCCTCCGTTTTTAGCCCAGTAAACCAATCTGTCCGCTTCGGAACAGCAGGTCTTACTAAATTCATAACTTTTGTTCTATCCAACCAAAATTCGAGTTCTCCAATTCTACAGAACCCTTAGACAATTATCTACATCTTTAATGTAGATCAAAAACTCTAATTAGTCTATTTACTATTTTTAATCTGCAGTCTACCAAAACAGCGCGAAAGATTTACACCGCAAAGACAGCAGTCTTCCGAAAATCATAACTCGAATTATACTTGTCCGATTGACATGATTAAATAGGCTATAGAAAGATATCAAAATTATCTACAATTAACTAGTAGATGACATTTCCAAAATTAGTCATTAAGGTACCCGAATAAATCGTTCAACAGAACAGCAGGCTAAACAAATCTTTTAATCGATATCTCCGACTACAAACATCATATTAATCCCCCTTACTGTTCCGACCAAACATTCTAGTCTGCATGCATGTAATGCTACGGCCAACTAGTTAACTACTACTTAGCAATATCTAATTCATCTATTTCTATCCACTGGTCAATTCACACCTTCCCTAATCACAATACTAATTCGGCCTAGTGCAATAATCTACCACTAATCACGTACATGCTGGCACCTCCCATTGAATATCTAATCAAGTGCAGTACACACCCGTTAACTCATAGCAGTAAAGGAATAAAACCCAATGCCAAACGCACCTACACAACCAGCCGGCAGAACATCATGCGTGGCCAAGAAAATCAACGCCGCCCTCTGGCTTCCACGCGCTCACGCCAGATGGAGATGGCACTCGGCAGGAGACCACACGGCAGATGGCTCGGCCGTGGGCCGCCGCCGAGAGCGTTCGGCGTGTGCGCTGTAGCTCGGCGAAGCGCGCATGCGCACAGAGGACGAGGCGACTACGTAAAAAAAAATAGACGGCACAATAGGTGCGTCATGCGTGGTAGGGTGGAAAAAATAAAAACTACTAGGGTTTCTAGAATCCACTCCCACGATTTATATAGCTCTTAAAAAAATTCTGAAATATTCTATTTTCACGTATTCTTTTTATTTAATTACGCACAAGCCCTTAAAGACGTTATTATTATTTATTTATTTATTTTTTCAGGATATTACATATGACTTGTGAGTACGGTTGTGTACTCACTCTTGCTAAATAAATCAACAGAAGTGGAGGCGTCATCACCAGCTTTTGAAAAGGAATTCTACGAAGGTTGATCGTTAGGGTCTTGATCCCAGTCAGTTGCCTGTGGAAAATTGATGGGAGCCCGTTGGAGTTTACTTTGTTTTCGCTGCAGTTTATTTCATTATTGTCAGCCTTGCATGGCTTAATAATTGTAAAACTCGACCTTAAGGTCACAACATTTAATTGTTATTCACATTACTCGTTTATTCAATATTTCGTTGTATCGAGTTGATATTTCATTAATGTTGACACTGTGTGCACTAGCGTGATCCCGACTAGTGCGTAATATCTGAGGGTCCAGATTTTCATATTTGGGTCCCGACAACAGTATTCAATAAACAGTACTCGATGAACAATACTCGTAATGAACAGTGGTCGATATGAACGGTACTCGAAACCAAAACCGACGACGAATAGACGATTGGTTACGGAAGCAATTGCTCCTCTTTTTGGCTTTTGTATTGCTTTTCTCAACTCGCGACCACAACTCAACTCACGACTACTCAACTCACAACTCCTTGACGCCTTCTCTCGACTTTCGACTTCCTACCGCGACTGCTATCTCCCCTTGCTTATATACTGTTACATACATCGACTACGATATAGACTCAGCGCGAGTATCATACTCGACTCGAACTTGTTCTCGTAAACGACTCAGACTCAAACTCTTACCTAATCTTGTACAAGATTATAATCCCAACAATGATCACCTCGCCGCCGCTCAGGTCACCCTCGCATAGCAGCCACAAGAGCTCCATCCCCATGGCAAGTGCTAGCACGATGAACTCCTTAAGGGCGAGTGGAACCCGGGGCTTGTCGGGCCAACCATCCTTGGTTTATTCGACGGGTAGCAAGAGAGGCGAGGTCTGTCCCACCGGTAGCTCTCGTCGGTGAAGGACTCGTGCGTGGTGCCAAGAGAAGTTGTTTGTCCTATCGGTGTCCTCTAGGTACAAGGCCGCTTTGTCCTCTGCCGCGGCTCCAAACAAGTCACCGGCTTACCACACACCGCCTCCATCGCCCTCATCGACCGCTCTCGCACCCATCATCGTTGGAACAGGGCCGAATCTCAAGCTCTATCGCTTTTGACAAAACTATCAAGTCTCTAAAAAATTATGAAAAGTTACTTCTTCCGATTAGAACCAAAATCGGACACAAAACGAGATTCACAGAGAATTATTTTACATTGTATCGATGATATAACTTTCGTTCTCCTTTTATTGACATCTAAAGAGTTACAATCAAGTTTCAATTCAGTTTCTCAACTGAGTTCAAATCAAACACAAACTTTTCGCACAATGAAATGAATTGCCACAGCTTCTTAAAATGAATGATAGAGAACTTTTAAACTAAACACAATGCAAATCGATTGTTTTGGCATTGCCTAAAACATTAGCAAACCAATGCAATCCTAAAACAAAAAGTATAATGTGTACGACAAGATTAAAACTAACAATCACCTATCGTGTCACGCGTTGGCATCCATCGTTGTAGGCATCAAAGCTTCTTCATTTGACGGAAGAAGGTTGCATGCACGCACCTATGTACCCTCTGTCCCAAAGAAGAACATTGCTCTAACTTATACACCCAAACTCCAAATATCGACATCCTCTACTTTATGGAATTATCATGAAAACGCCTATAACTTCCTAGTTATGACGAACTTCGATTCTACCATTCTCGCCCCATTTCCTTCCCAAGACCGTCCCGAATCTGCGGGACACCATTCATAATTTTCTATCTTTAATACTAAAACTTGAAAATATATGAATGATACCATTCTGAAACTACATAAAATTTTCTAACTTATTCAAGTTTTCACCATATTTTAATTTTGCCATATACTTGATGAAACTATCACATCTTCACAACATCCGCGATTCGTCCAAATTTTGGACAAAGGACATTCTTGTGGCCATAATGTTTATCACGCTAATCCAATTCGAATGATCCAGACCTTCTTAGAAAGATAATGAGATTATATAACTTTTATCTAATTGGACCAACATCTGAATCCAAACCTAAATACCTCGAATCGCACCCGCAATGTTCTGCATCTAACCTCGATGAATTAGGGCATGTTGAAAAATAATCTTACCCTAAGAAAAACGATTTACAATCTTAACAATGACTAAACCACGATAAATTCTAGGGATTAATAGGGTTTACCCTTGATAAACACAATGGATCACGGAAACCCCGCAATTTTCCTCGCTTCCTCTTCTTTCTTCCTTCTTTCTCTTCTTGTTCTTCCTTCCTTCTTCTTGCTGATCGACCTAGATTTCTCCCTTCTTGCCGGCAGCATGGCTGCAAGGGGGAGGTTAGCAGGGGCATCGGCACCAGAGGGCAGGGTGCATGGGTAGCACGGCAAAGGAGGGGCAGCGGCAGCGGCAGGGGTGGCGGCAGGAGGTGGAGGCACAGGGGGTGGCGGCTAGGGTTTTGGGGTGCTGCCACCCTCCACCTTGGCCCCTTAAGGCCAGCTGGCCGGCCCCTCCTTAGGCCATGACACCGTGGGACGAAGGCCCATGGTCTAGGTTGTCTCAATTATTTTGGATTTCCTCCTATTTAATCACTTAATTTTCTCTCTAATTCCATTCATCCCTCTAAAGCATTTTGGGATATTCTGATTCGATTCTTTTTCAAGCTTGGTGTTGTTTGTGAGCTACCCCTACTCATTCAATGTTGGTAGGATTAGAAACATACAACATAATGGGGGCCTTCTGGATCACAGTTTCTAATCTACACTTACAGATTCCCTACTGGTAGCTATTGGGATTATAGTCCAGGATGCTGCTAGTGATGTTCGAATGACTGATACTCATGTAGAGGAAGCAGAACGTGGTATTACAATCAAATCCTCTGAAGCACAAACAAATTAGTAAATTGCAGTATCCGTGTCGGACACCATGTCTGACACGGATACCACACAGACATGTCACGGACACGTGTCGGCGGCGTGTCAGCTGATTTAAAAATGAATTTTAATTTTCAAAATTCCTGACATGTGTCGGACACAGCGTGACCACGAGTCTGACACGGCCCAGGACACAACCCACCAAGGGGCATAACCTAGTTCCCTGATTCCCTCTGCTTCCTCTCGATCCCAAATCGCCCCCAGCGTCCCGCACACCTCCCCCCGATTCCCGATCACCTTCCTCGCGCCTGTTGACCTCGCTGTGCCACTGGTTCCCGCACTGCCTCCCTCACACAGCACCTCCTCCCTAGTGTCCGCCGCCCCTCCCTCGAGCGCCCTCCTTCATCGCCGCGCCGTTGGCTCCAGGCCTCCAGTACCTCCTCCCTCGTGCTGCCGGCTCCAACACCACCTTCCTCATGCCTCCTCCCTCTCCCAGTAAGTACTGATCTTCATTCTTCACTTCTTCAGCACTGATGGTCTTCACTTCTTCACTCTTCAGTAACATAAATGAATGTATCTAGTGATGCATTGCACTGATGCATCTAGTGATGATGCACTGATGCATCTAGTGATGCACTGATGCTCTTCACTTCTTTAGCAACATAAATGAATGTATATAGTGATGCACTGGTGCAATGAGGCATGCTTCAATTAGATGTTTGCTATTGTAAATTGATGATTGGTTGATTGATTGTTCTTGATTGGTTGATTGATTGTTCTTATGTTCTTGATTGCTTGTTTTTCATCATTCTAGAAAAATGGAAACAGGTAATTCTAATGCTAGAGAGGAGGAAAACACCAATAATAGGTTCAAGCCTCCATTGTGGTGCTGGAAGACACATAAAGAATAATACATGTGTAATTTATTCTTATTATTTAACTATATATAGTCATGTCGCCGTATCGGTATTTTTGGGAAAATAGTGAATCCCCGTGTCGGTGTTGTGTTGATGTATCCGTGTCCCTGCATCATGGATCAAATCCACTGGTATCTCTCTTTACTATGAGATGAGCGATGACTCACTCAAGAGTTACAAGGGTGAGAGAGACGGAAATGAATACCTGATTAACCTTATTGACTCACTTGGCCATGTTGATTTTTCTTCAGAGGTCACAGCTGCACTTCATATAACTGATGGTGCTTTGGTAGTGGTTGATTGTATTGAGGGTGTCTGTACAAACTGAAACTGTGCTCCGCCAAGCCCTTGGTGAGAGGATTAGGCCTGTCCTCACTATGAACAAGATGGACATATGTTTCCTTGAGCTTCAAGTTGGTGCTGAAGATGTTGAAAATGTGGGAATATTTTAATTCTATATTTTAATAAAAGACATATATTGCAAAAGACTAATAATATATAAACCAGTACTAACAGCAGGCAACTCATTATACTTCACTATATATATAATAAGAAGCAGCGTAGATGCAGGCAAATTAGCCACACGAGTGGTCGCGCGATTGTCTTGCGCCTGTAAACATTATTGCGGCCCCCGTGCAGGTCTTCACGACAGCAATGGTTCAGAGATACCGCTCCTCTTCTTCACGGTGCACGCCGAGAAGAAGAGTCGACGAGGTCGATTTACCGACAAGATGACAAAGACAAGTTTGCAGGGGAAGAAGAGAAGGAATAGAGGCAGTTTCTATGCGCAATGCTCTGGACGTCTCCAGGCATATATATAGAGAAGACTAGTAACTGATAGATTAAGTAGTCATTACCCACTGGTAACTGACACACTTAACCAGTAATTTATCCACTGGTAACTGCCTGTCATTATCACCCAATAAAGCCTCAAATTCAAACGTTTGAATCTCATTCAAACAGAGAGAGAGATGCATGGTTCAGCAAAAATAAAGTGGACTTGGTCTGCCAAGTGACACGCCACGTCACAAGTCACGCGATTTTTCACGCGAAAATACGCGAATGCGCGTGCGCGCGTGCGTGTGTTTAGCCAAAGCCCTCCTCGTGCCACCCTCATCCATGTGTCACATGTTTCAAAGAGAGGCAAGGACTCTACCTTATATGTTGGTCACCTCCACCTTGTCTTAGCAATATGGTACTAAACCATACATGCTTTGGAATTGTAGAAAATGGGCCTCACTCATATGACCCTATTCCCAACAATCCCCCACCAATTCCAAAGCAGGAAACAAAAGGATATCAAAGATATTATGCTGAAGTACTGTTAATATACCAGTGTTTTAGTGTAAGTCCCATACGGGTTGAACTTGCACCTAGAGTGACAAGATTCATCTCCTCACAGCTGATGAATGGACTATGCCTTGAATTCACAGCTTTTTGTGATTAGATTTCACTTGAAATCTCAACTGATACTAGGCTGTTGAAGAACCTCGCCTAAACAGAGCATTATTTGGTCATGCTCCCTTATCTGCTCATGAGCTTTCTAGAGAATGCCCTATTCTCGTGAACTACGACCTCACAATTAAGCTCAAGTAGGTGTATTCATTTTAGGTATCCTGTAGGCTAATACCTTTTCCCTCATTGGACACTAGAATACATTAAAGCTTTAAGCCACCCTTCCATACAGTTGAGAGTACTCTGTCTATTAGGACACGGGTACATATATTTTAAAATGCACTCTCTTGTTCAAACATCAACTTGTTTTTCCCATTACCTAAGTCACGGGATCTCCGATCAAGTATGTATGGGTTACTGTTGAGTTGTAACTCCAATGGGCCTCATTCCCATGTCCATAGATGCAACAAAAATCGCCTTCCGTGCTAGCCCCTTTGTGAAAGGGTCTGCCAGATTTTTCTCAGTGCGTATATAATTCACAGTAATCACTCCAGAGTTTTTCAGTTTTCTGACAGATTTAATCCTACGCTTCACATGTTTGGAGGACTTCATATTATCCTCTGTACTTGTGACTTTAGCCAGCACTGTTTGATTATCAAAGTACTTCAGGATTGCCGATATTGGTTTCTCAACCAACGGCAAGTCCAATAGAAGCTCTCTTAGCCATTCAACCTCAATAGTGGCTGTGTCAAGTGCTACAAGTCCTGCTTCCATGGTTGACCTCGTCAATATGGTATGTTTGCAAGACCTCCATGAAGCTGCAGCACCAGCTAAAGTAAACACATAGCCACTTGTAGCTTTGATCTCATCCGCATCAGAGATCCAATTCGAATCACTGTATCCTTCTAATACAGAAGGATATCCAATATAAGTAATTCCAAGAGATGTTGTGTCTTTCAAGTATCACAACACTCTTTCTAGTGCCTCCCAATGATCATCTCCTGGGTTAGATGTAAACCGACTTAATTTGCTCACAGCAAATGAAATGTCAGGTCTAGTGGCACCAGCTAAATACATGAGTGACCCAATAATTTGAGAATATCTTAATTGATCTTTTCCTGCCCCTTGGTTCTTTCGAAGCTGAATGCTCGCATCATAGGGCGTTGGAGAAATTTACAATTCTCATAGCCAAAACGGCTTAAGATTTTCTCTGCATAATGGGATTGGCTTAAAGTGATCCCATCCTTGTTCTTGATCAATTTAATATTCAGAATGACATCTGCCTCTCCTAAGCCTTTCATATCAAAGCATCGAGAAAAGAAAGATTTGACCTCGTTAATTACGGCAGTGTTTGTTCCAAATATAAGTATGTCATCCACATACAAGCACAAGATCACTCATTGACCCCCATCATAACGATAATATACACATTTATCAGCTTCATTCACAACAAAGCCAGCAGATATCAAAGTTTTATCAAACTTCTCGTGCGTTTAGGTGTTTGCTTTAGACCATATAAGGATTTTAATAAGCTACATACCTTATTTTCCTGTCTAGAAATCACAAAACCATCAGGTTGATCCATATAGATTTCTTCCTCCAACTCTCTATTAAGAAAAGCTGTCTTTACATCCATTTGATGTACATGTAGACCATAGGAAGATGCTAACACAAGAAGCACTCTGATGGTGGTTAGTCTGGCGACAGGAGAATAGGTATCAAAGAAATCTTCTCCCTCTTTCTGGGAGTAACCCTTGGCCACCAGTCTTGCCTTGTACTTCTCAATAGTACCATCAGGCATTAGTTTCTTTTTGAAGATCCACTTACATCCTATAGGTTTACACCCGATAGGACGATCAGTGATCTCCCAAGTCCAGTTAGCCATGATAGAGTCCATCTCGCTACAGACTGCTTCTTTCCAATACTCAGCATCAGAAGATGCATAAACCTCTGAAAGAGTCTTTGGCACATCATCCACGAGGTATACAATAAATTCATCACCAAAGGTTTTCTCAACCCTTTGTCTCTTGCTACCGCGAGAAGCTTTTGTGACTAGATTGTTATCCTCCTCAGGGATATCACATATTGGTTCAGAAATGGTGGGAAGTTCAGAAGTTAGATTATTCTCACTATCTAAATTTTCAGTTTGAACATTCTCTGTTCGTGAAGTACCGCCTGCAGTTCTCATAGGAAAATAATCCTCAAAGAATGAAGAATCTCTCGACTCCATTATTGTGTTAGCAATAATCTCAGGAGTTTCTGATTTAACTACTAAAAATCTATAGGCCGTGCTATTATGAGCATATCCTAGAAAAATACAATCGATTGTTTTAGGTCCAAGCTTTCTCTTTTTCTGCAATGGTATATTGACCTTTGCCAAACACCCCCAAGTTCACAGAAAATTGATATTCGGTTTTCTCCCCTTCCATCCCTCATATGGAGTAATCTCACTCTTTTTTAGTGATTACTCTGTTTAGGACGAAAGTTACTGTCAATATGGCTTCCCCCACCATGACTTAGGCATACCAGCACTATCTAACATGGCATTAACCAAGTCCGTTAGTGTCCGGTTTTTTTCTCTCAGCTACACCATTTGAATGGAGTGAATATGGTGGTGTAAATTCATGGGCTATTCCATGCTCAGAACAGAATTGGGAAAATTCATGAGAGATGTACTCTCCTCCACGATCAGACCTTAGTCTTTTTATTTTCTTCTCTAGTTGGTTCTCAACCTCGGCCTTATAAATCTTAAAGTAGTTTAAAGCTTCATCCTTAGTTTTTAGCAAAAACACATAACAATAACGTGTTGCATCATCAATAAAAGTTAAAAAAATATCTTTTGCCTCATTTTGTCAACAGTCCATTCATTTCACACAAATCTGAATGAACAAGATCTAATAGTGTCAAGTTCTTTTCGTCCTCTAATCCCTTAAAGGGTTTGCGAGGTTGCTTTGCTTGCACACATGACTGGCACTTTGATCCTTTGACAATTTCACATTTTGGAATTAAATCTAATCTGGACATTCTAGCAATACTATCAAAACCAATATGACAGAAACGAGAATGCCAAATATTTGCCTCACATTTATTTAAACCAGTTGCAACATTCAGATTATAACAGGCCTCTAAAGTACTTAGGCGGAACAAGCCTCCGCTCTCATAGCCTTTACCAACAAAATTCCCAAACTTAGACATTACAATTTTATTTGACTCAAAGACTAGCTTATAACCGTCCCTACATAGTACAGAACCACTAACAAGGTTCTTGTTTATTGTAGGAGCATGCTACACGTTCTTTAAGTGGACAATCTTCCCTGAAGTAAGCTTCAGATCCACCGTGCCAACACTAAGAACAGAAGCATGCGACCCGTTTCCCATTAGGACGGAGGAAGCCCCTGCGCCTGGTAAGAAGAAAATAAGAAAATATTAGAACATACGTGAACATTAGCACCGGTATCAACCCACCAATCAGTGGATTGATATGCTAAAAAAACAACAAGAGAATTACTATACCCTCCTGAAGTTGAGGTCTCGCCTATGATCACGTTAACAACCTTCTTCTTTGGCTGTTCACCATCCCTGCTCTTGCGGAAATGACAGTCTTTCGTCATATGATCGTTTTTCCCACACACAAAGCAGGTGATGTTCGTCATATCCTTCTTCTCAGTTTTCTTCTTAAAGCTAGTTGTCTTGTTCGGTTTGTTGGATTTGTACTTCTTTGCAACAGTCTTTTTCTCTATGAAATTTGCATTGTTCTGACCAGAAGTGCTGAGTGCATCTTTTGCTCTTGCCTTTTCTTCCACATCGAGGGCAGCAATGAGATCTTCAACGAAAATCTCTTCCCTCTTGTGTTTCAAGCTAGTGGCAAAATTCCTCCAAGAAACAGGAAGTTTGCCGACAATGCCCGCAGCCACAAACTTAGGAGGCAATACACAGCCCAGGTGCGCAATCTCACCAACCAATAGCTGGAGATCATGAGCTTGTCCAACTATAGACTTAGCCTCATCCATGCTAAAGTCGAAGAATTGCTCACAGATGTAGAGCCAGCGACCTGCCTCTGCCTCTGCATATTTGTGCTCTAGTGCATCCCACAACTCTGTGGCGGACTTATAGTCCATATATACACATCGTAGAGCTGATATGCCAAAATGGTCAGAATGCAGCCTAGAGTAGTATTGTTCGTATTATCGAACTGCATGTACTGATCCATCGTAAATGGATACTGCGGGTGGATTACCCACCACAGCCCCAAAGACATGAGCCAGAACTTGGCTCTAGTCTGCCATCTACTGAAATTCGACTGTAGAACCTCTCAGATTTCATAGCATCAGAAGCTCCAGCCATAGATGTGTTGCAACAAAGTTTCCAATAAGGTTTCTGGAATGTTGAAAATGTGAGCAATATTTTAATTCTATATTTTAATAAAAGATATATATTGCAAAAGACTAATGATACATAAACCAGTACTAACAGCAGGCAACTCATTGTACTTCACTATATATATATATATATGAAAATAGAATGCAATAAGTCAATCAGTCGCACGAAAGACTTACAGACGAGTTCGATGAAGAACAAGAAGCAGCACAGACGCAGGCAAATTAGCCACACGAAGCGTCGCGCGATTGTGCGCGCCCGGCATTATTGCCGCCCCCGTGCAGGTCTTCACGGCAGCAATGGTTCGGAGATACCGCTCCTCTTCTTCACGGTGCACGCCGAGAAGAAGAGTCGACGATGTCCAGACGGCACATTATGACAGCACAAGTTTGCAGGGGAAGAAGAGAAGGAATAGAGGTAGTTTCTATGCACAATGCTCTGGACGTCTCCAGGCATATATATAGAGATGACTGGTAACTGACTGATTAAGTAGCCATTTACCCACTGTTAACTGACACACTTAACCAGCAATTTACCCACTGGTAACTGCCTGTCATCATCACCCAAAAAAGCCTCTAATTCAAACGTTTGAATCTCATTCAAACAGAGAGAGAGATGCATGGTTCAGCAAAAACAAAGTGGACTTGGTCTGATAAGTGGCGCGCTAAGTCACAAGTCACGCGATTTCTCACGCGAAAATACGCGAATGCGCGCGCGTGTGTGTTTAGCCAAAACCCTCCTCGTGCCACCCTCATCCATGTGTCACAAGTTTCAAAGAGATGCAAGGACTCCACCTTATATGTTGGTCACCTCCACCTTGCCTTAGCAATATGGTACTAAACCAATAATGCTTTGGAATTGTAGAAAATAGGCCTCACTCATGTGAGCCTATTTCCAACAGAAGAAGCCTACCAGACTCTCTCCCGTGTCATTTAGAATGCTAATGTTATTACGCAAACTTACGAAGATGCACTCCTCGGTGATGTTCAAGTGTATCCAGAAAAGGGAACTGTTGCTTTTTCTGCCTACTTGCATGGTTGCCCTTTTACCTTGTCTTACTTTGCAAATATGTATGCATCCAAGTTTGGAGTTGATGAATATAAAATGGAGAGGCTTTGGGGGGGGCAAGAACTACTTTGATCCAACCACAAAGAAATGGACCATCAAGCACACTGGCTCTGCTATTTGCAATAGAGGTTTTGTTCAGTTATGCTATTAGCCCATCAGGCAAATCATCAGCACTTGCATGAATGATCAGAAAGATAAGTTGTGGCCTTTGCTGCTGAAGCTTGGTGTTATCATGAAGTCTGATGAGAAGGACCTAATTGGCAAGGCTCTGATGAAGCGTGTTATGCAAACATGGCCTCCAGCCAGTAATGCACTTCCTGAGTTGATGATATACCACCTTCCATCTCCAGCAAAGACAGAGGTATCGTGTGGAGAACTTATGTGAGGCCCCCTTGATGATATATGTAACACCCCAAGACCCACATTACCCTGGGATGCTACTGAACTACTCTACCACTAGCCAATTTGCAAGACAAATTAAACTGGCAACATTTAATTAACATAATAATATAAGCGGAAGCATAAACTACTAGAAAATAACCGAATAAGGAGAACAATGAAATATTCAAAAAAATCAACTTAACATAATAACCAAAGGAACGGTTCCAAATTAAACATTGAAGCAATCTTCCATAAGACAGCTAAGCAAAACTAGAATTCTTATGACTTTAATTCAGCATTAAGACAAAATCCATGTGCATCATTGTGGTGCTGCTCTACCCTTCCCAATGCATGCTCAAAGTCCACCTGTGGGGAGGGGAAAACAAGAGGGAGATATAAATCTCAGCAAGCAAACAGTTTAACAAGTTATTTCAACTACGAACAAATAAACATCATCAATAGTTTCACACATACACAACCACCAGTCGTTTCCACAATTAATAAGCCACCACAAACTATCATAAATCAAACCTCATCAGTTTTCGGTTTTAAAATGGCATATGAATGCAGTCATTTAAAAATCCCTTTATGCGTATGAATGCTTCATGATATGCTCCACATCACTCTTGCCAGGGCAGGAATTGCAATGTATCGTATTACGGCAATATACGATACTTCCGCGGGCGAAGAGGTGCATCGTATTCGACAATAAACAATCTTTGTGCTGCGATCGCGGCTAAGTCTTGGCGACATCCACATATGCAAATGACATGAATGATATGATATTCCATTAATCACATTAATTCATCCACCAGGAGCATTAACATACTCTCAACATATCCACATCCACCACATGTTATTTTCATGTTCGCATTATAACCTTAAGCAAGAATTACACAAGTCTACTATCATATTAACAACATACAATAAATAAATTCTTGCTATCAACTCCCAATTAACAATATCTTGCAATCATGGCATAATGTATCAAATTACGATAATAATGTAAGATGCAAGTAGAAGGAATAACAAGTTAAGCGGTAGCAACCACCGCTCGATCACTTGCCTCGAACCGACGAATCGAAGCAAAAACAATCAAGAACGCTCAAGGTCGAGACCACTGTCCAAAAGGTATCTCTCAAACTAAGCCACAGCAAACAAGCACAACAAAATAATTGTAAGCGTCGCTAAACTCCGAACCGTACAAATCCTCTCCGCCAAAGGCAACAAAGAAGAACCCTTACAGTAGCGGCGTTGATTCACCATTTCGTATCTTTTAAACTAATGGACCAAATACAGCAAGTGATACATTTCGGAATCATGACTTAAAACCTACGATTTTTTTGTAGAACTCCTATTTTTATTCGGATCATAACTAGTTGTAATTTAGTGCCCTAAGCAGAGCAAACTTTACGATCTGGCGGATGGACAGATGACATCAATCGCGTCCCCACGACAAAGATAGAGGTCCAAAATTCTTAACATTTTACAAAAACTAGAACTCTGAATTATCTACAACTTTCTCAATTATGGACCTAATCATAAAATTAATCTACTATTTTTAAAACCCGAATTACAGTCGGTCTGTACCAATCTGCCTGCCTGAGGGACAGCGGTATTGCCCACTCCGTATCTCCCAGATACCACAGTAGAAAAAACTGAAAAAAAACAGCAGATGCATCTGTCAATCCTCTACAACTTTCCTTTTGGGAAGACCCACAGGAAAAATCGTTTTCTAGATAAAAACCACGGAAATAGCCGCGCTACGCGAATCGATCTACTAACAGACAGCAGGTAAACCTTAATCGGGCAATTAATCTAAACTCTCCCATCAAAATCCATCCCAAGAACCCTAATTACTCCTAAAATTGCCTATCTGAAGAAATTCCCCAATTCCTCCTCCTCTTCTTCTTCTCCTTCCCCTTCTTCTTCTTTGCCTTCTCCTTCTTCTCCTTCTCCAAGGGCAGCAATGGGGAAGTGTAACATCCCAAATATGGATTTGTGTTTCAAATGTAAGAAAATAAGAAAAAATTAAAACTTTTCTTGCATCTTGAAGCCTTGGTCATTTTTGTAATTCTTTTAAAAATAATTATGGAAAATCAAAATTAAATCTTCATTTGACTCTAACCAAAAACCTCCTTGGCAAGAATCTTGTGCCCAAACCTTGGAAATATTTTTCCTAAGTTCTAGGGAGGCTTGGAAACACCTCTAAATTATCTCATGATTTTTAGAAATTATTTGATAATTTTGGAGGCAAGTCAAAGTTTGGTCAAACCCTATTTCCCCTCTTCTGGAATTTCTGAAGAAAAATTCAGTGCATGAAAATCTTTGAAAATTTTATGGGCGATTCCTCCTGCTGTCAGCAAACTCCAGTTAAACTTTCATAAATTTTGGAGTTTGTTTGCTACCTCAAATAATTCCTCAAAAATCAGATGTTTAAAATTCAAATTCTAATTGGTTTGCACTGTTCCTCGGGTTCGAACCGGACTCGGGCTCGAGCCACTGGACTTGGTCCAGTCAACTAATCGCACCGGCGCGGTCGATCGGGCGCGCGCGTGGTGAGCCGTTGGATCGGCATCGAACGGTCCTCGATCAACCGAACGACGGAATCGTTTTAATCCAACCGATCTAACCCAGCCGTTCGATTTCAATCCGACGGTCGACACGTCGTCTCCTTCCTCCGTCAGCGCGCGCGTGAGCTCGGCCATGACGTGCGCAGAGGAGAAAAGCCGCGTGTGCCGTCCACTCCACAGTCACCTTTAAACGGCTAGCTCTGCGCACATTTAATGCCCGTCGTGCTCCTCCCTCAGGCGTCCACTCTCCAACTGCTCCCGTCGCTCTCTCGCGCTCAAATGGCCGGGTTGACCCGAGCGGGATATCGCCGTTGCTCTCTGCCATCCTCGGCTATTTAAACTCCATTGTTTCTCCCTTAGCTTCCTTTAGCACCTCCGCAACTCTAGCTAGCACTCACAAGTTCGCTGGAGCTGCAGATCCTCGAGAATCCTTCGGCCGCCATTGTCGGTTTTGGAGCTCTGGTGGAGTCGGTGCAGCAGGGGTTTTCTTCTTCGGGTCTTTGCTCCCTCTACCCCCCCTTTACTCTCTGAAGCTTAACCCTCACTCAATTCGGTTCAATTTGCGCAGGGCTAGGCTGAATTCGGATTCCCCCAATTTCAGCTGAAATCGGCATTCGTCTTCGCCCGGGCAGCTTCGGCTCTCCTCGGTGCATTCTTTGCGCTCAGGTAACCCCTCTTTAGTCCCTAGTGGCTCGCTTTGCTCCGTGAACCGCGGTGGCGCGTTTGCAATTTTATTTTGTCATTTCGGGCCGCCGGTTCTCTCGGCTTGCGGCGTTACGGACCACCGCACCAAATCCATTGGTACGATGAGTGCGCAATGATGTTTGGGAACCATTTTGGGCACTTGCTCGCACCACCGCGGCCAGAGCCCGGCGGCGAGCCGTTCTTCCGTCATTTTTGCCGGACGAAAACAGGGACGCGTTTTAACGTGAGTCGATGCGGACCGTCGATCCTTAGATCTCGGCCCACATTCGCGCGAGATTTGAATTCGTCGCGCGTCTCGATCTGTGACCGTTGGATCCAAGATCAGCGGTCTCGATTCGAGTTAGCGCGGATCGTTGGATCCCGGATCCACGGCTCGCGGCGTGGGGCGTTCGGACGCGCGCGCGCTCGGATCCACGTGAACCGTTGGATCGGATCCAGCGGTTGACGCGTTTAGGGTTTCGCAGACAGACGCGCGCGCGTGCGTCAGTAGAGGACTCGGACCGTTGGATCCAAGATCAACGCTCTCGTTCGTCCACGTCATTTCAAATTTCTGATTTTCCCGAAAGGATTTATTTATCAACTGAAAAATGTGATAACTTGTAAAATGCGTAACTAATTCATTTTAATTCCTTTTTGGGAGATTCAAATTTTGTGGGTTATGTTTTCAACTGAACTTTAATCTAAAAAAGTTTCCAACCTCAGTATAGCTTCAGAAAAGTTTGCTATTGAATAGTAGTATTTTTAATTTATAAAAGCTGAGCAAAATTGTTTTGGCCATTTCTTTTGCATTAAGAATCCAAATCAATTGGTTCTTGTTGTTAAATTCTTTATAAATCATGTTCTTGCTACTGTAAAATTTTCAGAATTTTTGGATAAGGTTTACTGTTGGGTCTTTGCATTTTCTTCGTTCTTATCGGTTGTTTTTCGCTTTCTCGTTAGGATCCGAAGAGCACATTGACAATATAATTGATCCACAGCAACATCTTGACCCACAACAAACAGGCAAGCAGTTTGACATGTTACTCCCATTATTTTTCAAGTCTAATATATTGATTTCAACTTGTATGTATGCATTGCTATTTTGTTGTTAAATTATGGTTAGTATCCTATAGTTGCATAATCTGTAGGAATTTATTATCCTCTACTACCATGAGCCTAGGTTATTTGCTGTGATTTGAGTTTGATGGATGAGCTCTTGTCACTTAGTAGATTGCGAATTGAAATTGCTTAGAAATGCTTAGTTTCGGTAGTAATGGGCGATCATCCATTTTAGTCGATGATCTTGATCACACATTTATTTATTATTCCATTATGTCCAGCACTTGTGCTTTGTTACTTTGTAAAGTCAAAAACTAAAAATAAAATTGTTTTTGTTGGACCGTAAAGGCGACTAGAGGGGGTGAATAGGAGCACTCTCACTTTTTCACAAGATATGAACTCAATACAATTTCACTCCAGTAGCTATTAGAAAGCTATGAAGATCAATATACCAGTACAACAGAAGACTAGTATTGAATCCAATTAACTCCCCTAAGCAAAATAACAAAATCAACTAAGATTGCAAACTCACAACACGGGTGGTCTGACCGCTGGACTCAACCGGTCGGACCGATTGCCGGGCGGTCTGACCGGCGTTGTCTTTGTGATCGGACCGCTCAAAATCGGTCGGACCGGTGATGACGAGCGATCGGCCGGCGATCTGACGAACCGATCTGAAAGCGACAAAATCGGCCGATGACGAAGTTGCAATTAGGTGAAACTTTTGATTCTCAACTCCAATCTTTATGAAACTTTGCACACACCTTCTCTATGCTATTGAGGACCTATTCCAATCGAATATTATGATAATTCTTGGAACGATCTTGAGCAATTGTCAATTGATTAACAGAAGGTCTAAAACCGGGCAAGAACGAAAACTTGATCCTAATGCTTGTTCGTGAGAGATTGATGATCAAGATGATGCTAGATAGATTCACACATATCACAACAAGCTAATCCACGTGAAAGAATCAATCACAAACTCGCGGATCAAAGGAAGCCCTAAAATCACCAAATTGAAAGCAAGAACGAAAAGAGACTTATCTCAAGCAAACCTTGCATAGATTGATAACGAGATCGTTCTTGGGATTACACCCACGCCATCATGGATCGGTGGTCAATCCAAGATCACGAAATTCTCCTCAAACCATGAAAAGCCCTAGCCTCCACCTCAACTCCCCTAAAGACAATTAGGGTTTTGAAACATAAAAAGGCGAGAGAGAAAGGGTGCAGCCACCACGTCCTCCTATTTATAGTGGAGGCCTAGAACTCCTAGGGTTTGACTCAATTGGGCTCCCGTTAAGGCCCACTAACAAACGGGTCACACACGCACGCTTCGCAAAGCACCGTCTTTAACCTTTTGACCTAAACCGCTTCACCATGCACCATGGATTTGCCAATAGGTCACCATTGTCCATCTTGTGTCACGTGTGAGACCCCGGTTTATCCGGCTTGTAATGCTTAACCATCCATTCGGTCCTAGCATCACAAAACAGATAATCCGAGACTCGAGACATGTATACTTCCCAGTCAAGATATACACACCTCATCACAAAATTTATGTATCAATTCCATTCATCCACATAGAACCAAAACACGAATGTAAAAGAAGTATTAATAATATTAAACCGAGTTATTACAAAAGAGAGGCCAACCGGCCAACAATAAAAGAGACAACAATAATTAAACAGCGGAAGCAAAAGTGCCATAAGATGGCTACAACAAAAGAGCCAATCAGTGTGCCTTTACCCCACAAGGCAACCGACCGGACCGCCAAGCTAGTCGCCAAACCCAAGCACATCTCACAAAAGTGAGGCCCTTGGGGCTCACCTTCTTCCCTCAAACAAAAGCGGTAGGCAAAGCCGGTGAGTACTTTGAATGTACTCATAAGACTTACATGTGGAATAACAAATCTGTACATATACTACATGCAAGCTTAATCAAAAGTAGGTCAGTAGGGTTCATTTTAGCATAAAGCAAGTTTTCATTTGCAATAATATAATAGATTGAAAGCAATTTTAACAAATCTGTTTTTAATGTTCAAATAACCGAAAGAACAATAATAATAACAGAGATGGAAACAACAACAACACAGGAAGTGACTAACCCAATAGCCACCACAACAATAGTATGAATTACCCATTCATACCAACCATATCAAGTTTTAAATTTTAAAACAAATGTTGTAGTCTAACTCTTGGAAGACCTCCCCAAGCGTGTCCATAACCTAGGGCGAGGCTATTGAATAGTTTTATCCTGCAGGGTGTACCAACTTACCCACATGTCGGACCGCCTTTTGCCACATGATTAAGCACACTTGCCTTTGGTATCTTAAGACACTGACTAAGTCCTACGAGACGCGTTTCCAATATTATGTATTAACCGAGTCGCCCATATGGATAGAAACCCATACGTTGTGTCGGGTCGTGGCCCACCTCGGACAACTACCCGTCACGGGTAAAGCCTTGGACAATCATGCGCGCCTCGAGGTGGAGAACCTTCCGGCAATCCCCACCACCGCACACCCAACACAAACACAAGAACACACACTGTTTCACAAAGACAAACACAAAACTTTTCCTCCTGCGACTCGGAGATAACACACGCCAAAGTACTAAGTCAAGAGGGTCCCATATATCCCTCATGTGGTTAGTACGCAATAGTGCTTGGTTTAGTGTAACAAGATGTTCGGTCCTTGATGACTTGGGCACCATTCCGATCACACCCAAAAACACCACACCAACATACCATTATGCCCAAGTCCAAATCAGTTTTCATTTTCAGTTTTTGATTTGCAAAATTAACAAAGCACAAAGTGCTGGACATAATGAAAGAATAATAATTTTGTGTGATCAAGACCATCGACTAAGTCGATGATCGCCCAACGCTACCGAACTAAGCATGGCTAAGCATAAAGACTCGTATGCTACTAAGTGACAAGAGCTCATCCAACGAACTCTAATCACAGCAAATAACCTAGGCTCAAGTAGTAGAGAATAACAATATCCTCTGATTATGCAACTATAGGATCAACTAACCATAATTTAACACAAAGTAGCAATGCATACATACAGTTGAATTCAAAATATTAAACTTGTAAAATAATAGGATTAACATGATCAAACCGCTTGCACGCTTGTTTGGGTCAAGGTGCTTCTTGAGGATCAATAATATAATCAACGTGCTCTTCTGATCCTAACGAAAGCAAAAGCAACCGATAAGAACGATTAAAATGCAAAGACTCAAGAAGAAACATTCTCCAAAAATTCCAAAACTTTACAGTAGCAAGATCCTGATTTATAAAGAATTTAGCAACAAGAACCAATTGATTTGGATTCTTAATGCCAAAGATATGACCAAAACAATTTTGCTCACTTTTATAAATCAAAATGCTACTATTCATTAGCGAAATTTTCTGAGCTATACTGAGTTTGGAAACATTTTTAAATCAAAGTCTAGTTAAAAACATAACCAACAAAATTTGAACCAACCGAAAAGGATTTGAAATGAAATAGTTATGTATTTTACAAGTTATCATATTTTTCGCTTGATAACTAAATCCTTTCGGAAAATCGAATTTTTAAAGACGTGGCGAGCGAGGAGCGTCGATCTCGGATCCGACGGTCCGCGTTCAGCGCTTAACGCCGCACGGGATTTACAAACCCTAAGCGCTCACCGTTGGATCGGATCCAACGGTTCCACGTCAGATCGGGGCGTTGGGCGGTCCGAACGTTCACACGCATAGGAGCCGTTGATCTTGGATCCAACGGTCCACACGGATCGAACCTTTCGGACGGTCCGAACGTCCCACTGATCGGGACCGTTGATCTTGGATCCAACGGTCCACAATGACCTACGCCAAGCGTTCGCCTGTTCTCGTCCGACAAAATGGCGGAAAGAACGGCTCGCCGCCGGCGACTCTGGTCACGGCGGTGCGAGCAAAGGCCTAAAATGGGTTGCTAACAAACTCGCGCACCCAAAGGACTTAACAATTTCAATTGCGGCGTTTTAGAACGCCAAGCAGCCGAGAGATGCGAGATGACCGAAAACGGTCAAAAACGAAAATAGCAATTGAGCTCTGCTGCGGTCCAAGCAAGCGGGTGCCAATCAACTAGGGACTAAAGAGGGTTTACCTGAGCCCAAAGAAGGCACCAAGATGGGTTGATTCAGCTCCAACGAAGAAGAATGGGGACTTCGGCCGAAAAGGGGGAAATCCGCAATTAATCTGCTCTCTGCAAGCAAACGAAAAATTGAGTGAGGGCTATTGCTCTCAGAGAGGAGAGGAGCTAAGGCGTGAGGATTTGAGAAAGAAAGACCGGAGCACCACTTTCACCGAAGAACTCAAAAGCTCGGCAATGGCGGCAATGGCGACCGAAGGTGAAAATTCGAAATTGAGCTCTAGCAATACACTAACAGTGGCTCTGGAGCTCAAGGGTGTTCAAAGAAAGATAAGGAAGCCACTGGAGGAGTTTTATAGGCCGAAGAAGCAAGAAGAGAGCAACGGCATGAAAATGGGGAGCTCACGGGTGAGGGCGGCTGAGAGTGATGGGAGCAAGTGAAATCAGTGGGGACGACGACTATGGAGGCGGTGGAACGGGGGCATTAAATGCTGAGAGTCGTTGGCCAAAAGCTGAGGTGACCCGACGCTGCTACGCTCTGCAATTTTCACCGCCATCGTTGACTTCTACCGATGCGCGAGCGGAGGAAGACGATAGCCGCCAGCCGTTGGATTTCAATCGGACGGTTCAAAAGAAACACGGCGATTAGAACGGTTTGAACGCTAACTTGATCCTGGGCCGTTGATTTGGATCCTATGGTCCACGTTGCGCGAGGCGTTCGGACGGTCCGAACGTTCACGCGATTGTGGACCCTTGATTTAGAATCCAATGGTTCAAATGGATCGGCGCGTTCAGACGGTCCGAACGTTCACGCGATCGTGGGCCGTTCGATGTCGATCCAACGACTCACAACCCTCGCGCCCGAACGACCGAGCCGGTGCGTTTAGTTGACTGAACCAAATCAAGTGGCTCGAGCCCGAGTCTGGTCCGAACCCGAGGAACAGTGAAAACCAGTTAGGGTTTGAATTTGAATAACTGATTTTTGAGGAATTATTTGGGGTAGCAAACAAACTCCAAAATTTATGAAATTTTAACTGGAGATTGCTTATCAAGAGGAACCTTATATAAAATTTTCAGAGATTTTTATGCACTGCATTTTTCTCTAAAAATTCCAGAAGGCTAATTTAGGAGTTTGACTAATGTTTGACTTGCCTCAAAATTTATCAAATAATTTCTGAAAATTATGAAATAATTCTGAGGTGTTAAACATCAACCCTAGACCCAAGAAAAATTATTTCCAAAGGTTGGGCACAAGATTTTCACTGAGGGGATTTGTGTTGGTGTCCAAATGGCAATTTGATTTTTGATTTCACATAATTCCTTTACAAAAATTATGGAACTGATTACAAAAATCAAGATCAGAGAAAAAGTTTTAATTTCTCCTCATTTTTATTACATTTGAAACACAAACCAATTTTGGGATGTTACAAAACCTCCCCCCCTTACAAAAATCTCGTCCCGAGATTTGGCTCACTCAGAAAGAAAGATGGATAGTGCAGACGAGACGATCTTCCCTTTCCCAAGTAGCCTCATCCTCGGAATGGTTCGACCACTGAACTTTAAGGAATCTGATGGCTCTATTCCTTGTTCTTCGTTCAACCTCATCGAGTATGCGAACAGGGTGCTCGCGATAGGTCAAATCTTCTTGGACATCGAGAGTTTCCAACTGAGCTTCTCTGTTGGAACACTAAGCACTTCTTTAATTGGGACACGTGGAAAACATCATGTACCCCTTCAAGTGCGGTGGCAATTCCAACTTATAGGCGATACTCCTTCTTCTCGATAACACGGTAAGGACCGACATATCGAGGAGCCAATTTGCCCTTAACGCCGAAACGCTGATGGCCCTTCAAAGGAGAGACCTTGAGATACACAAAGTCATTGGGCTCAATGCTCAACTCGCGACGACGGCGATCCGCATAGCTCTTTTGCTCGGATTGAGCCGTGCGCAGCGATCACGAATAAGCCGGACTTGACTCTCGGCCTCATTGATCGAGTCGGGCCAAAGAATGGTCTCTCGCGGTCTCGCACCAATTCAACGGGTTCGCACTTTCTCCGTATAAGGCCTCGAAAGGTGCCATGCCGAGGCGGCCTCGAAAACGTTGTTATAAGAAAACTCCGGCGAATGGCAAGCATTTTTCCCAATGCTTTCCATATGACAGAACACAAGCACGGAGCATGTCTTCCAACACTTGGTTGACCCTCTCGGTTTGACCATCGGTTTGAGGATGATATGCGGTGCTAAAGTTAAGATGGGTTCCCATAGCCTCTTGCAGACTATGCCAAAATCGAGAAGTGAACAGGGAACCACGATCAGAAATGATCGTCTTCGGGATCCCATGCAAACTCACAATTCTGGCGATATAGAGCTCAGCTAGGAGTCCCACGCGAAGCTGCGTCTTGACAGGAATGAAATGAGCCACTTTCGTCAAGCGATCGATGACGACCCAAATGGCATCATTTCCCTTAAACGACCTGGGTAGACCGGTGATAAAATCCATCCCGATCGAATCCCACTTCCATTCAGGAATAGGCAAAGGCTGAAGCAGTCCTGCTGGGCGCTGATGCTCGGCCTTGACACGACGACACACGTCGCACTCGGCAACGAACTTCGCAATTTCCCTCTTCATTCGGGTCCACCAAAATCTCTGACGGAGATCTTGATACATCTTTGTGGCCCCGGGATGAATAGAGAAAGGCGAATCATGGGCCTCGCGGAAAATCAAATCCCGCAGCTCCATGTCCTTTGGAACCACAAGGCGTTGCCCGAATCTTACAACACCATGCTCATCCTCAGAGAAGCACTTGGCTGTACCGTTCTTGACATTTTCCTTGATGCGGCTCACTCCAACATCTGACTGTTGAGCGACCTTAATCCGATCCACCAAGGTTGGTTGCACAACCAGGGTAGCGAGGGAACCATGCTCAACCAGACCTAAGTTGAGACGCTGAAATTCCTTCAGAAGGGTGGGTTGACATCCACGAGCAATAAGGCATTGCAATGCGCTTATGATCGCAGCGGCAGCGACACATTAGCCTTGCCCGGATGGTAGTGAATACCCATGTCATAGTCCTTGATCAACTCCAACCATCTCTTTTGCCTGAGGTTCAGATCCGGTTGGGTGAACAAATACCTTAGACTTTTATGATCCGAATACACTTCGCAACGATTACCGATTAGGTAATGTCGCCAAATCTTAAGTGCATGAATCACTGCAGCTAATTCCAAGTCATGGGTAGGATAGTTGAGTTCATGAGTCCTCAATTGCCTTGATGCATAGGCCACTACCTTGCCTTCTTGCATAAGGACACAACCGAGTCCTCGCCGAGAAGCATCGCAAAAGATATCGAAGCTTCGATGAATATCGGGAAGAACGAGAACGGGAGCGGTGGTCAAACGCTTCTTGAGTACTTGGAAGCTTTCCTCACAAGCATCGGACCACAAGAACTTCTTGTCCTTCTTGAGCAACTCCGTCATCGGCTTCGCGATCTTGGAGAAGTTCTCGATAAAACGGCGATAATATCCAGCTAAACCGAGAAAACTCCGCACTTCGGTTACCGAAGTAGGCTGAACCCATGAAAGAACATCGCTGACCTTGCTAGGGTCAACGGCCACGCCTCCTGCTGAAAGAACATGGCCCAGGAAGGCCACTTCCTTCAACCAGAACGCGCACTTGCTGAACTTTGCATACAGCTGATGCTCACGAAGCTTGCCTAATACAAGCCTCAGATGCTCATCGTGTTCCTCATCGTCCTTGGAATAGATGAGAATATCATCGATGAAGACCACGACAAACTTATCCAAATACTCCATGAATACCGAATTCATGAGGTTCATGAACAAGGCGGGAGCATTGGTTAAGCCAAATGACATGACGGTGTACTCATACAAGCCGTAGCGAGTAGAGAAAGCCGTCTTTGGAATATCCTCAGGTCGTATCCGAACTTGATGATATCCCATTCTCAAATCAATCTTGGAGAATACTCGAGCTCCAGTTAATTGATCAAAGAGATCATCAATGCGGGGCAATGGATACTTGTTCTTTACCGTTACCTCATTAAGCGGACGGTAATCAACGCACATGCGCAAAGTATTGTCCTTCTTCTTTACGAAGATTGCTGGACAACCCCACGGAGATGAGCTAGGGCGGATGAATCCTTTTTCTTGCAGCTCATTCAATTGCTTCTTCAACTCCACCAACTCGTTCGGTGGCATCCGATAATGCCTCTTTGAAATCGGGCGGGAGCCAACTCAATGACAAACTCGAGGTCTCGAACTGGTGGCATTCCTGGAAGAGCTTCCGGAAAGACATCAATGAAGTCACGGACGGTTGGGACTTCACCAATATCTAGAGCGGGCTTCGCTTCAAGCGCGAAGAGATGCGGGCCTAGCAGCTTCGGCGAAAAGCGAACCTGCTCGCCCGAAGGACTAGATAGAAGAACACACTTCTTGGCGCAATCGATTTGTCCCTTATGCTGAGACAACCAATCCATACCAAGAATTACATCTAGACTTGCTGAATGGAGGAGGATAAGATTCGCAAGAATCTTACTCCTCGATCTCAATTGGGACATCCCTACACTCAGATTCAGCTCTTAACTCCGAACCAGGAGAGCGAATGAGCAACGGGACCAACAATGGAGTAAAGAGGAGCTCACTAAAAGCAAAGAAAAGACTCGAAACAAAAGAATGAGATGCTCTGAATCAAACAAAGCAATGGTGAATGAGAGTTAATGAAAGGGTACCCAACACAACATCGGTGCCTCCCGTGCTTCCTCACCGAGATGAGGTTGACGCGACCACTACCCACACCTTGGGTAGCGGGGACTATCTTGGATCCCGCGAAGAACCACCTCCTTGCCGCGTCCTCCATTAGGACGAGGGTCGCTCCTGTCTTCTTGGGGCACTTGTTTGCATAATGCCCCTTGTCGTTGCGTAAAGAAGCGGTGACATCCGCAGCAGCGCGAGGCCTCTGGCCGACTTCGCAGTGCACGTGATTGGGGCACGGCTGCGAAGGACGAGGGGCGTGTCGGCGACCTCGGGTCTTGAAGGCGGAAGACGGGACCCCGGAGACTGCCCAACACGAGAACGGAAAGAGCTGGCCTGTGCTGACTTGTGGGCCTCCCACTTGCGCTTGCGGAATCCACAAGTGCTCTCCCGCGTGCTCGCGGACGATGGCCTTGTCCACCAAGGTCTGGAAATCAGGGAAGTCAACGATAGATAGCTTGTCCTGAAGCTCCTCAGACAAACCATCCTTGAACTTCTCTTGCTTGGCCTCATCAGTGGCCACCTCTTCCGGAGCATAACGAGCCAAATGGTTAAACTCGCATGTACTCTCCGGATCGAATGACGCCCTTGCCTGAGCGACAAGAATTCCTTCTTCTTCAGCTTCATCAAGCCGGAAGGAATGTGAGAGCGGCGGAAGGCAGTACGGAACTCCTCCCAAGTGACGGTGTGACCGTCCGGCTGCATGGCGAGAAAGCTCTCCCACCAAGACAAAGCTGCACCCTCCAGCTGGTGCGATGCGAACAGCGCCTTCGTGCTCCTCGGCATGCGCTATCTGGCTTCGCTCGACGCACGGCCAATCCAATCGTCTGCGTCAAGCGGGTCCTCAGACCTGGAGAACGTAGGGGGCTGAGTGCGAAGAAACTCCGCGAGTCCCCCACGCGGCTGATGACCACTCCCTTGCCCGGATCCTGAAGCACCGGTAAGGGCGGAAGTGTTGCGCGCGATGACGTCCAGAAGAACTCTCCTGTCCTCTGCACGGTTGCGCTCGATCTGAAGAAGGACCTCGGCCATGGTCGGAGGAGGAGGAAGATCCTCGTCCGGACCAGCTGACTGGCCTTGGCCGCTACGAGTGCGCCCGGCCATCCTGTTACAAGAAACTTTGGTTAAAACTAGACTCAAAGATTCAAAGCCGAAAGAAAGCGAAAAGCTAACGACTAGGGGAATGGAATATCACCCTAACCGAAAGCCAAAACAGTATGTGTATAACTTTAAACCTGCTTATAAAAAGACTCCAAAACGGCAAGGAATCATAAAACCAAAACTCAACTTCCCAATGCAACTAACCCGTATTGAATGAACGAGTAATTGATTGAGAAGATAAAAATTCAGAATAGCAGGTAAGATCTATTACCACTAAAGAGCAAGGTTCAGTCAACGAAAAATAGTGTTAGATACTTAGCTAACTAGTATCACATCTTACCCCTTTTATTCCCACAAGTTTTAGTTGATTAAACTCTCATTTTCTACCCCATTAGAAACCATCGAGCTTGCTGTCCGAAATTGAAGTTGTCAGAGTGATTTTGCATCCAAGCTCCAGCCGAAGTCTTCCATCCTAGAAACTTCAAAATCTGGCACACTTCAACTTGCCAAGCTCAGTGGTCCCATCAGAAACCATTGAGCTCGCTGTCTGGAAATTGAAGCGTCTTGTCCAGTTCGCATCCAAGCCTCTAGCCAAATCTTGATCCGAAACTTCAAAAACCCTAAGCACTTCAATTTGCCAAACTCAGTGGTTCCCAAAACCCATTTAATCGATAACACTATCTTTGAAAAGGAGAGGTAAACAATTTTCAAAACTCAAATTAGAGTAAGATGAGAGGAGAAAGCTAAGATAGGTAAGGAATAAAATCTGAGAACTTACTTAAGCTTTCAAAATCATTTGATACTTTGAAATTAAGTTTTTCAAAATATCCTAAAGACGACCAACTTGGGTTACTACGGTCAGTATGGCTCTGATACCAAACCTTGTGAGACCCCGGTTTATCCGGCTTGTAATGCTTAACCATCCATTCGGTCCTAGCATCACAAAACAGATAATCCGAGACTCGAGACATGTATACTTCCAGTGTGCAAGATACACACCTCATCACAAAATTTATGTATCAATTCCATTCATCCACATAGAACCGAAACACAGAACAGAAAAGAAGTATTAATAATATTAAACCGAGTTATTACAAAAGAGAGGCCAACCGGCCAACAATAAAAGAGACAACAATAATTAAACAGCGGAAGCAAAAGTGCCATAAGATGGCTACAACAAAAGAGCCAATCAGTGTGCCTTTACCCCACAAGGCAACCGACCGGACCGCCAAGCTAGTCGCCAAACCCGAAGCACATCTCACAAAAGTGAGGCCCTTGGGGCTCACCTTCTTCCCCTGCAAACAAAAGCGTAAGAAAAGCCTGAGTACTTTGAATGTACTCGCAAGACTTACATGTGGAATAACAAATCTGTACATATACTACATGCAAGCTTAATCAAAAGTAGGCTGTAGGGTTCATTTTAGCATAAAGCAAGTTTTCATTTGCAATAATATAATAGATTGAAAGCAATTTTAACAAATCTGTTTTTAATGTTCAAATAACCGAAAGAACAATAATAATAACAGTAGATAGGAAACAACAACAACCTGGAAGTGACTAACCCAATAGCCACCACAACAATAGTATGAATTACCCATTCATACCAACCATGTCAAGTTTTAAATTTTAAAAACAAATGTTGTAGTCTAACTCTTGGAAGACCTCCCCAAGCGTGTCCATAACCTAGGACGAGGCTATTCGAATAGTTTTATCCCTGCAGGGTGTACCAACTTACCCACATGCCAGACCGCCTTTTTGCCACATGATTAAGCACACTGCCTTTGGTATGCCGGCACAGCTAAGTCCTACGAGACGTTTCCAATATTATGTATTAACTTCGAGTCGCCCATATGGATAGAAACCCATACGTTGTGTCGGGGTCGTGGCCCAGCCTCGGACAACTACCCGTCACGGGTAAAGCCTTGGACAACTGCGACGCCCCTCGAGGTGGAGAACCTTCCCGGCAATCCCCACCACCGCACACCCAACACAAACACAAGAACACACAGCCTGTTTCACACAGCACACACACAAAACTTTTCCTCCTGCGACTCGGAGATAACACACGCCAAAGTACTAAGTCAAGAGGGGTCCCATATATCCCTCATGTGGTTAGTACGCAATAGTGCTTGGTTTAGTGTAACAAGATGTTCGGTCCTTGATGACTTGGGCACCATTCCGATCACACCCAAAAACACCACACCAACATACCATTATGCCCAAGTCCAAATCAGTTTTCATTTTCAGTTTTTGATTTGCAAAATTAACAAAGCACAAAGTGCTGGACATAATGAAAGAATAATAATTTTTGTGTGATCAAGACCATCGACTAAGTCGATGATCGCTAACGCTACCGAACTAAGCATGGCTAAGCATAAAGACTCAGTATGCTACTAAGTGACAAGAGCTCATCCAACGAACTCTAATCACAGCAAATAACCTAGGCTCAAGTAGTAGAGAATAACAATATCCTACAGATTATGCAACTATATGATCAACTAACCATAATTTAACACAAAGTAGCAATGCATACATACAGTTGAATTCAAAATATTAAACTTGTAAAATAATAGGATTAACATGATCAAACCGCTTGCACCTTCTTGTCGGGGTCAAGGTGTCTTCTTGAGGATCAATAATATTATCAACGTGCTCTTGGATCCTAACGAGAAAGCAAAAGCAACCGATAAGAACGATTAAAATGCAAAGACTCAACAGTAAACATTCTCCAAAAATTCCAAAAACTTTACAGTAGCAAGATCCTGATTTATAAAGAATTTAGCAACAAGAACCAATTGATTTGGATTCTTAATGCCAAAGATATGACCAAAACAATTTTGCTCAGCTTTTATAAATCAAAAATGCTACTATTCATTAGCGAAATTTTCTGGAGCTATACTGAGTTTGGAAACATTTTTAAATCAAAGTCTAGTTAAAAACATAACCAACAAAATTTGAACCAACCGAAAAGGATTTAAAAACATAACCAACAAAATTTGAACCAACCGAAAAGGATTTGTGTTGGTGTCCAAATGGCAATTTGATTTTTGATTTCACATAATTCCTTTACAAAAATTATGGAACTGATTACAAAAATCAAGATCAGAGAAAAAGTTTTAATTTCTCCTCATTTTTATTACATTTGAAACACAAACCAATTTTGGGATGTTACATCACGCTTGAGTCATTGACCTCACCCGGCATCGTTGATCGTTCTGGACCTCAACTCTTCAAGTCTAGTCCCGATCCTCCTCGCCGTTGACCGTCATTGACCACCAAGCAACCTGCACAACCACAGACAAGCAAACACGAATTCGGGAACAAGTTCTTCACAACTTGACCCATGTTAGTCAAAACATGCATCATGCAAAATATATGCCATGAAACCAATGACTTTGACCTAACAAAACAACATCGCCACAAAGTTGGCCGACGTTCAAGTAGAAACCGGTCTGACCGCTTCAGGTGAGCCGGTCGGACCGCTCGCTGTGAGCCGGTCGGACCGCCCCTTGGGACTTAGCCGAAATTCAACCCCTGAAAATCCGAAACCTTCTGGAAACTTTAAACCAATAGAACTTTTTACTGGAGACTCCAAAAATCATGAGACCAAGTGCATTGGGATCCCCTCACTTGCCTACAACACCTATTTTTGGCCCAGCTCGTTTTGACCACTTTGGTCACCACCGGTCCGACCGCCCCACATGGCCGGTCCGACCGATTTGGGACCGGTCGGACCGCCGTGCAAGGACCGGTCGGACCGCCCCTGTCCAGTAAGCCTGTAACTTTGTCGAAAACACGTGAAACGACAAACCGTAAACGCCATTGCCAATTGTCACATCATCCTAAGATCTGGAACATATCTCCATGAAATCCACAATCTCCCCCTTGATGAACACATTGGCAATTATCCAGAAAATGTAAGTAAGAGGTTTGAAAACGAGTTTACTCGCGAGCTTAGACAAAGGCACAACTTGGTCCATAAGCAAGAAAAAGCAATGTAAATGACCAAGCTGGCATCAGAATAGTATAGGCATGTGAGACAAGGCAAAAGTAAGCATAAAGACTTTGATTTCCAGAAAAGGGTCAAAATTCTCACATAAGGTCCATATGAAAGAACAATTGTTCAATTGACCTATGATCATTGTGAGGATAAAAAAAATGCAATTCAAGTTCAGAATATTCAACAAGACAATAAGAATGCAACTCAAGAACTCCCCCTCACTATGGTCCTCAAATTTCAAATTTTCAGTTTCTCCCCTTTGTATAAACTTCTCCCCCAATAAAGAAATATCTTCTTATTAACACATCTTCTCTTCTCATTTAACACATCTTCTCCCCCTTTGACAATAGATTCATCAAGGAATCACGCCTTCCTCTCATCCAGAGATAATAAATATAGAATAAAGGAAGAAGCAGAAACAAAAGAAGCATAAAGAGGAATATGCATGAAGTGCAATGGAGTGGCTTCAATTTTTGTATTTTTCAATTTTTGATTACAAGAAGCTTTGGAGATTACCCAAAAGAACGAGCTAGTATCTCTAATATTGCACAAACAAAGATATCAAGCTGACATAGCTAGCAAGATCATGGTAAGACATATATATCAAAGCTAAGCACAAAGGCTCAAAAGTAAAGCAGTAGATTTGATCAATTTAAGCAACGTTTCAAATTCAGCAAGTTCATCAACAGGGATCCTAAAGTGAAATTGGCCATGTCAAAATGTCAAAGTGAGATAAAAAATCTAACAAATACCACATTAAGAGTCAATCAAGTCCCGTATTGAATCATTTTGCTCAAAATTTTGTAAACGCCCATTTGTCAACATTTTTCTCATTTGCATTGAATATTGAAGTTGACTAATGATCTAACTTAGTGACAAGATCCTGGACTAGGAGCCATCCACAAACTCATCCTAAGCTTCGACCAGAAGTTGATTAAAGGTATATCTTAGTAAAGAAGATCCTGGACTAGGAGCCATCCACAAACTCTTTCTAAGCTTCTACCAGGGCGACAAATCTTGAGGTTCATGTCATTTCTGACAAGCAGTCCCCATGAGATCGTCTGGTTCATCAAACTATCTCCAAGTTCATATCATTTGACAAGCAGTCTCGTAAGAATAGTTTGGCACAATTTAAGCATAAGACAATCTTGATTTTCATTTTTCACATGAGCAGTTTTAGAATCTCAAGAACACAAAAGCTCAAGTAATGGTCAATTTTAGATCAAAGAGCTAACAAAGCAATTCTGACAGGGCCAATGTCACAAGAGGAGCACTAATTGCGCAACTCGCTAAAACATCCACAAATTGAAATTTCTTAGTTTGAGTTGCTTAAAAGGTTCTAGCTCATATAGCAAAGACTTAGCTACACATGTAAAAGCATGATAATTCTAGCAAGTCAAAGAACTAGACATGACATTGAGCAAGAATTGAAATACAAAAGCTCCAAAGGGTAATAGGCAAAGTTTCATCAATTTTTTAAAAATAAGCAGAAAATCTTATATTACAATGCATCTTTTTGGATTTTTCATACCATTTGTTGTAACCACTTGTTGGAGTTTTCATATGAATGCAATATGACACAATGAGATGCAATTAAAAAACCTAAATACCTAAAAAGCTCAAAAAGATCACTAAGTTCAGAAAAAGAACAATAAAAGATCAAAAGAACAAGGAAAGATTAGAAAAGAGCAAACTCCCCCTCAAACCAACCCATAAGGATAAATTACCCCTAACTCGCTTCTCAAAAAGGAAAATCTGGTTTGATCTAAAGGCTTGGTAAGAATATCTGCCAATTGAGCTTCGGACTCTACGAAGTGCATCACAATATCACCTTTTTCAACATGATCTTTAAGGAAGTGAAAGCGAATGTCTATGTGTTTAGTCCTAGAATGTTGCACTGGGTTTTTAGCAATATTAATAGCAGAAGTGTTATCACAGAAAAGAGGAACACTAGCAAAGTTTAACCCATAATCTTTCAAAGTGGGCGTCATCCACAAAATCAGCTCTGACAACTAGCGTGACTACATACTCCGCTCAAAGATGGGTTGTGCAATGTAAGACCGCTTCCTAGAGGACCAAGATACAAGAGAAGTGCCTAGGAAGTGACAGTGCACGAGGTACTCTTCCTATCTAACCGACAAACTGACCCAAAATCGAATCAAAAACCTCTAATGGACAAAGTGAAGAGCAGAATACCAAATGCCATATAAGAGGGTAGAGTGTAAATACCGAATATGCGCTTAACGGCTTGGCGATGGGAAGTTCTCGAGACGCTGAAATCTTGCACAAAGGCATACCGTGAAGTGAATGTCCGGTCTCGAGGCGATCAAATACGAAGGAGCCGATCATGTTTGCGGTACTCGCGTTGATCCACGACTTCTCCTTCCTCATCCGGATCCAAAGCGATCGAGGTTGCCATGGGAGTGGAAATTGGCTTGCAATCACCCATGTTAAAGCGTTTTAGTAGATCTTTAGTGTACTTCGTCTGATGGATGAAAGTTTCTTCCTTGCATTGCTTGATTTGAAGTCCCAAAAAGTAATTAAGCTCTCCCATCATACTCATCTCAAATTCCCTGGACATAGTGTCAAAAAAGCTGGAAACAAGAGCATTAGAGGAACCACCAAAGATAATATCATCCACATAAATTTGAGCAAGCAGGAAGTCATTGTCACGTCTAAGAATGAATAGAGTTTTATCCACTTTACCCATTTCAAAATTATTTTTAAGCAAGAAGGTCTTAAGTCTATCATACCAGGCTCTAGGGGCTTGTTTAAGACCATACAATGCTTTAGATAGCTTGAAAACACGATTTGGATATTTAGGATCCTCAAAACCAGGGGGTTGCTTAACATACACTTCCTCATCTATGAAACCATTTAAAAAGGCACTTTTAACATCCATTTGATATAATTTAAAACCTTTTGATGCAGCAAATGCAAGCAGAATGCGAATGGCTTCTAGTCTAGCAACAGGAGCAAATGTCTCATCAAAATCTAACCCCTCAACTTGGCTGAAACCCTGAGCTACCAATCTGGCCTTGTTTCTAACCACAGAATCATCCTCACCTTGTTTATTCTTAAACACCCAACGGGTTCCTATAACATTATGACCACTAGGGGGTTCTACTAGGTTCCAAACTTTGTTTCTTTCAAAATTTTCTAACTCCTCATGCATAGCATTTACCCAGCTAGAATCAGATAAAGCATGTGATATATCGCGGGGTTCAAAAGAAGCAACAAAAGCCGAATGAGAGTAGAGATTTGAATCATTATACCTGGAGCGAGTGACTCGCTCATGTAGATTACCAATTATCCGTTCGGAGGATCTTTGTCTCTGAATGCGAAGTGGAGCGCCGGGTGAGATACTGCTTTCTTCGACCTCCGCAGTATCACTGCGATGATGAAGATGCAAAGCAGAGCCTCAATCAAGGTGAAGTAGGCGTAGCGGTGTTCTTGTATCAAGATGGGCGCCTGATGAGCAGCAGATGAAGGAATGATATTAGCTTCGTCCTCATCTTCCTCCACAAAAATGCTCTCTGTCACCCTAATTGATCCTGTTCCTTCAATTCGCCCTTGTGTATCATCTCCAAAGGTGATGAAGTCATCACTGTTGCCGCGTGAAAGAGGTGAACCATTTTGAGTTTCCGGTCATGTGGCGTGAACATCCGAGTCGACGAACCACGTGTTCTTCCCTTTCCACGGTAGTCACGAAAATCAAGGAACAAAAGAACGATGTGTCTCAACATCGGGTTAGATAAACAAGATTTAGGAATCCATCTTCGAGACACACGTCTACAAGGAGTATACAAACCGAAGTACTATCCTTGATTTCATCTAACATTCGGTTATGAGCAATGTTTAAATTAACATGAGACTTAAATCTGTCCATGGGCGGTCGACCGGCGTTGTCTTTGGCGGGGTCGACCGGCGACCAAAATGGTCAGACCGGTGACCACCAATGGTCGGACCGCCCGATCGATAAACATTAGAATTAGGATATTTGGAACCATAATGATTTGCATGAGAGAAAATCCTAATCCGTGTTTATTCTTTTCAAGGTTACCATGTCTCATAGAAGCTCTAGGTTGCATGAATGAAATTCTATCAAAATTTTTCCTATCATTTTTCAACCTAACGCCAACAGAATTCAATCAAATGCCCACCTTTCTTGCAATAAGTGCAATGGTACTTGGTACCACTAGAAGAAGCACCATTTGAATTAATACAAGGTTGGGCAAAACCTGCAGATTTAAAAATATTTTTGCAGTTGGGTTTTGAATTCAATTAAACCTTTTCCAAGACTTGAATGACTTTTGGCTTTGAATTGTCTTGAAAAGAATTGAATCCTAAACCTTGCTTCTTATAAGGAGTTTTAGACTTGTCAAGAATCATGTTTAATTGTTTCTTACCTTTAGAAAAATTCTCTAATGTATCATGAAGGTAAGCATTTTCTTTTCTCAAGTTAACACAAGCATCACAAGTTTTATCCATAGATTTCTCCTTATACAAAGCAATTTCAAGCTTAAGAGTGGAACATGAAGCACAAGTAGTATTTTCAATATTGTCCTTAAGCTTAGCATATTTGACTCTAGCAGCTTCTAAGATATCTTTGATTTCACGTTCTTTTTCTAAACATGAAGTGCAAGGGCTAGAATCAAATACATCAAAAGCAATCAATTTACTAGATTCTAAACATTTTTCACAAGGAGCACTTTTAATTTCATTTAGTTCAGATCTAGCATTCTCAAGTTGTTGTACAGAAATATTATGAGCAGATTGTAACTTGGCAATTTCAATGCATAGCATGACAAGATAAACATTCATCGAGTTCAAGAGTCTTAGCATTTTAAGCTCTACTTTCAGTTTGCTAATTTTTACTCTAATTTCTTATTTTTGTCATGACAAATTCTAGCGCTTCATCTTGACTAAGCAATTGCTCAACTATAGAATCATATTTAGCAGAAAGCTCATCATAAGAAAAAGATACCTCATTATCATCAATGTCGTCCGTGTTAGCCATGAAGCACATGCCAGTGAAGTCTTTGGCCTTCCCTTTCTTTTGCCTTGAGGATCTCCTCCTCCTTGTCCTCCTCACTCCCGGTATCCACATCGCTCAAGGATTGATCCACAAAGCGGCAAGGACCGGTGAGCAGCCTTCACAAGCTTATTAGCCTCATACCTTGATTTGTTGAAAGGAGGCTTCTTCCAAGTCGGCTTTCCTTCCTTATGATTGCTCTTACCTTTCACTTGGGGCAATTTGCGGATATGATTGAGCTCACCACATTCATAGCATGTCACCGACCACCTCTCTTTTGTTTCTCACATTATTATAGGCCCGTGTGAATTTTTAGCTAGAAGAGCTAACTCGTTTCAGAATACTTTCAAGCTCCTCTTCATGAATAGCGGATAAACAAGCAAATGAAAATCCAGAAGAAGATTCAAAAGAGTCATCAAAAGCCTTTTTGAGAGGATCTGCTACCAAAGCTAAATTATCTTTCTTGGGATGATCAACTCTTTTAATTTCATGAGTCTTGAGTTTACTATAAAGCAATTCTAAAGTACGACTTGAAAGATCAACATTTTCCTCTATAGCAGTAGCCTTCATCTCCCACTCCTTGGTGTTGATTGCAGCCAAGAGATGGGTGGTATTTTCAGATTGAGAATATTCAATATCAACAGCTTTCATTTGATTAATTACTTTATTAAAGCGACTGAAAATGTCATCGATGCTCTCTCCAGGACGCATCTCGAATTTATTGTATTCACGCTTGTAAACTGTTTGGCGCACCTTTTTGATTTGGGACGAACCCTCATGATATGTTTCGAGAGTGTTCCAAATTTCATGCGCAGTTGAAAGATTACAAATTCTATCATATTCTTGTCTACCAAGTACACCATATAAAAGATTCTTAGCCTTATTGTTGTTAGCCAAAAGAATTGCAGAAGCAGGTGTAGCAATTTCAGGAATAACCAGCGGGGCTCTAACAACATCCCAAATAGCTTGTCCCTCGCTCTCAAGAAAGACGCGCATACGATTCTTTCAATAGGCATAGTCGTGCCCATCGAAGATATGCGGTTTAGTAGAAAACTTATCCATCGCCAAAGTTCAGTGACCGGTTAAGATCAAGATTGAACTAACCTTGCTCTGATACCACTTGTTGGACCGTAAAGGCGACTAGAGGGGGGGTGAATAGGAGCACGCTCACTTTTTCACAAGATATGAACTCAATACAATTTCACTCCAGTAGCTATTAGAAAGCTATGAAGATCAATATACCAGTACAGCGGAAGACTAGTATTGAATCCAATTAACTCCCCTAAGCAAAATAACAAAATCAACTAAGATTGCAAACTCACAGCACGGGCGGTCTGACCGCTGGACTCAACCGGTCGGACCGATTGCCGGGCGGTCTGACCGGTGTTGTGCTGGCGGTCGGACCGCTCCAAAATCGGTTTGACCGGTGATGACGGGCGGTCTGACCGGCAGTCTACAGAACCGATCTAAAACAGCAAAATCAGCCCGATGACGAAGTTGTAATTAGGTGAAACTTTTGATTCTCAACTCCAATCTTTATGAAACTTTGCACACACCTTCTCTATGCTATTGAGGACCTATTCCAATCGAATATTATGATAATTCTTGGAACGATCTTGAGCAATTGTCAATTGATTAACAGAAGGTCTAAAACCGGGCAAGAACGAAAACTTGATCCTAATGCTTGTTCGTGAGAGATTGATGATCAAGATGATGCTAGATAGATTCACACATATCACAGCAAGCTAATCCATGTGAAAGAATCAATCACAAACTCGCGGATCAAAGGAAGCCCTAAAATCACCAAATTGAAAGCAAGAACGAAAAGAGACTTATCTCAAGCAAACCTTGCATAGATTGATAACGAGATCGTTGCTGGATTACACCCACGCCATCATGGATCAGTGGTCAATCCAAGATCACGAAATTCTCCTCAAACCATGAAAAGCCCTAGCCTCCACCTCAACTCCCCTAAAGACAATTAGGGTTTTGAAACATAAAAAGGCGAGAGAGAAAGGGTGCAGCCACCACGTCCTCCTATTTATAGTGGAGGCCTAGAACTCCTAGGGATTGACTCAATTGGGCTCCCGTTAAGGCCCACTAACAAACGGGTCACACACGCACGCTTCGCAAAGCACCGTCTTTAACCTTTTGACCTAAACCGCTTCACCATGCACCATGGATTTGCCAATAGGTCACCATTGTCCATCTTGTGTCACGCTTGAGTCATTGACCTCACCCGGAATCGTTGATCGTTCTGGACCTCAACTCTTCAAGTCTAGTCCCGATCCTCCTCGCCGTTGACCGTCATTGACCACCAAGCAACCTGCACAACCACAGACAAGCAAACACGAATTCGGGAACAAGTTCTTCTCAACTTGACCCATGTTAGTCAAAACATACATCATGCAAAACATATGCCATGAAACCAATGACTTTGACCTAACAAAACAACATCGCCACGAAGTTGGCCGACGTTCAAGTAGAAACCGGTCTGACCGCTTCAGGTGAGCCGGTCGGACCGCTCCCTGTGAGCCGGTCGGACCGCCCCTTGGGACTTAGCCGAAATTCAACCCCAAAATCCAAACCTTCGAAACTTTAAACCAATAGAACTTTTCTCGAGACTCCAAAATCATGAGACCAAGTGCATTGGGATCCCCTCACTTGCCTACAACACCTATTTTTGGCCCAGCTCGTTTTGACCACTTTGGTCACCGCCGGTCCGACCGCCCCACATGGCCGGTCCGACCGATTTGGGACCGGTCGGACCGCCGTGCAAGGACCGGTCGGACCGCCCCTGTCCAGTAAGCCTGTAACTTTGTCAAAAACACGTGAAACGACAAACCGTAAACGCCATTGCCAATTGTCACATCATCCTAAGATCTAGAACATATCTCCATGAAATCCACAGTTTTAGACTTGGGCACAATGGTATGTTGGTGTGAATGGAATGGTGCCTAGGTCATCAAGGGCCGAGTTACTTGTGTCACTAAGCCAAGCGCTTATGCGTGCTAACCACGCGAGATGGATATGGGACCTCTCTTGACTAAGTACTTTGGCGTGTGTTATCTCCGAGTCGCAGGAGAGGGTTGTGTGTGTTGTGTGAAAAAGGATATGTGTTCTTGTGTGCGGTGGTGGGGACTCCGGGTAGGCTCTCCACCTCGAGGGGCATTGTAGTTGTCTAAGGCTTTACCTGCGACGGGTAGTTGACCGAGGCTTTACAATGACTCCGACACAACGTATGGGTTTCTATCCATACGGGCGGCTCGTAGTTAATACACAATATTGGAAATGTCTCGTAGGACTTAGCTGTGCCGGCATACCAAAGGAAGTATGCTAATCTAGTGGTAAAAAGACGGTCTGGCATGTGGGTACATTGGTACACCCCTGCCGGGTATAAAACTATTCGAATAGCCTCGTCCTAGGTTATGGACATGCTTGGTAAGGTCGTGCAAGAACTAGACTACAACCTTTTAAATTAAAATTTGACATGGTTAGTATGAATGGGTAATTCATGCTATTGTTGTGGTGACTATTGGGTTAGTCACTTCCAGGATTGTTGTTGTCATCTATCTACTGTTATATTGTTGTCATTTTCGGTTATTTGAATATTAAAAACAGATTTGTCAACTTGCTTTTAAATGTACTACATTATTGCAAATAAACATTGCTTTGTGCTGAAAATGAAACATACAGCCTCCACTTAAATAAACTTGCATGTAGCATATGTATATGTTTGTTACTCTACACGTAAGTCTTGCGGAGTACAATTTTTGTACTCATTTGCTTTGCTTATCTATTTGTTGCAGAGGAGGAAGGTGAGCCCCTAGGGCCTCACTTTTGTGAATTGTGCTGTGGATTCGACGACTAGCTTGGTGGTCCGGTCGGTTGCCTTGTGGGTTAAAGGCACACTGATTGGCTCTTTTTGTTTATGGCCATCTTATGGCACTTTTGCTTCCGCTGTTCAATTTCTATATGTATATGTCATTTGGCCGGTCGGCCTCTCTTTTGTAATAACTATCTTTATTTATGTTATCTTCTGGTTGTTGCTTTGCTTCGGTTCTATGTGAATGAATTGAATTGATGCATGAATTTTGTAAAGAGGTGTGTATACTGCATTTCTGGGAAGTATACATGTCTCGAGTCTCGGTTTATTCGATTTGTGATGCTAGGACCAAGTGGATGGTTAAGCATTACAAGCCCAATAAACCGGGGTCTCACAGGAAGCTCCTTGGCAGCAGCAGGGGGGAAAGGGGAGGCGCCCAAGAGGAGGTGGAGGGAGGGTGGCGGAGGGAGGGAGGGGGAAAAGGGCTAGGGTTAAAGGAGGGGGGGTGCGGCTTGGGGGGGTGGGTGGCGCACCCCCTTGGGCCCTTGGCCCAAGGGTGGTTGGCCCACCTCCCTGGCAGCCCAACACTGAATTTAAATATAATTTATATTATATTTTATTTCTTTTCTATTGCTCTTCAATTAATATTTTTTCCTTCCGCGATTTACCGATAAACCGGCGACTCCGCGATTGTTTTTTTAAAGACTTACGCCGAAGCGACAAACAGGGTATTACATTCTCCCCACCTAAAAAGGATTCGTCCTCGAATCTCGCTCCTCAAACCTCAGGCAAGAGAACAGCGAAGAAAAGAGCAATGAAGGAAAGATCCACCAAAAGAAAGAGCAATCCACAAAGACCTCAACTACGAGTACTCACCACCTCGAAAAGCTCGGGTACTTGTTCTCGCATCCGTCCTCCACCTCCCACGTAGCCTCCTCTCGGTCAAACGTCCAAAGGACCTTCACATACTTGATGGTCTTATTCCTCAAGACTTTCTCAGAAGTATCCAAGATACGCTCTGGGCAACTCTCCAACGTGAGATCCTGATCCACTGTGACCTACCCAGTCGATCTTGTGCTCGGGATCCCACAAATACTTCTCAAAGATAGACACATGAAAAACATTGTGCACACCGCCAATGAGCTCGGCAACTCCAAACGATAGGCCAAACTGCCCACACGAGCAACCACTGGAAAAGGACCAATGAACCGCGGGCTAAGCTTCCCGGTGGTACCGAAACGAACAATGCCCTTAGTTGGCGACACTCGAAGGAGCACCAGGTCACCAACCGCAAACTCCAACTCACGGCGTCGAACATCCGCATAACTCTTTTGTCGGCTCTGAGCAGCCAACAAGTTCTGACGAACTTCCCACACTTCCTCCATAGTTTGCTGAACAAGGTCTGGACCAAGCAAAGATCTCTCACCCACTGCATCCCAGCAAAGAGGAGACACACACCTCCGGCCATACAAAGCCTCAAAAGGAGCCATCTTGATGCTCGCCTGATAACTATTGTTATAAGCGAACTCTGCCAAAGCCAGATGGTCCTCCCAACTGCCCTTCCAAGACAGTACACAAGCACGGAGCATATCCTCCAAAGTCTGAATGGTCCGCTCTGACTGTCCATCTGTTTGAGGATGAAAAGCCGTACTGAGGGATACTTTTGCCCAACGCAGCCTGAAGACTCTGCTAGAACTTAGAGACAAACTTGGCATCCCGGTCGGAAACAATTGACTTAGGCACACCATGCAGTCTCACCACCTCTCGGATATACAACGGAGCCAGATCCTGCGCGGTATTGGTTGTCTTCATTGGAATGAAGTGTGCGGACTTGGAAAACCTGTCCACCACGACCCAAACAGCGTCTCGCCCCCGAGAAGAGCACGGCAAACCGACCACGAAGTCCATAGTGATGTGCTCCCACTTCCACTCAGGAATTTCCAAAGGCTGCAACAAACCGGCAGGCCGCTTATGCTCGGCCTTCACCTGCTGACAAACGCCACAAGAAGCGACATACTTAGCGATGTCCACTCTCATGTGTTTCCACCAAAAGACCTGCTTCAGATCTTGATACATCTTGGTTTCTCCCGGATGTACAGTGTACGGAGTCCGGCGAGCGTCACGAAGAATATCATCCTTCACCTCTGATTTCTTGGGTACACACAGCCGGCCTCTGAAGCGAACTGCACCACACTCGTCCAAACTGAAATCTCGGGAATGCCCCTCCGAGATCCTCCTCCGCACCTTTGAAAGGAGCCGATCGTGCTGCTGAGCCTCTCGAACACGCTCGGGAATGGCAGACTGAATAATCATATGTGTCTCTGCTTGGGCAACTCCAGTGAGACAAAAAGAGATACCCATCCTCTCAAACTCCGAGATCAAAGACATCGCTGTCTGAGGGACTCCTGTCCTGCTCAAGGCGTCAGCCACTACGTTGGCTTTACCAGGATGATATTGGATAGTCAGATCATAATCTTTGATCAACTCCAACCACCTCCGCTGCCTCAAATTCAGCTCTCGCTGAGTGAATATGTACTTAAGGCTCTTGTGATCAGTAAAGATGTCACACTGCTCCCCGTACAGATAATGCCTCCAAGACTTCAGCGCAAAAACAACAGCCGCCAACTCCAAATCGTGAGTAGGATAGTTCTGCTCATGAACTTTCAACTGTCTAGAAGCATAAGCGATAACTCGCCCTTCTTGCATCAACACACAACCAAGACCAATCCGCGAAGCATCCGTGTACACCGTGAAGCGCTTGCCACTCTCGGGCAAGGATAGAATAGGTGCATTCACCAGCTTGCTCTTGTGGTCCGAAAACCAGACTCGCAATCATCTGTCCACACGAAAGGAACACCCTTCTGTGTGAGTCGGGTCATTGGCTTGGCGATGATGGAGAAATCCTGCACAAAGCGCCGATAATAACCGGCAAGACCAAGAAAATTCCGGATCTCTAACACATTGGTTGGCCTACGCCACTGCACCACCGCTGCCACATTCTTCGGATCCACTGTAATACCATGCTGACTGATGGTATGACCAAGAAATCCAACCTCGGACAGCCCGAAAGCACACTTCTTCAGTTTCGCATAGAATTTATTCCACCGAAGGGCCTCCAGGACCAGACTGAGATGCAACTCATGATCCTCCTCCGTCTTGGAATAAATCAGAATGTCATCGATGAAAACCACCACAAAAGAATCCAGGTACTCATGGATCATCCTATTCATGGCTTCCATAAAGACAACAGGGGCATTTGTTAGTCCAAAAGATATAACGACAAACTCGAAGTGCCCATACCTTGTGTTGAGGATAACCAGACTGCAAATCAATTTTGGAGAATACTTTGGCACCTCTCAACTGATAGAAAAGATCTTCAATGCGTGGCAAAGGGTAGTTGTTCTTGATCGTCACTTGATTAAGTGCGCGATAATCCACACAAAGCCTCTTAGTGCCATCCTTCTTTCCCACAAACAAGACCGGAGCAGCCCAAGGCGACGTGCTCGGTCTAGTAAACCCCTTATCTAGGAGTTCGTCCAACTGCTTCTTCAACTCCTCCTGCTCCACAGGTGCCATCCGATACGGGGACTTATAAATAGGCCGCGTACCCGGAACAAGGTCAATGCGGAAATCTAGTTCCCGTTCTGGTGGCAGACCTGGAAGCTCCGCGGGAAAAACATCTGGGTACCTACAAGCCACAGGTATATCCTCCAGCCTCAAAACAGCCTCGTGTCCCTCAACCATGGCCCACAGAAGTCCTGACTTCTGCATTCGCCGATTGGGGAACAACTGGCACAGCAACGAGACAGTGTACTGCGGGGCACTCCCTTGGAAGACAACTTCACACCCAGACGGAGACCGCAACGTGACCGTCTTCCAGAAGAAAAGAAATAACAGCCTGATGCTGCGCGAGCCAATCCATGCTAAGGATCACATCGAAAGGCTCCAAAGGTATAACCACCAGATTCGCCACGAACTCCTCATCTGCTTGAACCACCACGCAAACAGGGCAAACACGGGTACTGGAAATAAGCCCGCTGGGAGAACTAACAACCACAGCTCTCCCCACAAACTGCATGGACAGACCTGCCCGCTGAACAAAAACCTCCGAGACAAAAGAGAAACTAGCCCCGGAATCAAAAAGAACAGAAGCATCAGCAGAATCAACAAATAAGGTACCTGTCACCACGTCTCCACGATCCCTGCCATCAGACACTGGCATGGCATATGCCGCGGGAACAGCTGGAGAAGAAGAACCTCCCGCGCCCATGAAAGTCGGCGTAGGAGTCCACTGAGGTACAGGCACCGCAGGAAGCTGGACCCAGTATCCTCCAGGTGGAGGCGCCGAGACGGGCGGCGAAGGTGCTGATGGCGCCGGCAAGTACCGCGGTGTAGGGGCCGCGGGCAAGAACTGCGGTGTAGGAGCCGCAGCCATCATCCGCACGGTGCCGTCAGGACGAGTCGAGCCTGCTGAAGGTGAAGGTGCTAACTCCCATTGCAGCTTTCCCTTGGGATTCTGCCTGCACACCACATCCTTGTGGCTATTGCCAGCCGCAGCCATCATCCGCACGGTGCCGTCAGGACGAGTCGAGCCTGCTGAAGGTGAAGGTGCTAACTCCCATTGCAGCTTTCCCTTGGGATTCTGCCTGCACACCACATCCTTGTGGCTATTGCCACAGATAGTGTGAGACCCCGGTTTATTGGGCTTGTAATGCTTAACCATCCATTTGGTCCTAGCATCACAAATCGAATAAACCGAGACTCGAGACATGTATACTTCCCAGAAGTGCAGTATACATGCCCCTTTACAAAATTCATGCATCAATTCCATTCATTCACATAGAACCGAAGCAAGCAACAAACCAGAAGTTAACATAACTAAAGGATAGTTATTGCAAAAGAGAGGCCGACCGGCCAAATGACATATACATAAAGAAATTGAACAGCGGAAGCAAAAGTGCCAAAAGATGGCCATAAACCAAAAGAGCCAATCAGTGTGCCTTTACCCCACAAGGCAACCGACCGGACCGCCAAGCTAGTCGTCGAATCCACAGCACATTTCACAAAAGTGAGGCCCTTGGGGCTCACCTTCCTCCTCTGCAACAAATAGTTAAGCAAAGAAAATGAGTACAAAAATTGTACTCCGCAAGACTTACGTGTAGAGTAACAGGCCTATACATATGCTACATGCAAGCTTATTTAAGTGGAGGCTGTATGTTTCATTTTCAGCACAAAGCAATGTTTATTTGCAATAATGTAGTACATTTAAAAGCAAGTTGACAAATCTGTTTTTAATGTTCAAATAACCGTAATGACAACAATATAACAGTAGATAGACGAAAATAACAATCCTGGAAGTGACTAAACCATTAGTCACCACAACAATAGCATGAATTACCCATTCATACCAACCATGTCACAATTTTAATTAAAAGGTTGTAGTCTAACTCTTGGAAGACCTCCCCAAGCGTGTCCATAACCTAGAACGAGGCTATTCGAATAGTTTTATACCCTGCAGGGGTGTACCACTGTACCCACACGCCAGACCGCCTTTTTGCCAAGCTATTAAGCACACTTCCTTAGGTATGCCGGCACGGCTAAGTCCTACGAGACATTTCTAATATTGTGTATTAACTACGAGCCGCCCATATGGATAGAAACCCATACGTTGTGTCGGGGTCATTGTAAAGCCTCGGTCAACTACCCGTCTCAGGTAAAGCCTTGGACAACTACAATGCTCCTCGAGGTGGAGAGCTGTAACATCCTGATTTTCAAAATCGGGATGTTAATATTTAACTAGGCGATCTAATAATTATTTGGCAGTGTTTTAAAATTTTCCCGTGTTTAAGTAAAAAAAAGATTGCTTGTAAAATCAAATTGAGATAATTAAAAGGTTGTATTTCCAAGTCAAATCAAATTTGTTTAAAAGATGCATTAAAAAAAACAATAGTAACCAATATTTGATCGAATTGTTTGAGAGAACAGTTAAATTAAATTATTTTGTTTCTTGTTTTCACATGCATTTCAAAAATCATGATGCATGCATTAGTATCGCCGTTCTCATTTTTCAATTCGATCGACCACGGGCGAAATGACCGCGTGTCCCTTTTCCGGTCATCTCTTCTATTTTTCGACCCTACTAAATCCTGTCACTTCTCTCCTTCAAATCTCAGATAAAAATTCAAAATCAATTCATGCATGTTATACAACCGCGATCGTCATCGCACGAGCAACCCGTTTCTTTAATTTGTTTTCGCATGCATAGCTGTTTGAGTGAATTCGCAAAATAGAGAAAATGATTAACAGATGAAATACCTGCGTGTCCGTTCTTTATTTTTCTAACTTCTCTCCTCGCAATCACTAACAAAAATCAAGAATTTGACAACGCATGTTATGTCATCGTGATCGTTGTCTCGAGGACATTCCGTTTATATAATCGGTTTACACATGCAAGGTCGTTTGGGCGACGTAAAAGAAAAAGAGATGAAAAAAAATACTGCTAATCATTTTCCACGCAAACAGTAAATTTAAAGATTTTTAGAGAGCAGCACACTATGGATAAATTTCTGAAATTTTTACCTGAGCATCTATATTATATCAGGAACCTCTCCTAAAAATTTCGTAATTTTTGGAGTTAAAATTTTATGTTTAAAAATTATTTAAACACCCGCAGCCATTTCTGAAAATACTGTTCATCCGGAAATTGTTTTGCTAACCCAACACAAGCATAGCACATACAGCTACCCACTGCCTTTCCCATCTCCATGCCCCAGCCGAATCTTTGTCTTGCTACCATATCTTTTATCCTCCCAACACCCAAGCCACCACAACTACTCATCCTCCCACTACTACCATTTCTTTATTCTTCCAGGCAGCATACCCCTCCCTACTGTCAATTCTTTCTTCCAGCCCCATTCTTTATTTCACTGCCATCACCCCACTGGCACCTACTGCCATCACCATTTCCCACTACCCATTTCCTCTCAATGCACAGCGAATGCATATTTTTCCCCTGCCATGTCTTGTCCAGCCGAGCACCCACTCCCCACTGCATTCTTCCTCCAACAGGGACAACTCATTTCTAGTCATTGCAAACATCAGCACTAGCACTAGTTCATCTCATCTCATTCTCTCCTTCCAAACACAACCAAGGATCATGAAAGCTTCAATGCATGTCATACCTTCGGGTTCTTCTCCTCTTGAGCTTCCCATCCATGCAATCGGATTTCGCATGCGAGTAGGTTTGGAGACCTTGCAAGAAGAGAGAAGGAGATGATACACTGTGCATGCAGTGCAGCAATTTAGCTCACGCAATGCGGCAGCTCCTGCGGCTTGCACTTGCAGTGCATTTCGGCCGGGGTAGCAGAGGAGCAGTGCCCATGCAAACCAGTAGCTCTACATGCAGTCGGTAGTGCAGCAGTTGGCCAATGCCTTGTGGTCGGATGGCCGGCGCTAGGAGCACCAGCCATTCTCGGCAGATGCAGGCTAGCAGTGCAGGGCAGCAGCCGAGTAACACCTGCAGTTCGACTGAGCAGCAGCCAGCAGCGGCTGGTTCAGCATGCGGCAGCAGCAGTGCATGGCCTGTTCGGCAGTGCTAGAAGCAGCGGCAGTTGTTCATTCGACCAGTGCTCACGGAAACTACAGCAGCAGCTCCCGGCAGCCCAAGCAAGGCGGCTCGGCCGAGGCTTGTGCGGCACCGGGCGCATGGCGCGGCCGAGGCGATGCAGCAGGGTGCCGAGGTGGCTCCATGATATGCGGTGCGGTGGCGCCACAGCGGCAGCCCGGCAAGGAGATGGCCGAGAGTCAAGCACGACCAAGGTGGCGCGAAGAGGGTGACGTGGTCCGGCGTCAAGGCGGCTCGGTGGGCAGCATGGTGCCTAGGCGAGGGCGTGGCGGCCCGAGCAAGACGAGGGCGCGAAGACGACGGTGGGGAGTAGCCGACCGAGAGCGCGGCGTATGCATACGACGGCCATGCATGTCGCGGGGCGACGGCCTTAGCAAGGCGAGTCGGTGTGGCGCATGCGGTGGCCCTAGGATGACGGACATGGACGAGGAGCCGAACGGACACGGGATCGGCGACGACTACGGTGGATATGGACGCGTAGCCGAGAAGACGTCCGGCGATGTTTCGCACGTCTACGGTCGCGGTAAAATTTTTTAGTATCGAATCGTGTTTACGATATTAGTTGTGCATGTTGCATATTAGTCATGAGCATGGCATCTATTTTTACATATATATTTATAAAAATGATTTGATAGCTTAGGACCCGTATAATTCTCCGGTTGGGTTGTATTTGTGCGTAGGTGTAGTTATGTACCGATATATTGGTGGATACGAATAGTTAGATTATTGTGGCAAAATATGATTATTATTGATCGGTAGATGCTACATTAAATTTATGAGTTGATTATTTTGATCGGTCGATATTATGGTGAAGTCGTATGGAAGTTAGTGGTGACCGTTGGAGGATAAATTAATTGAAGGTTTCTTCTCACATTGAATTATAAGGATTTTTATAATCTATTACTTGGTGGACGACGTATGTGTTGATGATTAACGATATGTCTTTTGTATATGTGTATTGTTGCTCGTTGGATATCGAATTATGCATATTGTTGGATTAATTGAATCGGATGATTTAATTGAGCATGAGCAAATTGATCGGATGTTCGAAGTAATAGCTACGAGAGTCATGTATGCTAGAATTGGGAGATGGTAGAATGGATTATTTGATTGGGGATAAATAATTGGATTGCCGTGTATGTAATAGTTAAGTCCTATGTGCCGAGTTGGTAGATTTGTACCCTCAATTGGATTAGTAGATAAATGATTATTAGTTGATCGTAGTGGCACCTATATGATTGGATTGGTAGTGGTCGTTCATGACTGAGTTCGGTGGTATGAATATGAGTTGATCGATTTGTGAGCTATTAAGTATTGGATGTGCATTTAAATTATAAAGCTCATTAGGTGTCGGTTAGTCAATTAAACATCGGTCGGTGGAAATTTTGGATGGATGCAAACCTGAATTACCGATGTGATACTAGTAGAGCTAGATAGTTAGTATTAGCGTAAATAATATATCAGAGAATGATTGATGGATTTAGGCATGGTCTTATGCCCATAAGTCGGTGGATTTTGTACAATTATCGAATATGTTGTATGGTTGGGAGAGCATTAATCAGGGCATTGTGTGGTTGGATGGCCTACTTTGATTATGACAGAGGCTAGGTTAGATTGAGTTAAAAAGTATTTTTGTGTTGTAGAAATCTCAGAAAAAGAATTACTTTTACACTACAAAGTGCTTTTATTTTGAAAATTCATAACTAATTCATATAAACTCCAAATGAGTTGAACCAATTTATTTTGGTCTTATAATTTTATTACCTATTCATATATGTAATCATTTTATTCACCACTGTTCTACAAATTTGTGCTAAAAATTGGATTTTGGATGAATAGTAACCGAAGCCTATTTTTCAGCATTTTTCCAAAAACTGATTTTCAAACTGCCATAACTTTCTCATACGAAATCCAAATGAAATAATTCTTTCACCTAAATTCATCTAAAATCATAATCTAGCTACTGTGAAAATTTCATTCATTTTTGAGAACTTTGAATGTTTGGCTTTTCTCGGTGTTCATTCGATATCACTATTTCTATAGAGTCCGAGTTGTCGCAAATGAACAACTACGTAACCGAGAGTGAGCAAGTGAACTCCTAGAAAGGCAAGCATCATTTGAACTTTCTTTTGCATCATATTGATCCCAGTTTTCTTACATTAGTATTTGAAATGCAATGATATTGCCTGCATGCTATTTTCGGCATACTTTTATGTTTTAGGTAGATTAGTTATATCCTATGCTTGATGGTTATCCCTGATATTTCACATACACATATGCTTAAGATAGGTTTGTGAAGATATGATTGTTGTGTGTCAATTGCTTAGCCATTGCGGGTCTAGATAACGCAGTAGATCTATTGACGGGACTAGCTCGTCAATTGTGGGAGACACATAACAATTCTTATTCTTTTATTAATTTTTGTTCAGATTGTTATATCTGGTTATTTTGGTTCAAAACTTGTTGTTGTTAAATGGTTTTGGGTCCGGACAAGTGGTTGTAGTGTGGGTGCTGTTATGCACGAGATTCGGGTTTGTGGTTGTCTTGTCTGGACCATTAAGGACCGAGCCATGGACGTTACACTCCAAGTACCGAGCGTACTACCACATGCGGGATATGGGTACCGTACGGTTAAGTAAGGGGAATGTTTTATTGGGTAAGACCGCAGGCGGTGTGAGGACATAGAGACCGTGAAATCCTATGTTCCTTAGGAACCCAGTGTGATATATACTGTGCTTAATGAGCACGATTACCTATGTTGTGGGATGCAACATACTAACTACCTCACACTGGCCACTCCAGCACAACATGTGTGCCCGCTTAGCATTTGCTATATGCTTATGTCTAAGTTGGGATTCCCACATATGGGTGGTCTATCTCAATAGGATTTTCTTGCTAAAAATAACTGTATCACGATTCTCCCCGACCGACATACCTAAGGAAGTGTGCTATTTTTCCGGAGGCATCCGGAGGCTTACGAGCTAGTCGGGTCATGTGGGTAAAGTAGTACAACTCTGCAGAGATAATCTATTCGAATAGCCGTGTCCACGGTTATGGACAAACACTTGGTTTAAGTATGCTTCATCGTTAGACTTGGAAATTAAAAGTTGACATGTTTATAACTTGGTTACGACACGAATGGGATGTTCGTGTGCTTTAGTTTATCAAAGTGGACAGCCACCTTGATATTGATTGATCCATATTATTACATATGTCTTGTGAAACCCTCTCTTGAATAAATGATTTATAACTTGGCTTTTGAAAACTAGATGGTCTAGGAATGTAAGATGTTGCGTTTTATGCAAAACTAGAACCACTAATGCTATCCCTTGATTGCCCAATATGCATAACTACTTTTCTTTGTGTAAGACTTGCGAGTGCACTTGTACTCAGCCAGATGTTGGCTGGCCTTTTTGTTTTTCTTTTCAGGTGAGGACGATTTTGAGCCCGATGAGCTCGGCAGTGCCGATTTAGGCGACACTGACGAGTAGTGCTATCATTTAACCCCCAGTCGGTTGCCTTGGGTTATGGGTATACCTTGCTGGACTTTTGGTTTATTTATTTTGCTTTCGCTGTTATTTATCACTCTTATTTGAATTTGGCCGGTCGGCCGTTATGTAATAGTGTAGACTTAACTATTATGTTGTATGTCTTTTGGATTGATAATGTACGTTGTTGTATGGATGTGATCAACGTTGAATGAGAGTATGAGCGTGTTGGTCGCTGATCCTGGGAGCCAACACGGCCTCATACTCGCTGTTATGAATCCCACTTTAACTTGTCTAAGTGTTGGCTTTGACCGTTTGGAGAACCGATAATCATGTAGTGCTTGCAGAGGGGCAACGCGCATGATCACCGGGGCTCTAGTTTCGATCGGGCTCCTCACTTGGATGGAGTTAAGATGGAATTCATTTACTTGAGGCCCAGAGTTATTTCCTTAAGACCAGGTAAACCTCGGTCTTACGGAAATAACCCGGGGGTCCTCACAAGAGCCTACCCGGAATCTCCACCACCGCACACCCAACACAGGAACACATATCCTTTTTCACACAACACACACAACCCCCTCCTGCGACTCGGAGATAACACACGCCAAAGTACTTAGTCAAGAGAGGTCCCATATCCCTCTCGCGTGGTTAGCACGCAAAAATGCTTAGTTTAGTGTAACAAGATGTTCGGTCCTTGTTGACTTAGGCAAGACATCCACAAACCCAATAACCCACCATCCAACCACTTGCCCAAGTCCAAATCAATTTTCTATTTTCAGATTTTTACTTTACAAAATAACAAAGCTCAAGTGCTAGACATAATGGAATAGTATTTAGATGAGTGATCAAGATCATCGACTAAAATCGATGATCGCCCATTACTACCGGAACTAAGCATTACTAAGCAATTTCAATTCGCAATCTACTAAGTGACAAGAGCTCATCCATCGAACTCAAATCACATCAAATAACCTATGCTCATGGTAGTAGAGGATAATAAATTCCTACAGATTATGCAACTATAGGATACTAACCATAATTTAACAACAAAGTAACAATGCATATATACAAGTTGAAATCAATATATTAGACTTGAAAAATAATAGGATTAACATGATCAAACTGTTTGCCTGTTAGCTGTGGGTCAAGATGTTGCTGAGGGTCAATTAGATTGTCAACGTGCTCTTCGGATCCTAACGAGAAAGCGACAAAAAAACCGATAAGAACGAAGAAAACATAAAGACTCAATAGCAAACTTTCTCCAAATATTCTGAAAATTTTACAGTAGCAAGAGCATGATTTATAAAGAATTTACCAACAAGAACCAATTGATTTGGATTCCTAATGCAAAAGATATGAGCAAATCAATTTTGCTCAGCTTCAAAAATAGAAAATGCTACTATTTATAAGCAAAATTTTCTGGAGATATACTGAGGTTAGAACAATTTTTATATTAAACTTTAGTTAAAAATATAACCAACAAAATTTGAATCAACCGAAAAGGATTTAAAATGAATTAGTTATGCATTTTACAAGTTACTACATTTTTCAGTTGACAAATAATTCTTTCGGGAAAAACCAGAAATTGAAATGACGTGGACGAACTTGGATCGTTGATCTTGGATCCAACGGTCCAAGTTCCTGGAATGACGCACGCGCGCGTGACCCCTAAACCCTAAATGTCAACCGTTGGATCTGGATCCAACGGTCCACGTGGATCAGAGCGTTCGGGCGGTCCGAATGTTCACACGCACACGAGCCGTTGATCTTGGATCCAACGACCCCAGGGAACCTTAGTTGGGACCGTTGATCTTGGATCCAACGGTCCACAGACCGAAGCGTGCGATAAATTCAAATTTCCGCGCGATCTTGGGCCGTAGATCTTAGGATCGACGGTCCAAATCGAATCACGTTCAAACGCCCATTCCTGTTTTCGTCCGGCAAAAATGACGGGGAAGAACGGCTCGCCGCCGGCGGCTCTGGCCGCGGCGGTGCGAGCAAGTGCCCAAAATGGGTTCTAAACAACATTGCGCACCCAATGGTACCAACCGATTTGGCTGCGGTGGCCCAGAACGCGGCAAGCCGGAGATAACCGAGAAGGCCGAAAATGACAAAAATGAAAAACGGCAAAAGCGCTCAGCTGCGGTCCAAGGGAGCGGGTGCCAAGCAACTAGGGACTAATGAGGAGTTACCTGAGCGCAAAGAATGCACAGAGAATGGTTGAATCTGCCCGGGCGAAGAAAAATGGAGATTTCGACCGAAAAGGGGGAAATCCAAATTCAGCCAAGACCTGAGCAAATTGAGCAAAATTGAGTGAGGGTTAGGCTTCAGAGAGTAAAGGGGGAGCAGAGGGAGCAAAGACTTGAAGAAGAAAACCCCTGCTGCACCGCCTCCACCGAAGCTTCAAACTCAACAATGGCGGTCGAGTAGATTTCAAACGATTGCGGCTCAAGCAAGCTTGTGAGTGCTAGCTGGAGTTGCGGAAGTGCTAAAGGAAGCCAAGGGTGAAGCAATGGAGCTTAAATAGAGCAATGGCAGAGAGCAACGGCCGGTTTTTCCATTCGGGTCAACACTGCCATTAGAGGACGAGAGAGCGACGGGAGCAGTTGGAGAAGGGACTCCTGAGGGAGGAGCACGACGGGAATTAAATGCGCACAGAAATAGCCGTTTAAAGTCGATCACGGAGGGGACTGCACGCCGTGTGAGACCCCGGTTTATCCGGCTTGTAATGCTTAACCATCCATTCGGTCCTAGCATCACAAAGCAGATAATCCGAGACTCGAGACATGTATACTTCCCAGTGCGCAATATACACCTCATCACAAAATTTGTGTATCAATTCCATTCATCCACATAGAACCAAACACGAGCGAGCAGGAGTATTAATAATATTAAATCGAGTCATTACAAAGAGAGGCCAACCGCCAACAATAAAAGAGACAACAATAATTAAGCAGTGAAGCAAAAGTGCCATAAGATGGCTACAACAAAGAGCCAATCGGTGTGCCTTTAACCCACAAGGCAACCGACCGGACCGCCAAGCTAGTCGCCAAACCGAAGCACATCTCACAAAAGTGAGGCCCTTGGGGCTCACCTTCTTCCCTACAAACAAAAGCGGTAAGGCAAAAGCGGTGAGTACTTTGAATGTACTCATAAGACTTACATGTGGAATAACAAACTGTACATATACTACATGCAAGCTTAAACAACAATAAATTCAGATGTTTCATTTTAGCATAAAGCGAGTTTTCATTTGCAATAATATAATAGATTGAAAGCAATTTAACAAATCTGTTTTTAATGTTTAAATAACCGAAAGCACAATAATATAACAGGAGGTAAAGAACAACAACAATCCTGGAAGTGACTAAACCATTAGTCACCACAACAATAGTATGAATTACCCATTCATACCAACCATGTCAAATTTTAATTTAAAAGGTTGAAGTCTAACTCTTGCAAAACCTAACCAAGCGTGTCCATAACCTAGGACGAGGCTATTCGAATAGTTTTATCCCTGCAGGGTGTACCATTTTACCCACACGCGAGACCGCCTTTTTGCCAAGCTATTAAGCACACTTCCTTAGGTATGCCGGCACGGCTAAGTCCTACGAGACGTTTCCAATATTGTGAATTATTCGCGAGCCGCCCGTATGGATAGAAACCCATACGTTGTGTCGGGGTCGTGGCCCAGCCTCGGACAACTACCCCTCACGGGTAAAGCCTCGGACAACTGCGACGCCCCTCGAGGTGGAGAGTCCATCCCGGAAACTCCACCACCGCACACCCAACACAAGAACACAATTCCTTTTCACACAACACACACAACGCTCCTCCTGCGACTCGGAGATAACCCACGCCAAAGTACTAAGTCAAGAGAGGTCCCATATCCCTCTCGCGTGGTTAATCGCAAAAATGCTGGAGAGTGTGACACAAGATGTTCGGTCCTTGTTGACTTAGGCAAGACAACCACAAACCCAATAACCCACCATCCAACCACTTGCCCAAGTCCAAATCAATTTTTCCATTTTCAAATTTTGACTTTACAAAATTAACAAAGCACAAAGTCTGGACATAATGGAAGAATAATAATTTTTGTGTGATCAAGACCATCGACTAAGTCGATGATCGCCCAAAGCTACCGAACTAGGCATGGCTAAGCACAAAGATTCGTATTCTACTAAGTGACAAGAGTTCATCCATCGAACTCTAATCGCAACAAATAACCTAGGCTCAAGTAGTAGAGAATAACCAACATCCTACAGATTATGCAACTATAGGATCAACTAACCATATTTTAACACAAAGTAGCAATGCATACATACAGATTGAATTCAAAATATTAAACTTGTAAAATAATAGGATTAACATGATCAAGCCGCTTGCACCTTGTTGTGGGTCAAGATGTTCTTTGGGATCACTCTCGGTATCAATGCGCTCTTGGATCCTATCGAAAGAACCAAAAAGAACCAATAAGGCAAAAGAAACCGAAAAGATCCAACAGTCAACTTCAACAAAAAGCTCTCAAATTTTACAGTAGAAAGAGCATGATTTTTATGAACTAATGCAACAAGAACCAATTGATTTGGATTCTTAATGCAAAAGATATGGCCAAAACCATTTTGCTCGGCTTTTATAACTCAAAATGCTACTATTCATTAGCGAAATTTTACGGAGCTATACTGAGTTTGAAAACATTTCTAAATTAAAGTCTAGTTAAAAACATAATCAACAAAATTTGAATCAACGAAAAGGATTTGAAATGAAATAGTTATGCATTTTACAAGTTATCATATTTTTCGGTTGACAAATAAATCCTTTCGAAATCAGAATTAAAGCGGCGTGGCGAGCGAGGAGCGTCGATCAAAGATCCGACGGCCCGCGTTCGGTGCTAACTGCTGCGCGATTCACACTTCCTAAGCGCTCACCGTTGGATCGGATCCAGCGGTTCCGTGACGGGGCGTTCGGGCGGTCCGAGCGTTCACACGCATAGAGCCGTTGATCTTGGATCCAGCGGTCCACGCGGATCGAACCTTCGGACGGTCGAGCGTTCATTCAGATCCGGACCGTTGATCTTGGATCCAACGGTCCACCGATTAGGCGTGATTAATTCAAATCTAAAGCGCAATCTTGGGCGTAGATCCAAAGATCGACGGTCATAGCGACTCAAGTTCAACTTCAGCGATTTCGTCAGACAAAATTTGGCGGGAAGATTGGCTCGCCACGCGCGACTCTGGCAGCGGCGGTGCGAGCAAAAGCCTAAAATGAGTTCCTAACAACCTTGCGCACCCAAAGGTACCAACAATTTTAGGCTGCGGCGGTCTAGAACGCCAAGCAAGCGGAGATGACCGAGAAGACTCAAAATGACCGAAACGAAACGCATAAATGAGCTCACCAAGGTCCAAGGAGCGGTGCCAAACAACTAAGGACTAATAAGGGGTACAGAGCCCAAAGAAGGCACCGGGAGAATCGAGTGGCTCGGGTGAAGAAGAATAGCGATTCGGCCGACTTGGGGAAATCAAAATTGATCTGCTCTCTTACGCCAAAAGCAAAATTGTGAGGGTTAAAACTCGGTGAGAGGCTAAGAAGTGAGGAATCAAGGGTTTTGAAAGAGAATGCCCTAACACCACTTTCACCGAAGGACCGAAGCTCCAACAATGGCGGCCGAGAGCAAATTTGAAATGGAGCTCGAGCAGCATCACTAACGAGTGGTCTTTGGAGCTCAAGAGTGTTCAAAGGATGCTAAGGAAGCCCTTTGGGAGTTTATAGCCGAAGGAGCAAGGAAGAAGCAGCGGGAAGAAAAATGGTGGGGCTCGTGTTGAGGCCGATCGAGGCGGCAGGAGCAAGTGACAACGAGGCGGCGGCGACTATGGAGGCGGCGGGACGGAAGCATTAAATGCGGAAGAGCCGTTGGCGAAAGGAGAAGTGACCAGCGCCGCCACGCTCTGAAATTTCACCCTCTCATTGACCATGGCGGCGAGCGACGACGGAGGTAGACGATAGCCGCCACCGTTGGATTGAAATCGAGCGGTTGAAAAAAACGGTCGATAATAACGATTCAAGCGCTCACTCAATCTGGACCGTTGATTTGGATCCTCACGGTCCGCGTTGCGCAAGGCGTTGGACGGTCCGAGCGTTGGCGCGATCGTGAACCCTCGATTTAGAATCAACGGTTCAAATGGATCGGCGTTCGGATGGTCCGAACGTTCACGCGATCGTGAGCCGTTCGATCTTGATCCAACGACTCACAACACTCGCGCCCAACGTCCGAGCGGTGCGGTTAGTTGGTTGGACCAAATCAAGTGGCTCGAGCCCGAGTCGATCCGAACAGAGGAGCAGTGAAAACCGGTTAGGGTTTGAATTTGAATAGCTGATTTTGGAGGAATTATTTGGGGTAGCAAACAAACCCCAAAAATTATGAAATTTTAAATGGAGATTGCTAACAGGATGATGAACCTTATATAAAATTTTCAGAGACTTTTATGCACTGCATTTTCTCTAAAAATTCCGAAGGCTAATTTAGGAGTTTGACTAATGTTTGACTTGCCTCAAAAATTATCAAATAATTTCTGAAAATTATGAAATAATTCTGAGGTGTTAAACATCACTCCTAGGTTCAATGAAAATTATTTCCAAAGGTTGGGCACAAGATTTTCATGAAGGAGACTTGTGTTGGTGTCCAAATGGCAATTTGATTTTTGATTCCACATAATTCCTTTACAAAAATTATGGGACTGATTACAAAAATCAAGATCAGAGAAAAAGTTTTAATTTCTCCTCATTTTTATTACATTTGAAACACAAACCAATTTTGGGATGTTACAAAACCTCCCCCCCTTACAAAAATCTCGTCCCGAGATTTGGCTCACTCGGTAAAGAAAGATGGATAGTTCTTGCGGAGGCGATCTTCCCTTTCCCAAGTAGCCTCATCCTCGGAGTGGTTCGACCACTGAACTTTAAGGAATTTGATGGCTTTATTCCTTGTTCTTCGTTCAGCCTCTTCAAGGATGCGAACAGGGTGCTCCTTGTAGGTCAAATCTTCCTGAACATCAAGAGTTTCCAGCGAGCTTCCTCGATTGGAACACGGAGACACTTCTTTAGTTGGGACGCATGGAAAACATCATGTACCCCTTCAAGTGCAGGTGGCAATTCCAACTTATAGGCAATACTCCTTTCTTCTCGATAACACGGTAAGGACCGACATATCGAGGAGCTAACTTGCCCTTGGCCGAATCGATGGCCCTTCAAAGGAGAGACTTTGAGATAAACAAATTCATTGGGCTCAAAGCTCAACTCGCGACGACGGCGATCCGCATAGCTCTTTTACTGGATTGAGTGTGCGCAAGCGATCACGAATAAAATTTGGACTTGACTCTCGGCCTCATTGATCGAGTCGGGCCAAAGAAAAGTCTTTCACCGTCTCAGACCAGGTTTAACGGGTTACGCACTTTCTCCGTATAAGGCCTCGAAGGTGACATGCCGAGGCGGCTCGAAAAGCGTTGTTGTAGGAAAACTTCGGCAAATGGCAAGCATTTCTCCCAATTCTTTCCATAGGAGAGGGCGCAAGCACGAAGCATGTCTTCCAACACTTGGTTGACCCTTTCGGTCGACCATCGGTTTGGGGGTGATATGCGGTGCTAAATGTGAGACGGGTTCCCATAGCCTCTTGCAAACACTTCCAAAACACAGCGGTGAAAAGCGCCGCATGATCCGAAACGATCGTCTTGATACACCATGCAAGCGAGCGATCACGGGAAATATAGAGGTCCGCGAGTAGACTCACACTAAGGTTTGTCGGCTGCGAGAAAATGGGCTACCTTCGTCAATCGATCGATGACAACCCGATGGAATCCTTGCCCTTGGATGTTGAGGCGGACCGGTGATAAAATCCATCCCGATCGAATCCCACTTCCATTCGAGAATAGGCAAAGGTGAAGCGATCTGCTGGGCCGATGCTCGGCCTTGACACGACGACACACGTCGCGCTCGACAACGAACCGCAATCTCCTCTTCATTCGGGTCCACCAAAATCTCGGCGGAGATCTTGATACATCTTTGTGGCCGGGATGAATAGACAAAAGCGAATCATGGGCCTCGCGGAGAATCAAATCCGCAGTTCCATGTCCTTTGGAACCACAAGGCGTTGCCCGAACCTTACAACACCATGCTCATCCTCAGAGAAGCACTTAGCTGTACCGTTCTTGACATTTTCCTTGATGCGACTTATTCCAGCATCTGATTGTTGGGCGATCTTAATCCGATCTACCAAGGTTGGTTGCACAACCAAGGCGGCGAGGAACCACGCTCAACCAAACCTAAGTTGAGGCGCTGAAATTCCTCCGTAAGGGTGGGTTGACATCCACGGAGCAACAAGGCATTGCAATGCGCTTTGCGATGGCGCGCTCGGCAGCGACATTAGCCTTGCACGGATGGTAGTGAATACCCATGTCATAATCTTTGACCAACTCCAACCATCTCTTTTGCCTGAGGTTCAGATCTGGTTGGGTGAACAAATACTTTAGGCTTTTGTGATCCGAATACACTTCACAACGATTACCGATTAGGTAATGTCGCCAAATCTTAAGTGCATGAATCACGGCGGCCAATTCCAAGTCATGGGTAGGATAGTTGAGTTCATGAGTCCTTAATTGCCTTGATGCATAGGCCACTACCTTGCCTTCTTGCATAAGGACACAACCGAGTCCTCGCCGAGAAGCATCGCAAAAGATATCGAAGCCTCGATGGATATCGGGAAGGGCGAGGACGGGAGCGGTGGTCAAACGCTTCTTAAGTACTTGGAAACTTTCCTCACAAGCATCGGACCACAAGAACTTCTTGTCCTTCTTGAGCAACTCCGTCATCGGCTTCGCGATCTTGGAGAAATTCTCGATAAAGCGGCGATAATATCCCGCTAAACCGAGAAAACTCCGCGCCGGTTACTCAAGTAGGTGAACCCATGAAAGAACATCGGCGACCTTGCTAGGGTCAGCAGCTCGCCTCTATTTGAAAGAATATGACCCTAACCGAAAGCCAAAAACAGCAAATATATAAACTTTAAAAAGGCTTATGAAAAGACTCCAAAACAGCAAGGAATCATAAAACCAAAGCTCAACTCCCCAATTCAACTAGCCCGTATTGAATGAACGAGTAATTGATTGAGAAGATAAAAAGCAGAAGATTAAGGTAAGATCTATTACCACTAAAGAGCAAGGTTCAATCAGCGAAAATAGTGTTAGATACTTAGCTAACTAGTATCACATCTTACCCTTCTTTAACCCCACAAGTTTTAGTTGATTAAACTCTCATTTTCTACCCCATTAGAAACCATCGAGCTTCTGTCCGGAAATTGAGGTTCTTTGTAGCGATTTAGCATCAAGCTTCCACCAAAGTCTTCCATTCTAGAAACTTCAAAATCGGCACACTTCAATTTGCCAAGCTCAGCGGTCCCATCGAAACCATTGAGCTCATTGTCTGAAATTGAAGCGTGTGGTCCAGATTCGCATCAAGCCTCTAGCCAAACCTTGATCCGAAACTTCAAAACCCTAAGCACTTCAATTTGCCAAACTCGGTGGTTCCCAAAACCCATTTAATCGATAACATTATCTTTGAAAAGGAGATGAGAGGAAAACAACTCTTAAAACTCAAATTAGAGTAAGATGAGAGGAGAAGCTAAGATAGGTAAGGAATAAAATCGATAATTCCTTAAGCTTTCACAAATCATTTGATACTTTTGAAAATAAGATTTTCCAAAATATCCTAAAGGCGACCAACTTGGGTTACTACGGTCGAGATGGCTCGATACAAACCTTTGTGAGACCCGGTTTATCCGAAACATAATCTTAACCATCCATTCGGTCCTAGCATCACAAAGCGGATAATCCGAGACTCGAGACATGTATACTTCCCAGTGCAGTATACACACCTCATCACAAAATTTGTGTATCAATTCCATTCATCCACATAGAACCAAACACGAGCGAGCAGAGTATTAATAATATTAAATCGAGTCATTACAAAGAGAGGCCAACCGGCCAACAATAAAAGAGACAACAATAATTAAACAGCGAAGCAAAAGTGCCATAAGATGGCTACAACAAAAGAGCCAATCAGTGTGCCTTTAACCCACAAGGCAACCGACCCGGACCGCCAAGCTAGTCGCCAAACCCGAAGCACATCTCACAAAAGTGAGGCCCTTGGGGCTCACCTTCTCCCCTGCAAACAAAAGCGCCGGCAAAAGCCGGTGAGTACTTTGAATGTACTCATAAGACTTACATGTGGAATAACAAACTGTACATATACTACATGCAAGCTTAAACAACAATAAATTTGTATGTTTCATTTTAGCATAAAGCGAGTTTTCATTTGCAATAATATAATAGATTGAAAGCAATTTAACAAATCTGTTTTTAATGTTTAAATAACCGAAAGCACAATAATATAACAGGAGGTAAAGAACAACAACAATCCTGGAAGTGACTAAACCATTAGTCACCACAACAATAGTATGAATTACCCATTCATACCAACCATGTCAAATTTTAATTTAAAAGGTTGAAGTCTAACTCTTGCAAAACCTAACCAAGCGTGTCCATAACCTAGGACGAGGCTATTCGAATAGTTTTATCCCTGCAGGGTGTACCATTTTACCCACACGCCAGACCGCCTTTTTGCCAAGCTATTAAGCACACTTCCTTAGGTATGCAAAGCACGGCTAAGTCCTCTGAGGCGTTTCCAATATTGTGAATTATTCATGAGCCGCCCGTATGGATAGAAACCCATACGTTGTGTCGGGGTCGTGGCCCAGCCTCGGACAACTACCCCTCACGGGTAAAGCCTCGGACAACTGCGACGCCCCTCGAGGTGGAGAGTCCATCCCGGAAACTCCACCACCGCACACCCAACACAAGAACACAATTCCTTTTTCACACAACACACACAACGCTCCTCCTGCGACTGGAGATAACCCACGCCAAAGTACTAAGTCAAGAGAGGTCCCATATCCCTCTCGCGTGGTTAATCTGCAAAAATGCTGGAGAGTGTGACACAAGATGTTCGGTCCTTGTTGACTTAGGCAAGACAACCACAAACCCAATAACCCACCATCCAACCACTTGCCCAAGTCCAAATCAATTTTTCCATTTTCAAATTTTGACTTTACAAAATTAACAAAGCACAAAGTCTTTGGACATAATGGAAGAATAATAATTTTGTGTGATCAAGACCATCGACTAAGTCGATGATCGCCCAAAGCTACCGAACTAGGCATGGCTAAGCACAAAGATTCAGTATTCTACTAAGTGACAAGAGTTCATCCATCGAACTCTAATCGCGACAAATAACCTAGGCTCAAGTAGTAGAGAATAACCAACATCCTCTGATTATGCAACTATAGGATCAACTAACCATATTTTAACACAAAGTAGCAATGCATACATACAGTTGAATTCAAAATATTAAACTTGTAAAATAATAGGATTAACATGATCAAGCCGCTTGCACCTTGTTGTGGGTCAAGATGTTCTTTGGGGATCACTCTCGGTATCAATGCGCTCTTGGATCCTATCGAAAGAACCAAAAAGAACCAATAAGGCAAAAGAAACCGAAAAGATCCAACAGTCAACTTCAACAAAAAGCTCTCAAATTTTTACAGTAGAAAGAGCATGATTTTTATGAACTAATGCAACAAGAACCAATTGATTTGGATTCTTAATGCAAAAGATATGGCCAAAACCATTTTGCTCGACTTTTATAAATCAAAATGCTACTATTCATTAGCGAAATTTTACGGAGCTATCTGAGTTTGAAAACATTTCTAAATTAAAGTCTAGTTAAAAACATAATCAACAAAATTTGAATCAACGAAAAGGATTTGAAATGAAATAGTTATGCATTTTACAAGTTATCATATTTTTCAGGTTGACAAATAAATCCTTTCGAAATCGAGAATTAAAGCGGCGTGGCGAGCGAGGCGTCGATCAAAGATCCGACGGCCCGCGTTCGGTGCTAACTGCGGCGCGGATTCACACTTCCTAAACGCTCACCGTTGGATCCGGATCCAGCGGTTCACGTGAACCGGGGCGTTGGGCGGTCCGAGCGTTCCTGCGCACGCATAGGCCGTTGATCTTGGATCCAACGGTCCACGCGGATCGAACCTTCGGACGGTCGAGCGTTCATTCGAATCCGGACCGTTGATCTTGGATCCAACGGTCCACCGATTAGGCGTGATTAATTCAAATCTAAGCGCAATCTTGGGCGTAGATCCAAAGATCGACGGTCATAACGACTCAAGTTCAACTTCAACGATTTCGTCAGACAAAATTTGTGGGAAGATTGGCTCGCCGCCGCGACTCTGGCCATGGCGGTGCGAGCAAAAGCCTAAAATGAGTTCCTAACAACCTTGCGCACCCAAAGGTACCAACAATTTTAGTCATGCGGTCTAGAAACGCCGCAAGCGGAGATGACCGAGAAGACTCAAAATGACCGAAACGCAAGCATAAATGAGCTCAATTGCGGTCCAAGGGAAGCGGGTGCCAAACAACTAAGGACTAATAAGGGGGTACAGAGCCCAAAGAAGGCACCGAGGAGAATCGAGTGGCTCGGGTGAAGAAGAATAGCGATTTACCGACTTGGGAAATCCAAATTGATCTGCTCTCTTACGCCAAAAGCAAAATTGATGAGGGTTAAAACTCGGTGAGAGGCTAAGAAGCTGAGGAATCAAGGGTTTTGAAAGAGAATGCCCGAACACCACTTTCACCGAAGGACCAAGCTCCAACAATGGCGGCCGAGAGCAAATTTGAAATGGAGCTCGAGCAGCGACTAACATGGTCTTTGGAGCTCAAGAGTGTTCAAAGGATGCTAAGGAAGCCAGCTGGGAGTTTTATAGCCGAAGGAGCAAGGAAGAAGCAGCGGAAGAAAAATGGTGGGGCTCGTGTTGAGGCCGATCGAGGCGACGGAGCAAGTGACAACAGGCGACGCGACTATGGAGGCGGCGGGACGGAAGCATTAAATGCGGAAGAGCCGTTGGCGAAAGGAGAAGTGACCCGACGCCACGCGCTCTGAAATTTCACCCACTATTGACCATGGCGGCCTTGAGCGACGGAGGTAGACGATAGCCGCCGGTAGTTGGATTGAAATCGAGCGGTGAAAAAAGAACGGTCGATAATAACGATTCAAGCGCTCACTCAATCTGGACCGTTGATTTGGATCCTACGGTCCGCGTTGCGCAAAGCGTTGGACGGTCGAGCGTTGGCGCGATCGTGAACCCTCGATTTAGAATCCAGCGGTTCAAATGGATCGGCGTTCGGATGGTCCGAGCGTTCACGCGATCGTGAGCCGTTCGATCTTGATCCAACGACTCACAACACTCGCGCCCGACGTCCGAGCGGTGCGGTTAGTTGGTTGGACCAAATCAAGTGGCTCGAGCCCGAGTCCGATCCGAACCCGAGGAGCAGTGGAAAACCGGTTAGGGTTTGAATTTGAATAGCTGATTTTGGAGGAATTATTTGGGGTAGCAAACAAACCCCAAAAATTATGAAATTTTAAATGGAGATTGCTAACAGGATGATGAACCTTATATAAAATTTTCAGAGACTTTTATGCACTGCATTTTCTCTAAAAATTCCAGAAGGCTAATTTAGGAGTTTGACTAATGTTTGACTTGCCTCAAAAATTATCAAATAATTTCTGAAAATTATGAAATAATTCTGAGGTGTTAAACATCACTCCTAGGTTCAATGAAAATTATTTCCAAAGGTTGGGCACAAGATTTTCATGAAGGAGACTTGTGTTGGTGTCCAAATGGCAATTTGATTTTTGATTCCACATAATTCCTTTACAAAAATTATGGAACTGATTACAAAAATCAAGATCAGAGAAAAAGTTTTAATTTCTCCTCATTTTTATTACATTTGAAACACAAACCAATTTTGGGATGTTACACGCCGCTTCTTTTCTTCTCTGCGCACGCCATGGCCAACTCAGACGCGCACGCTGACCGGAGGAAGGAGACGATGCTTCAACCGTTGGATTGAAATCGAACGGTTGAGTTAGAACGGGTGGATTATAACGATTCGATCGCTCGCTTGATCTTGGGCCGTTGATTTGGATCCTACGGTTCACATCGCGCGAGGCGTTCGGATAGTCCGAACGTTCACGCGATTGTGGACCCTTGATTTAGAATCCAACGGTTCAAATGGATCGGCGCGTTCGGATGGTCCGAACGTTCACGCTAGCGTGGGCCGTGCGATGCCGATCCAACGGCTCACAGCGCTCGCGCCGAAGTGACCGAGTCGGTACAGTTAGTGGACTGGACCAAATCAAGTGGCTCTAGCCCGAGTCTGATTCGAACCCGATGAACAGTGAAAACCAGTTAGGATTTGAATTTAAACATCTGATTTTTCAGGAATTATTTAAGGTAGCAAACAAGCTCCAAAAATTATGAAATTTTAACTGGAGGTTGCTGACGGCAGGAGGAACCTCTCATAAAATTTTTAGAGATTTTAATGCAATGAATTTTTCTCCAGAAATTCCAGAAGGTGGGAAATTATGGTTTGACCAAACTTGACTTGCCTCCAAAAATTATCAAATAATTTCTAAAAATCATGAGATAATTCAGAGGTATTACCAAGCCTCCCCAGAACTCAAGAAAAATATTTTCCTGGGTTTGGCACAAGATCTTTGCCAAGGAGGTTTTTGATTAGAGTAAATTGAGGATTTGATTTAGTATTTTCCATAATTCTTTTACAAGAATTACAGAAATGCTCCTGGACATCGAGATGCAAGAAAAGTTTTAATTTCTTCTCATTTTCTTACATTTGAAACACAAATCCATATTTGGGATGTTACAGACAGAACACTGTCCGCTCCAAGTGCAGTCGGCCCTACGATGCGATCTCCGCACCGAAAACACACCAAGCCCAGCCCGGGCTTCACCGTGGCACGGTACTGCAGAGAGCTCCCTCTGGTAGAGCTGGACTGCCCCGTACTACCTCGGTAGGGCCGGTGGCGACGACCTTTCCCCTTCTTGTGCACACGGCCTCCAGAGAAGCCCTTCTTCTCGCTATGACCACGAGGCTGATCTCCTCCAGTGGCCTTGCGGATCTCATCAGTGTAAACCTGCTGCATCTTGATCCCTGAAGCTCGCTCCACCATGGTACGAAAATCCGTGATCGGAAAAGCACCTAACAGGTGGCGGATCGAAGGTCTGAGCCCCTAACGAAACTGCCTGGCCTTCTCCGCATCATCCCGCACCACATGCGAAACAAAGTGGACTATCTGGTTGAAGCCAACCTCATACTCTGCCACAGATAGCTTGTCTTGCGAGTACTTTCTCAGGTCGACTTTCATCTTGTCCAGAAAGGTCTCAGGGTAGAACCTTTTCTCAAACTGCTGAACAAACTCCTCCCACGACAGTTCTCCATGGCAACATGCGGCGATCTGCACTCCCTTCCACGGTCTGAGCCTCTCCCTTGAAGTTGCGGCGAAAAGCGCACGATCGAGGCAATCACCTCAAAGCCTCCATCTTGTCCTCCACGAAGGGCGGCCCGATCTGCGGCTTTGAGCAGGGGGGCCGCACCACTAAAGCTGTCGACCTCGGACCTACCCACTCCACGGGCGAGAGGCGCTAATCGCTCCAGTATCGCAACCTCCGACCTTTGGGCGACCACGAACACAAGGGGTCTCTCGCCCTTGCCTCAATGCACTCGGCTCTTCTTTGCATGGCCCTCACGGTGGCCATGACTCCTCGACTCCCACCATTGGCCGAGTGACCTCGGCCTCCCGGCCGTTGGTCGCGCCCGCTGGCGTAGCTGCCGACCACGACTTCTGCGTGAGCGGCATCCTGCGACCACCACCATCCACACTCAAGCAAGAACAAAACATCAAGCCAAAAAAGCACAAGCAAATAAGCAATGAATTCAACAGGGTATATGCAAGATATATAAACCCTTCCCCAACCTACATGTGCAAGTGTGTTAATTTAATTGTTTAATTACCACGGACCTAAAGCCCGCTCTGATACCAACTGTAACACCCCAAGACCCACATTACCCTAGGATGCTACTGAACTACTCTACCACTAGCCAATTTGCAAGATAAATTAAACTGGCAACATTTAATTAACATGATAATATAAGCGGAAGCATAAACTACTAGAAAATAACCGAATAAGGAGAACAATGAAATATTCAAAAAAATCAACTTAACATAATAACTAAAGGAACGGTTCCAAATTAAACATTGAAGCAATCTTCCATAAGACAGCTAAGCAAAACTAGAATTCTTATGACTTTAATTGACATTAAGACAAAATCCATGTGCATCATTGTGGTCTTTGCTCTACCCTTCCCAATGCATGCTCAAAGTCCACACTGGGGAGGGAAAATAAGAGTGAGATATAAATCTCAGCAAGCAAACAGTTTAACAAGTTATTTCAACTACGAACAAATAAACATCATCAATAGTTTCACACATACACAACCACCAGTCGTTTCCACAATTAATAAGGCACCACAAACTATCATAAATCAAACCTCATCAGTTTTCGGTTTTAAAATGGCATATGAATGCAGTCATTTAAATATCCCTTTATGCGTATGAATGCTTCATGATATGCTCCACATCACTCTTGCCGAGCGGGAATTGCAATGTATCGTATTACGGCAATATCGACACTTCATGGCGAAGAGGTGCATCGTATTCGACAATAAACAATCTTTATCAGATGCGGTCGCGGCTAAGTCTTGGCGACATCCACATATGCAAATGACATGATATGACATGAATGATATGATATTCCATTAATCACATTAATTCATCCACCAGGAGCATTAACATACTCTCAACATATCCACATCCACCACATGTTATTTTCATGTTCGCATTATAACCTTAAGCAAGAATTACACAAGTCTACTATCATATTAACAACATACAATAAATAAATTATTGCTATCAACTCCCCAATTAACAATATCTTGCAATCATGGCATAATGTATCAAATTACGATAATAATGTAAGATGCAAGTAGAAGGAATAACAAGTTAAACGGTAGCAACCACCGCTACGATCGCTTGCCTCGAACCGACGAATCGAAGCAAAAACAATCAAGAACGCTTAAGGTCGAGACCACCTATCCAAAAGGTATCTCTCAGAACTAAGCCACAGCAAACAAGCACAACAAAAATAATTGTAAGCGTCGCTAAACCCCGAACCCGTACAAATCCTCTCCGCTCAGCATAACAGCAAGAACCCTTCTGCAGCAGTGTTGATTCACAATTTCGTATCTTTTAAACTAATGGACCAAATACAGCAAGTGATATATTTCTGTAATCATGACTTAAAAACCTACGATTTTTGTGTAGAACTCCTATTTTTATTCGGATCATAACTAGTTGTAATTTAGTGCCCTAAACAGAGCAAACTTTCTGATCTGGCAGACTGGACAGCGACACTGAATCGCGTCCCCACGATAGCACAAAGGTCCAAAAATTCTGAAAATTTTACAAAAGCTAGAACTCTGAATTATCTACAACTTTCTCAATTACGGACCTAACCATAAAATTAATCTACTATTTTTAAAACCCGAATTACAGTCGGTCTGTACCAATCTGCCCGCCTGAGGGACAGCGGTATTGCCGACTCCGTATCTCCCAGATACCACGGTAGAAAAAACTGAAAAAAAACAGCAGATGCATCTGGCAATCCTCGATAAAAAACACGGAAATAGCCGCGCTACGTGAATCGATCTACTAACAAACAGCAGGTAAACCTTAATCGGGCAATTAATTTAAACTCTCCCATCAAAATCCGTCCCAAGAACCCTAATTACTCCTAAGATCAGAGGGTTTGGGATGAGAGAAAATTACCTAGCTGAAGAAATTCCCCAATTCCTCCTCCTCTTCTTCTTCTCCTTCCCCTTCTTCTTCTTTGCCTTCTCCTTCTTCTCCTTCTCCAAGGGCAGCAATGGGGAAGTTTCTTGGCGGCGACACGGGGAAAGGAGGCACCCAAGAGGGGTGGAGGAGGGTGGCGGTGTAGGGAGGGAGGGGGAAAAGGGCTAGGGTTAAAGGAGAGGGGGTGCGGCTTGGGGGTGGGTGGCGCACCCCTTGGGCCCTTGGCCGAAGGGTGGTTGGCCCACCTCCCTGGCAGCCCAACGCTGAATTTAAATATAATTTATATTATATTATATTTCTTTTCTATTGCTCTTCAATTAATATTTTTTCCCTTCCCGCGATTTACCGATAAACCGGCGACTCCGCGATTGTTTTTTTAAAGACTTACGCCGAAGCGACAAACATGGTATTACAATATATATGCAGCTGCCATTAGAAACTGTGGTCCAGACGGCCCCCTTATGTTGTATGTCTTAATTCTTGTGCTTCCTCCGGTCAAATTTTCATCTCAATGGGAAGCATTTGATCATACTTTCTTATCTTTGACCAATGGTACATTTAAATGCATAGACAAGTATATTCATCATAAATATACTTTCATAATGTTCTGTTTTTTTTTATTTTTAAAAAAAGTTTTACAAAGGCATCGTCGCATTGTGATAAAAACTACTGGTCCAAATGCGTCGAGGAGATTGTGAAGAGTAACAAGTGTTAAGAATTTGTGACCGAAGGGAACAATACACATTTCTTAGTTTTTGTTTTAAGCGCATGGCCTCAATTGTTATGTGATGGTAGCTGATGAGCTATGTTTGTTTTATTTCATCAGGAACTCTTCTCGAAGGTTGGTGAGCTGAAGCGTTATTCTGTAAACTAGGATAAGGATAGAAGATCAAAGGTAGATCTTGAGTATTGTATTGCTTTTAGTATGTCATATCCCTACTTTATTGTAGGCTTTCTTTGACTTTTTTTTGGTTAGGGAACGGCGGAGGTTGTCTTTACAAGAAAAGTGGATGCTTTGTATGCTATCAAGAGATACAATGGTGTTCTACATGTAAACTAAATCTTAGGGTAAAGACTTTAATCTAAACATGATTAACCTTAGCTCACAGATGAACACCTAACAAACATTAATGTGGAAGCTTGAGTACTTACCCGAATTTGAAGAAGCCATTGGAGCGGCAGATCAGTCGATGTAGAGATCGTCGGCCGTGTTGCCGTGAAACGAGGGCGATGGGTTCGGCATTCGTTCACCTCGGCGCTTCGTTACCGATCAGGCGTGTGTATGGGATTTTCTTGGGCTTGAACTCTTATGTTCTTTACCTTGACCAATCCCTCTATTTTATATAGCGCTCAAGTGACCGGGACCAAAACCAAACGGAATCAGTTATGCCTCCGATCAAGGCGCAAGTGGAGGCGTGGCCTCCCTGAAATCTCGGGGTGGTTAGCTGAGATCAATTCTAACATTCTCCCCTTTGATCTTCAGGCTAACATCATAAGCCCATCCTCAATAAAACAGCATACCAAGGTAATGTGTCGCATAGCCAATGAGGTGTCATACAACCCTAGTACCTATAGTATACTATCCTATCTTGAAATGGTTATTCGTTATACTTAATGGGAGTTGGTTTATTTTAAGGTCCTTTTATCCAGAATCAGAGGCTTTCCAATAAACCCATGCTGGGAACATGATCACGAAATATATTGGGTGGTAAGCCTTTAGTAAGCGGATCCGCAAGCATTGACTTAGTACTAATATGCTTGATACTAATGGTTTGATCCTGGATTCTATCTTTCACAACATGATACTTAATGTCAATGTGTTTGGCAGCACCACTTGACTTGTTACTCGCATAAAAGACTGCAGGTTCGTTATCGCAGTATAAGGTGAGTGGTTTACAATGCTGTCAACCACTCTAAAACCCGGAATAAAGTTCTTAAGCCATACTGCCTGCCCGGTAGCCTCATAACATGCCACAAACTCAGCTTGCATCGTTGAAGATGCCGTAAGGGTTTGTTTGGAGCTTTTCCACGAGATAGCTCCTTCAGCGAGTGTGAAGATATAACCTGACGTGGATTTCTTAGTATCAACACATCCCGCAAAATCTGAATATGAATAACCAACAACTTCAAGGTTATTAGTATGCTTATATGTGAGCATGAGATGCTTAGTAGCTTGCATATAACGCAAGACTTTGTTAACGGCCTTCCAGTGGTTCGGTCCTGAATTTGACTGATATCTGCCAAGCATTCCGGTTACAAAAGCTAAGTCAGGGCGTGTGCTTACTTGAGCATACATAATGCTTAAACAATGAAGCATAAGGAACCGACTTCATCTGATCAGTTTCATACTGGTTCCTTGGACATTGAAATGTCTCAAACTTATCGCCCTTAACGATAGGAGCAGGTGAGCCAGAGCACTTATGCATATTGTATCTATTTAGTACTCTGTCAACGTATGCCTTTTGAGATAAACTTAATACTCCTTTGGACCTGTCCCGGTGAATTTCAATGCCAAGAACGTAAGAGGCATCACCGAGATCCTTCATATCAAAATTGGATGAGAGAAATCTCTTGGTCTCAAACAACATATCCTTATCGCTGCTAGCCAATAAGATGTCATCCACACAAAGCACTAAGATGGTCAATTTACTCCCCTTGAACTTAACATATATGCAGTTATCAACTTCATTTTCCTTAAATCCAAAATTCCTTATAACTTTATCAAATTTGAGGTACCACTGCCTCGATGGTTGTTTTAAGCCATAAATAGATTTCTTAAGTCGACATCCTATATGCTCCTTGCCCTCTTAAGTCATGAAAACATTTTCTTGCAAATCGCCATTAAGGAATGTCGTCTTAACTGTAATATCCTGAATGTTGTTTCGGCGTAAGTTTTTTTTAATTAATCGCGGAGTCGCCGGTTTTTTGGTGCATTATGGGAAGGGAAAAATATTAATTGTAGAACAATAGAAAAGGAATAAAATATATTAAAATTATTTTTTTAAAAAAAATCCGAGTTTGGGTGCTGGGAGGTGGTGACACCCTTGGGCGAGGCCCAAGGGGGGCGGGCGCCACCTCCCATGCCGCACCCCACCCTAACTCTTCCCTTTTCTTTTAACCCTAGGGCCCTCTCCTCATCCCCAATCCTGCACACCCCACGCCTCTTCCTCCCCGGTGGTGCACCCCATCCCAAGGAGATCTCCCCATTCTTGCCCTTGGAGAAGGAGAAGAAGGAGAAGGCAAAGAAGGAGAAGGAGAAGAAGGAAGGAGAAGGAAGGAGAAGAAGAAGAGGAGGAAAATTTTGGGGAATTTCTTGATTAGGTAATTTTCCTCATCCCAAACCCTCTGTTCTTAGGAATATTTAGGGTTCTTGGCACGGATTTTGATGGGAGAGTTTAGATTAATTGCCGGTTAAGGTTTACCTGCCATGCATTTAGTAGATTGATTCGCGTGGCGCAATTTATTTCACGATTTTGATCTAGAAAGCGAATTTTCAGTGAGTCTTCCCAAAGGAAAGTTGTAGAGAATTTCCAGATTCATCTGCTGTTTTTTCAGATTTTTCTACCGTGGGATCGGGAGATCTGATCGGCAAAACCGCTGTCCGTCAGGCGGGCATATTGGTACAGTCCGACTGTAATTTGGGTTTTAAAAATAGTAGATGAGTTTTATGGTTAGGTCCATAATTTCGAAAGTTGTAGATAATTCAGATTTCTAGTTGTTGTACAATTTTCAGAATTTTTAGACCTCTGTACTGTCGTGGGGGCGCTATTTAGTTTATTTGTCGATCTGCGGATCGAAATTTTTCTCTGTTTAGGGCATTAAATTACATCTAGTTATGATCCGAATAAAAATAGGAGTTCTACATGAAAATTTTAGGGTTTTAAGTCACGATTCCAGAAAGTTATCATTTGCTGTATTTGGTTCATTATTTTAAAAGTTACGAAATTGTGAAGCAGCGCTACTGCAGAAGGGTTTCTACTGCTCTGCTGAGCGGAGGAGGGTTGTCTTGAGTTCGGGTTTAGCGATGCTTGCAATTATTTTTGTTGTGCTTGTATGCTGTGGCTTGGTGTTGAGAGATGCCTTTTGGACAGGTGGTCTTGACCTTGAGCGTTCTTGATTGTTTTGCTACGATTCGTCGGTTCGAGGCAAGTGATCGTAGCGGTGGTTGCTACCGTTTAAATTGTTCATCCTTCTATTTGCAATTTACATTATTATCTTAATTTGATACATGATGCCATGATTGCATAATATTTTAATGGTAGAGATGATAGCAAATTTATATCCATTGATATGTTGACATTGTGCTAGTAGACATGTGGAATTCTTGCTTAATGTTACAATGCGGACCCGAAAATAACATGTGGTGGATGTGGATATGTTGAGAGCATGTTAATGCTCCTTGTGGATGAATTAATATGATTAATGGAATATCATATCATTCATATCATATCATGTCATTTGCATATGTGGATGTCGCCGCACTTAGCCGTGGCCGTCACCGTCTGACATTGTATATTGTCGTGTCGATGCACCTCTTCGCGCGCTGAAGTGTCTTATATTGCCGTAATCGATACATTGCAATTCCCTTACTGCAAAAGTGATGTGGAGCATAGCATGAAGCATTCATATGCATTTAATGGATATTTAAATGACTGCATTCATAAGCCATTTAAAAAAACTGAAATTTGATGAGGTTTGATTTATGGGAGTTTGTGGTGGCTTATTAATTGTGGAAATGACTTGTGGTTGTGTATGTATGAAATTAATGATGATGTTTATTTGTTCGTAGTTGAAATAACTTGTTAAGCTGTTTGCTTGCTGAGATTTTTATCTCACCCTTGTCTTTCTCCCCCCTCCCCACAGGTGGACTTTGAGCATGCATTGGGAAGGGTAGAGCAGCACCACAATGATGCACATGGATTTTGTCTTAATGCAGAAATAAAGTAATAAGAATTCTAGTTTTGCTTAGCTGTCTTATGGAAGATTGCTTCAATGTTAATTTGGAACCGTTCCTTTGGTTATTATGTTTAAGTTGATTTTGAATAATGCATTGTTCTCCTTATTCTCTTATTTCCTAGTAGTTTATGCTTCCGCTTATATTATCCTGTTAATTAAATGTTGCCAGTTTAATTTGTCTTGCAAATTGGCTAGTGGTAGAGTAGTTTAGTAGCAACCCAGGGTAATGTATCAAAGTGGGCTTTAGGTTCGTGGTAATTAAACAATTAAATTGACACACTTGCACATGTAGGTTGGGGAAGGGTTTACATATTTTGCATATACCCTGTTGAATTCATCGCTTATTTGCTTGTGTTTTTTTTTGGCTTGATGTTTTGTTCTTGCTTGAGCGTGGATGGTGTTGGCTGCAGGATGCCGTCTACGCGTAGAAGCCATGTCCGTGCAGCTACGCCAGTGGCGCAGCCAACGGTCGGGGAGGCTGAGGTTACTCAGTTAGTGGGTGGTAGCCAGGAGGAGCTTTTGGCCACTGTGAGGGCCATGCAGCAAGAGCTGAGTGCGTTGAGGCAAGGGCGGCGAGACCACAGGGTTCGTGATGTTCCATCTTGGGAGGTTCGGCAGATTGGAGCGATTAGCGGCCTCTCGCTCCGTGAGTAGGTAGGTCTGAGGCTAGACAGCTTTAGTGGTGCAGCCCCTCCTGTTCAGGCCCCAGACTGGCTGTCCTTCGTGAAGGACATGATGGAGGCTTTCGAGGTGATTGCCTCCGATCGTGTGCGCTTTGCGGCGCAACCACGAAGGAGTGGCTCGGATCCGGTGGAAGGAGTGCAGTTGCTCGTCTGTTGCTCATGGAGAGCTGTCGTGGGAGGAGTTTGTTCGGCAGTTTGAGAGAAGGTTCTACCCTGAGACCTTTCTGGACAAGATGAAAGTCGACCTGAGCAAGTACTTGCAAGACAAGCTATCGTGGCGAGTATGAGGTTGGCTTCAACGGATAGTCGCTTTGTTTCGCATGTGGCGCGGGATGATGCGGAGAAGGCGAACGGTTTAAATCGAGGGCTCGGACCTTGATCCGCCACTGTTAGGTGCTTTTCGATCATAGATTTTACGTACCATGGTGGAAGCGAGCTTGAGGGATCGAGATGTAGCAGGCTTACTCTGACGAGATTCGCAAAGGCCTTGGAGGAGATCAGCCTTGTGGTCATAGCGAGAAGAAGGGCTTCTCTGGAGGCCACATGCACAAGAAGGGAAAGGTCGTCGCCACGGCCCTACCGAGGTAGTGCAGGCGATCGGCTCTGGGAGGAGCTCTGCGATCCGTGCCACGGTAAAGCCCGGTGGGCTTAGTGTGTTTTCGATGCGGAGATCCGCATCGAAGGGCCGACTGCACTTGGAGCGGACAGTGTTCTATCTGTGGCAATAGCCACAAGGATGTGGTGTGCGGTAGAATCCCAAGGAAAGCTGCAATGGGAGTTAGCGCCTTCACCTTGGCCGAGCTCGACTCGTCTGACGGCACCGTGCGGATGATGGTGCGGCTCCTACCAGCCATTCTTGCCCACGCCCCTACACGCGGTACTTGCCGGCGCCATCGGCACCTTCGGCGCTTCGTCTCGGCGCCTCCACGGAGGATCTTGGGTCCGACTTCTGCGGCGCATGTACCTCGATGGACTCCTACGCCGACTTTCGTGGCGTGTCGAACCGAGGAGCGAAGGACCCGAATTCTCGTGTTCATACACTAGTCGAGATTTCCAGTGTACACAGATCACAAAAATGTTATCACAAACATATCCAATGTGTATATTTAATAAGCATAGAGTTTATTACAGCGGGCGGAGGCCAAATAAAACGATAGCGGAAGCAAAATATAATGGTAAGCCACACGATCGCCACAGCAATCAATGCGAGGTCATTGCCTAATCGTCCTGCTCCTCACCTTACGGATAGCAGTCTTCTCTGAATAATAATATTCACAAGAGTGAGCACTACAATTGTGCTGCATAAATTACACCAATCTGAATTTAGAATGCATGCATAAGTTATTCAAAGGAAGGTTATAGGGTTTATTTGCATAAATCAGCATTTTTGGTTTAAATAGTTATACTAAGTTTCAAGGCACATTTTTATTCCATAGCTAAATTCAAATTTTTGAAGTTCAACATTTTATAGTGGATAACCTCCATATGAAACATGGTGAAGGATACCCTCCTATCACAAGGTTTGCCTTAAAATTTACCACAAGGATTAACCATCCTCAAATCATGTCCAAAGTTATTTTAAAACCAAAAACAAATCTAACTTAGAGTGGCTTTGCTCAGCATGTCCATGACCGTGGACACGGCTATTCGAATAGATTTACACTCTGCAGAGGTGGTACAACTTTACCCACACGAGATAATTTGCAGTTATGTCGGCCAATGCACGCTTCCTTAGGCGTGTGACTAGGCAATTATCACAAAGGCGTTTCCAATGCATTACCTCAATACCAATATGCGCTAAGGTTTCACTTCCATTAGGCTAACCACTGCGCCGGAACCCCTCTTGCGCCAAGTGGGAATAAAGTCTAGCAAACACCCACACAACAAAAATGGCATAAACAATACGAGGTAATACAAATTATTAAGCACAGTTACGCCCATACGAGAACATGTGGTAGTCGGTGGAGCTTTTGCAAGATGCGGCTCAAAGGCGGTCCTTAATCTACTTGGGCAACTTTCAATAAAAACCACAGGTCTCGATCCTAACAGAACAGGCAGTGCATAAACTGCACCCACCAACGGTCCATGTTTGCCCAAGTACAAACCATTTTCTTTTATTTTTATAATTTTCAAAGACATTTGCAAAGTCCACCATGACAAAGGAATGTCATAGGCTTTTTATCAATTTATGAAATTTTGGCTAAATTCTCCCAAAGTCAAATATTTCATGGTCTAAGCATTGCTATGCATATATTTATTTTTAAATTCATTTGACTAAGGTTACAAGGAATTGATAATACAACAATCAAATTTGGCTATACAAAGGAATTGGAATAATTAAATATTTAAAACAGGAATTTAAAATAATTAAATACAATTATGCATGCAATAATAATTTAAAACAGAAATTAAATAATTTTAAATATTGGGGGCAAAATGGTCAATGGGGTAACTTGCCTTTCTCAAATTCCTGGTATTCTACTTCTTCAATAGGGTCAAGCTCTCCGGAGTCGTCAAAATCTATACGCGAAAATAATCCAAATTCAAACAGAATTCAAAAGAACTCAAATAAATTCAAATGAAAATTCAAATTAACTCCAAATTAAATAATTTTGGTTTAGTTGGCTAGATCTTGATTTTATACAAATTTAGAAATTTGAATCACCTAAATCGGAGTTTGTATGAAGAAATACGAGCTCCTGGAAGTTTAAAACCTAAATTAAATCCTAAAATCAGAATTTCCGATTTTCCCGAATTAAATTTCTAAAGAAAATTCCAATTATTGCGCAAGCATGCGTGTGCACTTTATTCACGAGACCGACATGTGGGCCGACAGTCATGGGTGAGTCCACAACCGAGGCGCAAGTCCACAGTGGACTCGGTGCGCAACTTGATCTTGAAGAAGCATTTGTCTTTGGCCTTGTATTCCGGGCAGCGACCTGTGTGTGACACACTGCCGCCACGCACGCCTTAGCGATTAGGTGGCGCCGAGGTGGAGAGCCACGTCGGCCGGAGAGAGGCGCTTCGAGGCAACCGAGTGCGCAGCGCCTGTGGCGCGGGCGAAACTCCGGCGAGTCGCAAGCCGATCGAGAGATGATCTTGAGTGTGATCGCTACTGGGCGACGCGAGGCGTGGCGGAAGATGATCGGCGGCGGCGAGAGGCGGTGAGGTTGATCGTTAGCGGCGAAGGTGCTCGGCGACGTTAGAGTGCGGAGGTGCGCACGAGTTCGCGATGCCAAGGCGGCCGTTAGTGCGGTCGAGGCGGCCGGAGGTTCACCGGTGGCGGCGCTAGAAGCGTGAACCTGGCTTCGGCCGCGAGAGAAAAAAGCCAAATCGCGAGCGGCGGGAGCGAGGAGGTGTGGAGAGTTGGGGCAAAAGCTTGAGGAGGAGAGCGCACGGTGCTCCCTTTTATAGAAGCGGCGAGGCGGGAGATGGAAATCGTGGCGAGTGGCAACGGCCGTTCTGCGGAGGTGAGGGCGGCGGCGTTACGAGTTATGGAAGGGGTAATCTGCCGAACAAGCGCGGTGAAGCGGCGCTTTCATTGCGCGTGATGGCGAGAGAAATGGGGAGGAATCACGGGGATTGATGAGCTCGGTGAGGCTTTAATGGCGGCGAGGCGGCGATCGCACGGGGAGAAGAAGGGGCGGGAAGGCGACGGCAGTGCGTGGGCCCCACGGACGAGATGAGAGAGAGAGAGGAGAGAGGCGCGGCGGATTGATTGTCTGCCGTCCGATTTTGATCGGACGGCCAGCGTTACTCGCGCGGGAAAGTGGGCGAGGCAGCGCCTGATCTTTGAGCTTGGCCCGATCTTATGTGAAGAATTTTAAATTCTTTTTCAATTAATTTAATTCGAAATTCAAATAGGCTTTAGAAAATAGTAAATGAAGTCCAAAAATTTTGAGAAAATTCACGAAATTATATGAGGCATTACGGACTTAAATAAAATAATTCCAACTTTTAGTTGGTAATATATTTGCACATAAATTCTTTTAGCCTTAATATACTTTAGGAAAAGCTTTTAAAAATTCGGAAAATCCACAAAAATTATTGATGTTTTATTTTCAACTGAGATTGAAATTTTGAGGTATTCTGTGTGGGAGGTTCTTCTTCTCCAATTGTTCCGCATGGCGTATGGCATGCCAAATGTCGATGGCGAGGATCGTGGAGACATGGTGACCGTACCTTATCATTGATTCTGGCGATGCTTCATTCTTTTTATTAGGGCTAGTTTCGTTTTGTCTCGAAGGTTTTTGTTCGTTAGGCGTGCATTCGTGCAGTTTTGGGGAGAGCGTGGGTTGTTAGTTCTCCCGGTGGCTTATTTCGATGCCGTGTTTGCCACAGTTGCGTGGTGGTTCTAGATGATGAGGAGTTCGTGGCGAACTTGGTGGTTATACCTTTGGAGCCTTGCGATATGATCCTTAGCATGGATTGGCTCGCGCGACATCGGTATTATTTCTTGTTTACGGAAGGCGGTCGGGTTGCGGTCTCCGTCACAGGCGTGAAGTTGTCTTCAAAGGAGTGCCCATGATACACTCTCTCGTTCTTTGTGCAGTTGTTCCCCAATCGGCGAATCTGAAGTCGGGTCTTACATGGGCCATGGTGAGGACATGAGGCTATTTTGGGGTTGGAGGATATACACGTGGCTTGCGGTACCGGATGTTTTCTGTTGAGCTTCGGGTCTTCCACGAGCGGGAACCGATTTCGCATTGACCTTGTTAAGATGCAGCGGCCTATTTATAAGTCCCGTGTCGGATGGCTTTGTGGAAGCGAGTGGAGTTGAAGAAGCGATTGGATGAACTCCTAGGTAAGGGTTTATTAGGCCGAGCACGCCGCCTTAAGCTGCTCGGTCTTGTTTGTGGGAAAGAAGGGCGGCACCAAGAGGCTTTGTGTGGATTATCGCGCACTTAATCAAGTGACGATCAAGAACAAGTACCCTTTGCCTCGCATTGAAGATCTTTTCGATCAGTTGAGAGGTGCCAAAGTATTCTCCAAAATTGATTTGCAGTCTGGTTATCAACAACTGCGGATCAGGGAGGAGGATATAGAGAAGACAGCTTTTAGCGCAAGGTATGGGCACTTCGAGTTTGTTGTTATGTCTTTTGGACTAACAAATGCCCCTGCTGTCTTAATGGAAGCCATGAACAGGATGCTCCATGAGTACCTGGATTCTTTTGTGGTGGTTTTCATCGATGACATTCTGATTTATTCCAAGACAGAGGAGGATCACGAGTTGCATCTCAGTCTGGTCCTGGAGGCCCTTCGGAGGAATAAATTCTATGCAAAACTGAAGAAGTGTGCTTCCTGGCTGTCCGAGGTTGGATTTCTTGGTCATACCACCAGTCAGCATGGTATTACAGTGGATCCAAAGAATGTGGCAGCGGTGGTGCAGTGGCGTAGGCCAACCAATGTGTCAGAGATCTGGAGTTTTCTTGGTCTTGCCGGTTATTATCGGCGCTTTGTGCAAGATTTCTCCATCATCGCCAAGCCAATGACCCGACTCACGCAGAAGGGTGTTCCTTTCGTATGGACAGTTGATTGTGAGTGCGGTTTTGGACCACGAGGACAAGGTGGTGAATGCACCTATACTATCCTTGCCCGAGTGGCAAGCACTTCCTGGTGTACACGGATGCTTGGCGGATTGGTCTTGGTTGTGTCTTTGATGCAAGGAGGCGAGTTATCGCTATGCTTCTAGGCAGTTGAAAGTTCATGAGCAGAACTATCATACTCACGATTTGGAGTTGGTAGTCATTGTTTTTGCTCAAAGTCTTGGAGGCATTATGCATGCGGGGAAGCGTGTGGCATCTTTCGATCACAAGAGCCTTAAGTACATATTCACTCGTGAGAGCTGAATTTGAAGCGCAAAGGTGGTTGGAGTTGATCAAAATTATGATCGACTATCAATATCATCTGGTAAAGCCAGCGTAGTGGTGGCGCCTTGAGCGGGATAGGAGTCCCTCGGACAACGATGTCTTTGATCTCGGAGTTTGAGAGGATGGGTATCTCTTTTGTCTCACCGAGTTGCCCGAGCGAGAGACATAGATGATTATTGATCTGCCATCCCGGCGTGTTCGAGAGGCTCGGAAGACCTGATCGGCTCCTTTGAGGTGCGGAGGAGGATCTCGAGGCGTTCGAGATTTCAGTTTGGACGAGTGTGGCGCGATTCGCTTGAGGTCGTGTGTGTGTACCCAATCGGTGAAGGATGATATTCTTCGTGAGGCTCACCGGACTCCGTACTCTGTACATCCGGGAGAGACCAAGATGTATCAAGATCTGAAGCAGGTCTTTTGGTGGAAACGCATGAGAGTGGGCATCGCTAAGTATGTCGCTTCTTGTGGCGTTTGTCGCCAGTGAAGGCCGAGCATAAGCGGCTCTTTGGTTTATTGCGACCTTTGGAAATTCTGAGTGGAAGTAGGAGCACATCACTATGGACTTCGTGGTCGGATTGCCGCGCTCTCCTCGAGGGCGAGACGCTGTTTGGGTCGTGGTGGACAGGTTTTCCAAGTCCGCACACTTCATTCCAATGAAGACAACCAATGCAGCGTAGGATCTGGCTCCGTTGTATATCAGAGAGGTGGTGAGGCGCATGGTGTGCCTAAGTCAGCTGTTTCGCCAGGGATGCCAAGTTTGTCTCTAAGTTAGCGAGTCTTGGTGATTAGGACACGACAGCAGTATCCTCGATCGGCTTTTCATCCTCGACAGACGGTCGGTCAGGCGGACCATTCGGACTTTGGAGGATATGCTCCGTGCTTGTGTCTTGTCTTGGAAGGCGATTGGGAGGACCATCGGCTTTGGCGAGTTAAACTTATAACAATAGTTATCAGGCGAGCATCAAGATGGCTCCTTTTGAAGCTTTGTATGGCCGGAGGTGTGTTGCTCCTCTTTTCTGGGATGCAGTGGGTGAGAGATCTTTGCTTGGTCTAGACCTTGTTCAACAAGCGTGGAGAAAGTGCGGAAGTTCGTCGAGAACTTGTTGGTACTTCGCCAGAGCCGACAAAGAGTTATCTGCGGATGTTCGGCCGTGAGTTGGAGTTTGCGGTTGGTGACACGGTGCTCCTCAGAGTGTCGCCAACTAAGGGCATTGTTCGTTTCGGTACCACCGGAAGCTTAGCCAGCGGTTCATTGGTACTTTTCGGTGGTTGCTCGTGTGGGCGATTTGGCCTATCGTTTGGAGTTGTCGAGCTCGTTGTGCGGTGTGCACAATATTTTTCATGTGTCTATGCTTTGAGGAAGTATTTGCGGGATCCCGAGCACAAGATCGACACAGGGCGAGTCACGGTGGATCGGGATCTCACTTTGGAGAGTCGCCCGAGCGTATCTTGGATACTACGAGAGGTCTTGAGGAATAAGACCATCAAGTATGTGAAGGTGCTCTGGGCGTTTGATGCGAGAGGAGGCTACGTGGGAGTTTGGAGGACGGATCTGAAAGAAGTACCGAGCTTTTCGAGGCTGGTGAGTACTCGTAGTTGAGGTTTGTGGATTGCTCTTTTCTTGTTGTTCTTTGTTTTGTGGTTTGAGAAGCGAGATTCGATGACGAATCCTTTTTAGGAGAGGAGAATGTAATATCCTGAATGTCGTTTCGGCGTAAGTTTTTTTTAATCAATCGCGGAGTCGCCGGTTTTTCGGTGCATTACGGGAAGGGAAAAATATTAATTGTAGAACAATAGAAAAGGAATAAAATATATTAAAATTATTTTTTTTAAAAAAAAATCCAGGTTTGGGCTGCCTGGGAGGTGGGTCGACACCCTTGGGCCAGGGGCCCAAGGGGGGGGGGCGGGGCGCCACCCCTCCCCATGCTGCACCCCACCCTAACTCTTCCCCTTTTCTTTTAACCCTAGGGGCCCTCTCCTCTTCCCCAATCCTACTGCACCCCCCTGCCCTCTTCCTCCCCTGGTGGCTGCGCCCCCATCCCAAGGAGATCTCCCCCATTGCTGCCCTTTGAGAAGGAGAAGAAGGAGAAGGCAAAGAAGGAGAAGGAGAAGAAGGAAGGAGAAGAAGGAGAAGAGGAAAATTTTGGGGAATTTCTTCAGCTAGGTAATTTTTCCTCATCCCAAACCCTCTGTTATTAGGAATATTTAGGGTTCTTGGCACGGATTTTGATGGGAGAGTTTAGATTAATTGCCCGATTAAGGTTTACCTGCTGTCTGTTAGTAGATTGATTCGCGTAGCGTGGCTGTTTTTGCGATTTTGATCTAGAAAATGAATTTTCCTGTGGGTCTTCCCAAAAGAAAGTTGTAGAGCATTTCTAGATGTATCTGCTGTTGTTTTTTTGGATTTTTCTACCGTGGGATCTGGGAGATACGGAGTCGGCAAAACCGCTGTCCGTTAGGCGGGCAGATTGGTACAGTCCGACTGTAATTCGGGTTTTAAAAATAGTAGATGAATTTTATGGTTAGGGCTGTAATTTAGAAAGTTGTATATAATTCAGAGTTCTAGTTGTTGTACAATTTTCAAAATTTTTAGACCTCTGTACTGTCGTGGGCACGCGATTAAGTTTCGCTGTCCAGTCTGCCAGATCAGAAAGTTTTCTCTGTTTAGGGCATTAAATTACATCTAGTTATGATCCGAATAAAAAGAGGAGTTCTACATGAAAATTGTAGGTTTTTAAGTCACGATTCCATAAAGTTATCATTTGCTGTATTTAGTTCATTATTTTAAAAGTTACGAAATTGTGAAGCAGCGCTGCTGTAGACGGGTTTCTACTGCACTGCTGAGCGGAGGAGGGTTTGTGTTGGTTCGGGGTTTAGCGACGCTTGCAATTATTTTTGTTGTGCTTGTATGCTGTGGCTTGGTGCTGAGAGATGCCTTTTGGACAAGTGGTCTCGACCTTGAGCGTTCTTGATTGTTTTGCTACGATTCGTCGGTTCGAGGCAAGTGATCGTAGCGGTGGTTGCTACCGTTTAACTTGTTCATCCTTCTACTTGTAATTTACATTATTATCTTAATTTGATACATGATGCCATGATTGCATAATATTTTAATGGTAGAGATGATAGCAAATTTATATCCATTGATATGTTGACATTGTGCTAGTAGACATGTGGAATTCTTGCTTAATGTTACAATGCGGACCTGAAAATAACATGTGGTGGATGTGGATATGTTGAGAGCATGTTAATGCTCCTTGTGGATGAATTAATGTGATTAATGGAATATCATATCATGTCATTTGCATATGTGTGTAACACCCTGACTATAAGGAAGTCAAGATGTCACCTACAATCACTAATCTTTAGACAATTTGCAACAATAAGTATTACTAGAATTGGCGTACCACAAGGATTTACGTGAATAGAAAATCATCAACAGATTAATCAACGGATTGGAAATAAACATTTCAGGGAGATTTGGTAAATACTGCCAAGTTGGCTTATTACAATTCAACACCAGGTATAAATCGAAGACAATATTAATTTCTCAAATGTTTTGGATTATGGTAGTGAGTGCATCATGTTGTTCTACCCACCATGAAAATTGTTCTTCCTTGTCATTTACCTAAATAAAACAACAAAGCAAGAATGAGCCAAAGACTCAGCAAGTAATTGTATGTAACAATCAAACATTCCATGAACAATATATCACTTTCATAATTTGAACATTATTGAAACAACTTTATGAATGGATGAAGTGGAATGATGCATTGAAGGAATTGGACATATCGCGGCATATACGGTATAGCGAGTGAAACACCGTCGGTGTTCACTTAAAGTAACCGTATGAAGAACGTTTCATCGGCCGTCAACGTGGCCCACATTGGAATGGTGGACTCACGTAGCGTGGCCCACATTGGAATGGTGGACTCACATACCCATTCGGAATTGATGGGATTTTCAAGTGCCCATCTTTGGAATTGATGGGTCTTACAAAGGTAATTTATGCATGTCATGATGTGAGCACATGGCAAGATTGAATAGTACTCATAAATGAAAAGGTACACATGGCATTCATCTACAAATACGAACAATTATAATCATTCATTCACACATCACATAATGCATCAATCAAAGTATACAATTTACTTGCCTGCCGCGCTACGACGGGTTGGGAGGTAAATGAGATACCCCTCCACTCACCGCTTCACCGCCTACAATATAAAAATAATCGAAATGAGGACAAACGAGCAAGACATTGCTACACGTGCCCTCCCACAATCTCTAACCAAACCAACCAAACAAAAGTTTCAATTTGATCCATTCGCCCAAACACTCCAAATACCCCTAAACTGGCAGTTTTACTAGAAAATTCACCAATAAATAACCGTAAATCCAAAAGACCTGAAACCAGTGCTCAACTTCTCTTAACGTAATGGGCTACGAAACTCTAGTTGGTGGTAAACTCTAATTCGGCCAGAACAGAGGTCTAACCATCCAATGCAAAACTATAACTGCAGTCTGTCCAGAATTCAGAACAGCCCTAAAGAAAAGGCTCTAACTTTTAAACCACTGATCCAAATAAAGTGATCCTTATCAGCCTGGAAACATGGTGAAATTATCTTCATAAACCTAGTTGGGTGGCCGACCTGGTTCTGAATCTAACTAGATCAAAACCTAGGTGCAACCGACTATACCCAGAATTTCTGACAGACAGAGCAGTGATCGGTTAAAACTTCATAACTCCTAAACCACTGGGTGGAATCTCGTGATCTCGGTGCCAAAAGAAAGATAACGAAACCAGAAACATATATCTAGGAGAGGTCAACCCGAGATTCGGCCTCTAAAGGGGTCGAAACTGGCCGCGCAAGGAGACGGATGCGTTCTGGAATCTCCTGGACAGAACCCGATTTAGATCTAATCCACCATTAATTAATAAAACCGAATCAAACTACCACTAAAAACCTTCGTTACCCTTGAAGACCCGTGGGACGACGATGATCCGCTGCCCGAAGATCCCCCTCTCTTCTCCTGTAACAGCCCAAAATTTCAATTTCAGTTGAAAATAAAACATCAATAATTTTTGTGGATTTTCTGGAAATTTTAAAAACTTTTGCCTAAAGTATATTAAGGCTAAAAGAATTTATGTGCAAAATCTATTACCAACTAAAAGTTGGAATTAATTTATTTAAGTCCATAATGCCTCATAGAATTTTTGTGAATTTTCTCAAAATTTTTGGACTTCATTTACTATTTTCTAAAGCCTATTTGAATTTCTGGAATTAAATCAATTGAAAAAGAATTTAAAATTCTCTGCTCTGATCTTGGGCTGAAGCCCGGCCTTGTGCGCGTCTCGACCCACTTTCTCCCAGCGCAATGCTTGTGGCCGTCCGTCAAATCGGACGGTCGACATCAATCCTCCCGCGTTCTTCTCTCTCTCTCTCTGTCTCGCCGACAGGTGGGCCCCACCGGCGTCTTCTTCCCCGCCCCCTTCTTCTCCCCCGCGCGCCCGTCGCTCTCGCCGCCATTACCGCTCGCCTCGGAGCTCTTCACTCCCGCGATTCCCTCCCTCTCTTCACTCGCCATCACGCGCGTTAACTTCCCCTTACTCCGCCGCATTCACCCCTGCCGTTTTCCCCCTCCTTTACTCGCCCTAACGCCGCCGCGCCCGTTGCCACCGCCATTAACGCCGCGCGCTAACCTCGCCTCCCGGCCTCCCCCTCGCCTATAAAAGCCGCCCCCGGCTGCGCATTCTTTCCCGCAACTCATTCCCCCGCCTCCCGTAGCTTCGCTCGCTCTCAATCGCCGGCATTTGAAGTTTCCCGTCGGTGGCGAAGCTCCATCTTCTTGATTCCGTGACGAAGCTCTCCCCGGCCACATCGACCGCACCACGAGCTTCAGCGTCCTCCGGCGATCCTTGTGCGCGCCTCGTCTTCGCCTGGAGATCCCCGGAGCACCCTCCCCGCCAACGACCGAACATCACCGCCACCTCTGCGTCGCCGACCATCTTGACCCACTCTCCACCGCCGCGGTGGCGCCCTCGCATCGATGTCGTCTCTGAGTATTTTGCGCACCTCACCGGAGCCACCGCGCCGCCGTTCGCCGGTACCATTGGAACCGGCGCCTCCCTCTCCGGCGCCGGCGTGGTCGACCACCTCGGCGCCACATCGGCGCCACCTCACCCCTACGCGTGCGTGGCGTACGTGGGCACCGGTAGCGGCCAGCGGCCAACCTGACCCGCACCTTCACATGCTTGTCTTTGTGGCCGAGTCCACCGTGGACTTGTGCCTCATTGTGGACTCGATCCATATTGTTCGGGCCCACTTGTCGGTCTCGGTGCAATCTCTGTTGGCGTCATTGGCGCAATAAAGATAATTTTCCTTTAGAAATTTAATTGGAAAATTCGAAATTCGATTTTAGGATTTAATTTAGGTTTTAAACTTCCGAGAGCTCGTATTTCTTCATACAAACTCAGAGTTAGGTGATTCAAATTTCTAAATTTGTATAAAATCAAGATCTAGCTAACTAAACCAAAATTATTTAATTTGGAGTTAATTTGAATTTTCATTTGAATTTATTTGTGTTCATTTGAATTCTGTTTGAATTTGGAATATTTTCACGTATAGATTTTGGCGACTCAGGAGAGCTTGACCCTATTGAAGAAGTAGAATACAGGAATTTGAACAAGGCAAGTTACACCATTGACCATTTTGCCCCAATATTTAAAATTATTTAATTCTGTTTTAAATTATTATTGCATGCATAATTGTATTTAATTATTTTAAATTCTGTTTTAAGTATTTAATTATTCCAATTCCTTTGTATAGCCAAATTTGATTGTTGTATTATCAATTCCTTGTAACCTTAGTCAATGAATTTAAAAATAAATATATGCATAGCAAATGCTTAGACCATGAAATATTTGACTTTGGGAGAATTTAGCCAAAATTTCATAAATTGATAAAAAGCCTATGACATTGCTTTGTCATGGTGGACTTTTGCAAATGTCTTTGAAAATTACAAAAATAAAAGAAAATGGTTTGTACTTGGGCAAACATGGACCGTTGGTGGAGTGCGAGTTTATGCAGGCTGTCTGTTAGGGCGAGACCGAGGTTTTTATTGCAAGTTGCCCAAGTAGATTAAGGACCGGCCTTTGAGCCGCATCTTGCAAAAGCTCCACCGTACTACCACATGTTCTGTATGGGCAGAACCAGGCTTAATAATTTGTATTACCTCAGTATTGTTTATGCCATTTTTGTTGTGTGGGTGTCGGTTAGACTTTATTCCCACTTGGCGCAAGAGGGGGCTTCCGGCAGGTGGTTAGCCTAATGGAAGTGAAACCTTAGCGGGCACATTGGTATTGAGGTAGTGCATTGGAAACGCCTTGTGATAATTGCCCAGTCACACGCCTAAGGAAGCGTGTATTGGCCGACATAACGGGCAAATTATCTCGTGTGGGTAAAGTTGTACCACCTCTGCAGAGTGTAAATCTATTCGAATAGCCATGTCCACGGTCATGGACATGCTGAGCAAAGCCACTCTAAGTTAGATTTGTTTTGGTTTTAAAATAACTTTGGACATGATTTGAGGATGGTTAATCCTTGTGGTAAATTTGGGCGGGTAGCCTTGTGATAGGAGGGTATCCTTCACCATGTTTCATATGGAGGTTATCCACTATAAAATGATAAATTTTAAATCTGATTTTTGCTATGAAATGAAAATGTGCCTTGAAACTTAGTATAACTATTTAAACCAAAAATGCTGATTTATGCAAATAAACCCTATAACCCCCCTTTGATAAACTTATGCATACATTCTAAATTCTGTATTGGGTGTAATTTGCGAAACACGATTGTAGTGCTCACTCTTCTTGAATATTATTATTGGGAGAAGGCGCTATCCGGAAGGTGAGGAGCGGGGCGATTAAGCGGCGACCTCGAGACGATTACTGTGGCGTATCGTGTGGCTTACCATTATTATTTACTTCGCTTAATGTTTTATTTGGCCTCCGCCCCGGTTGTAATAAACTCTATGCTTATTAAATATACACCTTGGATATGTTTGTGATAACATTTTGTGTTTGTGTACCTTTGGAAATCTGGACTAGTGTATGAACACGAGAATTCGGGATCCTTTGTTCCCGGGTTCGACAAAAGTGGTATCGAGCCATATCATTGTAGGTCGTGACCTAGAAGGAAATCAAACCCTTAAGGATTTATTTTGAAAATTAAAAATAACTTGGTCTTCTGGAGTCATTCCTCAACTTTTCTCTTGAAAAATTATTTACTAACTCATCTCCTTTTCAAAAATTGTAGATGGTGAAGTTAGAATGCCATTTCCCATGGAGTCTTTCTTTGGACATTGGGCGCCATTCTCTGGAAGATGATGCAGCACTTGGACTTTGAAGAAAGACCGACGTATCAAGGATACAAGTATAAGGTGGGAAATCAGGAACGGTGGAGAGTAGAGGTGATCCTCTACTCCAATCTATCGCCGAACACAGACTTCCACATCTTCGATGCCCCAATGCGACGAGACACCTTCGCCGAAGGCATCCAGGATCGACCAGGAAGCAACCCGCGAGACTTTGCTACATCTCGATCACCGCCTCAACGGCATTGGGTTCCACTATTACCCAATGCACATCCCAACCCGGCATGACAGTGCTTTCCGCTCAACTAGAGATGAAGACTGTCCCGATCTCACTCATCAGGTGGATCTGGCCAGAGCCATGGATTATGCCTACGGGAATACACTAGATGAGCTGTCTCTCATGCAAGTGAAATTACAAGATGCAGAAGAAAAGTTGAAGGCTGCGAGAAAAGAAGCGGCCTCCTACAAGGAAGGCGAGGCTAGTTCTAGTGAGCAGTTATACCCCAATAACACCATAGATTTGACCTTAAATTTTCCTTTAGTTGCGAATTATGAGCTACCAAACCTTTGTAGTAGCCATAATGAATTAATAAAATAAAAATAAATTATTTTGCTGAAATGTTCTTGTCTTGTGTTTGTTGAATTTGGGCTATTTTAGATCTATACTCTTATAATTCTGTCTCTCTTGTCTAATCATGAAGAGTTCATCGGATGGTGACCACCCTTACCGAAGTGTCGGTGCAGAGGGCAAGGAAATGAGAATGCGATTATCAAGAAAACCCAGTTCAACGACCACCACCTCCTCCAGCGAAGCTCTGGTGGCGCCAAATGATGGCCAATCGGACTCATCGATTGAGTTGCTAGCCAGATCCCTTCACGGCAACGAGAATACTCAAGCGTCGTGACCTATCATGCTCCTCCACCTCCCGCAAGAGTGACTTTGTCGAGTTCATGAGGATCGTCGCCAACATTTTCTAGTAGCCACGGAACCCATGGGCCTTGATGATTGGCTTAGGGCTATTGGTAAGAAGTGGATATTGCTCAATGCCGGATCGTGAGAGAGTTTTGTTTGCCTCTTATCGGTTGATTGGTCCCGCATCGAATGGTGGGATAACTTGGCATGTCCCATGCTAATGCCCAAGAAATCACTTGGGATGAGTTCATGCAAGCTTTCGCGATCTCACATTCCATCGGCATGATTACTTTGAAAAAGAAGGAGTTTAGCTTCGCCAAGGAAACCGTTCGGTTGGCGAGTATCGCATAAGTTTAACCAACTTGCTCGCTATGCCCCGAGGATGTAGCTAGAGGCGAAGATAGGCAAGAGCGATTTGGAAGGGTTGAGCAGCGAACTCTCTGTTCGTTTGATTTCTCGAGATTTTACCGACTTTCGTGGTTGGTAAATAAGGCCATCGCCGGGAAGGCAAACATCAAGAAATGGAGAATCGCAAGCGGAGGATGGCGGCTCGAAGTTTAACTCGGAGGACTACCCAAGCCTCGTTTCTCTCGATCTCGACCACCTCGGCGTGGGAGATTCGGACTACTACACCGAGAGTTCGGCTCGGTCGCGACCAAATACTCCGGATTAGTAGTAGTTCATCCGGAGGATGATTTCGTGAAGCGGCTATTTCCACGCGAGAATCACTTGCTTTCACTGCAGCGAGTTGGGTCACTATGCCAATAAGTGTCCCAAGAAGCGTGACTGCCACCCCGTCAAGCCAACTCCGGAGTTTCGGTCTCGGCGGTCCCTCAAGACCATTGGTCGATTCATGAAGGGCGTGTGAATCACGTCACCGCAGAGGAAGCCTATCGACACGGATGTTGTTCTTGGTATGTTCCTTGTCAACTCAATACCGACATCGATTTTATTTGATTAGGAGCTTGCATTCTTTTGTGTCAAATAAGTTTGTGGAAAAGTATGGGTTATCTACCTCCCCTTAGTTAAGCCCATGTTAATCCATTCCCGGGCTCGAAATGAGGCTAGTTTATTCTGTTCGAATCTTACCTTTGAAATCTCCGAGTAACTTTCTCGGCAAACTTAATAGTCTTGCGTTCGCAAGGATTGGGCGTAATTCTTGGAATGGGTGGTTTGCCAAAAATCGAGGCGGGATAGATTGTGCTAGTAGATCTATCAAACTCGCCAATGAACAAGGGATTTGGTAGAGTTCCAACCCAAGACTTCTACGGAAAGAAGTCCTATCTTGACCGATTTAAAGGAAGTGAAAGCTGGAAGATATACCGTGGTACAAGAATATCGGATGTTTTCGGAGGACTTACAGTATGCCACGGACCGGATATAATGTTCTTAATTGACTTAGTCGGGGTGCTCCAATTTGAGCGACCCTACGAGAATGCCGGCCAATGATCTAGCGAGTTGAAGAAGCGGTCGAAGAACTACTGAGTAAAGGTTACATTCAGCCGAGTTCATCGCCTTGGGAGCTCGATCTTATTTGTCAAAAGAAAGACAATAGTATGAGAATGTGTGTGGACTATAGATCACTCAACGAGGTAACAATCAAAAACAAGTATCCGTTACCTAGGATAGATGATCATTTGATCAACTTAAAGGAGCAGTGTTTTCTCAAGATTGATTTGAGGTCGAGGCTACCATCGATTAAAAATCAGATCGGAAGATATTAGAAGACACCTTCACCACGGATATGGGTATGCGAGTTCACGGTGATGTCATTTGGACTAACAAATGCCCCTTATTTCATGAATATGATGAACAAAGTGTTCATGGAATTCTTGGATAAGTTTGTGGTGGTATTCATAGATGATATTCTCATCTACTCAAGAGATGTGGAAGAGCATGAAAAATATCTCGAATTATTTTGGACAAACTCGAGAACACCAACTTTATGCCAAAGTCGGCAAAAGTGAATTTTGGCTCGATCAAGTGGCTTTTCTTGGACACATTGTGTCGGCGGAGAGAGTTGCAGATAGACCCTCAAAGGTTGAAGTCGTAATGGATTGGAAGCAACCCAAGTCATCACGAAGTGAGAAGTTTTCTCGGATTAGTGGGTACTACCATGATTCATTGAAAATTTCTCCAAGATCGCCAAACCCATGACTCAACCACGAAGAAGGAAAAGAAATTTGATTGGGCAAGTGCATGTGAACATAGTTTCCAAGAGTGAAGAAAAGATTAGTCTCTGCACGATGCTAGTCTTACGGATATCGTAAGGATTTTGAAGTTTTACGTGACGCATCCCTTGAGAACTAGGATGTCTTGATGCGAGGAAGGAAAGGTCGTGGCTTATGCATCTCGTCGATTAAGGCCACATGAAGGAAATTATCAACTCATGATCTAGAATTAGCGGCAATTGTGCATGCTTTGAAAATCAAGCGGCATTATCTCATTGGTAACATTGTGAGATTTTCACAGATCATAAAGTCGAAATATATCTTCACCCGATCGGATCTTAATCTCGGACAAAGAAGATGGTTAGAGCCGATAAAGGATTATGACCTTGGAATTCATTATCACCGGGTAAAGCCAGCGTGGTAGCGGATGCTCGAGTAGGAAAGCATCTTGCAACACGGTGTTAGTTCAAGAAAATCAACGAGTTGTATGAAGAACTAAAGCATCGAATGCGGAAATTGTCGGTCAAGGTCGTATCAACACGGTGGAAGTCCAACCAACCATACAAGGTCGGATCGAGAAAAAGCGGCTAGAAGGCGAAGACATCAAAGAAATCATGAAGAACATGAGAAGAGGCAAAGCCCGAGATTTTACGAAGGCGAGCGGGGCACGGTATGTTTTGGCAACCGCATTTGTGTACCTAAACATCATGAAACCGACAAGCGATTACGAAAGAAGCTCATGAATCACCTTACTCTATCCATCCCGGAGTACCAAGATGTACCGGGATCTGAAGGAAAAGTATTGGTGGGTTAGTATGAAGCGAGAGATCGCTGAGTTTGTTGCGTTGTGATGTATGTCGTGTTAAGGCGAACATCGAGACTGCGGATTATTACAACCATTACCAATTCCCGAGTGGAAATGGGAGGAGATTGGTATGGATTTTATCACGGACTACCTAGGACCCAATCGGGTTGTGATTCCATTTGGGTAATAATTGACCGATTAACAAAAGTGGCTCATTTTATTCGATCAAGACCACTTACGAAGCAATAAGTTAGCGAAATTGTACATGGCGAGGATCGTCTGTCTACATGGTATACCCAAGAAAATTGTGTCCGACAGAGGTTCGCGATTCACTTCAAAATTTTGGCGAGTCTACATGAAGCTTTGGGAACCGGACTCAACTTGACCTGACATATCATCCCCAAGCAGATGGTCGGACGAGCGTGTAAATCAGGTCCTATAAGACATGCTTGAGCTTGTGCTATAGATTATGGAAGAAGGCGGGATAAGAATTTGCCCTATCACGAATTTTCCTACAACAACGACTTTCAAGCTAGCCTACAGATGTCGCCATTTGAAGCATTGTATGGTAGAAAGTGTAGAACCCCTCTCCTTTGGGATCAAGTAGGAGAACACCAATTCTTGGACGAAATTGATAAAGAAGGTGAAAGTAAGGTAAAAGCAATAAGAGAGCGTCGAAAGTAGCTCAAACCCGACAAAGAGTTATCTTGATAATCGTCGGAGAGAACTATCCTTGAGATGGGAGATTTTGTCTATCTCGAGGTAACTCCACTCAGGAGTGAAGAGATTCAGACTAAAGGAAAACTCGCACCTGCATTTGTCGGACCCTATAAGATTTTGGCAAAAGAGGTGAAGTTGCTTATCGATTGGAACTACCGACATCTCTGTCATTTATTCACAATGTCTTCCATGTATCGCAGATTATAGAAATGTCTCGAGTACCAACGGAAGAAACAGCTCGAGAGCATCGAACTTGAGGAAGATCTCACCTATGTGGAACAACCAATCAAGATTCTCGATGTGGCGAGCAGCGTCACGAAGCAAAGTCATTCGTTCTTGTAAGGTTCGGTGGAGCAATCATTCGAAGAAGAAGCTACAGGGAGCGAGAAGAAGTTTTGAGAGCCGAGTATCCCTACCTTTTCTTGACCAAGTCACAAATCTCGGTCGAGATTCCCTTTAAGGGGGTAGGTTTGTAACATTAAAATTTCAATTTCAGTTGAAAATAAAACATCAATAATTTTGTGGATTTTACGGAAATTTTAAAAACTTTTCCTAAAGTATATTAAGGCTAAAAGAATTTATGTGCAAAATCTATTACCAACTAAAAGTTGGAATTAATTTATTTAAGTCCATAATGCCTCATAGAATTTACGTGAATTTTCTCAAATTTTTGGACTTCATTTACTATTTTCTAAAGCCTATTTGAATTTCGGAATTAAATCAATTGAAAAAGAATTTAAAATTCTTCACTTTCTGATCTTGGGCGAAGCCCGGCCTTTGCGCGTCTCGACCCACTTTCTCCCAGCGATGCTTGCGGGCCGTCCGTCGAATCGGACGGTCGACATCAATCCTCCGCGTTCTTCTCTCTCTCTCTGTCTCGGCGACAGTGGGCCCCACCGCGTCTTCTTCCCGCCCCTTCTTCTCCCCAGCGCCGTCGCTCTCGCGCCATTACCGCTCGCCTCGGAGCTCTTCACTCCGCGATTCCCTCCTCTCTTCACTCGCCATCACGCGCGTTAACTTCCCTTACTCGCCGCATTCACCCCTGCCGTTTCCCCCTCCTTTACTCGCCTAACGCCGCGCGCCGTTGCCACCGCCATTAACGCCAAGCGCGCTAACCTCGCCTCCGGCCTCCCCTCGCCTATAAAAGCGCCCCATTGCGCATTCTTTCCCATAACTCATTCCCCGCCTCCGTAACCGCTCGCTCTCAATCGCCGGCATTTGAAGTTTCCCGTCGGTGGCGAGCTCCATCTTCTTCGATTCGGACGACAGAAGCTCTCCCGGCCACATCGACCGCACCACGGCCCAGCGTCCTCGCGATCCTTGTGCGCGCCTCGTCTTCGCTGAGATCCCGGAGCACCCTCCCGCCAGCGACCGAACATCGCCGCCGCCTCTCGCCGTCCGCGACCATCTTCCGGCCACTCTCCACCGCGCCGGTAGCGCCCTCGCATCGATGCTCGTCTCCACGAGTATTTGCGCACCTCACGGAGCCCACCGCGCCGCCGTTCGCCGTACCATTGGAACCCGGCGCCTCCCTCTCGGCGCCCGGCGTGGTCGACCACCTCGGCGCCACATCGGCGCCACCTCACCTACAGCGTGCGTGGCGTACGTGGGCGCCAATAGCGGCCACGCCCAAGACAACAGCACCTTCACCTTTGTCTTTGTGGCGAGTCCACCGTGGACTTGTGCCTCGCTGTGGACTCAGTCCATGACTGTTCGGGCCCACTTGTCAGTCTCGGTGCACGATCTTCTTGGCGTCATTGGCGCAATAAAGATAATTTTCCTTTAGAAATTTAATTGAGAAAATTCGAAATTCTGATTTTAGGATTTAATTTAGGTTTTAAACTTCCAGGAGCTCGTATTTCTTCATACAAACTCCGATTTAGGTGATTCAAATTTCTAAATTTGTATAAAATCAAGATCTAGCTAACTAAACCAAAATTATTTAATTTGGAGTTAATTTGAATTTTCATTTGAATTTATTTGTGTTCATTTGAATTACATTTGAATTTGGAATATTTTCGCATATAGATTTTGGCGACTCAGGAGAGCTTGACCCTATTGAAGAAGTAGAATACCAGGAATTTGAACAAGGCAAGTTACACCATTGACCATTTGCCCCAATATTTAAAATTATTTAATTCTGTTTTAAATTATTATTGCATGCATAATTGTATTTAATTATTTTAAATTCCTGTTTTAAGTATTTAATTATTCCAATTCCTTTGTATAGCCAAATTTGATTGTTGTATTATCAATTCCTTGTAACCTTAGTCAAATGAATTTAAAAATAAATATATGCATAGCAAATGCTTAGACCATGAAATATTTGACTTTGGGAGAATTTAGCCAAAATTTCATAAATTGATAAAAAGCCTATGACATTCCTTTGTCATGGTGGACTTTTGCAAATGTCTTTGAAAATTACAAAAATAAAAGAAAATGGTTTGTAGTTCGGCAAACATGGACCGTTGGTGGGTGCAGGTTTATGCAGAACTGTCTGTTAGGGGCGAGACCAGGGTTTTTATTGAAAGTAACCCAAGTAGATTAAGGACCGGCCTTTGAGCCGCATCTTGCAAAAGCTCCACCGTACTACCACATGTTCCGTATGGGCAGAACCAGGCTTAATAATTTGTATTACCTGAGTATTGTTTATGCCATTTTTGTTGTGTGGGTGTCGGTTAGACTTTATTCCCACTTGGCGCAAGAGGGGGCTTCCGGCAAGTGGTTAGCCTAATGGAAGTGAAACCTTAGCGGGCACATTGGTATTGAGGTAGTGCATTGGAAACGCCTTGTGATAATTGCCCGATCCTGCGCCTAAGGAAGCGTGTATTGGCGACATAACAGGCAAATTATCTCGTGTGGGTAAAGTTGTACCACCTCTGCAGAGTGTAAATCTATTGAATAGCCGTGTCCACGGTCATGGACATCTTGAGCAAAGCCACTCTAAGTTAGATTTGTTTTGGTTTTAAAATAACTTTGGATATGATTTGAGGATGGTTAATCCTTGTGGTAAATTTGGGCGGGTAGCCTTGTGATAGGAGGGTATCCTTCACCATGTTTCATATGGAGGTTATCCACTATAAAATGATAAATTTTAAATCTGATTTTTGCTATGAAATGAAAATGTGCCTTGAAACTTAGTATAACTATTTAAACCAAAAATGCTAATTTATGCAAATAAACCCTATAACCCCCCTTTGATAAACTTATGCATACATTCTAAATTCTGTATTGGGTGTAATTTGCGAGCACAGTTGTAGTGCTCACTCTTGCTGAATATTATTATTCAGGAGAAGACTGCTAGCGACCTCCAGACGATTGCATGTGGCGTATCGTGTGGCTTACCATTATTATTTGCTTCCGCTTAATGTTTTATTTGGCCTCATTTGTAATAAACTCTATGCTTATTAAATATACACGCTGGATATGTTTGTGATAACATTTTTGTGACTGTGTACACTGGAAATCCTGGACTAGTGTATGAACACAGAGAATTCGGGATCCTTCGTTCCCGGGTTCGACATCTCCTCCCTTCTTTCTCCAAAGAACAGCCACCCGAGGGCTGACGAGCGAGCGGATCGCCCGCGCGGGAGAAGGAGATTGCGGAGGAGTCTTGAGACAGCGTCGGGGATCGCGGAGTACCACCACGAGGAAGGCGGCGGCAAAGGAGTAGCAAGGCGCGGGAGGAGGCGGGGAGGTGGCGGCCACAAGGGGAGGAGTGGGAAGTGGGGCGGCTAGGGTTGGGGTGCCTCCCCTTCCCTTGGCCGGCCCCCTTGGTGGTCTCCCCTCTTGGGCCTCTGGGTGGCGACCACGGCCCAGTTGGCAAAAAAAGCGAAAACCCCATTGAACTGGAAATTCGAGTTTGCATTTGTCGTTTACCCCTCGGCCGTTCTATTTACGAATTCTATTAGGAGTATTACATTCTACCCCCCTTAACAGGATTCGACCTCGAATCTAAACACAGATCTTATTTGAAAGAAAACTGCGACTGGAATTTAATAACGAAAAACACGTACCATAAGCGAGCAGTCTGGATACTTATCGCGCCACGAGGTCTCTAGCTCTCAGCGGCCTCTCTTCGGACTAGAAAACCACCACCAAAGACCCAAAGCGGCGCTGACCTAACTCTCAACCTGAACTTTCTAGGTACCCTCATCAGAAGAGGATCGAAGATAAGACCATACTCAATGGTCAACGTCTTAAACTATGACTCGAATCTTGAATGGTTCAGCTGCCCACTCAGCACCAGAACACACCCGACGATGCGTACTTCGCGCGTGTACAGAGGCGGTCAAAGCGAAATACCAACTTTCTAATTTCTGCAACTTTCGAAAACGAAGAGAATCCAATTGAAAATAGAGAGTCCTCATCGCGTCCACTCAATGCTAACTCTCCACCAAAAGATTAAATTCCAAATTTGACAATTCATCTCAAAACAAATCCATTTTCTAAATAGGCAGTTTACAAATGAACACCACTACAATCAAAGGAGAAATTACTGGAACGCCCAAACCAAACCTTTGTTTGTTTATGCAATTGGAAAGAATCTACATGCCAACACAGCCTCAACTCAAATTGCAGAAAACGCCGGTCAACAATACCAAACTCAAACGAGAATCAAGAAAACATCTAATTATCCGATGAACATTTCTATCCACAGTTTCTCTCTTCTAGGGATAAAATTTCTCTCGAACCTTGGAATTTGACTTCATCGCATACCACACGAGCTTAAACCTCTGTGTTAACTATCCTCAAATCATGCTCAAACTGAATTAAATCATCCACACCATTGTGAAGAGACTCTATGAAATCTACCAGATACTCTAGGTAATACAAAATTGATTTGATTAAAGGCATCCATAACACCACAATAGTAGGCACCACGCAATCACATTACCTTCAATTTCCAATAATAACAATTCAAGATCATTAGCACGCACGGACATGTATTACATCAGAAGAGTTCTATCAATGACCATTCATTGCTCAGGAAACTCTATTATCCCACTTCCTCTACGCACAATCATCGTGTAACCAATGGTCTAGCATAACAATGCAAACCCAAATTTAACCTCCAAGATCTCTACCACAAATTTCAATTATAACATATAGGGAAATCAACGGATTGACTCTCCAACATTTTCCCCAATTCTAACATACTCACTCAATTGCATACTTAAAAATTTCTCACCTAATCTCGCATCATTATCCAATTGCGTTGCTCTATAGAAGTAATCAAGGTTTCCATACCTTCGATAATCACCGACCATTCAATCATGAACTGAAGTTCTGAATTTTCACTATACCATAGGTTCTACTCAGTCGTAACACTTTTCAGACTTACTTGAAACCAAACATTCCATGTGAATTAATTTTTCCCCAAGAATCTGAGATCAAAACCATTCTACAATCTACTACTCCTCCAATAACTTGGTAGCAAAATATCACCGCTACGATTACTCATCTACCACCAAACAGTTGCCAAACTTACCCTTTGCAAACACTTTGCAACCCAAAACTGTGATCCTTTCCCAAAAGGAAGAGGCTAACAAAGATAAGTTTATTCACACAGAAAGACGTTGCTCATCACGGCAAGTAGGAAACCGAAAGAAATATTCGGATAAAGGTGATCTTGGAAAGCGAAAGTGAGTTCATATTTGAGGCACACATCCCTCAAAGAGAATAGCAAATAACGGTAGACACGAAAGAAAGATATTACGTTTGAAATTCGCCATCTCTTGGCGGAAAGAGCAACAAATTTAGGGGCCTTCAAATAACCACAAGATTTAATTAAGAATCGATAAGATCCTTCAACGAGCCAACTTGCTCAAAGCAGTTCATCTACAGGAAACACGAGATCCAAATGTTCTCACCACAAAACTGAAACATTTCCCTTTACGAGATTTCACGGAAAGCAAGCGGATTAACCGTCTCGAAGAGATCAACGAAAATATTCTTTTATTGCAACCTCACTTTGCGAACTCAAACCAAGGAGCCTTTCGGACTAAATCACACGAAAACTTTAAGAAACAATAGGTTAATACAATTCCTCAAGTTACCCAAAATAATTTTAGTTACCAGTTGATTCACGAGCTCCAAGGTACCGTGAAAGCTAAATTTAAAATATTCTTATTTGAACGATGTCACCAAAGGCGATCAATTTACTACAGGTATTAACATCAAGCCCATAACAACACTTAGAAAACATTTCGGAAGACCCACGTAGAATGAATGGGTTGATTCCTTCTCGAAAGAAGAGGCAAATAGAAACGATCTTCACCAACTGAAAAATCACTTACCACTCGCAAGGAATACAGAACTCAGGGGAAAACCAATTAGGCAACGAACTCAGAAAACATATGGGAAGTCCACAGTTGAAAACATAGGCCTCACAAAAATAGAATATCCGACCTTAACCGTTAGGAACAAACGGGTATTCAAGATCAAAACACCCGCATCATGGAAGAACTATTATAATTTTTCAACATATCGCTTTACTCGACAAACTATGTTTACCACAAAGAACTTGAATTCCCCAAAAGAGCATGAACACAAAACTGGAAATTTGATCATTTTAGAAATATTACGAAAGGCGGACAACTTTCTTTCTTTATAAAGGAATCAACATTGCCATCCCATTACTGATCATGTCAATAAACCTTCTAAAGGAACATGGCAAATCGTGTTATAGAAATTGTTCAGCATCAAATGAAATTGTAATAACAACTTATTCTAGAAAAGAAACTTAGTACGAAAACCACAAAGCTGAAACAAACCTCTCACACAACTCCACCATAACATTAGAAAAGGGTTTCGACATTTTTTTTTCAAGAGAGGTTCTAAACTCCAACATTCCAACTACTCCAAAAGAAACGAGTAGAGTCAAGACTTTCTTCGACAAACTTTGTAAAAGCTAATTCCCGTTCCCCAAAATACCAAACGGTTAACCAGGTCCCCTTAATCAACAAGTGAGATAGGACCCTTACAAAAAGAATGATCTTGTCAATAATATCGTGTACAAGTAGCAAAGAAAGCTCAGCAATCAGAAAGACAAGAATTGTTTTGAAAAACATCTAGGGACCAATAGGAACCCGTAGCCAACCAATTTGTTTGATTACCATCTCCGACTTAATCACCACAAGGCACCCCAAAAGGGTTTTAACACTAATCCTCAGAAAAGAGATGCGTTAAACTTCAAGACGCGGAATGATCCAAAGAAATACATGGAGCCAATGCTTCCTCGTGTTAACGAACTTACAACAGAAAACTCTCATTATACAAACTATCAAACGAGTAAACGAGTCGCTATTTTCCAATGAGAAGGAAGGAACAAACATGGAAATATCCATATTGCCAACTGTCGAAGATCATTTAAAATAAAAGAAATTCAACAACTGAAAAACAATAATATTTTCAGAGAACCATTAAAGACCTATTGGATCTCATCAACTACCATGAATCATGAACCTAAGAGAAATTCATCAATTACCACCGGACAAGAATTTGTCAAAATCAGAAATCAAAGAAGAGAACCACAGTCTAAAGCATCCCAAAAAGAAATATGCAAGATCATTGTGCACTTGATAAAGAACTTGCAAAAGAAATCTGCCCATGCCCGAAACTCCAAGCGAACACACGGGTTGAATTTTCCAACAGGGGTAAAACAGAACTTCAGTGAAAAGATAAATCTTGCAATTTAACTACGCTCACGTGGAGGAGAAATATCACAATAGTAGAAAGAACAATAATTGTTTCAAAGAACGATCAGAAATCTACTAGAGATTGCCCACTTCATTATAACCCTCCATTCAAAAGAAATTCACGAACTATCAGAAACCACAACCAGAAAACCAGATACAAACTTGAGAAGGACAACAACTTCATCAATGAGCTCAGGCTCAATACAAAACTATGGAACAGGGGTAAGAACTTCTCTACTATTACAACACGAACAGTGGTGTAGCCTGGCAAAACCCAGGACGACAACCACGAACTCAGCTGCTCGATGTCCGCTACCGATACGCATAACTAATGCAATCAATTATGAATATATAGGATTATCTCATGACAATCATAGAATAATTCATAGATATATAGGATATCGCATCACGTCATAGACTATTAACAAGAAAGATAGTACAGAAGCAATTCTATACCATACAACATAATGAACAACATCACTAGAAATGCGGAAACAATGGATTTCCCAAACGCCACCTACTGTGCACAGTGTGTCATTTTAATATTATTACCACGGACCTGAAGCCCGCTCTGATACCAACTGTAACACCCTGACTATAAGGAAGTCAAGATGTCACCTACAATCACTAATCTTTAGACAATTTGCAACAATAAGTATTACTAGAATTGGCGTACCACAAGGATTTACGTGAGCAGAAATCATCAGCAGTTAATCAGCGGTTGAAATAAACATTTCAGGGAGATTTGGTAAATACTGCCAAGTTGGCTTATTACAATTCAACACCAGGTATAAATCGAAGACAATATTAATTTCTCAAATGTTTTGGATTATGGTAGTGAGTGCATCATGTTGTTCTACCCACCATGAAAACCGTTCTTCCTTGTCATTTACCTAAATAAAACAACAAAGCAAGAATGAGCCAAAGACTCAGCAAGTAATTGTATGTAACAATCAAACATTCCATGAACAATATATCACTTTCATAATTTGAACATTGACTGGAAACAACTTTATGAATGGATGAAGTGGAATGATGCATTGAAGGAATTGGACATATCGCAGCATATACCGGTATAGCGAGTGAAACACCCGTCGGTGTTCACTTAAAGTAACCGTATGAAGATAGTTTCATACGGCCGTCCAACGTGGCCCACATTGGAATGGTGGACTCACGTAACGTGGCCCACATTAGAATGGTGGACTCACGTACCCATTCTGGAATTGATGGGATTTTCAAGTGCCCATACTGGAATTGATGGGTCTTACAAAGGTAATTTATGCATGTCATGATGTGAGCACATGGCAAGATTGAATAGTACTCATAAATGAAAAGGTACACATGGCATTCATCTACAAATACGAACAATTATAATCATTCATTCACACATCACATAATGCATCAATCAAAGTATACAATTTACTTGCCTGCCGCGCTACGACGGGTTGGGAGGTAAATGAGATACCCCTCCACTCACCGCTTCACCGCCTACAATATAAAAATAATCGAAATGAGGACAAACGAGCAAGACATTGCTACACGTGCCCTCCCACAATCTCTAACCAAACCAACCAAACAAAAGTTTCAATTTGATCCATTCGCCCAAACACTCCAAATACCCCTAAACTGGCAGTTTTACTAGAAAATTCACCAATAAATAATCGTAAGTCCAACAGACCTGAAACCAGTGCTCAACTTCTCTTAACGTAATGGGCTACGAAACTCTAGTTGGTGGTAAACTCTAATTCGGCCAGAACAGAGGTCTAACCATCCAATGAAAAACTATAACTGCAGTCTGTCCAGAATTCAGAACAGCCCTAAAGAAAAGGCTCTAACTTTTAAACCACTGATCCAAATAAAGTGATCTTTATCAGCCTGGAAACATGGTGAAATTACCTTCATAAACCTAGTTAGGTGGCCGACCTGGTTCTGACTCTAACTAGATCAAAACCTAGGTGCAACCGACTATACCCAGAATTTCTGATAGACAGAGCAGTGATCGGTTAAAAATTCATAACTCCTAAACCACTGGGTGGAATCTCGTGATCTCGGTGCCAAAAGAAAGCTAACGAAACCAGGAACATATCTCTAGGAGAGGTCAACCCGAGATTCGGCCTCTAAAGGGTCGAAATTGGCCGCGAAAGGAGACGGATGCGTTCTGGAATCTCCAGGACAGAACCCGATTTAGATCTAATCCACCATTAATCAATAAAACCGAATCAAACTACCACTAAAAACCTTCGTTACCCTTGAAGACCCGTGGGACGACGATGATCCGCTGCCCGAAGATCCCCCTCTCTTCTCCTCCCTTCTTTCTCCAAAGAACAGCCACCGAGGGCGACGAGCGACCGGATCGCCGGCGGGAGAAGGAGATTGCGGAGAGTCTTGAGACAACGCGTCGGGGATCGCGGAGCTACCACCACGAGGGAAGGCCGGCAGCAAAGGAGCAGCAAGGCGCGAGGAGAGGCAGGGAGGTGGCGGCCACAAGGGGAGGGAGAGGAAGTGGGGAGGCGGCTAGGGTTGGGGTGCCTCCCCTTCCCTTGGCCGCCCCCTTGGGCTGGTCTCCCCTCTTGGGCCTCTGGGTGGCGACCACGGCCCGAGTTGGCGAAGAAAGCGAAACCCCCCGAACTGGAAATTCGAGTTTGCATTTGTCGTTTACCCCTCCAGCTTCGTTCTATTTACCGAATTCTATTCCGGAGTATTACAATGTGGATGTCGCCGCACTTAGCCGTGACCGCACCGGTACAACATTGTATACTGCCGTAATACGATGCACCTCTTCGCCCGCGGAAGTGTCGTATATTGCCGTATACGATACATTGCAATTCCCCTACTGCAAGAGTAATGTGGAGCATAGCATGAAGCATTCATATGCATTTAATGGATATTTAAATGACTGCATTCATATGCCATTTTAAAAAACCGAAATTTGATGAGGTTTGATTTATGGGAGTTTGTGGTGGCTTATTAATTGTGGAAATGACTTGTGGTTGTGTATGTGTGAAATTAATGATGATGTTTATTTGTTCGTAGTTGAAATAACTTGTTAAACTGTTTGCTTACTGAGATTTTTATCTCACCCTTGTCTTTCTCCCCCCTCCCCACAGGTGGACTTTGAGCATGCATTGGGATGGGTAGAGCAGCACCACAATGATGCACATGGATTTTGTCTCAATGCAGAAATAAAGTCATAAGAATTCTAGTTTTGCTTAGCTGTCTTATGGAAGATTGCTTCAATGTTAATTTGGAACCGTTCCTTTGGTTATTATGTTTAAGTTGATTTTGAATAATGCATTGTTCTCCTTATTCTGTTATTTCCTAGTAGTTTATGCTTCCGCTTATATTATCCTGTTAATTAAATGTTGCCAGTTTAATTTGTCTTGCAAATTGGCTAGTGGTAGAGTAGTTTAGTAGCAACCCAGGGTAATGTGGGTCTTGGGGTGTTACATTAACATCCATCTGATGTAGCTCTAAATCATAATGAGCTACAAGTGCCATAACGATTCTGAACGAATCCTTAGTTGAGACAGGAGAAAAAGTGTCATTATAATCAATCCCCTCTCTTTGTGAGAAGCCTTTTGCTACGAGTCTTGCTTTGAACCTTTCGATATTTCCCTTAGAGTCATGCTTGATTTTGTAGACCCATTTACAGCCTACTGTTTTGACTCCGTCAGGAATTTCTACTAAGTCCCATACATCATTAGTGCTCATAGACTTTAGTTCATCCTTCATGGCATCAAGCCATTTAGGAGAATGTTCACTCATCATTGCTTCCTTATAAGAGGTGGGATCATCTACCTTCCCTATATCATTAATATCCTCATTCATGTAAATAACATAATCATTTGGGATGGCAGATCTTCTCTCCGTTGTGATCTTCTAATAGGTTCAAAACTATTACGGGGAGGTCACGAGGCGCAGGAGGCTGCTGAGGCTCATCATTAGGTATGACATTAGGAATTTCAGAGACCTCAACAGTGGGTGCATCAACAGTATTTGGTACTGGAGGTGCAACCACCTAAAGTGTAGGAATAAAAATCTATGGGATAAGCGGTGAAGGAATGTAAACCCGCTTCTCTTCAAGATCTATTTTCCTAGGCTCCAGGTCCTCATTATTTTCTAAGAACACAGCATACCTTGTTTCTACAAACTTAGTTGTCCTATCAGAACAATAAAACCGATACCCTTTAGATCTCTCAGGGTACCCAATAAAATGGCAACTTACTGTCTTAGGATCTAATTTTCCAATATGTGGATTAAATATCTTAGCTTCAGCACGACAACCCCACACTCTTAAATATTTCAAACTCGGTTTTCTCCCAGTCCATAATTCATAAGGTGTCTTAGGTACTGATTTACTGGGAACCCTATTAAGAATATGTGCGGCTGTCTTTAGTGCCTCTATCCATAAACCAGTTGATAAACTAGAGTAGCTAAGCATGCTCCGTACCATATCCATAAGTGTAAGGTTGCGTCTCTCAGCTACCCCTTTCTGCTGAGGTTCACCTGGTGTAGAATATTGAGCAATAATCCCATTTTCCTGAAGAAATTAATCGAAAGGGCCAGGAATTTGACCATAAGGGGCATGTCTCCCATAATATTCTCCTCCACGGTCCGATCTTACCACTTTAATTCTTAGGTTGTGCTGATTTTCAACTTCAGCCTTAAATATCTTGAATTTATCAAGTGACTCAGATCGGTCCTTAATGGGAAAAATATAACCATAACGGGAGAAATCATCAGTGAATGTGATGAAAGAATCAAAACCATCCACTGATGTCACAGGAAAAGGACCACAAATATCAGTATGAATTAACTCTAATAGTCCGTCTCTGCGAGTTGCTCCCTTCTTTATTTTCTTTACATATTTTCCATTAATGCAATCAATGCAGTGGTCTAAGTCAGAGAAATCGAATGGTTGGAGAATCTCTTCCTTAATGAGATGCTCCATTCTCCCATTCGAAATATGGCCTAAACGACAGTGCCACAGTTTCGAAGAAGTCTTATTATTCTTTTTACGCATAGTATCACATACATTCAAAGATATAGGTGATTCATTAAGGGAAAGCATATAAAACTTGTTTTGTCTAACAGCAAGACCAACATTATCTGAATTAAATGTGATAACGCATTTATTGTTACCAAAATTACATTTAAATCCATCATCGTCCAATAAAGATACTGAAATTAAATTCCTCCTAATGGAAGGAACAAATACTACATTATTAAGACGAAGTGTGAAGCCGCTATCTAAAACTAAGGAAACAGAACCAATCGATTCCACTTGACTTCTTTTCCATCCGCGACTCTAAGACTTCGCTCCCCCTTTCTTAGTGTTCTCGCGGTATAGAATCCCTGTAAAGAGTTGGTAACGTGCAGCTTGCACTGAGTCAATCCACCAAGATTTAAGGGAAAAATTAGTATAAAGGGTTTCATCAACGAACGTTATAGAATCATTACCCTTCTTGGCGAGCCACTTTAGAAAACCAACACAATCCTTCTGGAAATGCCTGGCTCCTTGCAGAAGTGACATGCATTCCCATTTGGTGCTTTAGCAGGAGCAACATTGGGCTTAGGTGTATTTTGCACCTTAGGCCCTGATTTATCTGAATTAGGAGAGTAGTGCAGCCTTTTCTTGGATTTGAAGTCCCCTGAGAACTTCCTTTTGCTAGGACCGCCAACTTGATTCACAAAATCTTTCTTTTCGGTCCTTATCCTTTCTTCCTCCTGGACACACATGGCGATTAAATCGCTCATGCTCCATTTATCTTTCTGAGTATTATAGTTTATCTTAAAAGCAGTGTATTCAGAAGGAAGAGAAGTCATAATAAAGTAGACTAAGAAACCATCAGATATCTCCATGTCCATGCCTTTGAGTTTTCCAGCCATATCAGTCATCATCATGATATGCTCTCTTATGCTGCTGGACCCGTCATACTTAGTGGATAGAAGCCTCTGGATTAAAGTACTGGCATAAACCTTAGTGGAACCTTTGAATTTCTCCTCTACTGAAGCCAGATACTCCTTAGCATTTTTAGAATCTGGGATTGCTCCCCTGATCCCAACTGAGATAGAGGTCTTTATAATAATTAGTGATAAACGGTTAGACCGCTTCCATTTTTCAGCATTATTATCATATATTTTCTTTTTCTCATCGTAATTATCCTCACCAATGGTGGGAGAAACAGGAGCGGGCACCCTTAATGCATAATCAAGGTCTAAACTCCAAGGACAACTGAGATTCTTTCTTTCCAAGCGGGGAAGTTGCTCCCCGTAAGCTGCTCAATGTTGTCAATTGTAGCGGCAATATTTGAAGCATTCATTGCTGAACATTAAAATACAGGGAAAAATTAGAAATAACATAAAAAGTATTGCATGCAATTAACCCTACGTTGGTTTGATTAATAACATGCAAAACTATAGTTTCAATTCATATCACCGTTGGGCAAAAATGAAAAGAATTTCAACAATTAATGTGGCGATACACGATTACAAACAACGTTGGTTAGTATGTAATCATGTGTATACATAATGCCAAAATAAATCATAAAAATATCTAATTAAAATATCTCGTTGGTTCAATTTTAATCAGAGACTAATTCATACTGAGATTTGAGGAATTATCATTAATTAAAATAGTGCACAAAATAAATTAAATAATAATAATAAAACTTAATCATAAAAGCACTTTGCAAAACGAAAAAACTACTGTGCAGCCTTACACAGCTTCCAGCCCCGGCCTGCTAAGCGTGGTGGCGGCCCATTAGGGTTTGGCCCGGCTCATCCCCGTGCTCAGCCTGTCGTTCGGCCTGGGCTCGCAAGCCGCGGCTTGGCTGCGCTTCGCCGTGTCGACCCATCAGTAGAGCGATTTAACGAGAGCAGTCGGATTCGTCGGCAGACCTGAGATCGACTGCGCGCCTTACTTTTGCCGGATCGGAGTGACGCGATCCGTCGGATCTGATCGAACGGTCGAGAGCGAATAGCGCGCCGTAAAAAAGCCAGCGAAACAGTGGAAACCCTAACCCTAAAAACATTTCTTCCTTCTCTCCCGAAAACTCCGCTCGGAGGCGACGGCGCGAGGCGCATGAGTGGAGAGCATCAGCAGCTCCGAGCACCGACGCCACTGGTCGAAGACCGGAGCAGCGGCTTGAGAGGCGAGCGTTAAGAGGCGGCGCAGCATGAGGCGGCTCCCCCGCAGCTCTCCTCGTCGGCGTGCGCGCGCGACCGAGCGCACAGCCATCGAGTGGAGCTTCGGTGGCGCCCGATATCGGAGAAGATAGATCTCCAAACAACCGTAAGTATTCGCCGCCCTTTTGATTAGATCTGAGTTTGAGAATCGGGGATTGGAAAAAAACTCGGGGTCTCGTTAGGGTTTCTCAAAAGTGCCTAACTCCTCTCCTTCTAAAGTGCTAAACCGAGCCGTCGAGTCTTAGATCCAGACGTTTCTAGCTCAGATCCGGTCGGGTAAGAACAGCTAGGGTTCTTAATCGGGTTCATAATGAGCTAAGGAAGCTCTGATACCAAATGTAAACTAAATCTTAGGGTAAAGAATTTAATCTAAACATGATTAACCTTAGCTCACAGATGAACACCTAACAAACATTAATGCGGAAGCTTGAGTTCTTACCCGAATTTGAAGAAGCCATTGGAGCGGCAGATCAGTCGATGTAGAGATCGTCGGCCGTCTTTGCCGTGAAACGAGGACGATGGGTTACTGACCTTCGTTCACCTCGGCGCTCGTTCGATCGAGGCGTGTGTATGGGATTTTCTTGGGCTTGAACTCTTATGTTCTTTACCCTGACCAATCCCTCTATTTTATATAGCGCTCAAGTGACCGGGACCAAAACCAAACGGAATCAGTTATGCCTCTGATCAAGGCGCAAGTGGAGGTGTGGCCTCCCTGAAATCTCGGGGTGGTTAGCCGAGATCAATTCTAACACTACTTGATGGGAAGGCAATAAAGATAGAGCTCATTGGAAATAATGCCGAGCCACCCCAAGTACGACCGTGCTTTTCCAAGCTACAGTGCAACTTCTAGCAGGTTGGTTGTAACTATCTATGACTTCGTATATACAGGTTAAGCATATGTTAATAATGCAACAATTATTATTAGATTGAAATATCCTTTTCGCTCGTATAGAGACTTTGTTTTACGCCTAATGATGGACTGTCACTAAGAATACTATAAAATTAAGATATACGGTGTTGGTTAAAATCTCGTGAGGGGATTTATCGATTTGATATCTGCATTCATTTTTTAATACATCAAATTATTAAGTTGAATAGTGAACCACAAAAAATTGCCTAAATGGGAGAGTAGATGAGTCAACAGAGAAATAGATGTTTAAGATCCCGTACACTCGTTGATGTTTGGCAATGCCCCCAAATTATTTTGCTTGTGACACTTTAGATCAATTTTCTTAGTGATCGTTAAGCCTAAGTGAATCTATGCCACTTCTTTCAGTTTGATAGTTATCGAGGCAATGCTATTGCAGCTGCAAGATAGCATTCGCATAGAGGTAAGTTGTTCTCTTGAAATGTTATAATATTGCGGTGTCTATTTCAACCGTGTTTAGATAGATCAGATACATTTAGGCAGGCACATTTTCATCTTGGTAATTAATTTACAACAAAACTACTGTTAATCTACATACAAAACTTTTATCATGTAGAGTATCCACGTCTATTAATTCCATCTATTAATTCATCGGCGCGGTTGCGGGCGATTTCATCATAGTTTAACTAATGTGTGATAAGATAGTTTAACTAATGTGTGATAAGACAGGACAGCGCTCCGTCCATGTTCACTAAATCCGCGTTCCTTCAGTCTTATTGGATTAAAAAAAGTAAACAAAAAGCTAGATATTTGATAGCTTATTTGGAGAGGCAGAATTTTCCACTGCTCATTCGGATCGTGGCCTGAATAGAGAAGTGTTAATCCACTTCATCCCAGCAACCAAAGTGACTACCAGCTGACGTGCTTGGGCTCCAATACATAGCATCATTAGCTGCAACAGCTGCTGCAGAATCTAAGGTGCTGTTGTTGCTAGCCATTGCAGCATTGGAAGTAGCCGTTCCTATGTTGTCGAGATATGTGGCATTTTGAGACCCTGAGCCGACCATGCTTTCCTGGCTCACACTCGGCTCCCAACCTGAATTCTCCATCATTGCCTCTGCTTGATCAATGTAATCTGCATGGGCCAAAGAAAAAAAACATGACATTCTTTTTCAAAGATAAAAATAGAAATAAATAATGGCATAATCCATTTTTTATGAGGATATAAAGTCAATATTTCATTACTTGCTGCTATGCCTGAAGAAGTGGGCTTTTCTTGACGAAATGGTATTAAGCTTTTATTTGCTACAAGTGTCATCTCGTCTACCGTTTCCTCTAGCTGATCCCACCGCTGGTATGCCTGGATGGCCAATTGCTTCACTTGAACCTGCAATCGAGAACAACGCATATATAAGGAAATCTGTAATATCTCAATTTAAATAAAGCCTACAAAGGATTTAATGAGAGGAAAAATAAAAGAAAAAAAGGGGAGGAATAGGTGGGCTGGGCCAGGGTCCAACCAAGTCCATGTTGGACTCGGCGTAGGGGCCTCCTGTGCCGCTGTATTTAAGAGGAAGAGAGGGGGGCTGCAGCCCTAGCACCCTTGCCGCAGCCAGCTCCTGCCGCGGCCCTACCGCTGCCTTGTCACGCTGTTAGCTGTTGTTGTTGTTGTTGTTGCTGCTGCTGCTGTAGAGAAGGAGCAAGGACAAGGCAAGGAAGGAGGAGAGGAAGATCAAAGGAGAAGAGGGAAGGATTTAGGGTTTCGTGATTCAATCTCTTTCGCCATCCATTTTCGAGGGGTAACGATCTGGTAATCCTTGCTACGTTGTTAGATTATTGTTTATTTAAAGATTATGGGAGACCAATAGTGGGAATTAGTATTTTGGTGTTTCGTTTAGTTGTGCTGCTGAGCCTTGCAAGGGAGTTCTGGGGGTACCTACCTGTTTCATAGCTTGCTCATATTATGAAGATTATAGGTTATTGTTTAACCTTTCCATAGAGTGTAAGATCACCGGATTTAGTTAAGCGGTGTAACATTTATAGCTTTTGGAGAGCTATTGTCTAGAATTTCATCTCCATTAATAGCAGCCGTGTGGTTTGCTTTATTACTTTCAGTAGATGGTCCAATTAAATGATGGTCATGACTAGAAAAAGTTATGCAATTTTCCATAGCTTCCAGAAATGGTAAGGTTTGCTACTTTTTACGTGGTAGAAAAATAGATATAAATTGTTAAGCTTACTATTCAGTAATGTTCCAAATTGACCTTCAAGGTTAAAAACAGGAATTTAGACAACTTAATCAGAGAATGTGCATAACTAGGAAAGTGTAGCAAATTTTATGTAGATTCCAAAAAAATATAGAGTTTGCTATGTTTGGATTCCATGATTAAACATTATAGTTGTTTGATCACCAGGACATCGGGTGGGTTGTTCGGTGAAAAGGCGTTAATTATGTTGGGTTTGCGTGTAGGAGTGATATTGATTTGTTTTTTGTTCTTCTACTATTGTTGCATGCTTTTAAGTGAATTATTGGCTTTGTCTAGGCGTGGTTCTTCGAGTTTGGTACCACCTTTGCATCATTCCGGTTTCCGTGGCTAAAAGACAAGTGCATGGTAGATGGTAGACACCAGTTTGTTGACACTTGTCTTTACAACTAATTTTTTAATGATATATTTATCCTTTATTCATGCTTTTTACGATGCCATGATGATAATATGGAAATGACGATGATATGACCATAGTGATGACATTGTAATGATGATAGTAAGATGATAATGGATCATACTAATGGATAATGGAAAACATTGCATAATTTGCATTCACATCATGAGAGAGGTGCATTTGAGCCAGGTCTGATGAGGAAGTCATATGATTAGTCTGGAGCGCTCTAGAAAAAGACCTACTTCAGTAGGGACTCCACGGGAGAGGAGGTTGGATAGAGTATGAAAGAGAATGGGGTAAGAGTGGTTCTTCGACGGGTGAACACTCTGGTATAAGCTATGAGATGTGCATATGGACATGTACTGTAACATCCTAAAATTTTAGTTCATTGTTAATTGTTTGAAAATGTGAACTTTTTAATGCTTCTATTAACACTAGTTTTTCCTGGACTTTATTCGAGACTTTTGTCGAGTTGTGAGATTTAAGAATCAAATTATGGAAATGCAAACCTAATTGAGAATTTAAAACAAATTGAAAGGAAGTACGATAATTAAAAATCCAAACAAACAATAAATTGAAAACTGAATTTCAAAGCAAAGAAAAAGACAAAAGTTAAAAACCCTTCATAAAAATAGCAGCAACAAATTAATTCGCTAGAAAAACAGAAAGCTAATAAAATAGTGGGTTTAATTATAATAAAAACTACTTAAAGTCAGGAGCCTCCCCAACAATTTTCAAAAATTTTGGAGCTCGTTAGCTATATTTAGAAATTCCTCCAACTTTCAACTCTTTTCAAAATTCCGAAATCAAATCCTTTTTCATGCCTCTTCTCGGGACGCCATCCTGCCCCGGTCCAACCGTCGCGCCACCAACTCGGCCTAGCCGTAGCCCACCTCACTCCTCCGTCTCCCCTTTCGCTGACCAGCCGATCCCGCTTGCCAGGCTTGTTCCTCTACGCGACGCCCGCCCATGCACGCTGCCAGCGTCCGCAACAGCAATGCTGCACCCCTGGTTTCACCTTCTCCCCATGCCCTACACCCACGCCCATGCTGTTCTTCCGGTCACACTTGCCATCCTGTGCCCATGCTCTGCGTCCGCCCATGCCATGCGTCATCTCGAGTAGCATCTTGCCACCGGCCTCTCGTGATTTCTCACAAGCTCCTGTGCCCTTCGCCCCGTATAACCCATGCACTGAGTTCTCCCATTCGCCCTCTCCATTTCCCCTACCTCCCCTCTCCATTCCTACCTTTTCTTGAGCTCAAGCCTAGCTTGGAGTCAAGCTGTCGCGTGCTGTCCATGGACGCCGCCGAGCCGCCTGGCTGGACCAACGAGCCACATCTAGCGCCGTCATGCCCCTCCAAACCGCCTCGGCACCCTCTTTCTATCCCTCACTTGTTTTTTCTCTCTCTACAGCTGAAGCACCAGGAATGCGCCACCTTCTTCCTCCCATCCGGTGACATCCCGTCCACGGTCGCAACCTCCACACGTCGTTTCGTTCAACCCGATGAGCTCCTCCCCTACTGGACCGCGTCATGACATGTTCTAGCACTTAAAGATCTTTATCCCTTACTTGATTTGATTCTTCATCCTCAGGAGCACCGCACCGATGCCATACTCCTCGCTCCTAGCCGAATCCACCACAGCCGACGCCATTCCTCCCTCGATGAGCTTCCACCCGATTCCTCTCACCAAAAGCATTGCCTCACCTCCTCAAATATTTCCATGCCACTCACTCTCATTCTCTCCCTCCGTAGTGCTGCCACCATGAAAACCTCGCCGCGCCGCCTACTGCTCTCATTGCCAGATCACCTCGACTCCTCCCCGCCTCCACTGACCGCTTCGGTGAGCTCCCCTTGTCCCCCTTATGCTCATACCCCCTCTAGGTTTGCCCCTCTCTCGTCCATACGCCCCGTCCCTGTCTCCTCCTCATGGTCAACTGTCGTGGATCTCCGCCCGACCGCCTTGATGCCGCGCCACAACGCCACCTCCCTTGACTTCCTCATCCCACTGGCGACCCATTTTGGGGTCAATGCCACCCCCACCGTCGCCCCCCACCAGTGAAAAGCGCCGCCCGAGCCGCTTCCCAGCGTCCTCTATTATGCTCTCTCTGTTGCCCTATGTGTGCTCTATATCTCTCTCTGTGTAGTGAGTCAATGACAATAGGTCCAATCCAATTAGTTACTTAGCTAAATCAAGGAGTTAGGGTACGATTTAAGTGAAAAAAATTTAGTAGCCATTAACAACCAATTAAAGAGAAAAACAAACATAATTAGGAGTTTCATTCAAACATAATTGCCTTAGTGACAGTGGACCTCCACCCAATAATTGGATAAATTAAGAATAGACCCTAGGCCAAGGTAAGTAGAGATGATGCAAGCAAATAAAATTAATAACTATAATAAAATAATTAATTGTTAGCATCTATGATAAGACCCAAATTTAATTAAACAGATACTGAAGTATAATCTTATAATTAAGGATACCTAAATGGCAATTGGATCCTAAACCATTAATAAATACTTTGGATATTAGTTTAGAATAATTTAATATAGTTTTGCAGTCTCATGAAACGATAGTATAAAAAGGATAGATTCCACACAAATCCTATTATTAGATTAACCGATTCTAACAATGCTAAATAAAACTAAACAATAACTAGTAATAGTAATGACTAGTTAAACACTACGGATATGACTAAGTTAGTCATAATCAATTTGCTAAGATAAATATAGTACACCTAGAGCCCACCTAATTAGATGATTAACCAAAAACCTAGTGTTGTATAATAACCAGGGAGAAGTTAGCATAACATGAAACGACAATAAGTCCTAAGATTCCTTAGTATATGATTAATTTATTAAATTACCAGTCAAAATGTAAATAGTGGTGAACTTTAACTAAAAGACTAGTTAGTGTGACACTAATATTTAGATTAAAATAGAAGTTCAACTAGAAATTGTGTTGACCATAAAATTGTACACATTTGTTAAAATGTGGCCATGTATGTATAAGGTGTCTACATGACCGCTGAACCCTAGGCCGTTAATAATTGACTAAATTGATAGTTAACTTTCCAATGAGCACAATTTAATTAGGACATAATGTGACTGACACATATGTCACACACATAATTAAGTCAAAATTGAAAGTAGAAGCTAAACTATGAGTCCTTGCCATGCAAGTTCCTCCCATTAATTCTACTAGTTTGAAAGGAAAGACAACAATAACGATTCCTATAAATGGCCTTTTATTAGTAAAATTGATAATTGGGCAATTAGGATAAGTAATTGCTAGGTAAGGATTAGTAGTCAATAACACCTGGGCCTCATAAAGTGAAATGAGTAGATAGCTACTTAACTAAAAATAGTCGTTAGTACGGATTTTAGCTAAAGGTTAACCTAGTATAATAGGTGTACCATAGTGTGAGCTTGACCACAATAATAACTATGACAAGAGCAGATCAATACAATGATGCACTCACACGCATAAAAGCCACCATCTAAATAGTAAGGATGGTATCTAGATGATACTCATAGGACAAACCTAAGTCATGGAACTTCCTTCATAAATAAGAAATAATAACAAAATAAATTATTAAATGAATTAGGCTTCCCATGCAAGCCATGGTAAGGTGCTCTCAATAAAATAGTAATAATTCAACAACAAATCAAAGGCAAGTAAAATTCCATCTATGGTACACCGCTATCCTCTTCCAATAAAAAGAACAATTCATAAAATGAGAAAATCCACTTTCAGTTCAAAGGAAATACACTTTCTTTATTGGAAAATATAAATTTCATAAAAATACGGCTTCGATGTCACCATTTTCTTTCTTTCTTTTCAGGATTTTTCAAACCAAACTAAATTCAAATGATAATAACTTTTGCATATGAACTCCAAATTGGATGATTGTTTTAATAAATTCATTTAAAATCATGCTATATCGGAATATGCAAAAGTATTTGGATTTGGTTTCTTTTTAATTTATTTTACTATTTGTGATTTATTTTCAGCTCTTTTCGAATAGACGTCAGAAACACAAACGAATCTCTCGACGATCAATCACCCTCATGCCGAGAGCTACCAGAGCAAGGAAAGCACCTACTTTGACAATGTTTATCCCATTATTTCAATTATTGTATTTCATTTTGCAAAATCTATTATGCATGGGTGTATGTTACGATAAAATTGCTATATTTACGGTTAACAGTAGTTAAATTCCTATTGAATGCATGATTCCTCCTTGTAATGTTGATTTCCTTACTATTGTAGCCTTTAGGATATGGTTTAGACATTAGCTAATGTTGATTTGGGTATTTCGATTAAGAATATCGAATAGATGCTTAGTCGGACTCTAGTTTCACTAAATTTGAACAATCGATGAAAATGTGTCTATGGATTTGGGAGATTATGAAATGTTGGACTAGAAGGGTTACCTGTAATATTCCGCATAATCATCAATAATTAGGAAGTAAGAAATCGGAGTTTATTAGTTAAAAATTTAGAAATTTGGGTTGGGGAAAAATTAGGGGCCAAGTCGGGCCATGGACCAATGAGGGACAGCCACCACTTAAGAAAGAAAGGGTGGACGCTGGCCAAACCCTAGCCTCACCCCCTGTGCAGCCGCCGCTCCAAGCCCTATCTGCTGCCGCGGCAAGTATTTCTATGCCACGGCACGGATTTCTAATGCCGTGGCAAGGATTTCAACTGCCAAGAACAATGATTTCGCTTGCTTGCAGTCGTCAGTGGTCATCTTTGCTGCCGCGCCCCTACTTCCATCTGCTACCGTGACAATAGTTTTGGCTACCGTGGCAAGGTTTTTCCTGCCGCGGCAGGTTGCCGCTACCACAGATCGCTGCAACGGCAAGGGAAAAGTCCGTCGCGGTAAGGTTTTCGCTGTCGTGGCAGAGGACTGGAGTAGAAGGGAGAGGAAGGCCAGAGGAGAAGTCTGCAACTAGCAAGGAAGGAAGAATGAAGGAAGAATGAAGAAAAGGAAAGGAGAAGAAGGAAATGAGAGAGGAAGAGAAGGGATTTGGGTGCTACTTCCATCTGCTACCGTGACAAGAGTTTTGGCTGCCGCGGCAGGTTGCCATTGCCGCCGATCGCTGCAATGGCAAGGAAAAAGTACACCGCGGCAAGGATTTCGCAGTCATGGCAGAGGACTGGAGTAGAAGGGAGAGGAAGGCAAGTGGAGAAGTCTGCAACAAGTAAGGAAGGAGGAAAGAAGGAAGAGAAGGAAAGGAGAAGAAGGAAAGAAGAGAGGAAGAGAATAGATTTGGGCGGGATTTCGAGATCGGCAATGTTTTTCTTGTGGGTAATGTATGATAATCCCTAGATTTATCATGGATTAGTCACTGCTCGATTCGTAGATAGTTTGGTCCAAGGGAAGGGTGGATTTCTTTAAGCCCTAGTTCGTCGAGTTTAGACGCAGAACCTTGCGGGGGCAATTAGAGGTGTATAAGGCTGGATTCAGGGTTTCATCAAATTAGAAAAGTTGTAGAGCTTTTCGTTATATTTCCAGGAAGGTCTAGAATACTATATTGGGAATTATGAGCGAAAAGGTTCAGCCTCGGAAAGGCCACTGCATAGAAAACGGACGTCGTCGGCATTGTCGTGAAGATGGGTTGTTTTCACCTAGTAAATGAAGTAATTTAATTTTAGTGATAACTTAAATAATCTAATAAATTTTGAGTAAATTCCAGAAATTGTTCACTACTTTTCAAGTTTTAGAAATAAAGATACAAAATTATGAAGTGGTTTGTCCTCGCAGATTCTTGGGTAGTCTTCGGAGAAGTAAGCAGAGATTCAATGATTCGTCATAACTAGGAAGTTGTAGGTAATTTAGTGAGGAATCCAAAAAGTATATGGTTAGGTAGATTTGGGATTCAGATGGGAGAGTTAGAGCTTGTTTACTACTGGGACAACGGGCAGTGTGACCGGTATAATCAAGTTAATTTTGTCATTTTTTCGTAGGCATGCGAAGGCGATTAGTATAATGTTTTGGTACTGTGGTGATGTGTTTTTGAGTATGTTTAAATTGTTTGTACATGGAGTATTGCCTCTAGCACCTTGCGACCATCCCGCTACCCGGCTCGTAGAGGCAAGTGTTTTGTATAATGGTGGATTGCGGGTGGTTGCCGTTGTCTTGTTGATTTATTACCATGAGATTTGATTATTCTTTGTTAAGTTATTTACTTGCCATGGTATTATTGATGAAAAGAGTAATATTGTGATATTGATGCAACTACCATGGGGATGACATGGTGAGATTATTATTCATGGCATCATTCACCTGCATAAGGGCTAGGGCGGTGAGTACTGCCATGATTATGGCTAATCCAGTGTGCTCCATGTTATAATCCTACACAGGTAGAGACCTCACCCTCAAGAAGGTGGGGGAGAAAAGTGTGTCACCAAACGCTGAACACTTCGCTATGTCGGTATCAGCTGAAAAAGGTGCATCATGGCATTGCATTCATGAGAAAAATATGGATGAGATTTGAGAATGATAAGTATGAGATTTATGATAATGTACCAAATTCTAATGAACTTGTGTATTTACCATGGTAACTTGTACTTGCTGAGTCATGGACTCACCCATACTTATTTGTTGGTTCTAGGTGCACGGTGACAACATCTCGCATGGGAAGGGATAACAGCGCACATAGAACAATTGCACTCACTTCATATACATGAATTACTTGGCCACGAGAATGTTTATTATTAGTGTGATGATGTATTCTTTTAGGACTTCATAATCATTGCATAATCCTAGGTGATTGGTTGGAACCTGTTTATTCATTCATTAGACCATTTATGGACTGTTTATTACCTATTGGTCTTTATTAAGCATTGCTATCTAGTAGGTTGATTCTTATGCAGTTTAATTGTATGTAATATTTTCTATTGTAACCCGTAGACGGGTTTTTGTTCGTTATGTGCTTACTGGAATTTATTATAATATGCACTTTAAATTAGTAATTGACATAGTTGAGTGGCATTCCAGGTTCAGTGTTGGGATAGTTATGGGATAGCCTTAGTTAATTAAGTCACTTAGGACTAGCCTTGCATGTTGGAAGGCGATAGTAGTACGAGCATGTCCGGGTAGGTTTGCTCGAAGGGGCTCCCTTCATCGAGGCATTGGGAACAAAGATTGTCGATACAACAGTGAATGCCTCACTGAGACGCGGGGGGGGTACCTGGGTGAAGTGAGGGTGTTTTCATTCGCTATGCTAGCGTAAGATTAGGACTAGGTGATGTAAAGGCTTCATTACGAACTCTAGACTGCATACTATAATGTTGTGCGTAGTGGTATCGATGGATACTGAATAAACTAGAGACCTCGTATCGTGTGGGTAAAGTTGTACACCAGTGCAGAGTGGAAATCAATTTAAATAGCCGTGCTCGCGGTCATGAGCTGTAACACCCTGGCCTAAAATCCACGCAATATCTAGCCCACTGTGAGGCAGATCCGTGCACACATATCACATCACTTACACTTTCGTCCTCGTTTCGTGTAAAAGGGTTAACCCGGAGGTGCTACGTTTGGATCCAACAAACATTATATACTACAACTCATTTTAGACAAGCAATGTGAGACTAATCGCACCACACAATTCCTCATGGGCCACATGGGCCGCACTACAAGCAGGCTGGTGTATTACATTCCCCCTTAAACAAAATTTGACCTTGAATTATACTTGTCAATCTATTTGCAATAACACTGACTGAGGTTAAACAACATATAACACGCACCTGATGTGAACAACTTTGAAAATTGCTCACGCCTACGAGACTTCAACTCCCAAGTCGCTTCCCTCTCGGACTGATGCGATCACAACACCTTGACATACTACAACGCCTTATGTCTCAACACCCTCTTCGACTCCCTAGGTGCACGCGCCGGACGGGACTAGAATGTGAGGTCTTACTCGTTGGTCAATGATTCTAACAAAACCTCAGACTCTGGATCTCTCAAGTACTCCCTCAACACCGGGAGGGACGTTGTGTACCCCGCACCTGGACTCGAGGCGGTCCTAGCAATACGCCATCTTTTAAATCCCCACAATTATCAGGAATGATCCAACATACCTTGAGCTAAACCTCCCTTTGGTACCAAACCACACAACCCGCACAAATCACATGGACATCTGGTTCCCTCTCTCAAACAATCACTTCACCTTTGCAAGGAGCATCTTCTTTAACAAGGGATGCACAAACAACTCGCCTTAAACTAGCTCTCTTATAAAAAGAACCCAACTGAAAAAATGAAGGATTCCTATCGCAACCACACATTACCAACTCTTCTCCAAAAGAGTCAAATCCAAAATCGATTACTCATCGTGAAAACTTTTCCACTTTCTAAGTAGGCAGTTTGACAATGAACACTACATAAGTCAAAGGTGAAATCACTCGAATGCCCAAAACAACCATTTCTTTTTTTTTCTTAATTGGAAAATACTACGTACCAACATAAAGCTACTCAATTTGCAACTAGCATCCACCATAAACACAAAGCTTAAACAAGATACAAGAGAGTATTTCACTACTCGAGAAACCACTATTTTTTCTCAATATTCATTTTGGGAATAAACTTTCTTTTAAATCTTGGGATTCCAAAATCACCGCATGACAAACTAACTCATTTCTCTTAGATTGGCAACCTCAAAACTATGCTTAAACCGAACACAACATCCACACCTATGTAGAGATACTCTACTAACCCACAATTACATACTCTAGCCAACTCCTCTACCAAATGAATTATCTTGATCAATAATTCCGAATGCATCTCAATATTGAATTCACCCGGAATCTTCACTACCTCAATTCTCTAAGGTTAAGCCCCTTCAAATCTCCTATACACAAATTTACCACAACCAAAAGAATCCTATCAAAGATCACCACAACACTCGGAACCCAACTTGTTCCACTATTTTTTTCACCTAATCATGGGCAACCAAGATATTAGCATAAAAATGCAAAGCTAAAATTCAACCTCCAAGACTCCTACAATGAACTTTTGGTATAATTGATAGGAAATCCTTAGATTTGATGGATAAAATTCCCAATAATCCTAATAATATCCTCAATCATTAATATCAATATTCCTTACTAATCAATTAACTACCCAAAAATGATTAACTTTACCAATCTTGGACCCTCACTAAACCACACCATTTAATTTCACCTACACAACCTTGCAAATTACATAATCGCAATACCCTAACTATTTGATAACTCCAATATTCTACCAACATGAACAAATGTTCTTGGATCACCATTCACTATAGGTTTGTCGACGATCAAATCGCCGATCTTATGAAAATATATAGAAATAGAGGAAAATGATGCGTATCTCCTAGAAGAGAATGGGGTCGCTCTTTATTACTATGAACTGGCTGTTTACAAGGAATACCTACGATCAGGCATGCCTCCCAGAGTCTTATCGTCTGTCCCGCTCTTGCCTCCTCCCTTTCTCCTTCCATGCTCAATCTTTAAATAGATTCCGAAGAGGTGGAAGTTGTTTCTGGAGAAGACGCCTATGCGAAGTGTTGCGTCTGGTCGGAGGGAGGTGGTCGTTGATTAAAGTATCAACTGATGTGCGGTTAAATGTCGGTGAGACATTCAACAATTAGTCAGTGTCTTAGGATTATGTAACGTCACATGGTATGGAGTATACAACACGTGTTCCATTCATCACACGGTAAAGGATATACCTGGATTTGGATCCAAATATCAGTTCATAGCTTTACGAGCAGTTAACTGGTCGGGGACTAGGTACGGGGCCTTGTCCGATCAGGGTATTTATTATGTAACCTCTGGAATCCTTACGACCAGTGAGGTCATTAGCCTTAGGGGTTACGACCACGAATACGTATGGTCTCTTCTTATGTATTAAAGTAAAACATAGAGGTTTTAATCCTCGTCAGCTAGCCCCCGAACTTTAAATGAATGGGTCGTGTGTAAACACTTTCTTTCGACGAAATCGTATCGGACAGACCCCCAATTAAATGTCATGACATTCGAAGTGGTTTGTATTCATTTTAAAGTTGAGAAACTGCTTTGGGACTTGAGAAGCTTTTCTGTCCGTTGGTTAAAAATATTTGTCCTTCGGACTTCTCTTAACTCTCGGATGCGGTTTGAGAATTGCGGCTATAAAAACCCCTTTGCACTGGGTGTTAGGGTTTTTACGCCTTCTGTTTCCTCTTCATCTTCCAAAAGGAAAAATTGTCTCCGACCACCTCTGACTTCTTCATCCAAAAGAATCTGCCATGTCGGATCTCATCACCAACTGGTCGGTTTCTGATCTGAGTGAGAAGAAGCTAGAAAGTCTGGAGAAGATTGGGTTGCTACCCGATAGAAATCTGATTTCTTGGAGATCAGCTATCGGGGAGCATTCTTCGAGCGGTGAAGACGGAGAAATTCCTGTTTTCCTCATCTACATTGAATGCGGTTTTAGGCTCCCAGTTCACTCCTTCTTTTCCCAAGTTTTGGAGTATTATGGAGTGGAACTGGTTAATCTGGCCCCCAATGCCATCGCCAACCTTAGTATCTTCGTCTACCTCTGCGAAGCGTACTTGGGGATTCCCGCAACCATGGATCTTTTCAAGTACTACTACAGAATGGCGAACACGAAGAAGACGACCGATACACCTAGAGAGTGTACCTTGCACCTCCACGACGAAAAAGCTGATGAGTACATTTTCATGTACTCAAAATCTTCGTGGTCGTCACAGAAGAAAAGTTGGTTTTATATGAAGACCGCACAACAAGACTGCCTTTATTACAACGGTAAAAAGGCGGTCGAGAATCCGCGATGGCTCTCCTCCTCAAAGAAGGAGGGAAAAGTAGGGAGATGGGTTGAAGCCATCCAACTCCTTAAAGTCAGGGCGTTAACCTCCTAGCATGTGGTGAGGGACTTTTTCATGCGTCGGATTAGTTCCTTGAAGGCTAGAGCTCATGCGATGCTCTGGTACATTGGTCGTGACGATGCGACCAAGGACTCCAGGGAAGGTGAATTCCAATGGATTCTGACCAGTTTGCTTTACTAGTTGATTACTTTTGTAGTCCTAAAGTCTCTCATTTATTGTTACAGCCTTATCTCCTGATGAGATGAGAAGCCGGATCAAGATGATCTACGCCGGAGAGCCTGGCGAAAATGGCTGGCTTCCCCCTGATCTTAGCGGTCGTTACCACATAAGAGAGGGCTGAGAGACTCAGGGTAAAAATATCAACTACTTTTCATCTTTCCAATATTTTCCGATCGGTTTTTACCTAAAATCCTCTTTGATATGTAGTCGGTCAGGCTTAGGATCAATGAGGCCACTGAAACATGTGAGCCAATTGACGATCCGACCATTCCTACGATCAATCAAGATAGCGGTCCCGTAGAGGTATGTAATTGAAAAATATTTATTGTCAGATGTAGCATGTTTATCACCCGACTAACTTTGTTTGTTGATCTAGGCGGTAATCGTTGAGTCCCATGCAGTCGCTCAAGACTTGCCAGTTTTGGAGACCAAGGAGTCTACACCCTCCGATCCAACGATCAAGAACTTTATTCTTGACCAACTGGTCGAGAATATTACTTCTGATCTACTGTTGGAGAATGTAAAGGGTACAACCAACCCTACTAGTTCAGAACTAGTGAAATCAGTTGAAAAGAAGAGGAAAGCGAGCGCTACTGATTTTAAACCAGTGCGCTTCAAGGTTAAGACCAAAAAATCGACTAGGTATGTACAAATGAAGTAGTCATATGAGTGCATACCTTAAATGTCGTTGGTGATCTTGAACTCCTAAATTTTCTCTCTTCATTTTGTGTAGATCTTCTAGTGTTCCGGTCGTTTCCGACCAGAATATACCAGAAGATCAAGTGGTCGAAGAAGTTCTCAACCAAAACTTTCCTCAGGTTAGAGTTATTGGGAAGAAAGTGGTCGAGGAAGCCCCTGAGCAGGCGTCAGGGCCAAAACTTGTTCCGGATCCTATGGTGATCATAACATCGTCGGCGGAGGTAGAAATCCCCAAAGATCCTCAACAGGTTCCGACTCTTGTAAGTAATCCTTTCCAAACTAACAAGTTCCCTTTTTCCCCTTGATTTATCGAGGATAAAGAGCTTGATGCCGTTTGAGGGAAAATATCGGACCGTCAAGCCAAGATGAGTCCTGATGATATTTTTGCCGAATATAATGATGTGGCAATTCGGGTAAGTATCTGCAACCATTTCCCTAGTTTCTCTTAAAGTTTTATAGGAAACTTAAGGAAGAATGCTATCTATGTAGCACATGGTCGAGAACTTTGCTATGGTCGGAGGACTGACCCAGCGTATAAAGACCTTGGAGCAAAAATACTCCAAATTAGGAAGTAAGAACTTTCTGATTAACTTGTTTTCTTCTTCGTGGCTCTATTGTTCTCTTTTTAATTATTCTCCCTTATCATATTTGATAGATTTGGAGAAAATAAAAGAAGAAGTCATGGCTAAAGAAGCCAGAATAACCAAGCTTGAAGAAGAATGCCAAGCTAAAGACCGGTTGATCGCATTCATGACGACCAGGCACAAAGAAGTTTTGGAAACTTGTGAAAAGAAGATTGAAGGTAACTAATCGTAAACTTGACTTAGTATTTTGTCTCTTCTAATCATTCTCCCTTAACACTTGTTTTGCTTATGTAGAACAAAATCAAGCGCTTACTAGAGCGAAAAAGGCTCTGGAATTTGAGCAAGACAAGGAGGCAGCTCTTGTGTGTAATCTTGATCAAAAGATTACTTCACACAATAAGATGATCTTCGATATGGGATCAGGAACGAGCTTGCCAACCTTTAGATATCCAATGGAGAAGATGAACTACTAGGAACAACTTCTGAAGGATCTCAATAGCTTGCTCAAAACTACAAGAGAAAATTACTCCCGGTCGATGAAGGAATATATAGCGAGTGGAGTTAGTTTTGCTTTGGTAAAACCGAAGGCTTCCGACCCCTCTACCAATCTTCAAGTTGTTGAAGAAGATTTCAACTGCTTGCCTGAAAAGGCGACCAAGTTTCTCAAGGAAGTAAGGCCTCTTGGAGACAAGGTTGCAGAGGAAATGGAGGTCGGATCTCCGTCAAGCAGCGATTAGTCGGGAGATCTCTAGAAGTAGGAAGTTATAATGTAAGATTTATGAAAATGTAAAACTTACCTTTCTTTCATCAATGAAATATTTTGTTCATCCGGTCGACTTATGAAATATTCATATATTACCCAGCCCTCAATTGTTTTATAGTAGAAAAACTTTACTATATAAATAGTAGGCCAAGAATATGAACTTAAGACTTAAGCATTGTTTGAAAGTACGCACTGCTTGTTTGAAAAACTAATCGTAGCAATACTAAGAAACCTTTTTGGTCGGAACCAGTGTCAGGTTTCGACTAGTTATAAATCTATTTTTCATAACCAAAGTACCTACTAAAACAATATATGGTCGGAAGAAAAAGACTTTCTTTGATGAGAAAGAAAATATGCAAAAAAAAGAGAGTATGCAATAAACGATAAGTGGTTTTATTTATATGTAGTAACCAACACTGGTCGAAAGGACTACTAAGAAATGAAGATATAAAATATATTTCGTGATACGTGCTCATACTCTGGTCCGACTGGCAGCGACGATCATAGGAAAAGGATCGTCGCTAGGAAGCTCCTTCCAGTGGGCAGGACCACGTGCGGAGAAGAAGAGACTTCGACTAGGAGGATTTTTGTGTCCTGACTAGTAGCCAAACGAGAGTAGAACGGAATTTTGAAATGAATGAATATAATCTTCAAAATCTTAAGCATATGAATCGCTAGGCGACCAGAGTATAGGTACAAACATATAAACAACATCACTTGTCGTGACAAATTAAAGGAATGACTGATCTTTATTAAAAATAATGGAAATGAAATAAAATTTAAACAAAGAACTTACGCAATTGATCAATGTTTCAAGAATTAGACAAAACCCTTCCATCAGACATGGCTAATCGTACCGAGCTTGGTCGGGTGACTTCGACTACAGTGTATGGACCTTCCCACTTGGGAGAAAGCTTGTTGCGATTTGCTTAGTTCTGAATTTTTTTGAGAACCAGATCACCTACAGCTAAGCTGCGAGGTTGCACCTTACGACCGTGGTACCTTCGCATGGCTTGTTGATAGATTGCCGAACGTATTAAGGCTTGGTTTCGTCGTTCTTCAAGGAAATTGATATCATCAAGTTGTCGTTCATCTTGATCATTTGTATTAAAACAATCGGTTCGAGGAGAGCTAAGTTTTAGTTCTGGAGGAAGCATAGCTTCAGCACCATAAACCAAGAAGAATAGTGTTTCACCGGTCGCACGACTGGTCGTGGTTCAAACGGCCCATAGAACAGAAGGAAGTTCTCGAACCCAAGATCCTGACAGTTTTATCAACTGGTCGAATACTTGGAGTTTGATCCCCTGCATTATGATACTATTGGCACGCTCAACTGCTCCATTGCTCTGTGGGTGAGCAACAGAAGCGAAATGGACTTTGATACCAAGTTCATCGCAGAATTCCTAGAATCGCTTGAAAACTAGGTAGGTCTGTAATTATATGATTGGGTACACCAAATCGTGTGATCATATTTTTTATAAGAAACCTCTTAGCGGCCTTAATTGTAGTTTTAACAACTAGCTCGGCCACGATCCATTTTGTAAACGTGTTAATCATGACGAAAAGGAATTCAAAGCCCTCGGGTGCTCTTGGGAAAGGTCCCACAATGTCTAGTCCCCAGGTTGCAAAAGGTCAAGAAAGAAGAATTATTTGCAAAGCTTGTGCCGGCTGATATACTTGTCGGCTATGAAACTGACATTGTACGCACTTTGTCACGAGCTCTTTTGCATCATGAAGGGCAGTTGCCCAGTAGTATCCTTGCCTAAAGGCTTTACTAGACCAGTGTTCTGTAGGAATGATGTACTCCACAGACTCCTCCATAAATTTTGGTTAGCAACTTAATGCCATTCGATTGAGATATGCATCTCATCAACACTCCATGAGATCCTCGTTTATACAAGGTACGTTCAATTAGAGTGTCTGATTTGGCTTTTTGAGCTATACGATCAGCCTCTACATCATCTTCAGGAATTTTGTCATGCAGAAGATAATTGTAGATCGATGTCATCCAATCTCTACCCTGATCGTCACCGATATGTGGAGCATCTATGTTATCAGAATCGATTTGTACGACCTGATGTGAAACATTTATGTCATCGGAATGCTTAACCACTAAGGGTGAATCGAGTTGCTCGAGAAAAACTCCGAACGGGACGGTGGACCTGGTGGAGGCCATCCGTGCCAACTGGTCTGCCAAAAGGTTTTTCTTTCTAGAAATATGTTGGATCTGCAAACCATAGAGGTGTTTTTTTATTTTTCGTACTTTCTCCAGATAAGATGACATCTTGGAACTTGAGCATTGATACTCTTTCCCCACTAGATTCGTTACTAGTTGAGAATCGCATTTCACTAGCGAATGAGCTGCTCGAAGTCCTGCTAGTAAACCTTTATATTCTGCTACATTGTTTGTAGCAGAAAAGTTAAACTAGATGGCGTACTTGATGTGTTCACCAATAGGGGATATCAAGAGGACTCCTGCCCCCGATCCTTTGAGCATCAAGGAACCGTCAAAGTACATTGTCCACTCATCGTGGTGTTCGTACTTAGGTTCTTGCTTGGGTCCAGGGTTTGTCCATTCGGCAACGAATTCTGCTATTGCCTAAGACTTTATTGATGTTCGTGAGATGAAATGGAGGTCGAACGTCCCTAGTTCAACTGCCTATTTTGCTATTTATCCTGACGATTCCCTATTTCCAAGGACTTGACCAAGGGGATATCTGGTAGGTACGATCACTTTGTGGGTCTGAAAGTAATATCTTAGTTTCCTTGAAGCCATAAGGAGACTATAGAGTAGCTTTTGTACCTGTGGGTATCTTTCCTTTGGTCCATGTATGACTTCGCTTACGTAATATATTGGTCGTTGGACGTTTTCACATTCTACGACCAGTACACCGCTGACAGCTTGTGGCGTTGCAGCCACGTAAATCAGCAATGGTTCTTTCGATCTTGGAGAGACTAAGATTGGGGTACTCATAAGGTACTCCTTAAGTTTTTCAAAGGCATCGTTTGCTTCCTTAGTCCATTCAAAACTACCATGCTTCCGAATAATTTTGAAGAAAGGTAATCCTTCTTCACCTAACATTGCTATGAAACGACTTAGCGCTGCCATAGAACCGGTTAGTTTTTGGACTTCTTTCTTTGTGGTCGGAGGGCGCATCTGGTCGATGGCCGCTATTTTCGCTGGATTTGCTTCGATACCTCTAGTCAACACTAGGAAACTCCGAACACATATTTTTCCGGATTTAATTTGAGGTTATTCCTTCTCAAGTTATTGAATGTCTCTTGTAAGTCCAGAATGTGATCGCCAGCGTTGATGCTCTTCACAACCAAATCATCAACATAGGCTTCTAGATTTCGACCTATCTGTAGACTAAAGGTTTTCTGCATTAACCTTTGAAAAGTCGCACCAGCATTTTTGTAACCAAAAGGCATCTTAACATAGTAGTAAGTGCCATATGGAGTGATGAAGAAAGTTTTCTCCTCATCTTCTTTACTCATACTAATCTGGTGGTACCCTGAATACGCATCTAAAAAACTTAATAACTCACACCCGGAGGTAGAGTCTGCAAGTTGGTCAATGCGGGGAAGGGGAAAATCATCCTTCGAACAAGCTTTATTAAGATCTGTGAAATCAATACACATTCGCCAGTTCCCATTACTCTTTCTAACCATTACAGGGTTAGCGAGCCACTGAGGGTGGTTGACTTCACGAATAAACCCAACCTTGAGGAGCTTGTCAATCTTCGACTCGATTGCTTCCTTCCGATTAGGTGCAAAACGCCTTAGCTTCTGCTTGACCGGTTTTTTGTCAAGCTGGAGAGCTAGCCTATACTCTATCACCTCCCTGGGGATTCTGGGCATGTCGGACGCCTGCTAGGCGAAGGAGACGAGCGACTCTTCCTATTTGAGGTTGAGTTATTCTCCGACCAGCACCTTTGGGATAAACACGTTAGTGTTTCCTGACCCATGTAGTGACTTGGCGTTCTCTAGAGAAATGCCTATGTCGAGTGGAACCTCCTTTGTCTGGTCGGATGGTTTTGGTGTCATCTTTTGTCTGGAGTGCTTAACGTGCATTGTACATGAGTCAGTTCTTCTAGTCGGTAGTTCATCGACCAGTTCAAAAGACTTCCGATCGCATGCATAAGCCATTTTTTGATCTCCTCGAACCATGATGACTCCTTTTGGCCCTGGCATCTTTAGACTCTGATAACCGTAATGCGTGGCTATCAGGAACTTTACTAGAGCTGGAAAACCAAGGATTCCATTATATGCGGTTTCGAAATCGACCACATCAAATGAAACCTTCTCTATTCGGAAGTTGTCAGGCCTTCCGAACATAACCGGTAAGGAGACCTGCCCTATCGGTTTTGTGGTAGAACGAGGGACTGCCATGGAAAGCATACTTCACTGGTTTTACCTTAGATCTGGGAATCTGCATTTCCTCTAATGCTCTTGTAAATAAAATATTTAAAGAACTACCTCCATCTATTAAGATTCGATTGACTTTATAATTATTATTAGTAGGTTCAACTATAATAGGGAACCTACCTGGCCGAGCTGACGGGATGGGGCAGTCTTCTTTGCTGAAGGAGATTACTGTTTCCGACCACCTTGATGGCATGATGGCGATCGGGGACACTGCAAGGTTGACCTCTCGCTCCACGGCCTTCAGGTGACATCGTGAATCATACGAGGAGGATCCTCTGAAGATCATGTCGACTGTATGTTGAGGCTCCTGGTGTTCCATCTTGTCATCGCCATCCTTGTCCTTCTTGGAACTTGCTTCCCCGAGTTCTTGTATTGAGGGAAGTGGGCCTTTACTTGCATAGTAATCCTCCAGTTTCTTTTGCCATACTTCACAGGTGCGCAAGTCATGCCCTGCCTGCTGGTGAAGTGGACACCACTTCTTGTTCTTTTTATATCCATTGGTCGGAATTTTTGCTTTGTCTCGACCGGTATAATCTTTCTTACCCTTGGTATACTTGTCAGGAACCGCAAGGACTTCTTTATCATCGGGCTTTCAGTGTTTCTTCTTCTTGAGAGCCTTCTTGTGTTTCTTTTCTAACTTTTTCAAGCCAGGTCGAGGGGTTTTATCCTTTCGATCAATGGCCTCGCTCCACTCAACCGCTTCGCTGGAGGCTGCGTATTTGTCGGCCATGTCGAAAAGCTCAACAGTCGTCCGTGGAGGATTCATAGCGATGTCCTCTGTAAATCGTCAATTCCTTAGACCTGCCTTGAAAGCTTGAATAACAGAAGATTCCGCGACCTCTAGTATTGAATTGCGAACCTGGCTGAACCTTTTGATGTATTGATGAAGAGTCTCAATAGGTTCTTACCGGATTCGATGAATGTCATCCTCCTTTCCAAGGCGGTCGTACGTACCGTGGAAATTTATAATCAGGAGGTCGCAAAGTTGCACCCAAGTATAGATTGACCCGACCGGTTGGTTGAGCAACCATGATCGGGCAAACCCTTCAAGTACCGTAGGTAGATAGTTTGCTATCATATTTTTGTCATCGCCAGCAGCTCTGATGGAGGTAGTATAGATTTGGAGAAATTCTAACGAGTTCTGGGTCCCATTGAACTTGACCATGTTGGTAGGTCAGAACCTGTTGGGCCAACGTACAGCCTGGAACCCTACAGAGAAAGCTCGATAGCTTGTGATTGATTCATGGCGCCTTCTTTGGAAGGGTGCTGGATTGTAATCGGTCGGAGACTGGTTTCTCAAATTGGAATACCGGGGCTCCGGTGTTCCGATTCGGTCGTGGACGTTAGGATGACGCCTCCGACCACTTGCTTGGCCTAGACGATGTCGGAGATCATCAGGGCCAAGCGATTGATCCTCTTGACGAGGAGAAGGAGTGGTTGTTTGAAATAGCCTTCTTCCCCCGTGACTCCTTGGTCGGAATCGTCGAGGAGGTCTTGGTATCGACAGATCCCCAACTCGACCATGCTGCCCCCTACTGAGGGAGGAACATTGGGATGAAGTAATAGTTTGATTTCGTGAACTCCTTTGTTCCCGGTACGCTTCCGTACGCTGCATGGTTTGCTGGAGGATCTCTGATACCTGACCTACAAGTTGGACAAAATTTGGAGCTTCTGCTAGAGCAGGGCCAGTGTTATTTAAAATACTTTGAACACGCTGCAGGTTCTGTACCGTCACTGAAGGTCTTGGAGGATTCATTGTATAGTTGTAGGCATTCGTACGTAGATCTAAACCTTCCCCCGACCTTGTGTTTGGTCCCGTCCGACCCATTAATCTAGGTGGGGTAGAACCAGGCGAATTAACTGATTGACGTCTATCAGTTCTGTTACCTCTGGCATTTGGTGCTTGATTGCCCATGCCATTTCCATCAATACGTGGTGGCGAGGTAGTGCATGCAGAACTGTACACGTCATTTTGATCTGTATTTTTTATCGCATTGACCTCGTGCTTCTAGCAGCGATCTTCCGAAGAGCTTCCACTGTAACCAGTGGAGAGCCCTCCAGTGCCTCCACCAGAAGTTTCCACGATGGAGACCGGTTAGAAATTAGCACCTCCTAAGGCCTTTGGGGTGGACTCAACCTGATAAAGCGAATAGCTGATCGTATGCTGAGTCTTATCGTCCTCACTTGGCCTATAGCCAGTGGGGGTTTCATCGACACCATTACCAGATATTGGTTGGCTCCTAGAGTTTCAGAAGCTGTTAGTGAATACCTGTCAGCCATGATCGTATCGAGAATATACTGATTCTCGGATTGCGGGGCTGAAGTTTTGTCACCTTTTTGCCTACCAGAAGGACCAGGCTTGGAGAGATCTTTGGACATTCCGAACTGGTCAGAATGACATGTCCCTCTGGAAGCACCACTTGTTGTGGTGGTGCATCTTCATCCATCCGTTTGATTTCGTTGATGTCTGCGACATCCGAATATGCGGAGGAGGATGATGACGACCTACCGTTCTCATCCATGGCGCGGATGCATTCCTCCATGTCGAGGTTGGTGTAGTCGTCCAAGTCGAACCAGTTCTCCTCGTCCCAACTCCTTGCCATAGTCGCATGAGAGATTATGAGGAACGGGTGAGGATTTGATGAGCGAAGAATTTATTTAGGAAATTTGCAACTTCTTCCCCACGGACGGCGCCAGCTGTCGACGATCAAATCGCCGATCTTATGAAAATATATAGAAATAGAGGAAAATGATGTGTATCTCCTAGAAAAGAATGGGGTCGCTCTTTATTACTTTTGTGGATATCGCGGGGATATGTGCATGATCTTAGAGTGATGAGTCAATTGGCAATGGCGTTGTTGGTTTGAAGAATCTCGCATTTTCGGAAAACTTCAGTGCTGTCAGGTCATTGGCGGTCTGACCGACCAAGCTTGCCGTTCCGACCGGCCACAAGTGATGATGGAATTTGGGGCTAGGCCAAAAATAGGTTGTGTAGGCATGAGAGGGGAGTCTCCTGGTTGTGGTCACATAATTTTTGGAGCTCCCAGTCAAAAGTTCTATCCATTGGAAAATTCCAGAGAGGTTGCGGATTTTCGAGTTGAATTTTGGCTAAGTCTTTTGGGGCGGTCAGACCGCCGTTATGGAATCGGTCCGACCGCTGGGAAATCAGTCCGACCGGCATGGTAGGGCGGTCAGACCGGCTTCCACTTGGACTTCGGCCATTTTGGTATTGTTGTGTTTTCGTTGTGTTTAATGCATGAGTTTTAATACTTTATTGTTGCATAAAGCATTGTTGTGCTAATGTGGGTCAAGTTGTGAAGAACTTGTTCCCGCAGACGATTTCTTTATCTATTACTGTGCAGTTGGCTTGCAGGTCAACGACGAGGAGGATCGGGACTACGCTTGGAGAGCTGAGGTCTAGAACGATCATGGATGCCGGGTGAGGTCGTGTGACTCAAGCATGGTGCAGAATGGACAAGATGGATCGAACGGGCAGTTCGTTGCAGCTGGTTGGATCAAGCGGCGCGAGGGTCAGCGCAAGTGCCTTGGAGGTTCCGATCGGATTCGGACGGGAGAGACTTGCCAACATGATGAGAGACGCTGATCAACCTATACGAGGTGAAGTAAGCGATTGCTTCAACAGATTTGTATGTGTGTGGGTCCCATTTGTGTTGGGCCTTAATGGGAGCCCATGAGAGAAAGCCTAGCCTCTGCTATGAATAGAAGGGGGGAGATGGAAAAAACCCCTCAAGCACTCAAGCATTCATTTGCAAAAACCCTAGTTAGGGTTAGGGTTTTGAGAGGAGAGGAGAGGAGAGGAAATTTGTGTGTGTGCTCTTGGATTGAGCTCTTGTCCTCCTTGAGGGAGTGGCTTTGTAAGTAACATCTTGAATCATTCAATCTATGGATGTTTGTTCAAAGATGAAGTTTCATTTGCTTTCTTCTCTCTTTTGATGATTTTGGTGCTTTCTTGATCCGGTGTTTATGCTTGCTCTCTTGACCGATTTTACCTTGCTATGATGTGTGGGAATACTCCTAGAATCATCTAGATCATCAATCCCCCACAAGCAAGTTTTGGATCAAGATTTTCATATTTCTAGGTTTTGAACACTTCTTTGGTAAAACCTAAAGAGGTCATTTATTGGAAGTAAATCTGGACGATCGTCGCTAGAAATAGGTCTCAGATATCCTTAGAGAGGTGTGCTCCAAATTTGGTCAAGTTTCATTGGTTGAATCAAAAGTTGGATCAATTTTTGTTTTGGATTTGGGCATTGTGCGTTGCCTCTAGACTAAATCGGTCTGACCGATTTTACACTGCCGGTCCGACCGCCTGATAGTCAGACCGCCATTTGATCGCTGGTCTGACCGCCAGGCAGTCAGACCGCCAGCTCTACACCGGTCCGATCGGTTCAGTGAGATCAACTCTCCATTATTGAGTCTTGTGGTTAAGGAGGTAATCGGATTCAACACAAGGCTTCCTCTGTGCATTTACTGATCTTCTTAGCTTTCATAGCTAAAGGAGAAAAGTGCGTGTTGAATTTGATTAAGGCGAAAAATCGAGAAAGCGCATATTCACCCCCCTCTAGTCGTCTTTACGGTTCTACAACTATGAACTGGCTGTTTACAAGGAATGCCTATGATCAGGCAAAGGACTAATCCTAGTTACACTGAGTATAATATTGGCTATGCTCTTGTCTTATTTGCCTCCCAGAGCCTTGTCGCCTGTCCCGCTCTTGCCTCCTCCCTTTCTCCTTCCATGCTAGCTCTATCTTTAAATAGCTTCCGAAGAGGTGGCAGTTGTTTCTGGAGAAGACGCTTGTGCGAAGCATTGCGTCTGGTCGGATGGTCGGAGGGAGGTGGCAGTTGATTAAAGTATCAACTGCTGTGCGGTTAAATATCGGTGAGACATTCAACTATTAGTTAGTGTCTTAGGATTATGCAACGTCGCGTGGTATGGAGTATACAACACATGTTCCATTCATCACACAGTAAAGGATATACCTAGATTTGGATCCAGATATCAGTTCATAGCTTTACGAGTAGTTAACTGGTCCAGGACTAGTTACGGGACCTTGTTCGACCAGGGTATTTATTATGTAACATCTAGAATCCTTACGACCAGTGAGGTCGTTAGCCTTAGGGGTTACGACCACGAATATGTATGGTCTTTTCTTATGTATTAAAGTAATACATAGAGGTTTTGATCCTCGTCAAGGTTCTACTAGTTGTAACAATATAATCAGTTTTGCCCCAACGACCATCAGTCCTTTTAGATCCAACTTTCTACAAGATTTATATCACAGAATCAATTTATCCTCCAATGCTTTTCAAATAACTTGCAACCCAAGGTCTCATCACATCAAATACTTGACCACTATTAACCAGCTGCCACTATATACTCTATAATGTTTTCTAAAATAAATCGATTATTCCTTTCCCAAAAGAAGAGATGAATAAAATAATTTTTAGTGCACAGAATAAGTTTACTACTTGTAGTAAACACAAGACCAGGGAAAATAGTCAGATAGTAATAATCTCGGGAAAGCAAAAGGTGAGACTTCAGTTGACGGCACGAGACCCACCAGAAGAGAATACCAAACTTCCACCAATAAGAATAAACATTGTTATTGAAACTTGAGAAAATCCTATGCAACAAAAATAAAAGGTTAAGCACACTTCAATAAGTTGCAAGTTATAAAACTTGACTACAATCTCAAATATCTCTACTACACTCTTTCCTCTAACCAAGAAAACATTTTTCTTTGCTTACAACAGTAATTTGCCAACTCAAACAAAAAGAGCTTTCAAGAACAAATCACATGAATCACTTAAGAACTAAGTGAACTTGCCAACACGTCACTATGCTCAACCCAGTTTTAGCTTCTACAAAAACCATGAACTCCAAAAGATCACAAATGCAAAACTCAAATCATTTTCATTTAAACCTTGTCATGAAAAGAGACAAATTTTTTTCTAAAAGAATAAACACCACCCTCATGGGTTAACATCTTGTGCACTAGGTTTTCCCTAGATCAAGTTGATTGTCACAATTTTATTTAGATAACCAAAAAAAATGAAGCAATTTTATTGTGTTCCTTTTGGAAAATTTATTGATGGGGTTGTAAGGTATGATGCATATTGCTCAAAGTGTACTATATTGTTGTTGGTAAGATTTTAGGTAAAGGGTTTATACAAGCGTCCTAAGCGCAGTCACATTGGGTATAATCTTTGTGTTTATAAAAATGGTTTGTTGGAAAATGGATTTGGGATAATTTGGTTGATGTGTGTGCCATGTCAATGGCTTTAAATGAGATGATGATTGTAACTATGGAGGGTTGTGATTTTACTATTGTTAAGTTACATACTTGATTTTTCATTATCTGTCAATTGCTTTTTTAAAATTTTCGTTACAAATTATTACATATCGTTATTGTAAATTAAACTTGCTTGATGCTGAAAACAACTTATTGCGTAGCCACATTCATTGATAGCCTCACATTTATATTATGTTGTGATACACTACAAGTCTAGCTGAGTACAAAATGTACTCAATCTTGCTTAAATTATCGATCAGAGTATGAGGATGAGCCGATCTCAGACGACGCATTCTTTGCGCCCGGTATCGGAGGGTACAGTGACAGGTCTTACTAGTGTTTGTCCTTGTTGGTTACATGAGGATATGGATGGGCACACCGCTGGACTTTTTGGGTTCTAATTGCTATGCTTCCACCGTTTATCTTTGATACTTGAGTTTTAATTTGGCCAGCCGGCCATGTAATGTAAACTTGCTATGTAAACGCTTAATTTTAATGTCCTATTTGTTTCATGTTCTATGTATAAATTGTATGGATGTGATTATCAATGCTGTGAATGTATGTATTATCCACTGATCATGAGACTAGTACGGTACACACACACGAGGGCTTCGGGTATTTAAAGCCCGGGGTTCGACATGTACTATAGCTAAGCACTGCATTAATACAAAGATGATGAGTTTAAATGAATACATGGATGATGATGATATTAATCTTCATGATTGATAAGTTGTATATTTATTATTCTACTATGTACTTGCTGAGTCTTGGACTCACGCTTGCTTTGTTACGTTTTTAGATGATCAATGAAGGTGACATGCATGCGATGGAAGTAGCACATATGCATCACATGCTATCAATCACACATATATCACTATTTTGTTCATATCATTAAACCTAGAGACTTGGTGCATGCTCTCATCTAGATTTGATTAGTAGATATGGATTTAATTATCTTAATGGTTGGAACATAATTGATTTTGTTATGGTTTGTTTATTTAGTTTTGTTGCTATTCAATGTTTCCGGGCTCATGGTTCCAAGCATTCTCGTGTGGGTGGCCCTGAGCATCTTGGGGCGCGAGGTCCCAAACTATGTGAAAATTTATCTTTATGCATTTATATTTTGTGACTGTTGAAAGGTAACCTATTGTGGGTTTTATTCTATGCATTGGGTGCTGGAATTAGAAGTAATTATGACTTAAATTGAGAGTGTAAAATCTATAGGTGACGTTCTGGGTTCAGTGTTGGTCTGAGGTGTTACAGAATCTTAAGAAATAAAAAGAAACCGTATTAATAACCATAAACCAATGTGCTGATAGTTACCATTTGTTGTGGATGCAGTTCTTGCAAAGAGCATATCTGGCCACCAATTCTGGCTGCTAAGATCTCTCCTATAGGACTGAATGTAAGATCACACCCATCAGACATGAAAACGTAGCATTTCCCTCCCGTATCACACGTTTTAGCATGATTTAGTGTTGTACTCCATTGCCGATCTGACATGCCAACGAGCTGGACAATTCGAAAAAAAAAATTTAACAGTACTATGCATGCATAAAATATGATGTGCAAAGCTTTACACAAATTGGCATGCATAAGATGCTTACACTTTTAAGCTTGTCAGGATCTATGGTGTTAAGCTTCAAGAAATCCTGGACGTTATTGATCCCCTCGGACTCCAATCTTTTGCCAATCGGTCCATCTTTGCCAATGTTTTTAAGCCTCCATACGTTGTCAGTGAGTAAAGGAGGGAAATGCTTCTTATAAACTGGGTAAACGAGATGCAAGATTAATTTGTCTTCTGTTTCAGTTTTCTATATGCAATATATGTTGTGCTATGCTAAAACAACATTAACTCAAATTAATATGATATGAGTAAACGTATACTACATATGTTGCGCCGTACTATGTAAGCTGTGTCATGCACTACTCATACTGACATGATAATGATACTGTCAAAGATTACTAGCTAATTAATGTACACATGAGAGCATCAAACTTACATTCGCCTCGATGATCTTTCACCGTAAAGCTCTCGCTCACTGCCTCTTGGATCCTCCCCGTGATAGCTTGTTGCATGACGCGCACGCCAATCCGAAACTTCCGACTCCTTATCCAGCTTGAATTGTCGGTGAAGGACACATCATCAATTTTGGCAACCCCCTGGTGGCTCATTGTCACATTGAGTGTTCCCACAAGCAATGGTCTCTTCCCTTCTCTAGCCCCCACAATTGCCGTATTGAAATGATCATCCGTCCACCCCTCACCATCATCGCATCTGAAACCACCATCTAGGACAAGTACTTCTAGCCTTATTGAAGAGCCTAGATTGTTAGTGTTTGTTGGTGTGATCAGATTGTTGGTTCTTGTATCCACAAGCTGGATTTCAATTGTGTTATTCGCAATGTCAACAAGCTTGTTGTTGGTGAAGATTGGTAGCATAAGCCGCTTGGCAAAGACAAGCTTTAGCGGAGGCGAGACCTCCACCTCTGGGATGCGTAAAGGATGACATCTGATGAAGAATGGTTGGTTTTGTCACATTAATATTGCATGCAAGTTATACTCAGAACTTGTGATACAGTACATATACAATTAAATTTGCAGAAGAAAAGTCTCTGATCTGGGATCAAATATTCCAAATGTGTTTATTGTTACTAATCTTATTAATTTGGATTTAGGTTTGAGTTTAATTAATTAATTTCCATATGCATCTTATTTAATACTTTGCAGTTTTTTGAGGTATTAGAAGTAAAGAAAGAATTTCATCCATACCTGTATGGTAATTGACCGTGCTCAGAAAAGAAATTCTGAATTTCCTCACGCACCTAAAAATTAACATCAAATAGAATGTTTGGAACTAAATAAAGCTTGAGATCATGATTCACACAAAAGAGATGGGAAAAAAAGAAGAAACAATAAGTGTGTGTGTCATATATATATATATATATATATATATATATATATATATATATATATATATAATGGGTAATTGAGTACCAAGGTGCTAATGACAATCTTGACCGTTGGATTATGCTGCGGGTTTAATGCATAGCATTGATGGTGGAAGCATATGTTTAATGTATACATTAATGATATATATAAGGTATATTAAATGGTTTGAAGGTGGGAGCTATAATCTTGGTTCAATCTAGATCCATATCAAGATTGTCATTAGCATAGCACTCATTACCCATTAGCACTATATATATATATATATATATATATATATATATATATATATATATATATATATATATATGCTATCAGTTATGACTTATGAATGGAGTCAATTAGTCTAGATCACTTTATTCAAATCATTTGCCCTACACACTGTGAACAATTTGATTTAAAATTTGGTGGTAAATGTAATTCTTCAGAAAAAAATTAGTTAAACAATCAAGACCTAAACTTACCACCCGACGAATAACCGGTTCTAGGTTGAGGACAATTTGCTGAATGGTTTCCGCTGCCACGGCTCTTCCCACGACGCTGCAAAAGGAGTTCAGAAATCCAAAACAAGAAATTGACGTTAACACCTAAGTGAAATACAAGCTTGAATTGGTTATTTGGTTATGGGTACCAGTTAATTAGCTGCAGTTTTTAGAAGTTTCCTTTTGTAGAGAGGATATATAAACACATAAAATGGAGATTTAACTGATCTGTCTGATTCTTGACGGAAACGGAAACATATCAATATTCTTTCATTTCTTCAATTTTGAAAGACAGAATAAAAGAGAACATCCAGCTCTCAAGAGAGAGCAAGAAACCGAAATAATTGCAATGAACAAATCAATCAAACTGTGCAATCGATAAACAGTTAAACTGAAGAACTAACGATCTGAAAGAGAGCGCAGGCCGGATCCGCCTCGGAGCATGCCGTTGCTGATGATCATCAGCTCCTCTCCCCTGCTCGTCGTCCTCGGCCCGTGGCCTTCGAACCGACATCTTTAACTGTTCAACCATCAAACACATACAAGAATTCAGGAGGAAACAATTGAAGCTATAGCCGCAGGTTGGGAGTGATGTGCACGCGTGTGTTGAAGACGCAAGAGAGGAGAGGAGGTTGTGGTCAGGGTAAGTACCTGCAGGCGCGAACTAAGACATTGGTATGCTCGAAAGCATCCTGTCTGAGGCATTATATAGGGGTACCCAGCTAGTAAGAAATTGCTGAAAGTTTTCTTGTCGACAAAAGAATTACAGTGCCACATCGGGAGAATGTTCCTGGCAAGCTCAAGGAAGGTGGCTGGAAGCTAGCATCGCGTTGCGTTGCATTAATTGCATCGCATCGTTTTGTGTCTGTCTCTCTAGGGCTTCATTTGCAGCTCTAGATAGTTGCTATTCACCAGCTTTGTGATGCAACAGCACTGCGTGCATATATGGTAAAAGGTTTGTCAAAAGGTAATTCAGAGAGTACGTGTACGTGTGAGCACGTCGGACTTTGCGGTCCATCGTTCGATGTCGCGATCGAAGTAGCTTCAGGAGGGTAGTAAGCGTAGCGTGCCACTGCAAGGTGGGGTCGGCCGGTCTTAGGTTGGTGCGGGCGCAGCTTCGTAGTCATGACGAGGCATGCTGCGAGTCAGTCTGTAACATCTCAGAATTTAAATTCTGGAACTATGTACTATAAATACGTTAGTGAAAGTATTTTGACTATTTATATACGAAAAATATCATATTAATTTTATTTTTTGATTTTAAAAACTAAACATGAATTACGAACAAATAGGTGTTAAAAAAAGAAATAGATAAGACAAAATAAAAATACCAGAGGAGAGAATTATTTCGGCATAATATCCCAGAAGTAATTCACAGAATAATTTATACAAAATCTTATTTAGAAAAATATTTACAAAAAAGCAAAACAAAAATCTGTATGAATTTTATAGAAATTCACATAAAGTATTATCATTTGAAAGATTTAGAGTAGAAACTACATTAGGTCAGGAGCCTACACAAAAAATTCATTAAATTTCTAAGTAATTTGAATAGTAAATAAAATTGGCAAAAAATTCAACAAAAAATCAAAAATCCAAATCTCTCTCTCTCTCCGCGACCTGTGGGCCCCGCCCACAGGGATTGTCTTCCACCTCACGGCGCCGAGCACTAGCGCACGCCCGCGAGCTCTCCGCACCGCCCGTGGTTTCCACGCCGCCCACAGTTTTTCCCTATCGGTCACACTTGCCTAGTCACCTCGCCATCAAGCCGCGCCCATCCTTGCTATGGCCGCACCTCGCTCCTGCCCGTGCACCGCCAAAGACCCCCGAGAGCTCCGCTAACATGCTCGAGCTCTTCCCCGTTGATCTCCAGTCCTCCGCCCATATAAAGGCCACCCCGAGCTGCGTCTCATCTTTTCCAACTTAGTGCGCACCATCTCCTCCTTCCTCTTCCACTCAAACAAGCACTAGAGAATGGAGAGTGCAACCCTAGTTTTGGTCGTGCGCCGCCACCTTCGTCCTTGAAGCCGTGAAGGGTTTTCTATCACTCTTACCGCATCATATCATGTTCCAGTGACCACTAATGCTATCCCCTCACTCGATTTCGCACTCGATCCACAGGCTCGGCCGAATTGACCCTTCGCCCTCCTCTCTGACCAGAACCGCCGCTCCAGTTGTCGCCGAAGTTTCACTGGATCCCGAGCCGATTCCTCGCGCCTGGAGCATCGCAAGACCATTGCCAAGCTTCTCTAACCATTGGACTATGATCTCCTCCACTCGAGCCTCTTCTCCACGTGCGACCAACCTTGCCTCCTCAGCTCGCCGTCAACCAGTCAACTCCAACCATCTCCAGACCCATTCTCGCTTCTGGTATGCTCCTAGTAGCCCCTAGATCCTTATGTGCGCAATAGACAGTTGAGGGCATAGCTCGTTTGCAACTTCACTCATGGCCGTAGCAGCTCCTCCGTAAGACACCGGTGCGCCGCCAAGTTAGGCCACCCCCTAGCTCGCCGTCGGTGCCGACGGGTGCACAAGGGTAAGGAGATTCTTATTTCGGCGCTCTCTGACCCCTACTAGTATCACGCCATCGGCAAGACGTGCGGGCGCGAGCGCCACCGTGCGGCTTTTGCTGAACGAGCACTGTAGCTCGTCATTAGCATCTTAACTACGATCATTAAGACTAAATAAATATTTAGTTGTCGGGTTAGCCCTAATGATTCACTGGTATGTGGAACCCGACCGAAAGTTAATCAAAAACATAAATCAAAATGTTCTCGTAGACGAGTCTATGGCACGCGGGCACCACGGCTAAGTGCACAGTAAAACCTCCTTCCATCCGACATGGTAGTCGAAACCTCATTCCGACCACATGTAGCCGAAACTTCCATCCGACCAGGTGGTCGAAACCTCCTTCCAACCACACATAGTCGAAACTTCTTTCCAACCACGTGTAGTCGAAACTTCTTTTCAACCAGGTATACTCGAAACTATGAACAGTTCTTGAACAGATGAACAATACTCGAAACTGGATTTATCAAACCGAACCAAAATGAAACTTTAATAACTGATGCTACAAAACTCCAAATTGAATGAAATTTGTCTAAAATCATAATCTACCAGAATATATAAAAATATTTAATTTTTCTCACTGTTGAATTTATTGGATGTTATTTAATTTGTTTTCAACTCTTTTTAGACGTTGATTATTTGGGTTATTATTGCGACGATCAATCAACTTTACCTCCAGAACAGCAAGAGCAAGGCAAGCACCCCCTTTGATCATGTTTATCCCAGTGTTTTAATTATTATACTTTGTTTTGTAAATCCTATTATGCATGCATGTATATTGTGTATTAAAAATGCTATTATTGGGAAAATAGTAGTTGTAATCCTATTTGTTGCATTCCCCTTTTTAAATGTTGATCCCCTACTTTTGTAACCATTAGAAAATGGCCCCTACTTTTGTAACCATTAGAAAATGGGCTGGGAATTATGTAATGTCAATTGGGAAGTTTTCAGTGCGATTATCGCACAAACGCAACTAGAGCGATAGTTTTTTGGAAAAAAAATGATAAAAGGATAATATGATAATTTGGGAATTTGAGAATATTTTGAAAAATGTCCGGAGAGGGTATCTCTATTATTTGATATGAAAATAAAATAAAAACCTTAGTTTTAGACACAGGCGAGTTATATTGTATTCTAAAAAAGTGGAGATTTTGACACACTAGTAGCTAGTGTGGAGTTCTCGCCCGTAGTCGATTAAGGACTAAAGCCAGCAAATCATGAACTAAGACCAAATTGTAGCACCGTATGTGCTAGGATGGGGTAGTCGTACCTAACTAAGTTATCGAATCATATAGCCTGGCATGATAGTAGGCAGAAGTAGTGCGAATAGTTTCTATTGTCGTCACAACTGCGAATGGCTCACCTCAACGAGTTTCTATCTGGATGAAGTGAGAGACTCACTTGACGGGTTTCTATCCGGAGAGACTCGCTCAATGGGTTTATATCTGTTGAGTGTGGACTCCTCTTACCGCGGGTTTCTATCCGAGTAATTGAGGATAATCGTTTGCACGGCTAGTGCAAGGTTAGGGCTAGATAATGTAAAGGCTGCGTCGTGAATTCTAGAGTGCTTACCTTCGGTAGTGAGTAGTGATATAGAGATATTCCAAGTAATTGGAATACCACGTACTATCGGTAAAGTTGTACACCTTTGTAGAGTGATAAACTATTCGAATAGCTGTGCTCGCGGTCATGAGCGTGCTTAGTGCGTCTAGTATGACGGTAGCTTTGCTTTTCAAACCGTTTTGTCACAAAAGATTAGGGTAATGACATGGGTTTTTTACCTTGTTGAGTTAACTGCCATGTCTATGGTTGGGTTGCCATGTCTATAGTAGAGATGTTATTTCTATGGCTAATTTGCTATATCTATAATAGGACTACCATTTCTATGGTTGAACTTGTATTTGTCAGTGCCATTTCTATGGCTGAACATGATTATCATTTTGCTTGTAACTGGGTAGGGTTGCGGGTGTTGGTATTATTTCATTCAATTATTTACTTACTGTCATGTAGTTACTTTTTCTTAAACTGCTTTTAAATTCTATTACAAATTACAACTTATGAATATTGCAAATAAAAGTGGCTTTGAGCAAAGAACTTGTAGAGCCGTTCATTTAATAGCCTTGCATCTAATGATATTTTTGCGATGCACTACAAGTCTTGTTGGGTACGTATTGTACTCAACCTTGCTATTGTTGTTTGTTTAGAATTTGCACAGGAGCCAACGCCAGACGACGAGTTCTTTACCCTTGGCACCGGAGGGTTCGGTGATGGGTCTACCTAGGCCTTGTTCCTTGTCGGTTGCCTGCGGGATCGATGGGCATGCCACTGGACTTTTGCTACTATTACTATGTCTTCTCCTGCTATTTATTTTGTTTACTCTAATGACTACTTTTATTTGGCAGGTCGGATGTTGTTGTAATAGTTTAAGTAAAACACCATTTTGTTTTACTTTAGTATGTGTTTTTATGGATGTGATTGCTAAATATTGTGAATATGTGTGCTAGCCGTTAATCTTGGGACTAGCACAGTATGCACACAAGATCTTCGGGTATTCCACGCCTAGGGGTCTAACAACGCATGGTATCAGAGCCATACTGACTGTAGCACAGGCCTTCTGTAGAATGGTTAATAGGATATGACTTAGAATTAAAAATGCAACTTAATTTAACCTTAGGGGTTGTTCTGAAATTTTAGAAAGGAATTCTAATCTTTTCCCTCTTAGCATTCTTTTCTCATCTAAAGACTCTTTTTGATGATCTTCTCTTATCTTTTTCAAAATAGTTCTAGATTTGAGAGATTCGCTCTCTGAAAATAAAAGAATTAAAGCACTTTTAGGACATTAAAACAGAGCCAAAATATTTTCAAAATATCATTGAAACATCCCCTGCAAAGTCCTTTTGTTGAGTTTACCTTGAACTACCAAGGATACCACTCTAGACCTCTTCTTTCTAAAATTTCAAAATACAATGCTTGCTGAAAATTTTGTAATGTACTATCTTTTAAACCTTCCCTACCTTCATTTGGAGTTTTTTAGAGTGATATTATAAAGGTCTACTTATATAAAGACTGAAGGGTAGAAATACCTGATTTGAAAGCCTTAAGGATTAGTTAAGAGAACTAGAGAAATGGGTAAAAGTATGTGCTGAAATTTCTTTCCTATCTACTATCATTTCTTACCCATAACTCTTGTCACTTGATCTCTAACTCTTCTTCTCTTTATAACCTTTAGATGGCTAGCCAGTGGGAGTCGTACTACTGCACGAGTGCTTTTGAGGAAGGCACTGCTGCAAAGACACTCGTGGGTGATGTTGCGATCATCGAGTGGCCGCACACCCACAAGATGCATTCTATAGTGCACCTTCGAGCACCTCATCCAACTAGTACCTAGCTCAGGTGCTCATCCACGGTCGGAACTTCGGCGACCCGACCTTCTGTTGCTACGGGAGGGGCTCTACCGTATGGATGTCTCTGCTCGATGCAACTTATGTCGCCATCATTCGATTGCGGCATGAGCTACCGGTACTACAGGAGTCATTCTTGCACTTCTCAGCACAAGCCGCGGATCAGGAGGAGCCCACCTATTAGGTGGAGGGGAGGCAGTTCCCCACTCCACACCTGCATCTCGCCAACCTCGTGAGGTCCCTTGACGGGTATCTCCATCGAGTGTCTCGTAAGTTCCTAGAGGCTGGCCAGAGGATCTCCCTCCTGGAGGACAACATCGCTCCCATGGTGGCCCAAGGTTTCTTCTCCCGAGAGCTGTTATATGGAGAGGATGCAGTTCTGGCACCTCCTAAGGAGTTGCCACAGCCCATCGACCGCCTGCAGTCCCGTACGAGACGTCCTCGTATGTCGGTGATGGCCATTACCATCGGGACAATGGAGTCTTCAAGGTCGCTGCGGCACTACCACCACACCCACGCTAGACATGAGGTTTCCAAGCATCATAGCACTCCACCCTTTGCTGCCCCTGAGTCCTTAGGAGCCGCCTAGCACGACGTCGACGCCTAGACTATAGTAGATAGTCTAGAGCTCACCCGTAGACCTTAAAGTGAGCACTTTTGGATATCGTATAAGTAAATCATGGTGGGACATCGTTGTAAAATTATTGTAATATGCTACTTGTTATGTTCTAGTTGGCCTCTTTTGTAATATGGAACAATGGCCATTAGCGCCATGCCATGCTTAACTAGTATGTTGAAAATTCATGTGTGCTGCCCCTAAATTTTAAAATTTGCATGCCATCAGTTTAGATTGAGTTAAATTAGGTTGGGATGACAAAACTTGTTGACCTATGTAACTTCTGTTTATTCCCTCCCTTTCTGCGGACACCTGTTACTCTATCTTCTGCTTGATCAGGATGCCGGTAATACGCTCTGTTCACTAGCTTATGGCAATAGGAGCCACTCCCGAATCACAACCACCACGGGACGAGACCCCTATGCCTTCGCAACCCGACTCGGTGCATCCTCTATCATCGATGCCCGCTGAGCAATCTCAGCCTACCATCCTCGAAGAACCAGAGGTTCTGCCATCGCCACCCACCATGGCGTGAGTGCTCGCCATGATCGAGCAAGGACGACGGACCAACATTCTTCTTCTCCAACAGTTGGTGCAGAACACCACTGCCATCGGCGCTACTGTCGGAGGAAATGGAGCAGCCATCAACTAGACATCGTCCAGGATGGGCGAGTTCATGCAGACTCAGCCACCCACCTTTGCATTACCTGCCGACCCTCTCGACGCAGAGGATTGGCTCTGTATGGTAGAGAGCAAGTTGATCATTGCTCGATGCAATGGCGAAGAAAAGGTTCTCTACGCCTCTTATCAGCTGCAAGGAGTTGCTGGACAAGGGATTCATTCGCCCTAGCACCTCCCCATGGAGAAGCCCCGCCTTGTTTGTAACAAAGAAAGATGATAGTCTACAAATATGCGTCGACTATCGTTCTCTCGAACGGTCACCATCAAGAATAGATATCCTCTCTCGAGGATTAATGACTTGTTCAATCAATGAATGGCGCATGTATCTTCTCCAAGATTGACTTGAGACTTGGATACTTTCAACTCAAAGTCAGGCTAGAAAATATTTCAAAGACTGCATTTACCACCCGTTATGGTCTGTACGAGTACACCATAATGTCATTCAGACTGACCAATGCTCCTGCAAATTTTATGAATCTTATGAATAAGATCTTCTTGGAGTATTTGGATCAATTCATGGTGTTCTTCATAGATGACATTCTTATCTACTCCAAGACTGCAAAAGAGCTCAAACAATACTTCCGGTTGGTGCTCGACAAGCTGCGTGAACATCAACTGTACGCCAAGTTCATCAAGTGTGAGTTCTGGTTAAAAGAAGTCGACTTCCTAGGCCATATTTTATCCAAAGGAGGTGTGGCCGTGGATCCAAGAAAAATACAAGATGTTCTAGCTTGGAAACAACCCCGCACCGTTCTTGTAGTCCAAAGTTTCCTCAGTCTGGCAGGATACTACCGCCGATTTATCAAGAACTTCTCTAAGATTGCAAGATCGATGACTCAGCTTCTGAAAAAGGAGAAGAAGTTTGAATGGTCAGCAGCATGTCATGAGAGTTTCCACGAATTAAGGAAAATGCTCACATCAGCCCCAGTGCTTACTTTGCCTAACATACACAAGATCTTTGTTGTGTACTGTGATTCATTGTGTCACAATTTCTGCCAGTGTGTGCATATGCAAGAAGGCAAAGTAGTAGCCTATGCCTCACGCCAACTAAGGCCACATGAAGCTAATTATCCAACCCACGATTTAGAGTTAGCAAGAAGTGGTTCATGCTCTCAAGATATGGAGATATTATCTTATCGAAGAACCTCAAAGTAGATTTACTCGGATCATAAGAGCCTAAAGTACTTTTTACTCAAATTGATCTAAACCTGAAGTAGCAAAGATGGCTTGAATTAATCAAAGACTATGACTTAGGCATTCATTACCACCTTGGTAAAGCCAATGTTGTAGCTGATGCCCTCAGCTAGAAACTTCACTACATGAGTACATCGATCGTGGAAAATCAACCAATGTTGCATGAAGAGTTTCGGAAGCTCAACTTAGAATTAGTTGACGAAGACTATGTTGGTGCCTTAGCATCAAGAACCTACGCTTGAATCACAGATTCAGACTGCTCAACTAAAGGATCCATCAATCGCCAAAATCAAGCTCAACATACGGGATGGCGGGCAATCAGAATTTTCCAAGAACATGAGTGGATTAGTTATGCACGGACAACAGCTCTGCGTTCCCAATGATCAAGATATCAAGGAGCTTATCCTCAGAGAAGCTCATGATTTTCCCCTCTCTATCCATCTCGGAAGTACTAAGATGTACCAGGATCTCCAGAAGCAGTTCTGGTGGCCCGGTATGAAGAAAGAAGTCGCCACACATGTTGCCCAAGGTCACGGCGTGTCGCCATGTGAAAGCGAGGACACCAACGAGCCGTGGGTTTGCTTCGACCCCTGAATATCTCCGAGTGGAAATGGGATGAAATCGATATGGATTTCATGATAGGGTTACCAAAGACCCGAAAGGGGCATGACTCTATATGGGTTATTGTTGATCGCCTAACTAAGGCGTCTCACTTTATTCAAGTTAAAACCACCTATAATGGAGCCAAACTAGTAGAATTTTATATGGATAATATCATCTGTCTGCATGATGCTTCAAAGATCATAACCTCGGATCGAGGACCTCAGTTCACTTCCTGATTCTAGGATAGTGTACATGAACTTGGAACCAAGCTATTCTTCAGCACAGCGTTCCATCCGCAAACAGGAGGTTAGACAGAAAGGACTAATCAAATTCTAGAAGACATGTTGCAAGCATGCATGTTATCCTACAACACGGATTGGGAGAAATGTTTAGCATTTGCTGTGTTTTCTTAGAAGAACAGCTTCCACTCCAGCCTTCAGATGTCCACGTTTGAAGCACTATATGGGAGAAAGTGTTGAACACCGTTGTTCTGGTTTGAAGTAGGAGAATGACAATTCTTTGGACCAGCTATCATCCAAGAAGTACAAGAGCAGGTGGATGCGATAAGGAGACGCTTAATGTAAGCATAGTCGTGACAAAAGAGTTATGCCGACCACCATCGCCGTGAACTGAGCTTCGACGTAAATAATTTTGTTTATCTCAAAGTCTCGGCACTACGCGATATCCGCCGTTTCCAAGTCCATGGGAAACTGGCACCTCAGTATATTGGTCCATACCGCATTCTAGCAAGGAAAGGCGAGGTAGCCTATTAGCTAGAGCTGCCACCTCAACTTTTGAACGTGCATGACGTCTTCCACATATCTCAACTCAAGAAATGTCTTCGAACTCCTTCCGAATTCACTCAGCTGGAAAACATTGATCTCCAGCCGAATCTATCCTATCATGAGCACCCAATCCAAATTCTGGATGAAGTCATGCATCATGCACGTAACCATGCCATCAAGATGCTGAAAATCCAGTGGAGCAACCATACTGAAGATGATGCTAGCTGGGAACGAGAAGACCGTCTTAGAGTTGAATTCCCAAACTTCTTCACCAATTCCTCTGAATCTCAAGGATAAGATTCTTTGTAAGGGGGGTAGGTCTGTAACATCCCAAAATCCAAATTTTGGGATTATGTACTTATAAATGCATTAGTGCAAATACTTTGACCATTTGCATATGAAAAATACCATGTTGAGTTTGGTTTTTGAAATTAAAAGCTAAACATGAACTACAAACATATAGGTCCTAAAAATTAAATAGATAAGAAAAAAATAAAAATATCAGAGGATAGAATTATTTTAGGCATAATATCCCAAAATTTATTCACAAAAGAATTTATATGAAATCTTATTTTGAAAAACATTTACAAAAGAGCAAAATAAAATATTGTATGAATTTTATAGAAATACACATAAAGTATTATCATCTGAAAGATTTAGAAGAGAAACTACATTAGGTCAGGAGTCTACACAAAAAATTTCATTAAATTCTGAAGTAACTTGACTAGAAAATAAAATCGGCAAAAAATTCAACCAAAAAAATAAAAAATCCATATCTCTCTCTCTCTGACCTGTGGGCCCCACCAACAGGGATTGTCTTCCACCTCGCGGAGCCTAGCACCAAGGCACGCACCAGTGCACGCCCGCAAGCTCTCCGCACCACCCGTGGTTTCTGCACCGCCCACAGTTTTCCGCCACCAGCTACACCTACCCCGTCACCTCGCCATCAAGCTCGCACATCTTCGCCCTGGTCGCACCTCGCTCCCGCCCGTACATTACCAAAGACCCCCGAGAGCTCCGTTGACCTGCCCGGGATCTTCCCGATTGATCTCCGCCCATCCGCCTATATAAAGGACACCCCGAGATGTGTCTCCTCTTTTCCAACTCAGTGCACACCAGCTCATCCTTCCTCTTCCACTCAAACAAGCTCTAGAGATCGAAGAACGCAACCTTAGTTTCGATCGTGCGCCGCCACCTTCGTCCTTGACGCTGTGAAGGGTTTTGTATCACTCTTACCACGTCATATCATGTTCGAGTGACCACTGATGCTATCCCTTCACTCGATTTTGTACTCGATCCACAGGCTCGGCCGAATTGACCTTTTCATCCTCATCTCCGACTGGAACCACTACTCCAATCGTCGCCGGAGTTTCACTCCACCCCGAGCCAATTACTCGCGCCTGGAGCATCGCAGGACCATCGACAAGCATCTTCGACCATTGGACTACGATCACCTCCACCCAATCCTCTTCTCCACGTTCGACCAACCTCACCTCCCCGGCTCGCCGTCGACCAGTCAACTCCATCCATCTCCAGACCCTTCTCACTTGTGCTATGCTCATAGTAGCCCCTAGATCCTTATGCGAGTAATATACTGTAGGACCGGAAAGGCGACTAGGGGGGGGGTGAATAGGCGCTTTCAAAACTTTCTCACCTAAATCAAAACCAACACGAACTTTACTCCTTTAGCTATGGAAGCTAAGAAGTTCAGTGAGCACACAACGGAAGACTTGTGTTGAATTTGATAAACCCCTCAAGCACACGACACAAAAGGAGAAAAGAACTCAATGTTCTTCACTGGACACGGGCGGTCCGACCGGCTACCACAGCGGTCGGACCGACGGTGATCCAAATGATCGACCGAAGAACTAACCAAATGGTCGGACGGTGGACATACGGTTCGACCCGCCAAACCAGTGGTTTGAATACACTCAAGGTCGAACCGCCGTTGAAAGGCTTGGCCGGACGGTAGAGTCCAAGATCAAAACTCCACCCAAAACCAAAACGAAATTTGATCCAACTTTTGATTCAACCAATGAAACTTGACCAAATTTCTAGCACACCTCCCTAATGATATTAGAGACCTATTTCTAGCGACGATCCGCGGATCCACTTCAGAATCGATCTCTCGAGATTTTATCAAAGAAGTGCTCAAACCCTAGAAAAGAGAAAGACTTGATTCACGACTTGCTTGTGGGGGATTGATGATCTAGATGACTCTAGGAGTAATCCCATACATCAAAGCAAGATAAAGAAGGCCAAGAGACCACGCATGAACCTTTGAATCAAGGAAGCACCAAAACATCCAAAAGAGAGAAGAACACAAAGGGAGCAATTGATCTTTCAATTGAGCATCACAAGATTGTTCATTCACAATAGATGCTTACAAAGCCTCTCCACCAAGGAGGGCAAGAGCTCAACAAGGAGCACACTCCAAACCCTAGTTCTCCTCTCCTCTCCTCCAAACCCTAGAAAAAGAAGAAGGGGGCTAAAATGAATGCTTGCTTAGGTTTTCCACCTCACCCCTTCCTATTTATACTAGAGAGCTAGGGTTTCCCTTTTTGGGTCACTTACACATGGGACCCACACACAAATAACTCTTGAAGCAATCGCCTGCTTCACCACGTGTAGGTTGATCAGCGGTTCTCATCGACGCCAAGCCTCTCTTGTCCGAATCCCATCTAACCTCCCAGAGACTCGCATCGATATCCGCACCACCGATCCAACCACCGCTTTGAACCACCGCTCGATCCATCTTGTCCATTCGCACCATGCTTGAGTCACACAACCTCACCCAGATCCCCGATCGCTCGGACCTCGGCTCTCCAAGCGTAGTCCCGATCCACTCGCCGTGACGCCGCTGACTCGCAAGCCACCGCATGACAATAGACAAACAAACCGCTTCCGGAACAAGTTCTTCTCAACTTGACCCACGCCGGTTCCATAATGCGATATACATCAATAAAGCATTGAAGTTCATAGACTCACACACTCAAAATCAACTCAATGCAACACTTGGCTTTCATTCAAGTATCACGGCCCGATCGCCCCATAGGGCCGGTCCCGACCGATTTCATCTTGGCCGGACCGCTCCCATCACGGTCGGACCGGTCCAAAGGACTTAGCCAAAATTCAAGCGAAATTCAAACCTTCGAAATTTCAATCGAATAGAACTTTGACTGGAGCTCCAAAATGATGGGACCACATCCAAGAGACTCCCTAACTTGCCTACACAACCTATTTTTGGCTCGGCCCAAAACCCAACTTTCAAATCGGTGGTCGGACCGCCACCATGGCGGGTCGGATCGCTTCCATCGGGCGATCGACCGCCAAGACAACCGGTCGACCGCCAAAGGGCTCGACAAATTTTGAGCAAACCCAAACGCGAGATTTTGCAAACTAATAACGCCATTGCCAATTGACTCATCATCCCGAGATCGTGCACATATCCTCACGATATCCACAATCTCCCCTTGATGAACACATTGGCAATTTTCAAGAAAATGTGGTTTTTCAAAATGAAAAGTAAAAATTGCCGTTTTAGCATAAAGGCACAACTTGGTCCATAAGCAACAAAAAGCCTAGGAACCGACCAAGCTGGCTTCAGAATAGTGTAAGCAAGTGAGATAAGGCATTGAAAGCACAAAAGGATTCAAATTCCAGAAAGTAGCCAAAAATCTCACTAAGGTCCATTTGAAAACAAAATGTTCTATTTGACCTTTGATCATTGTGAGTATTCTTCAATTGCAAATCAAATAAGATAAGACAATGAAATCCAGAAACTCAACTCACCATGATCACAGATTTTCAAAACAAAATTTTATTTTATGAAGTTCTTTTATATTAAACCTTGAGTATGAAACCAAAAGCTCCAACATTATTAACATCATTTTCTTCACAATCTTTCTCCCCCTTTGACAATGAATTCATCAAGATGCATGAAAAAGAAAGAGCATGAAGGAATGACTTTATTTTTGAATTTTAGTGAAAAGGAGCCATGACCATTATACATATAGACAAGACAAGTATTATACCAAGCCATATAAGGAGAAGACGCTATATTCAATCATGGCAAAGCGTGTCTCGCAAAGCTAAAACCAAGATAGCAGAAATCTGAGATTAACAGAATTGAAATCATGAAAGGTTGCTCAAAATCATAGATCCACTCAAAGCAACCAAAAATGAGTCAAGCCATGTCTATAAGTAAAAAGAGACTCAAAATAAGAATTGAGGCATTTTGAGCATTAAGAAAATTCTTTTGAAGCAAAGCTCAAGCACTAAGCCCTTTTGGGCAATTTCTCTTTTCTTTCTCCTTTTTTTTTTGTCTTTGTGCTAGATCTCAAGCCTTCCGCGACCATCTCAAGCGATAAGCTTAAAAGAATGATCTAGGTCATCCAACACTCCCCGAGTTCATGCCTAGTGCAATGGCAAGCCGTCTCATGAGAAAGGATTGGTGAGATCGCTTTTTCACACGAAAATCTCATTTTCATTTGCTTGACTTAATAAGATAAAAGCTCATTTTTCAACTCGAATAAGTTCAAGACTCAATTCAACTTGTAAGACATGGCGAGAATCATAAGTGGATCACTAGAGCAAAACTAGTCACAAGATCCAACAAGACATGATTTGATTCACATTTCTCACAGATATAAAGCTAGCAAGTCAAAAGCTAAGCCACACACGAAGAGCCATAAAAGAGGTCTAGAGACTATCACTCGATATGACAAGGTATAGAATATGAGAACAAGTCATACAAAGATAATAATCAAAGCTCCACTGATTTTATTACACAATGCAAGACAAATGAAATGAAACATGCATTATGATACAATGAATGCAAAAAGAGCAACTTCCCCATCAAAACAGCCCAATAGGACTAATAACCCTAACTCTCCCATAAGCGAAGAAACGCGAAGAGTCAAGAGCCTTAGTGAAAATATCTGCAAGCTGTTGCTCGACTCTACAAACTGAAGCACAACATCACCTTTCTCAACATGGTCTCTCAGAAAATGAAATCGAATGTCAATGTGTTTAGTCCTGGAATGTTGCACTGGGTTTTTGGCAATATTAATTGCAGAAGTGTTGTCACAGAAAAGAGGAACACTTCCCAAAGATAACCCATAGTCTCGCAGCGTGGACAAAATCCAGAGAACTTGAGAGCAGCCACTGGCGGCAGCTACATACTCGGCCTCACCGTGGATCAGGCAATGTAAGACTGCTTTCTGGAAGACCAAGAAACAAGTGATGTGCCCAAGAAATGACAAGTGCCAGAAGTACTCTTCCTATCAACTCTACACCAGGCGAAATCAGCATCAGAAAATGCTCGAATTGAAAGAGCCGAAGAAGAAGAATACCAGAGTCCAAAATCAAGCGTATCTTGAAGATACATGAAGATGCGCGTACAGCTTGACGATGAGAAGCACGAGGAAGCTCGAAATCGAGCGCCACGGACATACGGCGAATTGTATGTCCGCCTCGTACAGTAAGATAGAGGAGGAGCCAATCATCTGCGGTACTCCTTCCGGTCCACGGACTCTCCATCCTCATCGTGGTCCAAAGACGGTGGTTGTTGCAATGGGAGTAGACATTGGCCTCGCTTCCCATATTGAAGCGCCAAGAAGGTCCTTTGTATACTTACTCGTGGACGAAGGTGCCTTCTTTCGCTTGCTTGATTTGAAGACCAAGGAAGAATGTCGACTCTCCCATCATGCTCATCTCGAATTCACTTGCTCATAGAATCAAAATCTAGACACCAAAGCATGAGAGGAACCACCAAAATAATATCATCCACATATATTTGAACCAACAAGAAATCAACGCCATGCACGAGAGTGAACAAGGTTTTATCAACCATTCCCATTTTGAAATCATTTTCAAGCAAGAAACTCTTAAGCTGTCATACCAAGCTCTAGGAGCTTGTTTCAATCCATCTGAGGCTTTAGAGAGTTTAAAAACATGGTTTGGGAATTTTGATTTTCAAACCGAGGAGGTTGCTTGACAAAGACCTCTTCTTCTATGAAGCCATTCAAGAAAGCACTTTTAACATCCATTTGAAAAGCTTGAAACCCTTGGATGTTGCAAATGCTAAAAGAATGCGAATGGCCTCCAATCTAGCTATTGGAGCAAAAGTCTCCTCAAAGTCTAAGCCCTCTACACAGAATAACCTTGAGCAACAAGTCTAGCCTTATTGCGAACAACCAATCCATCCTCACTTTGCTTATTTTTAAAAACCCATTTTGTTCCAATAACATGAGAATCGGAAGGTCGCTCAACTAAAAACCGACTTTGTTTCTTTCAAAATTTTCAAGCTCTTCATGCATGGCATTGACCCAAGAGGCATCGATAAAGCATGGGTGATATCTCGGGGTTCAAAAGAAGCGACAAAAGCGTAATGTGCATGGGAATCGGGAGAATAAACACGGAGCGAGTGACTCGCTCTTGAAGATCCCCAATCATCTGCTCAGAGGATGTTGTCGCCGAATGCGAAGAGGTGCTCTGGTGCGTATGGCCTCTACCCCATGAGTTGTGGAGGTAGGAACAGAGCCACTCGGATCGCTCGGTGGGGATAGGAGGCCGCTCACCGACATCAAGTAGTAGTAGCAGGCTCTCCACCCTCTCGAGGTAGCAGGAGGATGGTTTGGGTCTTCATCCTCGTAATCATCATCGACGAAGATGCTTTCTTGGGTTTGAAACCTGTACACAAGCATCGGGTCTAGTACTGTGACTAGCCTCATCAAAAGTGACTTCGCAAGTCTCAACAATTTTGTTAGTATCAACATTAAAAACACGATAGCCACGAGAATGAGCAGGATATCCAAGAAATATGCCATCAAAACATCTAGACTCAAATTTATCAAGATTTCCATGTTTAAGAATGAAGCACTTGCAACCAAAAATCTTGAAATGAGAGACCTTGGGAGAATGACCAAATCTAAGCTCATAAGAAGTCTTCCCAACCACGATCTCAAGAAAACCCTATTGGAGATATAACAAGCGAGAGATCGCCTCATTAAAATCTCCTAGGAGTAGAATGCTCATCTAGCATGGTCCGAGCCATCTCTACAAGGGTTCTGTTCTTCCTTTCTACAACACCATTCTGCTGAGGAACTCTAGGAGAAGAAAACTGATGCTCAATTCCCCTATCAGTGCAGAAGGTAGAAAAAGAAGAATTCTTGAACTCTGTCCCATTATCACTCCTAATGGCTCTCAAAGCTCCAGTATATCAACAAAGAATTCTAAGGACCAAATCTTTAAAGAATCCAAATGCTTCGTCCTTAGAAGCAAGAAAATAAACCCATGAATACCTGGAGTAATCATCCACAACCACCAGCACATACCATTTCCCACCAGCTGACTGAACTCTAGAAGGACCAATCAGATCTAAGTGAAGAAGTCATCCAGTCCATCACCATTACCAAAGTAAGAGGTGGGTGGGAAGCAGACACCATCTTACCATGTCTACAGGGAGAGCACACAAGATCTCTGACAGCCTTCAGCCTAGGCAAACCTCTAATCAAGTCCTTGCAACTGACTCTAGACAAATGATCAAAACCTATATGCCCAAGTCTACGATGCCACAAAACAAGGTCATGAGAATCAGAGGCCACAAGACACCTAGGACTAGAAGCGTAAGAAATGTTTGAAATTTGCACAGAAAATCTTCTCAAATCTGGAGATCTCAAAAACAAGCTCACCTGAGGAATCTAGAACTCTACACTCACCTCTCTTAAACCTCACTTCTAGACCCTCATCAAGCAGCTGAGAAACAGATAGAAGATTATACCTCAGCTTACTTACCAAAGCGACGTCTTTTAGCATGAACTTGTCGTTGACGCGCACAGTGCCCTTTGCAGTCACGGTCCAGGTAGAAGCATCCCCAAATGTAATCAATTCATTGCCGGATGCACGTGTGAGGGAGGAGAACCATCTAGAATCTCCGGTCATATGTCGAGAACACCCGGAGTCAACAAGCCACTTGTCCTCCTTCCTCGCACGACGGACCTAAAAGGCACAATCAGAAAACACCCGTGCCTCAAGATCAAGTTAGTGATAAATGAACGAGGAATCCAGTACTGAGAAGCACGATGTCTGGGAGCAGCAGTAGAAATAGCTGAAACATGATCAGGAATAAAATCATAAGAATGCACATGAGAACCACCTAGACCTCTCCGAAACGATCTACCAAAAGATCGATACTCCCCCTGTCTAGGTGCTACCCGGTGTCTCTCCTCACGATGTCCTAATCCAACATGCTGCCTAGACCCACCAAAAGAGTCTACAATGTTCTCTACAAATCTAGGCCTATGTGTGGTGCGATAAGCAGTGCCTAGCTCTAGAGACTACATCCAAGAAGGACTCCTCTAATGGATCTTACTCTCTAATGGATCTTAGGACGCTCATCCTCTCTTTTCTCTCAAGTTTTGCTCTCCCAAGGTAACTCAACAAGATGGCCTTCTTTCTTCTGAAGGTGCAATGGTCTCGACCTTTTGAGGGTGCATGCAGAATGAGTGAAAGCACCTTTCTTGCGGAAAGAGTTTGAGCAAAACCACCGGTTTGAAAACAACCCCTGATGGCTTAGGAGGTTCTAGCTCAAACAAACCATTCTTCACAACTCTAGCAATCTTAGGTGGGTTTTCTTGGAATGCTCTAGGGGTTGAAACCTAGACCACTATTTTCACGCTCACCTTGGATTGATCAAGAATCATGTTGAGTTTCTTTTTCCCACTTGAAAATTTCTCAAGAGTCACCTTGAGGTAATCATTCTCTTTCATTAACTCCTCACATCTAGTACACTTGCTAGACTTGATTACCTCATTGCGCTTACTCTTAAGAAGGGCCACTTCCACTTTGAAGGCCTCACAAGACACACAATAGGATTCTGAATCCTACTCAATCGCTCCTTAAACTTGACTCTAAAAGCCTCTTGTATCGACTAACCATGGTTTCAACTTCAAAGATTCAAAACACAAGAGTTAGAATCAATAACCTTTTAGAAGCAATAAAAGACATGGATCTTTCAATTTTAGCCTTTTCTTCCGTGGTCTTGTTTAAGGCTTCAATCTCAATTGTAAGCTTGGGACAATTTTCACAAGATGCAACTCTAGAGTAAATCAATGTTTCATCATCTCTTGCATCTTAATCCTATTATCCTTACAATGAGAGCATGTGTGACTAGCATCAAACTTTTGCAATTCTTTTAAGGAACTATCCAATTTTAATTCTAGCAAAGCACAATTAGAGCAAGTTAAAGGGATAGCTTCCATGGCGGTCACATCAAGAGGAATGACATCTAAACAAGCGAGATCTAGACTTGAAAGATTCTAGTTCATCGAGAGCATCTTTTAGTTGATTTGTGATGAGGAATGAGCGATTTCAAGCTTGTCAAATCTTTAAGCAAGCTAGTGCAGAATCACAAATATCGCAGGATTGATAGATTTAAGCCTAACAACTTCAAGATTTAAATTATCAATCATAATGTCACGCTTCCTAATCATTTTTACTTGCTTATGCAATTTACATTCAAGAAGCACCAAAGCCCTTTTCATATCGGCAATAGAAGGGCATACCTCATCGATCACTAAAGGATCCTCATCTTTGGAGGAATCGCTGTCGTGGTCGTTCTTGGCCATGAAACACATGCCGGTGAAGTCATGCGCCTTCTTCTTGCCACGAGAATCACTCTCGTCGCCCTCCGCTTCCGAGTCCACATCGCTCATATTTACATTCTCAAGAGTGGCAGGACCGGTGACAAACTTCGATAGTTTGTCTTCTTGGGTTTTGCATCCTCTCCGGGATGTCTTCGTGTCTCCTTCTCCTCTTTGCCCTTTAGCTTGGGGCACTTGGAGCGAATGTGGTTTGGCTCACCACATTGAAGCACGTGATAGGTCCACTCCTCCTCCTATTTCTCACCTTGTTATACGCTCTTGTGAATTTGGTGGAAAGGAGGCTAAGTCATCCTCGGGCAATTTCTCAAGTTGCTCATCACTCAAGAATGTAAAGCGATAATGAAAAGCCGGATGAGCTACAATCAAGAGAATCGGAAGAGCAACCCTTGGATTTGTCGACCACTAAAGCCATCGACTGTGTCTTGGGAGACGCGAGATAAAGTCAATCTCATGCGTCTTCAACCTCGAGTAGAGCTTATCCATGGTAAGCTCACTCATGACAATGTTGTCATTGATGGAAGTGATCTTCATACCCTGCACCTTCACATCAAGAGCACCCGAAGTGGCGTGCATTTTCGCACTTCGAAATATCAAGTCAACAAATAGCGGAGATCATGAAGAATTTTAGAGAATCTTCCCCACGGCTCATCCAAAGACTCACGGGCCTTTGTTCGATCTTGAGTAAACCTTTTGAGTGGTTCTGTCTCACTTCCTTGATCGCGATGGACCCTTCGTGATAATCACAAAGTGTCGCGGATCTCGTGAGCGGACCGCAAGTGAGCAACACGCTCAAACTCGGATCGACTAAGGCCTTGGATCAAATAATTAGAGCCTTGCTTGTTGGCCTCCACATCCGAGTGATCGTATCGTCATCGGTGGCACGACATAAGGGTTTTTCACCTTTAGCCAAATAGCGTGCCCTTGAGCCTCGATATACGCTTGCATACGAGCCTTCCAAATGCAAAGTCAACTCCCTCAAAAATGTGTGGCTTGGTTGAGTACTTGTCACCGCCATGGCTCCAAAGACCTGTTAAGATCTATAGAAGAGAGCTAACAGCTCGATACCACTTGTAGGACCGGAAAGGCGACTAGGGGGTGAATAGGCGCTTTCAAAACTTTCTCACCTAAATCAAAACCAACACGAACTTTACTCCTTTAGCTATGGAAGCTAAGAAGTTCAAGGAGCACACAACGGAAGCCTTGTGTTGAATTTGATAAACCCCTCAAGCACACGACACAAAAGGAGAAAAGAACTCAATGTTCTTCATCGGACACGCGGTCGGCCAGGCTACCACAGCGGCTCGGACCGGCGGTGATCCATGATCCGACGGCAACTAACCAATGGTCGGACGGTGGGCGGTTCGACCCGCCAAACCAGCCGGCTCGAATACACGGCGGTCGAACCGCCGTTGAAAGGTTCGGACCGGTAGAGTCGAAGATCAAAACTCCACCCAAAACCAAAACGAAATTTGATCCAACTTTTGATTCAACCAATGAAACTTGACCAAATTTCTAGCACACCTCCCTAATGATATTAGAGACCTATTTCTAGCGACGATCCGTCGGATCCACTTCAGAATCGATCTCTCGAGATTTTATCAAAGAAGTGCTCAAACCCTAGAAAGAGAAAGACTTGATTCACGACTTGCTTGTGGGGATTGATGATCTAGATGACTCTAGGAGTAATCCCATACATCAAAGCAAGATAAAGAAGGCCAAGAGACCAAGCATGAACCTTTGAATCAAGGAAGCACCAAAACATCCAAAGAGAGAAGAACACAAAGGGAGCAATTGATCTTTCAATTGAGCATCACAAGATTGTTCATTCACAATAGATGCTTACAAAGCCTCTCCACCAAGGAGGGCAAGAGCTCAACAAGGAGCACACTCCAAACCCTAGTTCTCCTCTCCTCTCCTCCAAACCCTAGAAAAAGAAGAAGGGGGCTAAAATGAATGCTTGCTTAGGTTTTCCACCTCACCCCTTCCTATTTATACTAGAGAGCTAGGGTTTCCCTTTTGGGTCACTTACACATGGGACCCACACACAAATAACTCTTGAAGCAATCGCTGCTTCACCACGTGTAGGTTGATCGGCGGTTCTCATCGGCGCCAAGCCTCTCTTGTCCGAATCCCATCGGAACCTCCCGAGACTCGCATCGATATCCGCACCACCGATCCAACCAAATGCTTCAACCACCGTTCGATCCATCTTGTCCATTACGCACCATGCTTGAGTCACACAACCTCACCCGGTATCCCTGATCGTTCTGGACCTCAGCTCTCCAAGCGTAGTCCCGATCCACTCGCCGTTGACGTCGTTGACCTGCAAGCCACCTGCACAGCAATAGACAAGCAAACCGTTTCAGGAACAAGTTCTTCTCAACTTGACCCACGCCGCTTCCGCAATGCGATATACATCAATAAAGCATTGAAGTTCATAGAATCACACACTCAAAATCAACTCAATGCAACACTTGGCTTTCATTCAAGTATTGCCGGTCCGATCAGCCCATAGGGCGGTCGGCCCGATTCATGCTTGATCGGACCGCTCCCATCACGGCGGTCGGACCGGTCAAAGGACTTAGCCAAAATTCAAGCGAGAAATTCAAACCTTCCGAAATTTCAATCGAATAGAACTTTTGACTGGAGCTCCAAAATGATGGGACCACATCCAGAGACTCCCTAACTTGCCTACACAACCTATTTTTGGCTCGGCTCAAAACCCAACTTTCAAATCGTGGTCGGACCGCCACCATGGCCGGCCGGATCGCTTCCATCAAGGCGATCGACCGCCTAAGACAACCGGTCAGACCGCCAAGGCTTTGACACCTTGGAGCAAACCCGAAACGCGAGATTTTGCAAACCAATAACGCCATTGCCAATTGACTCATCATCCTGAGATCGTGCACATATCCTCACGATATCCACATATACAGTTGAGGGCATTGCTCGTTTGCAACTTCACTCGTGGTCGTAGCAGCTCCTCCGCACGACACCGGCATGTCGTCGCATTAGGCCACCTCGGCCTGCGTTGTCGGGTGCGGCGGTGCACAAGGGTACGGAGATTCTGAATTGGGCACTCTCCGACCCCTACGAGTATCACGCCGCCAGCAAGACATGCGGGCGTGAGCGCCATTGCGCGCCTTTTACTGAACGACCACTGTAGCTCATCATTAGCATCTTAACTACGGTCATTAATACTAAATAAATATTTAGTTGTTGGGTTAGCCCTAATGATTCACTGATACGTGGAACCTGACCAAACATTAATTAAAAACATAAATCAAAACGTTCTCGTAGACGAGTGTATGACATGCAGGAACAAAAGCTTAAGTGCTCAGTAAAACCTCCTCCCGACCAGGTGGTCGAAACCTCCCTCCAACTAGGTGGTCGAAACCTCCATCCGATCAGGTGGTTGAAACGTCCTTTCGATCACATGTAGTCAAAACCTTCTTAGACCACACGTAGTGAAGCGTCCTTCCAACCAGGTGGTCGAAACTTCCTTTCGACCACACGTAGTCGAAACTTCCTTCACCACGTGTAGTCAAAACTTCCTTTCGACCAGGTGTACTCGAAACTATGAACAGTCCTCGAACCGATGAACAGTACTCAAAACTGGATTTATCAAACCGAATGAAAATGAAACCTTAATAACTTTTGCTACAAAGCTCCAAATTGAATGAAATTTATCTCTAAATTTGTCTAAAATCATAATATCACAGAATATGTAAAAATATTTAATTTTTCTCACTGTTGAATTTATTAGATGTAAAAATATCACGTCGATTATTCGGGTTATTATTGTGACGATCAATCAACTTTACCTCGAGCGTATAAGAAGAGCAAGGCAAGCACCCACATTGATCATGTTGATCCCAGTATTTTAATTATTGTACATTGTTTTGTAAATCCTATTATTCATGTGTGTATGTTGCGTATGAAAAATGCTATTATAAGGAAAATGGCCGTTGTAAACCTATTTATTGCATTACCCTGTTGAAATGTTGACCCCCTACTGTTGTAACTATTAGAAAAAGGGTTAGGCATTATGTAATGTCAATTGGGAAGTTTTGAGTGCGATTATCGCACAAACGCAACTAGAGCGATAGTTTTTTTTGAAAAATTGATAAAAGGACAATATGATAATACGAGAGTTTGGGAATATTTTGAAAAATGTCCAGAGAGGCTATTTTTGTTATTTGATATGCAAATAAAATGAAAACCTTAGTTTTAGACGCGGGCGAGTTATATTGTATTCTGAAAAAGTGAAGAGTTTTACTCACTAGTAGCTAAGGTGGAGTTTTCGCCCGTAGTCGATTAAGGACTGAAGCTAGCAAATCTGGGACTAATACCAAATTGTACAACCGTATATTCTAGGATGGGGTAGCTGTAGTTAACTAAGTTATCGAATCATAGGCTTACATGATAGTAGGCAGAAGTAGTGTGAGCAATTTCTATTGCCGTCACAACTGCGAATGACTCACTTCAACGGGTTTCTATCCGGATGAAGTGAGAGACTCACTTGACGGATTTCTATACGGACAAGTGATGGACTTTCTCAACAGGTTTATATTCATTGAGTGAGGACTCCTCTTACCGCGGGTTTCCATCTAAGTAATTGAGGATTATCGCTTGTAGTGCTAGTACATGGTTAGGGCTAGATAATGTAAAGGCTGCGTTGCAAACTCTAGACAGCTTACTTTCGGTAGTGAGCAGTGATATAGAGATATTCTAGGTAACTGGAATACCGCGTACTATGGGTAAAGTTTTATACCTCTGCAGAGTGATAAAGTATTCGAATAGCCGTGCTCGCGGTCATGAACGTGCTTAGTGCGGCTAGTATGGTGGTAGCTTTACATTTCAAACTGTTTTATCACAAATATTGGGTAATGACATGGGGTTTTCACCTTGTTGAGTTAACTGTAATGTCTATGGCTGGGTTGCTATATCTATAGCAGAGATGCCATTTCTATAGCTAATTTGCTATGTCTATAGCAGGACTGTCATTTCTAGGGTTGAACTTGAATTTGTTAGTGCCATATCTATGGCTGAACATGATTATCTTTTTTCTTGCAACCGGGTAGAGTTGCGGGTGTTGGTATTATTTTATTCAATTATTTACTTATTGTCCTTTACTTACTTTTTCTTAAACTGCTTTTAAATTCCGTTGCAAATTACTACTTATAAATATTGATGTCGTAGTAGAAACGAGCTATACAGTAAAGGGGGCGACCCCGGACAAGCCTAGAAGGGCTCCGGGAATCCTCAGGAGAAGGGACTAGCCAGTGACAAGAACGAGATAACTGATATTATTCCGGGAAATTCATGCTGATTTTCTATCCCTCTACAGGAGGGGGTGACCCCCTATTTATAATCTTCCATGAGAGGGTCTATACATTACCATTCTAACCCTATGACAATATTATGCACGTAGGGGCTGCAGGGACATTCCCCCGTACGCCTAGGCCTTGGTCCATGGTGGGCGCTCCTAGGCCTGGTCCATCCTGCTGGTGCCCCTAGTCCAGCCGCGCTAGTAAGGGCTTCGGGTTCGCTCCGGAGGTGACCTGCTGGCTCGCTGCCGGGCCTCACGGGGCTTCGGGTCCACCCCGGAGGTGACCTAGAGGGCCTGCTGCTCCGGGCCTCGTGGGGCTTCGGGGACTCTCCGGGGGGCTTCGGGTCCACCCCGGAGGTGACTCGGAGGATCTGCTGCTTCGGGGACCCTCTGGGGGGCTTCGGGTCCACCCCAGGAGGCTTCGCCCGGGGTCCCCCACCCGGGTTTTGACGATTGCTTCTCTTGGGCGTCAGGGCCGCCCCTATGACAAGCCTTCGCGGTCGAGTCTGCCGCCATGGTACGCAACAGCGCCGTTTTCCGAAGAATACAGACACCGCCGTTCCCCGGCTGGCGAGCGATCTCTTGCGTCGTCTTGTTCCTTGAGCGCCCACGGGGTTGCCCGGTGCTTCGGTCCTTGACCGTTGTCGCTTGGTTGTGCATTTACTACGCTGCAATGATTCATTAATGGGGTGCGATGCTCCATTAATGGGCCGCGCCGCATCATTAATGGTGTGCGACTGTTCGCTTTTAGGGCACACGTGTCGCTTGCTGGACCGTCGCGTCTCTTCGGGTTTCGCGCCATGTCGTTTCGTGTGCGCAGTGTGGTTATAAGTAGGGAGGGTTGCGCCCTACCCCCTCAAGGCACGCTTCCTTTCCTTTTGCTGTGCTCCTTTGTCGATTTGCCTTGTTGGTAGATGATGGTTACCGCGAGACGAGGGGTTCGGGGCCCCACAGACAGCCGGAGTGCATCGCTAGTGACCCGGCGGTCTTTGCGGTGCTTCGAAGGAGGGCAAGATTGTAGATCTCTCCCTTGCGCGAGCCCCCGGGTCCGAGACGGTGCCGGCGCCTCGGGACAACGAGGCTGTCTTATTCGCCTCCTTTCTTGACGCTGGCCTCCGGCTTCCGTGCTTGGGCTGGTCAGCTGTGTGCTGCAACTATACCGGGTGGAGCTAGCCCAGTTAACCCCGAACTCCCTTGTGAAGCTCGGGGTGTTCGAATGGGTGATGCGCTCGTGGTCTTCTTTGGGAGGCGACTCTTCGCCTATCTTCCGACTCATTGTCGGTAAGAAGAAGAAGGATACCGACGAAATGCTCAATTTTGGGAGCGTCAACTTTCAGTCGAAGGCGCGCTACCTTCAGTATTTGCCCGCTCCTGCCTCCCGCAACCGATGGGAGACGGACTGGACCCAGCGGTGGTTCTATCATAGCTCCCCCTCAGATGATGGGTTGCTGTCGTCCAGGGGACCTATCCGGCTCAACCCGTCCCCGGAGATCGAGCTGAGCTCGAGGGAGGAGTCGCTTCTGCAGCTCCTCTTGACGGTGACTCTCAGGCTCTCCACCCATGATCTTGTGGAGGAGTTCTGCGTGCTCCGGATATGTCCGCTCGTGCAGGGTTGGGACATCCGCCTTAGCGCGGAGGCTAGCGGGGTTCACGTGCTCGGTTTTCCAGAGGGGAGTAGTGGTAGGCGCCGCTTTGGTGGTATTGGGCGATTGGTTAGGTTGTGCTTCGCGTGTATGATGTTTGATGGTGTTGTTTTGCAATACTCCTCGTGGGCGGCGGCTCGTCTTGTGGAAGCGGTGCTCGATCCGTACTGCCGTGAAAGCACACGAAGCGGGGCTCGTGGTGCGCGAGCAGGTGAACCGCCGCGTACTTGGATCTGGCCATCCATCTTGAGGAGCGGCCAGACGACGGGAAGCGGCGTAAGGGTCGGGTGCCCGACGAGCTGAATGCCCCCGAGCCCATCGACACTGTACCCTTGCGGTGGCGGTGACAAAGCCTCTGCCGCAATTGCCCAATGCTTTGCCGGCCGCGCTTCAAAGGTCGCCGCGTCCCTCGGGTCGGACCGGCGGGTGGCCTCTAGTGGCTCGCCGCCCGCGGCCGTGTGTGGGCTCGTTACGCATGGTGAGCCTAGCTCTCGAGGGGTCCTTCGGCGGGACCCTCTCGCGAGCATACGGCCGAGGGATCGAGGACACCTTGGTGGGTGGTGGCCTTGGCGACGCCCCGACCACCCCTGGTAAGCACTTTTTTTGGTATGTCACTTGTATCGTAGGCAGAGGAAGCGAAGGAGGTCCCAACGACGCCTCCGGAGGCGGGGGTTCAGGTGTGGGCATCGAGCAATCCAGCGCCGGTGGGTGTGCTAATGTTGACGGCGCCGGTTCCTCCGGGGCCGTTCCTATGGCCGACCTTGGGCCGTTGTGCACCAACAACTTCAAGGTCAGCTACAGTGCGGCCACTGTGTGCAAGTAGGTGGCCCGCTTTGCCGTGCCACCCTTCGCCCTACTACACCTCTAGCCGTAGTTTTGATAGTCTAGGGTTATTTTTGCTGCTCCCGCCCTTCTCCGGCTTCTGTGCCCGGGTGGGGCAAATATGTAATGGCACCCGAGGAATAAAATAGTTGGTTTTAAATTCATCATGTTCTCCGATTGCATTGGTTTCCTTAGGACCGACCGATGATGGTTTGGCGGGCTACCCGCCGGGGGCCCTGTCCCTCCGAGGGGTGGAATATGAAAGTGACTGCGCCGCCTCATGGTACGAAGGTCGGGCGCCACGCTCGCCCCGAGCGCCCCGCTCGCCTCGCTTGGCCCCTACAACTTTGCTATCGCGTGGTGGTGTGCCGTGGGGCTGATAGCAGCGATGGAGCGTCGTAACTGGAGGGTCAATGGAGCACTTTTGGTGCTTCCGCGAGTGCAAGGTCGCCGGGGATCTTGTAGATTCGCGCCTTTTAGGCGGGGTGGGCGTTGCCTTCGCCTCGAAAGGCCGGGTATGGTGATGTTGGCGGGCTGCCACGTTTAGGGCGGGAGGCGAACAAAGTCTGAGCACCTTGTGCACCTTGGTGCTTCCGAAGGGGAGCTGTTTGCGTGGGCGATGGAGGAATATAACTGTCTTGCTGCCTCCGGGTCTTCCGAAGAGGAACTGCTTGACTGGGCGGCCCAGGTGGAGGAGTGGGACCTTGCGCCATGACTTTGTGAAGCACGTTTTCTTGTATGGAGAGGGTTGTAACGTACTACTATTATTTCTTGTGCGGAGAGTTGTAACGTTGTACTGTACTATTGTTTCTTGTGCAGAGAGTTGTAACGTTGTACTGTACTATTGTTTCTTGTGCGGAGAGTTGTAACGTTGTAATATACTATTGTTTCTTGTCTTTGTGGATTGCGGATGGTGCGAGGGGAGGCGAGCTGCGCGTCCCCTATTTTAGGGTTGGGCTCGAGGAGCCCTTCAGTAAATACGCAGAGGAGGCGAGCTGCTGCTGCTGCCGCCACCCATATTTTTTAGGTTGGGCTCCGAGTGAGCCCATTTGTAAATTATGTGAGGGGGAGGCGGAGTCTGCGCCGTCCCCCATATTTTTTAGGTTGTGCTCAGAGGAGCCTTTGTAAATTATCTGAGGGGAGGTGGAGCCTGCGTCGTCCCCCATATTTTTTAGGTTGGGCTCAGAGGGAGCCCTTTTGTAAATTATGCGAGCGGGAGGCGGAGCCTGCGTCGTCCCCCATATTTTTTAGGTTGGGCTCTGGAGGAGCCCCTTTGTAACGCGTGGGGGAGGTGGAGCTGCGCCGTCCCCATATTTTTTAGGTTGGGCTCCGAGGAGCCCATTTGTAAATTATGCGAGGGGGAGGCGAAGCCTGCGCCATCCCCTATATTTTTTAGGTTGGGCTCCGAGGGAGCCCCTTTGTAAATTATGCGAGGGGGAGGCGGAGCCTGCGCCGTCCCCTGTATTTTTTAGGCTGGGCTCCGAGGGAGCCCCTTTGTAAATTATGCGAGGGGGAGGCGGAGCCTGTGCTGTCCCCCATATTTTATTAGGTTGGGCTCCGAGGGAGCCCATTTGTGAACTATGCGAGGGGGAGGCGAAGCTGCTGCGATCCCATATTTTATTTTTTAGGTTGGGCTCTTAGGGAGCCCTTTGTATCTGCGGCGCAGGGCCATGTGCGGTGTTGGTTTATACACTTCACACCTCTGGGGTGAGTTAGCGTGCGCCGGGGCTCGAAGCCCCGTTAGGCGTCTTTTGTGTTCGTGACGGGTCGGGTTTAGTACCGGGGCCGTGGGCCATGCGCTGTGTTGGTTTATACACTTCACACTTCTGGGGTGAGTTAGTGTGCGTCGGGGCTCAGAACCCTGTTAGGCGTCTTTTTTATCTTGTACATGGCTGTTAGAAGTCTTATTACTTTGGCAAAATGTGCTTACATGAGTACAAGGTTCCCCTACGCACAATCGGGGGGAGCCGTGATCCTGGTGTAGCCGGTGTTATCTAGGGGTAGTACTTTTGGAGGTTCTTGGCATTACACGTGTGGTCTAGCTGTTGTCCTTCCGGCATTGCTATGTAGTAGGATCCCGCCCTTGTGCTCCGGGTGATGACGTAGGGGCCTTCCTACTTTGATTCTAACTTTCCCAGTGTTGTGGTGTTTGCCGCTCTCTTAAGTACCATGTCGCATGGGGCCAAGGTGCGGATTCTAACCTTCCGGTTGAATGCCTGAGCGAGTCCCTCGGCGTACGTTGCCATTGTTGAAATTGCTTTAATGCGGTGCTATTCAAGGAGATCTATCGACACCGTGCGATCGTCTGTGCTTCGGCCCTCGGTTGCCCGGAGGGACTTTGCCGCGATTTCCCCCAGGGTCACTGCCTCGTCGCCGAAAAGGAGTTTGAACGGGGAGAAACCTGTGGCCCTTGTTGGGGACGTGCGAATTGCCCATAAGGCCTTTTGGAGCTCCTCCGGCCATAACCCCTTTGGGAGGCCCACGAGGCGCTTGGTTACTCCGGCCAGTAGGTTGCCGTTGGCACGCTCTACCGCCCCATTCAACTTGGGGTGGCCGACCGATGCGAAGCATATGTTGGTGCCTATGCTCTTGCAGAAGCCTTGGAAGACCGTGGAATCAAACTACGTACCGTTGTCGGTGACAATTATTCGGGGCACACCGTACCGACACACGATGTTCCTCCAGACGAAATGTTGTGCCGTTGGGGCTGTGATTTTGGCGACTGGTTCGGCCTCCACCCATCTGGAGAAGTACTCGATGGCGACGAATGCGAACAGGAGGCTGCCCTTGGCCGCGGGGAAGGAGCCGATGACGTCGAGCCCCCACCGCGCGAAGGGCCATATTGGGACAAGTGGCTGCAACGATGTGGGCGGTGCTTTGGAATGATGGCTGGCCCATTGGCAACCCTAGCAATGCTACACCAGGTCCTGTGCGTCGTGAAGCGCCGTAGGCCAGTAGAAACCTTGGCAGAAAGTTTTTGCCACTAGGTTCCGGGGTGCTTGGTGTTCCTCACAGAGTCCCTCGTGTACTTCTCTCAGCAAGGATTGCCCTTCGGCCTGGGAGATGCACCGCAGCAACGGGGCGCACATGCCTCCCTTATACAGTTCGTCGTCGATGATGCGGTAGTTGCGAGCCCAGTGTTTTAGGGTCTTGCCTCGGCTGCTTCGTCGGGCTCTTCTCCTCCGAGGTAGCTTCGAATAGGATTCCGCCAGTCTGTGCTGCTGATATGGAGAACAGGGCGAGACTCTCGGGCCGTTGGTGTCTCCGGGGTAGCCCCTGGTGCTTCTGGGGCAGCTGGCTATTTGGCCAGCATGTCTATCGCGTCATTGCTGGTGCGCGGGATGCTCTGGACGGTGCTGCAATGGAAATGCTTTGCTTCACCCCGGACTGCCGCTAAGTACTGGGACATCTCTGGGTCCCTCGCTGTGAATGACTTATCGAAGTGGCCCGCGACGAGGCGGGAGTCACTCTTGATTATTATGCGCTTCGAGCCCAGCGTTTTCGCTTTCCAGCCGAGCAAAGATGGCCTCTTACTTGGAAGCATTGTTGGTTGTTGGGAAGTCTAGCGCGCGTAGGAGATTGTCCGGCCGTCTGGTGCGGTCAAGATGGCGGTGGCGCCGGCCCCTACTGTGCACCATGACCCATCTGTGGTAATTACCTAAGGTGTCTTAATTTTGCCTGGCGCATGGTCTGCTGGTTGCAGGGTCCATTCAGTGATGAAGTCGGCTAAGGCCCGTGACTTTATTGTTGTGTGCGCGATGAAGGTCATGTCGAATGGCGCCAACTCGGCCGCCCACTTGCCTATGCGACCCGATGCATCCTTGTTCCTCAGTATCCGGGCCAGCGGATAGGATGTGTGAGGACCCCGGAATATTGGAAATGTGCCGAATTAAAATTATACTAGTAGTATAATTCTTAATTAAGGAACAGTCCAGTTCCCACATTAAAATCATACTAGAAGTATAATAATAATAAGTAACAAATCCAATATTCAGGTTCTCGGATATGTCTCTCATGTTAGCTCCCAGGATGAGCTGCTAACATAGACATATCCTTACAACATTATATCACAAGCATACACGATTGTAATACATTAATAAAGATTTACAGCGGAAACATTAAGAGTAAAACAAAAATGGAAGCTGAAATCATAAAACAAACTTCCCAGTGGAGCGCCACAACCCAAGTGCAACTTGACTGTGATTAAAGCCGAAGTATCAACGTAATCGCCTCAACTTGCAATATTAACTAGGGCGTTTTTTACCTGCAACAAGTGGACAATTCCACTGAGTACGGAAGGTACTCAACAAGACTTACACAAACTAAATAAAAGAAAGTGTTTGAGATGTCCTATACAAAGGATTAGAATTGATATATGCATAAGGTTATGAAGGACCGAAATGGCAACAGAGGGGGGGTGAATGGTGCCTAAAAATTAATACTCCCCTTTACTGTATTTAAACAAGCCTACAAAGATCTCTGGAGATCCAAAGAAAGTAAATTAAGCAAGATCAAATAACAAAAACAAGCCTCGGGCTGTTCTTCTGGAAATCGGAAGCTCCGGCCAGTAAGGTGCGGAAGTTCCGCTTGCAGACTTCATTTGTAAAATCGGAAGCTCGATTATCGACCAAGAAACGAGCAGCTGGGTTTTGCCCAAAAATCCAAACTACTTAATCTTGAATGCTCTTCTCAGGTCAAGTTTCACAGGACATCATCCTAAACACTATCTTGACCTTATGGAGAAGAATCGCAACCAAAGATTCAATAATCGAGCCAAAAACGGATTTCTTGAGGAAGGGGCAAGAAAGACCAAAACCCACAATAGACACGATTCTCAGATTCTTAGCTTATGAAACTTTGATGATAGATTAGCAATATCAAAACGACTCTAGATATCAAGTTTCACACTATTTCATAAGAAGAATCAAAAGATACATCAAAACCCTAGCTATTCAAGAGAAGAGCAGAGAGATGGAAGAGGACATAAACAAGTAATCAAAACTCAGAGTTTCATTGATAGAAATCAAACGTTTACAGATGGAAACACAGAGGAATGATTACAAGAGATTTCAGTTCATACTCTCCAACTCAACAAACTCTCAAAAGACAAAACATAGCCTTTTTGGTGGAGCTAACCCTAATTTCCTCTCACAAGGTCTAACCCTAGCACCAGGGTTTCATGTCTATTTATAGCCCTTGGCTAATGGGCCTCCAACCCATTAAGCCCGCTACACCCGAACGAACCGCCTCCACTTGTGCCGCTTTGCGAAAAGACCCGTTTCGCCCTTGCGCACTTCGGAAGCCTCTGTCTTCCTTCTTGTGCACGACTCGCAACCGCTTCAAGATTCACGCCGTCTTCGACACATCCCGACCGTTCTGACCTCAACGCCTCCTGCGCCTAGTCCGGTCCACGTGTCTCGCCACGACTCCATCTCGATGCCCTGCAGTCATCACAAGTAAAAACACATCACATAGCATTGCACAATATCATAGCATCAACAATTGTATAAGACTCAAACTCATACAAAATCAAAATCACAAATTAACCTTCTCTGCACAGTTCTGGTCACAATCGGAAGTTCCGCACTTACCACAGCGGAAGTTCCGATTTCCGGAACGTCCGCACTTGTCAGGATTATCGGAAGTTCCGCGCTTAACACTGCGGAACTTCCGATCTTCGGAACATCCGCACGCCCAATAATTCTATTCCGATTTCCATCTCAGAGGAACACTCAATGTCAGTATTAACGGACACTCCGCTACCCCTTGTGCGGAAGTTCCGATTTCCTTCAGCCGAACTCAAAACCCAGGTAAATCGGAAGTTCCTATTTCCAACGCCGGTAGTGCGGATTATCGGAACTTCCGCTCCATACACGATAGTTCCGATTTCCACGATTCACCTGAAGCAGTCCATACCAAAACTCAACTCTCAACCTATTCAACCACGATGTCAAATACTCATCACTCGAGTGGAGGACCTCTCACATGGTCTCTCAATCTCCCCTTGATGAGTATATTGACAATCACCGAAAAAGCATAAGATGAGTTTGAGTTTAAAGTCAACCACGGTCTAAACAAGAGTAGTTAAGCTTAAGACCATGTTGACAAAGAAAGACTTGAGATGAGATGAAAGAGCGCTTCGCACAAAACTCAAGGCTTTTCTCCGAGGCTTTTTCTCTCCAAAATTCTCCCCCTTTGGCAATAAAATCATCAATATGAAGAAAAGGGAGGAAAAGACTATATGATGTTCATTTTAAGCATTAGGAGCCATGTAGATTATCCAAAATGACTATTAGAGTATTACACCAAGCCATAACACAGAAGAATGCTATCAAGATCATGACAATTGATGTATAGAAAAGCTAAGACAGAAAGTCCATAATCTGATTAATGATCCAATTCTTAAGCAAGTCAAATAAGCCAAGATTGAAGTCTAGCTAAAAATATCCAAGGATGATACAAGCCATGTCAAATAATCTAAGTTGAACCAAGAAAACTCATACTGAACAGTTTAGAGTGCTACTAGTTGAAAAAAGACTCATTTTATCCAGAACTTGGTCTTTTTGATGACAAGCAATTTTAGCACATTTTTCTTTTTCTGAAAGCTCTTTATGGTTTTATCTCAGTAAAGCAAGCTCTGGACTAGGTGTCATCCACAACTGCCTCCTGAGCTTCAACCATTTTTTTTGGCCATATGCTAGATCCCAAGCCTTATGCGATCACTCCAAGCAACAGACTTAAGGAGGTGATCTTAGGTCATCCAAGGCTCCCCCGGAGTTCATGCCCAGTGCAATGGCAAGCAGTCTCATGAGAAAGATTTGGTGAGATCAGTTTTTTCGCACAAAAGGGATCATTTTTCTTTTGAAGTTTTTAGACCAGCGATTTAAAGATAAGTCAAGTTTCTTAACAAACTGACATAGCTTACTCAAAAGTTCAAAGGAGATACAAGACTCAACTCAGCCTACTTGACAGGGCGAATATCATAAAAGGATAGCTTCAACCAGACTAGCCACGAGAGCTATCATGACAAGATTTCAATTTAAGTTTAGCATTTTTTTTAAATAACCTTAGCATGGCAAAGACTAAACTACACATAAAAAGTCATGATAGATCTAGCAGTTTAGCATAAATCATGGCAAGATGTAAGACAGTGATCACAGATCATAAGGGATAATAAACAAGGCTCCATTTGATTATAATGCAATGCATGATGAAATGCACGAAAATCCAGATTCCCTTCAGAATGAGATGCATCTTTTAATTACAGGTTGAGTTATGTCATAATTAAGAACTGGAATAACCAGATGAACTCCCCAACCAAAAGAACAAAAGCGAGAATCGATAAGAGAAAGCAGAAAAGCGATCCTTTAGAGCATAGAAAAGATATAGAGAAAACTATCGCTCAGACAGGTTCTTATCTACCCCATATGATTCTAGGACTATCAGCTGATCAACTCATACACTAAGGAGCAAACACTGTCCCTGTCTACCCAAGGGTGGCCCGACCGCTGCTAGAACCTATAAGAAGTGAGTAAGCTCTACTTAGAGAAGGAAGAGACATCTAATAAGCAGCATCCTAGAAGCACAAGACAAGAAATAGCAGTCAAAGCAATTTTGCAAGAGAACCACTCTAAGCTATGCTGGAAGGACTTCGACCCAAAATATTAAAAGAAATGCAACCAGAAAGGAGTAATAGTAAAAAAAAATATAATATAATATTATACAGTAGTAGCACATAACTCCCCTCACAATGATCGTAGGACAAACCACCCCAAGCTCTCCTTGAGTGAAAGCAAAACCGAGAGTCCCAGAGGCTTAGTGAAGATATCAGCCAACTGGTGCTCACTCTCCACAAACTGAAGCACAATGTCACCCTTCTCTACATGGTCTCGAAGAAAGTGATATCTGATATCAATATGCTTGGTCTGTGAATGTTGCACTGGGTTCTTGGCAATGCAAATCGCAGACGTGTTATCACAAAAGAGTGGAACACAGTCGATAGATAACCCAAAATCATGCGGTCGAGACCATCCAAAGCACTTGGCTACAAAGAATCGGGCTGCAACAACGTACTCGGCCTCTGCGATTGGTCATGCAACACCGGATTGCTTCCTTGGCGACCGGGAGACAAGAGAGGTGCCAATGAATTGGCAAGTGCGGAAGTGCTCTTCCTATCTATCCTCAGACCCGACAAAATCGCATCGGAGAAGGCTCTAAGAGATAGACAAGAAGAGGAAGAGTACCAGATACCATAGTCAACGGTAGCTCAAGGTACAGAAGATGCGCTTCACCGCTGACGGTGAGATACGCGAGAGAAGCTGAAGAAAGGTACCCTCCCGAGTCTGCTTTGATTTGGAAGCCAAGGAAGAAGCTCAACTCCCCATCATGCTCATCTCAAATTCAGAGCTCATAACTTCGCCGAGACACGAGTGTGTGAGGAGCCGCCAAAGATGATGTCGTCCACATAGATGCAGACGAAAGCGAAGATCGCAAGACAGGCGGATGAACAAGGTCTTGTCTATTTTACCCATTTCAAAACCATGGCTCGTGAGATAGGACTTAAGCCTCTCATACCAAGCTCAGGGAGCTGCTTGACCCATACAAGGCTTTGGAAAGCTCAGTAGACATGGTTAGGGTATTTGGGATTCTCGAAACACAGGGGTCCTCACATAGACTTCTTCCTCAATAAGGCCATTGAGGAAGGCACTCTTGACATCCATCTGGTAAAGTTTGAAACCCTTAGAAGTTGCAAAGGCAAGCGAGATTCTAATGGCTTCAAGTCTAGCTACAGGGCAAAGGTCTCTTCAAATCTAGACCCTCAACTTGAGAGTACCCCGAGCTACCACCTAGCCTTGTTTGAATAACTAACCCATCTTCACTTTGCTTGTTCTTGAACACCCATTTGGTCCCAATGATATTGTAACCTTGAGGGGGCTCAACAAGGGACCAGACCTTGTTTCTTTCAAAGTTTTCCAACTCCTCATGCATAGCGTTTGTCCAAGACTCGTCAGATAGAGCATGACAAATATCTTTGGGCTCAAATGAGGCGACAAAGGCAGAATGGAGACAGAAGAGAGACAAACCAGCTTTGGAACGTGTGACACGCTCAAAGAGGTCTCCAATGATCCGCTCAAGGGTGGTCCTTTTGGATGTGTCTTGGAGGTCCAGGTGAGATGAAGAAGTGGCCTCTACCTCATTAGCAGATGAGATAGGAGCAGAGCCACTAGCTTCAGAAGAAGCAGAAGGTAAGGGCTGATCTCCTCGAGGTGTAGTGGAAGAAGGCACCTCAAGAGGAGGAGGAAGATCTGGATCGGGTAGACAACACTCATCTCCATCTTCCTCATCGTCCACAAAGATGGACCTGCATCGCTCTAGAGAACTCGAGATATCGGGCCTAGTCCCTGACCGGCCTCATCGAAGTCACCTCACTGAGTTTCTACCATTTTGCTAGACTCATGATTCGGACTCTATAGGCACGAGAAGAAGTCGAGTAACCTGAAAGATCCCATCACAAGATCGTGACTCGAACTTATCTAGGTTCCCGGACTTGAATAAAACACTTGCAACCAAACACACGAAAATGCGAGACGCTGGGTTTTCGCCCATATCTCAACTCATAAGAAGTGCGATGCAAGAGTGCCCGAAGAAAGACTCTGTTAGAAACATGACAAGCAGTAGCAATTGCCTCAGCCCAAAACTTCCTAGGTGTAGAGTACTCATCAAGCATCGTCCTGGCCATCTCGACCAAGGTACGGTTCTTCCTCTCCACAACGCCATTCTGTTGGGGGACGTATGGAGACGAGAACGGTGCTCTACACCTGTCTCACTACAAAACTCTCAAAGTAGGAATTCTTGAACTCGGTGCCATTATCGGTCTGAATTGCTCGTAATGCACCTGGGAGCTCAACAGAAAGCCTACTAAAAAGACCACGAAAAAGAGTAAACGTCTCATCCTTTGAGGCTAAGAAAAACACCCAAGAGTACCTCGAGAAGTCATCGACCACAACAAGAATATACCACTTCCCTCCTGCCGATCGCGACTCAGCCGACCAACGGTATCCATATGGAGCGATTGTCCCGGTGCATCGATCATTGTCCTTTATGGATCGAGAGTGAGAAGCGAGAACCATCTTGCCGTCTTAAGATGGAGAGCAAACTAGATCCTTGACCATCTTGAGTTTTGGCAAACCACGAATGAGATCGTGGCGGTGACTCGTGTCAAATGATCAAAGCCTATATGACCTAGTCTCCTATGCCGAAAGTCAAATCACGGGATTGAAGCAATTAAACACGGAGAGGATCACGGAAGATTCGAGAAAAATCAGCACGAAAGATCCTCCCATATCGAAAATCCATAAACTAGACTACCCAAGAATCAAGAATTTTGCAATTGTTTTTCTTAAAGCTCACCTCAAACCGCTCATCGGAAGTGAGAGATCAAAGCGATTATACTGCAGCTTACTTACTAAGGCAACATCTTTTAAAATAAACGAATCATTAATGCTCATCAGTACCTTTAGCGATGGCGCCCAAAAGAAGCATCTCGAAGGTGATCGTCTCATCACCTCGAGCACGGGCAAGGGAAGAAAACCAACGAGAATCTCCGGTCATATGACGAGAACACCGGAGTCTACAATCCAAACCTTTGTCT